>OX031062.1:48301961-49551961 GCA_943736015.1 Tridacna crocea
GTAAAGAGTTAATTAAAGGATAAATTTGAAATATGTACATGTATGTATTTATTAAGTTGAATAGTAGACTACAATTGACATGATTGCAAAAAATGTAAAACAGCAATTCTTGTAATTGTATAGAAAAACTATGGAGCTAGTGACAGATCAATCATTGGGGAAATATTATTGCACTGAAATGATGTGACATCAGATTGCAAATGGAAATGTTTTCCTCATTTCAACCTGTATGCTCATATTTTTCATTTCATCATAACTATTAAACACTCGTAAACCAAGCATTTCTATGATATCAGAACAGTGCTCCTGCACTGTGTCTAGAGAACTTTGACTCAACTGATGTCTGAAAGAATATGGGCCTGATGTTTGAATTTTACCAGCCAGATACGGAACGTGAATTTTTCTTTTCAAAATGGCTGCACCAACATATTTGTACAAAGCATCACGTTTTTCTTGTGCTTTCACTATGTCTTCATATTGAATTATCCGAACTCTGTTTGGAAACTGTATTGCTAGTTTTCTAACACCCTCCATATCACTTCTCATTCTGCTGCATAAAATTTTGACGTTATCCTCTATCCGTTCCCTCGCATCCGGTTGTTCAGAAATTGGGTACCAGGTGGTGTGGGATAATCGACAGTTGATAATGCCTCTTGGATCTCGCATGAGTTGTAACACTTTTAGCTTGGGATATTTTTGTAAAAGAACTTCAGTGTGATGTATATCAAGACGAACAAGTTTAGTTACTATATTTTTTGCTTTTACACAACTTTTAGCATATGCCAGATAGCATTCATTTGGCTGAACACCAGACAGTCTACATCGTTTGTAAGCTGCATTTACCTGAAAGTCTGTCAAAATAATGTAAATATCTTAACCTTTACTAAAAAGTAAAAATCATGTGTTGTACCTTCTCGTTTGAACAAGACTTGAAAGCATTATGAGAAATGAAGAAAATTAATGATGGGAGTCAATACTTTCTTCTTTTCCGTAAACGCTTTCTGTCCTTTCAAAGTGTTTTTCCTTCGTTTGAACCAATCAGATTCAATTTGTTGCCAGCTAATGCTTCAATGTTTATAAGTCTCACAATGTCGTCTGTTACAACTCAACGCATCTCCTCCTACAGACACCGTTTGTCAGTCTTGCACCAGGTCCTATGAGCAACTTTCATAGGTCTCGCAGTACATCTACTATGAAGAATTAGGATGAGGAGAATTGCTTGTAAGAAGTATTGTTTCTTCCCCAACACTTTTCTCTATGAATTTAGATTTTAACTGAATTAACCAAGCCAACGTGTTCTGGCATGAAATAAGACACATTTAATTTATTTTTATGGTTGCTTTTAATAGTGTTTAACTTTTTACCGTACAACAATTATTGTAGACCTGTCGATATTGAAAGCATTTGCAGAAGAAAATTTAAATATGACTCGACTAATGGAATCTCTCATGAAAGGGCATTTCATTGCAAAATGGATTTAGGTTTGTTTTCATGTTAGCTACATAATTTTACCTTCAGTTTTAACCCATATTATATTACAAAGCAAAGTTGAAAAGATATATGTTTACAAATCAATGGTAAAGTTGAGCTTTGATGAAATATCTATATCTACTACCTGAACATTACACAGTGGGTAATAGTAAGGTTACATGAAAGCATTTAGTAAGGTTGGTTCATTCGAGTGGCGTTCACAAAATTCATGGTTTGAGGACTGAGAAGTATAAATTCCTCAAGAAAACTCCAAATCCTCTTCAGCGGAAAACTCCTCAATGGACAAGTATCTTTCTGATCTTACTATCAATCACGCCATCTTAATTTCTAAAAACCTTCTAGAGAAAGGCTTATTAAAGCATTGTGTGAAAAGAATAAAATGTCAGTGACAAGTATTTCCTCTTTTCAGACAATGTGTCCTTTTCTTTTGAAAGACAAGCTTGATGTTTTGAGAAGCATTTCATTTGTTGGTTTTCAAATGCTTTTCATTTGCACGAGGCTAAATAGTAGTTTTTCAACATACTGTGAACATTTTCAGTAATAGCTGCACATCAAATTACCCCCGAACGCACAGAATAGGATTACTCCCCCTACCCACTAGCAAACATAATTTAAATAGATAAAAAAAAACCTCCCTCAGCCACATGTACTGTTTGTCTGTCCCAAATCATCTGCGTCTTACCTGGAAAGTAGTCTTTAGTCATAGAAAAAGTGCAAAATGGGACAAAATTGCTACACGTAGATACATGTTAGTCCACAGTGACCTCACACAAAACCCACCAGATTTCAGATCTTTTTCAATATTTAACGCATTTGCAGATAACAAAT
Organism: Tridacna crocea; assembly: GCA_943736015.1. Taxonomy (NCBI): domain Eukaryota; kingdom Metazoa; phylum Mollusca; class Bivalvia; order Cardiida; family Cardiidae; genus Tridacna; species Tridacna crocea. The sequence continues at coordinate 48,304,281 of OX031062.1, forward strand.
GAGGCTTCAGTTATTTTATGTATTTTTGAATGGGTAGAAAGCATCGTTGTAAACAAGAGGGCCATGATGGCCCTGTATCGCTCCACTGGCTAATTCGTAAAAACACTACAAGCCAAACATTACATTATTTGGCCAACTGGTTTCAAACTTGAGGGCATACAATTTTTTTCCATAAAAACCTACAAAGTTGTGACCCCTGGGCAAATCCAATTTTGACCACAAAGCTATAATTACTTGAATCCTGGTGGAAGTCTACAAGATAAAGCCCCCATACCAAATAATACAGGTTTAGAATGTGTGGTTATAAACAGGAAGATTTTCAAAGTTTTCTCAATAAAAAGCCCTGTAAAAAATAAAACCCATGAGACAGGGCTAAATTTAGTGGTCCTAGTCTTTATCATGGTTAGTAACAAGATGACTTAGAAAGTTTTCACCATAAAAGCCCATGTAAAACTTGTGACCCCTGGTGTGGGGACAAACTTGACCCTAAAACTATAATTTGGGTCCTCCTGGTAGAGGCCCACTAGATAGAGCTACATGCAAAATTTGGTAGCCCTAGGCCTTATGGCTAGGTACAAGTAGATTTTTTAAAAAATCCCAATATGAACCCATGTAAAACTTGTGACCCCCAAGACAGGACCAAATTTGACCCCAAGGCTACAATTTGGGCACCTTTGGTAGACAACCACTTGATAAAGCTAGATGCAAAATTAAGTAGCCCTAGGCCTTACGGCTTGGTACGAACATATTTTATGGTTTTCACTATATAAGCCCATATAAAACTTGTGACCCCCGGGCCAAATTTGACCTCTGTGCTATCATTTTGGCACTCTGGGTAGAGGTCTATTAGACAAAGCTACATGCCAAATTTGGTATTCCTAGGCCCTATGGCTAGGTACCAGAAGGATTTTAAAGTTTTCCCTATAAACATGCAAGCTCATATAAAACTTGTGACCCCCGGGACGGGGCCAATTTTGACCCCAGGGCAATAATTTGAAGGAACTTGGTAGAGGTCCACTAGATAAAGCTGCATGCCAAATTTGGTAGCCCTAGGCCTTATGGTTTCAGAGAAGAAGATTTTTAAAAAATTTCAATATTTTTCAGTTTTATTGCCATAGCAACCAGAGTTTTTGAAGGAATAAAATTCTTTCAAGGAATTCTGAAGAGGACCATGGCAGGATCACTTCTGTGAAGTTTCATCAAAATTGGATGGGTATTTTCAGAGAAGATGTTTGAAATAAAAGTTAACGCACGCACGGACGGACGGACGGACGCACGCACAGACGGACGGACGGACGGACGCACGACGGACACCGGGCCATGACATAAGCCCGCTGGCCTTCGGCCAGTGGAGCTAAAAAAGAGATGCTGACTATCAGCATCCTCAAAAGCTACCTTTCTCAAGCGTTTCAGAACACGGATAGTCACTTGTTTTGTGAAGGAATAACAAGTAACTGAACAGTCCAAAATATCAACCAAATCGCTCAGAAACAGGAACTACACTTACAATGGCTCTTTGTTAATGCGTCATTAAATCTGTTGAAATGTTTGTCAATGTTACAGCTATAAAGGTCAATCAGGAATTCCAGGCTTCTATTTAATGACATGGAATCTTGGTCCTCCCTGGAAATATTAATTGCTTAATCTATTACCATGATGACAAAATTTTAGGCTCGTCTAAATTGAAAGAAAACGTTGAAATTTTTCTTTGACAGGGTCGAAAACATTGTGTGAAAAAAGAGAAAATGCCGGTTACCAGCATTTTCTTCTTGGTCCACATTGTTTTCAAAAGCCTTCTTTCCCAGTGGCTTTAAATTTGGCATTTTGCGTTAAATGGCAAATCCTTTTCCACATTTTTTTCAACCTGGATTTAAACAAAGTTCCATACAGTATATTTTAGATACACTTAAGGTATATTATTTAAAGGGCATTGCAATAAACATTATACCATTAGATAAGTCGAATAAGAAGGTTTGAGACATGCATAGTATGTCAGGAAACATTCGATAATAATTGTTCCTATCATCTTTCAAAGCATACATCAATTTTCATCTCTGTAACTGCTGAGATTATCTGATGCAAGCTGTCCTCATAACCTCACATTAAAATTCCAACTGCCTTTGTCCGCCCAGTGAGGAGGTCATGCTTGCTCTGTTTTAGAGATCACCCTTGAATAGAACTACATGTAGCTTTTCGATACTATGTGCTGTGTGTGTTGTTGTACCATCTTGCTGTAACCCCATTTTCTTTATTATTATGCTGGTATAAAGACAGAGTTGCAAATGTCATCCCGTCATTGTTGCAGGATCTTCATTTTTTTCCTAATTAAACCACTTACACTCAAAGCAAACCCCATGGAATGTGCATGAAGTCCAGTCCTAGACAACAGATTGGCTTAAAGCATCATTAGTTCCAGATATGTGAGTGATCATAACCTAGACACCTAGACATGCTGATCAATTCAAGCGAATTTCATGAACAGGCTAAATGCCCAGCAACATATTACCAGTTTAGTTAGATGTTATCTCTGAAAGAGGACAGGAAGTCAACTTTTCTTAGATTCCCTTGCACATCTTGTCTTACTATATATGTAGAGGGAGTCGCCAATTTGCTATTTATACATGTAGTAACAGTGCCTGATAATGAAAATTTCGTTTGCCCGTATTAGAGCAATGGAGTTTCAGAGGCCCGTGGTTTTTGAGAGGTTCTAGCCCACTTTTTGTTGAATGTTACCTTTCATACTCTTCAACTTATCAAAGGTTACAAATTTTACTGTTATACCTTTAATAAATCTGTGTAACATGTTTTAGTGTAACATATATTTTTTAACACTCTGTACTTAAAAACAGGAGGAAATTTGGTCCTATGCTTGAAACATTACACAAACAATATAAGAGTCACAACCCTCTGGAGTGTAATCATATCTACAATATATATATATTTAACCCTTTACCAAGCAATCGTTGGTTTTTACGACTCTGATAAAGAAATCTTATGAAAACATTGTTAGAAAAGGAGAAAATGCTGGTAACCAGTATTTTCTCCTTTTCCTACACTTTTTTCTACCCTCCCAAAACCAGATTTCAATTTTTCAGTCACATTTATCTTATCGTCTGCAAATGCTTTCAATTTGGACTGGTCTAAAAATTTCTCGTGTGGTAAAGAGTTAAAGCAAAAACCCAAGTTGGTTCATTTACCCACAACAATTTTAATCATTAGGCTGCTTTTCGTGACTCTAGATCCTCTAGCGGACAGTGTAGATCAAGGTCAGACTGAACAGAACATGAGGTCTGATCTTGGATCTACATTTTCAGATAATGTATTATCTTGCATCCCCTTGCTAAGGGCTCGAAATTTCATTTCACACTTTTTTCGTAGGTTAAACGTTCTCTTTCTCCGTGTTGTTAACCGTTCATAGATACTCATTTCTACGCATTTCTTATAGGAGTCTTTGGAAAATATTGAGGCAAAAGGTGAAATTGCTCGTAAGGAGCAATTTCACCTTTTGTCACAATATTTTCTGTGCTATCGAAAGGTGTCATATACACATAAGAAACGGCGTCATCCTTGCTGTTATTTAGGGTCAATTAGAGATACCATAGAAATGCCTTATGGGGTAAAGGGTTAAAGAGCCTGACTGTATGATTATTATTTTAGCATAATCTAACCCTTAACCCATTACCACTCGAGGCAATTTTGGACTGGTCCTAAATGAAAGCATTTGCAGACGACAAAATAAAGGTGACTGAAAAATAGAAATTTGTTCTGGAAAGGGTAGAAAACTCTGTGGGAAAAGGAGAAAATGCTGGTTACCAGCATTTTCTCCTTTTCCCACAGTGTTTTCAAAAGGCTTCTTTCTCAGGGGCGTCAAAAGTAGGGATTGTGTGGTAATGGGTTAAAGGAGGCCCTTCAGATTTTGGGACGAAAATTTTACAAAAATACAAAAAAAAATTATCGTTATACTCCCAAAGCCTTGTAATTTTCATTCATTAAACCCCAGTAGTCGAAAACCATCCGACAACTAGATAAATTAGAGATTTACTACAGCCCAGTTCGACACTGGAGGGAAACACGGTCTATTTTTACATGAGCAACTCGGTCATTTACATACCGGAAATATACAGACGAAGCTTCAAATATAGCATCCGAAGTTCTAGACATTTTGAAAAATAATTACATATTTGTTATGTTATGGAATTTGATAGATATTAATCACGTGCAAGTCACTTAACATTCCCACAATGCTCTTTTGATTTTGGCGGGAAATCTAAAAATAGCTTAAGAGACTACGTAGCCTTTTAAGGGAATACCACCATTTTTTTTTTTTTCTAATTCTATGATTCTTAATTACTGATGATTTGTATTGTTTTTTCAGTGACATATATATTTATTAATTTGGTTTGATGTGAAAATTCCAAATACCCACCTTAAAAGCGCCTTTCACTAATATGGTCGGCCTCGTGGCCAGTGTCGATCTAGATCAGACTTCATGAAATATGCTCTCTTATCTTGAATCGACAGTGTCCGCTTTGCAAAACACTATATACCAGTTCAGACAAAATTATGCCATGAATTTGCAATTATCTTGATCATATTCTAGAATGAAAATGTCCAATGGATTTATTTGGCGTTTTGGGGGCTTAAGTAAGTTATATATATATATGTACTTACAAGTCTTCACATCGAGGACATAGTCCATCGCAAAGTGATCCGTTCTTATCGTAGAAGCTACGTTCTAGTGTTGTTTGAAGAGGCTCAAACCAGTAAAATGTATCATTATGTAGACTTAGTAATCTTCCAGCATACGTTGATCCGCTTCTATGGTAAGCGTTCAGTAAGACGTGAGAAGGTTGTGGTTTGGATAAATATGACTTAGTCTTGGTGGTATTGTTCCTGGGATTGAAAGGCCATTTGGTAGGTATTTCTAAATAAATTGTCAAGATAAGAATGAATATTTTTTCAGATAAGCATGAAGTAAGACATAAGACTGCTCATTAGATGGATATTTCTAAGAGTGGACAAACGTTCTGGCCACGGACGTATTGGCCAAGACATTTTGGCCTCGGACTTTTGGCCAGCTGAAAACTCAGTGTAGGACTTTTGACCAAATATTGTCTTGAAACAGAAATATGCAATAAATCAACTTTCTACTCTTTCGAATGTACATCTTTAGAGCAAGAAAAGGATAGAAAGTTCAGTTTCTGCAATTTTCCGTTTTAAAACAACTTTTTGGCCAAAACATGTACAAATAAGAAATAGTAAACATGTCATTGCATGAACATTTTTTCTCTTTGTTTCAATATTATCCTATACCATATTATATAATTTATAAATTATCTATTTATAGTATATCACATTAAAATTTATCCTTAATATCCAGTAAGTTCTAATTTTCCAAGGCTATTGTAAAAACTTTAGTGGAAAAAGCTGAAAATACTTGTAAATTGGTCGTTTCCCACAATGTCTTCCAATGTCTTCAGCTACAGAATAAATATTTGCACGTCACAAGAAACAAAAATTTTTTTCACAAATACAATATTTTCAAATAATGATCCTTACACCTTTTATACACGATTTCTCTTTTTCTCATCGTGCTTTCAAAAGACATCCATTGCAGACATGTCTGAACATTTTTGTCTTTGTTGTTTTGGCCAAAACGTCCTATTTTGCACTTTTAGCTGGCCATAAAGCCCGTGGCCAAAACGTCCTATTTTGCACTTTTAGCTGGCCATAAAGCCCGTGGCCAAAAAGTCCTAAATCAGCTTCTGTCCTAGGCCCTGTTGTCCCTCTTGTTTTTTCTGTCATAAATCAAGATGATACCGTACAACATGATCATTGTTTAGCTCATTACCTAACGACAAAATTTTAGGTTCGTCCAAATCGAAAGCATTTGCAGACGACAAAGTAAAAGTGACTGAAAATTTGAAGTTTACTTTGTGAAGAGTAGAAAACATTGTGGGAAAAGGAGAAAATGCTGGTTACCAGCATTTTCTCCTTTTCCCACAATGTTTTCTAAAGGCTTCTTTCTCAGCGACGTCAAAAGTAGGGGTTGTGTGGTAATGGGTTAATGTGAGCCTAATATGAGCCTTGGAGGCTTGATCAGGTGTGAGTGTTTCTGAAATCGACTGGCAAGTATTGGATGATCAAATTTTCGTATTTTTATCGTTACCACCAGTTGTCCAAATGGGTGATACCCCCATGAAGACTGTTAGTTTTACGTTGAATAGTGCAAGACACCGGACATTACCCTAACCTAAGTTTTGCCTGGTTCTTTGATGTGCTTGGTGTATAGCACCGTCACACGGGACCTCAGTTTAACATTTTATCCGAAAGACTATTTGTAATTTTAGATGGCTTAAACCAACGCCTAGTGGTTTATAGGGGAATAGCCAAACCTAACTTGTGAGAATTTGTGACCAGACACCTTTGCCAAAGCACATGTTGAGCTTTAATACGTATGTTTAGTTTAATTGTGTTTATTTAAACATATTTTTGAGGCACCACGGCATGTGTAGCTATTAAAGAATGGCCATAAAACAACTTTATTAGGAGAAAAAGGCAATATTGCCTATCACACAATAGATTAAATTTATATTAAGATTTACATGTCAGTGGTGGATACTGGTACCTGTATTACAAAACTTAATAAATGGGAGAAAATCTGAAAATAAAAAAAAACACTCTAGTTAATTATTGGTTACCTCTCTTTCACTCTAAGAATATGCAAGAGAAGAGCATGCATAATTGCTTCCAAAGATGTCTTCAAGATCGTGTTATTTTCAATAAATGTTTTAAAGAACAATTTGATATTATCAAAAAACATTATCATTGATAGGGATAAGTGTAAGTAAAAGAAGAACTGTTGTTGTCATTTTTTGTTTTTGTTTTACCAACACCAACACCATCATTATTATTTTTCCATGTCATGTTTACTCTTTCTAGTAATTATGTGCTAATTCAAATTAACATTCTCTTATTTCTCTCTTGTTAAAAAAAAAGAACTAATACGTATAAAAGGTCCAAAAATTTACAAATTTAACTCTTTACCAAACAATAAAATTTTGGAGCGGTCCAAATTGAAAACATAAGCAGACGACAAAATAAATGTGAACAAAAAATTGAAATTTAATTTGAAAAACGTAGAAAACATTGTTGGAAAAGGAGGAAATGCTGGTTACCAGCATTTTCTCCTTTTCCCACAATGTTTCCAAAAGGCTTCTATCTCAGGGTCGTAAAAACCAGGGATTGTTTGGTAAAGGGTTAAAGTATATAACTCTAACTCTTATTAGGTAAAGACCCTTCAAAAGTTGTATGAATTGGTGTATGTCTCAAAAACCAGTATTTCGCGTTTTCAGTTAACCCTTGCAGTACTAGAGACCAGTAAAGACGCTATATAGCGAACGGTGTCGGTTGGGGTCAGTCCACAACAAAAATATGCATTCTGATCCTGCCCACAATCCATTGATGAATGCTATATGCACTATTCTGAGTTCTAACTGTGAATTAGTATACTACATCTTTAGAATTACACATACTAGAGCAAATCTGTATAAGTTTGTATGTACAGTGCAGAAAAAGAATACTTAATCATGCAAAGCTTGCAGCATGAGTTTAATAGTTTAAATTAATCCACTATTTGGACATCTATAGCCCTGAAATTGCAACATCTGTGTTCTTGTAACTTTACCACACAACGAATTTTTAGACTGCACTTGTCCTAAATGAAATCAAAATGTAGAGGACAAACATGATTAAAAATGGGATCTGTATCTGAAATAATAGATTAAGTCAAAATTAAAAAAAAATCTACCACGCCAATGAAAAGTTGAAAAAATAAAACTGTAAATGAGGTCTGTTGCCAGTACATGTACTCCCACAATGACTTGGTACTTTGTCTGTTATCCATTTATAGTTTTCACACTTAAACAGTGTTTTCAAATGTAGTCTACTGCATGACTACAAAGTTTTATGCCTCAGGTAATTTGTGAATCATCTTCGCTGGCAAAATCCCAAAGGCGACGGGTTACGTTACTCATCAAGTCAAATCTTTTTAACCTCAATATTATTTCGAAATCAGATTGTAGTCTCAATAATGAGATGCTACGGTGATATTTTTCATATTTGGACATTTATCGTGTGCCGTACCGTCTCAAGTCCATCGAAAAATTTCCGGTAGCAAAGGTAGAGCGTTATACTGACTTTCTTTTTCGTCGGTTTAATCTGTGTTGCAGCAAATTGCAAGTGACTTTTAGTGACAAACATGACCAAAGACATGTTATTAAACCTTTCATTGTAGAAGTCGTTTATGACATGTAAATCTCGGAAAAAACCACTGACGAAATTTATCGTGCGTGGAGGTCATTTTGATCGTTTACGGGAATGTAAACAACTCGAGTAACAGATGAAATGCACGGTTTTCTCTTATGTTCAGCATTTCAATTGAAAATATTTGTATTTCAAACGAAGGATTATTAAATCCACAAGCAACATGTATGTTTAAATCCTAGTTTTGTGCGCTATTTGTGAAATTATGAGAGTTCAAACTTGCGCACAAAATCTTACAACTGGTTTTGTCCTGACCGTCTCTATACCCAGAGGCGACCAGTAAAAAAGTAACATCGCCTTTGGAGACAGTTATCTGTATATCTGATTGGTCCTTATTGGATAGACTACACGCAAAGAATAGGCATATCTCAGGTATAACAACTTTCAACTTGATCAGCAAAGGGTGAAATAGAATATTGTCATCCTTGCGTGGCTGGCAAAGATGTGTTTGAGTGAAAAAGAACATAATACAATTAATTGATGATTTACCTTCAAAATGGTGGAATTCCATAAACAGCAACACTGTCAAAGCTGCAGCAGTTCCAATCAATATTCTACATAGTATACTCTGCTTAATTACCAGACCAAAGGTTGAAGTCATTGTTCTGTCGGATGATAAAAAAAATAGTTTCAGGCCATGATAGGGACCTAAATAATGGCATTGAACCAAGACAAGGGCTTGTGCTTATGCAAATTTTTTACACTCCGCCTATTTGAGATACCAAGTATACAAACTTAGAAGGCACGGGAGAGTGCTTGTAAAATCTTTACGTGCTAAGTCCATAGAAGAGATAGATCTATCAAAAAGCCATCAAGAGAAGTCAAAGGTTAGAGAGAATAAAACTTTTGTGCACATTCTATGGGGTGAACCCACAGTAAAACTGTAGTTTTCATATTGAGAAGTCAGGTGCACTTTCTTACATAACACTTGTTTGTGTCCTTAGCAAAGGAGGGACATAAAGTTATAATTTGAGGTTACTCTAAATCATTTTTTAAAAATAAATTATTTTAGTCCTTACCTTGAACAGTCCAAAAAGTAAGTTTTTCTTAACATTTTGACAGTCTGAAAATTCTTCTTCTAAAATATCGGACAGTCAACGTTTAGAAAATGTTTTCGATAATGGTCGGCTGTATAGACTTGAGCACATTTCTGCATCAAAATGTTCATTATATTTTAAATGACATGAATCCTTCGAGAGCAAAATAAAAAAAAATCTGACCAAAGCAACCAGTGCAGATTCAGATCAAAGACCAGAGGGCAAACATTTCATCCATAGAGGCCGAATATAAGTTACTAAGTTTGAAAAGGTGTTTGAAGAGCTTAATCTTTTTCTGGATTTTTAATGCTATATCAGCAGTTTCTCCTTTTTTCGTAATGTTTTCAAAAGTTACCTGCAGAAGTGTAAAACGTCGTACCGTTAGGCGACATTACAACCTTATTTGGTAGACTGTTTCATGGTTCAGTAAATTTAAAACCTAAGGTAGATCTAGTACCATTGATGATTCTAACGAAAAACGAGTTATTTCCACAATATTATTATCCTAAAACATTTGCTGTGGTTGAAGTATATATAATGCTTTGACCGAGCCACTTTTTTTCCATTTTTTCATCTTTAGAACTATCATTTATAAATCTAAAGCCACTCTATTCTCAATACGAAAGGAGATAATAATTACCTCCCTTTTCAGAAAACTAACAAAAATATCATCATATAATTTCAAGATAGAGACCAAATGAATTTCTATTCCGTTAGAAATGTGCAAAAATATCATATCAGTATAAATCCTTATTTATCAACTGATAAAAAAATTTATTCCATGTTGCAATAGAAACGTTAGGATGGTAATACCTTAAGCTATCTTTTCCTGATCTCTTGCTTTCACTGTTTATTAATTAAATTAAGTCGTTTCCTATAGTTTTTGTTTTAAGTTGTAGTTGGAGCAGTTTATTATTAGTGGTGCTGTTCATGAAAACTCTTTTTAAACTTGAATCATATCACCTCGTTTTCTTCTATATTCTAATGGTGAAGCCATAGATACATTTATCTATCTTCATGACAGCTGGCTTATGCAGGGCACTTTCTTTGTTGCTTTTTTTTAATGTTTTCAATTGCAATATTGTTATTATCATTTATCTATTTATTTATCTACCTATTTATTCATTGTTAGGAGACCAAACAGGACTTGTGAATTCATGGTGGGACTTGACGTAGGACCTGTGAAAATGCATAAATATTCCTTCATCTACGTAGGTAATGGTTCATCGTATCATTCCCAAATCTGTTTGCTATGTTGATTTTTGATGTGTTGTGAGATTCACACTATATATATCTTTGTCTATAAGTACCCCAAGGCCACAAGTTTCTTCATTAACACATTCATAATCTGTTCCCTTGTAAGCTTTTCCCCTTTTCGTGAAGTTGTTAAAGCCTCTGTTAACTCTTTACCCCATAGGGCATTTCTATGTTATCTCTAATTGACCCTAAATAATAACAAGGATGAAGCTGTTTCTTATGTGTATATGGCACTTTTTGATAGAATAGAAAACATTGTGGCAAAAAGTGAAATTGCTCGTCAGGAGCAATTTCACCTTTTGCCACAATGTTTTTTTTTTCAAAGGCTCCAACAAGAAATGCGTATAAATGAGTATCTATGGAGTAAAGGGTAAAGATATCATATTTAAAACTAATGTATAAAATAGTGCATACATTTTTTTGCTTCAAGGATTTTTGTGAAAACAGCCAATGTCTACTTTTTTCTGCTGACTACAATAACATTAGACATGACTACCCAGATGTTTAAGAAACAATCATTTAATGCGAAGCACGATATTATTTTGCTGCGAGACCATTTACTGTTGACTGGCAGTCTGCTTGTAGCAGGTTGTTATTATTATTTTTGCAGCAGAAAACAGTTTAGTCCAGTCAAACTAACAGGTGGGTTGGAACTAATTGCAAAAGTTTTTATCTTTACATTCCATGAAAGAAAATGAACATAATAATCACATGAAATAAAAGTTGCACTGAAAATTCATTGCCCGAAAAGAGATATTTGTAATTTAAAATTTCAATTTTCGGTAAAAAATATACGGGCAATTGCACGAAAAGTGGAAAAACTCCGTTAAGATATTGAGCAATTTGGAAAAAAGCACATGGTTTTCAGAGCGTAATAAAAATAGTCTTGATTATCGTCTTTAGTTTCATAGAAAAGCCCATACATTAATGTTTGGTTGATATTTTTTAAAGAATTGTGCATGATTTCAGAGATATGTCAGTCGCTTTGTCATTACCAAAACAGAAGTATTGGACATTCATATTCAGTTGATACATAAAAAATGTCTGGTTAAACGCTTATTTTTCTTTGAGTGGATTTTTTTTCCTGAAATTTACATGAAAAAATGAGATAGATGTGTTTTGCGATAACAAAATTTAACTAGATCTATTTAACATTTCAACTAGACTATTTTAAGTATTTTTTTTTTTTGTACAAATTGTGACAAGTGCTTCTCCAATGCTAGCTGGTTTGATGATGTTGATAGATTTTAACTCTACGACGAACAAACATTTCCGCTGTGACTGTACATCCAGTATGGTGGCATCTAAAAAAGTTCATCGTTATGGTGATGACAAAGCGTCGTGGAGATGACGTCTTTGTCGTGGCAATGACATTTATTACATTCTGTTACTAATAATACTATACGTGCTCAACGATGGCCCGAATAGCCACCGTATGCAATACTATGTAACTTACGTCAAAGTTATCACGCGCCATTCTGCGAGTTAAATGTAAACACAGAGAAGGATGACCAGAAAAACGTACTTTGACAAAGAAATTAAAAATTACACAACAAACGCTTGCTCTATATGTACATCCTCATGCTTCGAATAATTTGCACGTCACATCACACTCCTAATCCTATTTTGACTCTTTACCATACGGTGCAAAAAGGGACAGGTCTGAATTTAAAAAAGAAAGACAATTAAACGTTGTTGAAATTTTGGAATTTGTCTTTGATATCATAGAAACACTACAGAAAAATGAGGAAATACTGCTTACCAGCAATTTCTCATTTTTTAACAACGTTTGAAGGCCTTCTTCTTAGGACCTTAAAGATTAAAGATTGTGTGTCAAAGGGTTAGCTTCAAACACTTGTGTAACCGCAACAGTCGTTTAATTTTGTTCACAGATGGCTTGTTTTACACTTTGGTTGTTCAGAATTACCGTGCTGATGGCAAGATGGCGGACAGTGGGGATAGACATTAGACTATTTAACAGAACGTGCATTATCTCCCGCTAGATGGCATTCTATAAATACTCATCTATCTAATTTGGGCATCCTGGGTAAAGAACCGAACCACTTTCCTACGCGACAACCGTTACTTTGAATTTCAAACCAAAATAAACGTTTACTCAATAAAACGCTACCTTGTGCAATTCACTCAGCTATGATCAGCATTTAGAGAAATCTGAAGCTAAAGCAGGTCTCATTTCTCCTCAAACTTATTGATAAAAGCTATTTTCTACATTGCTACTTTATAAAGCGTAATATTACATTCTGCCCGCTTTCGTGGCTAGTGATGCGTCGTACAAGACAGTCGAATCTTCGAAGAAAATGGCATGCGCAGACAACGACAGAACGTGCAGTCTGATTGTGAATCTACACCATCCACTGCTGAACTATGACAGTTCGTATCAATAACTAACTTCATGTTGGTCAAAAGAGGTAAGAAAATATGTAAAACATGTAGATTATTTAAGAAATAATCTTCTTCCTATCGTGGTTTATCATTCAATAAACCACAGTTGTGACTTATGAGGCACAAAAAAATAATTCACGAGGGCGATAGCCCGAGTGTTTTATTCATTGCGCCTCATAACTCACAACGTGGTTTATTGAACGATAAACCACGACAGAAAGAAGATTATTTCGATTCTAACATGGAAAATTCTTAATGAAAGGAAAACAAGTTTAAACTTAAGAGTAAAAACGCGGATGAAATTGTGCTCCATTGAATAACTCACTCGTTGAATGACGTCACTCGATACAGAATGACGTCACCCTACATAGACTGTCGCAGAATTTACCACACTTTCCTTGCACTGTGTTTAAAGGACCGAATTCGCGTTTCATGTTAGCATTAAAGATTGAAAAACACTCCGAACCTGTTGATAAGCTACTCTGTATATCTGGATGTATTTGTATGGATCTAGCATATTTATAGATCTAGCTTTCCTAAACACCAATTTACATTGATCTCTTTAATACGATGTTTTATAGCATGTGTTACCCATAAAAGCTACATTTTGTTTAATCCATCATAGTCTATATAATGAATAAGATCAACAGATGTCAATCAGCTTCTAACATCTATTAACCTAACATTCTTTTATTTTAGAAGCGAATCTTCGGTGAAGGAAGGCTATTGAAAAATAATACAAAATAAAAATCTGTTGTTTTTTTTTTCTTTTGCTATAGATATAGTGCCTTTAAACCTTTCAATAAAAAATGCATTATTTAAACCTCACATCTTCATTGTCTACAAAATGGACCAACTTATAATACTTTTAATTTACACAAGCCTCAATTTTTTGTTGTTTCATTCTGTCCAACATAACAAAACTCTAGACATACCGATTTAAAGGTAGATCTAGCCCTTCAGAATTTGGGACGAAAATTTTACAAAAATACAAAAAATATCCTTATACTCCCAAAGCCTTATAATCGTCATTCATAAATCCCAAGTAGTCAAAATACCATCCGACAACACGACATCGATGGGAAACACGTTCTATTTTTACATGAACAACTTGCTCATTTATATACCGGAAATACACAGTACTGCGGGAACTTAACCCTTTTCCAAACGACAAATTTTAGACTTCCAAACTCAAAGAGTTTTCAGACGACAATTTCAAATTTGATGAAAATGGCAGAAAGTTCTCCAAATGGGTAGAAAACACTGTGGGAAAAGGAGAAGTTGCTCGTTACGAGCAATTTCTCCTTTTCCAACAGTGTTTTCTAAAGACTTGTACTGCGGACACGTAAAAACAAGGGCTTGTTTGGGAAAGGGTTAAGGATGTATATGAATAGTTAGTACATGTAATTATCTGTCAGTTTCATCTTTTGAAACATCTGTCACCTAGATTTGTTACATTCATCTAAAGATGCTAAAATCAAACTTATTTGCAGCAGGGATCGTATACAATTCCTGTCCGCAGTGATCATAGGTCGCACCAGAATTTGTGTGATCCATGGATGTTCTTCGAGTCTTGCTTATTTTGATTGTTAACCCATTACCACACAATCCCTACTTTTGACGACCCAGAGAAGGACGCCTTTAGAAAACATTGCGGGAAAAGGAGAAAATGCTGGTAACTAGCATTTTTTCTTTTCCCACAATGTTTTATACCCTTCACAAAGCAAATCTCAAATTTTCTGTCACTTTTGTTTTGTCGTCTATTAATGCTTTCGATTTGGACAAGCCTAAAATTTTGTCGTTTGATTAAGAGTTAACTATGAAAAACAAAAGATTATCCTCTTGTTCACAAAGTAGTTCAATATCACGCAAAACGAGATCTAGCCCAACATGTAATAAGCAAGTACGGAGGGGATACTAAAACAGAGCTTGCTTGGGCTACACATGAGAAGGCTGTGAGCATTTGCAGATGAACTATATAATGGAATGATGGACTTGTCTTTGCAAAGGTAGATCCAACTTGGCGAGCCAAGTTTACGATCACTACGTGGATTTTACCTGGGCTGATTGAGCCCGATTTCGAGATTCCTGCGATGCGCCTATTGGATGCTGGTTATTACCCCCCCTTTACTCGTACATCATATTTCTAAAGGCAAATGAAATATCGTTTTACAAACCGCTTACGAATACACATGAAGCAATAAGCAGACATCCACGTGGATTTCCATGTTTCCCTTTTTGTACAAAATGTAGCGATCTTGTTCTACTTTTATCAAAGATGAAATGCTCCGAGCGATTTCATTCGTTGCAGTTAGAGCTAGCTGCATCCAATGAAAAAGCGTATCGAGGGAATGTAAAAATCAAGCTCGATCCGCCAAGGGTAATCATCAACACAGCTTTGAAAATGTCTTAGCTTTCTCTGTGTGTGCGTGTGTGTTGGGGGGGGGGTCGTTATCTCTTAGATGCCAAAATTTTACATGAGAAAAAATAGAAAAAATATTTTCAAATCGTGAAGTAAGTCTGGCTCAAGTGATTGGATTTTGCTAAAAGCAAGTGCTGCTTTTCCTACAATATTTTCTCATATAGTCTACTGCAGCGATGATTAAGGATGTAGTATTTAAACAGTCAGTAATTATCTGTTTATGACATCTTTTAAAACATCTGTCACCAGTGGAATGTGTCATTTATTTTTCCTAAAATCAAAATCATTTTTTGACGGGGATTGTATACATGATTCATGTTTGCAGTGAGCATAAGTTGTACCAGCATTTGTGTGGATGTTCTCCGAGTCTTGTTTATTTTTAAACTCATTACCAAACGACAAAATTTTAGGTTTGTCCAAATCGAAAGCATTTGCAGACGACAAAATAAAAGTGACTGGAAATTTGAAATTTGTTTTGTATAGGGTAGAAAACATTGTGGGAAAAGGAGAAAATGCTGGTTACCAGCATTTCCTCCTTTTCCCACAATATTTTCCAAAGACTTCTTTCACAGAGTCGTCAAAAGTAGGGGTTGTGTGGTAATGGGTAAAGTAAACTCTGATAAAAAAAACGATTATGCTCTTGCTGACAAAGTACAGTCCAGTATCACACAACACAAGATCCAGTCTAACATGTAATGAGCTAGCACGGAGGGGGAACTAAAAATGTGCTTGCTTGAGCTACACGTCGAAGTTGTAAACATTTGCAGATGAAGGGATGAAATAGGGTGAAATGATTGGCTTGTCTTTGCAAGGGTAGATTACAAATACAAGAAGAGAAGAAAACGCTGGGCCCGTATTCACCAACCATTCCTGAGAATATTCTCGGTCTTGTTCTCACGGTTTTCTAAATTTGTAAGTAACATAACTTCTGATTGGCTAAACCGAATGGTTTAGCCAATCAGAAGTTGTGTTTCTTACAAATGTAGAAATTTCTGGAAATTTCTGGAAAATAAGACAAAGAACGTTCTTAAGAATGGTTGGTGTATACAGCCCCTGGTTATCATTATTTTCAAAAGCCCTCTTCCTTATTGTTGTTAAGTACAGAATTACACACAACAAGATTTTAGACCTGTCCGAAATGGAAGCATTTACTGATGACAGTTTCAATGTGGCTCACATGAAACGAGTTTTCTTTGATAGAGTAGAAAAAGTAGAAAACATTGTGGGAAAAGGAGAAAATGCTGGTAACAGCATTTTCTCATTTTCCCACAATGTTTTCAAAAGCTATCTCTTTCAGGGGTGTTAAAAGTCGTCATTGTGTGGTAAAAGGTTATGACAGGTGCTTGCCTAATGAAGGTGCATTCTAACATACTTGTCTTCTTTTTGGAACTCAATTTAGTTATGCTCGCTTGATTCAGCTTGCCAGCTGTTAAACCCTTCGCCAAACGTCCACAACTTTTTAATAACCATGCGGAAAAAGGTCTTGAAATCATGGTGGTTACCAGCATTTTCTTCTTTTTCATCTGTATAATTCTTCAATATGGATGAGTCTAAAATTTTGCTGTCTGGTAAAGGTCTAATGGGGGGGGGGATTATAAGGTTTCCTGCATATAGCATGACTTTTGTCTGATAGACTCTAGATTAAGCCCTTGTCACACAATTCGGCGTTTACACTGGTTTGGCATAACATCGTTTAATTTCCAAAAGCGCCATAAAATAGCAGGAAAAATCATGGGGTTTTTTTTTTGCTTATACCACCGTCACACCAAACTCGTTTTCACTGCGTTCCAAAAATATTTACTAAACGGACTTTAAATATGTTCGGACGGAGGGGACGTGTGAGCAACCTTTTACGATCTGTTTACGAACTTAATGGACTGGACTGGGACGGGAAGGGTGCTCTAGAACTGAGCAGGTGTAATGCAGAGAAATGACACCCCCCCCCCTTCAAAATGACCCATGGGTCATTTCTCTTTGTAGAGAAATGACCCGGGTCATAATTCTACGTATAGAAATAAGCCTCTGGGTCATAATTCTACGTATAGATATAACCCTCCAGAACTGAGCCTGCTCAGAATTTTTTGCCGTCTATCCCATCCTTTAAAGTAGACGGAGCGACAACAAACTCTTGAAAAACGGGATGGACCTACTATAAACGGAACTGCCTTACTTCGATCCAATTAGAGACGCGGTGCAGTCAGGCATCAACTGGTAGTCCGTTTGCATTTTACGAACTGAAAGTAAACGTCCTATCCCGACCGCAGCCCGTTTTATGATTTTGTTGACCTGGACAAGACAGGGGCTTTGGGCATGATCAGGCCAAAATTACAATTTCTATCCCGACCACCACTCATTTTCATATTATATCAGGGCGGGGTAAGAACTTATATAGTGTGACGGGGGCTTAAAGATGGTCATGTCATGGTGTTCTCACTGTGTCCGAGGCGTTGCATGTCATCGCATTCCTACAAAGTCCTTCTTGGTGTTTTTTTACGCTTTCATGGCGATTCCAAAGTGCACATTGCGCTTTTATAGTGCTCACACTGTGTGAGGTGGATGTTCACGGCGTTCTCAAGGCGCTCTTACTACGCTGACGGTATGATTATGACAATTGTTTGCACCATCAATGAAAACACATTGTATGAATAACAATTTATCCATCAGTTGTTTCTTTTCTTTGCTCTGAAAAAGTCAGGATGATAAAAATTGTCTGCAGAGAGAAAAGGGAAGAATCAGGACAAAAACACCAACCCCTTCAACTCAACTCAAGTTTATTCATGCGAAAGGCCACCGGCCTATAATCCAAATAACAATATATCCATCCATAAAACCAATATAGTCAAGTATCCTTTGCAGAATTTGTTCAGTAAGGATTCAGAGCAGATACGCATTATAGTCAAAGAAAAACTAGAACAATGTTCAATGAATAGGTTTCCATCCAATATAGACTCGGATCAGACTGCAGCAAAACAAAGACTGATTCGGGTCCTTGTTGACAGATAGTTCTAGGCTTTACCTGATTTTACAGCAAAACAATACAACAACTTGAATATAGATCGAACGGTTCGAGATTATCCATGTTGCAAACTTCACAGCTCAGATTCCCTCATTAATTAACAAATATTTGATAACCCCAATACTTTTTCAGAACCTATTACAAACCAATAGAATTATAAGCATGTCGATATTGAGATCATTTACAGATGACAAGAAATACATTACCCCAAAATCGGACCTTGATCGGGATTGTTTTCCTGATTGTTTTCAAAAGTTTTTCTCTTAGAGGTCTTGAAAATTCTGTATTGTGCGGAAATGGTTAACAATGGATTATACATAATACCGCTTTCTTCGGAGCCAACCGATATTTTCGTAACCGACCCACACAATCGGAGCCTTTCTTAACCCTTGCCCAAAAGACAAACTTTTGGACTAGACCAAATTGAAAGCATTTGCATACGACAATTTACCTCTTGCTGAAAAGATGATTCCTGTCTATGATAGGGTAGAAAACATCATGGGAAAAGGAGAAAATGCTGGTTACCAGCATTTTCTCCTTTTCCCATGATGTTTTCAAAAGACTTTTATTCCTGACCCGTAAAAACCAGGGATTGTTTGGGAAAGGGTTAAATTACGCCCGTTTTGGGTAGTTTCCTGTCGATTCTTGCATTGAGCAAATGGAAACGTCAAAGAAAATTATCTAAGCCTGTAGAATAGAAAAAAATTCTTTACTTTGTTTCTTCAAAGGGCAGAAAGAGCCTGCATTTATCTCCGAGATGTATTATTTTGGCTACGGTCAATCCACGCCACAAGTGATTCTGACAACATTGTACACCTGTTCCAACTTTCCGTAGTGCAGAAAACTTGTTGAAAGACGAGACGATCGAATAACATTCTCCTTTTTTTAAATTTCAAAGACATAAGAACACATATACATGTGTATTACAAATGCTGACATGCCTATTTTGGGGTTGTTTTTCGGCCGACATCCTCAGAAACGGAAGACCAACACAACATTTCCTCGTCGGAGCCATTGGCTCTGAATATGAAGTTTCTCACCCGTGATCCTGGGTACAGAACCGGTCTACTTTTGAACAGATTCAGGTCGGACACTGGAACGGTAGAAAATGGTTATAGTACGAAGTGACTGCATACCACAACAAACTACAACAACAACCGACGTAGCCTATTCAGAAGAAAAACGAAAGTATTTGCAGTTAGCCATATTTGTGCTGCAGTGGTCGGTATTTAAAATGACAAATTTATTTTCCAATGCATCCGTTACATATAGATTATATAGACAACGACTGACCAGTGCTTATTTATTCCAGAAAGTAACCTGTATTTCGTCAGTGTCACAGTGTCCGACCTGAATCTATTCCGACCGAAACTGATATCGAACTTGCTCAGCCGTTGCAAACCGTTGAATTGCAAGTTACTGTATAAAGACTTTTTTCCCTTGGTTCACCAACATTACAGATGTGAAAATATAAATTTGTTGTAAATCAGTGACAATAATAATGAAAGAGACACAATTGAAAGAAAGAAAGTGTTGCAAAATTTTTAGTAAAAGTTTCTGTAGTTTGCTTGTCTGGCTTGACCTGCAAAGCACTGGTACACATGAAGACATATATTGCAGTGGTAACCGTAACAAGTCTAGGGTTGAATGGCATGAAACATTTGGAAACATTGTATGCAAAGGAGAAGATACTGGTAACAATCTGTGTACAACAATGGCTCTCAGGTTGGTCATGTCTGGTGTTGAGTTGAATGAAGGGCATTATGTGAACAATTATATATAATGGTCCAACGCTGCCACACAAAGCTGTACCATACAAGAAACTGACTACTCATTGTGTAATATGGTTTTCTTGGTTAGGTGAAGCTGGATGATCCCTATCAGCTACATGTAAAATAGCCCCAGCATCCTAGTAATTTTTTCCCAAGCAAGAGCACACTCAAGGAAAACTTTGCAGGCTCACCATGGTCATTTACTTTTTTTCAACTAGTTATTATACCATTGTGTAATTATACATGTATTATCTTTTTCAGATAACAGTTTCGCTATGAATCAAGAGATTTTGGATGACTTGGCAAGAAATCTGCAGGTGTCGTACAAAGTCATTGATAATTTAAAGGATGGAAAGAAAACCTACCGAGCTAGCATCACCTTGACCAATCAGAGTGATCATGCCCTTGGTTTTGATGATTGGGAAATACATTTCTGCCACATACGAATGATAGAGCCCAGTCACCTTCCAAAGTCAGATACTCACAAAAACCATGATGCTGGGATACTATTCACTCACATAAATGGAGGCATGTTCAAGATGTCCCCAATGAAATCTTTTAAGAAGTTGAAGAAAGGTGAAAAGGTGGAGATAAAATTCAAAGCTCAGTATTATTCCATTGCTAGAACTGATTTTTTACCCAATTGGTACCTCACATTTCCTAAATTAGAACCTGTTGTTATCCAATCAACAACTGGGGAAGAATTGTCCTTTGTTGAAAAGTTTGATAGACCAGAGGCCTGGAAAAGGTTTGATTACACACTTTCGGAAGGTTCCAGACGGTTTGATTATTATAACCCTTTCAGTGTGGAGGAACGGTTTGAAAGAAATAAGTGTTTTGGTGTTAAGCAAAGTGATACTGAACATTCTGTAATACCAACGCCTTTACAAATGAAGTTGGAGGAAGATGCTGAGGAAGGTGTCAGTGTTAAAGTAGATGAATGGACCATCATAGGAGACGAAAGTTGTGCAGAGAAAGCCCAATATTTGTCAGGTAAATTAACTCGGGGGTTTTTAGGGGACACATGCATAAATATAAGACTGTGCGTTTTCTCAGCAGTTACCTGTCCCATGGACACATGTACATGTAAGTTGATTCCAAATCTGAATAAAAAGACTTGAATAAAACAAGAGATCTCCTGCTGAACACCATTCCCTTGAAATTTTTCTCTACTGTGCTGCAGTTAAAAACAAGGTAATCAAAGTTTTTTGGACATTAGGGTCTTACTTGATTTGCAATCTGATGACTTCTTAGTTCTACATAATGAGACAGACAAAGCCATTATTTGGATTTGATACACTATTACCTTTAGTTCCATGTCATTGGTGTCTGACTGCAATGCTATTATGGTACACCTGAATTCAGAATCTTAGTACTTCGGTAGAATCAGAAATCTGCAGATAGAGGGAGTGATTTTGATTTCAAAATTGAGAATATTAATTATCCACCTCTAAACCCTATGTAATGGGTAGTCATTAGAATCGTCTCATCGAGATGATTCTAATGAGTACCCACAACATTTTGAAAGCAAATTAATGGACTTAGAATACTATCACTCTGTCTCATCTGGAGCTCTGAAACAGAGTAGCAAATCATGTTAGACCTGCATTTATATTCGGAGTTCTTCCTAGTACAGAGAATTTGAAAGCAGACTCCAAAAATTTATCTTAACAATCTAATATCTCAAATTTGCAGAGGAAAGGAAAGGATTTTTTTGAAGTCAATGCAACATTTATGATCCAGTTATTGTGTTGTCTGCAGGTGCTTTAAACTTGGATAAGTCTAAATTTTGTTGTTTGGTAAATAGTTACGCCTTTACCACTCAAAATTCTCTAGAATTGTTTATACTGAAATCACTAGCAATGACACTGAATTTAAACTTGGACGAAATGATAAGGTATATTTCTAAAATGTTAGGATATGAGCATTTTTTCCCTTTTTATACGCCTCAAGGGTTGTATTGTGTTATGGCCCCGGTCGTCTATCCGTCCATCCATCCATCAGTCAGTGAGCAATTTCTTGTGTGCATAGCTCCTAATCAAGTTTCCATTGGAATGAGTTCAAATTTACCACAATGAATCTTTATGATGTGTAGCTGTGGATGTGACTCTTTTAAATTTTTATCATTTTAGGCATTCTCAATTTTAATCCATTTCACTGACAAGCCTATAATTATGCACTGCTTGGTGAAGCTCTTGTCCCACAATGTTTTCAAATCCCCCCTTCGTCAGAGTTGTTAACACATTGTATCAGAGCTTCAGATAGAGGGAGTGATTTTGATTTCAAAATTGAAAATGATATTTATTCTCCTCTAAACCTTATTTTGTGGATACTCATTAGAATCGTCTCATCGAGACGATTCTAATGAGTACCCACAACATAGGGTTTCAAAGAGAAATAATGGATTTAGAAAACCATCACTACATCTTGGAGCTCTGTTGTATTGTATTGCAATAGGTAAAGTGTTTGTCCTTTTTTGTTCTTTAGATAAGACCAGTATACCGGTGGGAGACAGCTCTGAGAAGAATACCATAGAACTTAAACTGTCAACGGACTTTCGTGTGGGAGACGGAAAAGCTTGCGACGAATCTTACTCACTTGTGATAAAATCTTCTCCTCCTTCCATATGTATCACAGGTAAATAGGCACGAAGACATTGAACAATTTGTGGTTTAAGTTTTACTTTAACCCATTACCACACAATCCCTACTTTTGACGCCCCTGAGAAAAAAGCCTTTTGAAAACACTATGGGAAAAGGAGAAAATGCTGGTAACCAGCATTTTCTCCTTTTCCCACAGTGTTTTCTACTCTTCCCAGAACAAATTTTAATTTTTCAGTCGCCTTTATTTTGTCGTCTGCAAATGCTTTCAATTTGGACCAGTCTAAATTTATCTTGTGTGGTAATGGGTTAACTCATTACCACATGAGAAAATTTTAGACTGGTCCAAATTGAAAGCATTTGCAGACGACAAAATAAAGGTGACTGAAAAATTGAAATTTGTTCTGGGAAGGGTAGAAAACACTGTGGGAAAAGGAGAAAATGCTGGTTACCAGCAATTTCTCCTTTTCCCACAGTGTTTTCAAAAGGCTTCTTTCTTGGGGGCATCAAAAGTAGGGCTTGTGTGGTAAAGGGTTAAAGAACAAAACAATTTCATACTTGTCTCAATTAGAAGTTTCGCAGAAAAAAAAAATGAAAATGAAGAGATTGTCTTTGTCTTTGAAAGGTGTGATCAAAATACAGTACTGTTCTTTTCAGTTATTCCCAGTGGCATACCCCTTCCCCATAGCAACACATTACAATATTACATCAAGTGCAAGAAATGTAAGGTAAATGATGTCATATTTCCATCTGATTGTGAGGCACGCTCAATTTACCTAGGCAACAAGAACATGAAAATTGGTGTTTTCGCTGGTCATACCGGTGTAACATCGAAAAATATTTTCACTGCTACTTCTCGGTATCGTACCGGAAAGCATGAAATGATAGTTTTTATTTCTTACAAGGAAATTTGATATAAATGATTATAAATGATGTCATTGTGTTATCACTGGTCTACAAATTTGGTTTTTTGGTACAGAGTTAAAGAGCAAGATTCGTACAAAAGACAAACATTAGGCCTACACATCATCATTATTTGTAGTTTTATACAGATACAACTACATTTACATTGTATAACAAAATGTTTTTATCAATGAAAGAAGCTTTAAGGTCTTGTTTTGAGTTTTAGAGCAATGGCAATGTAATGTTTTATTTTTTACAGCACAAGGCCAAGCAGGTCTTTTCTATGGGATTCAAACTTTCCTGAGTTTACTTAGTGATAACAAAGAAATAGTTCCTGCCTGTATTGTCAATGATTCGCCTAGATATCCATACCGAGGCATGCACCTTGATGTATCCAGAAACTTCCATACCAAGACAGAAGTGTTAAAGTTGTTAGAAATCATGGCCATGTATAAGATGAACACATTCCACTTCCATTTGACTGATGATGAGGGATGGAGATTAGAAATTCCTGGCCTTGAGGAGTTGATAACAGTTTTGTATAGATTACATTTACTATCCTGTGTCAACGTTAATTATGCCCCCATTCGAAGAAGTGGGGGTATATTGCTTTGCACTTGTCGGTCGGTCCGTCGGTCGGTCGGTCTGTCAGGTATTTCAAGTATCACCTTGAAACCTCATAGGTGGATAGATCTCAGTAGGGAGAAGTGCAGTGCACAAGAACCATAACTCTGCCCATTATATTTTTGCAGTTATTGCCCTTTGTTGATTTTCGTACTTAATTTTTTTCCTGAGCATAACTCAAAAAGTATGTGAGGTAAAATCATGAAACTTTAAAAGTTGATAGTTCACATAAATAGGAAGTGCAGTGCTCAAGAATTGTTAATTTATCATTAATACTTTTTGAGTAATTACCCTTTGTTCGTTTTACACTTTGAACTTAACACTTTATAATCATATTTAGAATTGGATGCCATTAGGGAGGCATACAAGTTTTACAAACATCTCTTGTTTCAATTACATTATGTGATTGTTTTACCGTTTACAAAACATTTCAAGATTTAACAATCCAAGGAAGAAGACTTTTGAAAACATTGTAGGGAAAAGAGGAAATTAGAATCCATTTGCAGGTAATTTGTTTTCTGGAAATCATGATAATTTGAAGAAAGTCTAAAATTTTGTAGTTGTATCTTTGACACACATTTTTTTTACTTTTCCAAATTGACAGCAATTGCAGACAACAATTTAAATGTGGCTAAGATGATCAAATTTGTCTTTCATAGGGTAGAAAGTGTAATTAGCTAAAAGAAAAATTTGCTGGTTACCGGTACCACCATTTTCTCACAATGTTCTCAAAGGGCTGTGTTTTTTGGACCCAAGGTTATGTGGTAAAGGATAAACCCATGACTAGATAAGCTTGTGTTTTTATATGCCTGAAGGGTCATATTATGTTATGGCCCTGGCTGACTGTCTATATGTCTGTCTATCAGCAATTTCTTGTGCATGCAACCCCTCCTGCAGTTTTTAGCTGCACTGGCCGAAGGCCAGCAAGCTATTGTCATGGTGTTGTGTCCGTCGTTGGTCCGTCCGTCCGTTCGTCCGTGCGTGCATCCATAAATTTTTTCTTTAAAAAACTTCTCCTCAGAAACTATTGACTGGATTTTTACCAAATTTCACAGGAATGTTCCTTAAGTGGTCCTTTTTCAAATTCCCTCAAATAATTGTGTTCCATGAATAATTCTGGTTGCCATGGCAACTGAAGTAAAAAACCTTTAAAAATCTTCTCCTCCCAAACCGCTAATTGGATAGCATTATTATTTTGCAGGAATATTCCTTAGATAGAGGTCTACAGAATTCCTTAAAAAAAAAAGATTCGTCAAAAAACATGGCTTTTATGGGAGACTCATTTTCCTTATATGGTAAAAAGTAAAATCTTTGAAAAATTTCTTCTCTCAAACTATTCGTTGGATTTCATTGTTGTATTGCAGGTTAGTTCCTATGGTGGTAAGTATTTACCATACAATCCTGACTTTTAACAACCCTAAAGAAGTCTTTGGTAATCAGCATTTTCTCCTTTTCTGTTACTGTTTTCTACTCTATCAAAGAGAGCAATCATCATTTCATCAGTTTAATTTTTTGTCTGCAAATGCTTTCAGTTTGGTCACATCCCAAATTTTGTTGTTTGGTAAAGAGTTAAAGATGGTTGCTTTACACAATCTACAATCCTTTTCATATAAAACAAGAGAACCTCTACACTTTTATTATTTCTAGTAAAGGTTTGTTGACCTACTGGTGACCTAGTTCAAAGAGGGGCAGGGCTTTACTGTTGTGATAAGGCATTTTGTTATCCAATCAAACTGATCCTTCAACTTCAATAAAACATTTGCCACAATACATATTTTCTATATTTTGATGTTTCCCCACCCAAAATAGTTTGTAACAAGACCCTCTTTAACTATAACCAGAAGACAAAATTTTTATAACTGGTCATAACTGAAAGATGTTGAAGACAACATAATAAATCTTCAAATTAGTAAAACTTGAATCAAAAAGGGTAGAAATTATTGTGTAAAACCAAGAAAATGAAGTTTACTATTATTTTCATCTTTTCTCACAATGTTTTTCATAGCTTTTTTTCTTCAGTGACCTAAAATGCAGGAATGAATGGTAATTGTTAAAAACTTCTCTTCACCGTTACAGAAAAATCAGGCCTGTGGAGCGATACAGGTGCTAAAGCGCCTCTAGTCATTGGAATACGTTCAAACTTACCCTATGGAAAACATATACTGTATTGACTTCATCCTGCTTCTATTTCTTTGTACTTGAAGGTTGGTTCTCGGCGAGGCCATGTCAGTGATATTAAAGACACAAAGAATATTACCTCTTTACTACCTCTACTGGGTTCTGGTCCAGGATTTGATTCCTCTGGAACTGGATATTACAGTGTCAAAGACTACAAAGAGATTTTAGAGTTTGCCAAAAAACATCACATTGAAATCATTCCAGAAATAGATATGCCAGGCCACAGTCACGCAGCTATTCGCTCAATGAAGGCAAGATATCATAACTTCATGAAACTAAATGATGAAAAGAAAGCCAAAGAATACCTCTTAACTGATTTGGAACACGATAGAAATCATGGTTCACATTCCGTTCAGATGTTCTCAGAAAATGCCATGAATCCTGGCCTCGAGTCAACATACAGCTTCGTCAAAAAAGTGGTGTCTGAAGTACAGCAGATGCACGCTGATATTATGCCATTGAAAACATTCCACTTTGGAGGGGATGAGGTGCCATATGAAGCTTGGGAGGGATCAGAAGCCTGTAAAGATCTTGTTCGCTCGGGTAAAATTGCAGGACCCCAGGACTTGATGGAGTATTTTGTGACAAGGACGGCAGATATTATTGCTGACTTTGGTTTGGATACAGGAGCCTGGCAAGATGGGATCATTCCAGATGAAATGGATCTGGAGCCTATCTCAAGGTTGGTTAACTTTTTATGAGATGACAACATTTTGGATTGTTCTTTCATAAATTATTTTTCGGTGACAAATGTTGCTGTAATGATGGAGTTTACTGTTGACTCTATACCACACAATCCCACTTTTAATGACCCTGACTTTTAATGACCCTGAGAAAGAAGCCTTTTGAAAACATTCCCACAATGTTTTTTACCCTTTTAATTTTTCAGTCACGTTTATTTTGTCATCTGCAAATGTTTCAATTTGGACCAGTCTATAATTCTGTTGATTGATAAAGAGTTAAAAGTCTAGAAAAGATTGTGAGAAAAAAAGAAAAAAAGTTGTGAACCAACTTTTTCCCAGTCTTCAAATGTTTTCTTCCTCAGGGTTGTTAGAAAAACAAAACAGGACCCGTATTCACCAACCATTCTTGAGAATATTCTTAGTCTTATTCTTCAAGGTTTTCCAAATTTGTAAGTAACGCAACTTCTGATTGGCTAAACCGAATGGTTTAGCCAATCAGAAGTTGCGTTACTTACAAATGTAGAAAATTCTGGAGAATTAGACCAAGAATGTTCTTAAGAATGGTTGGTGAATACGGGCCCAGGATGGTTTGGTAAATGGTTATATCTGTGTAATGGAATTTGACTTGAAAAGGGTATCAAACACTGTGGGATCAAACCCAGGGTCCGTATTCACCAACCGTTCTTAAGAATATTCTTAGGCTTATTCTTCAGAATTTTGTCAATGTGAAAGTAACAGGACTTTTGATTGGCTAAACCAATTGGTTTAGCCATTCAAAAGTCCTGTTACTTTCACAGTCAGAAAATCTTGAAGATTTAGACAAAGAATGTTCTTAAGAATGGTTGGTGAATATGGACCCTGGAAAACATGCTGGTTACAAGGAACATTTCAGTTAACCCTTTACCAAATGACAAAATTTCAGACTGGTCCAAATTGAAAGCATAAGCAGAAGACAAAATAAACCCAACTCAAAAATTGAAATTTGTTTCAAGTCAAAATGATTAGAGACATGATAAACATGTTTGTTGCATTACCTGCCCTTTGCAATTATTATACCTCCTCGACAACTGGCGGTGGGATGGGCATATCTTGCAATAATTTGCCGCTGTTGTTTCATAATCAATTGGCCTTGAGCCTCAATACATGTATTTGGTATTTGTCTTCATCGTAGACTTTCTTGTGTAGTACTCAAGTGAGCGATATAGGACCATCATGGTCCTCTTGTTTGATATTTATGCTCCATTTTTTTGACTGGGAGTTTGTGATGAGAAGAAAGCCACACTTATTTCCAAAAGTAACTACAGCCGAGCATTAGTGTTGTTGTGTGACATTATTATCTATTTACCATCTTATAAGGTATGGTGCATATCAGCAGTTATTAAATTTAGCCGTCAATTTACCATAAAATTTGTTCATATTTTACAGAGAAAAGTTTAAGAGTAAGAATGTCACAGTATATGCATGGCAGAATGTCTGGGAGTCTGGGCTAGCGGGCTGTTCTTACAGACTTGCCAATGCTGGCTACAAGGTATTTTACCTTTAAACTTAACATTTTGACCCATTACCACACAATACTTTTAACGACCCTGAGAAATTTCAAATTTTCAGGCACATTTACTTTGTCGTCTGCAAATCTTTTGGATTTGGACAAGCCTAAAATATTGTTGTTTGGTAATGAGATAATCTTAAATCTTTTCCTCATGGCAAGTTTTAAGACTTATCCAAGTTCAAAAGATTTGCAGACAAAAAATGAAATGTATCTCAAATGATGATTTCTGTTCTACTTTTGGGGTAGAAAACATTGTGGGAAAAGGAGAAAATGCTGGTAACCAGCATTTTCTCCTTTACCTGCAATGTTTTCATAAGGCACTTTACTTATCTGCTTGTTAAAGCTTAGGATTGTGTGGTAAAAAATTAACAATTAGTAAAGATTAAAAGACAAAAAAGTGTTTGTTATCAATCTTTTCTCCTTTTCTAAAAGTCTTGAATAAAAAACTCTTCTTTCAGGTAATTAGATTGTGTTTTAAATGGTAACAAATAGCTTTGACCCCCAGGTTGTGAAGAGCTCTACTCACAGGTCATTGAATGTCCAGATTGTGTGGTAAATGGTAAATACCAAATAGCTTTGACCCCCAGGTTGTGAAGAGTTCCACTTACAGGTCGTTGAATGTCCAGATTATGTGGTAAATAGTTAAATACCAAATAGCTTTGATTCCAAGGATGTGAAGAGCTCTAGTCTTAGGTCGTTGAATGTCCAGATTGTGTGGTAAATGGTTAATATCAAATAGCTTTGACCCCCAGGTTGTGAAGAGCTCTACTCACAGGTCATTGAATGTCCTGATTGTGTGGTAAATGGTTAAATACCAAATGGCTTTGACCCCCAGGTTGTGAAGAGCTCGAATCTCAGGTCCTTGATTGTCCAGATTGTGTGGTAAATAGTTAATACCAAATAGCTTTGACCCCTAGGTTGTGAAGAGCTCTAGTCTCAGGTCATTGAATGTCCAGATTGTGTGGTAAATGGTTAATACCAAATGGCTTTGACCCCCAGGTTGTGAAGAGCTCTAGTCTCAGGTCACTGCATGTCCAGATTATGTGGTAAATGATTAAATCGAAATAGCTTTGACCCCAAGGTTGTGAAGAGCTCGACTCATAGGTCATTTAAAGTCCAGATTGTGTGGTAAATGGTTAATGCCAAATAGCTTTGACCCCCAGGTTGTGAAGAGCTCGACTCTCAGGTCGCTGAATGTCCAGACTGTGCGGTGACTGGTTAATGCCAAATAGCTTTGACCCCCAGGTTGTGAAGAGCTCGACTCTCAGGTCGCTGAATGTCCAGACTGTGCGGTGACTGGTTAATGCCAAATAGCTTTGACCCCCAGGTTGTGAAGAGCTCGACTCTCAGGTCGATGAATGTCCAGACTGTGCGTTGACTGGTTAATGCCAAATACCTTTGACCCCCCCCCAGGATGTTAAGAGCTCGACTCTCAGGTCACTGAAAGTCCAGTTTGTGTGGTAAATGGTTAATGCCAAATACCTTTGACCCCCAGGATGTGAAGAGCTCGACTCTCAGGTCGCTGAAAGTCCAGACTGTGCGGTTAATGGTAAATGCCAAATACCTTTGACACCCCAGGTTGTGAACAGCTCTACTCTCAGGTCGTTGAAAGTCCAGATTGTGTGGTAAATGGTTAAACACCAAATAGCTTTGAACCCCAGGTTGTGAAGAGCTCTACCCTCAGGTCGTTGAATGTCCAGATTGTGTGGTAAATGGTTGATGCCTAATACCTTTGACCCACAGGATGTAAAGAGCTCTACTCTCAGGTCACTGTGCGTTGACTGGTTAATGCCAAATACCTTTGACCCCCCCAGGATGTGAAGAGCTCGACTCTCAGGTCGCTGAATGTCCAGACTGTGCGTTGACTGGTTAATGCCAAATACCTTTGACCCCCCCAGGATGTTAAGAGCTCGACTCTCAGGTCACTGAAAGTCCAGTTTGTGTGGTAAATGGTTAATGCCAAATACCTTTGACCCCCAGGATGTGAAGAGCTCGACTCTCAGGTCGCTGAAAGTCCAGACTGTGCGGTTAATGGTAAATGCCAAATACCTTTGACACCCCAGGATGTGAACAGCTCTACTCTCAGGTCGTTGAAAGTCCAGATTGTGTGGTAAATGGTTAAACACCAAATAGCTTTGAACCCCAGGTTGTGAAGAGCTCGACTCCCAGGTCACTGAATGTCCAGATTGTGTGGTGAATGGTTAATACTAAATACCTTTGACCCACAGGATGTAAAGAGCTCGACTCTTGAGGTCACTGAATGTCCAAATTTGTGTGGTAAATGATTGATGCCAAATGCCTTTGACCCCCAGGTTGTGAAGAGCTCCACTCTCAAGTCCAGATTGTGTGGTGAATGATTAATGCCAAATAGCTTTGACCCCAAGGATGTGAAGAGCTGTACTCTAAGGTCATTGAATGTCCAGATTGTGTGGTAAATGGTTAATGCCAAATAGCTTTGAACCCCTAGGTTGTGAAGAGCTCAGCTCCCAGGTCATGGAAAGCCAGATTGTATGGTAAATGGTTAATGCCAAATACCTTTGACCCACAGGATTTGAAGAGCTCTAGTCTCAGGTCATTGAATGTCCAGATTGTTTGGTAAATGGTTAATACCAAATACCTTTGACCCCCGCGATGTGAAGAGCTCTGGTCCTTGAATGTCCAGATTGTGTGGTAAATGGTTAATGCCAAATACCTTTGACCCCCAGGATGTGAAGAGCTCGACTCTTAGGTTGTTGAATGTCCAGATTGTGTGGTAAATGGTTAATATCAAATAGCTTTGACCCCCAGGTTGTGAAGAGCTCGACTCGCAGTCACTGAATGTCCAGATTGTATGGTAAATGGTTAAATACCAAATGGCTTTGATCCCCAGGTTGTGAAGAGTTCAACTCTCAGGTTGTTGAATGTCCAGATTGTGTGGTAAATGGTTAATGCCAAATACCTTTGACCCCCAGGATGTGAAGAGCTGTAGTCTCAGGTTTTTGAATGTCCAGATTGTGTGGTAAATGGTTAATATCAAATAGCTTTGACCCCCAGGTTGTGAAGAGCTGGACTCTCAGGTCGTTGAAAGTCCAGATTGTGTGATAAATGGTTAACACCAAATAGCTTTGATGTGAAGAGCTCTATTATCAGGTCATTGAATGTCCAGATTGTGTGGTAAATGGTTAATACGAGGGGTGTTCGAAAAGTTTCGGGACAAGTGCTGCCATTCTTCTATATTTTGATATTTTTTAATGATTTTTTCGATAATGATAGCTACAACCATATTCTATAAGTTGGTTGAAACAAATAAATGAAGATACACGAAACATGTGATGTATTGTCACCATAGCAATGTCAAGTCGACATGAGTGGGGCACCTTGATGCACCGAATAAAAGGTTTATATTTACAAGTGTCTGAAATAGTCATGGTTATTCAAAATACTCCAGGGTATGCTCAGTGCACCTCTGATGCCTATGTACGCATGATTTAAAACAGTTTTTGAAGTCTGATGATGGAATGTTCTTATACATTTCCTGACTACGATGGGAAGATCATCGACGTCGTCAAAACAGTGACCGCGTCAGTAATGCTTGATAGTGGTGAATAACCAAAATTTAAAGGGTGCGAGTCAGAGGAGTATGGTGGGTGCTCAGCAGTGTTACTCTTTCTGTCAGCAGGTACTTTCTTGATAGTTGATGAAGTATAAGGTGTGGCGTTGTTGTGATGAAAGTAAAATGCGCCGGTTTTTTTTTGGGTCGTTTCTCCTATACAGCCCTTATCCATTCATGTCGGTACACCTGAAATGAGCTTACGGTTCAACCTATGCATCTATATACATGCAAAACATATGTCTATAAATTACCGCTTTCACCAACCAATTCTGTCACCATATAAAATAAGAATATCATTTTATGTACAATGTAGTTAAAAAAACTTTACGTTCTAGTAATACTGTGCTGTAACTGTTTTCCCAGTCGGTAGTGTGTGGCAGACAATAACTCCGTTCATTTCAATATAATAAAACGTTTCACCATTGCTTTTGTAGGCGATGGTGAATTAGGGGTTTTTCCACACAGAACTGTCTTGCTTGGTCTCTGGATCATACAAATCAATCCAAGTTACTTCGGCTGTAATATAATGAATACTGAGAACCTGTCACTGCGTTCTCTGTGCTGTTGCCTTACTGCCAGCGACTCACTGAAGCTTTTAATAGCAGGTAGTAGATGGGGCACCCAGCAGGCGAATACTTTTGTCACACACAATTCAAAAATATACAGGAGTGCTTATTGTGATCTATGCTTGCAATTAAAAAGAAGATATTTTGTGAAGTGACGTTAAGGTGCCCCACTCACGTCAACTTGACGTTGCTGTAGTGACCATTCATGACATGTGGCGTATATATTTGTTTATTTGTTTTGATTAACCTATAGAATACGGTCGTAGCTATTACTACCAAAAAAAACATTGAAAAATCTTAATAAATAAAAGAATGACGCCAATCGTCCCGAAACTTTTTGAACACCCCTCGTACCAAATAGAATTTACCCCCAGGTTGTAATGGCACATGGGACCCACCTTTATTTTGACCACCCCTATGAGCCTGACCCCGAAGAGAGAGGGCTGTACTGGGCATGCAGATGCATGGATACTCACAAGGTGTTCACTTTCATGCCGGACAAAATCTACGCAAATGCTGATGTCAAACTAACAGGGGAACCTCTGTCAGAGAATTACATTGAGAAGCACAAAGAAGATCATGATGATTTGGTTAAGCCAGAAAATGTGATAGGTAATTTGACCTAGTTCTATGTTTTTGACTTGACTGATTAATTACTTTGCTCTGGATTTCATGTAGTAAATAATCCTTAGTATGAAACCTGCACAAAATTTTAGCCTTATCTGAATTAAAAGCATTTGCAGACAACAACTTTAATAAGGCTTAAATGGTGCATTCTTTCTTTGATAGGGTGGAAAACATTGTGGAAAAAGGAGAAAATGCTGGTAACCAGCAATGTTTTCAAAGGGCTTCTTTAACAGGGTTGTCACTGCAATGTGCAGTAAAGGTTTATCTTGGAGCACTGAATAAACCTCACAGACACTTTCATTCTAGAAATTAAACCAAAATAATTGCAGTTAAGAGTTTGCTCATGCAGAGAATGTTTCAGCTAACTTGAGAGTGTAGATCAAAGATTAGACTATATTTTATGCGGGCTGATCTTGATCTACAGTGGCCAGAAAGGCAACTGTTGTTGTGAAAAGTACCCTAAGGGTTAGTGACCATAAGAAAGGGAGCTTAATTAAACTGTTTGAAAAGCAAATATATTCTTGTAACTAACATTTCCCTCTTTTTCAAAAAAGATACCTAGATAACTATTGAATGACGAATCATATCACTTACCCCACATTCATGTGATGTTGGCTGTAGTTTTGAAATGGGTAGAGCTCAAAATTTTGTAGGTTTGTTATTTGGTATTGAGGTATATTTCCAATCTGGATTTGCACAAGTGAGGCAGACTGTTTTGCCAAAGCATTGTGGAAATATAAGGAAGTATTGGTAACAATTTCCCTTTCTGCGTGAATTTGCGTAAGCATGTCGATAAAACACCCTTACTATATACATGTAAATACTAAAGTCTTTGTGTGTCTTTGCTATAAACAGCTCTTGAAAATGTGATGGGAAAAAGTACTATTTGATTATAAAATTTCCTTTTTCTGCATGAAAATGGATAAACTTGAAGATAAAAATTTTCTTGCTTCATGTATATAACCGAATGGTTTTTGCATGTCTTTGCCTAACAGAGCTTTTGAAATTACATTGGAAAAAAGAGTACATGTAGTTGCTTATTACAAGCTGTTGCGTCTGTCTTAGGATTTCATGGAACTTTTGCCCACTATTGTTTTTACCAGCGAGTGGAATGATAAGAACAGCCAAACAATCCTGACTTTTAACGACCGTGAGAGAGAAACCTATAGAAAACATTGTGGGAAAAGGAGAAAATGCTGGTAACCAGCATTTTCTCCTTTTCCAACAATGTTTTCGACCCTATCAGTCAGAAATCATCATATTACCATGATTTGGTTAGTTGTCTGCAGATGCTTTGAATTTGGTCCAGTCCAAATATTTATGGTTTGGTAAAGAGGTAAAGGCTTAGTCGATTTTTACATATCAGGTATACAAGGCCAGTTATGGACTGAGTTAGTACGAACACCTGACCAGATGGATAACATGATATTCCCAAGGTTGTTATGTGTAGCAGAAAGGGCATGGCACAAAGCTGACTGGGAGGCGGAGACTGACAAGGAAAAACAGCATGATAGACAATCATTAGACTGGGCCAGATTTGCACATCTCCTTGGTCATAAAGAGCTGGCAAGGTTAGATGAAAAAGGTGTGGCCTACCACTTGCCACCACCTGGTGGTCAATGCAGGTAATATGTAACTTTCTGAAGTAAGAAATTTTTTAACAACTTTGTACCTGTACCATGCTTTTGAAACCCCAATTTGCAGATGACAATGTGGCTCCTACTATTAGGTTTTTATTATCCCCCACCGAAAGGTGGCGGGGGATATGGTAATAGTCTCCGTCCGTCCTTCCGTCATTCCGTCCTTCCGCTTTTTGTCCGGAGCATATCTCCAAAAGTATGAAAGCTAGGAACTTGAAACTTCACAAGTGGATAGATCTCATTTAGGAGGCGAGCAGTGTACAAGAACCATTACTCTGTCTTCAGTATTTTTGGAGTTATTGCCCTTTGTAAATTTTTACTTTGAATTTTTGTCCATAGCATATCTCCAAAAGTATGAAAGGTAGGAACTTGAAACTTCACAAGTGGATAGATCTCATTAAGGAGGTGTGCAGTGTACAAGAACCATTACTCTATCTTCAGTATCTTTGGAGTTATTGCCCTTTGTAAATTTTTACTTTGAATTTTTGTCCGGAGCATATTTCCAAAAGTATGAAAGGTAGGAACTCGAAACTTCACACACATATAGAACTCATTGAGGAGGTGTGCAGTGCGAAAGATCCATAACTCTGTCTTCAGTAATTTTGGAGTTATTGCCCTTAGTAAATTTTAACTTTGGATTTTTGTCCGTAGCATATCTCCAAAAGTATGAAAGCTAGGAACTCGAAACTTCACAAGTGGATAGATCTCGTTTAGGAGGCATGCAGTGTACAAGAAGCATTACTCCATCTTCAGTATTTTTGGAGTTATTGCCCTTTGTAAATTTTTACTTTGAATTTTTGTCCATAGCATATCTCCAAAAGTATGAAAGGTAGGAACTTGAAACTTCACAAGTGGATAGATCTCATTTAGGAAGCGTGCAGAGTACAAGAACCATTACTCTATCTTCAGTATTTTTGGAGTTATTGCCCTTTGTAAATTTTTACTTTGAATTACTCGAAACTTCACACACATATAGAACTCATTGAGGAGGCATGCAGTGCGAAAGATTCATTACTCTGTCTTCAGTAATTTTGGGGTTATTGCCCCTTGTAAATTTGAACTTGGAATTTTTGTCCGGAGCATACCTCCAAAAGTATGAAAGGTAAGAACTCGAAACTTCACAAGTGGATAGATCTCATTAAGGAGGCGTGCAGTGTACAAGAATCATTACTCTTTCTTCAATATTTTTGGAGTAATTGCCCTTTGTACATTTTTTTATGGAATTTTTGTCTGGAGCATATCTCCAAAAGTGTGAAAGCTAGGAACTTGAAACTTCACACACATATAGAACTCATTGAGGAGGCATGCAGTGCGAAAGATTCATTACTCTGTCTTCAGTATTTTTGGAGTTATTGCCCTTTGTAAATTTTAACTTTGAATTTTTGTCCGAAGCATATCTCCAAAAGTATAAAAGCTAGGAACTTGAAACTTCACACATATATAGAACTCATTGAGGAGGCGTGCAGTGCGAAAGATCCATTACTCTGTCTTCAGTATTTTTGGAGTTATTGCCTTTTGTAAATTTTAACTTTGGATTTTTGTCTGGAGCATATCTCCAAAAGTATTTGAAATATCAACTTCAAACTTCACAAGTGGATAGATCTCATTAAGGAGGCATGCAGTGTACAAGAACCATTACTCTATCTTCAGTGTTTTTGGAGTTATTGCCCTTTGCACATTTTCTTCGGGAATTTTTGTCAGGAGCATATCTCCAAAAGTATGAAAGGTAGGAACTTGTAATTGTTGAGTTATTGCTC
Organism: Tridacna crocea; assembly: GCA_943736015.1. Taxonomy (NCBI): domain Eukaryota; kingdom Metazoa; phylum Mollusca; class Bivalvia; order Cardiida; family Cardiidae; genus Tridacna; species Tridacna crocea. The sequence goes on from OX031062.1 coordinate 48,341,232, forward strand.
TTTGTAAATTTTCACTTTGGAATTTTGTCCGGAGCATATCTCCAAAAGTACAAAGGCTAGGAACTTCAAACCTTATACACTTACAGAATTCATTAAGAAGAAGTGCACTTCACAAAAACCAAAACTCTGTCTTTAGTAATTTTTTGAGTTATTGCCCTTTGTTAATTTTTATTTTGGATTTCTGTCTGGCATATATCTCCAAAAGTATAAAAGCTAGGAACTTAAAATTTCATATACATATAGAACTAATTGAGGAAAAGTGCAGTGCACAAGAACCATAACTCTATCTTCAGTATTTTTGGAGTTATTGCCCTTTGTAAATTTTTACTTTGGATTTTTGTTTGCACATTTTCATTTAGATTACAGGCTTTTTTCGACTGATTACCCTTTGATGAATTTATTTCATCATGGACATATAACAAAAAGGCCACATGTACATGCAAAACACAATACCTCTTATACGTTTGTATCAAAAAAGGTCTTTTTCGGCGGGGGATATCATTTCAACGAAATTGCTTGTTTGGAAAGGTAGAAAACTAAAATGAAAGGAAAAGGGGAAGAATTTTTTCCTTGTCACATGATGTTTTCCAAAGCCTTTTTCGTTTGGGTCATTAAAACACAACTAATTGGCAAAGAGTAAAAATTGTAATAGTTGGAAGTCCTGTACATAGTAAAGAATCAGAGTCTTCCCTGCTATGAGGTCAACATGGGATGGTGGCCAGCAACATTTTGGTAGCAAGCATTTTCTCCTTCTCCCACAATGTTTTTGAAAGACCTCTTTCCACTGGTGATTCTATCTCGGAACAGTGTAGTAAAGGGTTAAGAATCTCTGTTCTTGTCAGTAAAAACTTATCTAATGTAGGCTTAAAGTGATGACTATATGGGAAAGAGATGATTTTTCTTATTTGTTGTTTAGTTCAGAAGATGGGAAAGTAGAGCTAAACACTGCATATCCAGGCTTACCTATATACTACAGCAAAGACAGTGGTCAAACTTGGACAGAATACAGCAATAAAATAGAGGTGGATCTGGAAAAGGGGCTGTTGCTGTGCACAAGGTGGCTATTGTATTCTTTTTAGACTAGTGATATAGATGCTATTTGTTTTTTTCGGTGAAAGATCAAAACTTATTTCATCGAGTGAACACAATCAGTAATATTTTCATGAGTGGCACAGCCACGAGTGAAAATATTACCGATGGTGTTCATGAGATGAAATAAATTTCGATCTTTCACCGAAAAAAAACCAACAAATATTCTATTTATTTCATGCTTTTAACTCTTTCAGGGAGTAGCTTTATCAAAATCCAGTGCAGTTCTTTTCCGTTATTCCCCGTGGGGCACCCCTCCCGCATAGCAACGCATTACGATATTACATCAAGCGCGAGAAATGTAAAGTATATGACATCATATTCCCCATCTGGTTGTGAGGCACGCGCAATTTGCCTAGGCAACAAGAACATGAAAATCGGTATTTTCACTGGTGGCACCAGTGCAAGATCGAAAAATATTTTCACTGCTATTTCTCAATATCCTACCGGAAAGCATGAAATAACATGAGATATCTAGTCTATTGCCATTTAGAGTGACCTAGATTCAAATATAAAGAAAAAAACTCCTTACGTTTATGAAAACAAACTTTTTTCACATTTGTGTGTTTGGCAGGTGTTTTAGGTCCGGTCCAGCTATGATTCATTTGAACTAATAAGAAAGGGAAAAGGCAAGGAAAGTTTATATAAAGCTGAATGCTAGAAAATAATCAAATGTCAAATCAAGAAGATATGAGTCATACTCTGTGAAAAGGGGGCTTATTGCATCTGCGAAAAGTATCGACCAAAATTTTTTTCAGTTAGTCAATTTTCTATATGTTCAACGTACAGTCTACCTCATGATTAACCCATTGCCACACAAGCCCTACTTTTGACGACCCTGAGAAGGAAGCCTTTAAAAAACATTGTTGGAAAAGGAGAAAATGCTGGTAACCAGCATTTTCTCCTTTTCCTACAATGTTTTCTACTCTACACAAAACAAATTTCCAATTTTCAGTCACTTAAATTTTATCGTCTGCAAATGCTTTTAATTTGGATAAGCCAAAAATTTTGTCGTTTGGTAATGAGTTAAAACCCATTACCACACAATCCCTACTTTTGACGCCCCTGAGAAAGAAGCCTATAGAAAACATTGTGGGAAAAGGAGAAAATGCTGGTAACCAGCATTTTCTCCTTTTCCCACGATGTTTTCTACCCTTCACAAAACAAATTTCAAATTTTCAGTCACTTTTATTTTTTCATCTGCAAATGCTTTCAATTTGGACCAGTCTAAAATATTGTCGTGTGGTAATGGGTTAAGTCAGTTGTCCAAAGAAGGTGGTTATTATGGATCCATGAATATGTGATGACTTGCTTGGTATCATGCATCACAGAGATGCATTAACTCATTACCAAACGACAAAATTTTAGGTTTGTCCAAATCGAAAGCATTTGCAGACGACAAAATAAAAGTGACTGAAAATTTTAAATTTGTTGCGTGTAGGATAGAAAACATTGTGGGAAAAGGAGAAAATGCTGGTTACCAGCATTTTCTCCTTTTCCCACAATGTTTTCTAAAGGCTTCTTTCCCAGGGGTGTCAAAAGTAGGGATTGTGTGGTACTGGGTTAAGCCCCCTTTTGCCAATGAGTCGGGTACAGTGCAGAGATACTCAGGGCATCCAAAGAAAACACTGCATTTTTAGAATATTGTCAAAATCAATATATTTCAAAATATGTGTGATATCTACTTTAAGTTCAAAGAATATATCTCATCCGAGTATGTGATCTCATAAGGGTGTAGAATTCATTTGAAACTATAAATATAAAAAAAACTGACCTGAATTTAATCAAACACGTATTTCTTTAAACCCATTTCCTGCTAAAAAAAATTAGCTTGAAATCTTCAAGACAATAGCAAAACCCCAAATTTAGTTATTCCACAGGAATTTTGGGAAGAAATATATCTGCTTATCGGACAGTGAAGATCCAAGATCAGACTGCATGTTCTTTGAATTGTGATCTTGATATGCACTGTCCACAATAGATCAGTGAGTCACACTTGGCAGGCTAAGAGTTATTTCTTTACCAGACCAAAGAACTTTTTGTTTTACCCAAATTTAAACCATTTGCAGGTAAACAAATAAGTATGGTCATAAAATTTTTGTCTGAATCGAAAGAAAGAAGTAGGAAGAACATTTTGGGAAGTGGAAATAATGCTGATTACAAGCATCTTCTCCCATTTCTACATTGTTTTCAAAAGCTGTCTTTCCCAGGGTGTTTAAATTGGGATTCTGTGGAATAGGGTCAAATGATCGTATTTTACTCTTTTTGACTACCTTGAGATAGATGGCTGAATAGAAGCATTACAAGTAAGGAGAAATGCTAGTCACCAACATTTTGTCCTATTTCCACAATGTTTTTAGCACCACTGGCCAAAGGCCAGTGACTTATGTCATGGCTGTTGTCAGTCATGCGTCTGTCCGTCGGTCCGTTAACTTTTATTTCAAACATCTTCTTCTCTGAGACTACCCATCCAAATTTGATGAAACTTAAGAGAAATGATCCTGCCGTGGTCTTCTTCAGAATTTGTGGAAAGAATTTGATTGCTTCTAAAACTCAGGTTGCTATGCAAAAAAAACTGAAAAAAAAAACCATTTTCAGAAATCTTCTTCTCTGAAACCACAAGGCCCAGCGCTACTGAATTTGGCATGTAGCTTTATCAAATAGACCTTTAACAAGTTTCTTCATATTATAGGCCTGGGGTCAAAATTGGCTCCATTCCAGGGATCACAAATTTAACATGGGCTTCAATATATAGTCGCTTCAATTTTAACATTAATCAAGGGAAATAACTCTTTTTTGTAAATGATAAAGTTTGTTACTATTTACCTCCCTTGATTATCAAACTGCAATGATATATGACTGGTGCTAGTTATTTAGTTTTTTGATAGAAAATATTCTGTTTTCAGGGAGAGTGATTCATTTTGATGCTAATAGTAATGCTCACATGAGTGGATGAACACTTCAATTCGTGAGGTAAAGGGTTAAAAAGCCTGTAGAGCGATGCAGAGCCATCATAGCCCTCTTGTTTACTGATTCAATTATTTAATTATCAAGGAAAATGATACCATTAACCCATTACAACACAATTCCTGTTGACAACCCTGAGAAAGAAGCCTTTAGAAAACATTGTGGGAAAAGGAGAAAATGCTGGTAACCAGCATTTTCTCCTTTTCCCACTATGTTTTTTACCCTTCATGAAGTAAATTAAAAATTTTCAGTCACTTTTATTTTGTCGTCTGCAAATGCTTTCAATTTGGACAAAATTAAAATTTTGTTGTTTGGTAATGAGTCAATGTTTGTCAGCTAAGCACATGAAAAATGAATACATGGATTGTTACACTGGCTGCTGGGGTAAAAATGAAATGCTGATGTAAACAGCAACTTACACGCAGAAAAAAAAAAAACATTGAAATAATAGTCTTTTGTGTATTACAGGTCTACTGACGGTAGCAGATCCAGTCGTGTAGTTGAAATGAAGAAAGTGTAAACTGAATGAATTGACTGATTATTTTCGTTTATTTATCGTCGCTACCGGTTGCCCATCTGAGCGACGCCCCAAGAAGACGGTTAGTTGTTACGGGGGATAGTGCAAGGATACAGAACGAAACTACTGAGAATTCCGCCTGGTTCTTTAACGTGCTCGGTGTGTAGCACCGTCACACGGGACCTCGGTTTAACGTCTCATCTGAAAGACTATCAGTAATTTTTAGTTGGCCAGCCGGGGATTCGAACCCACAACCTGTAGGACATTGTGTTCACAAGTCCTACGCTCTACCTACTGAGCTATATCGGCTGGTGAAAAAAACTGAATGAAGCAGATGTACATGTTTAATTATAACATATGTGCCATCTCATATCTACAGAGTGCTACTTAATTAACCCTTTGCCAACTGACAAAATTTTAGACTGGTCCAACATGAAAGCACTTGCAGATGACAAAATAAAAGTAACTCAAATATTGAAATTTATTTCCATTAGGGTAGAAAACTGTGTGGGAATAGGAGAAAATGCTGGTTACCAGCATTTTCTTCTTTTCCCTCAATGTTTTCAAAAGGCTCCTATCTCGGGGTTGTAAAAACCAGGGATCGTTTGGTAAAGGGTTAAAGAGAAATAAACCTTTCTGATATGGTCTAAAGTATTTCACAATGAAATAAACCCTGTATATAAACCTTTACCACACAACAAGATTTTAGACCTGTCTGAATGGAAAGCATTTGCAGGTGATAGTTTCAATGTGGCCCATCTAAAATGATTTTTCTTTGGTAGGGTAGAAAACATTATGGGAAAAGGGGGAAAATGCTGGATACCAGCATTTTCTGCTTTTCCCACGATGTTTTCAAAAGCTCTCTCTTTTAGGAGCATTAAGTCATCATTGTATGGTAAGGTTAATTAGCTCTGTCACCACTGTATAAATAAATTGCATCTTCTCACAGGCTAAAACTACATTTCCTGTGCAAGATCAAGAGACAGATCATGATCTTGAATATGGCGGTAGATAGTGTAGATCAGAGATCAGATTGCATGTTCTGTGCAGTCTGATCTGATTCTGCATTGTCCACAAAAGTTTCAGGTGTTAATCTATGATAGGGAAAGAGTTGACATGGTCCAAAGTATTGCAAAGCCATTTTCAGTTAGACTATAGACTACCTCACAAAATATGGGTCAGTGTGGACCAAGGAGTAACCCTTTTTACCACATAGCAAGCATTTTAGACTTGCCCAAACCCAAGCATATGGGGAAGGCAAATGTTGCTAAAATTGTAAAAGTTGTCATAGGATTATTGTAGATAATACTGAAGACATTGCACAAAAAAAGGAGGAATGCTGGTTACCAATATTTTCTCCTTTTTCCAAAATGTTTTAATACTAGACTTCTTTCTTACCCTTTACCTCACAATCCCAATTTTTGATGACCCTGAAAAAGAGTGCTTTAGAAAAATTGTGGGAAAAGGAGAAAATGCTACCAACCAGCACTTTCTCCTTTCCCTGTGATGTTCTTCACCTTTCTAAAAACAAATTTCATTTTTCAAGTCACAGTTTTTGTGGTCTGCAGATGCTTTTAATTTGGACAAGTCTAGAATTTTGTCTAATGATAAAGATTTATGTTAGTCAAACTTCTAAAGAGTTTACTTTGTCAAATTATTAAAGAGTTAAGTCTTATTTTTGTAATCAGAAATTTGCAAATTTTTTGACATGTGTATAATTATATCCAATATTGTTATCACTTTAGATGCCGCAAATGTCACAGTAACATTTAAGATAACTTTGAAGGATACAGTGTCCATTTTGATTTGCCCCAATCTCAGCAAAAATTGGTCTGCATATTTTTCAAAATGATGTCTGGGACAACTTTGAAAGTGGAATATACATATACAAAATAGGTCATATATCCTTTTCATCAATGTAGAGACCATATTATTTTGCCAAAGCTATAATTCTTTACCACACAACAAAATTTTAGAGTGCTTCAAACTGAAAGCATTTGCAGACTTCAAAATAAAAGTGGCTGAAAATTTGAAATTATTGATAGGAGAGAAAGCATTGTGGGAAAAGGAGAAAATGCTGGTTACCAGCATTTTCTCCCTTTACCACAATGTTTTCAAAAGGCTTCTTTCTCAGGGTCTTTAAAAATCGGGATCATGCGGTAAAGGGTTGATAAAACTCAGTTTGGGTGTTTATCATAATACATATTAGCCATGCTATGTGGAAGGAAGTTTGCATTTGCTAAAAGTATCAGCTCAGGTCAGTGCAGTCTGTTTTCTCAGGGCTGTTAAAAGTCGGGATGGCATGGTAAAAGGTTAATCTACATTACTGGTTTGTTTAATCCTTACAAAGCAATCCTCTGTTTTCACAACCCTGACAAAGAAGCAGATTTAAAACATTGTGGTTAAGGGAGCAAATGTCAGTATTTTATTTTTAGCTCACCTGAGCACGAAGTGCTCATGGTGAGCTATTGTGATCGTCCTGTGTCCATCTTCCGTCGTGCATCGTGCGTTGTCCGTCGTCTGTCGTCAACTTTTTACCTTGTGTATGCTCTAGAGGCCACATTTTCAGTCTGATACTCATGAAAGTTGCTCAGGATGTTTGCCTTGATAAAATCTCGGACGAGTTCGAAAATGGGTCATGTGGGGTCAAAAACTAGGTCAAATTTTAGAAAAACCTTGTGTACGCTCTAGAGGCCACATTTTCAGTCGGACGCATGAAAGTTGGTTAGGATGTTTGTCTGGATGATATCTCGAACGCGTTTGAAAATGGGTGATGTCGGGTCAAAAATAGGTCACTAGGTCAAATTTTAGAAAAACCTTGTGTACGCTCTAGAGGCCACTATTTTCAGTCGGATACTCATGAAAGTTGGTCAGGATGTTTGTCTGGATGTTATCATGGATGAGTTCGAAAGTGGGTCATGTCGAATCAAAAACTAGGTCACATCTTAGAAAAACCTTGTGTACGCCTTAGAGGCCATATTTTCAGTCCAAAACTCTTGAAAGTTGGTCAGAATGTTTGTCTTGATGATATCTCGGACAAGTCTGAATATGGTTTATGTCGGGTCAAAAAGTAGGTCACTAGGTCAAATCCTAGAAAAACCTTGTGTACACTCTAGAGACCACATTTTCAGTCTAAAACTCTTGAAAGTTGGTCAGGATGTTTGCCTCAATGAAATCTAGGACGAGTTTGAAAAGGGGTCATGCCAGGTCAAAAACTAGGTCACAAGGTCAAATCTTAAAAAAACCTTGTGTAAGCTCTAAAGGCCACATTTTCAGTCGGATACTCATGAAAATTGGTCAGGATGTTAGCCTGGATGATATCTCGGACAAGATCGAAAATGGGGTCATGTGGTGTCAAAAACTAGGTCACTAGGTCAAATTTTAGAAAAACCTTGTGTATGCTGTAGAGGCTACATTTTCTGCCTGATACTCTTCAGATTTGGTCAGAATGGTTGTCTTGATGATATCTTAGACAATTTCGAAAATGGGTCCCTTGTGTACGCTCTAGAGGCCACATTTTCAGTCCAAAAGTCATGAAAGTTGGTCAGAATATTTGCCTTTATGATATCTTGGACAAGTTTGAAAATGGGTCATGTAGAGTCAAAAACTAGGTCATCAGGTCAAATGTTAGAAAAACCTTTTGTAGGCTCTAGAGGCCACCAGTTCTGTTCAAAACTCTTGTTAGTTGGTCAGAATGTTTGCCCTGATGATGTATTAGACGAGTTTGAAAATGGGTCATTGGGGGTTAAAAACTAGGTCACCAGGTCAAACTTTAGAAAAACCTCGTATATGCTCTGGATGCCACATTTTCAGTCCAACACTCTTGAAAATTAGTCAGAATGTTTGCCTTTATAATACTTGGATGAGTTTGAAAATGGGTCATGTTGGGTCAAAAACTTGGTCAATAGGTCAAATGTTATAAACACCTTTTGTATGCTCTGGAGGACACATTTTCTATCTGATACTCCTAAAACTTGTTCATAATATTTGTTGGTCATGTGGAGTCAAAAACTAGGTCAATTGTTCAAATATTAGAAAAACCTTGTGTACACTCTAGAGGCTACATTTTCTGCCTGATACTCTTCAGACTTGGTCAGAATGTTTGTTTTGGTGATGTCTCAAAAGAGTTTGATAATGGGTAATTGTCGGGATCAAAATTGGGTCACTTGGTGAAATCTTAGAAAAACCTTTTGTACGCTGTAGAGGCCACATTTTCAGTCCAATACTCATGAAACTTGGTCAGAATGTTTGTCTTATTGATATCTCAAAAGTGTTTGATGATGGGTAATGTCTGATAAAAAACTAGGTCACTTGGAAACTAGATGATTCATGTTTGGTCAATAAACTCAGGTGAGCGATTCAGGGCCATCATGGCCCGCCATCATGGCCCTCTTGTTACATTTTCTACTCTTTCAGAGACAAATCCAATTTTTAGAGCCTCACTTGAATTGAAATCTGTGAATGCTTTTGTATTTACAAGTCATTATTATTTAGCTCACCTGAGCACGAAGTGCTCATGTTGAGCTATTGTGATGGTGCTGTGTCCATCGTGTGTCATCCGTCGTGCGTCGTCAGTCATCTGTCGTCTGTCGTCAACTTTTTACCTTGTGTACGCTCTAGAGGCCACATTTTCAGTCCGATACTCATGAAAGTTGGTCAGGATGTTTGCCTCGATGAAATCTCGGATGAGTTCGAAAATGGGTCATGTGGGGTCAAAAACTAGGTCAATAGGTCATATCCTAGAAAAACCTTGTGTACACTCTAGAGGCCACATTTTCAGTTGGATACTCATGAAAAGTAGTCAGGATGTTTTCCTGGATGATATCTTGGACGAGTTCGAAAATGGGTCATGTCGGGTCAAAAACTAGGTCACTAGGTCAACTCTTAGAAAAACCTTGTGTACGCTCTAGAGGCCACATTTTCAGTCCGATACTCATGAAAGTTGGTCAGGATGTTTGCCTGGATGATATCTTGGACGAGTTTGAAAATGGTCCATATGGAGTAGAAAACTAGGTTACTAGGTCAAATCTTAGAAAAACCTTGTGTACGCTATAGAGGCCACATTTTCAGTCCAACACACTTGAAAATTGGTCAGGATGTTTATCTTGATGATATTTTGGACAAGTCTGAAAATGGTTTATGGAGGGTGAAAAACTGGGTCACTAGGTCAAATCTTAGAAAAACCTTGTGTACGCTCTAGAGGCCACATTTTCAGTCCAATACTCATGAAAATTGGTCAGGATGTTTGCCTCAATGAAATCTAGGACGAGTTTGAAAATGGGTCATGCCAGGTCAAAAACTAGGTCACTAGGTCAAATCTTAGAAAAACCTTGTGTAAGGTCTAAAGGCCACATTTTCAGTTGGATACTCATGAAAATTGGTCAGGATGTTTGCCTTTATGATATCTCGGACAAGATCGAAAAGGGGTCATGTGGGGTCAAAAATTAGGTAACTAGGTCAAATTTTAGAAAAACCTTGTTTACGCTCTAGAGGCCACATTTTCAGTCCAAAAGTCATGAAAGTTGGTCAGAATATTTGCCTTTATAATACCTTGGACAATTTTGAAAATGGGTCATGTGGAGTCAAAAACTAGATCACCAGGTCAAATGTTAGAAAAACCTTTTGTAGGCTCTAGAGGCCACATTTTCAGTCCAAAACTCTTGTAAGTTGGTCAGAATGTTTGTCTTGATGATATATTAGACAAGTTTGAAAATGGGTCATTGGGGTTAAAAACTAGGACACCAGGTCAAATCTTAGAAAAACCTTGTATATGCTCTGGATGCCACATTTTCAGTCCAACACTCTTGAAAATTAGTCAGAATGTTTGCCTTTATAATATCTTGGATGAGTTTGAAAATGGGTCATGTTGGGTCGAAAACTGGGTCAATAGGTCAAATGTTATAAACACCTTTTGTATGCTCTGGAGGACACATTTTCTATCTGATACTCCTAAATATTTGTCCTGGTGATACCTTGAATGAGTTTGAAAATGGGTCATGTGGAGTCAAAAACTAGGTCAATTGTTCAAATATTAGAAAAACCTTGTGTACACTCTAGAGACTGTCTGCCTGATACTCTTCAGATTTGGTCAGAATGTTTGTTTTGGTGATGTCTCAAAAGAGTTTGATAATGGGTAATCCAAAACTAGGTCAGTTGGTGAAATCTTAGAAAAACCTTTTGTACGCTGTAGAGGCCACATTTTCAGTCCAATACTCATGAAACTTGGTCAGAATGTTTGTCTTATTGATATCTCAAAAGTGTTTGATGATGGGTAATGTCTGATAAAAAAATAGGTCTCTGGGAAACTAGATGGTTCATGTTTGGTCAATAGACTCAGGTGAGCGTTTTCAGGGCCATCATGGCCCTCTTGTCTTTTGTCCTGCAAAGTGTGAACAAACAATTTTTTTGCTCTACTGGCTGAAAGCCAGCAGAGCTTATGTCATGGCGTGGTTTCTGTCGTCCGTCCGTCCGTCCGTCCGTCTGTCCGTTAGTCTTTTTCTTGTTTACGTGATAAAGTCTTAATTTTTGGTCAGATTTTCGTGAAACTTTCCGTACACAGTTTGTTTATCTAATCAATAGCTTTAACCCTATCGATTTTGAAAAAAGAATCCGACAAACAGTATGGGAAAAGTTGCCATTTCAAGTTGAAAATTTCCATTTCTTGTTTACGCGATAGTCTGTATTTTTGTCTGATTTCCATGAAACTTGCAGAGTTTGTTTATCTAATCAATAGCTTCAACCCTATTGATTTTGAAAAAATTCCAACAAAGGATATGGGAAAAGTACCCATTTCAAGTTGAAAACTTTCATTTCTTATTTACGCGATAAAGTCTTCATTTTTGGTCAGATTTTCGTAAAACTTACACAGTTTGTTTATCTCTTCAATAGCTTTAACCCTATTGATTTTGAAAAAAATTCATCAAACAGGGAAAAGTAGCCGTTTCAAGTTTAAAATTTCCATTTCTTATTTACGGGATAAAGTCTGTATTTGAGATCAGATTTCCATGAAACTTACAGAGTTTGTTTATCTTACCGATAGCTCCAACGTTATTAAATTTGAAAAAAAAACAACAACAAACAATATGGGAAAAGTAGCCATTTGAAGTTGAAAACTTTCATTTCTTGTTTACACAATAAAGTCTGCATTTGAGGTCAGATTTTCATGAAAATTTCATAGCTTGTTTATATTATCAATAGCTTAAACCCTATTGATTTTGAAAAAAACATCCAACAAACAGTATGGGAAAAGTAGCCATTTCAAATTGAACAATTTCATTGGTTATTTACATGATAAAGTATTTATTTGTGATCAGATTTTTGTGAATTTATCAGCCTGTTTATCCCATCAACAGCTTTTTAACCCTGTTGAGTTTAAAAAAAAAAAATAAAAATAGTAATGGAAAAGTAACCATTTTGAGTTGAAAATGTAAATTTTTTGTCTTTTTGCATAATGAATCCCTAATGTATGCTTTACTTAAAAGCAAACTCTCTGCCAGTAGAGCATATTCAGGCACTTCAGGGCCTTCTAGTTTGTATCTGCTTGGGATGGCAACAGAAACTGTTGTTTCTAAAGTTGTAGTTTTGATTTTAGCTCAGCTTTTTTCTTAGAAAATGTTGAGGCAATGTCACAGCCTAGACATTGTCTGTCTTGTTGTTTTGGTGCAAAGACTTTAACATTTTATAAAATTGCAATCATGACTGAAAATATTTATTTTAAACTTTGACTAGTTGTTTATCCATACTAAAGAGGCAGGTAGCCATCAAAATATTTTTGGCACAGTTATGCCTTTTTTTGACCTAGATTTTCTACTAAAAGCATTTGCAGCCAAGGGTTGTCACATGGGTTTTTTAGCTTTTTAGCTCGTTTGCTGTTCTTAGTTATTGTTGTTTCTGAAGTGAAAGAACAATGATGTATATGGTTGTTTCAAAATTCAAACAAGAAAATTGGGAATTAGAAGTTTATAGTATGGTTGCTCTAAATAATGTGTTGGGTATAAGCAATAACATAATAAACATTTGATGCTCAGCCTAACCTGAACTACCTCAAAACTGTTACCAGTCTGATGCTTATCAACGTACAGTGCAGATCTCCATACTTGAAAGCAATATATTTTGTGTATATCCATTGAGTGTTATCATCAAAAGGTATACTTAATTACAAAAATGAGCATCTCTACTGATATAAATTGTGAACAAAATAAGTGACCCCTGGTTGACAACCCAGAAAATGTCATTAGAAATAATGGTGGCAAAAGAGGAAAATGCCAATCACCAACATTTTCTTCATTTCCCACAATATTAGTGAGATAAAGAGTAAATCACCAAAATGTGCTGTATACTCCTGATTGGGCTTGTAAGCAGTGGAAGAGTTGATATTCAATATTTTGTGTTAATTAGTATTTCTGCATTTTGTTAGTGGCTGTTTATGCAAGTATAATGATAAAGCAATAAGATACTGACCACATTCACAAAGATTCCAGTAATGCAATTTCAAGTTTCATATGGAGTGCAACACGCGAAAAGGTGCATTCGGACATTTGCGTAAAGTGTCGTCTCGGATTAGCCTGCGCAGTCCGCGCAGGCTAATCCGAGACGGCACTTTACGACTACATTAGATTTTGTGCTACAGTAGACTTTCGTAAAACAGAAAATCACATAAAATCGGAAAGTGTCGTTTCGGATTAGCCTGTGCAGACTGCAGACGCTGATCCGAGACGACACTTTACGCAAATGTCCGAATGACCCTTTTCGCATGTTGCACTCCATATAATAGTACAGTGTAACATTTGTTGATCTGATCAAGGATACTAACAGGCCATGCTCTGTGAAAAGGGCATCTGCAAAGAATAACAACCCAGGACAGCCTGCCCAGTGCTGGCAGGCTGATCTGGGCTGAAACTTCTAGATATTGGTTAGTTTTGTGCATGTCCAAGGACCACTTTGCTTCATGATTTAATCAGTTGTAAGAGTAAATAGATTTTATGATACCATATTTATATGATGACTTGCTCTGTATGATGTGTCACAGAAATGCTCATTTCTGCCTCAGCATGGCTATTCCTTTTTAGCTCCACTCGCCGAAGGCCAGTCGGCTCATGTCATGGCCTGGTGTCCATCGTGCGTCCGTCCAGTCCACGGTCCACTGTGATACATGATTGATGCTTATTAAGTTTTTTTTTATAGAAAATGTTCTGTTTTCAGGGAGAGTGATTCATTTTGATGCTAATAGTTATGCTCACATGAGTGGAATAATAAATTCATAGTAAAGTTTCTATCATTCAGATTTTTTTTTCCTAGAACTTTACCTTTCATGCCAATAAGTAAGCCTACTTGTATTGCCTGACAGTGTTCATTGTTTTCGAAGGCCCTCTTTTTCAGGGTCATGAACACTTCAATTTGTGTGATAAAGGGGTAAAAAGCCAGTGGAGTGATACAGGGCCATCATGTCCCTCTTGTTTAGCTCACCATAGCACGAAGTGCCTGCACATGGTGAGGATTGTGATCATGCTGTGTCCAGCATCCATCATCCATCGGGCTTCGTCCGTCGTCAACTTTTTACCTTGTGTAACGCTCTAGAGGCCACATTTTCAATTCAATACTCATGAAAACTTAGTCAAAATGTTTGTCTTAATAAAGTCAAATCTTAGAAAAATCTTGTTTACACTCTAGAGGCCACATTTTTCTGTTCAATACTCCTTAAAGTTGGTCAGAATTATTGACTTAGTGATATCTCGGGCAAGAATGAAAATGGAGTATGTCGGGTCAAAACTTAGGCCACTAGGTTAAATCTTAGGAAAACCTTGGGTGCACTCTAGAGCCCACATTTTCAGTCCAACACTCTTGAAAGTTGGTTAGAATGTTTTTCTGGATGATATTTCGGATGAGTTAAAAAATGGGTCATGTCAAAAACTAGGTCTCTAGATCAAATGTTAGAAAAATCTTGTCCACGCTTTCAAGGTCACATTTTCTGTTCAGTACTCCGGAAAGTTGGTCAGAATTATTGACTTGATGATATCTTGGGCGAAATAGAAAATGGGTCATATCGGGTCAAAAATTATTGTCTTGATGATATCTCAGACAAGTTGGAAAATGGGCCATGTGAGGGTAAAAAATTAGGTCACTGTGTCAACTCTTAGAAAACTTTGTGTACACTCTCGAGGCCACATTATCATTCCAAAATTCTTGAAAATTGGTCGGAATGTTTGTGTAGATGATATCTTGATCAAGCACAGAAATAGGTTATGTGTGGTCAAAAACTAGGTCATTAGGTCAAATCTTGGAGTAACCTTGTGTATGTTACCATCCAGAACTCTTGAAAGCTGGTCATAACGGTTGTCTTGATGATATCCCAGACAAGTTTGAAAATGGGTCATGTCTGGTCAAAAACTAGGTCACTGGGTCAAATCTTAGAAAAACCTTGTGTACACTCTAGAAACCTCAAAACTCTTGTAACTTGATCAGAGTATTTGTCATGATAATATCTCACATGACTTTGATAATGGGTCATATTGGGTCAAATACTAGGTCACTAGGTTAAAACTTAGTAAAACCTTGTGTATGCTCTGGACAACACATTTTGAGTCCGACACTCCTGAAACTTGGTCAGAATGTTTGTCTTGATGACATCTTGTATGAGAATGGGTCATGTGAGTCAAAAATAGGTCACAGGGTCAAAAATTAGAAAAACCTTGTATACGCTCTAGAGGCCACATTTGCAGTGTGATACTCTTCAAACTTGGTCAGAATCTTTGTTTTGGTGATGTGTCAAAAGAGACTGATAATGGGTAATATCGGGGCAAAACTCCATGTAGGTCACTTGGTCAAATCTAAAAAACCTTTTGTACCCTCTAGAGGCCACATTTTCAGTCCAATACTCATGAAACTTGGTCAGATTTTGTTTGTCTTGGTGATATCTCAAGAGTGTTTGATAATGGTTAATGTCTGATAAAAAACTAGGTCACTAGGTCAGATTTTAGAAAAACTTTTTGTTTTCTCTACAGACTACATCGTTAGTCCAAAACTCTTGAAAGTTAGAATGTTTATCTTGATAATATCTTGAAAGAGTTTGAAAATAGGTAATGTCAGATCAAAAGCTAGATCACTAGGTCAAATCTTTGAAAACCTTGTTTACATTTTTAATGCAATACTCCTAAAACATGGTCAGAATGTTGGTCTCGCACCAGTTTGCAAGTTAGTCATTTCAGGTCAGTCACTCATGAAAATCTTGGTGACTGTTTGTCATAATATCTGAATAAAGATTGAAATTGGGTCATGTTTAATCAGAAGACTCAGGTGCACAATGTCGGGGCCATCATGGCCCTCTAGTTTCGCTTTCTTTGCATGTGGCAAGGGCTGTTCAGTGCCTTGTACATGAAATTTTTTATAACATGAGCTGGAATCAAATCCAGAGCCTCTAAATTTTAGTTCAGTGGCTTTACTTCTCAAATAGAGAAAACTCATGTTAGAGTTTTGGATGAATAAGGACAAGTCATAAATTTGATATAGCTATCATGTTGATATATATTGTTTCTATAAAACTTTTGTTACTAACTATAGTATAAATGTCCTCTGAGCTGAACTCCAGTAATAGATTTCTTCACTACACACCAATATTGTAAAATTGGTTATTTAACTCTTTACCAAACGACAAACATTTAGACTGGTCGAAATTATAAGCACTTGCAGATGACAAAATAAAAGTAACTCAAAAATTGAAATTCACTTCCAGCAGGATAGAAACCATTGTGGGAAAAGGAGAAAATGCTGATTACCAGCATTTTCTCCTTTTCCCACAATGTTTTCAGAAGGCTTTTATCTCCTGGTTTTAAAAGCCAGGTATTGTTTGGTAAAGAGTAAATGTTTCAAAAATCATGTACCTTGAGGATATGTATATTTAGGGATTGTATGATATAGGACCAATATCTGCAAATATGAAGAGGGATTACAGATTTGTGCAAAAGACTGATGCTGTTGTATTACTTTAATGTTATGTTTGTGCTCAGACTTCAATAAAAAGAGCAAATCATCTTTTGTCTCTCTGTTTTGTTGTTCATCATTACTGATGTTAAAATGATCACCTGAAATTTTAGACTGTTCAAAATTGATAGTATTTCCCGATGAGAGAATTACAGAGACTAAATTGGAAACTTTGCTTTAGGAAAGGTGGAAAAGATTGTTGGAAAAGAAGAAAATGCTGGTTACCAGCATTTTCTCCTTCTCCCACAATGTTTTCAATCTCTCAGGGTTATCAAAAGTTATGATTGTGTGGTAAAAGATTAATCTTCAGCTTGCCAATATTACAACTTACAAGTATGCCTTTACCAGAGGTCATATATTTAGCCAGTCCGTATTGCAAGCAAGACATTCAGTGACAGGATTTGACTTAGAAAGCGCAGAAACACCTTTGGGAAAGGAGAATTAATGGTTAATGATACATGTATTTCCTTTTCCCATATGATTTTCGAACACTTATTTTCACAGGGTTGTTAAAACATGGGGTCATTTGGTAAAGGGCAAAGTCATTTTTCTGGACAGTTATCCTCAAGATTAGACTGCACAGTCTGTAATAGAGCTTTATAAACTGTAAGAGTGGATATCATTGCGAGTCTAAAATCTCAAGAAACACTAAATACTGACCTTACGGATGTTTCAATTTCCATGAAAGCTAAAGACAGAATTCTCAAATTTCTACTGTAACTGTGTACTGAGTTCATCTGAGACTATAGCTTATGGGTAAAATTCACTTTTTTGAACAACTATGGTAGAGCTTCACCCAAGGAACATCCATGCCAAGTTTCATCAAGATTGGCGAAGTGGTTTAGGAGAAGATGTTCTCCTAAACCATCAGGAACATCATATGTTCAAATTAGGGACATCATATTACCAAACTTGGTAGAGGTCCACTAGAAGATTCTGCATACCAAAAATCTAAGTTCTGCATCTTCAAGTTTCAGAGAAGAAGATTAAAGTTTTTCTTTGTTGCTATGTTTGAACCTGTGACCCCCAGAGCAGGGTCAGTTTTGACTCCAAGGGCATAATATAAACAAACTTGGTAGAGGTCCACTAGGAATTGCTACATGCCAAATATCAAAGGTCTATGTCTTCTAGTTTTAGAGAAGAAAAAAAAATAAAATGTTCTTTCTTTGTTCCTATGTTTGAACTTGTGAACCCCGGGGCAGGGCCAGTTTTGACCCCAGGGGCATATGCACAAACTTGGTAGAGGTCTACTAGAAGACGCTACATAACCAAATATCAAAACTCTATGCCATCTAGTTTCAGAGAAGGAATTTTTTTAAGTTTTCATTCTTTGTTCCTATGTTCGAACTTTGGACCCCAGGGCTGGACCATTTTCGACCCCAAGAGCGTCATATGAACAAACTTGATAGAGGTCCACTAGGAGATGCTACATATCAAAGCTCTATGCCTTTTAGTTTGTGAGAAGAATATCTAAGTTTTCATTCTTTGTTCCTATGTCTGAACTTGTAACCCCTAGGGCAGGGCCAGTTTTGACCCCAGGAGCATTTTTTTAACAAACTTGGTAGAGGTCCACTAGGAGATGCTGCATACCAAATAACAAAGCTCTAAGCCTGCAAGTTTCAGAGGAAGATTTTTAAAGTTTTCCTTCTTTGTTCCTATGCTCAAACTTGTGACACCCAGGGCGGCCAGTTTTGACCCCAGGGGCATAATTTGAACAAAATAGGTAGAGGTCTACGAAGACATGCCAATTACCAAATATCAAAGCTCTACGCTGTCTAGTTTCAGAGAAGAAGATTTTTAAAGTTTTCCTTCTTTGTTCCGATGCTGAAACTTGTGACCCACTAGGTGGGGCCAGGTTTAACCCTAGGAGCATCATTTGAACAAACTTGGTAGAGGTCCGCTAGGAGATGCTACATACATGTACCAAATATCAAAGCTCTACGCCCTTTAGTTTCAGAGGAGATTTTTAAAATTTTCCTTCTTTGTTCAAACTTGTGACCTCTGGGGCAGGGCCAGTTTTGCCCCAAGGGCATAATATGAACAAACTTGGTAGAGGTCCACTAGGAATTGCTACATGCCAAATATCAAAGCTCTATGCCTTTTAGTTTTTGAGAAGAGTATTAAAGTTTTCATTCTTTGTGCCTATGTTTGAACTTGTAACCCCTGGGTCTGGGCCAGTTTTGATGCCAGGAGCATCATGTGAACAAACTTGGTAGAGGTCCACTAGGAGATGCTAGATAACAAAGCTCTACGCCTGCAAGTTTCAGAGGAGAAGATTTTTTAAATTTTTTCCTTCTTTGTTCCTATGCTCAAACAGGTGTTCAACCAGGGTGGGGCCACTTTTGACTCCCGGGGCGGGATCAGTTTTGAACCAAGGGGCATCATTTGAACAAAATTTGTTGAGGTCCACTAGGAGATGCCAAATACCAAATATCAAAGTTTCAAAGGAGAAGATTTTTAAAGTTTTCCTTCTTTGTTCCGATGCTCAAACTTGTAACCCCCGGGGCAGGGCCAGTTTTGACCCCAGGGGAATCATTGAACAAACTAGGTAGAGGTCTACTAGGAGATGCCACAGACCAAATATCAAAGCTATAAGCTTTCTAGTTTCAGAGAAGAAGATTTTTAAAGTTTTCCTTCTTTGTTCCTATGCTCAAACTTGTGACCCACAAGGTGGGGTCAGTTTTAATCCCAGGATAAACTTGGTAGAGGTCCACTAGGAAATGCTACATGCCAAACATAGAGGAGAAATTTTTTAAAGTTTTCCTTCTTTGTTCCTATGCTCAAACTTGTGACACCCGGGGTGGGGCAAGGTTTTGCCCCAGGGGCATCATTTGAACAAACGTAGTAGAGGTCCACATAACAAATATCGAAGCTCCACACCTTCTAGTTTCAGAGGAGAAGATTTTCTAAGATTTTGTATTTTTCCCTTTTTGTTACCATGGCAACCAGTTATGGATGGAATACAATTTTTTGAATAATTTTGGTAGAACTTCACCCAAGGAACATTCCTGCCAAGTTTCATCAAGATTGACTGAGTGGTGTAGGAGAAGAAGATGATTAAAGCAATTGTTGACGGATGCTGGACGACGGACATAAGGCTATCACAATAGCTCACTACTTTAGCTTTTTCTGCTAAAGGGAGCTAAAAAGGAAACAGTTAAAAAGGAGAATTGTCATTGTTTTTTACTTAAATACTGTTTAGAAAGGACGAAAAAGAAATCAAGCATACAAAGAGAGAAAGTAATTAATTGTTAATATTTTATTTAAGGAATGGATAGAATTTTATTTTTTTATGAAAGTATGAAAAAACAAGAGGATCATGATGGTCCTATATCGCTCACCTGAGTACTAAGCTGTAATATCAAACTTGTAACCCCTGGGCAGGTCCAGTTTTGACCCCAGGGGCATCCTAAGAAAAAAACTTGGTAGAAGTCCACTAGGATATGATACTTACAAAGTATCAAAGCTTTACACCTTCTAGTTTCAGAAAAGTAGAATTTTAAAGCTTTCCTTCTTTGTTCTCATATTTCGAACTTCTGACCCCTGGGGCAGGGCAAGTTTTGACCCCAGGGGCATCTTATGAAGAAACTTTGTAGAAGTCCACAAAGAGATGCTACATACCAAATATCAAAGCTCTACGCCTTCTAATTTCAGAGAAGAAGAATACTGAAGTTTTCCTTCTTTATTTCTCTGTTTTAAACTTGTGATCCCCGGGGTGGAGCCAGTTTTGACCCCAGGGACATCATATGAACAATCTTGGTAGAGGTCCACTAGGAGATAGTACTACCAAATATCAAAGCTCTGCACCATCTAGTTTCAGAGAAGAATAATTTTAAAAGTTTTCCTTCTTTGTTCCTATGTTTTAAACTTGTGACCCCCGGGGCGTGGCCAGTTTTGACCCCAGGGACATCATATGAACAATCTTGGTAGAGGTCCACTAGGACATGCTACATACCAAATATCAAAGCTCTGTACCTTCTGGTTTTAGAGAAGAAGAATTTTGAAGTTTTCCTTCTTTGTTCCTTTATTTCAAACTTGTGACCCCCGGGGCAGGGCCTGTTTTGGGCCAGGGACATCATATGAACAATCTTGGTAGAAGTCCACTAGGAGATGCTACATACTAAATATCAAAGCCCTGCATCTTCTAGTTTCAGAGAAGAAGAATTTGAAAGATTTCCTTCTTTGTTCCTATGTGTCAAACTTGTGACCCCTGGGGCGGGGCCAGTTTTGACCCCAGGGGCATCATATGAAAAATCTTATTAGACGTGCACTAGGAGATGCTACATACCAAATATCAAATCTCTACGCCTTCTAGTTTCTGAGGAAAAAGATTTTCAAAAACTTTGCTATTTTTTTCCTTTTGGTTGCCATGGAAACCAGTATTATGGGTGGAATTTTATCTCTTGAACAACTTTGGTAGAACCTTACCCAAGGAACATCCTTGCCAAGTTTCATCAAGATTGGCTCAGTGGTTTAGGAGGAGAAGATGTTTAAAGAAATTGTGGACGACGCACGACGAACGCCGGACATTGGCGGTCACAAAAGCTCAACATGTGCACTTTGTGCTCAGGTGAGCTAAAAACCTCATCTCACTGTATGAAACCATGAAGGGTTTTTTTTTTTTATACCTCCATGAAAAAAATGAAATTCTCTTCATTCCTTATAATTTAATATAACAGACATCATACTCCCACAGAAATAATTAAAACTGCATTCATTTTCCTTAGTAATAAATGTAACATCGTAGTTTCTAAAGCCCTTTCCACTCATTTTTGTATGGCACAAGAATACAATAGGGTATCAGTTTTCAGTTCCCCAATACTGATAATCAACCAATAGAATGAAAGTAAATGTACAATGCAGTGTAGGACCCCCAAAAGTAACCTTCAGCAAAAGTAGTTCCGGCACAAGATGATTTTTTTTCATGGAGCTATGATTTTTTTGTCAGCCAACCAGAATTGGCCAATGTTCATGAAAACAACTGATATTAAATCATTTGAAAATGGGAAACATAATAAAACAAGAAATGGAATAGCTTAGTTTTTAGGCCAGGGAATCCCTCTCAAGGGATTCCCTTGCCTGTAGGGATCGTAAGCTGCCTATTCTGACAAAAATGTTGGACGGTGTGCCCACTCTATATCGCTGAGTCCGCCAAAACAACTAGTTTCCCAAGTATATACAGAGATTGCTTATCACACGGTGTAAATGCTTTCCTATCCTCAAAGCTTTCACCTGCAAAATGCCATGGAATTGCAAGGGTAATAACTGACGAGTATGTGTTTTTTATCCCGTTTTTGTCATTAACATTGACCTAATAAAGGCGTAACTTAATAAACTTAGCTTTATCCGACAGTTGTGTATTCCTACGCGCTATATACGGTTAATATCTATAACGCTCTCTCTTGCACTCCGGATCATTCACATTCATGTATGGTGAGAGTAACGAACGACAACTCTGCTCGGAATTTGTCTATCACGTTGTGTTGACATTTGAACATATGTGTCACAAAATGCGTCTCCGCTAAAATGCGATTGTAAAGAAAGCAAACTACATATAGAATATTGGCCCGTGTTATGTTTATCACTTTTTCTTATGTATATCGACTAAATCTAGGGTACTTCAGCGGAATGCTGGAGAAATCGGCCCCTTGAGAAATCGTCCCCAAACTGCTTGGCCTGTGTTATGTTTATCACTCCAGAGAAATCGTCCCCTGGACACGATTTCTTTGGTGAAATCGTCCCCAAATAAAATTTTAGAAAAATCGACCCCAACATCAAATTTCATCCATATCGTTAATCAAGTTGTCTATAAAAATATTTTTGAAAGTTCGGTGTCTTTAATATGTACATTATGTGTATTAGTTACCTTTATTTGGTAGTTTTGTCATTGTTTATACTGCCTATTTCACATTGATAGGATGTATTTCACACCTTTTACACCTGTCACAAATAGATTACACCTGTGTGATTCTTAAAAATGTCTTTGATTGACTTCTATTTGAAACCAAATAAATGCTTATAATTTTTTTCTGTAGTCGTTCGCTTGCCATTTAATGTATTTTTTTTATCTCTCTCTCTACAAGTGTCATATAACATACTTGTGACCAATACCATTTAGCAGGGGCATCAGTGTCTCTGACACACATATTTCTAGTGTTCACTAGGACTTGTGTGCATCCGAATATTTCCGGTCCATAACTTCTACAATTGTGGATGGATTTCAAAATAATTTGGCACAATTGACCTCCATCACGAATAAATGTGCCATTTGAAATATCTTTTGAAGAAGGTTGAAGATCAAGGCCACATTGAAGGCCAATTTTTCGTCCGAACCATAACTCCTACATTTTTGGATAGTTCCGTTATAGATTAGCATAATGCATTGTTCTCCATCATGAGCAGAAGTTCCCTTTGAAACATTTATTCAGGTCCAGGGTCTAGGTCAAGCTTGAGAGTCAAGTGTTCGCAGGCTTGACACAAGTTGTCCTTGGACAACGATTAAGAATTAGGATTAACGTCTTTTTATATTATGTAGATATACATGTAAGTATCAAAGCTCAGGTCACTGTGACTTGTCCGTAAAATAGGCAAGTAAAATAAGTAAACCGAGCCTAATCGTTTTCCCAAAACAATCCAACCTTTTCACAGTATTTTATTGAGAAAATATTTTGGCTAAAAAAGAATTTGCTTGTAACAAGCAATTCCTCCCAATTTCCCAAAAATCTTGCTTTTCAATATACACGAAGAACTACTTTGGATTTTCATCTACAACTTCCTTCAAATATGACCAGTTCGAAATTTCGTCGACTTGTGGAAGGTAGAGACAACATGACCAACTGCCATATCACTCCAATCTTTATTATTCATTACATTTTACAATGATATCTATCTTACATGTATTTTCATTTAAATCAATAAAGATAAATATGTTTTTGCGTCATAAATGTAAAAATTAACGTCATTCAGGATTACAAGACATCACATGTCTCAGAAAATTTAGATAATCAAAGTTGGTATTGGTAGTTCAATTTTGACTTGGGATTGTTTACAAGCACGACAAATTACTAAGTATTCTAAGCCATTATCAAGCACCCCATAACTGTGAGCACATGCCTAGCTCTGGCTTAATTAGTTTCTGGCTGGTGCTTTCTAGTGTCAGTTCAAAATTTCCTGTTAAAACCAAGAATTCCAGGGGCTTAGTGGAATCCGCTGGTATCCCTGTCCGTCTACCTGTTTGTATTAATTAAAATTGACCTCTTGTGTTGTTTTGTATCCTCAATTTCCTGGCCTTCAGTACTATCAGTACTTTGATTTTTAATTGAAGATGTATAGCCATAACATTTTGATAAATTGCAATTCAGTGCATACATGCTAGGGTTATGTTATCATGCCATATTTGTGCATATTAGATCACTAACAAACGACAATATTTTAGGCTTATCCAAATTGAAAGCATTCGCAAACGACAAAATAAAAATGACTTAAAATTTAAATTTTGTTTTATGAAGGGTAGAAAACATCGCTGGAAAACTGAATATGATAGAAGAATTGAAATTTGTTTTAGGACGGGAAGAAATCATCATGTGGGAAAAGGAGAAAATGCTGGTTACCAGCATTTCTCCTTTTCCCACGATGTTTTCTAAAGGCTTCTTTCTCAGATCGTCAAAAGTAGGGATTGTGTGGTAATGGGCTAAATTTTGACAATGTGTAGATACATTTTTTTCCTGTTCTATGTCATACTTTATCCCTTTGTGGCACATGTACATGTATATGAGCCTGCAAGCTTTCATCTATATAATAAATGTGTATTTACAACATCAAGAGTAAGTTCTTCAAAAATTACAATCATACATTCTAACGTACTAAAACAAAAATCACTGCACATAGATGCCAATGTTTGGCTGAGGGTGCTTTACAGTGAATTTCCTATTTTGAAAAAGGTCATATTTGTATCAAATATCCTTTGAAGGTGACATCCCTCTGGTAAAGGTTTATATCTTTATGAAGTACCAACTTACCCTGACAGACATTTTCAGTCCAGTATATAAAACAAGAGGACCATGATGGTGCTATATCACTCACCTGAGCTGTAAAATCAAACTTGTGACCCCTGGGCAGGGCCAGTTTTGACCCCAGGGGCATCCTAAGAAAAAAACTTGGTAGAGGTCCACCAGGAGATGCTACTTACAACATATCAAAGCCCTATGCCTTCTAGTTTCAGAGAAATAGAATTTTAAAGTTTTCCTTCTTTGTTCCTATGTTTCGAACTTGTGAGCCCTGGGCCAGGGCAAGTTTTGACCCCAGGGGCATAGTATGAAGAAACTTTGTAGAATTCTACTAGGAGATGCTACATACCAAATATCAAGCTCTACACCTTCTAGTTCAGAGAATAAGAAATTTAAAGTTTTCCTGCTTTTTTTTCTATATTTCAAACTTCTGACCCCCGGAGGGACCAGTTTTGACCCAAGGGGCATCATATAAACAATCTTGGTAGAGGTTCACTAGGAGATGCTACATACCAAATATCAAAGCTCTGCACCACCTAGTTTCAGACAAGAAGAATTTTAAAGTTTTCCTTCTTTATTTCTCTGTTTCAAACTTGTGACCACCAGGGCGAGGCCAGTTTTGACCCCAGGGACATCATATGAACAATCTTGGTAGAGGTCCACTAGGAGATAGTACATACCAAATATCAAAGCTCTGCACCACCTAGTTTCAGAGAAGATGAATTTTAAAGTTTTCTTTCTTTGTTCCTATGATTCAAACTTCTGACCCCTGGGGCGGGTCAGTTTCGACACCAGGGACATGATATGAACAATCTTGGCAGAGGTCCACTAGGAGATGCTACATACCAAATATCAAAGCTCTGCACTTTCTAATTTCAGAGAAGAAGATTTATAAATTTTTCCCTTCTTTGTTCCTAAGTTTCAAGCTTGTGGTCCCCAGGGAGGGGCTAGTTTTGACCCCAGGGGCATCATATGAACAATCTCGGTAGAGGTCAACTAGCAGATGCTACATACCAAATATCAAAGCTCTGCACTGTCTAGTTTCAGAGAAGAAGATTTTTTTCATTCTTCGTTCCTAAGTTTCAAACTTGTGACCCCCCGAGCGGGACCAGTTCTGACCCCAGGGGCATCATATGCACACTCTTAGTAGAAGTCCACTAGGAGATGCTACATACCAAATATCAAAGCTCTGCTCCTTCTAGTTTCAGAGAAGAAGAATTTTAAAGTTTCCTTCTTTGTACCTATAATACAAACTTGTGACCCCCGGGGCGGGGCCAGTTTTGACCCCAGAGGCATCTTATGAACAATCTTGGTAGACGTCCACTAGGAGATGCTACATACCAAATATGAAAGCTCTTCTAGTTTCAGAGAAGAATAATTTTGAAGTTTGCCTTCTTTGTTCCTATGTTTCAAACTTGTGACCCCTGTGGCGAGGCCAGTTTTGACCCAAGGGGCATCATATGTACAATCTTGGTAGAGGTTCACTAGGAGATGCTACATACCAAGTATCAAAACTCTGCACCTTCTAGTTTAAGAGAAGAAGAATTTTCAAAGATTTTGCTATTTATTTCATTTTGGTTGCCATGGCAACCAGAATTATGGCTGGAATTCAATCTTTTGAACAACTTTGGTAGAACTTCATCCAAGGAACATCCCTGCCAAGTTTCATCAAGATTGGCCCAGTGGTTTAGGAAGAGAAGATGTTTAAAGAAATTGTGGACGACGGACGACAGACATTGGGCGATCACAAAAGCTCACCATGAGCACTTCGTGCTCAGGTGAGCTAAAAATAAGTCCCATTTCATCGTTGCTTTTGACTATAGTCTTTCTGCATAGCAGGCAAAGCTCAGACTGCATATCTTTTGCAATCTGACCTTAATCTACACTAGCAGAAACAGCTACAGTAGTGAAAGACACTTTATTCCTTTACCACACAATCCCTACTTTTGAAGACCCTGAGAAAGAAGCCATTAGAAAACATTGTGTGAAAAGGAGAAAATGCTGGTAACCAGTATTTTCTCCTTTTCCAACAATGTTTTCAACATTTTCAAAGACAGCAGTCGTAATTTTAGTAATGTGTAATATGCTGTCTACAAATGCTTTCAATTTGGATCAGTCTAAAATTGTGTTGGGTAGAAAAGATTTAACTGCATTATGTTACTGTAGAAAAAGACTTTCACTATAACAATTATGAAACACTTGAAATTTCTGTAGGGAAAATGAGTCATTGCTTGTAACAGGCAAATAGTCCTTTTCTACAATGTTTTCTGTCTCATTCATGCAAGATGATTTCCCATGCCTCAATATATTTCTCACAGTAACTTGAAACAGTTTTTGATAAATCAATTGTCTATACATTAATGGGTAAAATATTGTAAAAATGTATCCAACTTCACATAAAAACAACAAAAACAAGAGGGCCATGATGGCCCTGTACAGGTCCACTGGTTATCTCTTTACCAAACGACAAAATTTCATACTATTCCAAATTCAAAGCATTTGCAGATGACAGAATAAATGTGACTCAAATAAATTTGTTTTAGGAAGAACAGAAAACATTAAGCGAAAGGGAGAAAATGCTGGTTACCAGCATTTTCTCCTTTTCCAACAATGTTTTCAAAAGTCCTCTTTCTGAGGGTTGTTAAAAGTTGGGATTGTTTGGTAAAGAGTTAATAAGTAAAAACACTACAAGCCAAACATTCCAATATTTGGCCAGTTGGTTGCAAAGTTGAAGACATACAATTTTTTTCTATAAAAGCCTATGAGAAAGTTGTAACCACAGGGCAAAGCCAATTTTGGCAGCTAAGCTGTAATTACTTGAATCCTGGTGGAGGTCCACAAGATAAAGCCTCAAACCAAACAGGTCTAGAATGTGTGCTTATAAAGAAAATTTTCAAAGTTTTCTCAACAAAAGGCCCTATACACTATGAGATTCATGAGACAAGGCTAAATTTAGCAGCCCTAGTCTTTACTATGGTTAGTAACAAGATGACTTATAAAGTTTTCACCACAAAAGCCCATGTAAAACTTGTGACCCCTAGCATGGGAACAAACTTTACCTCAAGGCCATAATTTGGGCCCTCCTGGTAGAGGCCCACTAGAAAAAGCTACATGAAAATTTTGGTAGTCCTAGGCCTTAGGGCTAGGTACAAGTAGATTTTTAAAGTTTTCCCAATATGAGCCAATGTAAAACTTGTGACCCCCCAGGAGTAGGCCAAATTTAATCAAAGGGCTACAATTTGGGCACCATTGGCAGACACCACTTGGTAGACAACCACTTCATAAAGCCAGACACCAAATTGAGTAGCCCTAGGTATTATGGCTTGGTACTAGAAGATTTTTAAAGTTTTCCCTATATCAGCCCATAAACCTTGTGACCCCTGGGTCTGGGCCAAATTCGACCCCAGGGCTATAACTTTGGCACTCTTGGTAGACAACCACTTGATGAAGATACATGCCAGATTTCATAGCCCAAGGCCCTAAGGCTAGGTAGCAGAAGGATTTTAAAGTTTTCCCTCTATAAGCCCATATGAAACTTGTGATGCCTGGGGCAGGCCCAGTTTTCATCCGAGGGCTATTTATTTGAAGGAACTTGGTAGAGGTTCACTAGATAAAGCTACATGCCAAATTTGGTAGCCCTAGGCCTTATGGTTTCAGGCAAGAAGATTTTCAAAGATTTTCAATATTTATTTCAGTTTTGTTGCCATGGCAACCACACTTTTAAAAGGAATCAAATTCTTTCAAGGATTTCTGAAGAGGACCATGGCAGGATCATTTCTGTGAAGTTTCATCAATATTGGATGGGTAGTTTCAGAGAAGATGTTTGAAATAAAAGTAAACGCACAGACAGACAGACAGATGGACGCACGACAGACACCAGGCCATGACATAAGCCCACTGGCCATCGACCAGTGGAGTAAAAAATGATTACCAGAAAAGACTTTTCACAAAGCATGCATAAATTCATAAATGGAACATACAGTACATGCCACATGTACTTCCTTAATTTAACCCTTTCCCAAACAATCCCTGGTTTTTACGGGTCTGGAATAGAAGCCTTTAGAAAACATTGTGGGAAAAGGAGAAAATGCTGGTAACCAGCATTTTCTCCTTTTCCCACAATGTTTTCTTCCCTTTCATAGACAAAAATAAATTTTTCAGCAAGAATTGAATTGTCGTCTGCAAATGCTTTCAATTTGGACTAGTCCAAAAGTTTGTCGGTTGGGAAAGGGTTAAGATGCCAAACATAGAGAAAAAACAATGACACAAGTATATACACTGTACATATGCTTTGTGTAACACATAATCACCAGGGTTTTTATTTTTCTGTCTTATTTCAGTTCATTTAAAAGTAATGCTTTCTACTGTTCAGATACAAGTCCCATCATTAAAGTCCCATACAAGATGAATGAGACTCGAAATTTGATGTTTATTTTTGGAAGGGTAGAAAAACATTTTTGCTGGTAACCAGCAATTTCTCTCCCAAGAATGTTTTAAGAATGACACTTTCCTTGGGTTGTTAAAACTTGGCATCATAAAGAGTAAATAAAATGTACTCATTACATTATCAGGATTTCGAGGTTCTTTTAGACAGAAGATGTTACAAGGTAGCTAACAATGTTGATTCAAGATCGGACATATTATATGCAGCCTCATCTCAATCTACAACATCTGCAGAACAAACATTAGGTTTGGTTAGAGTTCTCAGGGGTTACATGCATATCAAGTACAGGACTCGTAAACTCTTTACCAAATGACAAAATTTTGGGATAATTCAAATCCAAAACAATTCAAATGTGATTCAACTGCTTGAAAACATCTAAATTTTCTTTTAAAGAGTAGAAAACATTGTGGGTAAAAAGAATAATCCTGATGGTCTGGGAAAGTATCAATAATTTATCATCATGTGTTTGTCCCTCATCTTCCATCTTCAATGCTGACTGAGATCTCCTCGCACGTCTGTGTACCTTCACAAGTGCGGGTCTCTATATGGTCCCCTGCAAATAAAGAAGCAATTGTCAGTACAGCAAAAATCTGTATTTAACCCTTTACCACACAATGACGACTACTGGCGACCCCGAGGAAGAAGCCTTTTGAAAACATTGCATGAAAAAAACAAAATGCTGGTAACCAGTATTTTCTCCTTTTCCCACAAAGTTTTCTTACCTGTCAAAGAAAAATTGTGTCGTTTGAGTCACTATGTAATTGTTGTCTGGAAATAGTTTCAATTTAGATGGGTCTAAAATTCTGCCTGCCATGTGGTAAAGCGTTAACCCCTCACCAAACAACAAAATTTTAGACTGGTCCAAATTGAAAGCACTTGCAGACAACAAAATAAACATAACTCAGAAATTGAAATTTGTTTCTAGCAGGGTAGAAATCATTGTGGAAAAAGGAGAAAATGCTGGTTACCAGCATTTTCTCCTTCTTCCACGATGTTTTCAAAGGGCTTCTATCTCAGCGTTGTAAAAACCAGGAATTGTTTGGTTAAGGGTTAACTCTACCAAAGGACAAAATTGTAGACATGTCCAAATCGAAATTCTTTGCAGATGACAAAATAAAGGTGACTGAGAAATTGAAATTTGTTTTTGAAAGGTTAGAAAACATTATGGGAAAAGGAGAAAATGATGGTTATCAGCATTTTCCCCTCTTTCCATAAGGTTTTCAAAAGGGTTCTTTCTGAGGGTTATGGGGAGGGTTATTAAATGTCAGGGTTATATGGAAAAAGGTTGACCATTCAGAAAAACAATTTGGCATCAGGTAAAAATATAATGCTGTGCTGGTCTACCACCTTTAGATGATTTATTATGACAGAGGAGCAAGATCAGACTGCATGCCATCTGATAAAGAATGTACACTGATCACTTTCTTCAGAAATACTTTGAAAACAAACAGCGTTGATATTGCAAAATCAGGCCTACATTTTATTAACATTTTTTCAGGCTAAAATAGGAGTTTGTCAGTTGTTAGCTCAAATTTACTGACCTGAGCAATGTTTCCCACCATTTTTGGTTGGCGGACATTGGCAAGCTCGGAATCTGGTCTGCGTTGAAGAGAATCCAATACAGGTGGCACTACAGCTTGACCATTCTTTATATTCACACCAACCTCCGTCCACTATAATAGTGTAACAAAACCTTTTTTAATCCTAAACATACTTTTGCAGCCAGTGTAGATTAAAGATTAGGCTTCACAAAATGTGCAGCTTGATCTTTAATCTACAATGTCTGTATTGTAGTACTATAAAAAGCAACCATGAAAGTGAAATTATTTGGTTTGTATTTCTAGGATGAAAATGTCTGATAAGTTTGTTTGGCACTCTAAGATTCAACTCCTTCCAAAACGACAAATTGAAAGCATTTGCAGATGATAAATAACTGCGGTTTGAAAATTGAAATTTATCGTTGGAAGAGTAGAAAACATTGTGGGAAAAGGAGAAAATGCTGGTCACCAGCATTTTCTCCTTTTCCTACAATGTTTTCGACAGGCTTCTAGGATCCTTAAAACTTGGGATTGCGTGGTAAAGGGTTAACAAACATAAACTCTGATAAGAACAGTGTAAAAAAAGTTTTTTTACCAATCCTTACTCTATTAGTGGGTATCATGTATTTGAGCACTGCTCTTTGAAAATAATAATCCAAATATATCTACAAAAAGTATTGACCCAGGTAAGCCTGAGGAGACAGCACAAGCAGACCACAACCCAAACATTTTGCTTTTGGTAAATTTTCTGCATGTATAAGGACCACTCTATCATAGGATTTAGTGGATTGTTAGAAAGAATTGTTTTAAGGGATCCATATTTATGTGATGACTTGCTTGGTAGGATGTATCACAGAGATGAATTAAACCTGCTTTTGTCAGAGAATGGCTCTTAAATTTTTTTTCTGATCTGTTTTTGGATGTACATGTACTAGATAAGCAGACAGTGATCATAGTAGAGACATTTTATAGTGCTAGTTCACAGGATATTGTATAAATATGCAAGTATTCTATTTTTCTTACCTGGACAAGTCTCTTGATCAAAACACTTCTCCCTTTCCACCCGTTTCCCCTGACACAATCGCCCTCTGTGTTGTGGACGAGGATTGTTACATACACGAGAACGAAGCCTGTGACCATGTGAACAGGGTTTACTGGCACGACATCGTCCATAACTTGTCCACTCTGACCATCCGCCATGAACTATATGGCCAACAAATAAAACAACTACACTTTACCCTTAGATTGCACAAGAAATGAAATTAATTGTTCAGTCAGTGAAAAAGGTCTTTAACTCTTTACCAAACAATCCCTGGTTTTATGATCAAGAGGAAAAAGCCTTCTGAAAAGATTGTTGGAAAAGAAAAAAATGTTGGTAAGCAGCAGTTTCTCCTTTTCCTATGATGTTTTCTATCCTTCCAAAACCACATTTCAATTTCTTAGTCACTTTTATTTCATCGTCTGCAAATGCTTTCATTTTGAACCTGTCTAAAATTTTCTCGTGTGGTAAAGAGTTAACTCTTCACCAAACACCAAGATTTAGACTTGTCCAAAATCAAAGCATGGTAAAGAAAGAACCATATCGTTCTTTTCCATTCCTTTTTGCCTACAGCTCTTTCAACAAAAAAACCCTTTATAGAATTTTCAGCCACATTGAATTTGTGAAAACCAAGGCTTAAACTTGTTCAAAAGTGTGATAAACATAGAACCAGCATTTCCTTCTTTTCAAGTACTTTTTACTAGTACTCTTTTAACAAAAAAATCTTTAACAGATTTTTTAGCCATATTTAGCTCTTTACCAAACAACAAAATTTTACACTGGTCCAAATTGAAAGCATTTGCAGATGACCACATTAACGTCACTAACGCATTGAAATTTGTTACCGGAAGGGAAGGAAACATCGTGGGAAAGGAGAAAATGTTTTCAAAGGCTTCTTTCACAAGGTATTAAAGGTCGGGATTGTTCAGTAAAGGGTTAAATTGTTGTCTGCCTCCGCTTTCAATATAGAGAAATCTAGCATTCTGTATTTAACCCCTTATCACAAATTCCAAGTTTTAATGACCTTGATAAAGAAGGCTTTTGAAAATATTGAGAGAAAGAGGAGAAATTGCCGGTAGCCAGCAAATTCTCCTTTTCCTATAATGTTTTCTGCCCTATCCAATACATAAATCACTATTCAAAATACATTTTATCAATCCCCTGCAAATACTTTAAATTTTGATTTAAAAAATGTTGTAATTTTGTAAAGAGCTAAACCTGTTCATTTTAAATTGATTGTGAAACAAGCTTTTTCAGATCATAAAAATCACCCTTAAAGATCACTTTCTGGAAAAGTTACCCAGTACTTACACCTTATTTGTTGGCCAAGCCCCTCCAGCTCAGTTTTCTGCATACAGGACTTGAGAACAGGGGGATTGCTGGTTCGATATCAGGTTTGGCTAATTTTCTTTCAGGATTGATGATAGTAATTGCAACAGGACTCATCCCTATCTCAATGTTTCAACGATGGTTATGTGGGAAAACAAACAGTGGCTTGGAAAAGTTTTGTGCAAAAACTAAAGCATGAATAGGTGCACAATTCACAGTGATATGACTGAAATAATGTTGAAATGGTGTTTAACGCCATACAATGAATCAACCTTTATTTGGGTGGTTCCAAGGGTTGACTTTGCTCACTATGGCTTTAAAACCTGAAACAATAATGTGATATGGCCTGCCACATGTGAAAAGGTGTAAAACAAAAAGGGTCTCCAAACATGAAGCTATTCACTTAAATGAGTTGACAGGATAAAGATTCAGGCCAAACGTAAACATCAGAGCAATACATGATTAGTCATCCTATTTAAGTAATAGGTTTGGAGCCTGGGCAGCCATGTGATCAGCCGGGAAGGTATCACTGTACCTATTCAGGTTACAGAACTATAAATATGATCAGCCAAAGCTTATATGAGAATTATCGATTTAGATTCTGATTTAGACTTTTGATTTGGATTCTGATTTAGATTCTTGATTTAGTTTACAGGTGTGCCCTGTTTAATGGACAGAGTTTTACTGGTGGTATTGATCAGTAAGACAGGTACACTATGATTTTTGGAATGTTTTTCAGTCAGGCAGGCTCCCACACATTGATCGCTTGCATCAGTATAGGGTATATATGGCAACCTTCGGACAGGGAAAGATAAGAGAGGTAACTGAACTAAGGCATCCTTTAGTTTATCAACCGCTAATTGACATTTTGACCCCCATTTGAATTTGGCATACTTTCAGGTTAATGGAATAATAGGTTCATCTATTTTTGAGAACTGAGGAATAAATCTTCTATGGTAACAACACATGCCTATAAAACTTCTGACATCTCGAACACTCATTGGTGGAGGTAGAGATTTAATTACATTCTTATTTTGTTCTGGCTGAATGCCATTTTCAGTAATAACAACCCAAATAATTTGTTTCCTTTTGAAGAAAGCTGCACTTTTTACTGTTAGGACATAGACTCAGTTCATGAAGGCGGTCAAACATTAACTGAATGTGACGTAAATGATCAGCTAGACTGTAAGAATAAAAAACAGAAAAGTTGGTAAGACCTTCCAGTACACGATATATTAACTCTCGGAATATAGCTGGCGCATTGGTGAGCCCAAAAGGCATAACATTTAACTCAAATAGACCTCAGTGACAGGTGAAAGCTGTCTTCTCCTTGTCAGTTTCATCCATTGGGCTTGCAAGAAACTGGATTTCAGATCTAATGAACAGAGTATCTAGCTTTATCGAGTGTGGCTAGGATATCATCTATCACTGAAAGATGGTAAGAGTTCAGTTTTGTAATTTTGTTAAGTTGTCTAAAATCCACACAAAAATGCTTTGACCCATCTTTCTTATCTACAATAACAACAGGGAATGACCACTCTGGTCTACTTCTGCTAATAATTCTTGCTTCTAGCATTTCATCTACAAATCTTTTATCAATGACCCTTCTGTTGTAAAGTTGGACACAATAAGGCTTCATTTTTATAGGAGAATTGTTCCCAGTATCTATTTTCATTCTAACTGTGTCAGTGTAGCCCAGGTCAGCATCTGCTTTTGCGAACAAATCAGTATTCTTATCTCAGAGTTTAAGTATTCATGACCTTTGTTCAGGTGAAGCGTCAACCTTTTCAAACTCATTAGCATATGTATTAGAAATTGGAGGATCTTTATAAGTTTGATTGACAGAAACAATTTCAGAGACGCAAATTGGCCTCATAGGGCTACAAAGGGGCATTCAGACAATTCCATAAAGTGTCATCTCAGATTAGCCTGTGCAATTCATTAGATTTTCTGCTACAGTAGACTTGAGCAAAACAGGAAATTAAATAAAAACTGAAAGTGTTGTTTTGGGTTAGCCTACGCTGACTGCATTTTACGCAAATGTTCAAATGCCCTTTTTTGCGTGTTCAAAGCTATATGATAGGTTACTAAAACTGAAGTAAACTCTTTACCACACAATCATTATGCCTATGGAAAATAAGATTTTTGAAAACATGGGAAAAGGAAAAAATACTGGTAATCAAATGCTGGTTATATGTATTTCTTTTTCCACAATCTTTTCTTTTCTATCAGAAAAAAAATCCAATCATTTGAGCCATATGAATTTGGCATTTTCAAACGCTTTCAATTTGGACCAGTCTAAAATTCTGTTGTATGGTTAACCAGCATTTTCTCCTTTTCCCCACAAGGTTTTCCACCCTTCTCTAGAAAAAATTTAGTTCTTAAGCCATATTAATTTTATTGTCTGCAAATGCTTTCAATTTGGACCGATCTAAAATTATAAAATTCTGTTGTATGGTGAACAGTTTACCACATGACAATATTTTAGACTTATCAAATTGAAAGCATTTTCTGACAGGAAATTAAATGTTGCTGAAATGACAAGTTTTGAACTTGAAAAGCTTGAAAATAGTATGGGAAACAGAGATAATACTGGTTACCAGTATGTTTCCTTTTCCCACAATGTTTTCAAAAGCATCCTTGTTCAGGGTAATCAAAACTTAGCATAGTGTGATTAAGATTTATTAGAATAAAAAAAACTTACTTGGACAAGGGGATCCTGAGGTACACACAGTGGTTTCTGTGTCTGACCCCTCACAGGGTCTCCCACCAAAGAAAGGTTTGGGTCTGTTACACTCACGGGTCCTGGTTATGGACCCTGTCCCACAGGTGACAGGACACTCTGACCAAGGACCCCAGTCTGACCATCCTCCGTGAACTGAAAGTTACACAATTTAGACAGCTCATTAACTCATTACCAAACAACAATATTTTAGGCAGGCTAGTTCAAATCGAAAGCATTTGCAGACAACAAAATAAAAGCGGCTGAAAATTTGAAATTTGTTTTGTAAAGAGTAGACAACAAGGTGATCAGTCACAATTGGACCAGTCTTTTTGTCGTTTGGTAAAGGGTTTACCAAACACCAAATTTGAGTTTGTCCTGACGATAAAATAAAAGCGACTGAAAATTTGAAATGTATGGGAGAATAATAAAATGACGCCATGTTGTTTTTTGAAAGCTTCTTCCCAAGTGCCAAAAATTTAAACGAATGTTTGGTAAGGAATGAACAGATTTTTACTATTATCTCTGCTGAAAACAGATTATGAAATCGTTTCGGAAATGGAGCAATTGTTTATCACATTCACCTGACTCAAATAAGCTTTAACACCTTACATCACAACCTTGAGTTTTAACGACTCTCAGAATAAAAGCTATTGAAAACAATGTGATAAAAGAAGAAAATGCTGGTTACCACTACTTTCTCCTTTTCCCATGATATTTTCAAAAGGCGTCTTCAACAGGGTCGTTTAAAGTTGGAATTGTGTGGAAAAGGGTTAAAATGTTTTTATCTGTCCTTGCGCTTTGACAGAAAAAAGTGTCAAGTTCAACAGGAGATAATTTCTGAGTTAGGAAGAGCTGACACTTGAAAACTGTGTCTTGCAAATCTTAATTATATAAGTAATATAATTATGTGGAAAGTTTCAATACAATTGAAGGAAAACTGTAGGAGGAGTTTGCGACACAACATTACTAGTATTTTGTACATAAATGGACACACAGACAGACAGGCTGATTCCAGTGTACCCCCAAAATGTTTGTAGAGGTATAAAAAAGGGTTTTGAGAGACAAATTCTATCGTTTGAGCCACATTTATTGGTGCCAATTTACCTTGTTTGCTGAAAATGTTTTCAATTTACACATAACTTAAATTTTGTCGTCTGGTAAAGGATCACTGCAAATTTCTACTTACCTGGACATTTCCTATGTTCACATCTCCGCATGTTAATGGAAGAACCTCTGCATAGCTTTCCTCCACCTGAAGGGGCAGGTCTATTGCACTCCCGTGTTCTTGTCATAGTGCCCCACCCACAAGTCTGGCTACACCTACCAAATCTTGACCACTGACCCCAATCACCATCAACTGAAAACAGTAACTATTGTTAATTCTTTACCCCACAATCCCAACTTCTAACAACCCTAAGAAAGAAGCCTTTTGAAAACATTGTGGGAAAAGGAGAAAATGCTGGTAACCAGCATTTTCTCCTTTTCCACAATGTTTTCTACCCTTTCCAAAACAAATTTCAATTTTTTGGTCACATTTATTTTGTCATCTACCAATGCTTTCAATTTGGACCCGCCTATGATTTTGTTGTTTGGTAAAGAGTTAAAGCCATTGTGTAGACTTTGCTTGTATGTTTGTACATGTATGGTGCTTAATGCCATTTTTAACAGCATTTCTGGTATACGAAAGCTGCTGCTGCACTTATCAATGCTTTCATGGAGTTTTTTTTACCAGTAATTTGCACAATATTGTTTTCAAGTCAGTGTCTGCCTT
This sequence comes from Tridacna crocea, assembly GCA_943736015.1. Taxonomy (NCBI): domain Eukaryota; kingdom Metazoa; phylum Mollusca; class Bivalvia; order Cardiida; family Cardiidae; genus Tridacna; species Tridacna crocea. The sequence goes on from OX031062.1 coordinate 48,378,633, forward strand.
CCTACATATATTGTCAATCTTTGAAACAATGATCAGCCTTCCTACATATATTGTCAATCTTTGAAACAATGATCAGCCTTCTTAAATATATTGTCAATCTTTGAAACAATGATCAGCTGTCCTACATATATTGTCAATCTTTGAAACAATGATCAGCGTTCTAAAATATATTGTCAATCTTTGAAACAAAGATCAGCCTTCCTAGATATAGTGTCAATCTTTGAAACAATGATCAGCAATGAGAGGACAAATCTTATAGCTATGATTATTATCAAATCCTTAGAGGGAAATCGGCTTGGAAACTCAACCTAACAAAAGTCCTCTGCCCATTAACTAACATACAAGCTCAGCATCATTATGATTAGAAATACACAAATCTGCTCAAATCTGTTAAATTATATTTTTTATCCCTGAAAACTGATTGACAGAATAAAGATAGTTAACAATGTTAACAATAAGGACAAATCACCAAGAAATCTGGTTGTCTGGTGAAGATCTCTTTACCAAACGACAAAATTTTGGACTAGTCCAAACTAAAAGCATTTGTAGACAACAAAATATATGTGACTCAAACATTGAAATTTGATTTTGGAAGGTTATTCCAAAATTCTCCTTTTCCAACAATGTTGTCCAAAGCTTTCTTTCTCAGGTTCGTTAAAAGTCGGGATTGTCTGGTAAAGAGTTAACTCATTATCAAATGACAATATTTTAGGCTTGTCCAAATTGAAAGCATTCGCAGACAACAAAATAAAAAGTCACTGACAATTTTAAATTTGTTTTGTGAAGGGTAGAAAACACTGCAGGAAAAGGAGAAAATTACCAGCATTTTCTGTTTTTCCTACAATGTTTTTAAAAGCTGTCTTTCTTTGAGTCGTTAAGAGTCAAGATTGTGTTATAAAGATTTAAGTCATTGTATAAGTAAATACCAGCACACTGTTGTTCATTACAAGGCTCCTTTTCCTGTGCTGACCCATCACAATCCTTTCCTCCATGTCTAGGAGCAGGAGAATCACACCTTTTGTCTCTCAGTCGAATGCCTCCATTACAAGATACTGAACAAGGTTTCCATGCCTCCCATTGCCCCCAATTTCCATCCACTGAAATGACAATAGAAAGTTTCTTGTATTAACTCTTTACCAAACAACAAAATCATAGACTAGTCTTAATTGAAACCATTTGCAGATGACACAATGAATATGACTGAAAAATAGAAATGGTTCGGGAAGGGTAGAAAATATTGTGAGAAAAGGAGAAAATGCTGGTCACCAGCATTTTCTCCTATTCCCACAAGTTTTCAAAAGGCTTCCTTTTCATGGTCATTAAATGTCTGGGTTGTGTGGCAAGGAGTTAACTTGATTTAACTCTTTACAAAACAACAAGTTTTTAAAGCTGTCTAAATTAACGGCATTTGCAGACAATAAAATGGGACTGAATATTTGAAATTTCTTTTGGGAGGGGTAGAAAACATTGTGAGAACAGGAGAAAATGCTGGTTTCCAGCATTTTCTCCTTTTCTCACAATATTTTCAATAGTTTTTTTTTTTTTTTTTGACAGTCATTTAAACTCGAGATTGTCAGGTAAAGGGTTAAAACTACTTTGAATCAGGTGATTGTGATAAACAATTGCTACTTCCCCAAAAGCATTTCATAATCTGTTTTCAGCAGAGATGCAAATAAAAATCTGTTCACCCATTACCAAACATTCGTGAAAATTTATGACACTGGGGAAGAAGCTTTTGAGAAACAAATGGCAGCATTTTCTTCTTCTTCCATAATGTTTCCTAGCCTTTCAAAGAAAACCCCATTGTCTAAGTCACAAGTAAAATTGCCTTTTTCAAATCATACAAACTGGATGAGCAAAAGAAAATAAATTGTCAGCTATTTCAGTGCCTCAAGCACTTTGATTTGTTAATGATCTTTATTTTCTCAGAGAAAAGTGTCAACAAGAAAACTTTCTCAGTACCTTTAGTATCTAGGGACATTAACCAGAGTATATGTAGTCAAGTAATGATTCCCTGTGGAGAACTACAGCTGAATTATTGCCCCACTTTCTGTCACAACAATTTGCATTCATTGGAATTTTGATTTTAAGTTAGCTAATCCGTGAACCTTTACTTTTGGTGTTAGAAGAAAAAGAAAAGGGAGTTAAAATGTAGCCTGAAACTAAACTATGACCAGATTAAATTATGTTTGAAGAAACTTGTTATTTAGTAGATAAAATTGTAAGGACACAACCCTTGACTCTTACTTTATGTTTGCAGTTGCTAGGGTTCAAACCTGTGACCTTCAAAACCATAATCTAGGGACATTTTCTGCTGAGTTATCATTCTGTCTATCTAGAGTATTTAACTCTTTACCAAACTACGGTACATTTTTTTTTTACTTTTCCAAATTGAAAGTATTTGCAGACAACAAAATAAACGTAACTCAAAAATATATTATTTTTTTGGAAAGGAAGAAAACATTTCTTGATTGATCAAAATTTCAGAAACAGTTTTTAAAAGAGTTACCCAAGGAAAATCTCTGTGAAATCATTTTAAAATCTGATCTGCATTTTCAGAGAAGAAGATTTTTAAAGAATTTCCTAGAAAATTCCTTTTGCTTGCCAAGGCAACAAGAGTTTTTGATGGAATCAAATTCTCTGAATAAGGTGAGCTAAAAGGTATTCATTTTTGCTTAGTAGGTTGACTTTCAAGCCAATTTTTAAACAATATTTTTCTCTTTCACATTGGGTTCCTTGACAAATACCACTTCAGCATTCTCAACACTTTGACTGTAGAAGGACTGTTTCTGTTACACTCTGTCGACCAGTGCATTTATCCATGCAATATAGAAGTTTATTTTAGCAACCAACTTCTTTCCTACATAACAATGATTAGAGGTGGTGAGAGAGCTACACTTCTTTCCCACATAACAATGATTAGAGGTGGTGAGAGAGCTAGACTTTTTTTCCCACATAACAATGATTAGAGGTGGTGAGAGAGCTACGCTTCTTTCCCACATAACAATGATTAGAGGTGGTGAGAGAGCTACGCTTCTTTCCCACATAACAATGATTAGAGGTGGTGAGAGAGCTACGCTTCTTTCCCACATAACAATGATTAGAGGTGGTGAGAGAGCTAGACTTCTTTTCCCACATAACAATGATTAGAGGTGGTGAGAGAGCTAGACTTCTTTTCCCACATAACAATGATTAGAGGTGGTGAGAGAGCTAGACTTTTTTTCCCACATAACAATGATTAGAGGTGGTGAGAGAGCTAGACTTCTTTCCCACATAACAATGATTAGAGGTGGTGAGACAGCCACCATAGATCCTGTTACAATGACTGTCACTAATCCTGAAAGAGTAACTGGCCAAGCTTGAGATTCTAACTTATAACCATCCAATAATAAGCCCTGAATGTGAACAACTAAGTCACTAAGCTTTGTATGTGGAATCTGTATGTACAAACCATAGTTGAAACAGAGAGCTATACATCTTAGAGTAAATTCTTAACCCTTAAAGCTTCTCTCACAATTATACATGTAGTTACAGTTGCGGCAGCACAAAATATGCAGTCTGATCTTTGATCTCTACTGTCTGTTTTACTGCAGACAAAATTCAATTAGAGTCCTGAAAATATGGGATATTTTTACAATTTGTTACATGTTGCTAACAGCTTCGTTTCTTGTTATTCCCAAAAGATTTACCAGGGGCACAGAAAGGGTGCAATAAAGTTTGTTTTGTGTTGTTCTTGGTTATTTTATGACTTCCTTAACTGCCAACATCACTGTCACTTTATGTCTTCTTAATTAAGATATAGGTGCTCTGTAATTACGATTTACCCCACGACAAATCAATAACATCTCATTTGAGACTAATAAAAATGACCAACCTGACCGAATAGATTAGGGATAGGATCAGAAACTCATGTTGCTCATTTAGAGTTTGAAATTCTGTGTGGTTTTTTTCCCCAAAAAATAAGTTGCTGTGTGCTTTACTTTTTACCGAACAAAAGATTTTACATTTGACCACATGAAAAGCATTAATTTTGTAGAGAACAAACTGAAGTGTGGCTGAAATAATGGAATTTATATTTGACAGCGTAGAAAATATCGTGGGAAAAAGAGAAAATCCTGGATCCATAAGTATCAGACTAAAATTGTGGCCTCTAGAGTGCGCTTAAGGTTTTTCAAAGATTGGAACTGGTGACCTACCTTTTTGCCCAACATGACCAAATATCCAACTTGTCCCAATATTATCCAGACAAACATTCTGACCAATTTTCATGAGTAAACCACATCCCATTACCACACAATCCCTACTTTTGACGCCCCTCAGAATGAAGCCTTTAGAAAACACTGTGGGAAAAGAAGAAAATGCTGGTAACCAGCATTTTCTCCTTTTCCCACAATGTTTTCTACCTTCATAAAAACATTTCAAATTTTCAGTCACTTTTATTTTGTCATCTGCAAATGCTTTCTATTTGGACCAGTCTAAAATTTTGTTGTTTGGTAATGGGTTAAATGTGGCTTCTAGAGTGCACACAAGGTAATTGTTGATGCCTGAGCAATGGACAGCGCATGACAGAATGAGGTATGACATACAACAGACACAGCACTTTCACAAAAACTTGACAAAAGTGGGAATATTGCAGCTCATAGATTTGACAAAAATCTAAATATTTCCCTTCAAATTCCAGTTTCTGGAGAATTTCTATATTTGAAAAGTTCCTTTCAACAACAATTTCAATCCCATAAATGATAAATGAATCATATGACAATCTCCAGCCATTTATAAGCCCATGAATATTGCAATTTCAAAGGTCTTTTTGCAAAGACATCTCAAAGCGAACAGTGCAGAACAATATCAGACTACACAGACCATGCATTCCAATCACTCTGATTTAGACATTCTGTATTTCACCTGATTAACACCCCAGCCACCATTCAAAATGCTGACAGGGCACTATAACTTTTACTCTTTACCACACGAGGAAATTTTAGACTGGTCCAAACTGAATGCATTTACAGACGACAAAATAAAGGTGACTGAAAACTTAAAATTTTGGTATGGGAAGGGTAGAAAACACTATGGGAAAAGGAGAAAATGCTGGTTACCAACATTTTCTCCTTTTCCACAGTGTTTTCAAAAGGCCTCTTTCTGAGGGTTGTTAAAAGTGGGGATTATGTGGTAAAGAGTTAATAGCCAATTCCTGAAATTTTAGTGCCTGTATGATAACCTTGAGTAGGTATGGCAATTGAGCGGGCCACGGCCCATCAGTAAATGCCAAATGCAAGGACCATCTGTATTAATGCAGAATATCAATTTTACAATCAATCATAATTCATTTGGACATTATATAGCATCCATAACTAATATGAGATGCTAGTATTTGATATTCATTTTCTCAAAAGTTTTTCCAAGCAAGTTTTATGTTTTTAAGGTAAGGTAGAGTGTGGGTAGTGGTTGTCCAAGGGCCTCTGGAGACATTTAGTAGTATGGTGGGGGTACTACTATCAGGAAGGGAGCACTAATTATGGTATATATAATATGTAGATATGATTCTTTAGTTTGAATGTTTGAATTTCGTTTTGTGGCATTATCAAAAAAAAAACTACGGAACAAATTACAAAGTCACGATACCTGGACAATAGTAATTGATGGTGCATGGCTGATATTCAATCTTTGGTTTGTATGACTGACTACAGCTGTCACACTTGGAGTATCGCACTTTCAACCCCCATCCACAAGTAGTTTGACATTCACTCCACACTCCCCATTCTGGAAAGAAAAACACATCTTTTTTATCCTGGATTCAATTACATTATCTTTTCATTAACTTTTTAATAAACAACAAAATTGTAGACATGTCCAAAATGAAGCTTTTTGCAATACAACAAAATTTTCGACTATTCTGAACTGAAAGCATGTACAGAAGACATTAAATAATAAACAATGGATATGTCGATGAAAGTGTTAAAAGCATTGTGAGAAAAGGAGAAAATGCTGGTAAAGCATTTTTTCATTTGGGTTGTTCAAACAGAATTGTTCAACTTTTTTCCAAAGTTTAGACAAGCCAAGATTGAAAGTATTTTCAGACATCAACACTTGGTAAGACATCGCTCAAATTATAGAAGCTTTGTCTGAAAGAGTAGAAGATATAGTGGGAGAAGGCAAAAATGCTGATTACCAGCATTTTCTCCTTTTCCCACAATGTTTTTGAAAGGTTTCTTCCTATATGTTGTTAAAAATGAGGATTGTGTGGTGAAGAATTGGTAAAGGTATAAAACAGATGTACAAAGACTTGCCTTCTCTTCCAAGAGTAGTTGTTTCTGGAGTCACTTTGTTCTTCTCTTTCTGCCATGCCACACAAGATGTACAGGTGTATTTGTTTTTACCCTCCTTATTCTACAGGTAAAATATACATCAAGTTAGTATCAACCAATAATTCTAAATTAAATCCTGAGTCTTAAATCTAGGACAAGCCTTCTGATCAACTAAGACATTACATATTAGCAAATCAGATTCATAGTTCTTGAAACCAAATTTAAAAAAAAGTTCACTCCAAGATGCTGATTGTGACACACACACACAAAAAAAAGAGTACCAAATGCTAGTGTCAAGCGCTTGATTTTCAACAAAATTTGTAAGTTGAAAAAAGGAGTATAACTTTGTCAGAAATATAGTAAACCTACCCTTGTTGTATAGGTTCCCCTTTTGATCTTTCTGTCTGCGCATGTCATATTCTTCGAAGATTCAACCTGTCTGCTATGACGCATCACCTATCCCCCTAATAGCCGGGAAAAGTAGGGCATATACCAAAGCTATTAGCCTATTACCCAAGCATGTTGAGGGCTGTTTTAATAAATAGCCGATGCATAGGTTATATGCTGGCCGATCATAGCTGAATGAATCGCTCCAAGTAGCATTTTATTGAGTAAACGTTTATTTCATTTTGAAATTCAAAGAAACGGTTGTTGTTTTGAAAAATAAATCCCTTCTGTACCCAGCATGCTAAAATTAGATGTTTATTTGTAGAATGCCATCTAGCAGGAGATAATGCCCTTTTGATAGTAAACAACTTTTTTAAGTTTGAAGTAAACATCTTCTGTAATTACAGAATTCTAAAATGTCTCAGTTTTCTCACAATGTTTTCTAAAGGCTTTTTTTCTCAGGGTGGTTAAAAATTGGAATTGTGTGGTATGGAGTTAACCATACAATCCCTACTTCTGACAATCCTAAGAAAGAATCCTTTAGAAAACATTGTGGAAAAAGGAGAAAATGCTGGTAACCAGCATTTTCTCCTTTTCCCACAATGTTTTCTACCCTTGACAAAACAAATTTCAAATTTTCAGTCATTTTTATTTTGTCGTCTGCAAATGCTCTCGATTTGGACAAGCCCAAAATATTGTCGTTTGATAAGGAGTTAATGAGATTATTTAATAAAGACTTGATCCTTTACCAAACAATCTATAAGATTTAGCAACCCTTTGATAAAAAGTACTTAAAAATGCTGTTGGGAAAGGAGAAAATTCTGGTAATCAGCATTTATTCCGTTTTCTAAAATGTTTTCAGCACTACCAAAAATTAATTCTGTTACAAAAGCCGAATTTGAATTTTTTTTTGTCTGGAAAATGCTTTGAATTTGGACAAGTCCACAATTCTGTTGTCTTGCAAAGAGTCTAAATATCAACAGCTTGAGTGATAAGGTGAATTGAAAGCAAAAGCAGCTGCCAACAATCCGCTGGTGTTGCTTTAGTGAAAATTCTAACTAGAAAAAGGGGGCATAACTGTGTCAGGAATATTTTGAAGGCTACCTGCATCTGTTGTATGGTTCCCTTTTTGACAATTGACCACTAGAGTCTAATCTAAAAGGTAATAAATAAAAACCTACCTGACCATTTTGTGAAAATCCTCCATAATTATACTGTTGGCAACAAGATTCTGGTGAAGAAGTGGAAGGTTTTGTTTTTGGTCCACCACACTGTCCACCCTTTGATCGGAATTTCCGGAAACAAACAAATTCTGAAAGCGTAATGCCCATAAAATTATAAATGTCATATGCAGATGAATTATGACATTCTTTTCCTGTAACTTGATTTTTAGAAATCGGACCTAACCCTTCACTCCATTAGGCATTTCTATGGTATCTATAATTGACCCTAAATAACAACACGGATGAAGCAGTTTTTTATGTGTATATGATACCTTTTGATAGCATAGAAAATATTGTGACAAAAGGTGAAATTGCTCGTCATGAGCAATTTCACCTTTTGTCACAATGTTTTCCAAAGGCTCCTACAAGCAATACATAGAAATGAGTACCTATAGAGTACAGGGTTAAGTATCAAATGAAGCAGGATTCACTTTGTCAGCTATGTGCCACATAAAAATAATATTGAATAGGGGATGTTATATAATTATGTTACTGTTTGTTCTGACAAAATATTTCCACTTCTTTAACAAATGAGCTGTGCTCTGGCATGAGGGGGTTTAATGTGTCTCCATGATGCATGATACCAAGCAAGATATCACATACATGTGCTTATGGCTCCATTTTAGTCACATGTTTTAACAATCGACTTACCAGGTAGTTTTGACATAGACTGGGCCCTGGAGATTCAGCTCATGTTAACCTGCTAAACCCTTTAACCCAGAATCACAAGTTTTAACAAACTTGATGGAAAAATATTTTGAGAACATTATGGTAAAAGGGTAAAATGCTAGTTACCAGCTTTTTTTTCCCTTTCCCCACAATGTCTTCTATGCTTTCAACAAGAAAATTACAGATTTTGAATGTCGACTTTTGACGACCCTGAGGCAGAAGCCTTTTGAAAACATTGTGGAAAAAGAAGATAATGCTGGTAACCAGCATTTTCTCCTTTTCCCACAGTTTTCTATCCTTCCCAAAACAAATTTCAATTTTTAAATCACCTCAATTTTCTCGTCAGCAAATGCATCCAGTTTGGACTAGTCTAAAATCATGTTGTTTGGCAAAGAGTTAATTTATTCTCTGCAAATGCTTTTATTTTGAACAAGACTAAAATCTTCTGATTTGGTAATAGGTTAATGTGAAGAATTCCTCTGGTAAAAAGTTGCAAGATACCTGGTGTTGTGATTTCTGTTGGAATGGTCCCCAGCTCATTCTTCTGTCTTTCCCAATCAGTACAGGACACACATCTGTATTTATTTTTACCAATCTTGCCCTAGAGCCAGTTTAGAAATGGAATAGGCAACACATTTAACCCTTAGGCTGCTAAGCTTGACTTGCTGACATTTAGCGGATAGTGTAGATCAAGATCAGACTGCACAGAATGTGCTGTCTGATCTTTGATCTACACTGTACCATAAGGAGATATTACTCCCCAAAACATAACTTTGATGCAGCAATATTTAGGTTATTACTAGTAATATCAAAGTGAAAATTTACCATTAGTTTATATACAGCAGGATAAGATTAAAGTCAAACAGACCAACCCTAGAGAGAAAATATCAACAAAAGACTAACAAGATAATGTCTTGAGTGATTGAATGGTGTTAAATTGTAAAACCACTCTCCGCATTATTTGAGTTATATCATGCACACATAAGGAAAACAGATTGTAATTTAACCCTCTACCAAACAAGCTCTTGTTTTTATGACCCTGAGATAGAGGCCTTTTGAAAACATTGTAGGAAAAGGAGAAAATGCTGGTAACCAGCATTTTCTCCTTTTTCCACAATGTTTTCTACCCTGATGGAAACAAATTTCAATTCTTGTATTAGGTTTGTCATCTGCAGGTGTTTTCAATTTGGATCAGCCTTAAATTTTGTCGTGTGGTAAAATGTTAAAGAATACCAGCCATCAAGCCATCTAACATTTTCTAGAAAGAAAGCTTCAAGGTCCGATATTAGACAATAGGAAAAAATGCTTTTTACAAACAATTTCTTTCTTTGTTGCAATTTTGATAACAGTGGTCAGCTATATGCCAGCATGGTTCTCTGCATGTTGATAATATACCAGTAACAAACTTACCAGTGTCTCAATGCTAAAACCTTGACCCTTCCATCCACAACACTGTTCCGCTGTATCAATGCCTTTCTTCCGCAGTAACCCTCCACATGTCTGTTTCTCCTTTCGGAATTTACGGAAGCATAAAAACTGCCCTATGATAAAAGAAAATTAAATTTCTATAAATGTTCTTTTTATCAATTACGATGGCTCAAAAACAATACACAGACAAGTACTGTGGCCACATTTATTTTGTTGTCTGCAAATGCTTTCAATCTGGTAACCAGCATTCTCTCCTTTTCCCACAATGTTTTCAAAGCCTTCTCTTCATAAAGTTTGTTAAAACTTGGGGATTGTCTAGCAATGAGTTAACCCCTAGAGGGCCATATAGTGTTAAATAGAACATTTGCATTAACACAAAATCATCAAGTATAACTGCAAAATAAATACTCTAATTTTCTGAGTGTTTTTACGCATGTATTTCAGAAGAAGGGCAAATAACAAGATATTCTGTGAGTTTGATGTAGTTGTGTACCTTGTTTATTAGAATGACTTAACCCTTTACCACACAATCCCGACTTTTTATGACCCTCAGAAAGAAACCTTTTGAAAACATTGTAGAAAAAGCAGAAAATGCTGGTAACCAGAATTTTCTCCTTTTCCCACAATGTTTTCTACCCTTCCCATGACAAATTTCAATTTTTCAGCCATACTTAGGTTGTCGTCTGCAAATGCTTTCAATTTGGACTGGTCTACAATTTTGTCGTTTGGTAATGCCAGTCTAGAGTGAATGGATAAGGATGACCTCCTAAAGCTGCCAATCTCTATCATCATGAACTCCAAATCCTTCAAACAAGAAAAATGTCTCCCCTGTGGGAGATCAGTTTATCTGGTTGTATAAAGATATTTATATTGCCTTTATTCCATCATTTACCAATTCCTTTAGGTTATTCCCAGTTGAGCAATTATTTCATTTCCCTCTTGATTTATGAGGTCAGCCATATTCCCTGCTTGTAGTCTTGTATTAACTCTTTACCAAACAATACTGAATTTTAACAAGCCTAAGAAAGAAAGCCTTTGAAAACATTGTGGGAAAAAGAGAAAATGCTGGTAACCAACATTTTCTCCTTTGCCCACAATGTTTTCTAACCTTTCCATATCAAATTTCAATATTTGATTCACATTAATTTTGTCGTCTTCAAATGCTTTCAATGTGGACTAGCCCAAAATTTTATCGTATGGTAAAGATTTAAAGGTGGCCCTTCAGATTTTGGGACGAAAATTTTACAAAAATACAAAAAAATCATCCTTACACTCCCAAAGCCTTATAATTTTCATTCATCTAACCCCAGCAGTCGAAAACCATCTGACAACTAGATAAATCAGATATTTACTACAGCCCAGGTTGACACTGGAGGGAAACACGGTCTATTTTTATATGAGCAACTCGCTCATTTACATACCTGAAATATACAGACGAAGCTTCAAACATAGCACCCGAAGTTTTAGACATTATGGAAAATAATTACATGTTTGTTATGTTATGGAATTTGATAATCAATAGTCAAGTGCAAGTCACTTTACATTCCCACAATGCTTTTTTTGATTTTGGCAAGAAATCTAAAAATAGCTTAAGAGGCTACGTAGCTTTTAAGGAAATACCACCAAAAAAATTTTTTTTTGTAATTTTATGATTCTTAATTACTGATGATTTGTATTGTTTTTCATATAAATTTCATTGACATATATATTTTTCAATTTGGTGTGATGTGAAAATTCTAAATACCCACCTTTATCATGGTACTAAACATGAAATTCTAAAGGTGGGTATTTAGCTTTTTCACATCGCACAAAATTAAAAGAATAAATATATCACTGAAATTTACATGAAAAAACAATACAAATCATCAATAATTAAGAATCATAATATTACCAAAAAATGGGGGGGGCGGGTGTATTCCCCCTTAAAAGGCTATGTAGCCTCTTAGCTTTTTTTTAGATTTCGCGCCAAAAATTTAAAAAAGCATTGTGGGGATGTTAAGTGACTGGCGCATGATTAATGACGCTTAAATTCCATAACATGACAAACATATAACTATTTTCCATAATGTCTTCTTCAGATGCTTTGTTAGAAGCTTTGTCTGTGTATTTCCGGTATGTAAATGAACAAGTTACCCATGTAAAAATAGACCATGTTTCCCATCGGTGTCAACCTGGGCTTTAGTAAATCTCTAATTTCTCTTGTTGTCATGATGGTTTTCAACTACTGGTGTTTTATGAATGAAAATTATAAGGCTTTGGGAGTATAAATATTGTTTTTTTGTATTTTTGTCCCAAAATCTGAAGGGCCACCTTTAAGACTTGCCCAAATTTAAACTTTTGCAGAAGACAAAACAATTATGTCTCAAATATAAAAATTCATCTTTGGATGGGTATAACACATTTGGGAAAAGGAGAAAAATACTGGTTACCAACATTTTCTCCTTTTCCTACAATTTCTTTCAAAATGTCATTTCACTGGGGTTGTTAAAACTCGGCATGATGAGGTAAAAGGTTAACCCTTCACCAAACGACAAAATTTTTAGGCTTGTCCAAATGGAAAGCAGTTGCAGACGACAAAATAAATGTTACTGAAAAGTTTTAATTTGGTTTGGGAAGGGTAGAAAACATTGTCGGAAAAGGAGAAAATGCTGGTTACCAGCATTTTCTCCTTTTTCTACAATGTTTTCAAAAGGCTTCTTTCACAAGGGTGTTAAAAGTCAGGATTGTGTGGTAAAGGGTTAAACACTATCTCTTTCCTAAACAAGAAAATTTTTTACTTGTCCACATTGCAAGCATTTGCAGGTCTTAGATTACTGTCAAATTATCTAAAGTTGAGATATTGATAGGTGAGTGCAACACTATTCTAAATGCCTGTGCATTGTACAGGCACTTAGAATAGTGTTGCACTTACCTGAATTCTGCTCTATAAAAACAGTACAACGAAAGTGTGGTAAAATCTATATTCTAACACAACACCTGAATTCTGCTCTATAAAAACAGTACGACGAAAGCGTGGTAAAATCTACATTCTAACCTGACACCTGAATTCTGCTCTATAAAAATAGTATGACGAAAGCGTGGTAAAATCTACATTATTCTATGTAGAGTAACGTCATTCTGCATAGAATAAGTAAGTAGGTTATTCAATGGAATATAATCTGCATCCGCATTTTTACTATAAGTACGAACTTCTTTTCCTTTGATTAAGAGTTTACCATGTTGTTAGAAACTTTTCCTTTAATCAACTCTTTACCACACAATCCCGACTTTTAACGACCCTGGGAAAGAAGCCTTTTGAAAACTTTGTGGGAAAAGGAGAAAATGCCGGTAACCAGCATTTTCTCCTTTTCCCACAATTTTTTCTCCCCTGTCAAAGAAAAATTGCACCGTTTGAACCACACTGAAATTGTCATCTGCAAATACTTTCAATTTGGACAAGACTAAAAGTTTGTCGTCTAGTAAAGAGTTAAGAGTTTACCATGTTAGAATGGAAATAATCTTCTTTCTATTGTGGTTTATCGTTCAATAAACCACATTGTGATTTATGAGGCGCAATGAATAACCCATTTGGGCTGTTGCCCTCGTGTATTATTTATTGTGCCTCATAACTCACAACTTTGGTTTATAAACCACGATAAAAAGAAGATTATTTCTTAATTATTCAATGTAGAGCGACATCATTTTGTGTAAAGTAAGTTATTCAATGAAATAAAGACTTAACTCATTACCAAATGACAATATTTTAGACTGGTCCAAATTAAAAGCATTTGCAGACGACAAAATAAAAGTGACTTAAAATTTGAAATTTGTTTTGTGAAAGGTAGAAAACATTGTGGGAAAAGGAGAAAATGCTGGTTACCAGCATTTTCTCCTTTTCCCACAATGTTTTCTGAAGGCTTCTTTCTCAGGGGCGTCAAAAGTAGGGATTGTGTGGTAATGGGTTAACTGCATCTGCATTTTTAATGTAAGTATGAACTTGTTTTCCTCTGATTAAGAATTGGTCATCTTAGAATCAAAATATTCTTCTTTCTATCTTGGTTTATAGTTCAATAAACCATGTTTTGAGTTATGAGATGCAATGAATAAACTTTGGGCTATCACCCCTGTGGATTATTTGCTGTGCCTAATAACTCACAACTGTGGTTCATTTAAGAAATAATCTTCTTTCTATCATGGTTTATCATTCAATAAACCACAGTTGTGAGTTAATAGAAGCTTAAACTTGCAATCATCAGTGTGTCAAGGGTAAATGTAGCCAAAATAATAGAAGTTGTCTATGATGGGGTAGAAATCACAGTAGGAAAAGGATTACATGCTGTTTACCGGCAAATGTAAACAACCCCAAGGACAAAGGCTTGTGAAAACATTACTGGGAAAGTAGAAAGCCAGCATTTTCTCCATTTCCCAAAGTGTTTTCTACCTTGTCAAAGACATATTTCACAATTTGAAAAACTTCAAATTTGTCATCTGCAAATGCTTTCCATTTGGACTAGTCCAAAATTTTGTCATTTAGTAAAAACTTATTCAAAAACAGAAGTAGTATCATATCCTCCATTAGACTGGTGTCAGTCCGTTAAATAGATCCTTTTCATTAAAACAAAATCATCAAGTAAAACTGAAAAACGAAAACTCTGTGTTCTAACTCTTCTGAATGTCTGATTTCAGAAGAAGGGCAAGTAACAACACATAATGTCTGTGACTTTGCTGTAGTTGTGTACCTTGTTTATTAGAATGACTTAAATGCAGGGCCTGAATGCCAGGCTAATCCTCCATAAACTATGAAGGTCCCATCAGAATCATAAAACTGGATGCTTTTAACCCTTTACGACACAATTCCAAGTTTTAACAACCCTAAAGAGAAGGCCTTTTGAAAACATTGTAGGAAAAGGAGAAAATGCTGGTAACCAGCATTTTCTCCTTTTCCCACAATGTTTTCTCCCCTTCTCTAATCAAATTTCTATTTCTGAATAACATTTATTTCGTTGTCTGCAAATGCTCTCAATTTGGACAAGTCTGGAACTTTGTCCTTTAGTAAAGAGTTAACCCTTTCCCAAAAACAAATTTTGGACCCTTCCAAACCAAAAGAGTCTGCAGACAACAATTTTAGATTTGGGGAAAATTGCAGAAAGTTCTCAAAAAGGGTAGAAAACAACCGTGGGAAAAGGAGAAATTGCTCGTTACGAGCAATTTCTCCTTTTCCTACTGTGTTTTCAAAGACTTTGACTGCAGACACGTAAAAACCAGGGCTTGTTTGAGAAAGGGTTAATGTCGAACTGACCTTTCAGAAAACTAGATCTATCAGTCATCTGAAAACGTACAAATAGGATATAATTATGATACATACATTTATGTAATCCTGATAAGAATTAAATGCTATCTCTCAACCATTGGGCTAAATGGTTGACATGACTGATATATGGGATCTCACTTGAGTTGGGTTGAGATAAAATTTTATCGCATAACCTGCCTTGTTTTCAGAGTATGAATTTTCTTATCATATACATGTTTGATATCACATTTGTGTGATGTCATTTATGTCATTTTTTACATATTACATAGAAGTGAATGGGTCTTATGGATATTTCCTTAGGTGCATTTGTGGAAATTTTTTTCCATCATTTAATCTATAATATTGTGTGAAATGCCGTTATGTGATAAAAAGAATCTGACATTCGTGGATGTTTGAGGTCAATTTTTATTAAACTCATCAAGAAAAAATATTATTATGCTCACCAAAGGCTCACTTAATAACATTTATCTTGGCTCGCTTAATAAAATCTTATCTCAAAAGCCCACTTATATCAGATCCTATATTTATTAAACGGGACTAGGGAAAGTGTTATTAAGGGGGCCTTTGGCGAGGGTAGATCTAATAATTATTTTCTCTAGGAGTTTAATAATTTTTTTTGCTCATACCCCAACAAATGTCAGATTCTTTATATCACAAATTATAGATAAGACCTACAAAACTATCTATAGATGTACAGATCCATAAAACCCATTCACTTCTATGGAACACGTACAAAATGGCATCACAGTTACCACACAATCCCAACATTTAACGACCCTGAGATAGAAGCCTTTTGAAAACATTGTTGGAAAAGGAGAAAATGCTGGTAACCAGCATTTTCTCCTTTTCCTACAATGTTTTCTACCCTTCACAAAACAAATTTCAAATTTTCAGTCACTTTTCATTTTGTCGTCTGCAAATGCTTTCAATTTGGACAAGCCTAAAAAGCTGTCGTCTGGTAATGAGTTAAACATACATGAGATACAAAAATTTGTTATATGGTATATCATGGGCGGATCCAGATGGGGGGGACCGGGGGTCTGGACCCCCCCTGGAATTTTGGTAAAAATGTGGGTAATGAAAATGAATTTAAGAAAAAGTTCTAAATGTGGAGAACTCCTCATGGTTGGAATTAGAAACGTTGACTTTTCTTGTAAACGGCTAACATCAGCTGAAATCCGGAAATCAATTAAAGTATCATATAATAAGACAAGTGCGTTTTCGGTGGGACCCACCCCCCACCCCCCTGAGAAAAATATCTGGATCTGCGCATGTATATCATGTGGGTGTGGGTTCATTCCCCATGGCTAGCCATCTAAAATTACTAATAGCCTTTCAGATGAGACATTAAACGGAGGTCCCGTGTGATGGTGCTATACACCGAGCATCATGTTACTAAAGAATCTGGCGTAACATAGGATGAGTTTCGTCCTGTATCTACACTATCCTTCATAACAGTACTAACAGCCTTCAAAGAGGATTTCCCATATGGAAAACTGGTGACAACGATATATAAACGCAAATTCAATCAAAATTTGTTATGGGTTTTCTAGTGAAAACATGGGAGGTTATGTGATAAAAGCTTATTTTAAAGTTTGTAACTTCCTGCTTATCATTTCTATTAGGCTTGCATCACACATTTCTTTTGAAAATATTGCGTAAAGAGGACAATATGAACAAGGAATTTGCCATTTGATAAATTGTTTTCATTTACCCTTTACCACACAAATCCATGTTTCAACCCTTTGAGAACTAAGTTGCCTATGTAGAGCAAGATCAGACGGAAACACTGAGAGGCAAAAAGCAACCATGAAATAGCAGTTACATGTGTTTTTGTCATTTTGGCTACACCGAAAATGTCAGTATGGTGAACCCTTTGCCAAACAAGCCCATGTTTTTATGTATCTGCATTTCAAGTCTTTTGGCTTGTTATGAGCAATTTTTCCTTTTCCCACAATATTTTTTGCTCAATTGGAGGCATTTCCATCAAATGTCGTCTGCATACTCTTTCAGTTTAGAAGAGTAAAAAATGTGTTGCCTTGGAAAGGGTTAATTTATACTCAAGGGTTAATCCTTCCCCAAACAAACCCTGGTCTTTATGACCCAGAGGAAGAAGCCTCTGAAAACATTGTGGGAAGAGAAAATTCTGTAACCAGCATTTTCTCTTTTTCCCACAATGTTTTTTACATTATACTAAGGTTAATTTTCAGTTTTTGAGTCACACTGATTTTGTCGTCTGCAAACGCTTTCAATTTGGACAAGTCTAAAAATTTGTTGTTGGGTAGAGAGTTATTGACCCCTATAAAGATTGTACTTGACAGCCCTTTCAAAAAAAAAATCCTATCAATAGTTCCACAGAGTATCATTGTGTAGGGGAAGATTTACATTGGGCCAATTCCGATTTTTTATTCGAAGATTCTATGCATGTGCACCTAGACTAGTTTGATTCTGATTTCTGCAATTGTTTCAGTCTCATTGTCATTTTGAAATTCACGCGCGAGTGAAACCATCACACAGTAGATCTAGGCAGTTAACAAGCAGCATCTTACCTGTAAAAAGTGTTTCTACTTACGTTCAGTGTGACTTCTCTCTCCAGTCCAGAGTTATTTTTTCAAAGGTATGATATTTCACAAATGACAAATGATACTAGATCTACATCAACAAGGATCCTCATGTATATTTACGGTTACTTGCACAACGGAGGGAGGGAGTGGGGGCGGGGATTTTCTGTGCAAGGGTCTAGTCAACCGGTGCGGCCCGTCGGTTGCATCTTACTCGGCCGATTCCGTACTCATATCTAACCTCATCCGTGTAAGTGCCGTTCCCATTTGATCATGTCGGCGCCACTGTAAGTCGTTTACCAACGACATAAATAACCTCGATGAAGTTATTCATATCTATCTGTTGGTGAAAACTTCAATCGGAATTGATAGACAACATTAAAAATGAATGTACCAACAGATTTCTATAGAAAATGGAGACTCAAGTTTTCTGTTTAAAGAGTAGCCTTACAATTTTCACCACGGTAAACCGGCGTATTTCCGGCGATGAAATCATGTATACAGTTTCAGTGCATATCATTCCATCAGATACAGTCGGGGGCTATGATGGCTCACACTATCGCCCGAGGTATGCCGAATTGGTTGCATCTGGTAGTTTGAAATGCACACGGTACATTTCTTCAGCAGAAATGCGCCGTTTAACGGTTCATAAAATTGTAAGGCTTCTCTTAAAAAATAAAAATTTGAATCACCATTTTCTGTCTGAATCTTTCGCAGTACATTCCTACTATAACTAACCTTATTTTCAATTATCTTTATCAAATCCGATTGAAGTTTTCGCCGACAGATGGATATGAACAACATCATCGTTGTTGTTAATGTCGTTGCTAGTCGATTTTCATGAGCGCCGCCATGTTTCAGATCACGTGATCTGCAGTTCATATTGAAACCATCCGTACACCCATCCTCGGATACCCCGGGGTCTCCCTATTTGCTACGCTACATCGACCCTGGGACAATTGACTGATAAAACTTTGAATCAGCCGCCGAAAATCGATTCGAAACGTCATAGCGTACAGTCCACTCGCCCATCACAAGATGATAATGGAACCAATGAAAAGCCAGCATTCGGCCAGCGGTAAAGCGAGGGAAATTCATTTAATTGTCCCAGGGGTCGATGTAGCGTAGCAAAGAGGGAGACCCCGGGGTATCCGAGGATGCAACGCATTTAAGACAGGTCGAATCTTCGAAGAAGATGACACAACAGAGCGTAGGACACAATGTTTCGGGTCACTACAGGTTGTGGGTTCGAATCCCCGGCTGGCCAACTAAAATTACTTATAGTCTTTCGGATGAGACATTAAACCGAGGTCCCGTGTGACGGTGCTGTACGCCGAGCACTTTAAAGAACCAGGCGAAGCTGTCAGTAGTTTCGACCTGTATCCTTGCACTATCCCCCGTAATGTCCTAACCGTCTTCTTGGGGCGTCGCTCAGATGGGCAACAGGTAGCTACGAAAACTAAACGGAAATAACCAAACCAAGAATATGACATGCACAGACAACGGTGTACGGCATCCTCGGATACCCCGGGGTCTCCCTATTTGCTACGCTACATCGATGTAGCGTAGCAAATAGGGAGACCCCGGGGTATCCGAGGATGGATGCGTTGTCTGCGCATGTCATATTCTTCGAAGATTCGATAAGTATTTATAGAATGCCATCTACCGGGGGATAATGATCTTGAATGACGCATCACTAGGCCCGAAAGCGGGCAGACTGTAATATTACGCTCTGTAAAGTAGCAATGTAGAAAATAGCTTTTATCAGTACGCTTGAGGAGAAATGAGAACTGTTTTAGCTCCAGATTTCTCTAAATTGCTGATCATAGCTGAGTGAATTGTACGAGGTAGCGTTTTATTGAGTAAACGTTTATTTTCTTTTGAAATTCAAAGTAACGGTCGTCGCGTAGGAAAGTGGTTCGGTTCTGTACCCAGAATGCCAAAATTAGATAGACGAGTATTTATAGAATGCCATCTAGCGGGAGATAATGTCCATATACGGACGAGATTAGATGTAGGTACATAATCAGCCGAGTTGAGACGGATTGGGCGTAGCTGCCTATATACTAGTTCAGATTGCTACGGCTTACTGCGAGAGGTCTAATGTACCGTGCAGGTGCATACCAAGCTGGGTAATAATACCACCCGAGGTACACCGAATGAGCTACGTCCATGATGTGTATTGTATGGTTTATCAGTTAATGCCTGTCCTATTTAAGATTAATCTGACGACAAAATGTTCTTTCATGAGATAGATCTATCAATAGTTAACCCATTACCACACAATCCCTACTTTTGACGCCCCTGAGAAAGAAGCCTCTTGAAAACACTGTGGGAAAAGAAGAAAATGCTGGTAACCAGCATTTTCTCCTTTTCTCGCAATGTATTCTACCCTTCCCATAGCAAATTTTAACTTTTCAATCACATTTATTTTGTCGTCTGCAAATTCCCTCAATTTGGACCAGTCAAAAAAAAAATGTGTCGTCTGGTAAAGGGTTAAATAAATTAAGAGATATAAAATAAAGATTTTAACAAGTAATTGCATGATTTATATAACGTTTAAGTGTTCATCCTCTGTATCAAAATATGTCCGTTTAGAAACCGTTAATTTTGTCAAACGCGTAATTATGTACGATGAGGTAAATTCATCTGGCTAAAAACAGTCGGATAAGATCCACTTACCTGGCTTTTTTGTGCTTTTGAAGAAGAAATGTGCTGATGAAATATCTGCTCTTTGTTAAATCTGCTAGATAGGAATGCATCAATTTCAATTATTTGCTGCGTCGAAACTTCAGCAGTACATATCAAAGCTCGGCCGGTGTAATGCAGAAAAAATGACCTTCCCCTACAAAATGACCCGGGTCATTTTTCTACTTTGAGAAATGACCTCAGAAGTCATTTCCCTACGTAAAAAAATGACCCGGGCCATGATTCTACGTAGAGAAATGACCCCCTGGGCTAATTTCTCCGTGTAGAATAATGACCCGGGTCATTCATAGATCTACGTAGAGAAATTACCCATGATTCATTTCTCTACGTAGAGAAATGACCCATGGGTCATTTCTCTACTTAGTGAAATGAACCATGGATCATTTTGTAGGGGAGGGTCATTTCTCTGCATTACACCGGTGCACCCCCAAAATTACACAGGGTCCCCTTGGTCGATCCTCTTTGCAGATGCATTAACTTAGCCCCCTTTTTACAGAGCATGACCCAAATATGTCCCATTATCAACAGTTTTCTTAATTCGTAGTCACACAATTTTTGATTGGCAAATCCCAAAGCTTTATGACCAATAAGAAGCTGTGTTACTGTCTAAATTCAGAATTAGACTGGGAATGTAATTTAATACGGTTATTAAACACATGTTCAGACTGCAACGGTTTCATCTTTAATCTAGCTAGTATTGTCTGTCTGAATATTTTAATCTTTTCGACTGAACTGTCTGTCCGAAATTGCAGTGAGCAGTACTAGCTAATTATGGTTAATTTTTTCAGAAAGAAGTTAAGTTGAATTGGCCTGTTGCGGGTCTTTTTGGCAAGGAAAACTTGCAGACCTGTCTAGGGTCTACACTGTTTGCTGTTCTGTGAACTATTCCGGGAAATTGGAAATACAATGCTTTTGTCTTCTTTTCTAGACTGGGAAAATCCCTTTTATTTATGGCAATCGATGGCGATCAATAAAAGAAAATCAATCAATTGGGCATTGGTAGGGTTAAGAATTAGCCTGATATCAAGGCCCTGCATTTGAGTCATTCTAATTAACCCTTTCCCAAACAGTCCCTGGTTTTTACGGGTCTGGAATAGAAGCCTTTTGAAAACATCGTGGGAAAAGGAGAAAATGCTGGTAACCAGCATTTTCTCCTTTTCCCACAATGTTTTCTACCCTATGATAGACAGAAATCATCTTTTCAGCAAGAGTTGAATTGTCGTCTGCAAATGCTTTCAATTTGGTCTAGTCCAAAAATTTGTCGTTTGGGAAAGGGTTAAAAAGGTATGCTACACTATAGTAAACTCACAGAAAAAGAAAAAAAAGGCGTTATTTGCCCTTCGTTAAATCAGACATTTACAACATTATCCCAGTGTATCTATTTTGCAGTTTTACTTTACTTGATGATTTTTTAATGAAAATGCTCTATTTAATGGACTGATACCAGTCTATGTTAAACCTTAACACAATCCAGGCTTTTTAACAACCCTGAGAAAAAAGCCCTTTGAAAACATTTTGGTAAAAGTAGAAAATGCTGGTAACCACAATGTTTTCTACCCTTCCCAAAACAAATTTCAGATTTTCAGTCACCATTACTTTGCCGTCTTTAAATCATTGCAATTTGGACCAGTCTAACATTCTATCGTTTAGTAAATAGTTCAGAATGAACACCATTAGTATCACGGCCAGTAGTATATGTTATTGACTGTAAATAAGCAGGTGTTATCTAGAACAGAATTAAGTCATCAGTCAACAACAATTAGTATCAATGACGTCATAGTGGATAGTTACAGGTATGCAAGTACGAGTAGTGGTGGGAGTCACAGTTCAATTAGTGCTTTGAAATAAGAGAGTTTCTACGATCACTGACGAATGTTTGGAGTGGGAGGAACAGGGAGTGTTTAACTTTTTACCCAACGACAAATTTTGAACCCGACCAAATTGAAAGCATTTGCAGACGACAAGTTCAATGTGGCTCAAATGGTGCAACTGTTTATTTATAGGATAGAAAACATTGTGGGAAAAGGAGAAAATGCTGGTTACCAGCATTTTCTCCTTTTCCCACAATGTTTTCGAAAGGCTTCCTTCCAGAAGTCATGAAAAGTCGTCATTTTGTAGTAAAGGGTTAAGGCAAGTTACAAACGATACAGCAGAAATACGTTTTACAAATGCCCAATTTTTCCGAGATTTACATGTTATAAATGACTTATTCAAGCTATGTAGGCCTATGTAATGAAGGGTTTTATAATGTGTCTTTGATCATGTTTGTTATTATTTATAGTAAATTGCATTTCGCTGCAGCACAGATCAACCGACGGAACAGAAAGTCAGCATGTATATAGCGCTCTATCTTTGCTACCACAAAATTTACGATGGACTCAAGACGGTATGGTGTACAATAAATATCCAAAATGTAAAAAAAAAATCACCGTAGTGTCTCTTTATATAGAGATTAAACCCTTAAATTAAGTAAGTGAAATGGAACAAATTTTCAGTCACTTTTATTTTGTCGTCTGCAAATGCTCTTGATTTGGACAAGTCTGAAATGTTGTGGTTTGGTAATGGGTTAATGCAGCTCAAATGACGGAATTTAACTCTGAAAGTCAATGAGAAAGAAAGATTATGAAACAATGCTGGAGGAGAAAATGCTGGTAACCATAATTTCCTTTTTTTTCCCCCACAAATATTTCTATGCTTTTACATACAAATCCCATTATTTGTGCCTCACTATGTACTTGGGAAATGCTTACAATTATTTGGATCAGTCTATAAAAAAAATTCGTGTGGTAAAGGGTTAAGACAAAAGCAGCCTTCAAACTGAGATTTCCTGGCGGAATCTGTAGGTCTACCAGTTATTTTTGCGCTCCAAGGTTTAATTAATTATTCATAACCAAATTTTGATACAGCGGATGTCTTCAGACAGTAGACATTTCGTTGATCAAGATAAATCTGCCGACGACAGTCAACTTGTTTAACTCTTTACCAGACAACCAAAACTTCGGACTTTGTCCAAACTGAAAGTGAAGCATTTGTAGACGACAAATTAAATGTGGCTAAACTGGTGGAAGTTATCTTTAAGAGTAGAAAAATATTGTAGGAAAAGGAAAAATAATTCCCCTCACAAGCATTTTCTTTTTTCCCACTAGGCCTATATTTTCAAATTTCCTTCAGGGTCGATGAAACTGGTAAAAGGCTAACCCTTCACCACAAAGTCCTATCTTTTAATGTTCCAGAGGTTGAACGCTTCGAACACATTGTGGGAAAATAAGAAGAATTGCTAGTAGTCAGCATTTTCTCTACTTTTTTTTCAGTTTTTATCTTGCAAGGGATTTTTTTTTTATCGTTTTGGCCACCTCTCATTTGTCTTCAACACATGAATTCAGTTTGTACAAGTCTAGAATTTTGTGATTTCGTAAAGGGTTAAAGGTGGGTATTTTCACATCCCACCAAATTAAAAAAATATATATGACACTGAAATTTATATGAAAAAAACAATACAAATCATCAGTAATTAAGAATCATAAAATTACAAAAAAAAAAATTTTTTTTGGTGGTACATGTATTCCCTTAAAAGGCTACGTAGCCTCTTAAGCTATTTTTAGATTTCCCGCCAAAATCAAAAAAGCATTGTGGGAATGTTCAGTGACTTGCACGTGACTTATGGCTATTAAATTCCATAACATAAACATCTGATTATTTTCCATAATGTCTAGAACCGGATGCTATGTTTGAAGCTTCGTCTGTACATTTCCGGTATGTAAATGAGCGACTTGCTCATGTAAAAATAGACCGTGTTTCCCTTCAGTGTCGACCTGGGCTGTAGTAAATCTCTAATTTATCTAGCTGTCAGGTGGTTTTCGACTACTGGGGTTTAATGAATGAAAATTATAAGGCTTTGGGAGTACAAGGATGATTTTTTTTTTGTATTTTTTGTAAAATTTTGTCCCAAAATCTGAAGGGCCACCTTTAAAGAATTAGAATATCTATCTCCCTATGACATTTCTTGTAGGAATCCACATTTGGAATAAAAAAAAAACTGTGAAAAAAAAGTGAATATTGATTGTAATATCTACATTTGTTTTCAAAAGCATTCATATTCACCTATGGTATACAAATATTCTATTTCTTCCAAAAATTACTAGACACTGATTGCGGCGAATGGAAAAGTAGTCGTTTATTTTGCTAGACTGACCAGTATGAAAAACGCCATGACTGCCGTCATCTCCTTGCCAAACGACAAGTTCTACACTCTTCCAAATTGAAAGCCTCTCAGACGGTGACGATTTCGATACAAAATTGAGTGAACTTCTAAAAACTTCTTAAAAAAAGAAGAAAATGCTTGTTACCAGCATTTCCCCTTTTCCAAAAAATGCTTTAATCCATTACCACACAATCCCTGCTTTTGACGACCCTGAGAAAGAAGCCTTTAGAAAACATTGTGGGAAAAGGAAAAAATGCTGGTAACCAGCATTTTCTCCTTTTCCCACAATGTTTTATACCAAATTAAAGAAATATAATTTGGTATGAGCAACATTAAAACCGTTATATGCAAATGCTTTCAATTCAGACAAGTCTAAAACTTTGTCGAGTGGTAAAGGGCTAAGAGCCCCTTCATCCAGAACTGTTAAGGGTATGGATTGTGTGGTAATGGGTTAAATGTGTGTGACTGGTGAAAACAGTACAATGAAATTTTAAATATATAAGCACATAAAATTATATAAAAAGAATAAAAGATTTAAATTACTTACCGTCGATACACGTAACCCAAAATCCAAAAAATACAAAACAACACAGAACTCGAGTTCCACTATTCCGCATAATTACTTTCCTGAAAACAAATTCCAACGTGTTTCTCTTGTACTTATTTCTCTACAAACAATAACAACAAACTCTGACTGTTTATATATATATATATTTCTCTGTAATTCCGAATTCCCGCCGATGACTATTTCGTCTGCAACACACAAACATAATCTAAATATAATTCCGCAGACCAAATTCCTCCTGTCAAAATTAATTTCCAATATAGCGCTGCTCCGTAAACCCAAAGTTACTGCTTCTTTGATTGGGTAACCCGTGAACCCTTAACCCATTACCACACAAACCCTAATTTTGACTCCCCTGAGAAAGAAGCCTTTAAAAAACATTGAAGAAAAGGAGAAAATGCTGGTAACCAGCATTTTCTCCTTTTCCCACAGTGTTTTCTACCCTTCCCAGAACAAATTTCAATTTTTCAGTAACCTTTATTTTGTCGTCTGCAAATGCTTTCAATTTGAACCAGTCTAGAATTCTGTCGTGTGGTAAATGTTAACCACTTTCCAGACGACATTTAATGTTGAGCTGATCCAAAGTTAAAGGCATTGCAGAAGACAAATCGAATGTGGCTAAAATATATAAGAAGATTTGTCTTTGAAAGGAGAGGTATTTCCATTATTTTCCTTTTCCACATTTTTTTTTCAAACACATTTTTCTCTCAGAGCAAAAAAAAGGGGGGCTCGATTAGTAAATCGTCGATTTACTTCAAAAACCTCGTAACTACAGCTTGAAACAAGCTGTAGTTACGAGGTTTCTGAAGTAAACCAACGAAATGGGGTATTTGACCGTCTGCAACAAAATTGCCTAGCACAACCTGGGAAATCGACTCTGTTAAATACGTGAACTGGCCACCGTTGTATACCGTGTATTACAACAGGCACAAGCTAATCGTACCGTGCCCTGTGATTGGATAATTGATACGGCCAATGAAACGGCTCGAAACATATATCGAGTACCTGACAATGTGCTCAGTTGACTTTATTTCATTCTTATTTTGATTATTATGTTATTAATAAATAATAGAATACAGGTATTCATAGAGCATAATTTATAACTTTCAGATAAAAGGACCTTTTCCATCTAGAATGATCATTTTTTTTAATAAAAAGGAGAGGGAAATATGAACATTCCATTGTGAGAAAAGGAGAAACTACTTGTAACAAGCAATTTCTCCTTTTCTCACAAATTTTTCTACCCTATATAGTACTTATTTTCAATTTAAATGCTCTTTAAAATGTCGTCTGCAATTTGTTTCAATTTGGACTAGTCTAAAATTTGGTCGTCTGGTAATAGGTTAATTAGATACTTTTATTTCAAATCATCTCTAAATTCTTTATTCATTTAATTTTTTGACTATTAGACATCTGAAGAACTGAGTAATACATAAATATTCGGCAAGCAATTTTCCCCCCTTTTAATTTTTTTCCCCCAAACAGTTGTTGGTAAATGTTGAAACATGCTTCTTTATTCCTTACAAAACAAAGAAATATTAAATGTTAAGGGAGAATTAAATGATAATTAGACACCACATGTGTTTTATTGCCCCTGGGCTTATCTCTGCAGGCTTCTTCAAAGGGACAACAGACTTTAATCTTTGAGAATTGCAACCTACAATTCAATTTATAAGATAATTGATTATCTTATTACCCTTTCTGCTTTATCAAGTACAAACTTGTGCATTATATTTGTTATTTTGATGTTAATTTTTTTTAGTAAAAGTTCAACGTCAGCACTTGAAAATTTTTCATGTATTCATTAATCTAGCTTTTATTATAAACATAATAATCAAATAATACTCTTATAATCATTAACATTTTTTTTTTCTATCAAATTTTAGACATTCATCTATTGTTTGTTTAAATGATACCATGCATAAGTAATTATATTATGATCACAAAACAATCACTTTAAAAGACAGTAATATTGAAAATTATTTTCATAGCTATTGCTTTTTACACCCACCAAAAACATACACACAAAAATCAAGAGACGCTACTCTAAGTTACTACTTGCACAGTTACCTCGCATAATACGGGCAGAATTCGCCCCGTTTCGATTAGCCTGTACCGGTCCCTATACACGTAGTGTATCAGGGGCGGTAACCAGTCTATTAAATACGTAATCAACATGAACAGATATTTAATGATCAAACACAAATGGAAGTTTTTTTTGGAAAAAGGAGAAATTAGACTTAAAGGATAATTTCCCCTTTCGCCACAGTATTCGAAAACTATTCTGATTCGATACGCAGAAAGTACCGTATTCTACTGGAGGAATGGGTAAAATAAATGTTACATATGGAGGGCAAAGATGAACGATTAGATAAAGTAATACAGAACGCTGGAATTATTTATAAAACGTCTGCCAGAGAGGTTATTCCGTACATCAGGTACTATCAATATTGCGAAAGGAAATCGAGGATCGTGTTCACCCAATGATTCCATCTCACCCAATCATGACTGGTCTAAGAATTTACAATAAGAATTGAGTTTAACGCTTTAGCTCCTTAGCGCGACCAGGTTACCTTTTGCTAACAGTGTAGATCATGATCAGACTGCACAGAACGTGCAGTCTGATCTTTGATCTACACGGTCCGATAAGGAGATATTATTCCCCAAAACGTAACTTTGTAACAACAATATTTGGGTTATTAACCCTTTACCCCACAAGGCATTTCTATGGTATCTCTAAATGACCCTAAATGACAGCACGGATGAAGCCGTTTCTTATATGTAAATGACACCTTTTGATAGCATAGAAAACATTGTCACATCACGAGCAATTTCACCTTTTGCCACAATGTTTTCAAAAGCTCCTACAAGAAATGCGTAGAAATGAGTATTCTTGGAGTAAAGGGTTAATATGGCATTGAAAATTTTATTTGCTTTATAGCAGCAGAAAGGTTAAGAGCGGTTGGCAAATACTGCACTCAAACTATCTACTCGAAGAAAACAAAAAACTGGAAACGATTTCATTCCTAAAAGACAATATACACTAAAATATCTTTATAGGTTTATGAAGGCAATTTGAGACTTAATATTTGCGTGTGCATGTGTTTATTTTTTCTGACCTATCGTAGGGTAACTACAAGTTAACACGAACAGATTTTTTTTTATCATTAATCATTGACTGTTGTCTGTAAAGTGCATTTACTGAACATAACCGATTCTTACAAAGAACGTCGGACTTTCGTTCATCACTGTTACTCACTCGGCAAAACCTCGGGTGATCCGTCGATGAAGTCAGACGTAGAACTTCACGGAATTAGTCTCGATGCGATGAGTGCACTGTCACTATCAACAGTCCTTTCCGAAAATGTATGATTCACGATCATGAGCTTTTTAGTCAGGGTAGTACAGTTTAGTTGGAAAAACTATCATCCGTAATTTAATCGTGAATGCTTTACCCAACCAGTTTTAAGTACGACAACAAATTTTATGTGATACAAGAGGACCATGATGGTCTTATATCGCTCACCTGAGTACTAAGCAGTATAGGTCAACAATGAAGATAAATACCAAACATCGAGTTCAAGGCCAACAGCAGCAAATTGTCGAGGAAGTTGATAAATGCAAAGGGCAGGTAAAGCAACAAATATATTTACAAAGTCTCAAGTCAATCTGACTTGAGGTGACAAAGTTTTGTTCCGGACAAGCAAGAAATATTGTGTAAATGAAGATCAAAGTGAAATCAGCGTTAGATAGAGTTATTGTTCTTGAGCGTAATATTGCAACAAATATGCATTCCAAGTTTGAAGTAGGTCTGACTTGAAATGACAAAGTTATATTCCTCACAAGCAATAAATGCTGTAAAAATGAAGATCAAAGGGAAATAACCAAAAGAAGTACAAAGAAGAGTTACAAATCTTGCACACTACACTTCCCAATATTGCAACAAATAAGCCTACCATATTTGATGCCATTCCTACTTAGGATGACAAAGTTTTGCTCCAGACAAGCAAGAAATGCTATAAAAATAATGGTCAAAGGGGGAATAACTCAAAATTCATGCTAGGAAGAGTTTTGGTCCATTTGCACTGCACTCCATATTATTGCAACAAACACAAATGCCAAGTTTTAAGTTTGGAGGTGACAAAGTTATGCTCGGAACAAAGAACTACATGCATTTTAAAGAATTTTTAATTTCAAGGGCAAATAACTCCAGTCATTTTAATTCGATAAGACCAATAATCGAACCCATCCGAGATCTTATCGTCATATATATTTTGACCAAGTTCGTAGCTGATTGGTTAATAATTGTAGATGCTAAAGTGTAAACAAGGAGATTTTTAAAGATTTCCTTCTCTATGTGAAATCCGAGAACCAACAAAATAAGCCGATTCCCATGTCAGGGCCATAATTTGAAGAATCTTGGTAAAGGGCCGCTATATAGATGATGCTACATGCCAAATATGAAAGCTCTAGCTCTTACGGTTTGGGACAAGAAGATTTTTAAAGATTTCCTTCTTTATCTCTATGTGAAATCCGAAAACCCACAACATAGGGCCAATTTCCACACTTGGGCTATAATTTGAAGTATTTTGTTAGAGGGCCACTGGATGATGCTACATGCCATTTATGAGAGCTCTAGCCTTTAGGGTTTGGGACAAGAAGATTTTGAAAGATTTCCTCTTTATCTCAATGTGAAAAATGAGAACCCACATTATAGGGCCAATTTCAACACCAGCGCCATAATTTGAAGTAGTTTAGTAGAGGGCCATTAGATGATGCTACATGCCATAAATGAAAGCTCTAGCCCTTATGGTTTGGGACAAGAAGATTTTCAAAGATTTCCTTCTTTATCTCTATGTGAAATCCGAGAACCCACAACATAAGGCCAATTTCAACACCCAAGCCAAAATTGAAGTACAGTATTTTGGTAGGTCACTAGATGATGCTACATGCCAAATATGAAAGTTTTAGCCCTTACAGTTTGGGTCAAGAACATTTTTAATATTTTGTCTCTCGGTTAACATGGGAACCAAAGTTCTTCACTGATTTCAATTCCTTAAAATATTTTGAAAAAGCATGGCCTAAGAATCATTTCTGTGAAGTTTGATTGAAATCTGATCATTAGTTTAGGAGGAGATTTTTTTTGTATTTGTGAACGGACGGACAGACGACGGACATTGATCGATCAAAATAGCTCACCTTGAGCACTTCGTGCTCAGGTGAGCTAAAAAAAAATAAAACACAGTGAGTGTAGGTATATTGAGTTATGGCGGTATCACCGAAAAACGGCTAAAACTGCATTAATCAAAAGGGGCATTCAGACATTTGCGTAAAGTGCCGTCTCGGATCAGTCTGCGTAGTCCAATCCGAAAAGACACATTCCGTTTTTATGTAGTTTTCTGTTTTGTTGATGACCAGTGTAGGACAAAATCTAATGTAGTCGTAAAGTGCCGTCTTGGATTAGCCTGCGCGGACTGCGCAGGCTTATCCGAGACGCTCCTTTACGCAAATGTCCGAATGCCCTTTTTCGCGTGTTGCAAGCCAGTTATAAGTCACAAATGGCGACAATTTAGAACTGTAGAATAACGCAACTGCTTACCTTTTTACTAGACAAAAAATCAACTGGTCGAAATGGAAAGCATTTTCAGACGATAAATAAAAAGATACTTTAATGATGGACTTTGTAGAAGAAAGGGTAGAAAACATTGTGAGAAAGAGAGAAAATGGTTCCCAGCATTTTCTCACAATATTTTCAAAAACCTTCTTCCTCCATGTACTTAAAAACTCGGAAATGGCGAAGGCCTAAACAATTAAACGCGTAGTATTGCCTGTTTGCTGTTGCAAGCCCCTTACTTACATTTTGCCAACTGTTGAGTCATCGTGATCATTTCTCAATGTGAAAGTACATTTTACTTTGGTTTTGGTGACAAGAGTGCTTGCACTATTCCGTTGCTATGATGCACAAACCTGTGTAAGTAAGCTATGATAAGTTGAACAAGAGGGCCATGATGGCCCTGTATCACTCCACTGGCTTTTTAACTCTTTACCACACAAATTAAAGTGTTCATGACCCTGAAAAAGAGGGCCTTCGAAAAAAATGAACACTGTCAGGCAATACAAGCAAGTTAATTCATAGGCATGAAAGGTAAAGTTCTTGGAAAAAAAAAACTAAATGATAGAAATCTTACTATGAATTAAATATTACAATCATGTGAGCATAACTGTTAGCATCAAAATGAATTACGCACCCTGAAAACAGAATATTTTCTATCAAAAAATTTAAATATCTAGCACCAATCATTCATCACTGTGGTTTGATAATCAAGGGAGATAAATAGTAATAAACTTTATCCTTTAC
The DNA here is from genome assembly GCA_943736015.1 of Tridacna crocea. Classification (NCBI taxonomy): domain Eukaryota; kingdom Metazoa; phylum Mollusca; class Bivalvia; order Cardiida; family Cardiidae; genus Tridacna; species Tridacna crocea. Next base: position 48,410,332 of record OX031062.1, read on the forward strand.
AAAGAGTTATTTCCCTTAATGTTTAAATTGAAATGACTGTATTTTGACATGTTAAACTTGTGATCCCTGGAATGAAGCCAATTTTGACCCCAGGCCTATAATATGAAGAAACTTGTTAAAGGTCCATTAGATAAAGCTACATGCCAAATTCAGTAGCTATGGGCCGTGTGGTTTCAGAGATGATTTTCAATTTTTTTTAAATTTTGTTGCCATGGCAACCATAGTTTTTGAAGGAATCGAATTCTTTCAAGAAATTCTGAAGAGGACCATGGCAGATCGTTTCTGTGAAGTTTCATCAAATTTGGATGGGTAGTTTCAGAGAAGAAGATGTTTGAAATAAAAGTTAACGCACGGACAGTCGGGCGGACGCACGACGGACACCGGGTCATGACATAAGCCCGCTGGCCTTCGGCCAGTGGAGCTAAAAATGGTATTAGATCAGGAAACCGGGTATCTGTCCGCATATCATGGAGTAGAAACACAAACAATTTACAGGAGTAACAGTTGCTATTCAATTAGAGTTCCAAAATTCCCCAGAAGAGCAGAAGTAAATCTTTCGGCTACTAAATGCGAACAAAGGCAGAACAAAGAAAGTGCAGTCTAATCTTAGATCCACATTGTCTGATACGGTGACAATATTACCGGCAAAACGATCATTGAAATCGTAATATTCAGGATGTTATATCCGCTGGAAATTTTGAGCTGCGACTGCTTTCAAATTGGACATGTCTAAAACGAGTTTACGTCTCGTACAGAGGCAAGGTTAAAAACAGGACTTCATCTATACATAACACCATTAATGGCTTGCAACACGCGAAAAGGGGCATTCGGACATCTTCCCTTTCGCCTACAATCCGCGCAGACTGATCCGAAACGACACTTTCCGTTTTAATGCAATTTCTGCTTTGCACAAGTCTACTGTAAAACAAAATCTAGTGAAGTCGTAAAGTGTCGTCTCGAGACGACACTTTACGCAAATGTCGTAATGCTCCTTTTCCCTTTTTGCAAGCCATTTCTCGCTTGTTCATAATCCCTGTAACCAATATATTTAAACAAAGATTATTTCTCTTTTGACTTAGTTGCTGTAAACAAATTTTGAAAACATCATTATGACAAAAAGAAAACTGCCCAATAATGAAACATGTCTATCTATTCAAACGGTCACTCCACTGCTCTTTTGAGCGTCACCAAAAGCAAATCATGCTATGTATACAAAATGAGCCATGTTTCTGAATCGGTCTCGGAGGAATTTGTGGCTCTCTGATTAGAATCGAATATCTATACTTGCACTATCTGTTTACCAACGGTGAGAACGAAATTAACCCTACAAACAAAACCACTTGTATGAGTTTGGGGAAAAATTAGCAGCGCCATGGAAGGAGATGGGCCCAATCATGGATTGCAACAGGCCTTAACCCATTAGCACATAATCCCTACTTTTGACACCCTTGAGAAAGACGTCTTTAGAAAACATTGTGGGAAAAGGAGAAAATGCTGGTAACCTTCTTTTCCCACAATGTTTTCTACCTTTCACAAATCAAATTTCAAATTTTCAGTCACTTTTATTTTGTCGTCTGCAAATGCTTTCGTTTTGGGCAAACCTAAAATTTTGTCGTTTGGTAATGAGTTAAGCTTAAGTGTTGCAAGACCAAATCGTTGTCTGGCAAATAATAGATGGTAAAACCATAGAAGTTATGCAGTTATGCATCTCCTACCTCAAAAAATTACGTTAACTTTGTTAACCCTTGTCTAACAATGTGGCGTTATAACCACTGCGAGAAAGAGTACTTTGTGAATATAAATGTATTTATAATAACAATGTTGAAAAAGGAGAAAATACTGATGATCAGCATTTTATCCTTTTCCACAATGTTTCCAACATTTGAAAGATATGTCTAATTGGGCCATCTAGTTATCGTCTGCGCATAGACAACTGCAGTTTAGCAATCAAAAGAGGTAAATAGTAATAAACTTTATCCTTTGTAACAAGAGTTATATCCTCTGATTAATGTTTGAACTGAAGTGACTATATATTGAAGCCCATGTTGAACTTGTGGTCCTTGGAATGGGGCTAATTTTGACCCCAGACCTATATTATGAGGCAACTTGTTAAAGATCCATTGGATAAAGCTACATGCCAAATTCTGTAGCCTTGGGTCTTGTGGTTTCAAAGAAAAAGATTTTTAAAAATGTTTTTTTTTTTCCCATTTTTGCTGCCATGGCATACGGAGTTTTTCAAGGACTCAAATACTTTCAATAAATTCTGAGGAGGACCATGGTAGGATAATTTCTGTGAATTTTCATCGAATTTGCATGGGAAGTTTCGGAGATGATGTTTAAAATAAAAGTTAACCCACGCATGCACGAAGGGACAGCCGGTGTAATGCAGAAAAATGACCTCCATTACAAAATGACCCCCGGGTCATTTCTCGACGTAGAGGAATGACCCATGGGTCGATCATTCTTCGACGTAGAAAAATGACCCAGGTCATTATTCTACGTCGAGAAATGACCCGGGGGTCATTTCTCGACCTAGAGAAATGACCCATGGGTCATTCCTCTACGTCGAGAAATGACCGTGGGTCATTTTGTAATGGGGGTCATTTCTCTGCATTACACCGGACGCACACCGGGCCATGATATAAGCCTGCTGGCCTTCGGCCAGTGGAGCTAAAAATGATATTAGGTCATGTCTAGTCAAAAAGTAGGTAAACTGGCTAAATCTTTGAAAAATCGTGTGTTTAAGATATCAATTGTCAGTCTGATATTCATGAAGCTGTCAAAATGTATGCGTTGACGATATATCTGGCGAGTTAAAAATTAGGTCAGGTTGGTCAAAAATTGGTCACTTACATGCAAGCGTTTTGCATCATCAAAACCAGGATGACCTCATCTTTATTAACCATACACGAATTTATTAAAGTCGCAAGAAAGTGCAAATGTAAATAGGCTTGTTTGTGAAATAAAAGTATCTTTCATTTTTACCATATTAAAATATGGCGATTTTTCTAACGTTAACGATATGTAAAGGTGAAGTTCGTAAAAGCTCCAGTCAATGGCAAAAAAAATATTGAAACTAGAACAGATTCTACCGTATAATACTGAATAAAGAACTGTTTCTTTTAAAAATCGACGACCGACGAGGATTAGCCGTCTTTTCGCTGTAACTCTGTCTGCGCATGTCATATTCTTCGAAGATTCGACTGTCTTATATGACGCATCATTACTAGCCCCGAAAGCGGGCTGACTATAACATTACGCTGTATAAAGGAGCAATGTTGAAAATAGCTTTTACGTATCAATACTTTGAGGAGAAATGAGACCTGCTTTAACAACAGATTTCTCTAAAGTGGTGATCATAATTGAGCGAATTGCACGAGGTAGCTTTTTATTGGGTAAACCTTTTTTTTTTTTGTTTTAAATTCAAAGTAACGGTTGTCGCGTAGGAAAGTGGTTCGGTTCTGTACCCAGGATGCCCATATCAGATAGATGAGTATTTATAGAATGCCATCTAGCGGGAGATAATGTTCGCTGTAAACCTCCATAGTAACGTAATCATGACGTAAACACCGTGTGATAATTCAATGCGTCGAAACATAACTTTCATTCACTTGATAGTTTTGTCCCCATTAGGCTTGAAAAGTTTATCAACGCTGGAAACAGTAACAACGACTCAGGCTGATCGTCGTTTATCATCAATACAGTGAGAGGATTAAAGGCTATCGAAGAAGCATTGACCCCCGGACCTTGACAAATGTTCACCGTACCTTCTATATCCCTGCCCTGTGCTACTTTCAACTACATTCAAAGCAAGAGCCTTCAGGCTGACTGAAGTCAATAAACGTTTCAGCCAATCAAAGACTAGTGCATGAACGACGAATTAAGAACAAAATCTAGAATGATTGGTGTACTGTAGCTTACATGACTGGATCTGTCAGTAACAATGTATTTCATCTACAGACCTGTGCACTCACTTGGTAGCTGCACCCAGATGTTTCCTCTATCAGTTGATACTTATCTCTGTTTCTATCTGTAAAACATGAGAGCGAGAGAGAGTAAACTGTACATATGATTCCCATGATAGCCACTAGAATATTAGAGTTTGTCTTCAAAAAAGTAATCCTTTTCCATGAAGTGACTTTTACCATGACTGTGCAAAACAATGGCTGCTTTCCCAAATACATTCTGTCAAAACAATGTTTAGTAGAGAGAGAGAAATAAACCTTTTCAAAGCAATATCCTGAATCGGTAAGTATGACATTTTTTTTTTTGCAAAAGGTATTTCCAAGTCACTTGCTGCTTTTACTACATAAATGTTGATAAAACAATTATTTCCAGAATGCTGGGAATGAATCAAGTTGCATACAATGACTAACATCAGTCTAGTAAAACAGTTTGGTCAAGCTGAGGTTGCATGTAATATCCCATTGGGTTGAAAGCAGAGTATGGGACTGACTGGAGTCCTGGATAGATAGTAACCAACCATTCTAAAGAACATTCCAATTGTTATTCTTTAGAATTTTGTGCATAAGAAAGTAACAGAACTTCTGATTGGCTAAACAAATGAAATGTTGCATGCAATGACTATCATCAGTCCAGTAAAACAGTTTGGACAAGACAGGCTGAGATTCCATGAAATGTCCCATCAGGTTGTTAGCATTGTTTTGGACTGACTGGACTCAAAGACTTCTCATTGGCGGTTATTGCCAAATTTTCACAGGGAGAGACGGACTGAACAAATATAAATTAACTTGCATGATTGGACCTCTGAGCAACGATCTATGAAACAGATAGGCGTATGGATCACTTGGTGGCTACATCCAGGTGTGTCTTTCATCAGCTGTCACTCACCTATAGATGTGTCTTACTGTAAAATATACGAGAGAGAGAGAGAGAGAGAGGTATGTGGTATAATGGTACAACACAGTGGTGACTTTATATAGTTTTATCTTCAATGAACTGGTCGTTTATATCTGAGGTTCTTTTTACCAGTACCTGACATGATATTCTTTCCAAACCTCTTAGCTTCTTTCCTACCTAAAATTGTCAAAACAGTGTTCAGTAGAGAGCACAGGAATGAAGCAATCACTTGAATCAGTCAAGTGAAACAGTTTTCCAAGCTCTAATTCCATGTAGCATCCCTTTGGATTGTATAATGTGTATCATGTTAGAATAAAAATCTGGGTTTTATATCCGGGGTAAGGTCAAGATTATCACAAGGAGGGAGTGAAGATGAATATAGAAGTAATTCACATGACAATTATATGAAAGCAGCAGGTCTATTCACAGGGTTACATCATCCAGGTATCTTTTTCATCAGCTGTTACTCACCTAGCAGTCCTACTGTAAAATAATGGGGGGGGGGGGGGGGGGGGGAGAGAGAGGAGAGAGAGAGTGATTGCATCAGATGGACAAGTTTCGAGCGAGTGCTCTTTTTCTCAGATGTTTCTACTCCTTGGACCTTGAGAAAGGTATTTCCAAACTAGTGACTGCTTTCCTACATAAATGTTGCCATAACAGTTATTTCCAGAATGCTGGGAATGAACCAAGTTGTACACAATGACTATTATCAGTCCAGCAAAACATTTTGACCAAGCTTGGATTCCGTGCAATATCCCTTTTGGTTGTTCGCACTGTTTTGGACTGACTGGACTCAAAGGCTTGGCAGTGGAGCATATTATAAAATTGTCACAGGGAGAGACAGACTAAACAAATATAAAGTTAACTTGCATGATTGGGACCTCTGAGCAACAATCTATGGAACAGATAGGTGCATCCACTCGGTGGCCTCATCCAGGTGTTTCTTCCATTAGCTGTTTCTTGCTGTTATTCTTACTGTAAAACATGCTACAGAGTGAAAATGTGTGTGTGAGAGAGAGAGAGAGAGAGAGAGAGAGAGAGAGCGAGAGAAAACAAACACTGAAAGGTATATGGTTAAACATTCTAGTGGTTCTTTTATACAGTTATATTTTCAGGGAACATGGCTTCTATCTCTGGGGTTTCTTTTACCAGTGTCTTACATAATATTCTTTCCAAATCGCCTGCTTTTCTTTCCAACATATACATACATTGTCAAACAATGTTCAGCACAAAGAAGGTGAATAAATCCTGTTGTAGGCAATGACTATCAATGTTCAGCACCAACACATGGTTAAATCTTGTTTCAAGCATCAGTCCCGTGGGATAGTTTGGCAAAGCTCAAATTCGATGTAACACCACTTTCAACTGTAAGCCATGAATGTTCTTGGCTGAAACTCGAGGCTTGACTACTAGTTAAATGGTCAAATTGTTAGAGAAAAAGGGGGTGGGATGAATTTAACAGGCTTAAATGACTGGATCTGTGGATAACAATCTGTGATGCCTACAGATCTGTCAATTTGGTAGAGGTTTCCTCCATCAGTTTTTACTTACCTGCGTGTCTAGCTGTAAAATATGAGACTAAAAGAAAAAGACAGAGAGACAGAGAGCAAAAGATAAAGAATAATCAGTATACATGATTTCCATGATAGCTATAAAAGGGTATGTCTTCAACCAAATGGTCCTTTTTCCTGAGGTGTCTTTTACTGTGACTTTGCAAAACAGTGGCTGCTTTCCCACACACATTCTGTCAAAACAATGTTCTGAAGATAGAGGGGGAATAAATCTTTTCAAATCAATAACCTGAATCAGTCAAGTAAAATAGCTTTTCAAAGCTCTAAATCTATGTAGCATCCCTTTGGATTGTAAGCTGTGTTTGTCTCTGATAAACATTTGGGTTTTACATCCGGGTTAAGGTCAAGATTATTACAAGGAGTGAGTGGGGATGAATATAAAATAACTTGCATGACAGGACCTTATAGCTACAATGTATTGTAGTGACCGGTATATTCACTTAATGGCATTATCCAGGCGTCTTGTGTATCAGCTGTTACTCACATGGTTGTCCTGCTGTAAAACATGGGAGGAGAGAGAGATAGAGAGAGAGACAAAGAGAGAGAGTAAATGGCATCAAAACTATTAATGATTGTGGTCTTTTTCTCAGAGGTTTCTTACACTAGGATCTTGCAAAAGGTATTCCTAAACCACTGGTTGCTTTCCTACACAAATGTTGTCATAACAATTACTTTAAGGGTGCTGGAAATGAATCATGTTGCACACAATGACTATCATCAGTCCAGTAAAACAGTTTGGACAAGACAAGCTGAGATTCCACAAGACAAGCTGAGATTCCATGGAATGTCCCATCAGGTTGTTAGCATTGTTTGGGACTGACTGGACTGCAACCCTTTTTATTTGATGTATATTGCCAAATTTTCACAGGGAGAGACTAATGAACAGATATAGAATTAACTTGCATGATTGGACTCTGGGCAACGATCTATGGAACAATTAGGCGTTTGGATCAATTCTTGGGTACATCAAGGTGTGTCTTCAATCAGCTGTCACTCACCTATGCATCTATGTGTAAAATATACAAGAGAGAGAGAGAGAGAGAGAGAGCGAGAAAGAGACTCAAAGGTATATGGTATAACACAGAGGTGACTTTATATAGTTTTATATTCAATGAACAGGTCTTTTATCTCTGAAGTTCCTTTTACCAGTACCTGACATGATATTCTTTCCAAACCTCTAGCTTCTTTCCTACCTAAAATTGTCAAAACAGTGTTCAGTAGAGAGCACAGGAATGAAGCAATCACTTGAATCAGTCAAGTGAAACAGTCTTTCCAAGCTCTAATTCCATGTAGCATTCCTTTGGATTGTATAATGTAGAATAAACATCTGGGTTTTCTATCCAGGGTGAGGTCAAGATTATCACAAGGAGGGAGGAAAGATGAATATAGAAGTAATTCACATGACAATTATATGATAGCAGCCGGTCTACTCACATGGTGACATCATCCAGGTATCTTTTTCATCAGCTGTTACTCACCCGGTTGTCCTACAATAAAATAATGGAGAGAGAGAAAGTAAGTAAATAGTATAAAATACATTGGTGATTTCATCAAAGGGGCAAGTTTCGAGCAAGCGCTTCTTTTCTCAGGAGTTTCTATTACTAGGACCTTGCAAAAGGTATTTCCAAACCAGTGGCTGCTTTCCTACATAAATGTTGCTATAACAGTTAATTCCAAAATGCTGGGAATGAATCAAGTTGCACACAATGACTATTAGTAGTCCAGTAAAACAGTTTGGCCAAGCTTGGATTCCGTGTAATATCCCTTTTGATTGTTAGCACTGTTTGGGACTGGCCAAACTCCTCGCCTTGGCATTGGAGTATATAGTCAAATTGTCACAGGGAGAGACGGATGGAACAAATATAAAATTAACTTGCATGATTGGACCTCTGAGCACGATCTATGGAGCAAATAGGCGTATCCACTTGGTGGCTTCATCCAGGTGTGTCTTCCAACAACTGTTTCTTATTGTTATTCTTATGTAAAACATACGACAGAGATTGACAATTAGAGAGAGAGAGAGCGTGAAAGAGACCAAACATCCAATGTTTATGGTAAAACATTCCAGTGTGACTGTATACAGTTATATTTTCAAGGAAGTGGGGTTTTATATCCGAGATTTCTTTTAACAGTGCTTTGCATAATTTTCTTTCCAAGCCTCTAGGTTTTCTGTCCTACATATACATTGTCAAACATTGTTCAGCACAGAGCAGCGGAATGAATTCTATTGTAGGTAATGACTATCAATGTTAAGCAACAAGACAGGGTTGAATCTTGTTTCAAGCAATTACTATCATCAGTCCTGTGAGACTTTTTGGCCAATCTCAGATTCCATGTAATATCACTTTCAAGTTCAACTGTAAGCCGTAAATTTTCGTACCCGAAATTCAAGGCTTGACAACGAGTTAAATGGTCAAATTGTCAGAGGGAAAGGGGGGGGGGTGAATTTAACAGAAGCTTACATGACCGGATCTGTGGGTCTATGATACCTACAGATCTGCCAATTTGGTAGCTAACTGCTGAAGTTTCCTCCATCAGTTTTTACTTACCTGCATGCATGTCTAGCTGTAAAACATAAGAGCAGAAGACAATGACAAAGACAGAGAGACAGAAAGCAAAGGATAGAGAATATTCAGTATACATGATTCCCATGATATATATAAAAGGGCATGTCTTCAACCAAATGGTCCTTTTCCCTTCGGTGAATTTTACCGTGACTTTGCAAAACAGTGGCTGCTTTCCCACATACATTCAAAACAATGTTCAGAAGATAGAGGAGAAAAAATCTTTTCAAAGCAATAAACCTGGATCAGTCAAGTAAAACAGTTCTAAATCTATGTAGCATCCCTTTGGATTGTTAGCTGTGTTTGTCACTGATAAACATCTGGGTCTGACATCTGGGTTAAGGTCAAGATTATCACAAGGAGGGACTAGGGATAAATATAAAAACAACTTACATGACAAGACCTCAGAGCAACAATGTATGGTAGTGATAAGTGTATTCACTTGGTTGCATCATCCAGGTGTCTTTTTCATCGGCTGTTACTCACCTGGTTGTCCTAGTGTAAAGTATGGAAGAGAGAGAGGGATAGAGAGAGAGAAAATGGTATCAAAAATCTTAATGATTGCATCATAGGGATATGTCTTCAAACAAGTGGCCTTTTTCTCAGAAGTTTCTTATGCCAGATCCTTACAAAACCACTCGTTGCTTTCCTACACAGATGTTGTCATAACAATTACTTCAAGAGTGCTGGAAATGAATCATGGTGCACACAATGACTATCATCAGTCCAGTAAAACATTTTGGCCAAACTTAGATTCTGTGTAAGCAGTGCTTGGAACTGACTGAACTCCTAGCCTTGGCATTAGAGTATATTGTCAAATTGTCACAGGGAGAGACGGATGGAACAAATATAAAATAAATTTGATTGGACCTCTGAACAACAATCTAAGCCGTAGATAGTCGTATCCACACTTCCATCAGCTATTACTTACCTATAGGTCTTACTGTAAAATACAGACCGTAGAAAGCGATATTATGAGAGGGACAGATATAGAAAACAAACACTGAAGGGTACATGTATGTTGTAAAACATTCCAGAGGTTGCTTTATACAGTTTTTCAAATACCTAGTCTTTGATCTCTGTGGTTTCTTTTAGCAGTACCTGCCAAAATATTCTTCCCAAGCCACTAGCTTCTTTCTTTCCTACACATACATTGTCAAAACAATGTTCAGTAGAGAACACGGGAATGAATCCTGTTGTGGGCATTGAATATCATTAGTCCAGTAAAAGAGTAAAGCCAAGCTTGTTGCTTACTGAACTTTTGAGGTTAGCTTTGGTATATAAAGTCTGCTTGTCACTGTGAGGGAGAAAGGAAGAGAATCAATATAAAATTAACTTACCTGACTTGATTCTTATTGACAATTTATGGAAAGGACACGTGTACATACATTCCTTTGGAACCTTCAAGAAAGTACAACTTCCATCAGCTGTTACCTACCTAAGAGACTTGCTGGAAAAGGAGAGAAAGAGACAAAGACTGAAGGGTATATATTTCCATGGTAGATTTATACAAATATGTCATTAAATAAGCCGGTTTTTTTTCCCTTTGGTTTCCCAGTTCATTGCACAATATTCTCTTCAAGCCACTGGCTGCTTTCATATATTTACATAAACAAAATTATGTCCAGTACTACAAAAGATATAAACCCCATTTCAAGCAACGACTATAATCAGACAAGTGAAATTTAGACAAGAAATTTAGATGTATTATTTTTTTTATGATGACGCTTATCAGGTATTTATTGTTCCCAGAAGTTTCTGATACCTATGTTTTGTAAAACATTCTCTCCGGGCCACTGGCTGCTTTCCCACATATACATAATCAAACCAATATTCAGCAGTAAGACAGGGTTGAATCTTGGTCCAACCAATGACTATCAACAGTGCTGTGAAACCCTTTGGCCAAGCTTGGATTCCATTTAACAACCTTTTCGGCTGTAAGCCATGAATGTTCTTGACTGAAATTCTCAGCTTGATAACAGTTTAGATGCTCAAATTGTCAAAGGGAGGGAGGGAATTGGGAATGATTGTAACAGTAGGTTACCTGACTGGATCTATGGATCACAATCTATGGTAACTACAGATGTATCACTTGGTATCTACATTCAGATGTTTCCTCCACAAGTTTTTACCTACCTGTATGTCTAGCTGTAAAAAGAAATGATAGCAACAGACAGACAGATAGGCAGACTGACAGACAGGCAGACCGTCAGACAAACAGACTGTATTTTCATACTTTTAAATGGTATCTGAATTTATATGTATCATGATACCTGCTTTGATATTCTGTCCTTTACTAGGACTTAATAGAAGCTTTCAAGCCTATAGTAAAATCCCCAATGATGCCATATTCTCCTTGTTGGAAAATGTGGGTCCAAAATCAGTCATGTCCGCCATTATTGTTGTTGTTGTGTCACGTGATTCCCTGCCGTGAATGATGCCATGTTAATTTCATATGTATACAATTTTCTCCTTGTTGGAAAATGTAGGTCCAAAATCAGGTTGTGTGTTCTGTGCAATCTGACCTTAGTCTACACTGTCTGCAAAAGGTCAATAAGTTGCGCTTAGCCGCTATAGGATTAACCCTTTCCCAAACAAGCCCTGGTTTTTACCTGTCTGCAGCAAAAGTCTTTCGAAAACACTGTGGGAAAAGGAGAAATTGCTCGTAATGAGCAATTTCTCCTTTTCCCACAGTGTTTTCTACCCTATTTGAGAACTTTCTGCCATTTTCTCCAAATCAAAAATTGTCGTCTGCAAACTCTTTCGGTTTGGATGGGTCCAAAATTTGTCGTTTGGGAAAGGGTTAATAGAATACAATATTCCCATGAAAGCTACATTTATACATGTATAAAAGGGTCCTTTTCCTAGATGTTTCCTTTACCAGTATTACAGAAACAACTGGCTGCTTTCTTTCATCAATATTGTCAAAACAATGTTCAGCAGAGACAAGGTAAATAAAATTTTGTTGCAAGCTATGGCTATCATCAGTCCTGCAAGACAGTTTGGTTAAACCAGAAGCCTTGAAGGGCCTGAATTGCTCTACTGGCTGAGATTTTGCCTATTTTGTGGCATAAATTGTTAATGTACGATTCAAAAAGGCAAAAGATGAATACAAATACAAAGATTAAAACAAAAACTGCTGACTTCATCGCATAAACAAATTTTCAACGTGAAATGGCTACTTTTCCCATACTTTTTGTTGCATTTTTTTCAAAATCAATAGGGTTGAAGCTATTGATGAGATTAACAAACTGTGCAAGCTTAATAAAAGTCTGACAACAAATGCAGACTTTATCGTGTAAACAAGAAATCAAAATTTTCAACTTGAAATGGCTACTTTTCCCATACTGTGTGTTGGATTTTTTTTTTCAATATCAAAAGGGTTGAAGCTATCGATTAGATAAACAAATGCAAGTTTCATGGAAATCTGACCACAAATGGAGACTTTATCGCATAAAGAAGAAAAAGACTACTGGATGGACAGGCAGACAGACGGACGACGGAAACCACACCATGATATATGCTCTGCTAGTTTTCAGCCAGTAGAGCTAAAAATTGTTAAAGCTTGAATCCAATATAACATCCCTTTGGATTGTGAATCATGTATGTTACTGAATGAGTTTTAGAACAACTTACGTAACTAGATCACTGAGCAACAATATAATGGTACCTACTGGTGTATTCACTTGATAGCTTCATCGAGGCTTCTCTTTCATCAGCTGTTACCTGTGGACCTCTTCTCTGCTGAAAAGTCAGAGAGAGACACACACACAACAGAGGGAGAAGGAGACAGAGAGGAAGGATCACTGAGCTACAATGAAAATTATTTAATTTCATAACACTGATATTCCTAGATCTATAGGCTATAATAATCTGTTGATTATTTGCATGGTTGTTTGAACAGTGAGTGCCCCATTTCCCACTATGTTTTGAAAAAGGTGTCATCAGAAGGGACATAGAAGATCCAACATGTACAGTTATCAGTTAACTGAAGACAAACTTTTAGACCTACATGTATGTAAATTAGAAGCATTTAAAGATGACTAATTAATTGCAACATATATCTTAGATGATCTTTCCTCCAAAAAAGAATAAATACTGGTATTCTTGTAATTTGACTGTTACCATGAACCGTTTAGCACACAATCCTGAGTTTTAATAAACCTGATGAAGATTTTTGAAAACACTGTGACAAATGAAGAAAATGCAGGTAACAAGCCTTTTCTCCTTTTTTCACAATGTTTCCTTACATTTTCAAAAACAAAGGATCAGTTTAGCAACCCTTATCATTGCAACTTGTTGTCAGCAAATGCTTTCAATTTGGTCATGTCTAAAATTTTGTGATTTAGTAAAAAGTTAAATAATGAAAGTATAATCATGTTCTAGAATTTTCTACTTATCACAGTGCTCCAAAGCTTTTTTTTTCAGGGTCATGATCTCTTCACCATGATACAAAATTTTAGACCTGTCCGAATTGAAAGCAATTGCAGGCATATCAAGGAATAATATTTGTCTTTCAAAGGGTAAAAAATCATAGTGGGAAAAAATGGAAAAGCTTGTTACCAGCACATTCTTCTTTTCGCACAAAGTTTTCAAAACCTTTGTTCACTAGGGTCCTCAAAAACTAAGTACTGTGTGGTAAGCAACTTAAGTGAGATTGATTGTACACATGATGTTTAATGCTGCTTTCAAGATTATTTCAATTGTATCATGATCAACAGTATCTATGCTTTCCTGAAGTTTTCTGTAACCAATGCTGCACACTATGTTCTTTCCAAGCCAATGACTGCTTTTTCAGTCATAAGCACTGTCAAATCGATGGTCAGCTGTGAGAGAGGAATGAATACTGTCACAATGTTCTCAGGTCCTATACGCTACAAACTGAGCTACTGGGGCTTGGCATTTATGAGGAAAATCCATGAATACATTACAGTGTATGTAAATACCCTGACATCCCCTGGAGGTCTGTGAGCTTTTCTCTCGGGTATTGGTCTCATGTAGAAATCTCTGTAACTAGCTTTCCATCAATTTTGACTCTTGAAATGACCTATTAGGCGCCAACACAAGTTTTAGCAGACACTTTCTGAAATATAAAGCTGGTATGTTTGATATTTATTGGAGAAAATTTGTCAATAGTTAAAGCAATACTCTGATAACCCACATAAACTTGAATTACTGAAAAGGACAGTAAATAGAGATTTCTAGCTTTTACGGTTCACGGTTGACGGAGACGAACTTTCACCCAAATCGGGGGTCATCTCAAACTTTTTACTTGTTACGGCGATTTTGGGCAGCCGTGTCGGGTGTCGTTGAGTGATTATTCGGATAAATCTTATCGGCAAGCAAAACGCACTAATCAGGAAATGATAAATCAGCGCCTATCCCAGCTAACATGCGATATTGCTAGACATCATTTTGCTGACCCAGAAATCCACCACGTGTGGATCTTATGGTACCATGACCGTTAACATTATCAATGTCCCGAATAAAAGTGCTCCTGTGGTTCATTTTTCGGATGGTTAATTTCGTAAGAGATTCGATCGATGGGCCCCACTGCATTAAGAATTTTGTTCCAGGAATCCCTCATGGCAACCCAATCACAATTCTCTGACCAAACGACAGACAGTTTTTTTTAAACGTAGGTGAAATAAGGGAAGTCTATATGTAACCTTCACACTCAAGACTTAGATACGTCTAGTAAAGGGACGACAGAGAAGAAAGATGCATTAGGCAGCGGGTCGGATTAATTCTAAGAACATACATACGAGTAGTCATCTGACAGAGGGGTATTCAAACAGTTTAACCGAATAGGATTTTTGTAGCTAATAGTTTCGAAAAAATATAGGGAAAAATAACGTTTATGACAAGGGGCAAGACGCAGATGCATTTAATGGAAGGGAGGTAAAAAGGCGAAGTTTCTCTTCAAATTTTGTGATTATTGTGTTTGATTTTGTTTAAATTTTGATTTGTATTTTAAAGAAAAAGAATATAAGGTGATAAATCAACTACTGCTTCTAGATGCCCCTTCATGCAAAAAAAAAAACGCACATTCATCTAAAAGAGAATGGGCGTTCGGAAAGCACGTGCATATTGTGTTACAATCGCTACACTTGAGTACAAAAACACGTGGATGGTGGAAATAATGCTGGTAAGTCAAAACTTTGTTTGTAGCGCGATAATTTTCAAGCATACGGCTCGAGGCAGCCGTTTGCCACATAATCACGAGGACGATCGGAGATTGCTTGAATAAAGGTGCTTATGCAGCTTTCAATACATTTTCTGTAATATCGTGATAGTTCATATTTTTATTTGCTTCATGAATAGGACAAGGGGAGTAGTAAAGATTAATTTTAACATGAAAATGATACTTAACTTTTAAACTAGGTGCATGGCTTGTATTTGCCAGCGGACAGGCAGGACCCTTAGAATAAACATGTCTTTATTTTTTACCAATCACAAATGTCTGTTTACTCATTTTATATCAGTACCAAAAAGTAGATCAAAAGTCAGCACATTCAGTTACACCAAAACGTAACATCATCGAGGATAAGGATGCTCAAAGAAATCACCGAACGGTAGGCAAGGCGTGCTATCCCAACTGTAGGCAATATGTAAGGATATTGTTCGTTTTATCACTTATGTACAATGCTTGCATTAAGGTTGCGTGTACATGTAGTTCGATCTATAATGGTAAAAAAATCTGGAAAGGACCAATTTACTCAACTGAAAGAACTCCTGACGAAACTGAAGATGCCATCTCTGTAACGGAAGGAAATGCGGTAACTGAAAACATCCCATCCCCCGTTATTTTCTAGTTCCCTAGTTTTTCGCATATCTGATCGGTTCATCATTTTACTGATTAGTCTTCAAGAGTGCACAGGATCCCCTCCGGTAAACACAATTTTGTAGAACTTCATGATCCTTTTTGGACCTTTCTTGTATGTTAGCCTAATACATGTCCTAGTTTGCACTACAATTCCTTTTTAAACTTTACGTATTTCTCTGCATGTAGGGATATAATGCATCCAAAACTTCAACAGCTGCGACATGCATGTTACAAGAATAATCAACTGAAATGCATTTACATACATTATTGCAAAAAACTTTATTGTTCTGATTTATCAATTTGTCTTTTGTAAAAATAAAGTTTTGCAACTGCCGTCTTGTTGTTGGCACTTCCTCTGAATCTGAATCTTTACAATGGTTCATGAAATTTAAACAAGAAAAAAATTCGTCTGGCCTTAAATTTTCCTCGACAATGCTGAGATAACCCCTCGAAATAGTCACCAGCCGTCTCCGTCTATCATGAACCGTAAAAGCTAGAAATCTCTAATAGGAGGGCCATTGGCCCTAAAGCGCTCACCTGAGTAAAGTTATCTATGGTTGATAAAGCTGAAGAAATCCTTGTTTAAATGATGTAAAACACATGACCGACTTTTTTTACCAAATTGATCTACGTTTGAACTTGTCAGAGATATATAAATAAGACAAACTGTCTGAATAGATGACCTTTCATGAGTATCCATGACTGGCCTCTACACTGCATACAAGAGTTTTTGAAAGATTTGTCGAGCAGCCTAGTTTTTTATCTCTTGTGACCAAAGTTCAAAATTAATTGAGATACCATCAAGACAAGCTTTCTAAACAAGTTTCATAAGTACCAAGCAATTAATGTGTCTTCTAGAGTGCATGAAAGTTTTTTCTCAGATCTGTCCACATAACTTACTTTTTGATGTTACAGAATCTACTTTCCAACTTATCAAAGATATCATCAAAACAATCATTCTAAGAAACTCTATCTGTATCAGGCTAGAAATGTGACCTTTATGGTGCAGAAAAAGTTTTCCTAGGACTTAGCCCAGTGACCTACTTTTTTTTACCGGACATGACATAACTTCCAACATGTCTAAGATATCATCAGCAAAAACATTCTGACCATGTTTCACAGTTTTAGGCTGACAATGAGGCTTCTACAGTGCACTTAAGGACTTTCTAAGATTTAGCTAAGTGACCTACTGTTTTTACCTAACATGCCATAATTTCCAACTTGTCTCAGATATCATCCAGACAAACATTCTGACCAAATTTCAGGCATATCAGGCTGAAAATGTGGCCTCTGGTGCACACAAAGTTTTTTTCTAAGATTTAGCCCAGTGACCAGCCTTTTCATCCAACACGACCAAATTTCATATTATGTGACCCATTAGGTAAAAAAAAGACAGCCTGGAAATTCCATTCATCAATTAGATCAAACAGATCTAAGATAGTGCATGTAAATTTATGTTGATAGTTCAAAGATGATTATATTGTAGAATGATCATTTTTCATATAGTTGGTTGGTTGGTTGTCACCTGGGTGGTCACTTTTAAAACAGAAAATATTATAGAAGGGAAAAGTGTCAACCCTGGTCAGCCTGCGCAACTCTTGCAGTCAACCAGGGTTGACACTTTGGCAGTTCCCAGATGTTTCCTTATTGCATGATGGGTCACATATGTTGGAGATAAATTATAAAGACAAACATTTTCATTAATTTCTAAAAGTATCAAACTTAAAATGTTGTCTCCATAGTGCACACAAGGTTTTTTCTAAGGTTTAGCCAAATGACCTAATTTTTGACCAATTTTCCAACCTGGCTGAGATATCATCAAGACAAACATTCTGACCAAGTTTCAGGAGTATCAAGCCAGCATTTTCTCCTTTTCCAATCCTTTCTACCCAGCTGGAAACAAATTTCCATTTTTAGTTACCGGTACCTTCATTTTGTCCTTTGCAATTGCTTTCAATTTGGACCAGTCTGAAGTTTTTGTCAATTGGTACTGGGTCAATATGCTGAAAATGTGGCCTATACAGTGCACACAAGGTTTTTCTGAGATTTGGCTCAATGACCTAATTTTTGACATTGCATGACCAACTTGGCTGAGATATCATCAAGAGAAATACTCTGACCAAGTTGCAACAGTACAAAGCTGAAATTGTGGCTTCTAGAGTGCACACAAGGTTGTTTTAGATTTTGCCTAGTGACCTACTTTTTGATGTGACATGATCAAAATTTCAAACTTATCCAATATATTATTAAAACAAATATTATGACAAGTTTCATTAGAATCTGATTGAAAATGTGGCTTCCAGGTAAATGTCAATGCATGATAGACATGTAACACAGTTCGATCCAAATAGCTCACTTTGAGCACTTCATGCTCAGGTGAGCTAAAAATTGTCTTCTCTCAACTCATTACGAAATAACAAAATTTTAAATTAGCCAAAATTTAAAGATTTCACAGCAGGCAATATAATTCTGACTTAAAAATATAACTTCACCTTTAGAGAAAAATCTGTGAAAAAAAGGAGAAAAGGCTGGTTACCATGGATCGTGTGTTGGACTTGTAAACTAGAAGCTAGAAGCTGCCGGTCCAAGCCCAGCTTCATCCGCTTTTTTTTTTGGAGGAATGCCCTCATGCAAGATTAGACAATTCAGAGCCCTTGCTAAGTACTGGTGAAACCCAGGAAATACATGATTAATTGTGCAAGCTGTCATGGTGATATGGCTGAAATAATGTTGAAAGCAGCAAAAAACACCTTTCCATCCTTTATTAACCATGTTTTTCGAAAAACTTTTTTCTCAAGGTTGTCAGAACTCAGGATTTTGTGGTCAAGAGTTAAGGTAACACAATAGAAAACAAGTGACTTAAAAATATATGTATTCATCTTTGGAGGGTAGAAAACTTTGTGGTTACCCACATTTTCTCCTTTTTCAACAATGTTTTCAAAAGCCATTTTTACTCAAGGTTATTAAACTCTGGATTGTGTGGTAAAGATGACAAAAAATGGTGACTCAACACAAAAGAAATCTTTGGAGGATAAAAAACATTGTGGGAAAAGAAAAAATTGCTGGTGACCAGAATTTCTTCTTTTCCCACAATCATGTTTTTTACTATAAGCCTCTTTCTTTCTTGAGACTGTTATATAGTATTCTATTTGGGTTTATGTTTACCACTTTACCACACAAGGAAATGTCAGACCAGTCCAAATTCAAAGCATTTGCAGACTACAAAATGTATGCCCCTCAAATGATAATATTTGTCTTTGATAGGGTAGAAAACATTGTGGAAAAAGGAGAAAATGCTGGTTACCAGCATTTTCTCCTTTTCCCACAATTTTTTCCAAAGGCTTTTCTCTTTTTGGGTCGTTAAAAGTAGGGATTTTGCGGTAAAGAGTTAAAGAGTTAATTTTACACTTTTGCCTTGCAACTGATTCTGTTGGAGGTTAAATCAATTCTTTTGACTTCTGAACAGGAGGTAGCTGGTTCTAGTCCTGGTTTTTCTAATTTCTTTCCGAGGATTTATGATAGTCATGCAACAGGATTCATCCCTGTCTCACCACTGACCATTGTTCGATGATGGTTACATGGGAAAGCAGCCAGTGACTTTCAAAGATGACTTTCATCAGTTCTCAGAAAAAGATTGGCAGAGCTAGGGATCAAACCAACAACCCCCTGTTCTCAAGTTCTATATGCTACTGAGCGAGCTATGGGTGCTTGGTTTACTTGAGAAAAGACAAGAGCTCAAATCCCCTAGATGACTGGTTCTATTTCCAAGCCAAGTGCTATATCAGATTCTGTCAGTAACATACAGTGTTTGAGACCAGAGGGTCAAACATTCAATTCCCAGTGGAGCAAAGTTCTTTCCATGAACTGATCTTAGTCTTTGCAAAACATCTGATTCCTCTCACATCACTGAATACTGTACAAAAACTGACACTTTATGTAGGAAAGTAGCAAGGAGTGTTGAATGAAGTAGTCACTAGTAAAAAAAACAAGCAATTTCATTGAAATGACATCCCCCGCCGAAAAAGACCTTTTTTGATACAAACGTATAAGAGGTATTGTGTTTTGCATGTACATGTGGCCTTTTTGTTATTGGTCCATGATGAAATTATACATTAAGCTCCCTTGTTCCATGGCCCTTTTTTCATGACGCAGCTACAAATAGTAAAACCTTGAGAATATGCGATAGGTCAAATGATGAGAAACAATCTGTGAAAATTCATTTCAATTCTGTCAAGAAATATGGGACGAGTTGCATTCACAAGAAATAAAATAAAATAAAACATGAAGCCCCCTTTTTTCATGACGCAGCTACAAATCACAAAATGTTGACAATATGCAATAGGTCACATGACAAAAAATATTCTGTCAAAATTCCATTCAATTCCTTCAAGAAATGTGGAAGGAGTTGCCTTCAGAAGATATGGAATGAAATATAACATGAAACCCCCTTTTTCCATGACACCTTATTACAAAAACAAGGGCAAATAACTGTGGTATTGCAAGGTTAACGTAGGTGAAACTTTTTTTCCTGCATTTCCTAATGGAGGTTGACAGATGTGACAAGTTCAATGTAAAAACTTTGTATAGTTTTGAAGAGCAAACTCCAAACATCAAAAGTGTACTTAAGTGTTACTTAAGAGAAACTTAAAATCGGTCTCAGTCGGCCATTTTGCATCGAATCAAAAAAACAAAAAAAGTGTCTGGGGAGAATGGGTCATTGTACATGTGTATAAAGTTTCACGAAATTCTGTCCAATGGTATTGGAGATATTTGCCTGGACGGACACACGGACGGATGGACAACGCTAAAACTATATCCCTCCACCTACGGCAGGGGATAATAAAAATCTTTGATCTTGCAGGGATAGGTGCAAGTGTCCTTAGGCAAGATATTCCAGGGTCAGCCATGTACTGGTGAAATAGAACTCACATGCACAAGAGATGTGTTGCTTTGATAAGACTTTTATAAACATAGCTCAACTAATTACAGGTGTATACAAAGAGGTTTAAAAATATTGTGGGAAATGATGAAAATGCTAATTAACAGCATTTTCTCCTTTCCCACAATGTTTTCAATTCATTTCTTAGTGTCAAAGAAACTCGGGACTTTGTGAGGAACAGTGTTGAAATACCAGCTAATGAATCAATTAATCAACAGATGGAACAGAACTATAACGACAATTAACACTACCTGAAGTCAAAAGCAATGTTGAGTGTACTGGATCATAAAATCCTCACTGAAAGAAAAATAAAACGCGTGTGCAGCCAAACTTTGGTGTTATCAACAATAACAGAAAGTCCAAAACTCATAATGGCATAAATAACATGCAAGATTCCACGTTAAAAATTCGTCATTAATACTAAAATTGTTTGTGAATAGCGCATCAAACATGGCGTCCAGGGAATGACCCAATTCTAATTGGCAATTAGTCAGGAATCTACTAAGTTATTATGGAAATGGGTCTATACATAGATCTTAATGACAATAAAAGATACCACGATTACCTCTCTGCAATCAGAAGTCTTGGAATTTTATTCTTACCACAAGAAATAACAGCAAAACAGCGGTTTTATTCTTGATTCAGCGCCCGACCCACATTTCCTTTCTGCTCCAGACGATGAGTTTTCTCGCATACGTATTAGTCACGTGATTTGTTTTTATTTCTCAAATGATTTATTTTTGTGTTTATTCTTTCATGGTTAAATCTCTTGGTATAAAAGACAAATGACGACAACCATATATTCTGGAATTTATTCTTCTAATCTAAATTTTAAAAAAAGAAACCTTGTCTGCGCATGTCCCATTCTTCGAGATTCAAAAATACCACCTAGCGGGAAATAATGAATACGTAATACCCAAGGTACCATTACATGTTCGCTCTTCTTAGGCAGACCTTTGCTCGAACCATTTTGATTTTATTTCAGCTACCAGTTTGCATTTGTTGCCAACAAGCCATTGGTTAGAAATGCAGACAATGCTTTCAAGCTTTATTTTGAGATTATTAAAAAAAAAAACTCAGGATTTTGTGGTTAAAAGTAAAGAAAAATGCTTCTTCCAATATTTCCCTTTTATCCCTTTTCAATCTATTTCAGCCAAATATGGTGTTTTTTACATATTCACATTTATGAAATGGCTGCTGAAACTGGCAAATAATTGAAACGTAGCTATTTTGTTAAAATTACAGATCCATGAACCACTTTTGATCTGTTGTTTAGGGATCGTATATACATATAAATCTATACTTACGATCCTGCTTAATTGCAATCTAATCCCACTCTTTTAGCTCCAACCTCTGTAAATGGCTTATACTAAAAATGCTTTAACCCATTACCACACAATTCCTTTTTTACGACCTTGAGAAAGAAGCCTATAGAAAACATTGTGGGAAAAGGAGAAAATGCTGGTAACCAGCATTTTCTTCTCTTCCCGCAATATTTTCTACCCTTCACAAAACAAAACTCAAATTTTAGTCATTTTTTTTATCGTCTGCAAATACTTTCGATTTCGGACAAGCCTAAAATATTGTCGTTTGGTAATGAGTTAAAACCAATAAAAAATACGTAGACTTGGCTAAATAAACAGTTAAGTCTGCACAGGGATTCTTGGTCTGCACGATCTGTGCTGTCCGGTCATGATCTATGTCGTCTGGCAATAGTCCCGGTTTTCGCCAATGACTCAGAAAAGAATTCTGTTGGATGGATTCCGTAGTTGATTTTTTTTTTCAGTTGACCGTGTAGCTGTTTGAATTACCTTTAATTATTTACCACACAATGCTTTTCACCCTTTCAAAGAGAAATTGCGCCATATGGGCCACATTGAAATTGTCTGCAATTGCTTTCAGTTTAGAAAAGGCTTGACAAACTTTTGGACTACAACAAATTGAAAGCATTTGCAGACGACAATTCAACTCTTGCTGAAAAGATGATTTCTGTCTATGATAGGGTAGAAAACATTGTGGGAAAAGGAGAAAATGCTGGTTACCAGCATTTTCTCCTTTTCCCACAATGTTTTCAAAAGGCTACTATTCCAGACCCATAAAAACCAGGGATTGTTTGGGAAAGGGTTAAATTTTGTCTTCTGGTAAAGGTTTGAGAATATTTCTCAGTACCAACTCTAGCTCGTTTCAAAAAGGAACCATAAGGACAAAAAAGTCTCTCACAAGGGTAGATATGAAAATCATGGCAAGAATACTGAAATAACCGCGATGTCAAAGGAAATTTATAATCACCTATTTAACTCTTTACCATACAATTCCGACTTTTAACGACCCTGAGAGAGAAGCCCTCTGAAAACGTTGTGGGAAAAGGAGAAAATGCAGGTTACCAGCATTTTCTCCTTTTCCCACAATGTTTCTACCCTTCCCGAAACGGATTTCCATTTTCCAGTCATATTTATTGCCGTCTGCATATGCTTTCAATTTGGTCTGGTCCAAAATTTTGTCATTTGGTAAAGAGTTAAGCTAATTAGCGGGATAAGGATTCACACAACCAAAAAAGAATATTTTTGTAATTCACTTCCCTGATCAAAACCTCTGGTGGGAGTTTTTGAAATATTTTTAATGATAAAATAAAAAGTAAAATACCAATCCTACTGAACACAGGTTTATGTATGAAGTGGCTAAATGAACATTGGGTGCAAAAAAGTGATCTCAATTGTGACTTTAACCCTTTACCACTCAATCCCTACTTTTGACGCCCCTGAGAAAGAAGCCTTTTGAAAACACTGTGGGAAAATGAGAAAATGCTGGTAACCAGCATTTTCTCCTTTTCCCAGTGTTTTCTACCCTTTCCAGACCAAATTTCAATTTTTCAGTCAAGTCACCTTTGTCGTCTGCAAATACTTTTAATTTGGACTGGTCTAAAATTTTCTCATGTGGTAAAGAGTTTAAACACCTAGAACAGGCTGAGAGCACCTTTCATGACTAGCGTTACCTTTGCAGCTGGTTTAATTCAACATCAGATTGCACAAATCATGCTATCTTACCTTTGACATAGTTACTATCTCCGCTTTGCTGAAATACTACAACAATAGCAGCAACATGATTGAATTTGTGTTTTTAGACTTATATTGTCCATTGGGTTTAACTCATTACCACTCGACAAATATATTAGGCTTTTCTAAATTGAAAGCATTTGCAGACATCAAAATAAAAGTGACTGAAAATTTGAAATTTGTTTTGGGAAGGGTAGAAAACATTGTGGAAAAAGGAGAAAATGCTGGTTACTAGCATTTTCTCCTTTTCCCACAATGTTTTCTAAAGGCTTCTTTCTCAGGGGCATCAAAAGTAGGGATTGTGTGGTAACGAGTTAAATTGGCTGTTAAAGGTTTTAAGTCCTGTCAGAAAATCTTGGTAATTAACCCTTTACCACACAATCCCGACTTTTAACGACCCTGGGAAAGAAGCCTTTTGAAAACACTGTGGGAAAGGAGAAAATGCTGGTAACCAGCATTTTCTCCTTTTCCCACAATGTTTTCTACCCTATTAAGGAAATGTACACCATTTGAGCTACACTAATATTGTCGTCTGCAAATGCTTTCAATTTGGAGAAGGCTAAAATTTTGTCTTCTGGTAAAGGGTTAAAGCACCCCGCATTCTGATCTTGGATCCATCCTGGCCAATAGTTAAGTCCAAAACAGGTTCTCTTACATTTCTAAATACCGTGATTTTTTTGGCATTTAACCCTTTGTCACACAATCCAGAATTTTAAGTACCCCAGGGAAAATGCCTTCTGAAAACATTTTGGGAAAAGGAAGAAATGCTGGTAATCAACATTTTCTCCTTTTTGTTTTGTACCTGTCCATGAAAACAAAAGTTAATTTTTGAGTCCGATTTATTTTCTGTCTGCAGAAAAGGTATTAATTTGACAAAGTAATAATTTTTTTTGTCATTTAGAAAAGAGTTCATGATTTAACATTTACCCTTTACCACATAATCCAGAGTTTTAACAAACTTTTGAAATATTGTGGAAAAAGGCCAAAAATGCTGGTAACTAGCATTTTATCCTTGTCCCATATTGTTTTCTATTCATCAAGGACAAATTTATCATTTGAGTCACATTTGATTTGCTGTCTGCAAACACTTTCAATTTAGAAAAATCAATGTTTTTGTTAAAGAATTAAAATTGGATTGGACTGTATGTTGTTTAGATCGTTTTGAATATTATTTCACTAATATCACAGGGACCAGTGCACCTAAAAATGCTTTCTTGAAACTTCTTTCTTCAGTAATCTGCACAATATTCTTTCCAAGCCACTGGTTGCTTAACCACATAGGTATCATGGAAACAATGATCAGCGATTAGAGAGGAATGAATCCTGTTGCAATGACTATCATCAATCCTTGGAAAGAAATTGGCTGAACTAGGGATCAAGCAAGCGACCTCCTGTTCTTGGGTCCTGTACCCTACCAACTGTGCAACCAGGGCTTGGATAAGGGGTTTAACACTTGTCCACACAATCCCTATTTTTGATGACCCTGAGGTTGAAGCCTTTTGAAAAATTGTGGGAAAAGGAGAAATGCTAGTAACCAGCATTTCCTTCTTTTCCCACATTTTGTACCTTTAACAAAACAAATTTTAAATTTTCATTCACTTTTATTTTGTCATCTGCAAATGCTTTCGATCTGGACAAGCCTGAAATATTGTTGTTTGGTAATGAGTTTTAAAGGTTGTAAGAACTGTAGATACTACCTGAATGAAACAAGACTTTGTATCCTTGTTACTTGTATCTCCCTTTCATATACAATGTATTGGTAGTTTCTTTAATTTTGTAATGTTATTTTCTTCAAGTTTTTATAATTAATTATTCATTGCATACAGAGATGTAAATTCTGCCTTTTGCTGAACTTTCAGTGTGCTTGTTTAGCCAAACATATAAGGTAAAAGTCTTTCTGTGTTTAAGCAGATTTTCTTCTCAACCAGTCTAGTTTATGTATTTGTGCTGAAAGAACTAAAGCTTAAAGTACCATGCATAGTTCACCTCTTTGCCAAAGAACAAAATTTTAGATTTCTTACATTTAAAAGGATTGGTAGACAACAAAATTATTACCACTGAAATTATGGGGACTGTGGGAAAAGGAGAAAATGCTGGTTGCAAGCTGGTTTCTAGCATTTTCTTACTTTTATGGGATTAACGGCTCAATGGCCAATCCCAGATGAGCCCCACCTTACGAACATGAAAGTTCACAACAAATTCAAAGTTGAGATACAAAGGCTCTCCCTTTACTCTTTACCAAATGACAAAATTTTAGATGACAAAATGATTGTGACTAAAGAATTGAAAGTTGTTATAAGGAAGAAAACATTGTGGGAAATGGAGAAAATGCTGGTTACCAGCATTATCTCCATTTTCCCACAATGTTTTCAAAACGCTTCTTCCACTGGGGTGTAAAAAGTCTGGATTGTGTGGTAAAGGGTCAAGGCTCTTAAAAGTCTGTTGATAACTGATAAGTTTTGTCCTAAAAAAGTATAAAACATCTTTGAAAAAGGCAAAAAATACTGCTTTCCAGTGTTTTCTCTTTTTCCCATCAATGTTTTTCAAAAATGTACCATACTCAAAAAAGGTCTTTAAAACTTGCGTTTGTTTGAAAAAGAATTTGCAGATAAAGTTTTCCATAAAAGATTGCAAACTCATATTTTCTCAACATATTTTATTCATTTACAATTTAAACATGCATACCTATAAATCCCATTCAGTCATATACAAATCTATCAACTTGTACATTATTTACAAAACAAAAAAGGTGGTCACTGACCTCAAAATTATGCCTGCAAATGTGTTAACACTGTACGGTATTTTCTCCTAATTCTAATACCATAGCCCATTTTCACCAACCATTCTTAGTTACATTCTTAGCCAATCAGATATTATGTCCCTTCTAGAATACTTGGTGAATACAGGCTCTGGTTGACAGCAGGTGGTCATGTTACTCTTACATTATGAAACTTCATCCATGCTACATAAAGTATGTGACAGACAACTTCATCCATGCTACACAAAGTATGTGGCAGACAATTTCATCCATGCTACACAAAGTATGTGGCAGACAATTTCATCCATGCTACACAAAATATGTGGCAGACAATTTCATCCATCCTACATGAAGTAAGTGGCAGACAACTTCATCCATGCTACATGAAGTATGTGGCAGACAATTTCATCCATGCCACATAAAGTATGTAGCAGACAACTTCAGCCATGCCACATAAAGTATGTGGCAGACAATTTCATCCATGTTACACAAAGCATTTGGCAGACAAAATCTTGTTCTCATGAATAATTAACACATTACCACACAATCCCTACTTTTGGCGCTCCTGAGAAAGAAACCTTTAGAAAATATTGTGGGAAAAGGAGAAATTGCTGGTAACCAGCATTTTCTCCTTTTCCCACAATGTTTTCTACCCTTCATAAAACAATTTCAAATTCTCGGTCACTTTTATCGTGTCGTCTGCAAATGCTTTCAATTTGGACAAACCTAAAATGTTGTCATTTGGTAATGAGTTAATGAAACATTTCATTGGTCTCATAATTAATTTTGTGAACTCTTTTAACTTTTGACATGTTTCAAGGCAGTTTCTCCTATTCCCAAATTTTTTCCGAATACTTTTCTTCCATGCCAGTAAAACAGGATGGAATGGTTAAATACTGAACCATGGATTATCAAGGTTTCATACATGTAAGAAAGACAAACAAAACTAACAAACAAATAAGTTATTAAAAGAAATGCTACATTTCAGATTAAAAAGAAACGCTACATTTCAGAAAAAAAATGCATAGGTAGCTGTGAATTATCCATGATTTCAAAATACGTAAATATGGAAAAAATCTACATCTGCTGCGTATGTTGAAAAAAATCCTTCCTCCTTTTGTGACAGCACTATACACTAAAACAATCAGGATCTGTATTCAACAATCACTCTTAAGAACTATTCAGTCTTATTCTCCATGATTTCCTAAATTTGACAGTGGCAAAACTTTTAATTGGCTAAACCAAATGGTTTAGCCAATAAGAAGTTGTGTTACTTTCGAATTTTGAAAATCTTGGATAGTAAGAGAAAGTCCGTTCGTAAAAATGGTAGGTGGATAACTCATTACCAAACTACAATATTTTAGGCTATTCAAAATCGATAGCATTTGCAGACGACAAAATAAAAGTGACTGAAGATTTGAAATTTGTTTTTTTGAAGAGTAGAAAACAATGTGGGAAAAGGAGAAAATACTGGTTACCAGCATTTTCTCCTTTTCCCACAATGTTTCAAAAGGCTTCTTTCTCAGGGTTGTCAAAAGTAGGGATTGAGTGGTAATGGGTTAATGTGCCTTTCACTTTAGTTGCAATTGTGGACAATGCATATCAAGTTCAAACTACACAAAAATGAAGTCTGATCTTTGAAATACATTTTCTGCTTTACTCAGACATTCAGGGCAAAAGCAGACACAAGCAACCAAAATACAATTACAGTATTTCAACTTCTCTTTGTCCTAATGTAGAAATGTCTATTAGGTGTGTGTGGTGCTTTAGGGATTAATTTTTGCACCTGTATTGTTATCACCAGCTGAAATTATTTGACAAAAAAAGCAAAAAAAAAAAATGTGTGTAAATAAATAGGGATGAACCAGAAGGGCAAAACTCTCATTAGCTCTTTACCATTTTACAAAATATTGGACATGTCCAATTTGAAGGCATTGACCACGAAATAAATGTGAATAAAAAAATTGAAAATAGATTTGGAAAGGGTAGAAAACATTGTGGGAAAAGGCGTAAATGCTGGTTAACCAGTGGAAAAGGCATAGATGCTGGTTACCACCTTTTTCTCCTTTTCCCACAATGTTTTCTAAAGGCTTCTTTCTCAGGGGCCTCAAAAGTAGGGATTGTGTGGTAATGGGTTAAGAAAACGACAAAACTAGAGACTGGGCCAAACTGAAATCATTTGGAAATCAAGTACATGTAATGATTTTCATCTTTGATACCATAGGAAACATTGTACAAAAAGGAGATGATGCTTGTTAGCAACATTTTTTCTCCTCTTCCCAAACTTTTCAATAGCTTTCTTTTTGATGGTCTTTAGATCCTGGGACTGGTTGTAAAGAGTCAAAAAGGATACCCTGGTTACCAAAGGCAAAGTTCCATGTCATGAGCAATTTTGCCTTCAGATACAATACTTTCATACGCCCTTATACACCAGAATGATGTTCATTTTTGCTGATTGTTTTAAACTTAAAATGGTCAGTGCAGATTATTTTCAGGATGTTATGCTTTTAAGCTTTCTGATCCTTGTCTCTTGGTCATGGGCTCAGTAGACATATTAAACAATAAATTCAATTCTGGTTTATACAACCTAACAACAATATTCATATTTCCTCATTAGTTTTAAATCTTAAGCAAACAATCTTTATTTGTATGATCCTTGGAAGAAAGCTTTTGATGCAGCACAGGAAAAGGAGAACAAGCTGGTTATTAGTATTTTCTCCTTTTCCCACACTGTATAAAAATATTTGTTTCTCAACATTGTCAAGAGTTGGCATTGTGTAGTAAAGAGTTGACTTCTTACTACACAGCAAAACTTTAGCCTTGTCCATATTGAAAGAATTAGCAGATGACAAACTATACAGTGCTTGGTTCGTGCTGAAATTTAAATGTTGAAAATGTATAAAAACATTCTGGAAAAAGAGGAAGATTCGGGTAAACTTCATTTTCTCCTTTTCCCACAATATTTTGATAGGCTGTCCTTCGAATGGTCATAGAAACATTGTTTAATGAACTGTTAAGTACTAAGTCATTTCACACTTATTCATCTGTTATCTCCCATTCTGTAACATTGCGGTGGGTGGAGCGAGGAGGTCTCTGTATTCCTTGAGAGCATCACGGAGAGCTTTACACACACTGGGAGAGGGCGAGGTCGTACAATCAACCAAATATGGGTACAGCTGTATAACCTGCTGCCACACTGTTACCTCTACTGTAAAGACAAATAAAATAACATAAAGGACACATATAAATACACTTCTTACAGCATCAAGTTCTTATTTCTGTACAAGCGTGAGGCATGTAACAAATGGAGACAAATTTACACAGGTTAAAGTTGAAAGAATTTGCACAGAAATTAGAATCAATTGTCCAATTATTTATTGACTGAACTATTGCAATATGACAGGTACAAGGGAGAAAACTTTAGTTTAGATTAGTGTCCATTTCTTGTGAACTCCCCCTAGAAACTGTTTACTTCATAAATATGAATCTTTGTCACCATGTAATTGACAAGTATTGAGAAAGGAGAAAATGCTGGTGTGATTAGTATTTATTCCTTTTCCCACAGTGTTTGGTAAACTTCCATATCAGAAGAAGGCTTAAGCTTAAAGGCAAAGAGAAAATGCTGTAAATTAGTATATTCTCCTTATCTCACAGAGCTTTGCAAACTTCCTCCTCATATTTCATCTTTTAACCCTTTACTTAACACTCCTGGGTTTTCAAAACCCTGTAGAAGAAGCATTTTTAAAACATAGTCTGGTAACCAGCATTTTCTCCTTTTTCCACAGTGTTTTCTACCCTACCAAAGCAAGATTGCACTACATGTATATGAACCACACTGAAATTGTTATCTGCAAATGCTTACAATTTGGACAAGGCTAACATTTTGTCATGTGGTAAAGTGTTAAATCACGTTTAACCCTTTCCCAAACAAGCCCTGGTTTTTACGTGTCTGCAGTAAAAGTCTTTTGAAAACACTGTGGGAAAAGGAGAAATTGCTCGTAATGAGCAATTTCTCCTTTTCCCACAGTGTTTTCTTCCCTTTTAGAGAACTTTCTGCCATTTTCTCCAAATCTCAAATTCTCGTCTGTACACTTTTTCAGTTCGGAAGGGTCCAAAATTTATCGTTTGGGAAAGGGTTAAATTGTCATCTTTCAATTTAGAATGGTCTAAAATTGCATCATTTGGTAAAGGGCTAAAGGGATGACAAAAATGGGACTGATCACACTGTCACTATCAGATACTCTAAATTATTTACCATTAGCCTGTGGTGCCCTCTTCAAAGATGCAATCAGTGTTGTAACAGCCTTCAGTACTGAGGACATCTCTGCAAGTCTCGGTCTGAAAATACAATTATGTTGACATGAATGCCAAGTGCCAAGTGCTCTGAAAGTAAGGACAGCTACTCATGCCAAACTTATATTTGTCTAAGTTCAAGGACAGATAATTTTGTAATATTTATGAACATATGCCACAAAAGAGCAACTTAAGCAAGTACTCTACTTATCATAACCCTTAAAAAGTTTCAATAAAATCCAAATAAAACTGTCCAAAGACTTCAATTTCAAGGTCTATATGAAGTCATCCCTGTATATTGTATCCCAACATACTTACAGAACAAGAGTAGAATCACCCAGGTCCAAAAAGATTTTTAATTTAGATGAGCCAAGAATTTGTTGTTTGGTAAAGAAATAAGCAAAGTGACTACAAAACTAGAAACAAAACGTATCGGCCAGATTGCGCAGAAAGTTCAACCCTTTAGAATACAAAAGATTCCAGCATTTTCTCCATTCCCTCAAACAAACATTTTCTACCATTTAGTTGAACTATGACTTGAAACAAACTAAATTTGTCATCTGAAAAATTTAATGTTTTCAATGTTGACAAGTACTTTTTTCTTTAATATCTTGTAAAGAGTTAACCCTTTACAACACAATCCCTACTTTTAATGACCCTGAGGAAGATGGCTTTTGAAAACATTTCAGGAAAAGGCAAAAATACCGGTAACCAGCATTTTCACCTTTTCCCACTCTGTTTTCTACCCTTTCCGAAACAAATTTCAAATTCCCAGTAACTTTCATTTTGTCGTCTGCAAATACATTCATTTTCGACCTGTCTAAAATATCGTCGTATGGTAAAGAGTTAAAGCTCTGTCATTGTTTTAACAATCCTGAAGATGAAGAATTAGAAAATATTGTGGGGAAAGGAGAAAATGATGTTAAGTATAACATTCTTTTCTTCTTCATAATGTTTTCTACCCTTACAATACAGAAATTCCAACACTTTGGCCAAATCTGATTTGCGAATGGCAGATGCTTTCAAATTGGACAATTCAAAAATGTTGCTTGATAGGCATAAAACAGTGAACTACAGTAAAAAGATAAAACCATGATTACACTACATGCATGACCATTGCAATGAACCTTGGTCTAAACTCCTTACAAAATATACCCATGGATAGCATGGTACAGGCTAAACTGTTCACATTATTGTTAATTATACATGCCTAGCAAAATGACAAATTTTTAGACATTGTGGTGAATGCGAAACTATTCCATCTGCATTTTGGAAAATTTTACAGGTGACAGAAAAACCTTCTCATTTCTCTGTAAAGCATTTTCAGATCATCATTTGTAGATATATGATAATGAATTCATTTTCACAATTCTACAAAACATATCTTAAAAATGTGATTTAACAATGCCTTTCAGAGAAATGAGAAGTTTTTTCTCTCACCTCTAAAATTTTCCAAAACGTAGATGGAATAGTTCCACTTTCAGCCCTCGAGTTACAGACCACAAATTGATGGGGGCTGAATATAATAGGGTTGAATACTATAGGGTTTCTCCTTGGTAAGGGTGGAAAACATTTATGGGAAATGAAAAAAATGCTGGTTACAAACATTTCCTCCTTTTCCAACAATGTTTTCCAAACCCTTTTGTCAAAGAGGTCAATAAAACCCAGGATTCTATTCTAACAGATAAGAGAGATACCTGGGTAAAGGACATTTTCCACTAAGTTTTTCATCCTCTACATATTTCTTAACAACCTCCTGACATCTCTGTAGAAGGGACAAAACTGCTAGCTTTGTAATCGAGCCTTCGTCTGTCTTAGATCTGTTTATGTAGGAAAACTGGAGAAGTGTCTCAAAGCATGTCTTTGCAAATTCCTCCCGAAGTTTTCGACTAGAATCTGTGTCTGAAATATATTGATTGTACATACAGATGTCAACATTTAGCAGCCTTCACTTTAACAGTATAAATTCTAAGCTTAGAGAGGAGCATAAGTGTGTAAACAATATATTCGGAGTTACCTGCTCTTTTGGTAAGGGCTCCCCTTTGACCCTTTACCACACAATTCCTATTTTCAACGACCCTGAGAGAGAAGCCTTTTGAAAATAATGTGGGAATAGGAAAAAATACTGGTAACCAGCATTCTCTCATTTTTCCACAGTGTATTCTATCCTTTGAAAGAAAAATTGTATGTTACTAGTAATACTTAGTCGGCCATCTGCAAAGCTTTCTTTTCAAAGAAAAAGTGAAATTTTGTTATCTGGTAAATGGATAAAAAGCATTGAAAAATCACTGATTTTAGATATCGCATTTCACAAAATGGATTAGTATCTATCACAAAAGATTTCACATAAAAAATCTCTAGCATTTCTACCTTAGGATCACTCTGAATAATTTTCTTTTATTCATGTTGTTGCCACCAGTTGCTTATGGAGAATCATGTAGTAAAAGGTTAGAAGTGCTTGGTCTATAGCACTGTCTCATTTGAAAGACTATTAGTAATTTTGATTGCTAAGTTGTGGGATTCAAACAAAAGAGGAAAGTATAAAGTTTTCCTTACAAATGTTGCTGCATACACTTCGATAAAACCTTAAGCCTTTACCAAATGAGAAAAATGTTGACAGGTCCAAATTAAAAGTATTTGCAGACAACAATATAAATGTAACTCAAATAATGAAAGCTTTTCTCTAGTTGGTAAGAAAGCATTGTGGGAAAAGGAGAAAATGCTGGTTACCATCATTTGCTCTTTTTTCCACAATGTTTTCTAAAGGCCTCTTTGTCATGTTTAATAAAACTTTGGATTGTATGAATTTCATGGTAGACAACTATTACCTATGAATGTATCTGATGTTGTTGAATGTATGGAACCTCTGTTCAGAATTGACATCACTTTCTCCACAAAATCTTTTGGGACATTACCTGCATGTGGTAAAATGTCATCCCTTATCATATAGATCACCTGCAAGATAAAGCACATTAAAAAAATTTATAGTACGATGTTGGTGTTTAATGTCGTTTTCAACATTATTTCACATGGCAAGTGCACCTATGCATTCTTTCCTGGAGTTTCTGTTTACCAGTCCTTTAACCCTTTACCACATAATCCTGACTTTTAACACTCCTGTGAAAGAAGCCTTTTGAAAACATTGTAGGAAAAGGAGAAAATGCTGGTAACCAGCATTTTCTCCTTTTCCCACAATGGTTTTTTTCCCTTCCTAGAAGAAATTTCAATTCTTTGGTCACATTTATTTTGTCTTCTGCAAATGCTTTCAATTCGGACTGGTCTAGAATTTTCTCATGTGGTAAAGTGTTAAACACTACCATGTATTCTTCCCAAACCCCTGGCTGCTTTCCCATATAACCATTGTCAAAATGAGGATCAGCAGTGAGAGAGATGAATCCAATAACTATCATCAAACTTCGGAGAGGATTTCACCAAGTTGGGACAACAAACCAGTAATCCCATGGTCTCAAGTTCTGTATGGTACCTACTGTGCTGCTGAGGCTTGGCAAAGTGTACAGATCCTCTGTTTGTATCCAGATATATTATTTACCAGTATGAATTGACCTGATTGGGGAAACTGGTTACTTAACTTGTACCAGATGACAAAATTTTAAACTGGTCAAAATTGAAAGCATTTGCAGATGACAAAATAGAAGTGACTAAAAGTCTGAACTTTGTATTGAGGAGGGTAGAAAACATTGTGGGAAAAGGAGAAAATACTGATTACCAGAATTTTCTCATTTTCCCACATTATTTCTGACAGGCTTCTTTAACAGGGTCCTTAAAGTCAATATTGCGTGGTAAAGGGTTAATCATTTAACAAACAATTCCCTGTTTAAAAAACCAAGTAGAAAACAGGTTTTGAAAACATTGTAGGAAAAAGATACGAAGGCTACTTGTTCTAACACAAATTCCAACATTTAAATTAAATTTGGTTTCTCTTCTACAAGTCCTGTCAATATGGGCCAGCCTGAATAATTTTGGCTTACTTATGGTAGCCAGCATTTTCTCCTTTTCGTACAATGTTTTCAAAAGGCCTCTTTCTCAAGGTCGTTATAAGTTAGGATTTTTTTGTAAAGGGTTAAATGCTCCCTGTCAAGTCATGAGAAAATAACTCCAAGAGTGTAAAGTTGACCAACCAGTGTAGTTAAAGAGTCATCAAGACTTACCTTACAGTCTATTGCTTCATCTCTTTGAAATTCTTCAATTGACAAAGTGGGTGGGGTAGGACTGAAATATAAAAGAATGAAATCTCCTTCAGGCCACTGTCTATTATTGCATTTCTGTTGATTATCTTATTATTCATGATCCTATAAACATTCAGAGTGAATAATCAAGAAAGTACAAGGTTGCAAGTGGTTGACATTGATTGACAATTGACTTCCAAATTGTTCAAAGCATGGTGGTTCATAATCAGGGGATGTAACTCATGCATGATTTACAATTATAAGACAGAATTAACTCCCTTCTTTATTTTCTCTTATCGAAAGTCATTTCATATGACTAATCCATGGCATTAACCTATTACCACACAATCCCTACTTTTCATGCCTCCGAGAAAGAAGCCTTTTGAAAACACTGTGGGAAAAGGAGAAAATGCTGGTTCCAGCATTTTCTCCTTTTCCCACAGTGTTTTCTACCCTTCCCAGAACAAATTTTGAATTTTTCAATCACCTTTATGTTGTCGTCTGCAAATGCTTTCAATTTGGACCAGTCTAAATTTTTCTCGTGTGGTAATGGGTTAAAACAATACTTGATCAAAAAGTTCAAAATATATACCCATGTACTTGCACTTACTTTTTAGAGAAGAGAAAATCCTCTATCGTTATTCCCAACTCAGACCACATAGACTGGCTAACAGAGGCTGTAAGTATAAAACAGAGCAACAGTGATATTAATATGAGCAAACCTTCTTTAATAAGAAGACTAACTGTGATTTGTTGCAGCTAATGGAGACTATATTTCACCATTTACCACACACTTGGAAATTTTAATGTCCTTGAGGAAGAATCTCTTTTGAAAACATTGTGGAACAAGAGCGGCAAATTGTCGCAAGATACGCCCGTCTTACCCCAAGTTGTAAAGCTGGGGCATGCACCGGACAAAATTCAAGTATGAAAAACAACAAAGGGCAATAACTCAAAAATTAAGCAAGCAAGAGTTGTGATTTCTGTGCACTGCACTCCCCATCGATGAGATCTATCCACCCATGAAATTTCATAACCCTAGCTAGTATAGTTTTGGAGATATGCTTCGGACAAAAATCAAGTATGAAAAATGACAAAGGGCAATAACTCAAAAATTAAGCAAGCAAGAGTTATGATTCCTGTGCACTGCACTCTGCCTCGGTGAGATCTATCCACCCATGAAATTTCATAACCCTAGCTAGTATAGTTTTGGAGATATTCACCGGACAAAATTCAAGTATAAAAAACGACAAAGGGCAATAACTGAAAAATTAAGAAAGCAAGAGTTATGATTCTTGTGCATTGCACTCCCCCTCAGTAAGATCTATCCACCCATGAAATTTCATAACCCTAGCTACTATAGTTCTGAAGATATGCTCCGGACAAAATTCAAGTATGAAAAACAACAAAGGGCAATAACTCAAAAATTAAGCAAGCAAGAGTTATGATTCTTGTGTACTGCACTCTCCCTCGTTGAGATCTATCCACCCATAAAATTTCATAACCCTAGCTAGTATAGTTTTGGACATAAGCTCCGGACAAAATTCAAGTATGAAAAACAACAAAGGGCAATAACTCAAAAATTAAGCAAGCAAGAGTTATGATTCCTGTGCACTGCACTCCCCCTCGATGAGATCTATCCACCCATGAAGTTTCATAACCCTAGCTAGTATAGTTTTGGAGATATGCTCCGGACAAAATTCAAGTATGAAAAACAACAAAGGGCAATAACTCAAAAATTAAGCAAGCAAGAGTTATGATTCTTGTGCACTGCACTCCCCCTCAATGAGATCTATCCACCCATGAAATTTCATAACCCTAGCTAGTATAGTTTTGGAGATATGCTCCGGACAAAATTCAAGTATGAAAAACAACAAAGGGCAATAACTCAAAAATTAAGCAAGCAAGAGTTATGATTCCTGTGCACTGCACTCCGCCTCGATGAGATCTATCCACCTATGAAATTTCATAACCCTAGCTTGTATAGTTTTGGAGATATGCTCCGGACAAAGAACTGGACGCCGCCCGCCCGCCCGGACGCCCGCCCGCCCGCCACGGGTGATCCCATAATACGTCCCGTCTTCGACGGGCGTATAAAAAGGAGAAATTACTTGTCACCAGCATTTTCTCCTTTTCCCACAATGTTTTCTTCCCTATCCATACTAGAAAAGAATTTTGTCTGAATCAATCTAACCTTTTGGAGGTTGTATTAAAATCTCCTGCAAATTAGTTTTAAGATTAGATAACCATTTGAAAAGAAGGTGGCAAATGGAAAAAAATCTTAGTAACAAGCAATCTGTCCATATGCAACAGGTAAACTGATAAACAGCATTTTCTCCTGTTCTCACAATGTTTTCAACCTATTTAAGAACAAGTATCATTACATGTATTTGAAAAAATGTTAGTGTTCCTCTTTGAATTTCTTCATTGAAGACAAAGTATGAAATTTTGCTGTGGGTAAAGGGTTAACCCTTTTAACTCTTTACCACACAATCCCGACTTTTAACGACCCTGAGAGAGAGGTCTTTTGAAAACATTATGGGAAAAGAAGAAAATGCTGGTGACCAGCATTTTCTTCTTTACCCATAATGTTTTCTACCCTTCCCAAAACTAATTTCAACTTTTTATTCACATTTGATTTGTTGTCTGCAAATGGTTTCAAATTGGACCAGTCTCAAATTTTGCCCTTTGGTAAAGAGTTAATTCAAATTTTGAAGCAGTCTGAATTGAAAGCATTTCCAGATGACAGTTTCGAATGTGGCTGATATAAAATGATTTTTCTTTGATACCGTAGAAGACATTGTGGGAAAAGGAGAAAATGCCGGTTACCAGCATTTTCTCCTTTTCCCACAATGTTTTCAAAAGCCTTCTAGCTCAGGGTAGTTAAAAGTCGGGATTTTGTGGTAGAGTTAACCCTTTCCCAAACGACAAAATTTTGGACGAGACCAAATTGAAAGTATTTGCAGACGACAATTCAACTCTTGCTGAAAAGATGATTTCTGTCTATGATAGTGTAAAAAACATCGTGGGAAAAGGAGAAAATGCTGGTTACCAGCATTTTCTCCTTTTCCCACAATGTTTTAAGAAGTCTACTATTCCAGACCTGTAAAAACCAGGGCTTGTTTGGGAAAGGGTTAAGGAGACAGTGACCAGCAGAAATACCAACCATTCTTTCTAGCAACAGGTAGACCCACATTAAGAACTGTGAGTAAGGAGTTGATCACCAGCATCCAGGTACTTTGCGAAGGGCATCCATACTTCAGGTTTAGTGGCTGGCGGAATGTCTACAAAATACAGACAAAGAAGTAATGAGATGGCAGCAAAAAAAATTTTTTTTTAAGTTTTGTTTTTTGTCTTTTGGACTATATTTACCAACAATTCTAAAGTGATTTTCACTCAATATTTTCACGATTTTTTTTTTAAACTCATAACCAAACAACAAGATTTCGGGTTTGTCTAAATCGAAAGTATTTGCAGATTGCAGACGACAAAATTAAAGTGACTGAAAATTTGAAATTTGTTTTGTGAAGGGTAAAAAACATTGTGGGAAAAGGAGAACCAGCATTTTCCCCTTTTCCCACAATGTTTTCTAATGGCGTCTTTCTCAGGGGCATCAAAAGTAGGGAATGTGTGGTAATGGGTAAGGAGCAAAATTTCTGACTAGCTATAACAAATTAGTTTAGCCAGTTAGAAACTGTGTCTCTGAGTTTTATGGTTAAAAACAACTCTAGAAATGTTATTTGTAATGATGGCTAATACCAAGTTTGAACAGCCATTCTTCATAGAAGATTTTTTGTCTAATTCCTTAAGATCTTTTTTACATTTGAAAGTACTACAATGTCTGATTGGCTAAACCAAACTTTCAAATTTAACTAGAGCTATCACTCAACGTGATCATACCCCCCACCAGCTCCTTGCCACCAAACAGGTCTTTAACACAGAATACAGAATGGTTGAGTACAAAAGTAAGAGTTGAACATGAGCGGCAAATTGTCGCAAGATACGCCCGTCTTACCCCAAGTTGTTAAGCTGGGGCATGCACCGGACTAAATTCAAGTATGAAAAATGACAAAGGGCAATAACTCAAAAATTAAGCAAGCAAGAGTTATGATTCCTGTGCACTGCAATCCCCCTTGATGAGATCTATCCATCCATGAAATTTCATAACCCTAGCTAGTATAGTTTTGGAGATATGCTTCGGACAAAATTCAAGTATGAAAAACAACAAAGGGCAATAACTCAAAAATTAAGGGAGCAGGAGTTATGATTCCTATGCACTGCACTCCCCCTTAATGAGATCTATCCACCCATGAAATTTCATAACCCTAGCTAGTATAGTTTTTGAGATATTCACCGGACCAAATTCAAGTATTAAAAACAACACACGGCAATAACTCAAAAATTAAGTGAGCAGGAGTTATGATTCCTGTGCACTGCACTCCCCCTTGGTGAGATCTATCCACCCATGAAATTTCATAACCCTTGCTAGTATACTTTTGGAGATACGCTCCGGACCAAATTCAAGTACTAAAAATGACAAAGGGCAATAACTCAAAAATTAAGCAAGCAAGAGTTATAATTCCTGTGCACTCAGCACTCCCCCTCGTTGAGATCTATCCACCCATGAAATGTCATAACCCTAGCTAGTATAGTTTTGGAAATACGCTCCGGACAAAATTCAAGTATAAAAACAACAACAAAGGGCAATAACTCAAAAATTAAGCTAGCAAGAGTTATGATGTGCACTGCACTCCCCCTCGATGAGATCTATCCACCCATGAAATTTCATAACCCTAGCTAGTATAGTTTTGGAGATATGCTCCGGACAAAATTCAAGTATGAAAAAGAAATTTGTCCAGAATCATCAAAGGGCCATAACTCCATGAAACCTAAATAAACCATAACCAAAATAGCATATGCACATCTCTGCTTTATACTGAGTCTATTTGTGTAGTTTGAACCAAATCTGTCCAATAGTTGATGAGAAAAAGAGCGGACAAGAAATTTCATGAAAGGGCCATAACTCAGTGAAAAATCAATGAACCATAACCAACATTTCATATGCACATCTCTGCTTGGTACTGAGTTTACCTGTGAAGTTTGAATAAAATTCGTCCAGTAGTTTATGAGAAATAGAGCGGACAAAAAGCTACAGACCGACCGACCGACCGACCGACCGACGGACCGACGGACGGACGGACGGACCGACAAGCTGACTCCTATATACCCCCCAAACAGAGTTTTGGGGGGTATAATAAAATGCATAGAATAAGACTAAG
Organism: Tridacna crocea; assembly: GCA_943736015.1. Taxonomy (NCBI): domain Eukaryota; kingdom Metazoa; phylum Mollusca; class Bivalvia; order Cardiida; family Cardiidae; genus Tridacna; species Tridacna crocea. Next base: position 48,450,662 of record OX031062.1, read on the forward strand.
GACCTTCTTAGGAATGCTTGATAAATAAACAGCCTAGTCATGATATTTTTGATTTTCATGTTTTTCCAGAGCAATGAAAAAGGCAATACAAGAATCTGTTTGAAAACAGTCTTGATTAGGATCAGACTTCAAAAATTTTGTAACATTGTCATAATGTTTCGGTATTACCATAATTTGGTCTCTTCGGCAGATGACAAAATTTTAGACCTGTTGATTTTGAAACTATTTGCATACAGCAAATTAATCATTTCAAACTGCACTCCATGTCCCGGAGAAAAGTACCTTTGAAAAACTGTTTGAAAAGGATAAAATGCTGATAACCAGCATTTTTTTGTTTTTTAAAGATGTTTTCTATCCTGTCGATAACAAATGCTATCTTCTGAACCACAATCATTTAACTTTTGGTCTTCAACAGCTTTTGATTTGGACAAGTCTACATCGCCTTACTGTGATAAAGGATTAACAATGGTCAAGATAAAAGGATTTGTCTTTGACAAAAAGCTTGTTTTACTTACAGTTAGAATGGGGTTATTTTCAAACATAGTGGCAAAGGGAGAAAACAAAAACATGTACATGCAAAGTACTAAAATAACTACAATGCTTTTTTCTCTGTTTCCAATATTTTGAGATTTACTTTTCAGGTAGCTTGGATTAACTTTCCAGTTGAAAGAACAGATTATGTTTTGCTTTTAATAAAGAATGGACACAATCATAAAGAGATTATTGCACAATAGTATGCAATCATTAGCTACAGGTATTTCAAGACTGCTGTAGCTTAATTTTTTTGGTCAACAAAAAGGTTAGTTTGCCACTAAACATTGGGAAAAGATTTTCAAAGAGAAACATCAGTATTTTTTTGCAGTCTTTACTGAAAATGAAAACAATCTTGAAAATAACTTTTATCCTATTACACACTACTGAAGTACAATACACAATAAGATCATACCACAAAATATGCAATTTAATCTTATTCTACACCAACAGATATTTTAACTCATTACGAAACGACAGTATTTTAGGTTTTTCCAAATCGAAAGCATTTGCAGACGACAAAATAAAAGCGACTGAAAATTTGAAATTTGTTTTATGAAGGGTGGAAAACAATGTGGGAAAAGGAGAAAATGCTGGTTAACAGCATTTTCTCTTTTTCCCACAGTATTTTCTAAAGGCTTCTTTCTCAGGGTTGTCAAAAGTAGGGATTGTGCGGTAATGGGTTAAGAGATATTCTAGTAAAAAAAAATCAAAATTACCAAACCTTGTAAATTATCACCAACGCTTTTGAAATCAAAGTTGAAAAGCTACTGGCTGCTTTCCCGAATAACCATCATAGAAACAAAGATGGGACAGGAATGAATCCTGTCAAAGTTTTCATAATCAATCCTCGAAAAGAAATTGGCAAAGTAAGGAATCAAACGAGCAACCCTTGTTCTCAAGTCCTGCACATTTCCAACAGAGCTACCGGTACATGGGCGTAGAATACCTCTGACAAAGTTTTTAGTTCGATGTTGTAAAATCATACAAAAACCTTTTTTTTTTCCAGATCACATTATGACCCATCTTCATGAGCCAAGTTTATGATCGCTACGTGGATCTTACCTTGGCTGATTGAGCCCGATTTCGAGATTCCTGCCATGCGCCCTCTATTGGATGTTGGTTATTACCCCCATTTACATAATTTTTCTAAAAGCAAATGAAATATCTTTTTACAAACTGTTTACAAATACACAAGAAGCAATAAGCAGACATCCAGTGGGTTTCCATGTTTTACCTTGTTCTTTTTTTATCAAAGATGAAATGCTACGAGTGATTTCATTCATTGCAACTAGAGGTGGCTGCATCCAATGAAAAAGCGTATCGGGTGAATGTGAAAATCCAGCTCGATCCTCCAAGGGTAGATTTACGTAGTGAATCATCAGTCTTGGCTTGCGAAGATAATTATGACCATAATTTACCATTCAATACTTTTACAGAAGAAAAAAAAGGGTCAAGTGGTTACTTGGTTGTTTACCTCAAGTTATTAAAGAGATTATCCAGAGATTTGTGACATAATGGTAGTTATGTCATCTTGACAAATAGCTGGACAATATATTGATCAAAATGTACCGGTATGTCATGAATAAAAAAAATAGATCTGTACCCCTGCGAAAAGTAGTTCTTGAATTCATGAACAGTTCATGGTACATGTTTTCGGTTCATGAACTGTTCATGAATTATTCAAGAACTGGTAGAAAAATTCGTGAACTGTCGTGTAGTTGTTCGTGAACTGGTGGTTCATGAACTCCGTGTTCATGAACTATAACTAACAGTTCATGAAATAGACTCTTACATCAGTTCATGAACTGATTGTTCTTGAACAATTCATGAACTTGCTTTTTTTAAGAAGTTCAAGGATGTATTTAGGTGGGACCATTCTAATGGAAAACAGCTATTTCCACTGTAATAGTATCCTAAAAAAGGTGCTATAATTAAAAATGAGTATTATTGTCCTACTTTGACTGAGCCACTCATTCCATCTAACAATTATCACTTATAAATCTAGGCCACTCTATTCTCATCACAAAAGGAGACATTAATTACCTCCCTTTTTTGAAAAATTGCAAAATATCGACAAATAATTTCAAGATGGACATCAAAACAATTTCTGGTCAGTTAGAAAAGCCCAAAAATATTATATCAGTATAAATCCTTATTTATCACCTGATAAGAAATTTCTACAAGAATTAGGATGGTAATAACTTAAACCCATTTTCAGTCATGCAATTTGCAGATATTTACTGTAAGAGGGGTAAATTTATACAAATCAAAAAATAATAATTTACTGTGTGGCTTCAAGTGCATTTTTGCTCTAACTCCTTAAATAGCTACTTGATGCTGCATAACCTTTTTGAACAATGGGAATGGAGGGGTTGGATTTAAGATTCAAAGTTTTCTACCAAAAAAGAAGTATGTCTCAAACACTACAACCAGTTCATGAACTTTAATTCATGGAACAGTTCATTGAACTGATTAAGAGCGGTTATTCATGAACTGTTCATGAACCGTTCATGGAACAAAACCAAAAGTTCATGAACACAAATGGTTCATGAACCGGCCATTTGCTGTTCATGGGATTGTTCATGAACTGTAGTTCAGGAATTGTTCATGAATTCAAGAACTACTTTTCGCAGGGGTACTCTTTGCCTCATAACTAAATGGTAGCCTTAGTCATAGTGAATACAATTTACAGGTGACAATTTTAGATCCCACAAAAACAATAAAATTTGTCTGTCAGAAAGTAGATAATGTTGTAGGAAAAGGAGAAAATGCTGGTTTTTACCAGCATTTTCTCCTTTTCCTGCAATGTTTTCTATCAAGGTCATTTAAATACGGCGATTATTTTGTACAGAGTTAAGCCATTATACACTACAATGCTGGATATGAATAGCACAGCAGAGCGGTCAATGCCACAGTTTTTGTCCAAAAAGCTTTCTATTTTAGCCATAACACGAAGCCAAAATCTTAAATCTACTTAACTCTTTACCTAACAACCCCATGATCCCACAACCTTGCTGATACAGGCTTTAGAAGCATTATGGAAAAAGGAGGAAATGTTTGTAATCACCATTTTCGCCTCTTGTCACAATGTTTGATAGGCTTTCACAGACAAATCCCATCATCTGAGCTACATTTAGCTCTTTACCAAACCACAAATTATTTTTCAACTTGTCCAAATTGGAAGCATTAGCAGACCACAAATTAAAGATGACACAAATGGTGGAATTTGTCCTAAATTTGGGAGAAAGTATTGTGGGGAAAAAAAGGAGAAAATTCTGGTGCCACAATGTTTCCAAAACGATTCTTTCCAAGGGTCCTAAAAACCTGGTATTGTTTAGTACAGGGGTAATTGACATATCTGGCGGTTTTGACTGATAGATGTTCCAATGTCTTGTCAGCCAATGAAAACACAGCATTGGTCATGTAAACAGAAAAGTCTGACACAATTTGTTATAGACATGCGATAATTTTATCGTATCTATTTAATTATCAAAACAGCCAACACTATTCAAATTAATAAGAAAGTTTGGGGAAAAATTTGTTGTAATTAACCTGGAGCAAAATATCACATAGAAAAAAACTGAAATAAATGCTCTTTCTCTTTGTATTCATCACCATTTTCTGGTTAGCTTGTCAGGCTTGACAACCGACATACCCTGTTACTAAGGGGGCCATGCCAAACTTGTATTTACAAAAAGGTCAATTCTCTGCACATTAAATTTTGTGCAATTGGACAATTCTGACGTTTTGTAAACTAGAATAGAATAAGAGTAAACAAAACGATTTCCACTGCAAAAATATCATTCAATGCATCTGCAAAAAGTATTGACTCATGTCAGCCTTCTCAGTCCTTGCATGTTGACCTGATTAAAGTTTTTGCTCTGAATAATCTTAGTAATGAACCCGCACACATTTCTAGAAATGGAACCATAATATGAGGAAACTCCAATGACAGGTAGATCAAAATCAGACTGCAAAATGTGCTATCTTATCCTAATATGCATGCTACCTTCATCCTTTTGGCTAAAAAGCCAAATTGTGTACCTCTTAAGTCACATCTTTTAATTGTTTTATGTTTATTTGTATCTCTCTGTTTGTTTGTTTCCATTATCAGTTGATTGATTGATTGATTGGTTGGTTGGTTGGTTGGTTGGTTGGTTGGTTGGTTGGTTGGTTGGTTGGTTGGTTGGTTGGTTGATTGATTGATTGATTGATTGATTGATTGATCTTTCTTTGGGGTGGGGGAAGAGATATTAGAGGCTTAGTTTTGTTCCCCATGTCAAGGCTTAAAGGAATGCAGATATATCCATTAAAGATTACAAAAGTGGGGTCAAATCGATGTAATTAATTTATCATGTTAATTGACCAAACATCCTGCTTTTATTGCCATAACTCTCTTTGTATTAAAGTTAAAATACAATTAAATGCATTATTTATTTGATAGCTGTACAAAGCATCAACCATTAACATTTAAATATGACCCTTTACCAAACAATAAACATTTTATACTCATGTACATTGAAACTGTTTCAAACAACAAATTCAATGATGCAAAATCATCTTTTTGTCTCTAAAATGATTAAAAAAAATAACATTGGAAAAGCAGAAAATGCTGGTCACAAACATTTTTTTTAAAATTTGCCACAATATTTTCAACAGCTCTTTTCTCCCAAGTCTTTTAAACATGAGATTGTTTAGTGAAGGGTTATATCATCTTGCAGGACATTTGATTTTTAGAAGCTTTATAAACCTGTCATGATAAAAGGGAGCCTTCATTCAAATACTGACTCTTTGAGACAAATGTTTGTATCTTACACCAGATCACAATTTAAAATATTGTGGTAAAAGAATTTAGTCATGGAGATCAATAATGCTCTTTTCTCCATGGTACTTTCATCTCACAAACTGGACCTAAATTTATGTTAGTTATATCAGATCTGAACTATGCTCTGACAACAGAAGTCTTAACTCTAATGCCCAAAACAACAAAATTTTAGCCTTGTCCAATTTGGAGGCACTTGCAGATAACAAAATGAGACTCAAAAAAAATTTTTTTTTCTAAATGGTAAAAATAAATGGTAATCAAATTGAAAAAAATTCAAAATAAAATCACTTTTTCTGACAGTGGCCCTTTTTCAAATGACTGCCCGTTTCATTTCAATTAATGTTCAAATGACCAAAGGCCATAATGTTAACTGAAACAGATCTGTAATGGTCACTTTTTTGATGTGGACAGGAAATGACCACTGAGCAAAATGCTTTCACTTCAACCTGTTTTATGTCAATCATACTGTATCTCCATAGCAAACTCTTCACACAGACCACAAAATCTTTGACTGGTCAGAATTCTAAGTAAGCATTTCTAGATGACAAATCAAATGTTTCATATATCATGAGATTTCTCTTTGAAAGGATAGAAACATTGTGGGAAAAGGAGAAAATGCTGGTAACCAGCATTTTCTCTTTTTCCCACAATGTTTTCAAATCAAAGTGTTTTATCCCTGGGTTGTTAAGCTCATGTGCATGGTAAAGGATTATTACTCATCCATTACCTCCCGATTTTCACCTTATTTTGTCATTCTTTTTTTTGTAAACATTGAGGCAAAAGCAGAAATTGTGTGTTTCTTCACTGGTAACAATATTTCACATGATAACTTTTATTCCTGTTCATCTATTTACTTGTATACTGGTATTTTGAGAGGTTGCTTTTCAAGCTGTTTGCTTCAGAAAGAAAAGTATTCATACTGAACTCCTATGATGTAATAGGAAGCAGTTATTTCTTTTTCACAAAGATCAGAGAGCATTTAATATGCAGTCTGATCTTGAATCTACCCTGTTCTTGGACAAGGGATGCCAATATATTTCTTAACCTTTTGCCAAATGAAAAACTGTAGCCTTGTCCAAGTTGAAGGCATTTGGAAAGGATGAATTAACTTGTAAATGAGACCATGCGTTTTGTCTGTCATAGAAAAGAAAACCTTGTTGGAAAAGCAGAAAATGGTGGTTACCAGCATTTCCTCCTTTTTCACACTATGTTTTCAAAAGTCTTCTTCCTCAAGATTGTTAAAATTCTGGATTGTGTTGTAAAAGGTTAAACCAAACTTGGCTCTATATTAATTCAATCATTAACAGCCAAAAATGTCTAAGTAAAGTGGAGAGTGCAGACTAAGATCAGATTGCATGTTTTGTGCAGCCTGATCATTGATCTACACTTTCAACATATGGGCAACTTCAGTTGTGAAAGGTGCTTCAAAATTTAACCCATTACCACATAATCCTGATTTTTGATGATCTTGAGAAAGAATCCTTTTGAAAACATGGAGGGAAAAGGAGAAAATGCTGGTAACCAGCATTTTCTCTTTTTCCCACAATGTTTTCTATCCTTCCAAAATCAAAGTTCAGTTTTTGATTAACATTTATTTTGTCGTCTGCAAATGCTTTCAGTTTGGACTAGTCAAACATTTTGTCGTTTAGTAGAAAGTTTAATCAAAATTTTAAAAAGTGATTGGATATAAGGCAATAGATTTATTCAACCATTCAAAACTTCAACAAAATTAAAGACAGGAAAAAGAGAAAAAAAAAAAAGAAAACCAATTTACATTTTGACTTTTATCAACAAATTGGTATCAAATGAGGTAAAAAATAACAATACAGAGAAAGTCAAGGCACTTATTTTCACATCTTTTTACTTCCCTTTGATTTTCAAAACTATTTTCTGTTTTGCCTTCAGGGGCTGTATTTACACCCTTACAGTCTTAATATAACAAGCAAGGGTTTTTGGGGTATCATAGTTTAGATCAGAAATGAATCTACATAGACAAATTTTTGTCAGCTAAAACAGTTTGGGTTTGAGCTCCACAGCCAGATATTTAAAATTAACAAGTCTTTTAGATGAGATGTTAAATCAGGTTCCTGTGTGATTCCACTCTGCCTAAGGATTGCAGTTTCATTAATACCATATAGCCTGCCCCCCCCCCCCCCCCCCCCACTTAACCATACAATCCTGACTTTTAGCATCCCTGCTGACTTTTAGCAGCCCAAACTCAGATATAAAACAAGAGGGCCATGATGGGCCTGTGTTCTCCACTGGCTAATTCGTAAAAAAACTACAAGCCAAACATTACATTATTTGGCAAACTGGTTTCAAACTTGAGGGCATACAATTTTTTTTCCATAAAAACCAACAAAAAAGTTGTGACCCCTGGGCAAATCCAGTTTTGACCACAAAGCTATAATTACTTGAATCCTGGTGGAGGTCTACAAGATAAAGCCCCATACCAAATAATACAGGTCTAGAATGTGTGGTTATAAACAGGAAGATTTTCTAAGTTTTCTCAATAAAAGGCCCCGTAAAACATAAAATCCATGAGACAGGGCTAAATTTAGTGGTCCTAGTCTTTATTATGGTTAGTAACAAGATGACTTAGAAAGTCTTCATCACAAAAGCCCATGTAAAACTTGTGACCCCTGGTGTGCGGACAAACTTGACCCTAAGGCTATAATTTGGGCCCTCCTGGTAGAGGACCACTAGTTAAAGATACATGCAAAATTTGGTAGCCCTAGGCCTTATAGCTAGGTACAAGTAGATTTTTAAAAAATTCCCAATATGAGCCCATGTAAAACTTGTGACCCCCAGGACAGGGACAAATTTGACCCCAGGGCTACAATTTGGGCACCTTTGGTAGACAACCACTTGATAAAGCTAGGTGCAAAATTGAGTAGCCCTAGGCCTTATGGCTTGGTACGAAAAGATTTTTAAAGTTTTCACTACATAAGCCCATATAAAACTTGTAACCCCCGGTGCCAGGCCAAATTTGACCTCTGGGCTATCATTTGGGCACTCTGGGTAGAGGTCTACTAGATAAAGCTACATGCCAAATTTGGTAGCCCTAGGCCCTATGGCTAGGTACCAGAAGGATTTTAAAGTTTTCCCTATATAAGCCCATAAAAAACTTGTGACCCCCGGGGTGGGGCCAATTTTGGCCCCAGGGCTAATATTTGAAGGAACTTGGTAGAGGTCCACTAGATAAAGCTACATGCCAAATTTGGTAGCCCTAGGCCTAATGGTTTCAGAGAAGAATATCTTCAAAAATTTTCAATATTTTTCAGTTTTGTTGCCATGGCAACCAGAGTTTTTGAAGGAATACAATTCTTTCAAGGAATTCTGAAGAGGACCATGGCAGGATCATTTCTGTGAAGTTTCATCAAAATTGGATGGGTAGTTTCAGAGAAGAAAGATGTTTGAAATAAAAGTTAACGGACGGACGGACGCACGACAGACACCGGGCCATGACATAAGCCTGCTGGCCTTCGGCCAGTGGAGCTAAAAAATGGAAAGAACTCTTATCATATCTGACAATTTTTGAACGGGGTCACGCAAGGAACTTTGCAGTGAAATTATTTCAAAATCAAATTCCATTTGGTTGCCATGGTAACCAGAGTTTTTGATGGAATCAAATTCTTTCAACATATTTTAAAGACGACCTCCCAAAAAACATTCCTGCCAAAGTTGGTCCAAATTGGCTTGGTGGTAAGGAGAAGATGTTTAAAGCATTGTTGACACCGCACAAGGAAAAGAACCCCTCACCCCACTACCATGGCCATGATTTTTTACGGATCAAAATTTCACAAACTTTTTTTTAAAAAGGTCACCCATGGAATATTACTGAAATTATTTAAAAATCTAAACAACAGTTTCATAAGTGAAACTGGTCTGCGGTTTCAGAGGAGAAGATTTTTAAAGAATTTCTTAGAAAATTCCATTTGGTTGCCATGGCAACCACAGTTTTTGATGGAATCAAATTCTGTGAAAGATTTTTAAAGAGGAATGGGTTTGATCCAAATTGGCCCAGCAGTTTAGGAGGAGAAGATGTTTAATAGAAGAACTGTTGACGACGAACAATGTGATCCTAAAAGCTCCCCATGAGCACAAGCCTTGAGCACCTTGTGCTCAGGTGAGCTAATAAAAGGTCTAATACATGAATACTATGGAAAAAGAAGCCTTTTGAAAACATTGTGGGAAAAGAAGAAAATGCTGGTAACCAGCATTTTCTCCTTTTCCCACAATGTTTTCTTCTCTTATCAAGGAAAAATTACACCATTTGAGCCACACTGAAATTGTAGTCTGCAAATGCTTCCAATTTGGACAAAGCTAAAATTTTGTCGTCTGGTAAAGGGTTAAAGTCATTAAAAATTGAAACTGTATGGTAGCAAGTTAACTATGTACCACATGAACAATTTTGGCCTAGTCTAAATCCAAACCCTTTACAGACAATTTCTAAGATTTAACTCAAATGCCTTCAAATATCTTTGAAAGGGGAGAAAACATTGTGTACATTGTGGGAAAGGAGAAAATGCTTGTTATCAGCATTTTCTTCTTTTCTTGCGATATTTCTGAAGGCTTACTCACTACGGGTCATTAATAGTTGCAAATATACACAGTATTGTCAAGGGTAAAAAGTCTGTCATTAAATGATTGAACTTTTCTTTCTTGTACTTCTTGTCACTTCCTGGAGTCCATAACTTTTGGCCAAACAACAGAATTTTAGACCTTACCTAATTAACCCTTTCCCAAACGACAAACTTTTGGACTAGACCAAATTGAAAGCATTTGCAGACTACAATTCAACTCTTGCTGAAAAGATGATTTCTGTCTATGATAGGGTAGAAAACATTGTGGGGAAAAGGAGAAAATGCTGATTACCAGCATTTTCTCCTTTTCCCACAATGTTTTCAAAAGGCCACTATTCCAGACCCGTAAAAACCAGGGATTGCTTGGGTTAAGAGCATTTCCAGATGACAAAAAATGCCTTCTTTCAGAGATAGAAAACATTGTGGAAAGAAGTAAAATGTTGGTTATCAGCATTTTCTCCTAAACCTACACTGTTTTTCAAAAACTGTTTTGTCAAGGCTGTTACTTGGAATTGTATGGTAAAATGTGTGATAAGTTGAATGTTTGTTTCTTGTGATGGGGTTTTATGTACATGTTGCTTCTGCATTTTTCATTTCATTCATAGCTTAAGTTTTCATGCCTTTCCAACCCTGGTGCTCAGCAGTGCCTTTCCCATGAACAACAGACATTCAGAACACGGAAACTACAGAGTTTCCATTTTGTAGTTTTACTTGATGATTTTGTTTTAATGAAAAGGCTCTATTTAACGGACTGACACCAGTCTAGCTGACAGGTAGAAGGGGAAAAATTCAGAATTTGTTTATTTCTTTTGTACACATGTATGTTAAAAGAAAAATCCTGGTTGATCAACCTTTAAAAAGCATTTAAGCCTTTACCATAAAATCCCTGGTTTTCACAACCCTGAGAAAAACACCTTTTGAAAACATTGTGGGAAAAGGAGAAAATGCTGGTAACCAGCATTTTCTCCTTTTCCCACAATGTTTCCACCCTTCCCAGAACAAATTTCAATTTTCGAGTCGCATTAATTTTGTCATCTGCCAATGCTTCCAATTTGGAATGGTCTAAAGATCTTGTTGTGTGGTAAAGAGTTAAATCTTTACCCCTTCATCAAACAATCCTGTGTTTTAGCAACTCTGAAGAAATGTACTTTTAAAAACATTATGGGAAAAGAACTAAATGCTAGAGTTCAACCCATTGAGAGACAAAAATGGTATTATTTCAGCCACAGTTTATTTTGTCCTTTGCAATGGTGTACCATTTAGACTAGTCTACAACCCTGTTATATAGTAAAGAGTTAAAATACAATTTTAAAGGGAGTCAAATTTTTGTGGTTAAAATCCCCTACGTTTGACCTCTTTCAACTGCAAAGGGATTTTTGAAAATTAGTCAAACTGAATCAAGAGACACTAGAAGAGTTACACTATAGTAATGAGTATAGTATTATAAGTAAACTCATATTTAAGGTTTGAACTATGAATACATCAGAAAGCATCGTAGCAAATGGAGGAAAGGAGAAAAAAAGCGAATATTTAAAGTTTTCTGGTAATTTCACATTACTCTTTTATTTCATTTACTCGATACTACGAGTATAAAATAGAAACTGGATTTAATTCTTCCAAATGAAAAAATTTTGCAATGGTCAAATTTGAAAAGCTTTTGCAGAAAACAAACCAAATGTAGCACAAATTAGAAAATTTTTCTTTGAAACATAACATCTAAAAAATTTAGTATGAAAAGGAGAAAATGCTGGTTCTTTTCCAACAATGTTTTCAAAAGTCATTTTCCCTGGGCTCCTAAAAATTCAGGGTCGTGTGGCAAAAGGTTAACCCTTTCCCGAACACGCCCTTGTTTTTACGTGTCTACAGTACACGTCTTTTGAAAACACTGTGAGAAAAGTAAAAATTGCTTGTAACGAGCAATTTCTCCTTTTCCCACAGCATTTTCTGCCCATTCGGATAATTTTCTGCCATTGTTATGAAAGTTAAAATTGTTGTCTGCAAACTCTTTCAGTTTGGAAGAGTCTAAAATTTGTCGTTTGGGAAAGGGCTAAGGTACGTCATGCAAGCAATTCATAGTACCATAGCAGGGGTATATCTTGAGCATTCATAAATAAAGTGCAAATTATTGCTCAGAATTATACATAGAAAATATTGCACTTTCAAGGGTGTTGCTTTGTGGTAAGAATATCCAAACACATTAGGCAGTCAATATGATCGATTGAATTTACAGTTATGTGTCATTGCCAAAGGTAACCCATATGGCCGAACCACACCCCCTCCCTTCCCCCACGCCCCCCTGAAGGCTGTTAGTTTTGTTCTAAGGGCACCTGGATATTTGCTGGAAAATTTACACTGTATTTTTTTCCAAAATAATTATTTCTTGTTCAATTCTTTATGACTACTTTTCCAGCATCATTGTTGAACACGAAAGTCAGGACAACTTTATATCACAAACAAACAGGTTAGATATGTTGGAATAGAGCAAGATACAGAACAAACCCATTTCAACTCTTTACCAAATGACAAAATTTTGGACTGTTCCAAATTGAAAGCATTTGCAGAGAGCAATAAAATGTGACTCAAATACTGAACCTTGCTTTGGGAAGTACAGAAAACAGAAAACATTGTGAGAAAAGGAGAAAATGCTGGCTACCACAATGTTTTTAAAAGTCATTTTTTTGGGCTCTTAAAAACTCCGGATGATATAAAATGTGACTTTAATATTGAACTTTGCTTAGGGAAGTACAGAAAACATTGTGGGAAAAGGAGAAAATGCTGGCTACCAGCATTTTCTCTTTTTCTCACAATGTTTTCAAAAGGCCTTATTCTTAGGGTCATTATAAGTCTGGATTGTTTCATAAGGAGTTAAGTTACACTGGGTTCTTTAGTGTGCTGAGTGTATAGCACTATCACACAGGAACTTGATTTAACGTCTCCTCTAAAAGACTTGTTATTTAACCCATTACCACACAATCCCTACTTTTGACGCCCCAGAGAAAGAAGCCTTTAGAAAACATTGTGGGAAAAGGAGAAAATGCTGGTAACCAGCATTTTCTCCTTTTCCCACAATGTTTTCTACCCTTCACAAAACAAATTTCAAATTTTCAATCACTTTTATTTTGTCATCTGCATATGCTTTCAATTTGGACCAGTCTAAAATATTGTCGTTTGGTAATGGGTTAAACATCTAGCCGTGGAGCTCAAACCCACACCCTCACGTAACCCGAGACTTGATGTTTACAATTCCTATGCTCTATCACCTGGGCTAGAAAGGCTAGTCACAGCCAATATACAGGAGCACTGCAAGTTTCGTACTGACTTATCTTCATCTTGATGCTTAGATACATCTGAATACTGAGTTATTGGTATTACATGTATATCCACTAAAGTAACATCAAAAGTGGCAAAGATCAAGTTATTTTCAGGAAATTATCAGTCTGTACAGATGAAACTAGTTACACTTTCCACTATGGATTCACCCCCAACCAACCCTGCTTTGTGGCTTTTGTTTTTGCCGCTGGACAAGATATCTTATCATGAGTGGGCAGCATTTGGTGCTATCGCCTCTGTAGATAAGTTCATAACCTGATGGCACTTTCTCAGATTAACCTTTTCCCAGACAACCCAAAGTTTTAATAAAGGAGCCTTTTGAAAACACTGTAGGAAAAAAAAATATGCTGGTAACCAGCATTTTTTTCTTTTCCCACAATGTTTTCCTTCTTATCAAAGACCAATTTGAAAGCATTTGAAGACGACAAATAAAAATTGATGTAGCTTAAAATTTTTGATAATTTCTGTCTTTGATAGGGAAGAAAACATTGTGGGAAAAGGAAGTAATGCTGATCTACAGTATTTTCTCCTATCCCTTTGATGTTGGCTATTAAACCTCAGAATTATGCAACAATCACTTTTCATGTCAACACTCAAGAAGAAAACTCCTAAAAATGTTGCGAGGAAAGAATAAGTTGCCAGTCACCATCATTTTCAATTTTTTCTACACTGTTTTCTAACCAGAGTTTAGAAAAAGAAGCCATTAGAAAACACTGTACAGAGAGGATCGAATATTAGTTCACAACATTTCTTCTTTTTCTAACATTAATCAACTCTTTACTACACAATCCAAACTTTTAACGACCCTGAGAACGAAGCCTTTTGAAAACATTATTGGAAAAGGAGAAAATTTTCCCACAATGTTTTCTACCCTTCCCAGACCAATTTTCAACATTTTCAATCACATTTATTTTGTCATATGCAGATGCTTTCGATTTCGACTGGTCTAAATTTTCTTGTATGGTTAAGAGTTAATTTCTACCCTTTCAAAGACACATTTGAAATTTTTTGTCTGGAAATACCTTTATTTGGAGAAGTCTAGAATTTTTCAAAGAGTTACACAAACTAATTTGTTGTTTACAATTGTTTCCAACGTGATTAGTCTTGTATGTTGTTGTTTGATTCAGTGTAAGACAATTTCAAGACCTCATGATATTGAGTCCTGCCTTTCAAACAGAACTAAGGTATACCGGTATATACATATAATTACTTTTCAACTGCTGTTTTCCCTGTAACTCTCCTATGTAGATTCAATTCTTATAAATAATGAGTGGGTAACTGGAAAGAATATACATGTATTCATGGAGACTACAACATTCTACCCAGTAATTACCCTACTGCTAATAGATCTATAGGTCTGTGTAACTTGTTAACAATAATTGTAAAGATTATTTTTAAGAATTTCCTAATCAGAACCATCTTAAGCCCTTCAGGCATACACAAGATATGAAGTAGGTATTCATTTGCCAATATTGTGTAGTGAGATTATGTAACATTACCTAAGATTGGTCAATAGTGGATCACATGACCCTAGTCAGTAATAATATGCAAGGTCATGGGGTCGTAACAATTGAAAACCATTGGTGTACTGTTGACCAGGCTTGTGTAAGATTGGCAGGTTATCTGTTAACTGTTGGGCAGTCTTACATGGGAAATGACCACTGGCTATCTTTGACCATCACTCTATGAGATAAAACTTTTTAATTACACACAAGATACTGTAATAGTGCACTTGTTACAGAGGAAAAGTCAGGACACCAGTGTTTGGGGCTATTGGATTTTCTTACCCAAGAATCAGTAAGGTATTTTGATTACTATTATACTTTCATTCATAAATGAACTCTAGAGTGGGGTTCACTTTTCCTGGGTAAACATAGTAGTGGGCAGACTGCCAGGTTACTGCACTAGAACTAGTAAACAACTTTTCTACCTGATGAGCATGTTCCTTCCGTGTTTGACTCTTTACAAAACGACAAATTTATAAACTGGTCCAAACTGAAAGCATTTGCAGACGACAAAGTAAACGTGACTGTGAAATCGAAATTTAATTTGAGAAGGGTAGAAAACATTGTGGGAAAAGGAGAAAATGCTGGTTAGCAGCATTTTCTCCTTTTCCCACAATTTTTTTTAAAGGCTTCTACCACTACCTCAGGGTCATCAACAGTTATATTTGTGTGATAAACTGCAAATGATGTTTTCTGTCTATGATAGAGTAAAAAAATATTGTGGGAAAAGAAGAAAGTGCTGGTTACCAGCAACTGCTCCTTTTTCTTACTATTTTCTAAAGCATTTTTCAGAGTCATTGAAGGATGGAACTGCGTGGTAAAGGGTTTGCAAACAGATTATTGGACTGGTACAAATTGAAAGCATTTGCCGACGACAATTACTTGTGACAAAAATTCTGTGATTTGTCTTTGAAGGGTTATAAAATACTCTGGAAAATGGAGAAAATGGTAACTAACACTTTTCTCCTTCACCCACTATGTTTGCTGAAGCCTCTGTTTCAAGGTCACATAAATTTGACTGTCTTTTTTAAAAACATTGTAACAGTTGAAGAAATGAAATATCAGAAATTTTTTCCTCTTGTAATTTTCTTTTTATTTCTGCCTGAATATAAACATATTTTTAGCAGTGCTCGATAATACCACAGTATCCAGTTCACCTATCCATTTATTCCTATGTTCCTTAGGAGGATAAGTAAGTATAAAACTGACATGCTGGCACTTTTATTGGCCCCTTTGCTTCACAAAGATAAGCTTATTAACACTGTTTCAGCTTTGTGTCTGGTCTAATTTCAAATAAAATTAATACAAAAAGCACTCTATTGGGCATAAAACTTGATTAATATTTTGTTTCCTATAGTATTATAAAAAGCAGAGGCTTTAATAATTCATTAAACATTGATCAACCAAAACAGAGGAGGGTAAAATAAGTGTTAAGGGCTAAAAGGGCTGGGATTACTCTTCACAAAAGGAAACAAAATCAAAACTACTGGTAAACCCTTTACCAAAAATAAATGATACTTTTGGACTGGTAAAATTTTGAAAGTCCGAAAAAGTACAAAAAAAAATAACTGTTCACAACAGAGAAAATGCTGGTACAACCAGCATTTTCTTCTTTTCCCACATTGTTTTTTGAATGGCTTCGGCTGAAGGGTTTATAAACCATGAATTGTGTAGTAAAGGGTTACAAGGCCTGGGATTAAAGTTAAAATGGCAGTGTTTATCCAGTATTTATTTTATCAACAATTTGATTGGTACTTAAGCTGTTTGACACTTGCTTTCTTTACAGTCCTTACCCTAAGGGTACCTTGTCAGTATCAGGAAGGTCATTTTCATGTTTTATGACAAGAATGTATCTTTTGAACACATAGCACAATTATAACATAATTATGTTATAACATAACTATGTAATGTTAGTATTATGGTGTATCAAAAAAAAAAGATTTTGATTAAAAAAAACTTGAAACTTACTTGCAAAAACCAACACAAAAAATACATACATGATGCATGAAAAAACTTAATACGTTAAAAGAGGGTCAAAAAGTTGTCCATCACTTCCATTTAAAATTAATAATTTATCAGAATTTTTATAATATTGAAGACTTCAATGGAAGTAGAGAAAGTTTAGGTATCCATTGGAATATGAAAAAAAAAGTTGTACCATAATATTTTTTTTTAAAGAAAAAAATAGTCAAATCATTTTCTATTGTAGTTACAGAACAAGATTAGTGCTTGCAATTTCTATGTTATATGGTAAGAATGTCTCTCTGTTGTAAACATAACACAATGGTAACATAAATGTTATGTTAGTATTTTGTGTTGTGAAAAAAAGAATTTGTTCTGAATAAAAATTTGGCATTTACATGGATAAATAAAAAGAAAAATGAAATGCATGGTTTATGAATAATTACTTTCCATACATTATATGAGGCTAAAGCAAATTTTCTATCAAGTGCTTTTAAATGATTTATCAGATCTTCTTTAATTCTAAAGACTTAAATGGAAGAAAAAGTTTAACCTTAAAATCTGGATTGAGGAAATGTTTGCACCTGCTTTTCATTTACTGTTATCATTTTTTATCATTATTGTAATTTATAAGGGCTTTTTTTTTGGTAAACAATTTCCACAATCATAATAATTGTACCACTTTCACAAGATATTGGCATCATACAGATGATAAATGCTTTTGTGCATTTAAGAGTTACAGCTGCCTTCTATAAACCATAAACTACTTTGCAATTTTTTGATAAGGAGTTTCTACAAACCTTTAGATTGGTTAAATTTAGTGGGAATTAAGTTAACAATACATATATACATGTATACTTATCTCTCTCAATTCTGCTTATTAGGAACAACACCTGTTCTTGTGCTGAATGTGTGAGGCAAACAAAAACCCCAAACCACACAAATATTTACAACATTACAAAAATTATAACTTGTTAAATTTGAAAGCAATCTACAGTCCATAAATAAATGTGGGTGAAATATTGGAATTTGTAAATGAAATATTACAAAACAAAGTGGAACAAGAGCGGCAAATTGTCGCAAGATACGCTCATCTTACCCCAAGTTGTAAAGCTGGGGCATGCACCGGACAAAATTCAAGTATGAAAAACAACAAAGGGCAATAACTCAAAAATAAAGCAAGCAGGAGTTATGATTCCTGAGATCTATCCACCCATGAAATTTCATTACCCCAACTAGAATAGTTTTGGAGATATTCACCGGACAAAATTCAAGTATGAAAAACGGCAAAGGGCAAGAACTAAAAAATTAAGCAAGCAAGAGTTATGATTCCTGTGCACTGCACTCCCCCTCGATGAGATGTATCCACCCATGAAATTTCACACACCTAGCTAGAATAGTTTTGGAGATATGCTCCGGACAAAGAACTGGACGCCACACGGACGCCCGCCCGCCACGGGTGATCCCATAATACGTCCCGTCTTCGACGGGCGTATAAAAAGGAGAAAACACTGGTTCCATGCTTATTTTCCCAGTAGTCTTTAAAAAAAATTGTTATATAAAGGGTTAAGTCACATATTTGACACATATCTGATGGATAAAAAAGGCATTAACAAACAAAATAAAAGTTGTGGGAGTATGTGGAATGACAACAGGTATTGTTAACGTGTTCTATTGTCTATTTCATACAATATTGTGGAATGTACCAGGTACACACTCTGCACTAGTAAAGGGGAACAACTTTGGTTACAAACAACAATTTCAATTGCATTTTTCGAACTCTATTCCAGCTGATAAAATTCCAGACTAGCCTCCAGTGAAAGAAATTTTACTCAACTCCATAAAAGAAAAGATTTGAAGCTCAAATGATAGGGTTTTGTGTTTTAAGAGAATAGAAATACTATGTATTATGCTAAACCCTTTACCAGATGACAAAAAATTACGCCTTGTCTTAATTGAAATCATTTGCAGACCACAATTTCAACATGGCTCAAATGGTAAAATTATTCTTTGATGGGATAGAAAATATTGTGAGAAAAGGAGAAAATGTTGGTTACCAGCATTTTCTCCTTTTCCCACAATATTTTTAAAAAGCTTCTTTCACAGGGTAGTTAAGTTAGGATCATGTGGTAAAGGAATAAGATAACGCACAATAATTATTTTCAATAGTTTTAATTAGGGTCATCAAAACTTTGGATTGATTACAAAGGGTTATTGTGGAATCAACATATATATTGGAAAAAGGGAAGAATTCTTTGATGAATGAGTATAGTCTTTCATACTAAACAAAGTTAACACTTTTCTACATAACCACAGTTTCAAATACCCTAAGGTAAAAGATTTTTAAAAATGTGGGAAAGGGAGGAAAAAACTGGTACATATAATTTTTTTCCTTCTCCCATAATGTTTTCTACCCCAACACAAAGAAATATCAGTGTTTGAGCCACAATTTTTCATCCTTTGATGTATCATAAATTTTCAGACTTGTCAAATTTGAAAGCAATTGCAAATGACAGACAAAAGATCCAAATTGATGGCTCTTTCCTTTTACAACAATGTTTCAAAAAGCCATTACCTTAACCCTTTCCCAAACAAGCCCTTGTTTTTATGTGTCTGCAGTACAAGTCTTTTGAAAACACTGTGGGAAAAGGAGCAATTTCTGCTTTTTTTATCAAATTTGAAATTGTCATCTGCAAACTCTTTGAGTTTGGAAGAGTAAAATTTATCGTTTGGGAAAGGGTTAAGTTATAGAATTAAAACAGTAAGGGTCATAGTCCAATATTTATTCAATTTTAAGAAAAAACATTTTTTTTCCTCTGAAGTCTTCTAAAATACATGAAATAACCTACATTATTAATATTATTTCTTTTATAATTGTGTTTGCCAGCATCTTCTCTTCTCCTATTGACTACAATGTTTTCTATACTTAGATAGAAGAATTCCACATTTCAGTAATTTTGTTGTCTGTTAAAACATCTAAAATTTTGGAAAGAGTCAGTGTTGGCACTGGTCAGTGTGCTGATTTAAGGTCAAACAGACAGAATGCATGCCAATGTCTCATTATGATGTCATAAATAGACCAGGGATACACCATATGATGTCATGTTATAAAATTAACACAATATGACATCAGATTGCATTTTGGGATAATCACTTGTTTACAGATATGCAATATGATGTCATGGTAACATGACTAAGGTCAGACAAGGTCAGAGTGATAGACAATAATTTTGTGATTACATTACATTACACAGTACATGTATTTATTTGCCAATAATTGTTGTTTTTTTTCTAAGCTATAAGTGTTTTTTTCACCAAGTTTTTTTTTAACATGCAGTTTATTCATTTGTTTCATAGAGGTCAATTTAATAAGAATTTAAGAATAATGAACCCATTTTTAGGTTCCTGCATTTAATTTTTAGTGCAGATTTAAAAAGACGTGGTGCATTGCAGATGGCCATGACATAAGAAGATTTCATACAACCTGAAAATGATTGTATATTTTGGAAAACTATTTTCCAGCATTTCGATGAGAATTCTTCCATTGATACACTGTAGTTTACATTTGGAAAACTGGAAAATATTTTCTAACCCAGTGTACCACATAAACCCTAGTTTTAAAAATCACAAGAAATGCATTGTAAGAAATAGGAAAAATTGCTCATTACCAGCATTTTTTTCACTTTCCCACAATGTTATTGTACCGTTTCAAGAAAACTTTTCTTTTTTTGTGCAATATTTAGGCTGTTGCCTGCAAATGCTTTAACCCTTTACCCCATAGGGCATTTCTATGGTATCTCTAATTGACCCTAAATAACAGCAAGGATGAAGCTGTTTTTTATGGGTGCATGACACCTATTGATAGCATAGAAAACATTGTGACAAAAGGTGAAATTGCTCGTTATGAGCAATTTCACCTTTTGCCACAATGTTTTCCAAAGGCTCCTAAAAGCGATGCGTAGAAATGAGTATCTGTGGAGTAACGAGTTAAACTTGGAACAGTCTTTTTTTTTTGATAGTAAAGAGCTCAACTTGAAACATAAGACAATCATATTTGAAGATTGAAATACCTAAAATTACTGGTATTTTTAAATCTTCAAATACCAAATAATCAATTTTAATCATGAATTATCAAACAATTTTTTTTCTTAATCTTAAAATACAAAAAAAATATGAGAAACTTGGAGCACTAAAAAATCATATGTTAAACATATCAGTAATACATAAAATTATCATATTTCAAACTTGAAATTCTTGCCGAATACATTTTGAACATGGATCAGTAACAAATTATATTATTGCCTTTAAACACCAAATGGCCATATGACAAACTTGAATTAACTGAAAATGCCTTTAAACACCAAATGGCCATATGATAAACTTGAATTAACCGAAAATAAATCATGGTATCAACTTGAAATACCTGTAGTTAACAGTAAGATTTAAGATTTTTAACAGTTCAAAATCATATTTCAAAATTGAAATACCAAAATAGTAATATTTTACACTTGGAATACTTCAGCTATACTTTTACTGCAAATGGTAGAATTGCCCAAATGGGCTTGTCAGTGAAATGGGTTTAAGCCTACAAAGCCCACAGAGATCCAAATTTTAAGAGACATGCACCACAACATATCATGGAGATAATTGTGGTAAGTTACAAGTTATTCTGATGGAAACTGTAGGAAATTGCTAACAGACAGATGGATGGACTACCCAGACTGGAAAATGCAATACAAACCTTTGGCGTATAAAACACATGGAAAGGTGGTAAAAAAGCATTCTTATTCATGGTTTATAAAAAGCTTGAATTTTTGGCAATGAACTACTGTACTCTTGTCCTAACCCATTACCACACAATCCCTACTTTTGACGCCTCTGAGAAGGAGGCCTTTTGAAAACACTGTGGGAAAAGGAGAAAATGCTGGTAACCAGCATTTTCTCCTTTTCCCACAGTGTTTTCTACCCTTCCCAGAACAAATTTCAATTTTTCAGTCACCTTTATTTTGTCGTCTGCAAATGCTTTTAATTTGGACCGGTCCAAATTTTTCCCGTGTGGTAAAGAGTTAACCCTTTACTAAACAATCCATGGCTCAATGACCATGATAAAGAAGCTTTTGATGAAAGAAAAGATGAAAATGGTGACAATGAACATTTTCTCTATTTGCAATAAAAAGTTTTCTACTGACATGTAAATTGCATCATTTTAGCCACATTTGATTTAACCCATTACCACACAAAGCCAACTTTTAATGACCCTTGGAAAGAAGCCTTTTCAAAACATTGTGGGAAAAGGGGAAAATGCTGGTAACCAGCATTTTCTCCTTTTCCCGCAATGTTTTCTACCTTTAACAAAACAAATTTTAAATTTTCATTCACTTTTTTAATTTTAAAATTTGCACCACTAATATTGTTGTCTGCAAATGCTTTCAATTTGGACAAGGCTAAAATTTTGTCTTCTGGTAAAGGGTTAGGGTCTGCACATGCTTCTAGAATGAATGACTTTGAAAAATGATGTCTTGTTACTTTCAGTCTGTTTACCTTTCTTGCAGAGTTGACTAATGAACCTCTCTTGAGGTTGGAGGTGCCAGACAGATAGAAGCTCAACACCACCATGCAAGACCCCTATGCTGCCATCATGGGAGCCCAGCAAAGACAAGATCCATTTAAAACCTTCTCCACAGCCAACAGAGGCAATCCGTCTTCCCTTCCTACAAATCCTTCAGCTGCCTCATCATACTACGGTTTATCTTATGGTTCCAATTTCACCAACCCTCCTCCAGATAGCTACCAGCAATCAATGGCAATAGCATCAGGGATGGCTTCAGAGTTTACTCCCTTGCCTGCTCACATGGGTTCACCAAATGCACTCAGTCAAGGCAATAATGGACTTTCACGAATCAATCCAACTACTCATACAATAACACATACTCAAACTTCCCCGTCGTCAGGCACAGGAATTGGAAATCTCTCAGACTTATCCTCACCCATGCCATCTTCATCTAGTCGTATAAGTATGTCGCCCGACGGTCAAAACCAAAGTCAAATGTCTAGTCCATCACCAAGTGATTCAATTGGCATAAAGCGTGAGCATAATTCAAACTCAAGTGACTCAGATAAGCGTGACAACACTGATGACGATTCGTCAGGGATACCACCTAAGAAACGCTTGCATACAGTGCCTCTAGACCAAAGAGATAATCTATACTGGGAAAAACGTAAGAAAAATAATGAATCTGCAAAGCGTTCCAGGGAAGCCAGAAGAATGAAAGAAGAGCAGATAGCTTTAAGAGTGGTTTATCTGGAACAAGAGAATCTACAGCTTAGAACTGAAGTGTCATTACTTAAGAGTGAAATTGAAAAACTCAGATGCATGCTTTACAATTCATAAATTGTGTTTGTATCATTTGAATTTCATTTGTAATATAAGAAGACTTTTATTTTAAACAGTTTGAAGTCAGATTTTTTTTTTTCGACTGAAAGATGTCATCATTTTATTTAATTACATGCATTTTGTTTTTGATGCTTTAAGTCCAAAAAATGAAAACTTTGCTTTTTCATATTAACCCTTTACTCCGTAGAAACTCATTTCTACGCATCGCATGTGGAAGCCTTTGGAAAACATTGTGGCAAAAGGTGAAATTGCTCGTGACGAGCAATTTCACCTTTTGCCACAATGTTTTCAATGCTATCAAAAGGTGTCAAATAGTATAATACACATAAGAAATGGCTTCATCCTTGCTGTTATTTAGGCTCAATTAGAGATACCATAGAAATGCCTTATGGGGTAAAGGGTTAAGAGATAGAAAATAAGTAGGTTATAGAAAAGCTGCTAGATTTTGGTACAGTGTTACAGCAGTGAGAGAAACAACAAAATGTTTTCTCGGGGAAAATCCAGGTTTTACCAGCATTAATTTTCTCCTTTACCACAATGCTTTTGTAACCCTTTATATGGAAATACCAAATAAAGAACCATATCTATAATTGATGTCTGCAAATGCTCTTAAATTCTTGCAAGGCTACAGTTTTGCAGTCGGGTAAAGCAGTTTTAACTTTGAGAAAGTTTGGTCTTATCCTGTAATCATTTTTTTGTATTGTGTATGATTCTCAGGGGCAAAAAAATATATCCTCAGGAAGTGTTTTTATATTTGTGATTTATTTTTCACTATTTTTATCATATGATATATATATTTTAAAGCCTGACTTTATTAAAAATTCATACAAAAATGTAAAATTTAATATTATTATAAAGGGAAGACCTGGGTCTGTATTCTGTAACATCCTTAGGAGTATATTGTCTTATTTTCTAAATTATTCAAAATATGAAAGTAACGCAACTTTTGACTGGTTAACCCTTTACCACACAATCCCGACTTAATGACCCTATGAAAGAAGCCTTTTGAAAACATTGTGGGAAAAGGAGAAAATTCTGGTAACCAGCATTTTCTCCTTTTCCCACAATGTTTTCTACCCTTCCTGAAACAAATTTCGTTATTACAGTCACCTTTACAAGTGCTTTCAATTTGGACCAGGCTGTAATTTTGTTGTTTGGTAAAGAGTTAAACTAAATGGTTTAGCCTATTAGAAGTTTTGTTACTTTCAAATTTAGAAAATTCTGGAGAAAACAACTGAGAATCTGAAAAATGGTTGATGAGTACATACTATGGTTGGTGAATACAGACTTCTAAGTTTCCTGTACATGGAATATTATTCCTTATCACAAGAACATCCACAGAAACATAGTGACAAAAGGAGAAATTGCTCAATATGTGCAATTTCTCCTTTTCCCATATTGTTTTAAAGTATGGTAAGCTTACTGCTGAAGAAGACTCATTCTGCTTGTTTTAATGTCCTACATGTACATGTATGTGCATTTTCAATATGTCTAGTTGTCTCTTTAACAACAAAATTTTAGATCAGCCCAAATCAAAAGCAGCTAGACAATATATTAACTCTTATCAAACAACAAAATTTTAGACTAGACCAAGATGAAAGCATTGTAGATGACAAAATGAAGAAGAATAACTGCAAGTCAAAAACTGGAATTTTTTTTGGGACAGGAGAAAACATTGTGGGAAAAGTACATGTAAATGATGCTGTTCTCCTTTTCTCACCAGCATTTTCTTCTTTTCCTACATTTTTTTCTATCCTTCCCAAAACAAATTACAAGTTTTGAACCACTTTACCAAACGACAAAATCTTAGCCTTGTCCAAATTGAAAGCATTTGCAGATGACATTATCAATGTAGCTGAAAACATGCAATTTTTCATTGGTAGGGTAGAAAACATTGTGGGAAAAGGAGAAAATGCTGGTTACCAGCATTTTCTTCTTTTCCCACAATGTTTTCAAAAGGCTTTTTTCTCTGGGTCGTTAAAAGTCGGGATTGTGTGGTAAAGAGTTAATTTTCTGCTAATGCTTTCAAAAAGACTTAATTCTTTATAAAACGACAAAATTTTTGACTTGTCTAAATTGATGAATTTACGAATCACAAATTAAGTTATCTCTTTTCCAACAATGTTTTCAAAAGTGTCTCTCCCAGGGTCATTGTAACCTGCAATTTTTGGGGATAACCCACTTCCAGACGACAATATTTTAGACTAGTTCAAATCGAAAGCATTTGCAGACGACAAAATAAAAGTGACTGAAAATTTGAAATTTATTTTGTGAAGGGTAGAAGACAGTGTGGGAAAAGGAGAAAATGCTGGTTACTATCATTTTCTCCTTTTCCAATAATGTTTCTAAAGGCTTTCTTGGGGCGTCAAAAGTAGGGATTGTATGGTAATGGGTTAAGGGTCAACCTTTTACTCTTTACCATACAGCAAAGTTTTGGACTGAAAGGATAACTGAAAAAAAAAAATTCTTAGAGAAGAAGAGAATGCTGAATAATAGAGTTTTCTCCTATGCCCAAAATATTTTCAAAGGCAGTCTTCTTTGAGTGAAAAATAAAGAGGACTTTTTTTGGTAAAGGAATAAAATTCCAGTTAAAACTGAGAGAGATTATCTCAATATTTTACTGAGATTATCTCAGATTTTTGTGTCATAGAAATACCGGTGAAAATACATGTAGTTAATCCATGATTCTGTATATAATAAACCCTTTCCACACAATACATTTTTTTAAACGCACACACACACAAACACACTCAATACAAAACAACAAAATTTTAGGTTTGTCCAAATCAAAAGCATTTGGACACACCAAAATAAAAGTGACTGAAAGTTTGAAATTTGTTACGTGAAGGCTACAAAGCCTTGTGGGAAAAGAAGAAAGTTCTGGTTACCAGCATTTTTTCCTTTTTCCACAATTTAATCTATAAGCTTTTTTGTCTGCATAAGCTTTTAATTTGGTTTTATTCTTTACTACACAATCCCAACTTTTAAGTAACCTGAAAAAGAAGGGTTTTGGAAACATTGTGGTGACAACCCAGCATTTTCTCCTTTTCCCATGAGGTTTTCCACCCTTCTCAGAACAAATTTTAATTTTTTAGGCACATTTAATTTTGTCTTCTTCAAATGCTTTAAATTTGGACCAATCAAAAATTTTGTCATTCAGTAATTAGTCAAATCAAAATTTTGTCTTTTTACAAAGAGTAAAAAGAATTGTGCATATGTTCACATTTCCAGTATACAAATAATATTCTCAGAGATTTGTATAACTTGATCTCAAATTTTGTTGTATACATGTATATTTACTCATTTACATCTGGAAACAAATTGACAAAAGAGGGTTCTGATAGCATCCCAATACATTACAGGCAAATGCAATTTAATCCTTTACCAAACAATTCCTGGTTTTCCCAAACATGAGACAGAAGTCTGTTTAAACCATTTGGGAAAAGGAGAAAATCCTGATTAAACCAGCATTTTCTTTTTTTCTCACAATAATTTCTACCCTACTGGAAACAAATTTCAATTTTTGAGCTACATTTATTTTGTCGTCTGCAAGTGCTTTCAATTTGGACAAGTCTAAAATTTTGTTATTTGGTTAAGAACAGAATTTTTGGTTTAAGGATGAATTACATTTAACAGACAAATTTTAGACTGGTCCAGATTGAAAGTATTTGCAGACTATAAAATAAAGATGACTCGAACATTGAAACTTGATTTGGGAAGGCTAGAAAACGTTTTGGGAAAAGGAGAAAATGCTGGTTATCGGCATTTTCTCCTTTTCCTACAATGTTTTCAAAAGCTTTCCCTTTCAGGGTCGTTAAAAGTTGGGATTGTGTGGTAAAGAGTTAAGTTAGACCAATATAGCTTGGCTATATTCTGGAAAAAAGCGTTTAATTAACTCTATACCAAGCAACCAAATTTTCCATCGCACCAAATTGAAAGCATTTGCAGATGACAAATTCAGTGTTGCTAAATTGGTAATTCCTATCTTTGAGGGGTTGAAAACATTGTGGCTAAAGGAGAAACTTCTTTATTTGCCAAAATTAAAGCCATTTTTGTGATAGGTTTGAAAAAGTATTTTTCATTATCCATTTGTTCTGAATGTAGACAACAGTAATTATTACTGTTCATCTAACAAATTGCTATCCATTGCTGTTTAATGATCATCCAGTCGGCACCATTAACTCTTTACCAAACCACACAATTTTTTACCGATCCAAATTGAAAGCATTTGTAGAAAACAAAAAAAAAAAATCATATTTGTCTTCATAAGGGTAGAAAACATTGTGGGAAAAGGAGAAAATTGTTGGTTTACTTAGGAAACCTTGTGATTTTCAGCTTTTTATAAGCTTTAGTTAGGAGGTTTTTAAAGTGAACCAAGGAAATGCTGGTTACCAGCATTTTTCTCCTTTTCCCACAATGCTTTCAAAAGGCTTCTTTCTTAGAGTTGTAAAAACCTGGGACTGTTAGTTAAAGGGTTAAAAATAACATATTAGACTTATCCAAATGTAAAGCATGTGCAGACAAATTGAATGTAACTCAATCTTCACAACTAGTTGTTGAAAGCGTAAAAACCATTTTTGGAAGAGAGAGAAAATGCTGTTTACCAGCATTTCCTCCTTTTCCTAAAATGCTTTCTGAAGCTTTCTTCACCAGGGTTGTCAAAATCAAAAGTTTTTGCAGCAGGAAAAATAACAGGAACTTTTCTCATGTATTATACATTTATGCAGAGAAATTATCAATAGAAAACCAAGCCTTAAACTGTAAATATTGTTATATGAAAAATGTGGTCAAAATATGTTTATGTATATACATTTATTACAATAAGTATAATATGAATTAGAGCATCAGATAAAAGGGGGTGACAGGATCCAAAATCCATTATTTCTCTTTGAAATCCTACTTTGTGGGTACTCATTAGAATCGTCTAATGAGTACCCACAAAACAGGATTTAGTGGAAAATAATTTATATTC
Organism: Tridacna crocea; assembly: GCA_943736015.1. NCBI lineage: Eukaryota > Metazoa > Mollusca > Bivalvia > Cardiida > Cardiidae > Tridacna > Tridacna crocea. The sequence goes on from OX031062.1 coordinate 48,478,770, forward strand.
TCTTTTTTGAAATCGAAGTCACTCCCTTTATCTGGAGTTATGAATAATACTTTCACTGTCATGTTCTATGAAAAAAATGGCCAGCAAGTTCGTTAATACGGGTACATGTAACTTGGTTTTCAGTTTTCAATGTTATACATGTATAATTATGAATTTTCAAGCTCAATTAAATAACAGTATTCATTACCTATATGATCATTTTACTGTTTTTTTGGTAGGAAAGGTGATTCAACCAATTATGCCTTTTCTTAAACTGTTTATATTATACAATACTTCTACCATGTTTTCCAGTAAATGTGTATGCTCTGTCTAAATATCAAGATGTGTTCTTCTGGACTGACCAATGTTTTCCTCATACTGTGACTTAAGTATGATTTATGTATACATCTTTAACCCTTTCCACACAACCCAGACTTTTCATGACCCTGAGAAAGAAACCTTTTGAAAATATTGTAGGAAAAGGATAAAATATTGGTAACCGGCATTTTCTGCTTTTCCCACAATGTTTTCTTACTTTCCCAAAACAAATTTCAAATTTTCAGTCACTTTGATTTTGTAGTCTGCAAATGCTTTGAATTGGGTCCAGTCTAAAATTTTTTCGTTTGGTAAAGAGTTAAAGGTGGGTATTTAGAATTTTCACATCTCACCAAATTAAAAAATATAATTTATATATCACTGAAATTTATATGAAAAAATAATACAAATCATCAATAATTAAAAATCATAAAATTACTCAAAACAATTTTTTGGTGGTATTCCCTAAACCCATTACCACACAATCCCTACTTTTGACACCCCTGAGAAAGAAGCCTTTTGAAAACACTGTAGGAAAAGGAGAAAATGCTGGTAACCAGCATTTTCTCCTTTTCCCACAGTGTTTTCTATCCTTCCCAGAACAAATTTCAATTTTTCTATCACCTTTATTTTGTCATCTGCAAAAGCTTTCAATTTGAACCAGTCTAAAATTTTGTCGTGTGGTAATGAGTTAAAAGGCTACGTAGCCTCTTAAGGTATTTTTAGATTTCGCACCAAAACTCAAAAAAGCATTGTTGGAATGTTAAGTGACTGGCACGTGACTAATGACGCTTAAATTCCATAACATAACAAAAATTATTTTCCATAATTTCTTCTTCCGACGCTATGTTTGAAGCATCATTTGTGTATTTCCGGTATATAAATGAGCCCGTTGATCATCTAAAAATAGACCGTGTTTCCCGTCGGTGTCGACCTTGGCAGTAGTAAATCTATAATTTCTCTTGTTGTCGGATGGTTTTCGACTACTGGGGTTTTATGAATGAAAATTAAAAGGCCTTGGGAGTATAAGGATGGATTTTTTGTATTTCTATAAAAATTTCGTCCCAAAATCTGAAGGGCCACCTTTAAGCCTTAAGTATACATCTTAACATTAGACTTGACACCATTGTTCTAAAACTACCTTATCTTGCTGTATGATTATGAGACCAAAGTGGAAATAGACCTAAAATTTAGGGGTCAAATCTCAAGATAGAAGTTTTTCTTATCATCAAAAGGTCAAATGAAATTCAAACTTATTTCAAAAATGACAAATGGTCATCTCTGAGAATCCTAGAAACACGTTCATATAAGGTATCTCAGCCAATCAGAGCTCAGGCCAGTTTCTGACATAAGCAGTCACAATGACATTTGATTAACTTTACCAAACAACATTTTAGGCATGTTTAACCCTTTACTCCATAGATACTCATTTCTACGCATTGCTTGTAGGAGCCTTTGGAAAACATTGTGGGAAAAGGTGAAATTGCTCGTGACGAGCAATTTCACCTTTTGCCACAATGTTTTCTACACTATCAATGTTTTCTACACTATCAAAACATCCTTGCTGTTATTTAGGGTCAATTAGAGATACCATAGAAATGCCTTATGGGGTAAAGGGTTAAATTGAAAGCATTTGCAGAATTACAAAATAAATGCGACTCAAAAATTGAAAGTTGTTTTGGGAAGGATAGAAAACATTGTGGGAAAAGGAGAAAATGCTGGTTACAAGCATCTTCTCCTTTTTCCACAATGTTTTCAAAATCTTTCCCCTTCAGGGTCATTAAAATTTGGGATTGTCTGGAAAGGAGTTACTAGTAATTGTTGCAGATGTTGCTCTTCTTACATCATTTTCTCCTTTTCCCAAAATATTTTCAAAAGCTTTCCCTTTCAGGGTCACCAAAATTTAGGGCTGTCTGGTAACGAGTCACTTGTTGCAAACTGCAAGCCCTTCTTTACATATATTACCTTTCAACGAAAATGGCCATTTTTCCCCAATTTTTTCTTTTCCCTCAATATTTTTCAAGACTTATCACCATAATATTTTCCACAGTTTCCTTCAAGGATGTCTTTAAACTTGAAATTGTTTGATGGAGGATTTTACATGTCAGAGGTTTCTGATGAAAGGAAAAAAGGGAGAGACTGTTAACAAAACCTATGTTTATAACACATTTCTTTGAAAATTCCAGGCCTTTTTCATGGATAAACAGCCATTGTATACTTGTTTATTCATGATTATTGATTTTTATCACCCTTTAATATCTTTGTCAATTGTATTAATTATGTTCTATGGCCAACAAGAGCTCTTCAAAGTTTCATGAATACGGCCTTAATGTATTTGACACTAAATACCAAATTATTGATGTCTTTAACCCTTTACCACACAATCCCTACTTTTGATGCCATTGAGAAAGAAGCCTTTTAAAAACACTGTAGGAAAAGGAGAAAATGCTGGTAACCAGCATTTTCTCCTTTTCCCACAGTGTTTTCTACCCTTCCCAGAACAAATTTCAATTTTTCAGTCACCTGTATTTTGTCGTCTGCAAATGCTTTCAATTTGAACCGACAGCATGCATGTTGTAAAAGGCTACAAAAGGGGCATCATTTTGTGTTTTGTCCATTCCTCATTTATTACGTTTGTCTTATGATGTTGCACATGTATGTTATTTTCACCTCGCATTATTGTTTACTAAGTTAAAGTGCGCCCAATATGACCTAAGTTGTCGACGGGCCTTAAAACGCTATTCATTTATTCATTCATTCGATTTGAACCAGTCAAAAATTTTGTTGTTTGGTAATGAGTTATAAACTAGTTTTATCCTTTGACCCAAAGAAGCTCAAACCTTTTTTGGCATAGCTGAATGCAGTGGCTTTTGACCTAGGCTTCTTGGTCATGATAAATAATAGATAGATAATAATTTATGATTGGTAAAAAATGTACATGTTTCTTCGGCTGGTACCAGCTGCCATGTCTGCTCTCACATTTCGAAAGGTGAGTGCAACACTATTCTAAGTGCCTGTACATTGTACAGACACTTAGAATAGTGTTGCACTCACCTATTCATTTATGATACCAATATTTACAACCATTGCTACCATTAGAATGATGCTTTGTTTTTGTCCGACAAACTTTGGTATTTTCATAAGTGTCACCCAAAAACCAAATACTACTTTTCAATAAAATGAAAAACTCTGAGGAAAAGTGCACATGATGTTTCTTTTCATCATATTTCACTTCATATAAAGCAAATAGAGTCAATATTCATACTCCACTATATCTTACGCTGTCTATCTTCTTATGCTCCCTGAAACATTTCGGGGGAGCATATAGTCGCCACACTGTGTGTATGTCCATTTGTCTGTGCATGCGTTCGTACATCCTTCCAAAACCATTTCTCCACAACCCCTGGACCAAATTTTATGAAACTTCATATCTGAACTCCTTAGAACAATGCACAAATAATTCTTCCCCAGTTTCTCTATTTGAGGCTGCGTCACGGAAAAAAGGATCTTCATGTAAAAAATTGTTTTTCACTAACATTTCCTACATCAGTGTTAAAATCTTTGTGAAATTTCAAATCTGAACTCGTTGGAACATTGCCCAGATACCTCTTCCCCGGTTTCTAAATTACAGGCTGCGTTGCGGAAAAAGGGGGCTTTGTGTAAGAAATTGTTTTTCTCTATAATATCTCTGACATTAAGTGCTAAAATGTTTATGAAATTTCAAATCTGAACTCGTAGGAACAATGCCCAGATATCTTTCCCAGTACCTCAATTTCAGGCTGCATCACAGAAAAAGGAGGCTTCATGTAAAAAATTGTTTTATGATACATCTTTCCTGGTTTCGCAATTACAGGCTGTGTCGCTGAAAAACTTTTGATTTGCAAAAGAACAATATTTTTTGACTGGGCCAAATTCAAAGCATCTGAAGACAAAAAACTAAATCTTGGTAATATGATGATTTCTGACTTTGATAGAGTAGAAAATATTGTTTGAAAAGGAGAAAATGCTGGTTACCAGCATTTTCTCCTTTTCTAACAATGTTTTCTAAAGGCTTCTTTCTCAGGGTCATTTTAAGTCAGGATTGTGTGGCAAGGAGTTAAATTCCTCTAGCATGTAAACCTTTACTTTGCAATTGTGAGTATTATGGCTTTTGAAAACACTGTGACAAAAGTAACAAGCCTCAACCATTTACCAACCAGCAAAACTTTAGACTTTGCAAAATTGAAAACTTTTGCAAGTGATAAATGCAACCTCAGAACTGAAATCCGTTTTGGGAAGGGTAGAAAAATTGTGGAAAAAGGAGAAAATACTGATAACCAGCATTTTCTCTGTTTCATTAAAACTTGGGATTGTGCTGTAAAGTGTTAAATTTTGTTGTCTGTAGAGAATTAAATCCTGTCAAACACTCTCTGGACTTAGCTGCACAGTGGAGAGAAAAGAATGAAAGAATACGTTGTGCAATAATACAAAAGAAATTGCAAATCTCCAAATCCCTTGTACCCTTATTTTTACAAGTTTTACCATCAATACTTTACCAAACAACAAAATTTAGGTTTGTCCTAATGGAAAGCATTTTTTGCAGATGATTTTGCTTTCATTCAAAACATGAAATTTGTCTTTCACAGAAAATTGTAATAAAAGAAAAGACCTGATGATTACCTGCATTTTCTCTTTTTTCCACAATCTTTTCATCATTTGCTTAACCCATTACCACATAATCCCTACTTTTGACGCCCCTGAGAAAGAAGCCTTTAGAAAACACTGGGAAAAGGAAAAAATGCTGGTAACCAGCATTTTATCCTTTTCCCACAGTGTTTTCTACCCTTCTCAGACCAAATTTCTTATTTTTATCAGTCATCTTTATTTTGTCTTCTGCAAAAGCTTTCAATTTGGACCAGTCTAAAATTTTCTCGTGTGGTAAAGAGTTAAAGTTGGGATAGTTTAGTAAAGGGCAAAACTTTTACTACAGGATTCTGTGTTTGAACAACCCTAAGGAAGCCACCTTTTGAAAACAATGCACGAGAAAGAGAACAAGCCCAAACCTATTGTCATATTTCTGCAATGTTTTCTACATCTCCAAAGATGAATCTATTAATTTGTACCATAATTATCTGTCACCAGTACTTTCTCCATTTCCTACACTGTTTTAAAAAAGTCTCTTTCCTAATGTTATTGTTTGGACGACCCTGGATAGAAGGCCTTAAAAACATTGTGGGGAAAAAAAAAATGCTAGTTATCAGTATTTTCTCTTTCATCCAGTGTTGACTACCGTTCTAAAAACATATTTCACTTTTTGAGTCAATGTTAAGTTGTTGCCAGCGATTGGTTTGAATTTGGACTAAATTTTGTTTGGTAAATATTGCAGGGTTAAGCTTTGATGATGGTAAACAAGGGTTCGGTGTTGAAACTGTTGATTTCTCAGGCTTGAACATGTGACAACATAGCTGGCAGTTCCCAAACAAGCCTTTGACATGAACTGGAAGACACAACAAATGCATCTTCACAAGCCAAGGATACTAAGGTAGTACCCTTGGCCTCTCGCCTCTTTAAAAATCGAAGCTCCCGCTGCGCCATTTCATTGGATGCGATCAAAACCCATCGCGTCCAATCAAACCATTCGTAACAAGAAATCTTTCGCATAACAGAAAACAACAATGGCGGCGCCCATCAAAAACGAAAGTTGTCGTGTCTGTGACGAAAATTTGCCAAAAAAGAGTAGACGATCGATATTTAATAAGTTTTATATAGTTTACGATCAATTATGTGAAGTATTAGGACAGGTTCTACAGCCAAATGATTGCGGATTATCGTATGTCTGTTCGTCTTGTCTCTGATCTGATGATTCCGAAAGCGCAGCCATATTTGATGCATTGCCCAACAATTTTTTTACGAGCATCTTGATTGGTCAGAAATAACATCAGCAAAGGTTACGCAACTTGTGATATTCGATAGGTGGCGCAGCGGGAGTTTCAATTTTTAAAGAGGCGAGCGGCCAAGGTACATAACGAACAAAGTGGAGTTAGTATCCTTGGCTCGCGAAGATGCAATAAATGGTATTACTTTGCAGATAGTAAATTGATGTAGTGTAAATGATTGGATTTCGATTTTGACAGGTAAAAAACCCTGAAGTGCAACCAACTCAAACACAAGAGGGCCATGATGGCCCTGTATCGCTCCACTGGCTAATTCGTAAAAACACTACAAGCCAAACATTACATCATTTGGCCAACTGGTTTCAAGCTTGAGGACATACAAAATTTTTTCCATAAAATCCTATGAGAAAGTTGTGACCCCCTGGGCAAACCCAATTTTGACTGCAAAGCTATAATTACTTGAATCCTGGTGGGGGTCTACAGGAAAAAGCCCCATACCAAATAATACAGGTCTAGAATGTGTGGTTATAAACAAGAAGATTTTCAAAGGAACAAACTTGACCCCCAAGGCTATAATTTGAGCCCTCCTGATAGAGGCCTACTAGATAAAGCTACATGCAAAATTTGGCAGCCCTAGGCCTTATGGCTAGGTACAAGTAGATTTTTAAAATATTCCCAATATGAGCCCATGTAAAACTTGTGACCCCCAGGACAGGGCCAAATTTAATCCAAGGGCTACACTTTGGGCACCTTTGGTAGACAACCACTTGATAAAGGTAGATGCAAAAATGAGAAGCCCTAGGCCTTGTGGCTTGGTACGAGAAGATTTTTAAAGTTTTCCCTATATAAGCCCATATTAAACTTGTGAAACCAGCATTTTTTCCTTTTCCCACAATGTTTTCCATCCTGTTGGAAACTCGACAATTTTTTTACATGGCTTCTTTCCAAGGAAATTGAAAAGGCGGCATTGTGTGGTAAAGGGTTAAAAAAAGATGGAATTCAAAGACAGGTTTGAACCAAGCGGTAACTTGTGCATAGCCTACTTAACCATTTACCATGCACAACCGGCTTCCAACACTGGGAAAGAAGCCTCTTGAAAACATCTTGGTAAAGGGAGAAAACCCTGGTAACAAGCATTTGCTCATTTTCCTACAATATTTTCTCCACTTCCAAAAAGAAATTTGAGTCACATTAAATTTGTCATCTGCAAGTTCTTTGAATTTGGACCAGTCTACAATATTGCCATTTGTTAACTCTTTAAGGCTGTATATAAAATTGAACAACAAAACCTTATCTGGATCTCTGAACAGTTCATGTATTTGATAAATTCTTATCTTGGAATTTAAATGATTGTTGTAAGGATAGAGGAGGATGGCCACGACCTCCTCTATCCAATATAAGTGGCTAATAAAGTTATTTAAAAAAAAAAAACTCTTTACCAAACGACACAAGTGTAGACTCGTCCAAGTAGAAAGCACTTGCAGACAAAATGACAAATATGGCTCAAGGTAAAAAGTTTAACTCATTACCAAATGACAATATTTTGGGTTGGTCCAAATCCAAAGCATTTGCAGACAACAAAATAAAGGTGACTGAAAATCTGAAAACGTGTTGCCAGCATTTTCTCCTTTTCCCGCAATGTTTTCCAAAGGTTACTTTCTCAGGGTCATCAAATGTTGGGATTGTCTGGTAATGGATTAAAAGTTAAACATTCCTACACCACTACCGTCAGAAATAGTTGTTCTCTGATTGGATAATTTACAGCAGGAAGCTGAGGGCATTATGGGAGTGTAGGAGGCCACCCAGATAATTTGTTAGCCTTTCAGGTTTTGGTATTTTGTCCCTATCTAAAAACTTAATTTTTTTTTCTTTGAAACTGAAACAGATTAACCTGTAAATGATATACATAAATTTTTCAGGGAAATGTAAAACACATTTAAAGCCACAAACTTATTTTATCGTTTTAGTTACCACACTAGCTTTAGAACTTTCTACTGCAGCAATGGAAAAAGTTTCAATTAAAATGAAAGGGTCGAAAGTCAAAGAGTCCCATGTGGATAGTCAATTACAGTGTTAAATTTGGCATTAAGGCCTTATCAGAGAGTCCAAAATGGTACTTGTAAAGTCACTCAGTCGAATTGGTCCCCTTCGTTTTCTCCAGACCCCTGAAATTAAGCTCTGAAGAAAACACCACAAAACATGACGAAATGATACAGAAACCCTGCTGTACCAAGAAAACTTTGTGGTGAATGGATAATTTTTTTTTCATAAATAATCAGTCATTAACCCATTACCAAACGACAATACTTTAGACAGGTCCAAATTGAAAGCATTTGCAGACGACAATATAAAAGTGACTGAAAGTTTGAAATTTGTTTTCTGAAGGGTAGAAAACAATGTGGGTAAAGGAGAAAATGCTGGTTACCAGCATTTTCTCCTTTTCCCACAATGCTTTCTAAAGGCTTCTTTCTCAGGGCATCAAAAGTAGGGATTGTGTGGTAATGGAGTTAATTTTAGAAATCAGGTACTGTTGTTTCAATGTTCTAGCTGGGGACCCATGTCTGAGCTGTAAGACTGGTTCCAACATCTTTCAGGGACCTCGAGGATCACAGCCAGAATGATAAAATCACAGAAATTATAATTTATTATAAGTCTCGCATAAACTATATTTTCTCAAGCCTTTACAGAATGGCTGAATTTATAAACAGTTCAAATTGAAAGCTGTGCAGATGACAGATGATATTTGGCAAAGATGATGGAACTTTTATCAGAATGAGATTAAAACATTGTGTGAAAAGGAGAAAATACTGGTTACTAGTATTTTCTCCTTTTTCCACAATATTTTCAAAAGCTCTCTTACTCAAGGTAATTCAAACTTTGGATTATATGGTAAAGGGTTAAACAATTTTAAAGGACAAATTGATGATTCAAATTGCAGTACGAGATTAACTCATTACCACACGAGAAACTTTTGGACTGGTCCAAATTGAAAGCATTTGCAGACCACAAAATAAAGGTGACTGAAAAATAGAATTTTTTTCTGGGAAGGGTAGAAAACACTGTTGGAAAAGGAGAAAATGCTGATTACCAGCATTTTCTCCTTTTCCAACAGTGTTTTCAAAAGGCTTCTTTCTCAGGGGTGTCAAAAGTAGGGATTGAGTGGTAATGGGTTAAAGGGAAAGTATCTGAAGGTAATTCAAAATACATTTTTTGGTCATTTGGTGTTTTAAGCCAAATGGTCAGATGACAACCACTTAAATACCTAAGATTGATCACCTAATGAAGAATCAGTGATGGGCTAGGATCAAAATGCTGGTGAATTAAATCTACTAGAACCTTTACCAACACATCCTATTTTTTCCTAAAACTTAAGGGCGACTTTGCCTGAGAACATTGTCCCAAAAGGAGAAGCCCATGGTATAACCATTTTTCTCCTTTTCCCTCACAAATTCTCTGTTTTAACCCATTACCACTCAATCCCTACTTTTGACGCCCCTGAGAAATAAGCCTTTTGAAAACACTGTGGGAAAAGGAGAAAATGCTGGTAACCAGCATTTTCTCCTTTTCCCAGTGTTTTCTACCCTTTCCAGAACAAATTTCTATTTTTCAATCACCTTTATTTTGTCGTCTGCAAATGCTTTCAAATTGGACCAGTCCAAAATTTTCTCGTGTGGTAATGAGTTAAAAGACCAATCCAATCATTTAACTCTTTACCAAATGACAAATTTTCAGACTGGGCCAAGTTAAAAGCATGTGCAGACAACAAATTCAAGCTTGCTTATAGTTATGATGATTTCTGACTTCGATAGGGTAGAAAATATGGGTAAAGGAGAAAAGGCCGGTTACCAGCATTTTCTCTTCCCACAGTTTTTTCTATAGGCTTCTTTCTCAGAATCGTTAAAGGTCCAATTGAGTGGTAAAGAGTTATGCGACAATAAACTCTTTACCACACAGCAATGCTCAGCCTGGTAAATGGCTAGCATATCCGATTTGTGACCTTGTGGTTGCAAGTTTGATACCACATTGAGGCAAACTGTCTTTCATGCAATTTTTTACCTCTCACCTCTGATGTATGAGAGAAAAGTAGTCATTAGCTTGGAAAGAAAATTGTGTCAATACAAGTGTAAGAAAACCTGGAAACATACATAGGTGCACTAACCACCATGATAACTCCACACCACAAATCTTTCATATTGTTCAAATTGGAAGTATTTGCAGACATGAAAATTGTATGTGGCCCAAATGATAGATTTTGTCTGTGAATGGGAAGGAAAACTGTGAAAAGGAGGAAGTACTGGATTCCTTTCATTTGAGCCACATCCACTGCGCCATTTTTACAAGAGGGCCATGATGGCCCTGGAGTTGCTCACCTGAGCCCTCTGACCAAACATTGCCCATTTCCTATCTATTTTGAGATATATCGACAGAATTCAAACAAGATTTCATATTTATCATATTAAGAATTTGGCCTGTAGCTTGAACATAAGCTTTTTCTAGACTCATCCAAGAAGTCATCCAGACAAATATTCCCATTAAGTTTGATGAGTATTGAACTTAAATTGTGTACACAATGTAAGGTTTTTCCAAGATTTGTCCTGGTGATGTAGTTATCAACCTGATATGACCCATTTTCAAACTTATCCAAGATGCTGTCAAGACAAACATTCTGACTAAAGTTCACAAGTGTTTGACTAAAAATGTGGACTCTAGAGCCTCAGGTGAGCTTAAAATACTGTGGATATGGACAAGTCCAAAATTCTGTATTCTGGTGAAGAGTTGAAACCATGCAGCTCATAGCATGTCAAGTGAAACATTTCATACTATAGTGAATATTGTAAATCAAGATCAGACCACAAAGTAATTACAATTTACTATACACTCTTAAGGATCTTCTGAGATTTTATGGCAAAAAAAAAATCATCATTTAGGTCTCATCTTTTTAAGTTCTACAGCAGAAGGGATAATGACATTTAAATATAGCACCCCATGAAAATCTCTCCTAGAAACCAAGGCTGGTAATTATGGTTGTTCATGAATGGGCTGGGACACAGCTTTTCTCCCCACCTCACTGCATCATCAAGTGGATAATGACCACATTAACTCTTTGCAAAACAATCTCCATTTTTTTATGACCATGCAAAGATGGCTTTTGAAAACATTGTAGGAAAAGGAAAAAATGCTGGTAACCAGCATTTTCTCCTTTCCAACTATGTTTTCTTCCATTTAAAAACCTAATTTCAATATTGTAATATTTATTTTGTTGCCTACTAAAGCTTTTCATTCATACAGGATTGAGATGCTGCGTGGTACAGAGTTTACTTTTTGCCAAACATTCTGGATTTTTTACCTAAAAGAATGCTTTAGAAAACACCATGGGGGTAAAAAGAAAATATTGTTGACCAGCAATTTCTCCTTTTCCCACAAGGTTTTCTACCCTTAGAAAGAATAATTCCGTAATTTAAATTGGCATATGCAGATGCTTTCAATTTGATAAGTCCATAATTTTGTCCTTTGATGATGTGCTAGCTTCTTCCTTGGTGATCTTATTTATTCCATCACTGGTTTACCCCACCTTGCCAGAAACATTATCTTTTCCAAACAACTTTTTTGAAGAAAACTGCTGGAGGAAACATGGTGAGAAAAGAAGGAAATTACTCTAAAATGACAGGATTTGTCTTTGAAAAGATAAATATCATTGAGGTTTATACATTTTCTTCTTTTCCCACACTGTTTTCAAAAGCCTCCTATACCTGAGAGTAGGAATTACAGGATTGTTTGGCATGTTTGACCCTTTTCCGTACAACCTGGGTCCGTATTCCCCAATCATTGTTAAGAATAATCTTAGTCTTATTCTTCAGAATTTTGTCAATGTGAAGTTCTGTTACTTAGCTCTTTACCACACGACAAAATTTAGACTTGTCCAAACTAAAAGCACTTGGAGAGGACAAAATAAACATAGCTCAAAAATTAAAAGTTGTTTTTGGAAGGGTAGAAACATTGGGAAAAGGAAAACAAGAGGGCCATGATGGCCCTGAAATCGCTCACCTGAGTTTATTGACCAAACATGCACCATCTAGTTTCCCAGTGACCTAGTTTTTTATCAGACATTACCCATCATCAAACACTTTTGAGATATCAATAAGACAAACATTCTGGCCAAGTTTCATGAGTATTGGACTGAAAATGTGGCCTCTACAGTGTACAAAAGGTTTTTCTAAGATTTCATTAAGTGACCTAGTTTTGGACCCGACAATTACCCATTATCAAACTCTTTTGAGACATCACCAAAACAAACATTCTGACCAAGTCTGAAGAGTATCAGGCAGAAAATGTAGCCTCTAGAGTGTACACAAGGTTTTTCTAATATTTGACCCATTGACCTAGTTTTTGACTCCACATGACCCATTTTCAAACTCATTCAAGGTATCACCATGACAAATATTATGAACAAGTTTTAGGAGTATCAGACTGAAAATGTGTCCTCCAGAGCATAACAAAAGGTGTTTATAACATTTGACCTATTGACCCAGTTTTTGACCCAACATGACCCATTTTCACACTCATCCAAGATATTATAAAGGCAAACATTCTGACTAATTTTCAAGAGTGTTGGACTGAAAATGTGGCATCCAGAGCATATATAAGGTTTTTCTAAGATTTGACCTGGTGATCTAGATTTTAACCCCCAATGACCCATTTTCAAACCTGTCTGAGATATCATCAAGACAAACATTCTGACCAACTTACAAGAGTTTCGGACTGAAAATGTGGCCTTTAGAGCCTACAAAAGGTTTTTCTAACATTTGACCTAGTGACCTAGTTTTTGACCCCATATGACCCATTTTCGATCTTGTCCGAGATATCATCCAGGCAAACATCCTGACCAACTTTCATGAGTATCCAACTGGAAATGTGGCCTCTAGAGCGTACATAGGGTTTTTCTAAGATTTGACCTAGTGACCTAGTTTTTGACCCCACATGACCCATTTTCAAACTCGTCCGAGATATCATCCAGACAAACATCCTGACCAACTTTCATGAGTATCCGACTGAAAATGTGGCTTTTAGAGCCTAGAAAAAGGTTTTTCTAAGATTTGACCTAGTGACCTAGTTTTTGACCCCACATGACCCATTTTCGAACTCGTCCGAGATATCATCCAGACAAATATCCTGACTATCTTTCTTGAGTATCCGACTGAAAATGTGGCCTCTAGAGTGTACACGAGGTTTTTCTAAGATTTGACCTGGTGACCTAGTTTTTGACCCCATGTGACCCATTTTCGAACTCGTCCAAGATATCATCCAGACAAACATCCTGACCAACTTTCATGACTATCCGACTCAAAATGTGGCCCCTAGAGCGTACACGAGGTTTTCCTAAGATTTGACCTGGTGACCTAGTTTTTGACCCCATGTGACCCATTTTCGAACTCGTCCAAGATATCATCCAGACAAACATCCTGACCAACTTTCATGACTATCCGACTCAAAATGTGGCCTCTAGAGCGTACACAAGGTTTTTCTAAGATTTGACCTGGTGACCTAGTTTTTGACCCCACATGACCCATTTTCGAACTCGTCCGACATATAATCCAGACAAACATCCTGACCAATTTTCATGAGTATCCGACTGAAAATGTGGCCTCTAGAGCGTACAGAAGGTTTTCCTAAGATTTGACCTGGTGACCTAGTTTTTAACCCCACGTGACCCATTTTCGAACTCGTCCAAGATATCATCCAGACAAACATCCTGACCAACTTTCATGAGTATCCGACTGAAAATGTGGCCTCTAGAGCATACACAAGGTTTTCCTAAGATTTGACCTGGTGACCTAGTTTTTGACCCCACATGACCCATTTTCGAACTCATCCGAGATATCATCCAGACAAACATCCTGACCAACTTTCATGAGTATCCGACTGAAAATGTGGCCTCTAGAGCGTACACAAGGTTTTTCTAAGATTTGACCTAGTGACCTAGTTTTTTACCCCACGTGACCCGTTTTCGAACTCGTCCGAGATATCATCCAGACAAACATCCTGACCAACTTTCATGAGTATCCGACTGAAAATGTGGCCTCTAGAGCGTACACAAGGTTTTTCTAAGATTTGACCTGGTGACCTAGTTTTTGACCCCACATGACCCATTTTCGAACTCGTTCGAGATATCATCGAGACAAACATCCTGACCAACTTTCATGACTATCCGACTCAAAATGTGGCCTCTAGAGCGTACACAAGGTTTTTCTAAGATTTGACCTAGTGACCTAGTTTTTGACCCCACATGACCCATTTTCGAACTCGTCCGAGATTTCATCGAGACAAACATCCTGACCAATTTTCATGAGTATCCGACCAAAACTGTGGCCTCTAGAGCGTACACAAGGTAAAAAGTTGACGACGGACGACGCACGACGGACGACGGACGCCGGACACAGCACGATCACAATAGCTCACCATGAGCACTTCGTGCTCAGGTGAGCTAAAAAATGCTGGTTAATAGCATTTTCTCCTTTCCCTACAACCTTATCAATAGGCTTCTTTCTCATGGTCATTAAAGTTGGGATAGTGTGGTAAGAAGTTAAAATGGTTTAGCCCATCAGAAGTTCTGTTACCTTCACGATCAGAAAATTTTGAAGATGAAGACAAACAACAGTTGGTGAATACTGGCCCTGGTATTTCAAGCACACAGGTAAAAACAGCCTTTGAAAATATTGCAGGAAAAGGAAAAAATGCTCATAAGCAGCATTTTCTCTTGTTTCTAATAATATATTCTACACATTTCATAAGAGACAGACAAATGTTATCTGAGCCAGGTTTAACTTGAAGTCTCAAACTTGTCCAAATGACAAAATTTCAGACTTGTCCAGGTTGAAAGCATTTGCAGACGACAAAATAAAGGTAACCCATGCACTGAAATTTGAATTAGAAAGAGTATCAAACATTGTGGAAAAAGAAAACAATGTTTTTCACACATTTTCATTCTCAGGGTCCTTAAAACTCAGTATTTGTGGTAAAAGGTTAAAATCTATTATTTTGGTTAAGTTTTGTTGTAAGGTAAAGATACAAATTCACAGAAAACAGACAAAATAAGGAATGTGGCAGAAAAGGGTTGGGTTTTTTCTACTGGTGTCAGGTACAGCCCCGTGAAAACACCTGGTTTCCTTCTTTTGTCTGTAATTACCCAGATTGCTAATCAATCATGAAAAGGGATACAGCCAGGGGAGGGGAAGAGATTACTGGGCTAATTTAGGGTTCTGCCCCTAAAAGTGTAAACATTTTCATACCTCAAAAATTAGTCATAGCCAATACAATTAAATCTTGCATCAAAATTTTAAATGATTCAATTTAATTGGCAGTGCTTTTTTTTATCTTCAGCTATTATTTAGAAGAAAAAAATTACCCATGTTGCATTAAAAAGTAGCTTATTTGGAAATAAGAGAGAAATTTTCTTGTTCTAAAACAGTTACCTACAAGTGATGCGGGTTGGGGGGTGGGGGGTGGGGCCACAAGTAATCAGCATTCAGAATAATAATTAAATATCTCAAAATTGCCACTTAACCCTTTCCAAAATGGCAAATTTTGGACCAGACCAAATTGAAAGCATTTTGCAGATGACAAATTAACAGTTGCAAAAATGATGATTTTTCTATATGATAGGGTAGAAAACATTGTGGGAAAGGGAGAAATTGCTGGTTACCAGCATTTTCTCCTTTTCCCATGATGTTTTCATAAGGCTTCTATTCCTGACCCGTAAAAACCAGGGATTGTTTGGGAAAGGGTTAACTCTTTACCAAACGACCTGTCCAGACTGAAAGCATTTGCAGATGACAATATAAAATTGACTGAAAATTTGAAATTTGAAGGAGAGAAAACATCATGGGAAAAGGAGAAAATGCTGGTTACCAGCATTTTCTCCTTTTCCTACATTGTTTTCAAAAGGCTTCTTTCTAAGGGTCGTCACAAGTCTGCATTGTGTGGTAAAGGGTTAAACCTTTCACAACTTCATCCTTCTCTACAGCAGGAACAGATCAAGATCAACTCTGTGGACAGAGGGACAAACATTGTGGGAAAAGGAGTAAATGCCAATTACCTGCATTTTCTCCTTTAGCTAAACTTTTCAAAAACACTTCAAAGGTAAATTACATCATGAAAGCCACAATGAATTTGTTGTCTGCAATAATATTGTCTAAAATTTGGATACATCTGGATTTTTGGAGCCTATGGTGATGAGAGAAAAGCTGACGACACACACAGTCATACAAGGGAAATAACTTAGTCTTCACCATTAAAATATGAATATCAAGAATTATTTCCCTTTGATTTGAACGCAAAAAGTGTATGGAATCTTTTTTTCAGTTATACCTTACAACTATTCTTTGACAAAGAGAAAGCCAATCAAAGCCATTAATCAGTACATATCTTTCTTATTTGCATTCTGTATTGTGATACTTCCATTTGCAATTCCACCGTATCATTGTGACAGCTCACTCAATCAAGTCTTTCTTGGGTTTCACCAGTGCTAGACTAGGGCACTGCATGACCTATCCAGGACCCAACTACATCCCCAGGATTACAAATTACAATGCTTTAACTCTTTACCAAACGACAAAATTATAGACTGGTTCAAATTCAAAGCATTTGCAGACGACATAATAAAAAGTGGCTGAAAACTTGGAATTTAGTTTGGGAAGGAGCATTTTCTCCTTTTCTCACATTGTTTTCAAAAGGCGTCTTTCTCGGGGTTGTTAAAAGTCGGGATTGTGTGGTAAAGGGTTAAGTGAATGGGACAAAGTTCTTTGTAATCCATAAAAACAAGTATTGCAAATTACAACAAGTAATGCAGTAAGTATGTAGTAATCACTACTATATTATGTGTTTTGTTGCATCTTTGTTTTAACTACAGTGGAATGACTAGCTGTATTTTAAAAAGTCTACCACCATTTCTAATTACCGGTAGATTTAGTACATGGAAGAAAACATGTATATAAAACGTATATAAAAAATTTAATGTATAATAACGTTTGGTAAAATTTTTGTAATGTACTTTTTTTATGTAAGTCTACAACTATCTCTGCAAAATGTTCACTGAATGCAACAAAGTTCATGCTAATCCAATAATACAACTATCTTTGAGTTAAATAAATTGGAATGACTAGTTGTGCTATTACACAGGTCCATCACCATCTCTGCAAAGCCACCACCTCTACACTGGGTATGGTGAACTGTTCAAATCTAGTTGTAACTCAATAATACAACAATAAATTAATGCAGTAAGATTATGTAACAATCACTTACTTTGATGATGTTTTGCAGTATTTTTGCATTAACTACAGTGGAATGACTAGCTGTACTTTTATATAAGTCTACAATCATCTCTACACAACGTTCAGCAAATGGGACGAAATTCATTGTTACCCAATCAACCTGGAATTCAAAGATAGACACATTAACCCATTACCACACAATCCCTACTTTTGACGCCCCTGAGAAAGAAGCTTTTAGAAATCATTGTGGGAAAAGGAGAAAAAGCTGGTAACCAGTCTGATCTTAGATCTACACAGTCCACCTAGCTGAGACATGCTGGTAAAAAAGCAACTTTGAAACAGCTGTTACTTTACTTTTATTTCTGGCCTGAAACTGTCAGTTTTGTCCCTCTTAACTGCTTACCAAATGACAGAATTTTAGACTGGTCCAAATTGAAAGCATTTGCAGACGACAAAATAAACATAACTCAAAAATTGAAATTTGTGTCCAGCAGGGTAGAAAACATAGTGAGAAAAGGGGGAAATGCTATTTTCACAATTACTAGACTGAAAATTGAAAAGAAGCTTTTTCTACATTCATGTACGATGTAATCAAGACAAACATTTTGACCAAGTTTCATGAGTACTGAACTTATAACTGTGGCCTCTAGAATATACGCAAGGTTTCTCTACAATCTGGACAAGTGACCCAGTTTTTCCCCGACCTGACCCATTTTCAAACTCATTTAAGATGTCATCAAGACAAATACTTTGAAGAAGTTGAATGAGTATTGGAGTGAAAATGTGGCCTCTAGAGCGTACACATGGTTTTTCAAAGAGCTGGCCTTGTGACTTACTTTTTGATCTGACATGACCCATTATCAACCTCATCTAAGATGTTATAAAGAAAAAAAATTCTGACAAAGTTTCGTGAGTATTAGACAAAATGTGGCCACTAAAGTGTACACAATGTAAAACTTGATGACAGACGACTGGTGACGAACAATGCATGACAGACAGAGCATGATCACAAAAGCTCACCTTATTGAGGGTATGTGTTTCAAGCAGATGTATTGACAATCTTTTTGAGAGAGAGAGAGAGAGAGAGAGAGAGAGAGAGAGAGAGAGAGAGAGAGAGAGAGAGAGAGAGAGAGAGAGGGGAAGGCTTCACATCAATATATATGTTCTGCGCAAGGTAAGAATCGGGACAATTCTGGAATTGTCCTGCGCAAAGTAGGAATTCCTACTTTGTCCGCCGATTCCAGAATTGTACCGGACAATTCTAGAATTGCGCAAGGGAGATATATCGTATCGTGGTCAGATATGGCCTGTGCGCAAAGTAGGGATAGGCGAGGACAAAGTAAGAATTCAAAGTTTAGAGTGAAGTGAGAATAGTCTAGATATGTTGCAAAGGTTTCAGTTTCTGGTAAACATGATTCTCTTTTCGTTGTTTCTTACATCTTAAAACTGATGCCCATACTTTACATAGAATTTTTGATAACTATTATTCTATGAACTGGGTTTATTCGGTATCCATATGACAGAGGTTTTCACGATATACAATAAAACGCATGGTATCTTATTTGTTATATCCTTTCGGCCAAAATTTATTGACTGATTATACAATGTTTAACGCCTTTCGTAACATCATTTCAGTTATATCGCGGCAGCCAGTGCACATACCCATCCTTTTCTGGGATTTCCAAGTCACAGGCTGCTTTCCCACATAACCATCGTTGACACAATGATCAGCAGTAAGAAAGAATGAATCCTGTCACAATGACTATCACCAGTCCTCGAAAAGTAATTGGCCAAGCCGGGAATCGAACCATCAATTCCCTATTCTCAAGTCCTGCACGCTACCGACAGCTTTTGGGCTCAGCATCAAAATTCAAAAATACGATGCTAGGCACATGGTTTATTATTAACGTAGCTATTCCACCTTGTGCATGTTATGATGCCTTTCAACGGTATTTCAGTTAGAACTTACTTCAAAATACCATGAATATTACATCCTGTCAACCAATAATCTCTCTCTACTAATGAACAAACATCAATAATACCGGTAAGAAAATGATGAAAAAAGAAAAAAAAAAAACTAACTTTGTCTGCTATTACTACTTCGTGCAGGGAAACAATAGATTCTCACTTTGTCCCGATTCCTACTTTGCGCAGGGACAATTCCGGAATTGAACTGTGCCAGGTAAGAATTCTTACTTTGTCCGACAAAGTGAGAATTCCCACTTTGCGCAGCACAATTCCGGAATTGTCCCGATTCCTACTTTGCGCAGAACATATACACACACAGAAAAATTAGTAAAATCTAAGAACTATTTTAACAGTGGTCAATAAAATGTACCTGTGGCCCTTTCACAGATCCAAATTGTTTGGTCTCTATCTTCCCAAATTTTGGCACCCTGACTCCATAATCTACATAGGTCAACAGCTGGTCATATATATCTGGGTACATACTGTGCATGGACTCTGGTCCTTCTTGCACAGTCTGTTAAAACAAAGGTTCTGGTTAGCAAAAAAATCTATTACATGTTGTTAACTCATTACCAAACAAAAATATTTTAGACTTGTCCAAATTGAAAGCATTTGCAGACGATAAAATAAAAGGGACTGAAATTTTGAGATTTGTTTTGTGAAGGGTAGAAAACACTGTGGGAAAAGGAGAAAATGCTGGTTACCAGCATTTTCTCCTTTTCCCACAATGTTTTCAAAAGGCTACTATTCCAGACCCGTAAAATCCAGGGATTGTTTGGGAAAGTGTTAAGAAAGACAAAGATTATGTGAGCCAGGTTTAACTTAAAGTCTTAAACTCTGTCCAAATGACAAAATTTCAGACTAGTCCCAAGTTGAAAGCATTCTTTTTTCCCACAATGTTTTCAAACGCTTTCCTTCTCAAGGTCTGAACTCCAGGAAAGATGGATAGCTGCACAGGCCACTGTGATATACCGGTAATTGGATTTATGTTGAAAACGGAGTTAAACAATATCACGTCAAGCATTCAATCTGTTCTGTCCATCGAAGAATAAAATTCAATATTACATCAACATTTTATTGATCACCTTTAAAAGCTTTCAATTTGGTCAAGTCTACCATTTCTTTATGTGGTAAACAGCTAGGCATGTTAATCTTAGAATTAACTCTTTACCAAACAACAAAATTTTGGACCAGACCAAACTGAAAGCATTTTGAAGACGACAAAATAAACTTGACTGAAAAATGGAAATTTGTTTTGGGAAGGGTAGAAAATGTTGTGGGAAAAGGAGAAAATGCTTGTTACCAGCATTTTCTCCTTTTCCCACAATGTTTTCAGGAGGCTTCTCTCTCAGGATCGTTAAAAGTCGCAACTGTGAGATAGAGGTAAAGTGGAAACAAGGAAACAACAAACCTTTACTATTGCCTCTACCGCTTGTAAGGTTGCTTCCTGCAATGGCGTAGTTGTTACATCTGGGAATGACGGAATAATAAATGGGGACATGTCCCCTTGAACAGGAACAGTCAGGGCCCGTTTAAGGACCTCAGAGAGTTTCTGCAGATCTGATCCAGAAAATCGAACTTTTATATGGTCTAACAATGGCGGGAAAGTCTGTATGAGAGCTGTCAAAAAGGGCTGTGAGGGAACATAAAGGGACATGGAATCTTCTGGAGGCTTCGTGGAGTTTGTCCCAATATTCAACCAAACTTTCCAAGCTGCAGACCACAGTGCAATATCATAGTCAGATTTTCCATCATCGTCTTTGTTTCCTGTTTCGACTGCATCTCTTGGATCACTGACAGGGCTGCTGCGGTGTACTTCTCCAGTTCTGTCGATCATTTCAGCTGTTGGTGGAGTAACTGGAACAATTTTGACAGGGCTGAATGTGATGTCATCTTTGTCCTTGTTACTGATGAGAAGCATTTCTTGGAAGCTTTTGATTGCAGCGATAGAAATTTCAGCATTTTGACTTAGCGCAGCACCTTCTATATGGTCCAGTAGAAGTGCCCATGCATGAGGAAAGTCTTCTGAAGAGAGATATAAAAAATTTACCATACAATATAGACTAGTGAAAACATTACTTTATGTATCATGCGGCAGATCTATTATAGAAAAAATTCATAACATAATCTTTTGTATAACAATGACTAAACTACACCAACGACAGAAATATAGACTGTTCCAAATTGAAAGCATTAACTGACGATAACATAAAAGTTTAACCCTATACCAGACGACAGAATTTTAGCCTTGTCCAAATTGAAAGCAGTTGCAGATGACAAAATAAAAGTGACTGAAAATTTGAAAATTGTTTTGTGAAGGGCAGAAAACATTGTGGAAAAAGGAGAAAATGCTGGTTACCAGCATTTTCTCCTTTTCCCACAATGTTTTCTAATGGCTTCTTTCTCAGGGGTATCAAAAGTAGGGATCATACGGTAATGGGTTAAGATGGTTACCAGCATTCTCCCTATTTCCACAATGTTTTCAACAGTCTTCTTTCTCGAGGTTGTTGTAAGTCAGATTGTGTAATAAAGGGTTAGGAGTACAGGCATGTTTTTTCTTTAATTCCATCCAATGATACCCTGTATGACTAAAGGTAACACAATCAATGTTCAAACTCATCTAAGAAAAAGTATTCTGGTCAAGTTTCATGCCCATCAAACTAAAAATGTGTCCTATAGATCAAACAAGGATTTCCTAAGATTTGATCTGGTGACCTATATTGAGGTTATAGATTATATTGTGTGACCAAGTTCCATGAGTATCATACCAAAAACCTGTATTCTAGAGCATACACAATTTAAAAGTTAATGATGGACAATAATAGATAATGGACGATGCACACAGTACTATCACAAAAGCTCACCTTACGTACTTCTTGCTCAGGTGAACTAAAAATGAAAATATGGAGACAATGAAGCACGACTAGCTAGGACAAAAGTATGACTAGCCCGGACATAAGCATGACTAGCCCGGACATAGGTATGATTAGCCAAGACATGGGCATGACTAGCCCGGACATAGGCATGACTAGCCCGGATATAAGCATGACTAGTCTGGACATGAGCATGACTATTCCACACATAGGCCTGACTAACCCAGACATAAGCATGACTAGCTCAGACATAAGCATAACTAGTCCAGACACGAGTATGTCTAGCCCAGAAATAAGCATGACAAGCAAGGACATGAGCATGACTAGCCCATAAATGAGCATGACTAGCCAAGACATAGGCATGACTATACTGGACATAGTCATGGCCAGCCCAGACAAAGGCATGACTAGCCCCGACATAAGCATGACTAGCCCTGACATTAGCATGACTAGCCCCAACATAAGAAAGCGACAGAATTACCACAGTAAAGTAATGGACTCACTGTAAAATGTCTGCAAGACAATGCGCTGTGCTGTGAAAGTTCTCGCTACCCCAGCCAGAGTTAATACCCGAGTTTCTGCCCATTGTTTCTCTGCTGTGTCACGAGAATGGTGGATCAAAATATTTCCACTTGTGGTTTCATCTTTAGTATTAGGCGCTGTACTTGAAAGTTTCTTTACGTTGTCCAGCAAGGGAAATAACACCTGAAACAAAAACGATAGACTGTATTTTTGACATTAACCCTTTACCAAACGACAAAATTTTAAGACTGGTCCAAATTGAAAGCATTTGAAGACATCAAAATGAATGTGACTGAAGAATTAAGATCTGTTTTAGGAAGGGAAGAAAACATTGTAGGAAAAGGAGAAAATGTTGCTTACCAGCATTTCTACTTTTCCCAACAATGTTTTCAATAGGCTTCTTTCACAGGGCTGTTAAAAGTCAGGATTGTGTTTTTAAGGGTTAATAATACTGTAATACCGGTACATTAAAGTTTTTCTGAGTTCCATGTTTATACAGCATTTTCTCCTCTTTCTGTAACCCTTTACCAAACAATTCCTGGATTTCATGACTCTGTTAAGGAAGACTTAGATATCTTCGAGACAAACATCCTGACCAAGTTTCATGAATATCAGACTGAAAATGCCACCTCTAGAGCGTACAAAAGGTAAAAGTTGACATTTACAGACCATACAAAACAGATGCTGGACACAGCAAAATCACAAAAGGCTTACCTTGAGCACTTTGTGCTCAGGTGAGCTAAACATTCAAACATTGAGGAGAAAATGCTAGTAACCAGCATTTTCTTCTTGTCCCACAATGTTTTCTACTCATTCAAAGACAATCCTAGCATTATGGCTGCCAAAAATTTGTCAACAACAAATTTACCAAACAACAAATTTTTGGGCTTGATCAAATTCAAAGCATCTGCAAAAAACAAATTAAACCTTGGTAATATTTCTGACATTGATAGGGAAGAAAATATTGTGGGAAAAGGAGAAAATGGATTGTCTCCTTTCCAACAATGTTTTTTATAGGTCTCTCAGGGTCGTTAAAAGTCGGGATTGTGTGGATAAGAGTTAACCCATTACCACACAATCCCTACTTTTGACGCCCCTGAGAAAGAAGCCTTTAGAAAACATTGTGGGAAAAGGAGAAAATGCTGGTAATATATTTCTCCTTTTTCCACAATGTTTTCTACTCTTCACAAAACAAATTTCAAATTTTCAGTCATTTTTATTTTGTCGTCTGCAAATGCTTTCAATTTGGACCAGTCTAAAATATTGTCATTTGGTAATGGGTTAAATAATGCTTTGAATTAAGCCAAGACCTAAATTTTGTTGTGTGGTAAAGAGTTAACCTTATACCACCAACCTAAAGTTTTAAGACCTTGAGAAAAGGGTCTTTTGAAAACATTGTGGGAAAAGGAGAAAATGCCAGTAACCAGCATTAATTTGTCAGCCTTTCCCCACAATCTTTTCTACTATTTCAAAGACAAATTCCACCATCTGAACAGCCAAAAATTTGTTTTCTTTTTAAATTTGGTCAAGACCTAAATATTGTTGTCTGGTAAAGAATAAAATGGCTTCATAACCTTTGGATATATCTTGCCATTATTTTTTTTCAAGAGAAGTCCACCTAGGGACTTAAGACAGACTAATGTAAAAATGATTTTTGTTTTCACCCCCTGAATCAATCAAAATCTCTTCTATTTGCCACTTGACATTCCCAATAACATCATGTTTGTTCCAAGTTATCACACAAGGGAAAGGGGGAGCCCAGAAGTGAAAAATAACTCTTCCTTCACTAATATTTCCAACTTATCAAACTATCAAACTTATGAAACACTAACAATAACCAGCTTATAAACAAAGGCTTAGATTTTAAGTTATGAATATACCCAAATGTCTCTCATTTAGCACTTGACAATCCTAGTAACATGGTTTTTGTTCTAGGGCATCAATTAGAAAGACAAAGATAGAATATTAAGAAATTAACTCTTCCTTAAATTTATTAAGCTTACGAAATAGTGCAACGAACCAACTTACGAAACAAAGTCCATGACATTACTTTACAGACAAAATTTTAGACTTGTTGTGTTTAAAGCAACAGCAGATGACATTTAGTCTCTACAAAACATGCCTTTATTATAAATACCCTTCACTCTTTACCAAGTGACGATAGTTTTGACTTGTCAAAATTGACAGCATTTGCAGACAACACATTAAATTTGGCTCAATTGAATGGATTTGTTAGAAAACAGTGTGGGAAAAAAATAAAATGCTGGTTACCAGCATTTTCTGCTTTTTCCACAATGTTTTCAAAAGTCTAATTTTCCAGGGTCTTTAAAACTTGGCTTTGCATAGTAATGGGTTAAGAGGGGGACCTGCAAAATACATTGTAGGTGAAGGAGAAAAAAACATTGACAGTTTTATTTTGAGCCATATTCAATTTGCCACCTACAATTGTTCCAGGTTTGGACATATCTAAAACCTTGTTCTCTGGTAAAGAGTAAAATATAAGTTGAATAATGCGATTTGTTTTTGATTGGGCAGATGGCATGGTAGAAAAAGTGGAAAAATGCTGGTTACCAGCATTTTCTGCTTTCTCCACAATGTTTTTAAAAGTATTTTTTGCTCAGAGGTGTTCAAGCTAGGGATAGTTTAGTATCTGGTCTAGCTGTCACGATATGAAGCAAAGACACCAATCAATTAAACCAATTCATTCATTTTTTACCAGAAAGCAAAAATTCAAGACTTGTCCATGTCACAAGCATTTGTAGACAAAAACAAAAATGTTATTCTAACCATCTAATCTGTCATTGAAAGGATAGAAAATGGAGAAAGAGGTGAAAATGCTAGTTACTTTTTTCTAAAGTCTTTCTATAAGCTTTCATCGATAAAATCAGGTTGTCAAAGAGAAGGGGAGTCAGTGGTATAAAACTCCGAGACTCAAGGATATTTACAAAAATATTATCAGAAGTCCTGATGCAGTTATTCTTGCTTCTTCATGAACCCCAAAACGTCATTTTGATCTAAATTTCAAAGTTCTGCTAGTTTGATTTCCAACAGTCTGTTCAAGTACTGTTTGGCTCTTTACAAGATGACAAAAATTTTATTTCCAGACAGACAACAAATGTCACTCAAATGGTGGGAGCTGTCTTTGAAAGGGACTTGCTTGGGGTGACTAGAACATAGAATATATTACTTGGCCAAGGAAAGTCTATGTCTCTATCATCATGCAGAATAATTTTAGATGGCGGGGGAAAAAATGGAGCAAAAGAGAAACAAAACCACTTAACCCTTTCCCAATCAATCTCATTTTTTTTAATAACCCTGAGAAAAGAAGCTTTTTGAAAATGCTACTGTGAAAGGAGACAGTGCTGGTAATCAGTAATTTTTTATTTTCCTACAATATTATTCTTGACTTTCACTTACAAACTGCATTAATATGTTGTCTGCAAATGCTTTTAACCTTTTACCTGATGACAAAATTTTAGCCCTGTACAAATTGAAAGCATTTGCAGGCGACAATTTCAATGTGGTTCAAATGGTGCAATTGTTTATTGATAGGGAAGAAAACATTGTGGGAAATGAAGAAAATGCTGGTTTCCAGCATTTTCTCCATTTCCCATAGTGTTTTCAAAAGGCTTCTTTCCAAAGGTCATCAAAAGTCATCATTATGTAGGAAAGGGTTTATTTGGACAAGTCTATAATGTTATTATGTGGTGGAGTCACACTTTATAGCCAACAAGCTTCTAGCATTATGATACTGCCATTTTGAGATCTCAGTCCCTGAAGATTAGACAGTGTTCATATTTACATGGACCTCATGATTATCTTATATTTCAAGGTGGAATTTTCCACTTCCGAAACTCCCCAAATTAGGACATCTTCACACTCACAAGTGCCATATAAACTCCACAAATATTGCAGGCCAGAAATAAAAGCCAAATAATTACAAATCATTACCTACTTTCGTTTAGAGTGTTTCATCTTATAGTGTAAATAAAGATCAGACTTCACATTTACTGCAGTCTGATCTCAATCTACACTGGCTGCGAATGCAATTACCATTGCAAACTGTGTTTAACCCTTTACCTCACAATCCCGACTTTTAACGACCCTGAGAAAAAAGCCTTTTGAAAACATTGTAGGAAAAGGAGAAAATGCTGGTAACCAGCATTTTCTCCTTTTCCCCCAGTGTTTTTTACCTTTTACATAACAAATTCAAATTTTTAGTCACTTTTTATTTGTTTTCTGCAAATGTTTTCGATTTCAACAAGCCTAAAATATTGTCGTTTGCTAATGAGTTAAGGGTCAAAGCGAACCTAACTCTCGAGAGAAGATTTGACCACCAAAGGTTGTAACCTCATTTGAGCCCATCTTAATTTGGTTGCGTTGCGATGTTTGGTGTTCACAATAGAGTAATGGTCTCTAATTTCCCTAGGTATGCAAAAAGCTGTTAGCTCTTTACCCAGCCACAGACTTATCCCAAATGGAAGCATAAGCAAACAAAAATATAAATATGGCTGAATAGATTAATTTGTTTACGGAAAGTTAGAGAGCACAGTGGGAAAAGGAGAACATGCAGGTTCCAAACAATTTTCTCCTTTTCCCACAATGTCTACAAAGGTCTCTTTCTCATGGTCATAAAAACATGTTATTTTCTTGTATAGGGTTGACAAAGGGAATTGGTTTCCTAGACATGAATAAGTTACTACCAAATAATCTTACTTGGATAAATTGTACTTTTACCATAATCTAAAAAAAAAATTTCCAGAAAGACATCAATCATCTGGATCAACACAACTCATCAACCAACTCTTTACCAGACAACAAAATTATTGTATTGTCCAAATTTAAAGCATTTGCTTATGACAGAATATAATTATGTGACTCAAAAACTAAAATTTGTTCTTGAAGAGAAGGTAACATTGTTGGAAAAGGAGAAAATGCTTGTTTCTCCTTTTCTGACATAATCTTAACCTTTAAAGTGTAACCAGCATTTTCTTCTTTTCCCACAATGTTTTCTACCCAGCTGGAAACAAATTTTAATTTTGGAGTTATGCTTCCGATTTGGACAAGCCTAAAGTATTGTCATTTGGTAATGAGTTAATGCAAAGGAAATAATAACAAAAGAAACTTCCATTGAAGACCCTCACAGACTGATGTCATACAGCCTGATCTTGATTTAGCTTATCTACAAACCACTAAGAACACTTGCATCCCAAATTTAAACAAGAGCACCCCATGCATGTGTCACCACGCAGTTGCAAGTGCTTGATTTTCAGTCCAAATTCTACTTTGAAAAAGGGCATGACTTTCTCAAAAATATTTCGATAGTTACTTGTCCCTGTTGTATAGGTTCCCTTTTTTAACCTTTACCAAACAATCCCTGTTTTTTTCTTCACCCTGAGATTAGAAGCCTTCATTTGAAAACATTGTGGGAAAAGGAGAAAATGCTGGTAACCAGCATTTTCTCCTTTTCCCACAATGTTTGCTACCCTGCTGGAAACAAATTTCAATTTTTGAGTTACATTCATTTTATTGTATGCAAATGCTTTCAATTTGGACAAGTCTAAAATTTTGTCATCTGGTAAAGGGTTAATATTTAACAACCTGTCAAAGTATGGAGCAAATACCTTCAGTAACAACAGAGATATTACAAAATGTCAAAGTTTTGCACAAAAACAACAATGATGACACCAAAACTTTGACAGTAACTTGTTTTTCATAAAAACAGTCACGCTAAAAATTACTTTAGGGGTTTTCCTTGCCTTTTTTAACTAGATTTCTTTTCATTAAAAGTAGCAAAAGACTAGAAGTACCATCTGAACAATCTGGAAGAAAACCACACATGCATGGATTCTTTATGTGTTACTTCATCAACTTAAATCTGTACCAGACATCAAAATCTTGGATAATGATAACATTAGCTCTATACCAGATGACAAAATTTTAGAATCGTCCATGATAAACTGTTTAACATCACATCTGTGTTTTAATAGGAAATGAAAAAAAAAAGCTTCTTGAAAACATTTCAGAGAATAAAAGAAGAAAATGCTGAATACAAGCAAATTCTTCTTTTTCTCCCACCAATTTCCTTTTGTTTTTTCATCCATATCAAAGAAAGAATTCATCCTCTGAGCAAGTTGTTGTCTTCATATACTTTCAATCTTACAAGTCTAAAATTTTGTAGTTTGGTAAAGGGTCACATCATTGCAGATGACAGAAGAATGTGCCTAAAATGATGGAATCTGATAAAGAAATCAGGAAAGGAAATTATAAAATGCTGCTTACCATAATATTTACAACTTATATTCATTAAAATTGTGATTGCTTGGTAAACAGTTAAAATACTCAAAGGAAAATATGCTTACTCCTTCTCCGCAAAAATATGTGCGCAGCTGAGCACCTGAAATTAGGAGCCAAAGGGACTCAGTATTTCAGCAAATCTTACAAGGTTATTTAACCTTCTGCCACACAATCCCAAGTTATAATGAACGTAAATAAGAAAGTTTTCAAAAACATAGTTGGAATAGGTAACCATCTTCATTTTCCACAATATTTTCTATCATATCATAGACAGAAATCATCATGTGAGCTATATTCAACTAGTTGTCTGCATATGTCCTCAAATTGGTAGACTAGAATTTTTTTGGTTTGGTAAAGAGTTAACCTTTTACCATGCAATCCTGAGTTTTAACAACTATAAGAATTGAGCCCTTTAACCCTTTCCCAAACAATCCCTGGTTTTTACGGGTCAGAAATAGAAGCCTTTTGAAAACATTGTGGGAAAAGGAGAAAATGCTGGTAACCAGCATTTTCTCCTTTTCCCACAATGTTTTCTACCCTATCATATACAAAAATCCTCTTTTTAGCAACTGTTAAGTTGTCATCTGCAGAATGTTTTCAGGTTGGTGTGGTCCAAAATTTGCCGTTTGGGAAAGGGTTAAAAACATTTTAGAAAACTAGAAAATGCTAGTACACAGCATAATTTTCTACAATGTTTTCTACCATTTTAGGGTCAGAAAATATCTTTTGAGCTACATTAAATTTGTCAACTGCAAAATACTCGCAATTTAGTAGATGACAACATTTTGTCAACTGGCATACAGTTTACAAGCTTTTGGGTGGAATACCAAGTTTGGATGGATTGGTATGCTGCAGAATTCATTCTATAACTTTCATAGATGAATGCCACCATTTAATCCAATTTTTTGCTTGCGTACACTGTCAATATGGAGGAATTTAAAATTTTGCTGTCTGGTAATGAGTTTAAACTTTACTAAGCCAATCCAAGGTCTGAAGGACACTAAGGAAAAGGACTTTCGAAAAGTTTGTGGTTTCAGTTTGGACATGTTTAAAATTTTGCCAAACAATCCCTGGTTTTAATGACCATGAAGAAGGGGCCTTTTGAAAACCTTGTAGGAAAAGGAGAAAATGCTGGTTATCAGCATTTTCTCCTTTTCCAACAAGGTTTTCTACTCTTTGAGTAACATTTAGCATCATTTCAGCTACATTTAATATGTTGTCTGGAAATACTTTCATTTTGGACTTGTCTAAAATTTTGTTGTTTTGGTAAAGAGTTCAGAGTATACGTTGCTTTCGTTCCCTTGGGTGGTTGCTTAAAACAGGATTGACTGTATATTCAAAAACAAATTGCGTGTAGCCAGAGTTCATTGCAAAGTCATTCATATTCATAAAACAACATTCCCTTGCTTGTTGGGACTGGTTTTCTATCCTTTCAATTTGCTCTTCCATATAAATTCAATGCAGAAGTCCCATGATGTTGTGTACCATTCTTCTTTTTTTGTCTGGTAACAGCCATCTTTAATTTGCTTAGTCTGGTGGTACCATTGTTAAAATTCAAAAGAGCTTCTAAAAAATTCCTTTTCCAAGATCCGTCTCGCTTCCTCTAGCTGTTTTTCTAAGGCATACAAGATGAAAATCTAGTCTAGGAGCACTTTATGGACAGTGTATATTTAGATCAAATTGCACAAAAACTGCCTTTGATCTTGGATTTCCCGAGTTGTTGCCTTCATTCTAGCCGCTGCCCATTTCATGCAAGTAAGTTCTACTGGTAGAAATGTTAAAATATCTGATACATGAAGGAGCTGTGTTTTTAAGTATTTATATTAAAAAATGTTTAGTATCCAAAGGAAGCTGATGGTTAAACATGGGATAACTTTACAATGACATGAATTAATATTTTTACATGCTATTGTTTTATTTGTCAATTTCATGCAGTGTGTTTATATTGAAATTTCAGACATCTTGCTCTTTTGTATGCACTTAATATTCCATCCAACTCTTTACCAAATGACAAAACCTTAGACTAGCCCTACCTGAAGATATTGGCAAACATTTGTGCTCGACAGGATGGCAAACATTGCGGTAAAAAAAAAAATGAAACTGGAGACCAGTATTGTGTCCTTTTTCTGATATGTTTTCAAAAGCTTTATTCCATAGGGTTGTTAAGACACCTGGGCCCGTATTAACTAAATATTCTTGATCTTGTTGTAGATTTGGAAAATAATACAGCTTCTGATTAGCTGAACCAAATGGTGTAGCCAACCAAAAGTTGTGTTACAAATTAAGAAAATATTTGAGAATAAGACTGAGAATTTCTTGACAGTGATTGGTGAATAGAGGCCCTGATTGTTTGGTGAAAGTTTAAGAACAATATCCTAGACTTGACAGCATCTACATATGGAATTTGAGATGTGGCTTAACCCATTGCTACACAATCCCTATTTCTGACGACCCTGAGAGAGAAGCCTTTAGAAAACATTGTGGGAAAAGGAGAAAATGCTGGTAACCAGCATTTTCTCCTTTTTCCACAATGTTTTCTGCCTTTCACAAAACAAGTTTCAAATTTTCCATCACTTTCATTTTGTTGTCTGCAAATGCTTTTGATTTGGACAAGCCTAAAATATTGTCATTTGGTAGTGAGTTAAATGATGAAATTTGCTGCGAGACCTGGACTCTAAAAGTAGCCCTGGAGAAGTCACTAGATGGCACCTACACACGCATGCTTCCTAAGGTTTTAGACATTCACTGGTCAAGCCACATCCCCAATGAGATCATATATGGTAACCTCCCTAAGGTCAGTGACAAAATAGCCTGCAGGAGAATGCAGCTAGCTGGGCATTACTTCCGTCATCCAGAGCTCAGCGCACAATCATTGGTACTGTGGGAGTCAAATCATGGACATCGTGGAATAGGAAGACCCAAGGCCACCTTTTTGGACACACTCACACATGACACAGATGCAAGGGACGCAACAGAACTAGCTTCCTTGATGACTGATAGGAAGAACTGGCGTGGACATGTTGTTTGTCGTCTAAGGACGTCCGAGTGAGTGGTGAGTGATCAATGAAAGTGTAGAAATGTGGGAAAAGGAGAAAATGCTGGGTACCAAAGAATATTGGTTACAGTTGTAGGTATTTGTCATTTAACCACCTAATTTCTCCAGTAGATGCTATTGACAGCCTTTGACAAGAAATCAAAACATCAGCTGACAATTATCACTTTTTCTAAATTAGGGATGAAAGTAATTATTATTGGCTTTTTCTACTCTTCCGCCCCCCTGGAATTCTGCAAAATTTTCTTTCATTTTGGATAACAAATATTATCAAATTCTTGCCAAAACGGCTTCATTTAGATACACACAGAAAACAATAGTAATGCATGTGGAAGCAAATGGCCAGTTCCAGTTGTTCCTGGTTAGTGAAATTTCTAGTTGAAAACAAGAGCTTTGCAGAGCAATGCAGATAGACCTGAAAAGGTTTGACAGGAAATCAAGATGGCCTACACAAATCCAAATTTTAAGAATTATATGCACAACCACATATCATAGAGATTTGTTGTGGTAAGATTGGACTTATTCCAATGAAAACTGAAGGAGAAGTTGCGCATAAAAGAATGGATGGCCAT
Organism: Tridacna crocea; assembly: GCA_943736015.1. Lineage (NCBI taxonomy): Eukaryota > Metazoa > Mollusca > Bivalvia > Cardiida > Cardiidae > Tridacna > Tridacna crocea. The sequence goes on from OX031062.1 coordinate 48,511,488, forward strand.
AACATAATACAACCTTTCAGGTGTAAAAAAAGGCAGGTATATTTGGCAACATATTTTGAATGTAATCTAGTTTTAAAAAAAGGACATTACTGTGTCAGGATATTATGAACATTTATCTGCTTTTCTGATATGCTCTTTCTGTCAGTAACAAGTGACCCAAGTTTCAAAAGTCATTAATTAGCCAGAGTTTGAAGTGAATTTCATCAATAATATCAGAAATATCAGAAAATGTAAGTTTTTGCTGACATGCTACGACACATGACAGTATGTCCATGTTTTCTTTAACACAGCTGTGCACAAGAAAGTCTTCAGCAAAAACAAAGGACATTCAGCTTTTTATGTTCACTTAATGTCACTTTTTTCTTTGTGTAAATTTACCAAACTTTTTTTTGGTTTCACTTTTATACCTTTAACCCATTACCAAACAACAATATTTTAGGCTTGTCCGAATCGAAAGCCTTTGCAGATGAAAAAATTAAAAGTTAACTGAAAATTTGAAAATTGTGTCATGAAGGGTAGAAAACATTGTGGAAAAAGTAGAAAATGCTGGTTGCCAGCATTTTCTTCTTTTCCTACAATGTTTTTTAAAGGCTTCTTTCTCAGGGTCGTCAAACGTAGGGATTGTGTGGTAATGAGTTAATAAAAGATGACCTTTAAATTCTAATTGCCCTTTTATTGCCCACAAAATATTTAAGATACAGGCCTCTACTTCCAGTATAGAGGTCCATCCTCAATATTATCACAATTTACCAAAATGTCAACATCATACCTACCTACTAAATTGCCTTTCTTTATTTCTAGGAAAATATTAATGTGCTGCTTGAGATTCAAAAGAAGCCTAACACAGCTCACCTGAGATAACCCTAACAAGAAGGTTCCCTTTTTACTAGAAGCCTTGTGATAGCAAATGATGGCATGATCTGTGGCCAAAGTGAGCTTAACTCTTTACTAGAAGGAACAAAATGTTAGTTTAGTTTAAACATACAGTCGAACGTCCTTAGCTCGAACGTCCTTTAGTCGAACTTATCCCTACGTCGAAGTTTTTTTCAGGTCCCGATCTCATTGCTCTTTATTTCAATATAATTCAACCTCCATACGTCGTTATCCGTACCTCGAAATTTATCCATACGTCGAATGAATTTCAAGGTCCAATCACCATTGTTTGAACGTATTCACACATCTTTACCACGAAGTAAATTTGTAAAGGACGATGTTTGCTGTCAATCAGGTTTTTCACACCTTTCGACTTGTCAACTCCGGTAATTAACAAGTGTATTACAGTATTGATTATCGATTGTTTGTTTGATTTTGGATTGACTGTTTGACTGTGAGATTAAAACTTCAAAGTTTGAGTGATTTGAGTGAAAGGGTCGGAAAAGTTTTTTTAGTGTTACATGTGTAATTTACATTGACGAGTGAAGAACCATACGCTAATTCAATACAGAACTTGTTTGGTGAAGGACCCGGTCAATGTGCAATTTTTATGTTTATTGTTCATAGCAGTTGTGGAATTTGTATAAAAACAGTGTTTCCTAATGAATAAATAAATAATAATGATAAAACGTATTTTATCTTATTTTTGTATTCGATTTTATCTCAATTTATATTCGATTAGTCGAATGAAGACAAATCAAATGATGCCTCTATTTACTTCCGGTATTTCGCCATCTATCTAATTCGTACCCAGTTTCGAGAACTCCGATGATCTACACGTCGAACTTTCTATAACTCGAAGTTTTTACGAGTGTCCCCCGAACTTCGAGGTATAGAGATTCGACTGTATTTATTTTACATCGATTGAGAAACAAGTTCTTACAACTTATACTAATCTCTCTCGATTCTGCTTCCTGGGAACTACACCAGTACTCGCGCCGAATGTGTGGGCCAATGAAAAATCCCAAAGTTGACACCCGCTCCCGGGTATCGAACTCAGGACCTTTAGGTTGTGAGGCCGACACTCTACCTCACAACCACGGACACCACAAAATGTTGACTTGTTCAATTTGCATGGAATTGTAGTAAACAAATAAGGATAACTCAAATGATGGAGTTTGTATTAGACAGGCTAAAATACATTGTGGAAAAAAAAAGAAATGCTGGTTACCACCATTTTCTTCCCTTTCCATGTTTTCTAAAGCCTTTTTAACCTTTTACCACTCAATCCCGACTTTTTAAAGACCCTGAGAAAGAAGACTTTGGAAACCATTGTGGGAAATGGAAAAAATGCTGGTAACCAGCATTTTCTCCTTTTCCCACAAAGTTTTCCATCCTTCTAAAATCAAAATTCAATTCTTTATTCACATTTATTTTGATGTCTGCAAACGCTTTCAATTTGGACTGGTCTAAAATTTTGTTGTTTGGTAAAGAGTTAAATGCCTAAGAGGAATAAATACATGAATGAATGTTGTTTATTGGTGCATCGACATCTTTGGTCATTTAGCATGCACTTATTTCATGCTTTCCGGTAGGATATCGAGAAATAGCAGTGAAAATATTTTTCGATCATACACTGGTATCACCAGTGAAAATACCGATTTTCATGTTCTTGTCGCCTAGGTAAATTGCACATGCCTAACAACCAGATGGGAAATATGACGTCATATACCTTACATTTCTCGGGCTTGACGTAACGTTGTTATGCGGGAGGGGTACGCCACAGGGAATAAGGGAAAAAAAATGCACTGAATTTTGATAAAGCTCCTCCCAGAAAGGGTAAAAAGCATGAAATAAATAGAACACCATCGGTAATATTTTCACTCGTGGCTATGCCACTCGTGAAAATATTACCGATGGTGTCCACTCGATGAAATAAATTTCGATCTTTCATCAAAAAAAACAAATATCCTCTATATCTATGTTAATAAATAATAAAGTGGAACTTCAATCAATATTCTGAAAAAAAGTTCAATGAAAAACTTTCTGAGATGACACTACCATAATTCCTTTGAATTACCTGCCAGAGTACTTTCTTCCATGACCCTTGCTGTAAAAGCCCACCATGTCCAGATATTGTTGAGAATAGTGTCTGTCCAGCACTCTTTCTGACTGCTGGTCGTTGGTCAACACACAGGTCACCTAGTCTTGTAAATAGACACATCCACAACGCATCAAAAGGTGAAATTTCTTCTGTTTTGTCTGACTTATCTGGTGATTTAGCCGTTGCTTTCAGGTCATTCTTAATTCTTTCACGATTTTGGTAAAAGTAGTCGGAAATATTCCACTGTAAATAAAAAAGCGCAAAGATGTATTATACGAAAACATAAACAAGAGGGCCATTATGGCCCTGTATCACTCAACTGGCTAAAACGTACAAACTCCCTACATGCCAAACATTACAATACTTCTAACTTGAGGTAGCCCTACGTCTTACAGTAAGTGACTAGAGGATTTCTACTTTTCACTTTATAAGCCCGTGTAAGACATTTGACCCCTGGGCCAATTTTTACCAAAGGGATATCATTTGGGCCCCCTTGGTAGAGGCCCACTGGTTAAAGCTAGATGAAAAGTTTGGTAGCCCTAGGCCTTATGACTAGGTATGAGAAGATTTTTAAAAATTTCAGGATGTAAACCCAATAAAGCTACATGAAAAATTTGGTAGCTCACATGACAGACAGTGGGCCATGACATAGGCCCATTGGCCTTTGGCCAGTGGAGCTAACAAATCTTTTTTTGCGTTTCAGCAATTTCCATCTCTAAAAGATGCTTTCAAAAGGTTGAATGTAGTTCAAAAGGAGCAGTCTCTTGCAACTGTGTTTTCAATGGAACTGTTCATTAAAATTTGATTTCTATTTATTATCCCATTTAAAAATAATTGTTTTAAGTTGCTAGTTTGATTAACCCTTTACCAAACAAACCCTGGTTTTTACGACCCTGAGATAGAAGCCTTTTGAAAACAATGTTGAAAAGGAGAAAATGCTGGTGACCAGCATTTTCTCCTTTTCACACACTGTTTTCAACCCTGCATGAAACAGATTTCAATGTTTATGTTTATTTTGTCGTCTGTAAGTGCTTTCAATTTGGTCCCGTCTAAAAAATTGTTGTTTGGTAAAGGGTTAAGGAGACGCAAGTTAACCTGCAAAGGGCCAAATGAACCCAACTGTCATTTTCAGTCTAGTAACAAGACTCAAATAATAGTTCTTTCTGTCTACCATGGTCAGGAAAACAGACAATGTAGATCAGGCTGCTGACAGCATTTGTGGTGTCCGTGGTCATAAGGTAGAGTGTTGGCCTCATAACCTAAAGGTCCTGAGTTCAATTCCCGGGAGCAGGTGTCAACTTTGGGATTTTTCATTGGCCCACACATTCGGCCCGAGTACTGGTGTAGTTCCCAGGAAGCAGAATCGAGAAATTAGTATAAGTTGTAAGAACTTTTTTCTCAATCGATGTAAATCAATGTAAAATAAATATGTTTAAACTAAGACAGTATTTTCTACCCTTCAAAACTCAAAAAACATCCTTTGATTTACATTGTCTTTGTTCCAGTGGTGTGTGGATGCTTTCAATCCAACCAAGTGTCAAAGTCAATCATCTGGCAGCAAGTTAACTCTTTACCAAACAACAAATTTATAGAATGGTCTAAATTGAAAGCATTTGCAGACGAAAAAAGATTTGAATTTTTGCTAATATTATGGACGAGTCTAAAAACTTAGTTGTGTTTTGCGGTGTGGTAGAGGGTTAACCCATTACCGCACAATCCCTACTTTTGACGCCCCTGAGAAAGAAACCTTTAGAGAACATTGTGGGAAAAGGAGAAAATGCTGGTAACCAGCATTTTCTCCTTTTCCCACTATGTTTTCTTCTCTTCACAAAACAAATTTTAAATTTTCAGTCACTTTTATTTTGTTGTCTGCATGCTTTCGATTTGGACAAACCTAAAATTTTGTCATTTGGTAATGAGTTAAAGGATTAATATGAAACTTTTTTTTTTACTAAGATTTACCAGAAGTCCAATGGCCGTCAAGCTAACATTCAATTCTTGTTTTTGGAGGCCAAATTTTGCCGCCACATCCACAACAACAGGTAGATAACAACCAGGAATTATGGGTAGAAAGTCAGTGACAACCAACTGCAAACTCTGAAATGCCGTCTGCACCAATTTTTCCCTGAAACAAAAACATGCATAAATTTTCTTGAATTATTAGAATTACATGTAGTAGATTTTCTGGATGTCAGTGGCGTACATTTATGATTAACCACAAGTCATATTTCATGGATATTTCGTCTGAAAAATTGAATTTCGCAGGTTCAGGTTTTACAATAGCCATCAATTTTCCAAAGCCTGTACGCCTGCAGACTTGGTTTTTTTGCCAGCAAAAGAACAATAAATTTTCAGAATACCGTCTTACCCTTCAGCTCATGCCAGTTTGTTAGCCTACTGCCCCATATTCAATTCATCAACCACATTAAAATTTTATCTTAGTTTATGACTTGATGGATTTCTGAAGAAACTAATACTGTATATAAAACTAGACATTCAATCCCTTGATGAATCTTCAAAAAAATTGGATCAACACTGTGAACTTCATTGCCTAAACAAGAACTGGAAATTTTCAACTTTGAATGGTTACATTTCCAAAACTGATTGTCAGATTTTTTTCTTTTAAATCAATAGCCAGTTCAAGCTGTTTAAAATACAAAGCAACTGTGCAAGTTTCGTGAAAATTCAACCAAAACTGCTAACCCCACCATGACATAAGCTCTGCTGGCTTTCAGCCAGTAGAGCTAAAACACTAATTTCTCTATTTAAACCATTACCACACAATCCCTATTTTTGACAACCCTGACCAAGAAGCCTTTGGAAAACAATGTGGGAAAAGAAGAAAATGCTGGTAACCCTTCACAAAACAAATTTCAAATTTTCAGTCACTATTATTTTGTTGTCTGCAAATGCTTGCAATTTAGACTAGCCTAAAATATTGTCATTTGCCAAAGAGTTAATAGCCCTGAATAAGAACTGCCCTCCTATCTTCACGGGCACTTGATGTAATCAAACCGTGAACCTATGATTTCGTCTTAATATTACCAAAAACCTATCGATCAGACAAAGGAGAAAATTGTAGTAGTATAATGGTCGCTTTTCTAGAAATGTATGTCAAGTAGTGTGGGTATAATATGCATTTATTTATAATACACAGTTGCTCATTTTCCCAACAATGCTGTCAAAGGCTGTCTTCTGCTACAACTTATGAAGTTGAAAATACTAAGTTAACCCCTTACCAAACAATAAAACCTTAGAAACATCGAAATGAAAAGCATCTGCAGAGGACGAAATAAGTATGACTTAAAAACTGAAATTTAATTTTTGGAAGGGTAGAAAACATGTGGGAAATGGAGAAAATGCTAGTTATCAGCATTTTCTCATTTTTCAACAGTGTTTAACCCATTACCACACAATCCCTACCTTTGACGCCCCTGAGAAAGAAGCCTTTAGAAAACACTGTGGGAAAAGGAGAAAATGCTGGTAACCAGCACTTTCTCCTTTTCTCACAATGTTTTCTACCCTTCACAAAACAAATTTCAATTTTTGAGTCACTTTTATTTTGTTGTCTGCAAATGCTTTCAATTTGGACCAGTCTAAAATATTGTCATTTGGTAATGGGTTAAAAGGCTTTTTTCTTCAGGTTCAATAAACTTGGGGTAGTTTCATCAAGGATTTAAGATATTGAATTTCAGCTGAATCAGTAAAATATTTTTACAGTCATAAATTTGTCAAAGCCCACAGAGAAACCATGGAAATACTTGATTGTGTTAATCCCCTCCCTCCTACATACAGCTCTGTTTGAAAGAGCAGCAATTGAAGCCTACAAAAAACATTTAGACAAATGAACAAAAAAACCCACATCATTATCATCTGATTTATATTCCGTTTTTCCTTTTCCTTTCTTTTGAAATACACAATACCAAACATTCTCTGTTTTTAACATACCCATGTTATATTTTTCAATAGCAGTAGCAATTAACCCTTTACCAAACAACAAAATTTTAACCTGGTCCAAATTGGAAGCATTTGCAGACAACAAAATAAATATAACTGAAAAGTCAAAACTTTTTTTGGAAAGAGTTGAAAATATTGTGGGAAAAGGAGATAATGCTGGTTACCAGCATTTTCTCCTTTTCCCACAATGTTTTCAAAAGGCCTCGCTGTCAGGTTGTTGTTTGATAAAGGGTTAATATTAGTACAGTTACCAAAGAATTTTCAGATATTCATTTCTTTTGCACATGCCAGAAACTTCTGATACCAAACATTTTCCATTTATCACACCTAATTTCCATTGTCTAAAAGGAGTAGCTATAAATGAAGGTAACACTAGAGCTGTCACTGAATGTGATTTAATACCCCCATCAGTGCTTTGACAGGAAAAAAAGTCAAGTTCAAGGGAAGATAATTCCTCAACCAGGAGGAGTTGACACTTGAAAATTGCATCATGCAAATCTTCAATATAATGATCACTATATGTGCCAAGTTTCAATACATTTGACCGAAAACTGTAGGAGGAGTTTGTGACACAAAAATACTAATATCATGTACACAGACAACCACACGGACGGACTGCCAGACAGACACATGGACAGACAGGCAGATTCCAATATACACCCGAAAAAATTCATTTTGCAGGCCTATAATTACAAAGAATTTTCTGAGGAAGACATTATTATCAGATTCATATTCTGTTTATCCTTATTTATTACTTTTGTGCATACCAGAAATATTAACAACAAAATTTTCTTCATTTAACTCTTTCCCAAATGACAATAATATCTGATGGGTTCAACATGCAAGCACTTGCAGATGATAAAATTTATCAGGCAAAAATGATGGGATTTATCTCAGATGTTCTCGAAAACATTGTGGGAAATGGAGAAAATGGTAGTTGCCAGCATCTTCTTCTTTTCACATAATGTCTAAAAGGCCTACTTCTCTGGGTTGCTCATGGACTATGTATTAACCCTTTACCCTAAAAGGCATTTCTATAGTATCTCTAATTGACCCTAAACAACAGCAAGGATGAAGCCGTTTCTTATGTGTATATGACACCTTTTGATAGCATAGAAAACATTGTGGCAAAAGATGAAATTGCTCATCATGAGCAATTTCAGCTTTTGCCTCAATGTTTTCCAAAGGCTCCTACAAGCAATGTGTAGAAATGAGTATCTATGGAGTAAAGGGTTAAAGGGTTCATATTACATTATTCCAGTAGGGTTGCTATAAATAGAAGACAAATTACAAAGAATTTTAAGAGGAAAACAATAACATCTTTAAATGCTTTTTATATTTAGGCAAAGATAGAGATTATCATGAATGAAAACACCTGTATGGCAAGCCATTCCAACAATTTTACTTACAATTATGACATTGCTAGACATTAATCTTTTTACTAGACAATCCAAAGTCTTAAAAGATCCTGAAGAAGAGGTATTTTGAAAACATTGTGAGAAAATGCTTTATACCTTTTTTTACAAACATGAAGATGCATTTGAGCAACATTTTTGAATTTGTTGTCTGAATGTGGTTTTAACTTGGATCTGTTGAAACTTTTGTCAAGAAGTAGAGAGTTTAATACCAAGCCTGATTAATCAGGTACACTGCATTTTAATGATATTCACTTTTTACATTTAATCATAAGTTTATTTAGAGCTTTATGTTACCAGAAGCATATAAAGTAATTGAAAGTGATGTTTATAACCAAAGCCCCACCTTTCAATTATTTTGAAATAATTCAGCTTGAAAAACGAACAAAGTTTCATCTTGACATACCAGAGAAAAAAAATAAAGATATCTATGTACCTCACATATATTACTTCACAAAATCATCTTTCACACTTCACTACAGTAACTGATCATTTACTTTTTGTGGTATTTGTCAAGACAATACCACTATGAGTTCAAGATTGAATTCTGATAACCATGTATCTTATTTTGTGCAAAGCCGAAGGAAATAAACCTAGTTAAACTCATTTTTTCTCAGGCAAATGAGTTTTTCGGTAGCACTCGGATATGTAATTTGAAATGGGATATTAAAATACATTGGGCGAAGCCATCGATCGTTGAGATACTTATTTTTGATTGAAAATAGCTTCTCTCGCTCATATCCTTTTATTGGTGCAATGATACAAATTTGCCAACTGACCCTGGGCTTTTTCGTTCCAAACCAATTCGTTCCTTGGCTTGTTCATCCTATGATTGCGTGCTACTCCATTTGGTTGCTCATGAATATTTATAGATCGAAGTAATTGATTGTAATATTGGAAATTAAATGTAAAAGGCTAAAGATATTTCAAAATTATAGTTTTAAGGTACATGAGTACTCTCCCTTCAACCGATAAGGTAGTCATTTGCTTAGTGGGTTGACTATTAAGCCAATATTTGGACAATATGTCTTTTTTCTTTCAAACTATTAATTCCACACAATGGGTTTCCTTGACAAATACCACTTCAGCATTCTCAACGCTTTGATTAAATGGGTAGCATTTAAGCTGTCCTGGGAAATTCCATAATAATTTCCCTTTCAAAAAATGTAACACTTCTGGGTCTGGTAAATGACGAATATCATTCTGGTCAACCAGACAATCTCCACTTTTTACGACCCAGAGAAAGAAGCCTTTTAAAAACATTGTGGGAAAAGGAGAAAATGCTGGTAACCAGCATTTTGTCCTTTGCCCACAATGTTTTCTACCATTCCCAAAACAAATTTCAATTTTTGAGCTACCTTACTTTTGTTGTCTGCAATTGCTTTCCATTTGGATAAGTCTAAAATTTTGTCATTTGGGAAAAGGTTATAGAACTTTCTTCTTACCCTTGGTCATTTGTTACTGCCCCAATTACACCCAGAATAAGGGGCCAGCCATGATTTAGGGAATCCCCATTATTGTGCAGTATCTGGAAAACACACTCCAGCTGTTTCTGTCTTATATCAGGATGTGTGATTGTGGACAGATCTTGCAGTGGTGCCAGGATACTGGCCTGTAGTTTCTGAAATGTACAAAGATTCAAATTTTGTTCCTGTATTGTTCAAAGTTTGGTTTTTCTGAAAAACAGAGTATCAGTACCTTTATTCTTGGCACCCCGAGCAGATGCAAGGTTTTACTGCAGATGTTATAGAGGGATCACAAGAGAACACCTTCATATTTTCAATACCAAAATAAAATTCTTTTGGCACCAATTGTAAAGTTTTGGAACCAAAAACAAACTGCTGCAAATCTCACTTCATATTACATATCTATGTAAGGTAAGTATGACCAGTGATATCTTCATAAGTCTACAAGTAGACATTTTCCATCTAAAATAGCAACCATGGTACAATGTAGTATAATAATCAAGAGTGATAAATGGTAAAATACTATGCAAAGAGATGACTTACTTCATTTAACCCATTACCATACAATCCCTACTTTTGACGCCCCTGAGAAAGAAGCCTTTTGAAAACACTGTAGGAAAAGGAGAAAATGCTGGTAACCAGCATTTTCTCCTTTTCCCACAGTGTTTTCTACCCTTCCCAGAACAAATTTCAATTTTTCAGTCACCTTTAAATTGTTGTCTGCAAATGCTTTCAATTTGAACCAGTCTAAAATTTTGTCGTGTGGTAAAGAGTTAAATGAATAAGTATTACTACCTCATCTATAGCTTGTTATGAACTACAATTAAGCCAACCCCCAGCAGCCATGTTCTTACGTCAAGAAATTTTCAGAAAAGTCTACTAATTGATCGTTATGCCAGTTTATAGAGAATTCCAATATGCTCTTTTTTAAAAGACACCCTTTGAAATTTTCATTTTCTTTTTCTATGTTCCAGCCCATTTATTAGGGCTTTTAAGTTCATCAAGTTCTTTGAAGGAAATCTTAGGATGACAGTGGCTGGATGATCACTTCCGTCAAGTTTTTCTCACAATTGGATGGGCAGTTTCAGAGATGTTTGAAAAGTAAATGCCTGCTTGGAAGTATGCACACACACTCACAGATATACACTTCACAAACACAGCCATCATAATTATCACCTAGCTTGCCCTTAGCTACAGAAGCTGAAAATGATATCTTTATAATGATTCTTATCAATTCAGTTATATTGCAGGGGCAAGTGACCTTATTAGAGGATTTAAGGCTCCTACTCACCTGGTATTTTAGAGAATTTGTGAGAATAAGACTAAATGATGCAATTTTGAACAGTTGTTGAATAAAGACCCTAGAGTTAAAGTTCTACAAACAACTTTCTTTCCATGCCAATGACTGCTTTCCCACAAAAAAAGAGCTGAAACAGTATCCAGGGGAGTTGGAAAGAAGTTAGTAGCTATGGCTTTCATCGAACCCTGAAAAGAACTTTGGCCAAGTGAAAACCCGTCAACCATGGTAGCAAACTCTAAACAGAATATCAAGTGCTTAACCTAGTGCATTTGGGCAACAGTCTTGACTGTTTATAACCAAGACCATTTAATTATCTATCTACTTTCCTGCGCTTGGCTTAGTGTACATATATACAAACAAGAGGACCATGATGGTCCTATATCGCTCACCTCAGTACCACACAGCAATGGTCTAAAATAAAGATAAATACCACATATCATGGTTCAAGGCCAAATGATAATGAAACAAGAGCAGCAAATTGTGGCAATTTAATGTGAGACTTTGAAGTTCCGTTCCCGACAAGCAAGAAATACTGTAAAAATGAAGATCAAAGTGGAATTACTCAAAAATCGCGCTAGGTACAGTTACTCTTCTTGCACACTGTACTCTGTAATGTTGCAACAAACATGCATACCAAGTTTGAAGTCATTCTGACAATTCATTCCGGACTGGCACTTAATGCTGTAAAAATGACATTCAAAGGGAAATAACTCAAAGACAGTATGAGGTAGAGTTACAATTCTTAGGCACTGCACCTCTAAACACTGCAACAAATAAGCATACCAAAGTTCAAGTCATTTCTACTTAAGATGACAAAATTTTGCTCCGGACAAGCAAGAAATGCTATAAAAATGAAGGCCAAAGGGGGAATGACTCAAAATTCGTGCTAGGAAGAGTTATGGTTCTTAGGCACTGCACCTCTAAATACTGCAACAAATAAGCATACCAAAGTTCAAGTCATTTCTACTTAAGATGACAAAATTTTGCTCCGGACAAGCAAGAAATGCTATAAAAATGAAGGCCAAAGGGGGAATGACTCAAAATTCGTGCTAGGAAGAGTTATGGTTCTTGTGCACTGCACTCTATACTTCACAACAATCATGCATATCAAATTTGAAGATGTTCATGCTGTAGATGATAAAGATATATTCCAGACGAGCAGAAAATGATGTAAAAATGATAATCAAAGGGAAAAAACTCATAGGCAGTATGAGGTAGAGTTATGGTTCTTCCACAATGCACTCTGTATTATTGCAACAAACACAAATACCAAGTTTCAAGTCAATCGAACTGGAGATGACAAAGTAATGCTCTGGACTAAGAACTATTTTAAAGAACTTTCTAATTCAAGGGCAAATAACTCAAGTTGTTCTAGTGCTCTGGACTAAGAACTGTTTTAAAGAACTTTCTAATTCAAGGGCAAATAACTCCAGTTGTTCTAGTTCGATTACACCCATAATCGAGCCCATCTAAGATCTAATGGTCATGTATATTTTGACCAAGTTTGGAACTAATTGGTTGATATTTGTAAATGCTAGAGTGTAAACAAAGCGAAATATAACAATTTTTCGGAATCAAGGGCAAATAACTCCAGTTGTTCTGGTCGGATTAAATCCATAACCAAATTTATCCGAGATCTTATGGTCATGTATATTCTAACCAAGTTTTCTGCTGATTGGTTTACAACTGTAGATGCTAGAGTGTAAACAAAGTCAAATATAGCAATTTTTCTAATTCAAGGGCAAATAACTCAAGTCGTTCTAATCTGATTTGACCCATAATTGAACTTATACAAGATAGTATGGTTATGTATATTTTGCCCAAGTTTAAGGCTGATTGGTTTAAAATTGTAGATGATAGAGAGTAAAAAATGTCAAATATATCAACTTTTCAAATTCAAGGTCAAATAACTCCAGTCGCTTTCGTCTGATTAGAGCCATAATCGAACTCGTCTGAGATCTTATGGTCATATATATTTTGACCAAATTTAGTGCTGATTGGTTGATAATTGTAGATGCTAGAGTGTAAAAAAGTGAAATATAGCAATTTTTTCAATTCAAGGGCAAATTATTCCAGATGTTCTGGTCAGATTTGACCAATAATCGAACTCATCCGAGACCTTATGGTCATATATATTTTGACTGAGTTTGGTGCTGATTGGTTGATAATTGTAGATGCTAGAGTGTAAACAAAGTGAAAAATAACAATTTTTCAAATTCAAGGGCAAATAACTCCAGATGCTCTGGTCCGATTTGACCCATAATCGAACTCATCTGAGATCTCATAGTCATATATATTCTGACCAAGTTTGGTACTGATTGGTTGATAACTGTAGATGCTAGAGTGTAAACAAAGTGAAATATAGCAATTTTTTCAATTCAAGGGCAAATAACTCCAGATGTTCTGGTCCGATTTGACCCATAATCAAACTCATCCGAGATCTTATGGTCATATACATTTTGTCCAAATTTGGTGCTGATTGGATGATATTTGTAGATGCTAGAGTGTAAACAAGGAAATGTGAACGGACGACGGACGGATGGATGGATGGTCGGACGGACGGACGACGGACGGCGACGGAGGGCGAGTGATCACAATAGCTCACTCTGAGCACTTCGTGCTCAGGTGAGCTAAAAACTTGAGAATATTTTAAGTAAAGAAAGTAAGACAGAAAAGAGAGACAACTGACTGTATTTGTATGAAGTGGTGGATCATGTTTGTAAGCCAAAGCAGCTTTCACAAGGTAAGTTATAGCCTCTGCTCCCCAGTTTCTCAGTCCATTATGAGGGTGCTGGCTAACCTGGAAGTACAAGAACACAGACTTATTACATCTCATGTGTCTATTTTTAGAAATGTTATGGGTAAAAAAATGAAGTAATTTAAGCTGGGGGGAATTATTTGCCTCAAAAGGGAAAGGTCCGTGAAAATAGTTTGTGCCTTACGGCACTCGTTATTTTCGCATACCTTTCCCTTTTTCAGCAAATATTTCCCCATATTAACCACAGGCTGATGAAATAAACTGTATTTATTCAAACTCTTCACCATTCATTGAACTTAACCCTTAGGCTATGTGCGACTCAAGGACATGTTGCAGGAAACGTAGATCAAGATCAAACTGCACATTTTATGGTGTCTGATCTCTGGTCTATACCAGCCAGAGCGGTCTTTTCAGTCTGGTGAAGTCATCTTTGAAAACACAGTATTTGCGCTTACACTATTAACCCTTTTCCAAATGACAAATTTTAGACTCTCCTTAACTGAAAGAGTTTGGAGACAACAATTTTAAATTTGATGAAAATGGTAGAAAGTTCTACTGAAAGGTAGAAAACACTGTTGGAAAAAGGAGACATTGCTTTTCCCAATCCTTTTCCCACAGTGTTTTCAAAAGACTTGTACTGCAGTTCACAATAAAACCTGGGCTTGTTTGAGAAAGGGTTAAGAGGAGCTTTTAGTATTAATGGAAATTTTCCTATCATTTATTTAGCAGATTAAGGTTTAACTCTTTACCACACGAGAAAATTTTAGACTGGTCCAAATTGAAAGCATTTGCAGACGACAAAATAAAGGTGACTAAAAAATAGAAATTTGTTTCGGGAAGGGTAGAAAACACTGTGGGAAAAGGAGAAAATGCTGGTTACCAGCATTTTCTCCTTTTCCCACAGTGTTTTCAAAAGGCTTCTTTCTCAGGGGCGTCAAAAGTAGGGATTGTGTGGTAATGGGTTAAAAGCATGGTATGGGTAACTAAGAGCACAAGCTTTTTCAAACATTGTAGATCAAGATCAAACTTCACTAAACATGCAGACTGATAAATTTCTCCACAATTTTAGATACTTTTTAAAGCTATTCTGATCAAAGAAGCTCTGAAATTGTTTCAAAGTGTGTTTTTTTTAACCCATTACCAGACAACAATATTTCAGACCTCAAAATAAAAGTGATTGAAAATTTGAAATTAGTTTTGTGAAGGGTAGAAAATATTTTGGGAAAAGGAGAAAATGCTGGTTACCAGCATTTTCTCTTTTTTCCCTCAATGTTTTCTAAAAGCTTCTTTCTTAGGGGCATCAAAAGTAGGGATTGTGTGGTAATGGGTTAAATCATTGTAAACTCAAGGACTGTTAGAGAATATTCTGCAACATAACCATTAATTTTTCCTGCACCGCAAGGCAAAAACTGTGACTTTAACGGGCGGCACAGATAAAAATCAGACTGCACAGAACATGCAGTCTGATCTTTGATCTGTACCGTCCACTTATGCAGCCAAGCTTATACAATCAAAATCTTTGTAAATTTCAAGAGAATGTTTTAAGAGCCCTCGAAAGAGGTGAAGTTTATTTATTTGGCACTGAAAGAGATACATGTATTAGCCCTTCACAAGAATATCAAATACAGCTAAAATGATGTGATATATGTCTTTGAAAGGGTTGTAAACACTGTTAGACAAGAAGAAAAGACAGGTCAACCACATTTTTTCCTTATTCCACCAAGTTTTAAACCATTATTTTCCCTCGGACCATTTAAACTAGGGTAAAGAGTCAACTTTTTTAACCCTTTAGTAACCCCACAATCTTGAGCTTTGATGACTCACTGAAGAAGTAGCCTTTCGAAAACCTTGAGGGAAAAAGAGAAAATGCTGGTAACCAGCATTTTCTCCTTTTCCCAAAAGGTTTTTTAAACTTTCATTGACAACTAGTATCATTTCAGCTACATTATAATATGTTGCCTACAAATGCTCTTGATTCAGAGCAGTCTAAATTTTGTCGTCTGGTAAAGAGTTAAAGCTGGAAGTAATCTCATGATTCCACTGCAAAATGTATTATGAAGCTTGTACAGGGCTCATAATAAGATGGTTAATAGTCCGCTTTCTCTTCCTTTGACTTGAATCTTTATCAGTCAACAAAATTTAAGCCTTGTTCAAATTGAAAAAATTCGTGGATGACAATTTCAAAGTGGCTTAAATAGTCCAATTATTCTTTGATATGGTAGAGGACATTGTGGGAAAAGGAGAAAATGCTGGTTACAGGCATTTTCTCCTTTTCCCACAATGTTTTCAAGAAGCTTCTTTCCAAGGGTTGGTAAAAGTCGGTTGTGCGTGGTATAGACTAAAAGTACAAGAACAAGCCCAGATACAAATCAAGAGAAAATTTTAATCATCATAAAATCCTGGATTAAAGGTAAAATAACCACACAAGATCGGACATAAAACTGATATCAAAAGATGCTAAACCCTTAGAATCGAAAGGCAATATTATTGCCTTTGCAGACAGTGAAGATCGAGATCAGACAGCATATAATGTACTCTCATATCTTTTATCCATACCGTCTGATTCTTCGTGCTACCCTAAATTCAAATAGTCTTGAAATTGGTCTAGACTGGTCTTTAACCCTTTACCAAACAATCCCTGGCTTTTACAATCCAGCTGAAGAAGCCTGCTGAAAACATTGTGGGAAAAGGAGAAAATGCTGGTAACCAGCATTTTCTCCATTTCCCACAATGTTTTCTACTCCACTAAAGCCAAGTTTCAATATTTCTGAGTCACATTTATTTTGCTGTCTGCAAATGCTTTACATTTGGACAAGTCTAAAATTGTGTGGTTTGGTAAAGAGTTAACAGTGGGAAAACTAGTATCTCAGTGAAAATACCATTTTACCCATTTATCAGTTCAAGATCGAAAGTGAATAACACCTTTTTTCCCTTCTTACCAAATAACAAAAATCTTAGACTAATCCAAACAATACATTATTTTCGTATTCTTTGACCCATTACCTCACAGCAGAAACTTAGACCTATCCAAATCGAAAGCATTTGTAAGCGATAGTTTAATAGTGGCTCAAATAATGCAATTTTTCTTTGATAGAGTAGAAAACCTTGTGAGAAAAGGAGAAAATGCTGGTTACCAACATTTTCTCCATTTCCCCAAAATTTTCAAAGGTCCCTTCCTCAGGGGCGTTAAAAGTTGTTATTGTTTAGTAAAGGGTTAATAAGAATGTTTCAGTCCCACAGCTCCAGATAAGAGGGAGTGATGGTATTATAAATCCATTATTTCTCTTCCAAACCCTGTCGTGGGTTTTCATCAGAATCGTCTCTATACGATGATTCTAATGAGTACCCATAACATAGGGTTTAACTCTTTACCACACGAAAAAATTTTAGACTGGTTCAAATTGAAAGCATTTGCAGACGACAAAATAAAGGTGACTGAAATATTAAAATTTGTTCTGGGAAGGGTAGAAACAACTGTGGGAAAAGGAGAAAATGCTGGTTACCAGCATTTTCTCCTTTTCCTACAGTGTTTTCCAAAGGCTTCCTTCTCAGGGGCATCAAAAGTAAGGATTGTGTGGTAATGGGTTAATGGAGAATTATTAATATTTTCAATTTTGAAATCAAAGTCACTCCCTCTATCTGGAGCTCTGTTTCACATTTCAGAGAAGACCAATAACTTGTGATACTGTTAACTCATTACCAAACAACAATATTTCAGGCTTGTCCAAATCGAAAACATTTGCTGACGACAAATAAAAGTGGCTGAAGATTTGAAATTTGTTTTGTGAAGGGTAGAAAACATTGTGGGAAAAGGAGAAAATGCTGGTTACCAGCATTTTCTCCTTGTCCCACAATGTTTTCTGATGGCTTCTTTTTCAGGGACGTCAAAAGTAGGGATTGTGTAGTAATGGGTTAAGGGTTGAAAAACGATTTTCTAAAATTGTTATCTCGTACATCACATTTCACATTTCTGTTTTAAAGCCAAAATTGATAGAAACACTTAAATTGAACAGATGAACAAATTAGGCATACAAGATATCGTATCTTTCAACAGCCATTACTTGTGTCTTATCCGTTGAAGACACGCTATATTCCATGTTAGTTTATAGGACATTCCCCTATTGGCTTGCAAGACATCTTGTTTCTGTCCTGGTTCTCAATCCATTACAATGCAAACTCAACCTTAACCCTTTCCCAAACGATAAAATTTAGACTCTTCCAAACTCAAAGGGTTTGCAGACAACAATTACAAATTTGATAAAAATGGCAGAAAGTTCTCTAAATGGGTAGAAAACACTGTGGGAAAAGGAGAAATTGCTCGTTACAAGCAATTTCTCCTTTTCCCACAGTGTTTTCAAAGGACTTGTACTGCAGACACGTAAAAACAAGGGCTTGTTTGGGAAAGGGTTAATTTTCTTTAAGCAGACAACTTTTATATTGAGTTTTAAGAGCATCAAATAAACCCAGCGAGCATTTTCCACAAATACTATTTCAAGGTCACACTCATCTGGAACGTCTCAGCAAAATAGCCAGTGTAGATCAAAGATCAGACTGCACATTTTGTGCCGTGTAACCTTTGATTTGAACTGGCCAGCAACGTTACAATTATTGCGAAATGCTTACTAAGGATTAACACTTAACCCTTTACCTCAAAATGATGACTTTTGACGACTCCGAGGAAAAAAGCCTACTGAAAACATTGTGGGAAAAGGAGAAAATGCTAGTAACCAGCATTTCCTCTTTTTCCTACAAAGTTTTCTATTCTATCAAAGAAAAATTATGCATCATTTGAGCCACTACGAAATTGTTGTCTGCAAAATTTTATGCTTTCAATTTAAATAGTTCTAAAATTTTGCACTGTTGTAATGGGCTTAGGAATATGCAAAAACAATACTGGCAGGGCGCAACAATGTTTGAAAAGATTGACATCAAAATTCATCACTCAAAGACCTTGTTTTTTCACTTTTCAAGACCAAGTTTTACATGACAATTTGTCATGAAGATTGAATGAATGAATTGCTTCCTTTGAATTTTGACAAGGTTTTTGTCATCAGTTGTTCTAGTGGCCTACTTTATAACCTTGTATCACATAACATAATGGTGCAAGTTAGACATATTCCGACATTACATGTTGGAATTTCTTGCAAAAAAAAGCTATTACTGAGACATGTTTTATGCAGTCTGATCTGGTTCTATATTGCTAGTACTAGCAATTTCAGCCTAAAGAGGACTAGATGGTTTTAGCAAGGCAAAAAGTTCTAGGAATTAGTCTAGTGAATCAAATTAGTAAACCCTTCGGCTGATATTAGCACGACTCTCTGACCTTTTGCAGACAGTGTAGATCAAGAACTGACTGAACAGAACAATGCAATCTGACCTAAGATCTATTCGGTCCAATATGGAGATATTATTCCTCAAAAATCCTTTGAAATGGCAATATTTTGGTGTTAACCCTTTCCCAAACAATCCCTGGTTTTTACGGGTCAGCAATATAAGCCTTTTGAAAACATTGTGGGAAAAGGAGAAAATGCTGGTAACCAGCACTTTCTCCTTTTCCCACAATGTTTTCTACCCTATCATATAGAAAAATCATCTTTTTAGCAACTGTTAAGTTGTCATCTGCAGAATGCTTTCAGTCTGGTGTGGTCCAAAATTTGCCATTTGGGAAAGGGTTAATATTATCATATAAAAAGTTTCATGTTGGTTATTTAGCAGGATAAGGGTTAACTCTTTACCACACAATCCCAACTTTTAACAACCCTGAGAAAGAATTCTTTTGAAAACAATGTGGGAAAACTAGAAAATGATAGTAACCAGCATTTTCTCATTTTCCCACAATGTTTTCTACCCTTCCCAAATCAAATTTCCAATTTTGATTCCCATTTCACCCTTTACCAAATGAAAACATTTTAGACTGGTCCACATTGAAAGCATTTGCAGGCAACAAAATAAATGTAACTCAAAAATTGAAATCCAACAGGGTAGAAAACAGTATGGAAAAGGAGAAAATGCTGGTTACAATGTTTTCAGAAAGCTTTTTTCTCAGGGTCGTGAAAACCAGGGATTGTTTGGGAAAGGGTTAATATTTCTTCTGAAAATGCTTTCACTTTAGACTAGTCTACAATTTGTTGTTTGGTAAAGAGATAATCACCTGCAAAGACGCTTTCTATTCAAACATGAAATTGTGCCATCAATCCAAACATAAGACAAGCAGAAACATCATTCTGAGAACTAGATCTCTTCAATCATTTTAAACTATCACGATGTGTCAACGAAAATATGAAGGCATGAAATGAACTTGTTTCTCATTTTGATAAATGGGTTATTTTCCTGCAATGTTAGTCAAGGATGACAATGCTTTACTGAGGTCTAAGACTGATTGTGTAACGAGATAGTGCTATTTTGTCTGAAGAAACATCCATTTCAAAATAAGTCTATATGTCCACATTATATGAGCCATGCTCTGTGAGAAGGAGACTTAACCCTTTACCCCATAAGGCATTTCTATGGCATCTCTAATTGACCCTAAATAACAGCAAGGATGAAGCCATTTCTTATGTGTATATGACACCTTTTGATAGCATAGAAAACACTGTGACAAAAGGTGAAATTGCTCGTCAGGAGCAATTTCAACTTTGGCCACAATGTTTTCCAAAGGCTCCTACAAGAAATGCATAGAAATGAGTATCTATGGAGTAAAGGGTTAATGCATCTGCAAAAAGTATCAACTGATATCAGCCTCTGCAGGCTGACATGGGTCAAAACTCTTTGCTATTGGTTATCTTTTTGCATGCCAAGTAACCTGTTTACCACATAGCCTGTAGCTTAGTCGGTAGCATGCAGGACTTAAAAACATGGGGTCCTGAGTTCAGTCCCTGGCAACGACCTCTGGCTCGGCCAAGTTCTTTCTGAGGATTGATGATAGTCACTGCGACAGTGGCTTGGAAAGAAAATTGTGCGACGTGCTGGTAAAAGAAATTCCAGGAACGCATCAATAGGTGCATTGGCCGCCGCAATATAACTGGAATAATTGTGAAAACAGCGTTAAGCACCACATAATCAATCAATCAATCAAGTTCACCATAAAACTCAAGTCTGTTGTTTGACAAAATGCATTTAACTCTTTACCAAACGATAAAATTTTAGACTTGTCCAAACTGAAAGCATTTGCAGGCGACAAAATAAAGGTGACTCAAGATTTGAATCTTGGCATTGGAAATATAGAAAACATTGTGGGAAATGGAGAAATTGCTGGTTACCAGAAGGCAGTTTCCTCAGGATTGTTAAAAGTGGGGATTGAGTGGAAAAGAGTTAACTCATTACCGCACAATCCCTACTTTTGACGACCCTGACAAAGAAGCCTTTAGAAAACATTGTTGGATAAGGAGTAAATGCTAGTAACCAGCATTTTCTCCTTTACCCACAATGTTTTCTACCCTTCACAAAACAAATTTCAAATTTTCAATCACTTTTATTTTGTCGTCTGCAAATGCAATCAATTTGGAGAAACCTAAGATTTTGTCATTTGGTAAAGAGTTAACCCTTTACCATACAATCCCGACTTTTAATGACCCTGAGAAAGAAAGCCTTTGAAAACGTTGTAGGAAAAGGAGAAAATGCTGGTAATCAGCATTTTCTCCTTTTCCCACAACGTTTTCAGATCAAATTTTCAATTCTGATTCATGTTTATTTTGTGGTCTGCAAATGCTTTCAATTTGGACTGGTCCAAAATTTTGTTGTTTGGTAATGAGTTAAGTACATTTTCTGCATGTCCAAAGATCAATCAACCTCAAAATTCACTTGTTGTTAGACAAAATAGATTTCATGGATCCACAAATATGTGACGACTGGCTTGGTATGATGCATCATGGAGATATGTAAAAGTCCTTTTCGACAGAGCATGGCTCATTTACTAATGATATAGAAACTTCTACATTGTTGCAGGAAACAACCATTCCCCAGAATAAGTCTATATTTTATCTGAAGATAAAATCATTCCAGAATAAGTCTATATTTTGTCTGAGGATAAGACCATTCCAGAATAAGTCTATATTGCTTGAAGATAAGACCATTCCAGAATAAGTCTAAATTTTGTCTGAAGATAAAATCATTCCAGAATAAGTCTGTATTTTGTCTGAGGATAAAACCATTCCAGAATAAGTCTGTATTATGTCTCAATATAAAAACCATTCCAGAATGAGTCTATATTTTGTCTTAAAATATAACCATTCCAAAATAAGAATACATAATTTATTTTGTCTCAATATACAACCTTTCCATATAAGTATATATTTTGTCTCAAGATAAACCTTTCCAGAATATGTCTATATTTTGACTCATGATACAGCTGCTCAAGAGTAAGTATGTATTTTGTCTCAAGGTATAACCGCTCCAGAACAGGTCAATATTTTGTCTGAAGATACAACCATTTCAAAGTAAGTTCATTCCATCTAATAATTATAATTATATTTGTATTCAGTTTTTTGTTCTTCTACAAATTAATTTGAATTTTATACCCCAAAACAAAATTCTAGCCATGCCTAAAACAAATAAAAATATCTGGAAAAAAACATGGTTTGTCTGTGAAACAGATGAAGAACAACAAGAAAATGCTGAAAGCCATTTTGCCTAGAGTAATTCATTAAAGAGTTTATTTTCCTGTACTGGTAACAGCCATTTTCCTCTAGATTAGTTAATCCTTTACCATACATCAACTTTAGACAACCCGGGAAGAGAAGCCTTTTGAAAAATTGTAGGAAAAGGAGTATATGAAGGTAACCAGCATTTTCTCTATTCTACACAATGTATCCTAACCTAAGAAAAAAAGCATCATATGAGCGACAGTGAGATTTTCGTAAGTAAATGCTTTCAATTTGGACAAGGCTAAAATTTTGTTGTCTAGTAAAGGGTTAAACTAGTGATTGTTTGACAAAAGATTAACACATATCTTAGTATGATATATTATGACTAATAAAGTTTCTGGATAGAGCTACCTCGGATAAAAAGCATTATTCAGTCTGGGCACAAAATAATCCCAGGAGGAACCGCCCTATAAACAATCAGATATATTCACAACACTGTTTGTAAACAGACAAATTTAATTCTCTTGAAATTCTCTTGAAATTAGTTCAAACCGTCACAGTCACGCTAGCATATCCCAGACAGTTTATGTGCTCATGTTTTTCATCTTAAGGTATTCAACCATCATAAAATGTTGCTTCATAAAAGATAAAACAAGAGTGTTGTCATCACAATATGTGCTGCCACAAAATTGGCTGCTATTTCAAGCAGCTAGCTATAGAGACTAAAGTGTTGGAATTTCTAGCACCTGCCTGGGTAGTTCAATGGATATATTGTGTTACTTGTGATATAAAAGGTTTAGCACAGACTGATGGATCATCAGGAGGATGCACAACAGACTCATCTGTGAATGGCTTTGATTAACTCATACAAATATGATACAAATATAATACAAATATGATGTTTTATGAAGTTATGTCCATTAGTTGGAGATACATCAATGGAAAATTTCAATTTGACATGAAGCCCCTTTTTCCATGACACAGCCATAAATTCCAAAACCCTGACATCATGCATTAGGTCATATGATCTGTGAAAATCTCATACAAATCTATCAAGCGTCATCATGATGCATTAAGCCCCCTTTTGCCAGAGCATGGCTCATATTCATTTACAACAATTGAGAAACAAGTTCTTACAAATTTTACTAATTATCCCTTGATTCTGAGAACATTCTTTGTCTCATTCTCCAGAATTATCTACAGAAAGTATCTCCAGAAAGTAACCCAACTTCTGATTGACTAAACCATGTGGTGTTACTTTCACCTTTAGAAAATCTTAAAGAATAATACTTAACTCATTACCAAATTTTAGACTTGTCCAAATTGAAAGCATTTGTAGACGACAAAATAAAAGTGACTGATTATTTTTTTTTTTGTGAAGGGTAGAAAACATTGTGGGAAGAGGAGAAAATGCTGGTTACCAACATTTTCTCCTTTTCCCACAATGTTTTCTAAAGGCTTCTTTCTCAGGGTTGTCAAAAGTAGGGATTGTGTGGTAATGGGTTTAAAGATTCTTGAGACAGGTTGGTAAATACAGACCAAGTCTGCACATTCTGGTACTTTGGCAGACAATGTAGATCAAGATTAGAATGTACAAAGTGTGCAGTCTGATCAAAGATCTAAGCAATCTGCAATTTTGAAATATGTTCTAATTGATATAAAAGCCTGCAAAGTTCTTGACAATAGGTTTGTCTAATCAAAATAAGCCTTTTTTTTCTTATTTTTTTGCATGAATTGGCAGTCTAAAAGCTAAGATCAGCCTGCAAAGAATATTCTGTATGATCACCCACCAGTACTGTCTTTTACTGTCTGGAGGCCCAAAACAGCCTTGAAATGGCAATATCTGGGTTTTTCAAATGAAATTGCCTTTTTTTTTTTCATTTATTGGACACCCCAACAGTAAAATAAAACAGCAGAAACTAATTTGAAATTCAAATTTCTGGTAGCCTGGAAAGAAACTGTCACTTTCATGCACTGTACTTCTCTGTTACATTATCTCTCTCTGGCAATTGAGATTTTTGTCGCAAAAACTTAACCCATGCAGCACTAAATAAACAAAATGAGCATTTCCAGACATTTGACCCTTAGAAGAGCACTTTGAAGATAGCTGTTGTCCAGAATGTCATAAGTAAGTAAAGCAGAAAGTGTAGATCAAAGATTAGACTGCATGTTTTGTGCAGTCTGATCTTGACTATACATAAGTCAGGCCGTCATGGCAAATTCAGTAGTAAAAGTTGCTTCAAGGGTTAATACTGACAAAGAAACAAAACCTTTCAGTCACTGCATCCCTTTACTGAATAATTCTATATTTCAAAGACCTGGGTGTGTTACCAACCAAACATTCTTAACCCATTACCACACAGCATAATTTTAGACCTATCCAAATTGAGGGCAAATGCAGACGACAATTTCAAAGTGGCTCAAATAGAGCAGTTTTGCTTTGATAGGGTAGAAAACTTTGTGGGAAAAGGAGAAAATGCTGGTTACCAGCATTTTCTCCTTTTCCCACAATGTTTTCAAAAGGCTTCTTCCTCAGGGGTGTTAAAAGGCGTCATAGTGTGGTAATGGATTAAGAACAATCTAAGTCTTATTCTCCAGAATTTCAGTGTTGCATCCAGGAATTCTGCCAAGAGGGGGAGATCACCCATGGAATTTTCAAAATGGGGGGAGGAAAAATTTTCGGGGTGGGTTTAAGAAAATTAGGTATACACAAAATATGTATTTATCTGGTCACCTTCCTTTTTTGAATGGAAATGAATAATGTGTTTCAAGGGCTGATAGGATATTTGCTAGATCTATATTTTTACAGCCGACAGGGGAGAGTTGCTGCCTATTGGGTTGATCTTACCTTATTTCTAACACAAAACATTATAGATTCTCATTCTTGATTGATAATGTGCATCTATAGATGTACACATCAATTTTTGTTCACGATTACGATATATCCTCTGTAGTAAGTCAGAATCTGGGGCCGAACAAAGAACAAACTTAAGTTTATTCCCCGCTGTTTTCACTTAATTCTTTCCATAATATCATCGTATAAACCATTGGCGTCAGCAGCAACATGAAAGTGTTTGACATGTTTCCTTTTGGTGGAATACATGACAAATCGCAAGTTTAAAATCGCCCGGTTCTTCAATTTGTTACATTATGAAAGTAAACATTCAATGCCCATGCGTAGATATAGTTTCCCCACTTCAATGTAAACTTCACTACGAAATCGGAAACCACCTGGAACAGTCTACATGGAAGCATTGTCGGACTTCCGATTATTTTACTGAAATAAAACAATCTGGATTTTGACACTTAACTTAAAACCAGACCAGACTTTTTTAATTCGTCTTTTATGCACGCATCTGTGTCTTCTTTTTGCGGGAGTTACACCGATATTGCACAATTGCTCCCCCATTATATTCACGGAATTGGGTGACAGCAAAAAATTAAGCGTGAATCCTGCAATTGCGCGGCCTGGATGAAACACTGGAATTTTCTACATTTGAAAGTAACACAAATTCTGATTCCCTACACCAAACGTAGAAAATCTTGTAGAATAAGAAAGGAATATTCTTAAGAGTGGTCACAATGGTAAATATGGACCCTGGAGAAAGAAGTTTTTTGAAAACATTGGTCCAAAATTAACCCTTTACTAAACAATCCCTGGTTTTTACAACCTAGAGAAAGAAGCCGTATGGAAATATTGTTGGAAAAGGAGAAAATGCTGGTTACCAGCATTTTTTCCTTTTCCAACAATGTTTGCTACTCTTCTAAAGTTTCAATTTTTGGGTCATGTTTTTATTGTCATCTGCAAATGCTTTCAATTGGAATGGTCTAAAACTTTGTCATTTAGTAAAGAGTTAAAGCATTTGAAGAACAATAAATGGGTCTCAAAATTGAAATTTGATTTTGGAAGCATAGAAAATATTGTGGGGCAGAGTTTTTTGAAGTCTTTTTCAAAAAACTCTTCTTCTATGGACTTTTCATCTCTTTAACAAATGACAAATTTAAAGACATCCAAATGGAACACACTGACAGATGAAAAATAAAAGGTGGCAAAAAGGATTAACTATTCCCTTGATAGGGCAGAAAACATTGTGGGGAAAAAAAAGAAAATGCTGGTCACTAGCTTCTCCTTTTCCCACAATGTTTTCAAAAGGCTTTTTTCTCAGGGGTCGTTGGCAAAGGGTAAAGGGACTATGAGGTATAGAGACAAATCTATCCATCCGCGCCATCATTTCTTTTGGCCCCATCATTTCTTTTGGCATCTGAGAATAGTCTGAATCTATTCAAGTCTACAATTTTGTCATTTGGTACAGTTAGGTGCAGTTAGCCCCTTCCCAAAAGTGGCTATTTGGAAACATAACAACAAACAAGAGAAGAGAGGATTTTTTTTTCTCTTTCAAATGGAAAGCATTTTGGGAAAAGGAGCAATTACTGCTTGTCACCAGCATACATGCAAATACTTCTTTTCTCAGTCTTTGAAAGGCAATCTACTGAAGATGAGTTTTGCATGTGAACCTTTGGTCTACTGATCATATGAAAAAGTTTTTAAGCTTGTGACCGTATTAATTCTGAAGAGAACAAACATAACATTGCCAGAAATTATAGTATTTTAATGTCTATGTCTGGGCAGAAAAAAATTGCTGGAAAGGGAGGAAAAACTGGTTACCAGTATGTTCTCCTTTTTAGACAATGTTTTCAATTTTGAGGTTTTTCTTTGGTTGGAGTCATCAAAACTTAAGATTGATCAGTAAAGAATTAACCTTCTGTATTAATCAAAGGGCATTTCAAGCCAAAAATAAGCACAAAAATACTCAGGCTACAAAGTTCTTTTCATGGAAAAAAAATCTTCATATACTCAACAGAGTAAACCCAAGATGAGACTGCTTATACAGAGTAGTCCAATCTTCATCTTCAGTGTTCACAAATCATGCTTAACCCTTTCCCAAATGACAAAATTTTTAGACTGGTCCGAATTGAAAGCATTTGCAAACGACAAAATAAACGTTACTCAAAAAGTGAAGTTTGTTTCCTGCTGGATAGAAAACATTGTGTGAAAAGAATCCTTTTCCCACAATGTTTTCAAAAGCCTTCTATCTCAGGGTTGTAAAAACCAGGGATTGTTTGGTAAAGAGTTAATAGACTACATATTACACTTAACCCTTTACCAGACCACAAAATTTCAGCTCTGTCCAAATTGAAACCATTTGCAGATGACAATTCCAGTGTGGCTCAAATGTTGCAATTGTTTACTGATTAAGTAGAAAACATTGTGGGAAAGGAGAAAATGCTGGTAACCAGCATTTTCTCCTTTTCCCACAATGTTTTCACAAGGCTTCTTTTCCAGGGGCGTCAAAAGTAGGGATTAACTGGTAATGGGTTAAATCATTCAGTAGAGTATTGGGTTGAACAAGAAAAGGCAAAAAAACTGCAAGCAAGGTAATTTGTTGATTAACTCTTTACCAAACAGTCCCAGGATTCAACAACCACAAGAAAGGACTTTTGAAAACATTGTTGGAAAAGGAGAAAATGCTAATAACAAGCATTTTCTCCTTTCCCCACAATGTTTTCTACTCTTCCAAAGACAGAAGTCATCAGTCAAGCTACAACTGACTTGTGCTCTGTAGATGTTTTCCATCTGAACAAGGCTAAAATTTGTTCATATTTTTAATAAAGGGTTAACTCTTTACCACAGAATTCAATTTTAGGATTGTTGATATAAAAAGCATTTGTAGACCACCAATCAAAGATTATTCAAATGATCTAACTTGCCTTTACCCAAGTAGAAAACATTGTTGGAAAAGAACAACATGATGGTTAACAGTTTTTTTTCTTTTCCTACACTATTTTCAAAAAGCTAAATCTAACACAAATTCATTAAAACTCGCAATTATGTGGTAAGGGGTTATATATGGTGAAGAATCTGGCTTTCTAATGGTCTGGTTAATTAAAACTGCTAAGAGGGTTTGACAGAAACATGGGACTATGAATATGTAAAAATATTGGATGTAAAATTTTCAAGGAATTTCATTCCTCAAAGTTTTGACAGAATTAATAAATATGGCTCTGCCGTATGCAAATTACCTGCGTAAGTTCGTTTTGGAATCTATTTTAGGACTTTGTTATTACTTCTTTCCATAAACCAAAAATGATAAATTCAGTTAATTTTCTTCCGTCTTTTTGCACTATGGGGAATCACAATGTTCTTTTGTTTTGATACACAAAACAGATTAATCATTGAGATTCAATGACATTCTGTCTTTTGTGTGGCTAAAAATGATGGGATTTGTTCGTGAAAGAGTAGAAAATTGCCGATAAACAACATTTTCTGCTTTTCCCGCATTTATTTCCAAAAGCCTTTTCGCAAAAAGGTCATTAAGATACAAGTTTTGGTGGTTAACTCATTACCAAACGACAAAATTTTAGACTGGTCCAAATCGAAGGAATTTGCAGACAACAAAATAAAAGTGACTGAAAAATGAAATTTGTTTTGTGAAAGGTAGAAAACATTGTTGGAAAAAGAGAAAATGCTGGTTACCAGCAATTTCTCTTTTTCCCACAATGTTTTCTAAAGGCTTCTTTGTCAGGGGTGTCAAAAGTAGGGATTGTGTGGTAATGGGTTAAGGGTTAATTTCATCAATTGGTCTATAAAACATATTCCAGCAAACCAATGTCTAGACTGAATAATGCATGACAAAGTCATAATGATTCATTTTCATTACAACAAATACTTTGTCATGAAATCTCAAGTGTTGAGTATATAAGCTAAAAATTTAAAGAATTTGAGGGTGTTTGCTTACTTAAGAGTAAGTGGCAATGAGAAAAGTAAGACAAGAGGGCCAAGATGGCCCTGGATCGGTCACCTGATTTTTTGAGAGGATAATAGCCTATTTTTTTCTTTGAGGTATTGAAACATTGGAAACAAAATCAATATTTAGCCAAGCAATTTTCAAAAGGTCACCTGCTAAAGCCATATACAAAATCTGACCATCAGTTTCAGAAAAGAAAATTGGTTAAATTTATCTAATTCAAGGGCAAATAATTTAAGATTTTCTGGTCTGATTAGACCCATAATCTAATCACCCGAGATCTTATGGTCATATATATTTTGACCAAGTTTGGTGCTGATTGGTTAATAATTGTTGATGCTAGGGTGTAAACAATGAAATGTGAACAGACTGATGGACGACGGACGGACGGACAGATGATGGACACCAATGGAAGATGAGTGATCACAATAGCTCACTCTGTGAAAAAAAGTAGTGACTGACTGCATATGGAGACTCAAAACTTGTTCAACATCTTGTATGGTACCCTGCCTTTCTTTTTCGTCCCAGTATATATACACATAGTTATGAGCCATGCTTGTGAAAAGGAGGTTTAACTCTTAACCAAACAACAAATGTTTGGACTGGACCAAATTCAAATCATCTGCAGACAAGAAATTAAATCTTAGTAATATAATGATTTCTGACCTTGATAGGGTAGAAAATATTGTGGATAAAGAAGAAAATGCTGGTCACCAGCATTTTCTCCTTTTCCTACAATGTTTTCAAAAGGCGTCTTTCTCAGGGTTGTTAAAGTCGGGATTGTGTTGTAATGGGTTAATTTAAGATTGCTGAAAAAGTCAAAGAATTACAGCAATTTTGTACAAAGAATTCTAACTATATTTCAAAGAAATCAATATAGACTGTTGTCCTTGAGCACTATGCAAACTAGGAGGTGGAAAAAAATTCAGTCAAAGAAAATAAAACTAAGCAGCATTTAAGTTTTCAATCTTGAATTCCTCAAGTTTTCATTTCAAGTGTCAAGGTAATGAAAATCTATGAAAACAATTTAAGGTCTAACTAATTTATAACGTTTGTTTTTCCTGAAAATGCTGCATCTCTTCTCAACTTTATTGCCACAGATGATTTTTTATGGGCAAAACAATTGCTAATTTAGAACTGAATAGAAACCGAGTTTCTTCAGCTTTGCCTTAACCCTTTACCACACAGTCCCTACTTTTAACGACCCTGAGAAAGAGGCCTTTAGAAAACACTGTGGGAAAAGGAGAAAATGCTGGTAACCAGCATTTTCTCCTTTTTCCACAGTGTTTTCAACCCTAATAAAGCAAAATTGCACCATTTGAGCCATTCTGAAATTGTCGTCTGTAAATGCTTTCAATTTGGATAGGTCTAGAATTTTGCTGTGTGGTAAAGGGTTAACCCTTTATCACACAATCCAAAATTTTAACAAAAGCTGTAGAAAACATTGTTGAAAAAGAAGAAAAGTTAAATTTGTATCAAACAACAAAATTTTAGACATATGTCTTTGCTGATAGCAGTTGCAGGTGACCAAGTAAAAGTGGCAGAAATGGTTGAATTTTTTTTTTTTGGTAAACATTGTGGAAAAAGAAGAAATTGCTGGTTACCAGAACATTCCTTTTTTCCCACACTCTTTTGTAAAGGCTTTTCCTTCAAGGTTGTTAAATGTCAGTAATGTATGGTAAAGGGTCAAACTAATTTGTGATTGAAGGAACTAGAGGGTTTTAATTATTAAGAATATCAATGCCTTTGATATATGGCTTGAAAATTATTTCTGGCACCATGCACTCTAGATGAACTTTCTTGTTACCCTCAGGAGTAGGGAACCAGCACAAATGCCTTTGCAGGTAGAGCATGTTAAGATCAGGCCGCACAGAATGTGTAACCTGATCTTGGTTCTTCACTTTCAGTTTCTTTGCTACGAACTGTGTCAATAACAACATTTTGAAATAGCAGTTTTCTTGACTAAAAAGGTCCATTTTATTAGGTTAGTTTGCTGTGGTTTAACCCATTACCACACAATCCCTACTTTTGACGCCCATGAGAAAGAAGCCTTTTGAAAACACTGTGGGAAAAGGAGAAAATGCTGGTAACCAGCATTTTCTCCTTTTCCCACAGTGTTTTCTACCCTTCCCAGAACAAATTTCAATTTTTCAGTCACCTTTATTTTGTCGTCTGCAAATGCTTTCAATTTGGACCAGTCTAAAATTTTCTTGTGCGGTAAAGGGTTAAGTTATTTCTTGGAATCTTCATTACAAGACAGTTGCCTTTACAGAATTGCAGACAATATACATCAACACCAGACTGCACATGTTGTGTCTTATATTTTACAGGAGATATTTCAAACAAGAACTTCACAAAATGGCCCATATACACTGTGTCAGTGAAACGGCTGAAAATTTAGAATGCCTGCAGATATCCAAATTCTAAAAGTCACAGGCACAACTACTCATCATAGAGATTCACTGTGGTAAGTTTGAACTTATTCAAATGAAAACTGTAAGAGGAGTTGTGCGCACAAGAAATTGCTAACAGACAGACTGACATACGGATGGACAGAAGGACAACCGGGGCCATGGCGTAATATGACCCAAATCGGGCGTATAAAGAGACCAAACTCATCCTCAGCCTTCATGAAGAAACACACTGTTGTTTGATTCATTTGCCCTCTTCTATCCTTTCAAAGACAAGTTCCATTACTTAACTCATTATCAAACGACAAAATTTTAGGTTTGTCCAAATCCAACTAATTTGCAGACGACAAAATAAAAGTGACTATAAATTTGGAACTTGTTTTGAGAAGGGTAGAAAACATTGTGGGAAACCGAGAAAATGCTGGTTACCAGCATTTTCTCCTTTTCCCACAATGTTTTCTAAAGGCTTCTTTCTCAGGGTCATCAAAAGTAAGGATTGTGGTAATGGGTTAAAATATATTCAGCCATCTGTGGATGTTTTCAATATGTACGATTCTACAAGTTTTTCATCTCCTTAACCCTAAAGGCAAACTCTTTACCAAAGGACAAAACTATAGGCTTGTCCAAACTGAAAACAATTGAAAACAACCAAAAGAATGTGGCTTAAGTTATGGCATCTATCTTTAACCCTTTACCAAACAACCTCTGGTTATTACAGCCCTGAGAGAGAAGCCTTTTAAAAACATTGTGGGAAAAGGAGAAAATGCTGGTAACCAGCATTTTCTCCTTTTCCCACAAAGTTTTCTTCCCTGCTGGAAACAAATTTTGCTTTTTGAGTAGCATTGATTTTGTCGTCTGCAAGTGCTTTCAATTTCGGCCAGTCTAAAACTTCGTCGTTTGGGAAAGGGTTAAAGGTTAGAAAACATAGCAGGGAAATAGAAGAAAAATGCTGGTTTCCATCATATTTTTCTTTCCCTACATTGTTTTGAAATGCCCTCTTCCCTCGGTCTTTAAACTAGAGCTGTCACTGAATGTGACATAATACCCCTGCTAGCGCTTTGACAGAAACAGGCAATTACTAGTATTTTGTACACAGATGGACAAGCCGATAGATGGACAGACAGATGGACACACGGACAGACAGGCTGATTTCAGTATACCCCTGAAAACATTTATTTGCAGCTTCAGTAATGGCATCTGCCTTTAAAAGATTAGAAAACATGGAGGGGAAATATAGCGAAAAGGCTGGTTTCCATTGTATTTTTCTTTCCCTACACTGTTTTGAAATGCCCACTTTCTCTGCGTGTTTATAACTAGGGGTAAAAAGTTTACCACTGAGCAAGAAGGACTTCTGCATATTTTGTCCACAGACTTCACAGATAAATGATTAGTAGGGAGTTTCTACACAGTCTGATCTTAATCTACAATGTCTACCAAGACCAAATAATCCACTGTAAGTTCAGTGTTTCTCTGGTTCACTAATGTCAAACAGAGAAAAAAGAATTATGCTGTCAGGAATGGAGAGAAGCTCAATACAGTAGAGACGCCACTGTCAATCAAGAACAGAATAACATACATAATCAAGCTGCTCTATGTTTCCATTTGTTTTTCAAAACTTCCTCTATAATTATTGCACATTTAAAGAGAAAAAGCTTTTCCATAGAAATATCAATTATGACAGAATTTGCATGTCACTACATGAGCCCTGTTTAACTTGTTAACCACACAATGCCGAGTTTTAGTTTAAACATATTTATTTTACATTGATTGAAAAACAAGTTCTTACAACTTTGACTAATCTCTCTCGATTCTGTTTCCTGGGAACTACACCAGTACTCGCGCTGAGTATGTGGGCCAATGAAAAATCCCCAAGTTGACATCCACTCCTGGGTATGAAACTCGGAACCATCAGGTTATGAGGCCGTCGCAAATGTCCGAATGCCCTTAATTTTCGAGTGTTGCAAGCCATATTATTTCAATATCTGAAATCTGTATTGCGGATACTTATAGGAATTCTTTTGGTGCAGTTTCATTCAGTACTTACTCTTTATCTCATTACTCACTAAAACATGTTTTGCACAGACTGGAGAAATAACTGGCAATTTTAGTTTTAGTTTTAGTTTGGGATCTTGTACTTTGCTCTTGAACCATTACCAGACGACAAAAAGACCTGTCTACTTTGAAAGCATTTTGAAGACAACAAATCAGATGAGGTTCAAATGATGGGATTTTTACACGAAAGCTATAAAAACATCATGGATAAAGGAGAAAATGCTGGTTATCAGTATTTTCTCCTTATCCCACTATCCTTTTAACTCTTTACCAAACAACAAATTTTTGGACAGGTACAAATTAAAAATATCTGCAAACGACAAATTAAATCTTGTTAATGTGATGAATTCTGACTTTGATAGGGTAGAAAATATTGTGGGAAAAGGAGAAAATGCTGGTTACCAGCATTTTCTCCTTTTCCCACAATGTTTTCTATTTGCTTCTTTCTCAGGGTCGTTAAAAGTCGGGATTGTGTGGTAAAGAGTTAAACATCACTTTCCTTGGGATCAAATAAGTATGGAATTGTTCTACATAGGGTCAACAGCCTCTCAACCTTTGCAGGTTCCTGTAGCTATGATAGAGTACGAGTCAAAAGGAATTATCAGCCCCAAGGTGTGTTCAGATAGGCAGACAAACAGAAACATGGAATGGCATACAGACAGACAAAAAATATCAACCTATTGCCAGTCACAATCATATTCTCGTTTTTGCCACAATCTTTATAAATGTTATTTTAATAAAACCTGACATCACATATATTTATTTGACAAGGATGTTTTCAAAAAACTGTCTGCAGCAGCATTTTTGTCATGGAGAAACGAGTAATAATAGAGAAAAAGACCTAGCAGCTGATCTCAAGCCCATTGGGAACATTTCATGATTCAATGAATTCCATCTAACAGTTCTACATAATTTGTTACAGCTAGCCAATGTCTCTTGTGTCATACCACTCTGAATAAACTCTTTATGCAACACTTCCAGATGAAGTCAAAATTCAAAGCATGACTGCCAACCACAAAGTTTGGTTGACAGGTAGCAAAAAAGGAATGGACTGCTATAATTAAAAATATGCTTTTTCATATTAACCCTTTACCAAACAATCCCTAGTTTTTACAACCCTGAGATAGAAGTCTTTTGAAAACATTGTGGGTAAAGGAGAAACTGCTGGTAACCAGGATTTTCTCCTTTTCCCACAATGTTTTCTATTCTTCTAAAGTCAAGTTTCACTTTTTGAGTCACATTTAATTTGTCATCTGCGAATGCTTCCAATTTGGACTAGTCTAAATTTTTTTCGTTCTGTAAAGAGTTAAAACAGTAACTACTCTTTTTCCGAAATGCTTTTTTCCAAACAATTGCTGAAGTATGGAGATGCTGATATGATCTTACAAATTAAAATTGTATTTCATACCCAAATGAACTTGCTTTTCTTCAGTTGTTTGAATAACAGCAAAAGTTGTTAGTGGTATCCGTGTTTGTGAGGTGGAGCGTGGCCTCGTAACCAAAAGGTTCTGAGTTTGAGACCTGGGAGCGGGTGTCAACTTCGGGACTTTTCATTGGCCCACACATTCAGCGCGAATACTGGTGTAGTTCCCAGGAAGCAGAATCGAGAGAGATAAGCATAAGTTGCAAGAACTTTTTTCTCAATCGATGTAAAAAAATGTTTAAACTAAAAGTTATTACAACTCAAAGGCTTTTGTCAAAAATATTTCCCGATATATTTTCAATAGTGCAGGTAAATTATCAGCCTGACCTTGGTATGTTCCAAAAAATAACAAGGTAAATGATGTACAGCATTTTCAAGATTAAACTCTCTACCAATTAACAACAAAATTTGAGATTCATAGGAATTAAATCACATGCAGATGACAAATGGGACTCAAACAATGCCATTTTACTTTGGATTGGTAAATATTGTTAGAAGTGGGAGATACTGCTGGTTACTAGCACTTTTTCTGACACAGCTCTGAAAATCTGTCTTCCTTCCAGGTTATTAATACAGATCTTCTGGTCAAGGGTTTAATCAGACAAAATCAATATGCAAGTCTTTAATCAACCACTTACCCAATGATTTTAGTATGCAAATCAATTTCAACTTGCTTTTTTTTATTCACTGTCTATCCTTGTAAATTGGTAAATGTAAATTTATCAAGAGCCTAGATATAATAACTACTGTAATTTTGTTTTCAAATAAGCGGAAAAAATTAGAGGTTGCCCCTCTTGTGTTTTTCTCCATTTTTTTTCAGTCTTATTCTATCTTAACCCATTACGACACAATCCCTACTTTTGGCACCCCTAAGAAAGAAGCCTTTGAAAACAATGTGGGAAAAGGAGAAAATGCTGGTAACCAGCATTTTGTCCTTTTCCCCCAGTGTTTTCTACCCTTCCCAGAACTAATTTCTATTTTTTGGTCACCTTTGTCATCTGCAAATGCTTTCAACTTGGACCAGTCTAAAATTTTCTCGTGTGGTAAAGAGTTAATGCAAATGTCTGTCGAGTCAGCTGCAAATGCTCGGGATCTGGACAGGTCTAATTTTGTTTTTGTTAGGTAAAGAGATAAAGGTGATTTATAACTCCCAATAGATGTCTGGAGACTGATTGATAGTCACAGTTCTCAGGTGTTGCAGACAATTTAGCTGACAACCTTGATCCCACTCTCTTGCACTACAGATCATTCACATTCACCTCTGAAAGTTGTCCGTCATTACGTGATACTTTCGTCACATGACCAGAACTCAAAATGGAGGACACAAACGCCGGTGAAAGAAAGACTAATATCGATTACTTTGTGTGCTGTTCAAACAGCATTATATGGCCAATCAGACTGAGTGGTAGGAAATGTGAAAACAAGAGGGCCAAGATGGCCCTGGATCGCTCACCTGAATTTTTGAGAGGACCATAGCCTTTTTTTTTTTAAGGTATTGAAACACTGGAAACAAAATCATTATTTTGCCAAGCAATTTTTAAAAGGTCACCTGTAAAAGTCGTTTCAAAATCTGGCCAGCAGTGTCAAAAAAGAAGAATTTTTAGGAGTTTCTTAATTTCTGTACAGTGCAAGTAGCCCCCATTCACCAGAGCAATGTTTCTCGACGAATAAAACTTTCACGAACAATTTTTGAAAAGGGTCGCACCCAAGGAATAGCTCTGTGAAAATTTTCCAAAATCTGACCAGCCGTTTCAGAGAAGAATTTTAAAGAATTTCTTCATTGCCCTAAAGTGCAAGTAGCCCCCATTCACCAGAGCCATGTTTCTTGACTTATCATAATTTCACGAACAATTTTTGAAAAGGGTCACCAAAGGAACATCTCTGTGAAATTATTTCAAAATCTGACCATCGGTTTCAAAGAAGAAGAATTTTTAAGAATTTACTCATTTCTGTATAGTGCAAGAAACCCCCATTCACCAGAGCCATGTTTCTTGACGGATCAAAATTTCACGAACAATCTTTGAAAAGGGTCACCCAAGGAACATCTCTGTGAAATTATATTAAAATCTGGCCAGCGGTATCTGAGAAG
Source organism: Tridacna crocea (assembly GCA_943736015.1). Taxonomy (NCBI): domain Eukaryota; kingdom Metazoa; phylum Mollusca; class Bivalvia; order Cardiida; family Cardiidae; genus Tridacna; species Tridacna crocea. The sequence goes on from OX031062.1 coordinate 48,548,724, forward strand.
AAGAATTTTTAAGAATTTACTCATTTCTGTATAGTGCAAGAACGTCCCCCATTCACCAGAGCCATGTTTCTTGACGGATCAAAACATCTGTGTGAAATTATTTTAAAATCTGGCCAGCGGTTTCAGAGAAGGAGAATTTTTAAGAATTTCTTCATTTCTGTATAGTGCAAGAAGCCCCCATTCACCAGTGCCATGTTTCTTGACTGATAAAAATTTCGTGAACAATTTTTGAAAAGGGTCACCCAAGGAACATCTGTGTGAAATTATTTTAAAATCTGGCCAGTGGTTTCAGAGAAGAAGATTTTTAAAGAATTTGCTAAAAAATTCCATTTCGTTGCCATGGCAACCAGAGTTTTTGACAGAATCAGATTCTGTGAACAATTTTTAAAGAGGACCTCCCAAGGAACATTCCAGCCAAGTTTTGTCCAAATTGACCCAGTGGTTTAGGAGGAGTTGATGTTTCAAGAATTGTTGACGACGGACACCAGGTGATCCTAAAAGCTCCCCTTGAGCACGTTGTGCTCAGGTGAGCTAAAAAGGGATTTTCCGAAAAGCTTAAATGTCTCCTAAAGGACCATATTAACATGTTTTTTAATCTTATAAACTAACATCCATCAGTGTGTCAAAACTGTTGTCATCACTCACGGGCGCAGCCATTTTTGTTAAAATTGGCGTAAGATTCTGATCAGCAAAGAAGCTCTAAAAAATAGCTCCATGGTATACAGGTTAATTCATCAGTTTGAATGTACCTACAATGTATCCAGAATCATATTTCCTTAGTCTACTTTATAATGTTACACATGAAACAGTTAAACAGTGACAAAACATCTTTTCCTTGGTTTGACAAGATTCTTGTCATTTAGTCCATTGCAGAGATGTATGGTGAGAGTAACAAAAGACAACTCTGCTCAGAGATTGCCTTGATACATATAGTGTCAAGTCCTTTTTATACGCCCGAAGGGTCGTATTATGTTATACCCCCGGTCATCCATCCGTCCGTCCGTCCGTCCATTAGCAATTTCTTGTGTGTGCAACTCCTCCTACAGTTTTCATCGGAATAATTTGAAACTTGCCACAATGAATCTCCATGATGACTAGCTGTGCACCTGGGTCTTAGAATTTTGATCGCTGTTTGCGTTCCAAAATTATCTGCCCTTGCTTTCTGAAATAACCAACTTTTCACATTGAATTTTTGTTAAGGCCATAACTTCCATACCATAAAAGGTATCAAATTGAAACTAAATACACTGATAGAACACATTATGGAGAAGTGCAGTGCACATGAAACATAACTCTGCCACCTTTATTTTTTGAGTTATTGCCCTTTGTTAATTTTCAGTTTGAATTTTTATCCAGGCCATTACTTCCAAACTATAAAAGCTAATAACTTGCAACTTCATACACTGATAGAACACATTATGGAGAAGTGCAGTGCACATGAACTATTACTCTGCCACCGTTATTTTTTGAGTTACAGCCCTTTATTAATTTTCAGTTTGATTTTTTGTCCAGGCCATAACTTCTAAAACTATAAAAGCTATTAACTTGCAACTTCATACACTGATAGAACATATTGTGGAGAAGTGCATCGCACATGAACCATAACTCTGCCACCGTTATTTTTTTAGTTACAGCCCTTTGTTAATTTTCAGTTTGATTTTTTGTCCAGGCCATAACTTCTAAACTATAAAAGCTATTAACTTGCAACTTCATACACTGATAGAACCCATTATGGACAAGTGCATCGCAAATGAACCAAACTCTGTGACCTTTATTTTTATTTAGTTATTGCCCTTTGTTAATTTTCAGTTTGAATTTTTGTCCAGGCCATAACTTCCAAACTTTAAAACCTATCATCTTTAAACTACAAAGACTAATAGAAGACATTATGAAGAAAAGCACTGCACAAGAACCATAACTCTGCCATCCTTCTTTTTTAGATATTGCCCTTTATTTGTTTTCTCTTTGAATTTTCGTCTGTGTCATAATTTCTAAAATATAAAAGCTATGATCTTGAACTTTTCAAGACTGATAGAAGATCTTGTGGTGAACAGCAATTCACAAAATTTATAACTGTGCCACCCTTCTTTTTTTAGCTATTGCCCTGTAATATTTTTCACATATCATGGAGATTAACTACTCTTCATTCATGGCCCTTCCTTCATTTCAACTCATTTCACTGACAAGTCCCTTCGGGCGTATATGCGCCGCTTTGCGAAGCTCTTGTTTCATATTTTTGTTGGCATTCTAGATCAAATTGTATAACATAGGAGTAACTTCTACAACTGGTTCAGGTAGCTCAGTTACATGCACAGAGTTTGTATTCCAGTGGTCACGAGTTAAAATCCCACTTTTGCCATATTCTTTAGTGTGATAAATGACAATAATTGTGACAGGAGTAACAAGAGAAAAAGAAGACGCAAGGGCGTCAAGGTCGCTCGCAAAAATGATTTTTTTCCCATTATTAAACTGAGAAATATGTAGACAACAGAATTGATCTGACTCCAATTTTTTCAGTTATTTTTCATTTGTGATAAAAATAGCTAGATCTATTGTTTTCCAATGAAATTGACATGACAATAGTGAACTACAATGTCATAAATTTGCCATATGACCAACTGTCAAAATAGAGTATGGGCTTTCGCACTGCAAAACGTTCAAATGCCCGATTTACATTTTATTCTACTTTTATGCCAGTATTCAATTTGGCCATCTGAGAATAACTGCATAATTAAAAGAAAATGCTACAAATACATTTTTTTTCAGCCATGAGTACAAAAATATTGTATTTCGTTTATAATTGGAGATACATGTATACCTTATAATTGGTCAATGATTACAAAATATACATGTGGTTACTAAATAGTTTATTTTACAACTTACATTCAAGTTATATTTCCCTTGTGAAGTTCCTTTTTCCATTGCGCCGGTCCCGTGCAATGGTAATTTAGAAGAAGTTTAATGATCTGGGTATTCAATAGGTATGGGGAAAAAAGTTTCAGCTTATTTAACTTACAACTTATCAAGTAACATCATCTTTTTCATATATATTATCAAACATAAACTCATTCTTTTTTTCAAAATGGTCAATGGTCTGGTTTCAAACTACCTATGCTCTCTTGTCCCGCCCACTATTGGAAGTAACACGACGTATCATCTTCGTAATTCTAATGACTTGGCAAACATAGTTTGTAGAACTAGCGTTTATATGAATTCCTTTCTGCAATCAGGTGTAAACGCATGGAACTCTTTGCCACAAGCTACAAGAGAAACTGACTCTCTCTCGTCGTTTAAACGTTTGCTGAACAAACCCACTCCTTGTAAACTGTATTTTTATGGGGAAAGAAAAATGCAAATTATTAATACTCGACTTAGAAATACATGTAAATGTAGCGATCTAAAACAACATCTCTTCTGGAAAAATATTGTGGCTTCTCCTCTTTGTCGTTGATCCTAGATCTACACAGTCCAATACACTGATCAACACGCTGAACTACGTACATGTATATGAATTCATATATAACCTGACAAAATAAGTAATAATTACGGATATTGCTTAACATGTAAGCTGATATGTAAACTGATTAATGTATCCAAAGCCAGTCAGTGAAATATCTGAGGACGGTGTAGATCAAGATCAGACTTACCAAAATGTATACAAGATGATACATGTAACCAAAGTCGATCAGTGAAATATCTGAAGAGGGTGTAGATCAAGATCAGACATACCAAAATTGAAATCTGATCCTAGATTCACGTAGTCTAATGCATGTAAGCTGATATTTAAATCAAGTTATTATCCATTTTAAAATTCAATCTGAACTTTAAGACCTGTGTTGGGTGCATTATATTGTACTTGTTCGAACTTGGTAATTTTTCCATTTCCCCTTCTGAGATTACCTGCTTAAAGAAGGAAATATTGCTACAAATATATTTTTTTAACAGTAAAAACTTTATTTTTCAATATTCATGTAGATATACCCTAGGAAAGATACAGTGGAACCCCGTTACAACGAAGTGTGCTATAGCGCTGATTCCGTTATAACGCGGGTGTCCTTTGGCTCCCAAAATTTCGAGGGTTGACCATTTTCAAGTCTGATCCGAATCCACCGTTGCTCTCACAAGAATCTTCGATGTAAAAAAAAAAAGACCTCTCGGTAAAAAAAAAAATCGATACCGTACACATAACGTGACAATTTTTCACACCTTTACCTTGTTGATTACATTTATCACCTATGACTTTGCACAATTACTTTGACAAATACACGCACAGTTGGTAACAAAAGGCCCTCGTCCCTTAATTGTCTTTGCAAACAATCTTGCATTATACAAACTTCATGTCAATATGTCTGTCTGCATGTAGATCGTAACGGCGATATCAGAAAATAGCCGAATGACTCTCTTTCTACCCACTACACAACGTGCACGTGACACGACTGGGGTACTCTTGCAACTATCATTACGATACGCAGAAGGGTTGTATCAAAAAATATAAAGCAACAGAGATACTGGCTTATTGCGTGATTGCATAGTTTTGAATGGAGGTCAGCCCATAGCCAGGTGTAAATTTTTCAGGCGAAACGGTTTAAGTGTGTACAACAAACACTTGCACTTACAACCCTTTCGCTTTGCATTATTCGTGTGTTACGTCATACATGTACCACTAATGCAAACCTTACTGCAAAAATTGTGTGGATAAACGACTGATGTGATTTCTTTACGGATAGTAGGTTAAATTCCTCTGTGACTTTCAACATGTACGGGGGTCTGATCTCGTTTGATTATAAAAGAGATTTTTTTCGTCATTGCCGATTAGGGTTCGTTATGCAATCGTCAGCATGATTAAAAACATGGCGGCGGCACCGTCTGCAATCCAAAACGATACCGTTTAATTTAATTTTGGAATGAATCTTGCAGTGATTTAGCAAAACAGCGGCTGAATAATTCTAAAAGAAACGGTCCTAAAGGTAAAATAAGCTCTTTTACATAGTTGTAACGTTATTTGATGACAGAAACTAACTGGGAATAGTTCAGGCGTTACGTAGAAAATTTGCGATGAACTGTAATTAATAGGCCATAGTTCTGTAGTCTGGCAATGATTGGCGGATGGGCTGCGGGTAGTGTGTGTGTGTGTGTGTGTGTGGGGGGGGGGGGGGGGGGAAATCAGCGTTATAAGCGTAACCCCGGATATAACGCTGTTGACAACCATGGCTCCCACTGACAGCGTTATAACGGAGCTCCACTGTATATGAATACAAATACACACGTTTGAAATCATACATATTTACTTTATATAGTAACAAATGTATAATGTCTATTGCGTACTTTCTTTTCCATTGCGCCAGTCCCGCACAAAGGAAATTTAACCCTTTCCCAAACAATCCCTGGTTTTTACGGATCTAGAATAGTAGCCTTTTGAAAACATTGTGGGAAAAGAAGAAAATGCTGGTAACCAGCATTTTCTGCTTTTCCCACAATGTTTTCTACCCTATCATAGACAGAAATCATCCTTTCAGCAAGAGTTGAAATTTCGTCTGCTAATGCTTTCAATTTGGTCTAGTCCAAAAGTTTGTCGTTTGGAAAGGGTTAAAAGGTTTTAACATTTGTACTTATAAGCATAAAAAAATTCTAATCATTTTCTTCCATTAACTACCCATAAGAAAATACATTAAAGACCTGTAACACTTTAGGTACAATATACTGTTGGTAAATTTTTCATTTCGCCATCTAGGAATATGTGCATAAAGGAAAAATATCACTACAAGTACATTTTTTTCAGCGGTACAAAAACATAATTTTTGGTTTTTACTTGTAAATTACCTTTAATGGGTAGAAAAAAAAAACATGTTTCAAATCATTATTGTTATTCTATTTAATAAACAGGCATGATATATTTCCATGTGTATTTTCTTTTCCATTCCGTCCATTGCTCTAAAATATTTCCATTCCGCTCTTTAGGCCTACCTGTAAAGCACTCTCTTGCACTCCGGATCATTACATTTACCTCTGTAGTGGGCTCAGAAAGTAGACCGTCATTACGTCATATTTTTGTCACAATTGACCATAACTCAAAATAGCTACACAAACGCCGGTGAAAGAAAGACCAATATCGATTGTTTCGTGTGCTGTTTAAACAGCATGGGACCAATCAGACTTAAACGATAGTAAACGAACAAAAGAGGGATTTTCTGAAAAGCCTAAATATCTTTAAAGGACGATAACTTGATTTTTAATCGTACAAACTTAGATCAAGGGGTGTGTCAAATCAGATGTCATCATTGATGGGCGCAGCTATTTTTGTTACAATCGGCGTAAGATTCTTAAAAGTGAAGAGGCTAAAAAAAAATAGTTCCATTTAATACAGGTAAATTCATCAGTTTGAACGCACCTATAATGTATCCAGAATCACATTTCCTTTGTCTAATTTACAATTTTTCATATGAAACAGTTAAACAGTATTCTAACATGACACGTGAATTTGGCTCTATAAACACAGTGCAAGGAAAGCGTGGTAAAATATGCGACAATCCATGTAGAGTGACGTCATCCTATATCGAGTGACGTCATTCATGGGTTATTCAATGGAACACAATCTTCATCCGCGTTTTTACTCTTAAGTTTGAACTTGTTTTCCTTTCATTAAGAATTGCCCATGTTAGAATCGAAATAATCTTCTTTCTATCGTGGTATATCGTTCAATAAACCACGTTGTGAGTTATGAGGCGCAATGAATAACCCACTCGGGCTATCGCCCTCGTGGATTATTTATTGTGCCTCATAACTCACAACTGTGGTTTATTGAACGATATACCACGATAGAAAGAAGATTATTTCTTAAACAAAATATCTTTTCCTCGGTTTGACAAGATTCTTGTCATTTAGCCCATCGCAGAGATGTATGTGAGGTAACGAACGACAACTCTGCTCGGAGATTGCCTGTAAAGAGTCATTATCTCCCGCTAGATGGCATTCTATAAATACTCGAATCGTCGAAGAATATGACATGCGCAGACAACGTTAAAGAGTAGGAGCAGTTCTGCATTTCCATTGGTTCCTAAGATCATGTGACTAGACGAGTTCATTTGCGTTAAAAATAGATGCATTCTGCACAAGAACATTAATTGTCTCACAAAATGTTGCGCAGCAGACCGTCAATAATTCTTTCACGATTCTTTATCGGTTTAAAAACAAGTAAACAACCTCAAAAAAGGTGAAGAAAACCCCACACAACAATTTCACAAACATTCACACCTATTTTACCAAATTAAACCTGGCGAATATGATGAAAGATTTCAACCGGAAGTACCTACACTCTCCATGAACATCTCTTCCGAACTATATTAAATATAAGGTCGCCGGCTTCTGCCGGGCGACCAATAATATTGCTCTTTTACTTCGCACATTAATCTGACTGAGGTAGCACCAATGGCTTGAAAGTGTGCAGTGAGGGGTACATATAACAGAAAGTCCAGAAAAAGATGGATAGGTACTCCGGCCACATGTTAGCTACCCCAAGAAAAAAGGCTTTTGAAAACACTATAGAAATATCCCTTTCCATGAATGTTTTTTTTAACCCTTTACCACACAATCCCTCCTTTTGACGCCCCTGAGAAAGAAGTCTTTTGAAAACACTGTAGGAAAAGGAGAAAATGCTGGTAACCAGCATTTTCTCCTTTTCCCACAGTGTTTTCTACCCTCCCAGAACAAATTTCAATTTTTCAATCACCTTTAATTTGTCGTCTGCAAATGCTTTCAATTTGAACCAGTTTAAAATTTAGTCGTGTGGTAATGAGTTAACCCTTTACCAAACGACAAAATTTTGGATGTGACCAAATTGATAGCATTTGCATTGATGAAATGATGATTTTTCTCTTTGATAGAGTAGAAAACCCTGAGGGAAAAGGAGAAAATGCTGATTACCAGCATTTTCCCCTTTTCCCACAGTGTTTTCCAAAGACTTCTTCTTCAAGGTCGTTAAAAGTAGGGGTTGTGCAGTAAAGATTTAAGCCATTCAAGATCATTTGATCAACATTTGTCATCTTCAATTGCTCTCAGTTTGGATAAGTCTATGTTTCAAAGTCAAAGTGATTTAACAGTAAACAAATTGCTGTAGGCATTAGCAAAAAATAGATCATAAAGCACAAGGTTAGGTAAACATTGTAGTAAATCTGCTGTTTTAGAGCCAGACAGCTGACTTTCCCAAGTCTTGAAAACGCATCTACTGTTTACAAAAACCACCAACACATCAAAGACAAGAGGAATTAAACAGAAACACAAATCATCTCATAAAAATGAAAAACAACTGTTGTTGGTTTTTCTTTTCCTCTTTCTTCTTTGACAGAAGAGCAAATTACTGGGGTCATATACTATGGAATGCAATCAAATAAAGTGAAGTTATGCAATAATTAATATGTCACATCCTACTGAAAGTCTTTTTTCCAATCTTATTTGATTGATTGCATGGTGTTTAACACCCTTTTCAACATTATTTACGTTATATTGCAGCAGCCAGTGCACCTATTCATGCTTTCCTGGAGTCTCTTTTACTAGTGCTCTGCATAATGTTCTTTCCAAGCCACTGGCTGCTTTCCCACATAACCATCGTGGAAACAATGGTCAGTAGCGGAGAGGAATGAATCCTGTCCCAATGACTATCAGGTAGACAAAATGTTAAAATGGGATGAAAGTTTTTTCGAATGAGAAGGTATTTTTGTCTACCTGATCAGAGTACCAAACCTCTAGATAGTTATTCCTCTAGGTTATTGTCTTAGCTCTTTACCACACAACAAAATTCTAGACCTGTACAAACTGAAAGTATTAGCAGATGACAAAATAAACGCGACTCAAAAATTGAACCTTGACTTAAAGGTGGCCCTTCAGAGTTTCGGATGAAAATTTTACAAAAATACAAAAAAATCACCGTTCTATTCCCAAAGCCTTATAATTTCATACATAAAACTCCAGTAGTTGAAAATCATCCGACAACAAGAGAAATTAGAGATTTACTGAAGCCCAGGTCGACACCTACGTGAAACACAGTCTATTTTTACATAAGCAACTCGCTCATTTACATACCGGAAATACACAGACGAAGCTTCAAACATAGTATCCGAAGAAGGCATTATGGAAAATAATAACATGTGTGTTATGTTATGGAATTAAGTGTCATTAGTCACGTGCTAGTTACTTAACATTCCCACAATCCTTTTTTTCAATATTTGGCGCAAAATCTAAAAATTGCTTAAGAGGATACGTAGCCTTTTATTAGGGAATACCATCAAAAAAATTTTTTTTTTCAAAATTTTATGATTCTTAATTATTGACGATTTGTATTATTTTTTCATACAAATTTCAGTGATATATATATTTTTTTAATTTGGTGAGATGTGAAAAACCTAACTACCCACCTTTAAGAAGATTAGAAAACATTGCGGGAAAAGGGGAAAATGCAGGTTACCAGCATTTCTCCTTTTACCTCAATGTTCTCAGAAGGCTTCTTCCTCTAGGTCATAAAAACCAGGGATGTTTGGTAAAGGGTTAACCAGATGACAAAACTTTAGACTAAAACCAAATTTTAACCATTTGCAGATGACAAACAAGAAAGCTGCTCAAAGGATGATATCTACCTTGATAGACAAAATATACCATTTCATTGGAAGACCTGTTTATCCCATTTTAACATTTTTGACACAGTTATGCCCCTTTTTTTACCACAATTTTTCACTGAAAATAAAGCATTTACAGGCAAACCTGTAGGCATGTTCATGCAGTGCTCTTGTATACTGAACATATTATCACTGTCCTGTTGTTCCTCACACCCAGATTCTGAGCAATTATCGCAATGATATAGAAACCATGGCAACCAAGGAAAAACGCTGACTCTTCATCAGTATTTTAGAAGCCTTTGGCAACACCTGGGCATCATCTCTTTTCCTCTTTTCGGAACCAATGTTTTCTAAAGCTTTCTTTCTCAGGGTCGTCAAAACTAGGGATTGTGTGCCTGGTTCACTCTTTACCAGATGACAAAATACTTCATATGTCTTTTTGTGAAAGCTTTTGCAAAAACATATTAACCCTTTACCACACAATCCTGAGTTTTAACAACACAGAAAGAAAACTTTTGAAAACATTATGGGAAAAGGAGAAAATGCTTGAAACCAGCATTTTCTCCTTTTCCCACAATGTTTTCTTATCTTTTACAGACAAATCCCATTACCTGTGCTACATTTACTATGTCCTTTGGAAATGCTTCCAATTTGGAGCTGTGTAAAACTTAGTCATGTGGTTATGAATTAAATGTGGCCCAAATAATGGAATCTAATTTTTTGAAAGAGGTGAAAACATTGTGGTAAAAGGAGAAAATGCTAGTTACTAGCATTTTCTCCTTTTCCCATAATGTTTAAAATGCAATCTTTCACAGAGCAGCTTTTTATTATTAGAGATTTGCGGCCAACAACGAAAACGAAGACGGAGAACGGACGTCGAGGTTCGGTGTACAATGAGGGGTTGTCTCAAAGCTGTCAAGTATTTTATATGCAAGGCCAAGTAAAATAAAATGTTGTCTGTCTGATAACTCAAATTACTTATCGATTAATTATTCATTTTCACTGCATTTTTCACCAGCGGAGTTTTAACTTATTCCGGGAATTTATATCAATTTTAGAATGTTTTGTGATGAAATTGTTGCACGATTCTTAGTTGGTTATTTCTAAGTAACTTAGATAAAGGTTTGTTTCTTTGACGAGCTGTGACTGACAAGAAACATCACCATCGAAAGATACATTAGCAATATTTTATCCCAAGTTACAGCACTCCTTCGTTGTTTTATGGCCGATTCCGATCTAGATGGAGGCTCTGCAACTGTTGGTCTACAGAAGAAGACCTGGGCCCGTATTCACCAATCATTATTAGGAATATTCTTAATCTTATTCTTCAGAATTTTGTCAATGTGAAAGTAACAGAACTTCTGATTTGCTAAACCATTTGGGTTTAGCCAATCAGAGGTTCTGTTACATTCACAATAAAAAAAAGTTTGAAGATCGCAACAAAGAACATTCTTAAGAATGGTTAGTGAATACGGTCCCTGCTGTCTTTTCACAAACGGTAAACCCGAACGAGTTACAGGCATGACGTTCGCCCAGTGCTTGCATTTTCACTCGCCTACATCCAGAGACACACGTGTGCACTTACTGAATTAAAACAACTACATGAGAATGCACGCAAGTATTTAATTTCCATCGCAGTTTTCAATTACCTGCTAAGTCCATCTTACATGTAAAGGTAGGGTGATGTTAAAAGGGGTAGATGCTATTCATTGTAAAAGGTTTACCTATTTGTGAAAACAATTCTCACGCAAGTACAGTATTTGTGCTCGTCTACTGTTTTTACATTAAAAACATCGTTTTTTAGGACTGTAGCTCATTTTTTCACCTTTTTTGAGTTGCTTTATTCTAAGGGTTCAAAGACTTGCACGCGCTTATTTACACGTTTTCTTTTCTTTGTCAAACCAGGAAACCCAGTCAAAAGTTGGCTCACATCATGTGGTATCAGTCTCACTCGATTAATTAATTCTTTATTTCCTCCATAATTGAAGATTACAAACAAATCAAAGACATTTATACATTCTGTATTAAAAAAAAAAAAAAAAAAAGGCTCATCGAGTAAGGGTAATATAGCATACAAAACTGAAAAGATCCAAAGTATTGTTGTAAACTATTTTTTTCTATCAAAGGGACACAGTATCTTTAAGATTACCACCCTATGACAGTGAAAAAAATGCATTCGAGCTGCGGTTGGGCGAACAAAATTCGTTGCAAAAACAATTCAGACCAAATCATGGAAGACCTTCGAGTCTAAGCGTCAGGTGGTTTCGTACACATATTTCAACAGAAGTGATATGAAAGATGAAGTCATGTCGAAAATAAAATTAAGGCCAACAAGTGATCAAATTAACATTTAATGTAAGGTATACATAGAACCAAATATTATTTGCTGTTCTGGTCACGTTGCGGAACCCGTAGAGATAGTTTAAAGGTGGGTATTTAGAATTTTCACATCACACCAAATCAAAAAATATATATATCATTGAAATTTACATGAAAAAACAATACAAATCATCAATAATAAAGAATCATAAAATTACAAAAAAAATTGTTTGATGGTATTCCCTTAAAAAGCTACGTAGCCTCTTAAGCTATTTTTAGATTTCGTGCCAAAAATCAATAAAGCATTGTGGGAATGTCAAATGACTGGCACGTGACTAATAACGCTTAAATTCCGTTACATTACAAACATGTAATAATTATTTTCCATAAAGTCTTCTTCGGACGGATGTTTGAAACTTTGTCTGTGTTTTCCTGTATTTATGATAATCTAAAAATAGAACGTGTCTCCCGTTGGTGTCACCATGGTCCGTAATAAATCTCTAATTTCTCTTGTCACCGGATGGTTTTCGACTACTGGGTTTTTAAGAACGCAAATTAAAAGGCTATTGGAGTATAAGGATTATTTTTTTGCATTTTTGTAAAATTTTCGTCCCAAAATCTGAAGGGCCACCTTTAACTCCTGAACAAAAATTTAACACAAATGAAATTGGTTTTATAGTCTTTCTTGCCGAAGAAAAATTGTAACTATCGTTCTGAGAGTATGTTAGGTCATTTTAAAAGAGTTTCAAACGTTTCATATAAATTGATCAGAATTTTTCAAGTTAAATCAAAATTAAGGGGCCCCCTATGAACTTCCAATTGCCTAAAGTGGGTCTTTTTCAATTTAAAAAAAATGCACAAAGTAAAACAGTGTTTAAGGTAGCCTCAATAAAAATGCAGTAACTCCACGTGAATTTCGCGAAACTGACTTATCTGATTACGTTTCAATACGTTTGAGACAACCCCTTCTGAAACTTCGAACCTCGACGTCCGTCCCCCACCTTCGTTCTTGGCCGCAAATCTCTATTATTGTTTAAACACAGATTTGTATGATAATGGTTATAGGGATTGTACTTTAGTCATAACAGATAGTTTTATAATCTCAATCATGGAAAGCAAAACATCACACAATGATCATTATAACAACTGATATTAGAGAAAATATTTCATATTCATTCCCCATGAGGACCATTGTAATTCATTCCGTTCTATTTTCTTTGTGTTGTTGCCCACAAATCCATTATATAATAATGATCTTATTTGCATGATTCCAAATTAATCCTTCAAGGACAAAAATAGATTAACTTTGTACCACACATTATGACAAGTTTCCACAACCCTGGGGAAAGCATCTTTTGAAAACATTGTGGGAAAAGGAGAAAATGGTGTGACCAGCATTTTCTCCCTTACCCACAATGTTTTCTATCCTATCTAGGAAAGAAATTATCTTTGTTCTACAATTATTTTGTCATCTGTAAATGCTTTCAATTTGGTCCACGCCAAAATTCTGCTGTCTGGTAAAGAGTTAACCCATTACCACACAATCCCTACTTTTGATGACCCTGAGAAAGAACTTTAGCCTTTAGAAAACATTGTGGGAATAGGAGAAAATGCTGGTAACCAGCATTTTTTCCCTTTCCCATAGTGTTTTCTACCCTTCACAAAACAAAATTCAAATTTTCAGTCACTTTATTTTGTCGTCTGCAAATGTTTTCATTCTAGACAAACCTAAAATTTTGTTGTTTGGTAATGAGTTAAATCATACAATGGATGACACTTCTAGTGCATTGGTAGGCAGCGTAGATCATGACAAAATTTTATTAGTCAGAGCAGTCTTATCTCAGTTGAACAACAGGAAAAACTACAGCCGTCACTGAATGTGACATAATACCCCTGCCATTGCTTTGACAGAAAAGTGTCAAGTTCAAGGGGAGGTAATTCCTCAACCCGGAAGAATTGACATTTGAAAATTGCATCTTGCAAATCTTCAATATACGATCAATATTATGTGCAGAGTTTCAATACAATTGAAGGAAAAGTGTAGGAGTTTGTGACACAAAATTACTAGTATTTTGTACACAGATGGACATACGGACGGACAAGCAGACACACAGACAGACTGGCTGATTCCATAATACTTCTGAAAACATTCGTTTTGCTGGGGTATAATTACACTAGACTTTTGTGAACCTTTCAATACATGATATTAACATTTTTACCCCTAATAAAAACTAGGAGACTTTTTAATTTCATTTATACAACCAGCATGTTTGCAGTATCATGATGGCTACGATATAGTCTAGAGCATTTCAGCCAGGTAGATAGTTTAGGTCAAAATTGAGACTGCCCAGGTACATAGTTTAGGTCAAAATTTAGACTGCCTTAAGATATATCGTTTAGGTCAAAATTTAGACTGCCCAGGTATATAGTTTAGGTCAATATTGAGACTGCTCAGGTAGATAGCTTTGGTCAAAATTGAGACAGACCAGGTAGATAGTTTAGGTCAAAATTAAGACTGCCCAGGTAGATAGTTTAGGTCAAAATTGAGACTGCAGATAAAAAAGCATCCACATTTCTGCAAGGCGCTTTATCTATTTACAAAACAGCAAAATTTTCAACCAGTCCAAGTTCAAAGGATTAACAGATGACATACAAAAATCAGCTAAATTGATGGTAATTGTGAAAAGGTAGAAAACTCTGCAGGAAAAAGGAGAAAATGCTGGTTTCAGAAGGCTACTTCCTCAGGATCACCCCAGATTTTTTTTTCAGCCCCTAACCACACAATCCTGACTTTTAACGACCCTGAGAAAGAAGTCGTTTGGTAACCAGCATTTTCTCCTTTTCCCACAATGTTTTCTACCCTTTCCAAATCAAGTTTCAATTTTTGATTCAAATTTATTTTGTCATCTGCAAATGCCTTCAATTTGCACGAGCCCAAAATTTTGTCATTTGGTAAAGAGTTAAGGTAATGGGTAAGGGGATATCCATGATTACTGAGGGCAAACATCCATTTCACATAATTATACATAATTATTTACCAGTCATTCACCTTTTCCCACACAATGCTGAGTTACACTACCATTGGGGAAAGCGGCTTTCTAAATTATTGCAGAAAAAGAAGAAAATGATGATAACTACACTATTATAACTCACTTTACAAAAAGAACTTCATGTCTCTTTGATGAATTTCTGTATCAATGTTTCTAAAAAATCCAAGGTTGTTATTTTGTATGCATGAACTTCTTCAGCATTCCATGTACTTTGCATCATGTATTTTGCAATTGGACTGATTTTATTAGTTTTAGAGATATGACCCTAATATCAAAGGCCTTTGAAAACACATAATGGGAAAACGAGAAAATGCTGGTAACCAGCATTTTCTCCCTTTCCCAAAATGTTTTCTAAATTACCTGAAAACAATTTAAATTCTACAAATTGAGCCACATTCAATTCATTGTCTGCAGCTGTTATGCACTTGGATAAGACTAAATTTAGTAGCCTGCTAAAAACTTTAATAGATCTACTCAGTTTGTATAACATTACATAAAATAGACAATAAATATGAAAAAAAAAATCCTCAATTTTTTGTGGTTATCGCAACAATTAGCAAGTTGGCACCTAAACCTCATATAACAAATGTTTCCATGATCTAAATGGTTTTGTTTCCTTTTTATGTGGAACATGAAACCTATTACCTTCACTCAAGCCTCATTTAAAACATATGAAAATCAATTACAAATACAATCATACCACCCCACATTGAGAAAACCAACTGCTCTCCCCTCTGTTATTAATAAATCACTATAAGATTTAACTCTTTACCACATGACAAAATTCTACACATCCTTTTTGGAAGCATTTGCGGAAAAACAAATTATTTCATTATTAAAGTATCTATAACTGCCATTGTGGCCAGCATTCATCAAGATCTGACTGCAAAAAAGTAAGTACTGTAAAACCTCTCCTCCCGACCACCACGGCAGTACGAGCAACCCGCTATTAAGAATGATTTTTGCCGAAACGGAATTTTTCCTTCTTACAGATTAATAATAATAACCCCGGAAATACGAGAACCGGGGCCGCTATTCTGAAATTACGACCACCATTTTCAGTACCAATAAGAATTTACCTGTGGGTTTTAACCCCGAGAAACGACCGCTCAATTTCCATAATACAATGTATTCTTTACAACCAGCTAATTTTCACACTCCCGCAATCGCAAACCATACCCTGTGCCACATGTACGAATATTCTTGGGTCCAATTCAATTGACAATCAATTATCGGTCTGTTGTTTGTCCACTGACCGTTGATTGTAACATGATCGCGTTAATTAATCAGGATGTTACGTAACATAATCAAATGACATGTGAATGGACTTTTAAACCATTGATTTGTCTTCCAATGATCGCAATCAAGCGTTTATCACACCTCACTGACCTGGATGACAAACATGTCTACAGGATTTATTGTTTATAGCTGACTGATGTATTTTAGGCATTTGGGTTTAGATGTGATCAAGATGGGATTATCACCTTGAATTTGGCACTTTACATACTTTTATTATTCCGTAACGATTATGTTATTGTAACAAATGAACACAAAGACTGTGAGATCGACGATTAGTAGGCCTGTTCGAATGATCTACTCGGATGAAAAAAAAGGGGGCTGGGGGGGTCCGTGATGTCAAACATTCAAAGATCAGCACGTATTCTAAAATATTTGTTTTAGAATGAAATTCGGCGGTTGGAATAGGAGTTCTTAAGACTACACGAAGTGAAAAAGCAGAAATTTTGTCAATACTAACATAAGATCCTTTAGTCTTCAGATGCATTTAGTTAATTAATGTAGATCTACATAGCTATGACTGTTTTTTACTCTTTCCCAAACAATCCCAGCTTTTTACGACCCTAAGATAGAAGCCTTTAGAAAACATCATGGGAAAATGTTTTCCATCCAGCTGGAAACAAATTTCAATTATTGAGTTACCTTTATTTTTTCATCTGCTAGTGCTTTCAATTTGGACCAATCTGAAATTTGGTTGTTTGGTAAAGAGGTAAATAATTATGAATAGGCATGCTTTTACAGCATTATATATCTATTCCACAAATTAAAGAAAAAATAAAACTTTTCAGTGAATATGAAAACGTTGCTGTCATTTTCATTTGCTTACTTAGGCTTCCCTAAATCAAATGCATTTACTTTTCACATCATTTAGCCCTTCAAAAGTCTACTCAGAGCCTGGGTTTATATCAAAATGTAGGCGTGTGAAACCCGGAAATCAGACCACCCTTCTAATAAGACCAAATTTTTAAAGTACTGTGAGTGGTCCTAATAGAGGAGTTTTACTGTAGTCTGTTTTTAAACCTTTCCCCAAATGACAAATTTTGGACTCTTCCAAACCGAAAGAGTTTGCAGACCACAATTTTAGATTTGGAGAAAATAGTAGAGAGTTCTCAAAAAGGGTGGAAAACACTGTGGGAAAAGGAGAAATTGCTCGTTACGAGCAATATATCCTTTTCCCACAGTGTTTTCAAAAGACTTTTATTGCAGAGATGTACAAACCAGGGCTTGTTTGGGAAAGACTACACTGAGTATTGCTGAAGCAGTACCCACAACAGGTAGCCACAAAATTTGAAGTTACTTCAGTAATACTACAGAATGAAAATGTCCTTTGGGTTTTTTCAATATTTCAACCCTTTATAAACATTCCCAGTTTTAACAAATTTATGGAAAAAACAATTTATAAAACATTGTTGAAAAAGGATAAATGTCTGGTTACCAGCATTTTCTCCTTTTCCCAACATGTTTTCTCCCCTTTCATTAACAAATTCCATGATTTGAGCCACATAAAATTTGCCTTCTGCAATAACTGAATTTCTATGAGCCTGAATGTCATACAAGAGGGCCATTGGCCCTGGAGCACTCACCTTATACTATAGCTTAAGAGTGAAATTGGGTTCTTTGAACAACTTTGGTAGAGCTTCACCAAATGAACATCCCTGCAAAGTTTCATCAAGATTGGCCCAATAGTTTAGGAGAAGAAGATGTACAAAGAAATTGTTGACGGACGCTGGACGCTGGATGGCGGTCGACAGTCGACAGACGCCGGACATAAGACGATCACAATAGCTCACCTTTAGCACTTTGTGCAAAGGTGAGCTAACAAATATCAAAGCTCTACGCCCAGAGCACGGAGGTACCTTAAACCTACAGACATCATTATCCTAGCATTCAAAATCCATATAACACCTTTCATGACTTCCAAAGCTTTTTCTGTATAAATATCTGGCAAAGACGCACATGAAAAATAGATCTATGACCACCTTCTGAGCAGACTGATCTTGTGACTGTCTTCATATGCAATTAAATCTAGGTTCTGCAATATAGTGGTTAAAAGTTCAAGACTGAAAATAGAAATGATTATAATACAGACATCAGAAATCTTAATAGCAACATAAAACTATTAACCGATAAAATTAAGCACTTTAGTCCTCTTGGGCAAACTTTTACAAATTTTTTTCGAACTGATAAACAAAATAAAAATAAAATTAATCTGTTTTCAAATTTTCTTTGCCTCTAAAAGAAATTGGTGTCAGGCTGATTGTGCCACAACTTCTGATAAAAGATAATGGGAAACAAATTTTAGATTATCTCTCACCTGTTTGCAAGTTTTACCAAAGGGATATATCTTTTTTAAAATTTGAAACACCCTGCAACCTTACTGTCCCTAAATGAAGTAAACTGTGTATGTAACTCTTTGACAAACAACACAATTTTAAACCAGTCCAAATTCAAGGTATTTGCAGACGACAAAGTGAAGGCGACTCGAAAACTGAATTTATTTCTGGGAACAGTAAAAAATACTGTGGGAAAAGGAGAAAATGCTGTTTAATCCTTTATCACAGCCTGGGCAAAATTTAAGACCCATCCAAATTGAAAATATTTCCAGACAACAATTCCATAGGGATTCAAATGATGCAATTTTTCTTTGACATGGAAGAAAACTATGTGGAAAAAGGAGAAAATGCTGGCTACCAGCATTTTCTTCTTTTCCCCCAATGTTTTCAAAAGGCTTCTTCCTCAGGGTCATCAAAAGTCGTAATTGTGTGGTAAAGAGTTAACTCGCTACCATACAATACCAAATTTCAACGACCCTTAGAAAGAAGCCTTTTGAAAACATTTTGGTATGAGGATTTTCTCCATTTCCCACAATGTTTTCTACTTTATTAAAGCCAAAATCCATCTTTTCAGCTACGGTATGTTTGAATTTTCATCTTAACCCTTTCCCAAACGGCAAACTTTTGGATTACACCAAATCGAAAGCATTTGCAGACGACAATTCAACTCTTGCTGAAAAGTTGATTTCTATCTATGATAGGGTAGAAAACATTGTGGTAGAAGGAGAAAAGGCTGGTTACCAGCATTTTCTCCTTTTCCCACAATGTTTTCAAAAGGCTACTATTCCAGACCCGTAAACACCTGAGAT
Organism: Tridacna crocea; assembly: GCA_943736015.1. Classification (NCBI taxonomy): domain Eukaryota; kingdom Metazoa; phylum Mollusca; class Bivalvia; order Cardiida; family Cardiidae; genus Tridacna; species Tridacna crocea. The sequence goes on from OX031062.1 coordinate 48,568,136, forward strand.
TGTTTGGGAAAGGGTTAAAATGCTTTCAATATGGACAAGTCTATCATTTGCTGATGTGGTAAAGAGTTTTAATAGCATTTTCTCCTTTTTCCACAATGTTTGCAGAATGATTTTTCTTAAGGGTCGTTGAAGGTCATGATTGTATTATAATGGGTTAACGTGGAACTCTATTTCAGCTCTATCGCAGTGAGCATCTTACCTTCCTTCCCCTGCCAAAAGTAGTTATTGAGTTCATGAACAGTTTACAGTACATGTTTTTGTTCATGAAGTGTTCATGAGCTGTTTATATTCATAAAGAGTTCATCAACTGTTCATTAACAGTTCATAGAACCAAAACAAAGGTTCATGAAAAAAAAAAAGTTCATGAACTAGCAATTTACTGTTAAAGGGATTGCTCATGAACTGTAGATAATGAATTGTTCATGAACAAGAACTACTTTTCGCAGGAGGGTTTTCCTGGAATTTCCTTAAGCAGTAACTTCATACAATGTTTTTTTCTAATCCACTGGCTGTTTCCAATATATACATTGTCAAAACAAAGCTCTGTAGAGCAAGGGTAGGAATAAATCCTGGCACGCAAGAATTTAAACAAGAGGGCCTTGATGGCCTTGAGGTTGCACACCTGAGTCTTTTGACCAAACATGACCCATTTTCAATCTCTTTTCAAATATTATGACAAACATTCTAATAAGATTCCATGAGTATTTTACTGAAAATGTGGCCTCTAACGCATCCACAATGTTTTTCAAAGATTTGACTCAGTGACCTAGATATTGACCGGACATGACCCACTTACAAACTAATCCAACAAATCATCAAGACAAACATTTTTAACTTTCAGAAGAAATGACCTGAAAATGTGGCCTCTGACCAAGTTTCATAATTGCTGTACAACATTTCAGCATCTAGAAATTACATAAGATTTTTCAAAGATCTGACCTAAAGACCTAGTTTTTGATCTGATATGACCCATTTTTTAAAAATTTGTCCAAGATATTATCAAGACAAACATTCTGATCAAATTTCAGTACTTTTAAACTGAATATATTATGGCCTCCAGAGCATACAAAGGCTTTTTCTAAGACATGACCTAGTAATCTAGTTTTTGACCCAACATTACCCAATTTCAAACTCATGCAGGGTATCATCAAGACATACATTATTACCATTTTGGACAGAATATGTGGACTCTATGAGCATACACATGATTTTTCTAAGAAATGACATATTAACCTAGTTCATGACCCGTCATGATCCTTTTCAAACTCGTTCCAGATAACATCAAGACAGACATTCTGACACAGCTCCAAGAGTATTAGACCAAAAATGCAACCTCAAGAATGCCCCGTGTACACATGGTTTTTCCTAGTCTTGACGTAGTGACCTGATTATTGACCTGACATGACTCATTTTTTAAATCATCTGAGTTATCATCTGACCAACATAATGATTATTGGACTGAAAACATGGCCTCTAGTGTGTAAACAAGTTTTATCTAAAATTTGACTTAGTGACCTACTTTTTGACCTGACATGACCCATTTTAAAAAATTCATCCAAGATATCATCAAGACAAACATTCTCACCAACTTCCATGAGTACTAGATTGAAAATGGCCTCAAGAGCACACCCAGGGTTTTTCTAAGATTTGACATAGTAACCTAGTTTTTTGACCAGACATGACCCACTTTCAAACTTTTACTTGTCCAAGATATCATCAAGATAACCATTCTGACCAACTTTCAGGAGAAATGGACTGAAAATGTGGCCTCTAGAGAGTACACATGGTTTTTCTACCATTTGACCTTGCGATCTAGCCTTTGACCCAACATCTCCCATTTTCAAACTTGTTTCAGATATTATGAAGACAAACATTCTGACCAAGTTTAATGAGTATCATATTGAAAATGTCGCCTTAAGAGTGTGCACAAGGTAAAAGTTGACGACAGACGATGCAAGACAGACGCAGAATCACAAATGCTCATCATAAGCACTCAGTGTTCATGGTGAGCTAAACAGCTAGGAATCAAACTTGCAACCCCTATGCTTTGCAAAATGAGCTATTAACCCATTACCACACAATCCATACTTTTGACGCCTCCGAGAAAGAAGCCTTTAGAAAACATCGTAGGAAAAGGAGAAAATGCTGGTAACCAGCATTTTCTCCTTTTCCCACAATGATTTCCACCCTTCACAAAACATTTTCTCCTTTTCCCACAATGATTTCTACCCTTCACAAAACAAATTTCCAATTTTCAGTCACTTCCATTTTGTCGTCTGCAAATGCTTTTGGTTTGGACAAGCCTAAAATATTGTCATTTGGTAATGAGTTAAGTATGGCAAAAGTTCATGACAAAGTACAGGAGAAATGATAAAACTTTGCATAAACTAAAATTTGTTTGTACAGAAATGCTAGAGACTTGTTGTCTAACCCTGTAGGAAAATTAAAGATGTAAAAAGCTTTGGTGTTTGGTTACCACTATATTTTCCTTCATTTGTATTTTCTTTTTGCTTTTTTTTCCAACTGCTTGATAAAAGCTTGAAATATATCCTTGAGAAAAAAGAGATTTCTTAGCACTATATTTGGCAGAATGCTAAAAAGCATTTCAAGACATACATTTCTAACTCTCACAGTGCTAAAAAGCCAAACAAGCATTTTTAGTTGACAAGAAATGACACAAAACATGAGTGAAGTATTTCACAATGTCTACAAAAGACAGAGAGTGCAGTTCAAGATCAGACTGTGAGTTATGTGCAGACTGATCTTTTTACTGCACTGACTGCAGAGGCAAGTAAAGGTTTAAAGTTTTTAAATAGTGGGAAAAGGGAAAATGATGATAACCAGCATTTCCTCCTCCGCCCACAATGTTTTCTGCCCCATCAAATGTATACATTTCAATTTTTAGTCACATTTATCTTGTCTTCTGCACATATGCTTTCAGTTTGGACAATATTAACATTTTGTCATGTTTATCATTTGGTAAAGAGTTAACCCTTTCCCAAACGACCAATTTTAGACTCTTCCAAACTCAAAGAGTTTGCAGACCACAATTTTAAATTTGATGGAAATGGTAGAAAGTTCTCCTAAAGATTAGAAAACACTGTGGGAAAAAGAGAAATTGCTCGTTACGAGCAATTTCTCTTTTTCCCCACAGTGTTTTCAAAAGACTTGTATGGAAGACACGTAAAAACCAGAGCTTGTTTGGGAAAGGGTTAAAGGTCAAATTTAACCCTTTACCCCATAAGGCATTTCTATTGTATCTCTAATTGACCCTAAATAACAGCAAGGATGAAGCCGTTTTTTATGTGTATATGACACCTTTTGATAGCATAGAAAACATTGTGGCTAAAGGTGACATTTCACCTTTTGCCACAATGTTTTCCAAAGGCTCCTATAAGCAATGCGTAGAAATGAGTATCTACGGAGTAAAGGTTTAAGGGTAAATGACTGACTGACTGGGTCATCCCATTGTTTTAGTTATACCACCTCCACATATTTACTTATTTTATGTTTCTTCAGGAATTTCCAGAGCAAAAAACTAATGCCATTTTCCAAGAAATCAGGCAGCTGTTCTCTTTTTTTCTGGAACTGTATGACCCATTTTTTTCCACACCATCAAGGTGGTTTCGTTCCTCATTTCCTCTTTACCAGACTACAAAATTGTAGGGTAGTCAATATTGCAAGTATTGCAGAAAATATGTTAACACTTACCACACAATCCCAACCTTAGAAAAAAAGCCTATGAAAACATTGCGGGGAAAGGAGAAAATGCTGGTAACCAGCATTTTCTCCTTTTCCCGCAATGTTCTCTACCATTTCCAGAGTCAAATTTCAATTTCTGATTTACATTTTTTTGTCATCTGCAAATGCTTTCAATTCGGACAAATCCAAAATTTTGTCGTTTGGTAAAGAGTGAAACCTTCAAGCGCCTTTCACAACACTAAAGTTTGCTGTTGTGGCCAGCGCACATCAAGATAGGCTCCACAAATCTTTCAGCCTGATCTTTGATCTACACTGTTCACTTTGCGGTAGACAAGCCAACAATGAAATTGGAATTTATCTGGTTTTATCTCAAAGCTGAAAATATATGATGGGTTTATTCTGCACTTTAACCCTTTACCAAACAATCCCTGGTTTTTAAGACCCTGAGGTAGAAGGCTTTTGAAAACATTGTGGGAAAAGGAGAAAATGCCGGTAACCTTTTCCCACAATGTTTTCCACCCTGCTGGAGACAAATTTCAATTTTGAGTTGGGTTTTTGTCGTCTGTAACTTTGCTTTCAGCTTGGACCAGTCCAAAATTTTATCATTTGGTAAAGAGTTAAGGGCTAAACACCACTAAAAGATATCAGGTTTGTCTTTGGAATTACAGAAGGCATTGTGGGAGTAGGGAAAAAATGCTGTAGGCTGTTCTGTTACTTTTTCTGGTTAAAATGATTTTGAAGCACTTAAGTAACAGTATTTCTGATATATTTTCTGGTTGAAAAGGTCTTTTTCACTATATAATTGCTTCAGCCCTTTACCAGACCACAAAATTTTAGACTCATAATTATTGAAAGTGTATGAGGAGCAGAAATTTAATAAAACTCAAATGATGACAGCTGTATTTTAACAAAGAAGAAAACATTGTGGGAAAAGAAGAAAATGCTGGTCACCAGCATTTTCTTCTTTTCCCACAATGTTTTCTTTTCCCACAATGTTTTCTAAATCCTTGTTCTTCAGGATTGTTAAAACTTGGGTCTGCACGATAAAGGATTAATGTAAAGCTCTTGGGGGGGGGGGGGGGGGGGGGGGGGGGAAGGGGAAGAGCAGCATTTTTCATTTTCCAACAATGTTTACAACATCAATTTTCCTCCAAGTTGTTGAAACACCAGATAGTTTTGCTGATCAAAAAGCCATACTCAGCATGCATGTCATACCATACTCTGTAAGAAAGCTGTAATACAATTCTAAATGGTTCTTATGTCAGGTAAACTAATTATCCAATACAATTCTTTTTTTATTTTCCCTTAAAAACATTACATTAACTTAGTAAAACAGAAAGGCATTTGTCATTTTTGAAGTGGCCTGATAATCTCTATATGGATCCTTACCCTTTTTGAATCAAAGTGGTTAGAATGCTGAAGTGGTATTTGTTGTGTGTGATTAATACTTTTATAAAAGAGAAATATGATCCAGTATTAGCTTGAACGCCAACCATTTAAGCAAATGAATATCTTTTTGGTTGAAGGGAGAGTGCTCATGACAAAGTAAAGATTATTTGTGTATTGGTGGTCTCCCTTTAACCATTTGGAGGAGTAACATCCCTTGACAGTGCGATGCATGATGGATAGAAACCATCCACGTGATGAAAACCATGTGAATATATCAAAAAAATTAAGTTTGTACCTGAAAAATATGACTTTTAAATTTCTTTGGCCTTAAGCATTTAATCCCCAAAACTACAATAAATTATTTCAATCTATGAATATTCATGCCCAATCAAATGGAGTAGTGCACAATCATGGGATGAACAAGCCATTGGATGAACTCATTTTGGAACAAAGAAGCCCAGGACCAAATGATCTGTAAACAAATATTTTATCATTGCACCAATAGAAGGCTATGAGTGAGTGAAGCTATTTTCAATCAAAACTTAGTATTTCCCCAATTGATGGCTTCACCCAGCATACACATTTTAACATGCGTTTACCAATCACATATCTGAGTGCTATCGAAAAAATAATTTGCCTGAGAAAAATTGAGTTTGATTGTTTTAATTGAGAAAGCATGGTCATAATGTCAAGGAACTTCAGATTACTTTAACCATTTACCACACAAGATCCTGAATTTTGATGACCCTGCAGAAGATACCTTTTGAAAATATTGTGGGGAAAAAGGAGAAAATGCTAGTAATCAGCATTTTCTCCTTTGCCCACATAGTCTTCTTTCCTTATAAAAAACAAGAGGGCCATGATGGCCCTGAAATCGCTCACCTGAGTTTATTGACCAAACATGCACCATCTAGTTTCCCAGTGACCTAGTTTTTTATCAGACATTACCCATCATCAAACACTTTTGAGATATCAATAAGACAAACATTCTGGCCAAGTTTCATGAGTATTGGACTGAAAATGTGGCCTCTACAGTGTACAAAAGGTTTTTCTAAGATTTCATCAAGTGACCTAGTTTTGGACCTGACAATTACCCATTATCAAATTCGTTTGAGACATCACCAAAACAAACATTCTGACCAAGTCTGAAGAGTATCAGGCAGAAAATGTAGCCTAAAGAGTGTACACAAGGTTTTTCTAATATTTGACCCATTGACCTAGTTTTTGACTCCACATGACCCATTTTCAAACTCATTCAAGTATCACCAGGACAAATATTATGAACAAGTTTTAGGAGTATCAGACTGAAAATGTGTCCTCCAGAGCATACAAAAGGTGTTTATAACATTTGACCTATTGACCCAGTTTTTGACCCAACATGACCCATTTTCAAACTTATCCAAGATATTATAAAGGCAAACATTCTGACTAATTTTCAAGAGTGTTGGACTGAAAATGTGGCATCCAGAGCATATACAAGGTTTTTCTAAGATTTGACCTGGTGACCTAGTTTTTGACCCCACGTGACCCATTTTCGAACTCGTCCGAGATATCATCCAGACAAACATCCTGACCAACTTTCATGAGTATCCGAATGAAAATGTGGCCTCTAGAGCGTACACAAGGTTTTCCTAAGATTTGACCTGGTGACCTAGTTTTTGACCCCACGTGACCCATTTTCGAACTCATCCGAGATATCATCCAGACAAACATCCTGACCAACTTTCATGAGTATCCGACTGAAAATGTGGCCTCTAGAGCGTACACAAGGTTTTTCTAAGATTTGACCTGGTGACCTAGTTTTTGACCCCACGTGACCCATTTTCAAACTCATCCGAGATATCATCCAGACATGCATCCTGACCAACTTTCATGAGTATCCGACTGAAAATGTGGCCTCTAGAGCGTACACAAGGTTTTTCTAAGATTTGACCTGGTGACCTAGTTTTTGACCCCATGTGACCCATTTTCAAACTCATCCAAGATATCATCAAGACAAACATCCTGACTAACTTTCATGAGTATCAGACTCAAAATGTGGCCTCTAGAGCGTACACAAGGTTTTTCTAAGATTTGACCTAGTGACCTAGTTTTTGACCCCACGTGACCCATTTTCGAGCTCGTCCGAGATTTCATCGAGACAAACATCCTGACCAACTTTCATGAGTATCCGACGAAAACTGTGGCCTCTAGAGCGTACACAAGGTAAAAAGTTGACGATGGACGACGCACGACGGACGCCGGACACAGCACGATCACAATAGCTCACCATGAGCACTTCGTGCTCAGGTGAGCTAAAAAAAAAACCAGTTTCATCAATTGAGGTATATTCAAATTTGGTCTGCAAATGCTTTGATTTTGGACATGCCTATATTTTCTTGTGTGATAAAGGGTTAACTAAAGTCTAGGTATGCATGGAACTAAATTTGAAATGCTTTTAAGGATTGTGAGTGTAAGTATAGTAAGCATAGAAAATGCAGTGGGATCTTGAGCCATTGCTCTGTAACCAAGAGTTTCATGCAACTGCCAAAAATATCAACCCATTTCAGCCTTATCAGTCAGCGTACACTGATCCAGGTGGAAACATTTTGCGTTTGGTAAATTTTCTGCATGCTGAAGGATCATTCTACCTTATGATGTTGGTTGTGGGACAAAATGGGTTTTATAGATCCATAATTATGTGATGAATTGCTTGTTATAATGAATCACAGTGGTACATTAACCCCTTTTTTCCCAGAGCATGGCTTTACTCCTTACCAAACAACATAATTTTAGACTACCCACTATTGGAAGTATTATACAGATGACAAGATTAATGTGACCCAAAAATTGAAATTTCTTTTGGGAAGGGAAGAAAATATTGTTGGAAAAAGGAGAAAAAGCTGGTTTATGGCATTTTCTCCTTTTCCCACAATGTTTTCAGAAGGCCTCTTTCCTAGGGTTGTGAAAACCAGGGATTGTTTAGGAAAGGGTTTAATGTAATAAACAAGTCCTCACTAAGAACATCTATTGTCTTTGTGCAAAAAGGTCAATGGAAAATAGTATGTTGGATCCGAAAAAACTAGAGGATGCAATGACCTGTAACTTCCTTCTCTAGATAGCATTTAGAGTTAGATGTTTATATTTCATCAGTTCCAGTCATCCATGGTATGAAAAGATAGTCACAGGAAAAAGGCTTATCAACAGTCATGCAATAAATCAAGATGACTGACACTAACCCAGATTTAACTATTTCCCATACAATCCAGAGTTCTCATGATGTCGAAGAATAAAACTTCTGAAAACATTGTGGGAAAAGCAGGAAATGCTGGTAACCAGCATTTACTCCTTTTTCTACAATGTTTTCTACTCTCTCAGACACTTATTCCATAGTTTTAGTCACATTTGTCACCTGCAAATGCTTTCAATTTAGACCAGTCCTAATTTTTTTGTTTGGTAAAGAGATAAATGTTTAGCAAATAAGAAACTTACAGATTAATCGAAACTGAAAACATTTGCATACCACCGAGTCAATGTAGCTAAAGAGATGTTGTCTAAAAAGTATTTTCTGCTTTCCCCACAATGTTTTCTACCCTTCCAAAAGCAAATTCCAATCTTAGAGTCAGGTCAATTTTGTTGTCTGCAAACTGCTTTAAATATGGACAAGTCTAAAATCTTTGTCATTTTGTAAAGATTAACCCTTTACCAAACAATCCCAGGTTTTCATGATCTTGGGAAAGAAGCCTTCTGAAAACATTTGGGAAAAGGAGAAAATGCTGGCTATCAGCATTTTCTCCTTCTCCCACATTGTTTGCTCTCCTTCCCAAGGCTAATTTAAATTTTTGAGTCACCTTAATCTTGTCATCTGCAAATGCTCCCAATTTTAAATTTTTGAGTCACCTTGATTCAGTCATCTGCAAAAGCTCCCAATTTGGACTAGTCTTAACTTACATTGTTTGCTAAAGAGTTAAAGTTCTTGTAAATAAAACTAAGATCTAGAGTTGGCAAACTATGACCAAGATGGTGTTTTCTTCAGAAAATCTTTTGTCAAAATATCTCATTCAATTTCACATTGTGTAAGTCTAAGATCAGAGTACACATTCCGTTCAATCTGATCATGAAACAACACTACCCAAATGTCTCTGTATGAGTCAATTCCGTTTTCATTAATATCTAGCTGTGTTTTCTTCAAATAGTTCCATGTAACTTGTCATTAGTTTAGGTATGATTTTCCCCTCCCCCTTTCATCTCAGAGCAACAGGCAGTGTATTCTTGACCATTTAATTTGTTCCTGGGATTGGTTAATTCTTTATGGCAGTTCTCTTGCCAAGAAAATGTCAGAGAAACTTTCTAAACCTTTAACACTTTACCACACAATGCTGACTTTAATGTCACTACGAAAGAAGCCTTTTGAACACATTATGGGAGAAGGAGAAAATGCTGGTAACTAGCATTTTCTCCTTTTCCCACAATGTTTTCTACCCTTTTAGATACGAATTTCAATTTTTGAGTTACATTTAATATGCCGTCTGCTAGTGCTTTCAATTTGGACCAGTCTAAAATTTTGTCGTTTGGTAAAGAATTTATGCATCTTCAAAAATTATTGACTAATATCAGCCTGCACTATCCACACAGGCTGCAATAGGTAACAAGTTTTTGTTACAGTCCTCAGAGGATGACCTGAGTCAAAATCTTATGGTATTTTTAAATTTTCTCCATGACAAAGGACCATTCTGACTCCAGATCAAGTCAGTTGTTACACTAAATTGATTTTATGGATCCATAATCACGTGAGACTTGCTTGGTATAATGCATCACAGTGAGATTCAATAAACCCCTTTTTGCCAGGGCATGAACCCTTTTATACAGTTCCTTATGTTCAAAAAAATTCTAGCAAAGATACCCCGGACTTTGAAATGTTCTGGTCATTAACTCCTGGTTCATGAACTCCATATTCATGAACGATTACTAACAGTTCATGAAATAGAACATGCCATCAGTTCATGAACTGATTGTTTTTCCCTAAATAACCCTTTACCACACAATGCCGACTTTTGACGACCTTGAGAAACAGGACTTTTGAAAACATTGTGTGGGAATAGGAGAAAATGCTGGTAACCCGAGCATTTTCTCCTTTTTCCACAATGTTTTCTCCTCTATTAAAGGCATCTTCCACAATTTTAGCAACATTTTAAATTTTGGATCTCTATATGCTTTCGATTCTGATGGATGTTATGTTTTACGTGGTAAAGGGATGAATAGTCCATTTGAATTTTACTTCGAAACATTAGGGTTACAACTTGTAAGTGCTGAGCTCTTCTCCCATTACCTATGGGAATAGTACAGATCAAGATCAGACAGTGCTGAACATGTTCTCTGTGCCAATCCCCATGTCATCAGAGAGCAGCTTATGCTTTTGGCTAAAAAACTATTTGGGGTAACACAAGGCAGTATCTGCAAATTGATACTTGCAGAAAGCCTAAAAACATGTGTCTCTTGTATAAATAATTCACTGCAAGGAAAAAAATATACAAAATGATTAAAACTCTAATGAACACACTTGATAGGAGAAATGAACTACAGACAACATTCTTGTTTGAAAATAATCACCACAATGTTTTCCAAAGGCTCCTACAAGCCATGCATAGAAATGAGTATCTATGGAGTAAAGGGTTAACTCTTCACCAAACAATTTGTCCATATCAAAAGCATTTGCAGTCTGAAAGTTAAATGTGGCTCAAGCTGTGGAAATTGTCTTTGAAACTGGTAGAAAACACTGTTGGAAAAGGATAAAATGCTGGGGTACCAGCATTTTCTCCCTTTCCAACGGCATTTTCAAAAGCCAGACTTAGAAATGTCATTCAGACTCAGATTGTATGGTAAAAGAGTTAATAAGATTTCGGAAGGCAGACAGCCAATAACAGTATGTTGATGGCATTACAAATGACCAGGAAAGGCAGTTTCCTTTTGAACCATATAATTCAAAAAGAGTAACAGAAACTTTCTTTTCATGTCCATTAGAAACAGAAGCTTCCGCTGATGTTTTCCTGAAAACCAGGCAATTATCTCAAGAGTTTATGTCATCTATTACTTCAGGTCTTTCAACATGATAATCCTTCGGCAAATGAGCTCAATTCTAACGAATCGAAAGAAAACGGCATTTGAAAACATAGCTGTAAAGGGAGAAATGCTAGTTATCATCATTTCCTCCTTTTTTTCCTACAATGTTTCTAAATTTTTCACAGACTAATCCAGTTACATTTAACACATCTCGCATTTTGTCTGTAATTCCCTTCAATTTGGACACTTTGGCAACAATTATCATCATTGTGGTATCCGTGGTCGTGAGGTAGAGTGTCGGCTTCGTAACCAAAAGGTCCCAAGTTCGATACCTGGGAGCGGGTGTCAACTTTGGGATTTTCCATCGGCCCACACATTCAGCGCGAGTACTGGTGTTACAGTTCCCAGGAAGCAGAATCAAAAGAGAGATTAGTATAAGTTGTCAGAACTTGTTTCTCAATCAATGTAAAACAAGAGATGTTTGTAAAACATGTATGCCCCCCTATAATCTCTTACGTTCAAAATGTAAAAACGAACAAAGGGTAATTAGTCAAAAATTATTAATGATAAATTAACAATTCTTGGGCACTGTACTTCCCATTTAAGTGAACTATCAACTTTTAAAGTTTCATGATTTTACCTCACATACTTTTTGAGTTATGCTCCGGAAAAAAAAATAAGTACGAAAATCAACAAAGGGCAGTAATTGCAAAAATATAATGGGCAGAGTTATGGTTCTTGTGCAATGCACTTCTCCTGAATAAGATCTATCCACATATATGGTTTCAAGATGATACCTGAAAAACCTTTTGAGTTATGCTCTGGACAAAAATTAAGTATGAAAATCAACAAAGGGCAAAAGCTCCAAAAATATAATGGGCAGAGTTATGGTTCTTGTGCACTGCACTTCTCCTTAATAAGGTTAATCCACCTATAAGGTTTCAAGGTGATACCTGAAATACTTTTTGAGTTATGCTCCAGACAAAAATTAACTATGAAAATCAACAAAGGGCAATAACTCCAAAAATATGATGGGCAGAGTTAAGGTACTTGTGCACTGCACTTCTCCTTAGTATAATCTATCCACCTATGAGGTTTTAGGATAATACCTGAAATACTTTTAGAGTTATGCTCCGGACAAAAATTAAGTATGAAAATCAACAAAGGGCAATAACTCCATGAATATGATAGGCAGAGTTGTTGTTCTTCTGCACTGCACTTCTCCTTAATGAGATCTATCCACCTATGTAGTTTCAAGATGATACCTAAAATACTTTTTGAGTTATGCTCTGGACAAAAATTAACTATGAAAATCAACAAAGAGCAATAACTCCAAAAATATGATAGGCAGAGTTATGGTTCTTGTGCACTGCACTTCTCCTTAATAAGATCTTTTCACATATAAGGTTTCAAGGTGATACCTGAAATACTTTTAGAGTTATGCTACGGACAAAAATTAAATATGAAAATCAACAAAGGGCAATAACTCCAAAAATATGATGGGCAGAGTTATGGTACTTGTGCACTGCACTTCTCCTTAATGAGATCTATCCACCTATGAAGTTTCAAGGTGATACCTAAAATACTTTTTGAGTTATGCTCTGGACAAAAATTAAGTATGAAAATCAACAAAGGGCAATAACTCCAAAAATATGATGGGCAGAGTTATGGTTCTTGTGCACTGCACTTCTCCTTAATGAGATCTATCCACCTATGTAATTTCAAGATGATACCTGAAATAGTTTTTGAGTTATGCTCCGGACAAAAATTAAGTATGAAAATCAACAAAGGGCAATAACTCCAAAAATATGATGGGCAGAGTTGTTGTTATTGTGCACTGCACTTCTCCTTAATGAGATCTATCCACCTATGTAGTTTCAAGATGATACCTTAAATAGTTTTTGAGTTATGCTCCGGACAAAAATTAAGTATGAAAATCAACAAAGGTCAATAACTCCAAAAATATGATGGGCAGAGTTATGGTTCTTGTGCACTGCACTTCTCCTTAATGAGATCTATCCACCTATGAAGTTTCAAGATGATACCTTAAATAGTTTTTGAGTTATGCTCCGGACAAACTTTGGTCTACGGACCGACGGACCGACCGACGGACCGACGGACCGACGGACCGACCGACAATTGCAAAGCAATATACCCCCATTTCTTCGAAAGGGGGGCATAATAAGTATGTTTAAACTAAACATTTATCATCTGCAAATCATTTGATTTTCAATTTGTTAAAATTTTATTCTTTGACTGATCATTGATTTATGGAAGTTAAACACCCTTTCTAAACAACCAAGGTCATATCCCAGCAGTCAGTGCACCTAGGCATAACTTTCTTTTCTTTTCAAGTCAAAGACTACTTTTCTCACATTCATCACAGGTTACAAGAAGTAAAATTTTAACCAAAACAAAGAATTATACTGTCCAAGAAGGAGATATTTTTTCCATCTAAAAGTAACTTTGAACCAGAACTTTCTAAATGAAATAATGGTAATTTTTCTGTAATGGTTTTCAAGTTTAGAGCTAACACGAAATTGTATGTAAAATAAGTAAAGAAAATAATCAAAGGGAAATAACTAAAAAGATAAACAAGCCAGAGTTATTGTGCTTGTGCATTACACTTCACCTCATGGTGCTTTATAAATGTGGGAAAATATAAATGTCTGAAGTTTTATCAAAATATCTTGAAAGGTTTTCGAGAAAAAGAGAAGATATGATTTGTTATGGAAAATAATCAAAGGGAAATAACTTGAAAAATATACATATAATTTCGAGAAATAGAGCAGATATGATTTGTTACGGAAAATAATCAAAGGGAAATTACTTGAAAAAATATACAAATTATATGGTTCTTGTGCATGACACTTTGTCTCATGGTGCTTTATAATATGTGTGAAGTTTTATCAAAGTATCTTAAAAGGTTTTCCAGTTATAGAACAGACACGATTTGTGACAGACAGACAGACTCACACAAGGAAAAAACAATTTGTCCCCCCCACTCTGACGGGATAGACATAAATAGCACAGCTGAGGTTCTTAACACAGTCTTGAAAGTTTCATTTAACTCTTTACCAAATGACAAAATTTTAGACTGGTCCAAATCGAAAGCACTTGCAGACAACAAAATAAACGTAACTCAAAAATTGAAATTTGCTTCCAGCATGGTAGAAAACATTGTGAGGAAAGGAGAAAATGCTGGTTACCAGCATTTTCTCCTTTTCCCACAATGTTTTCAAAAGGCTTCTATCTCAGGGTCGTAAAAACAAGGGATTGTTTGGTAAAGGGTTAACTTATTTACCAGGTTAGGGTTTACTCGCCCTGAAAGGGGTTGCAGCAGACACAGTAATATTATAACAAATTATTTTTCTTAGCAGTTCACATAGGTAACAGACACTGAGAGCGGAGGATAATTACAGGTACTTTTGCCACCGAGAACAGATCATCATCAGGCAGCAAAAAACATGCAAAATACGAAGTGATACTCTGTGATCTTGAACCCTGTTGTATTGTCAACAAGACATTTTTGGTGAACAAGCCTTCAACCCTTTACCACACAACAAAATTTTGAACTTGTCCAAATCTAAAGCATAATTATGCAGATGTAAATTTAACATTTCCAACTTTTTGCATGTTCTCTTTATAGGGGTTGAAAACTTTGTGAGAAAGTTACCAGCATTTTCTATTTTTCCCACAACTTTTTCAAAAGTCATCCTTATTTCTCATGAAAAGTTGGGATTTTGTGGTAAAGGGCCATGTTCATTACTATACCAGACAGTTTTTGATAGAAATGGAATATAGTAAACCTGCCTTAGTGACCAATCTTGTAATGTAAGTAGCATGTATCAGGGAGCATAAATTAGACCCTTGGGATCATTAAAACTCAGGATAGTTTTGCTAAAGTGTTAAACAGTCTTATCTGAAGCAAAAGATATTTTGAAAGCCCATAAGGTGCTGGCTAGTCGGGTATATGTTCGTTATCAACACCTGTGGGTTTGATGTAGTTGTGCACCTTGTTTATTAGAATGACTTAAATGCAGGACCTGAATGCCAGGCTAGGTGCTGGCAAACCTTTTTAGCAACAAAATAAATGGATTCAACTTTTCTCCAGGTCTCAAAGTATACTTGCACTGCATTTGGATTTTATTTTTGTTGAAGATTAACACCATATAGCAGACAGTGTAGATCAAAGATCAAACTGCACATTGCCACTGACAGAGTTCATTTTAGTATTAGCTGTATGGTATGCTAGTTGTCCTGTGTACCAGTACTGGTACCACTTGACCTAGAACCACTCTAAGGATAGGTCTAGAGCAGATTTTCTACAAGTTTCTTTCAAAGCCTAACTATACCAGGTACCAGATCTGATGTTCTAGTACCATTTTGTCCTTGGTACCAGTTGTCAGGGGTGCCAGTTGTCCTAGGTATCAGTTGATCTGGTGCCAATTGACCTAGAACCAATCTAAGGGTATGTCTTAAGTTATCTTTTTAGAATTTCTTTCAAAACCTATAAATACCTGGTGAAAGACATCCTATGTACCAATTATCCTTGGTATCAGTTTTCATGGGTACCAGCTGTCTTGGGTACCACTCCTCTGGTACCAATTGCCCTAGATACCAGGTTCAAGTTGTCTTATGTATCATTGTATTTGGTACAAGTTGTCCTGGTATCGATTGGCCTAGAAACATTTCAAGGACATGACCGAAGTTCTCTTCTGCAAAGTTCCTTCAGAGTCTGAACATACAAATTAATTTTCTCCATGAATCATCTGTTTTTCAGCTGTTCAGTCTGCTCTAGCAAACAGTATTGTACTTTATTCTGATAATTGAGGTTTATTGTAGTTGGAAGACATCCTTTTGTGTTTGTCTAATTTGAGAATATTGTAACAGAAATCTCTATGGAATAAAAATCTTTAGAAATTATGACCACATTAAGTCTTTATCCTGTATGAGAGCCATAAAAACAAAAGAAAAGTTTTAAGGTAGTGAAAACAGCTCAAAAATTGTTTCTTTGCAATGTTCTACCTTAACCCATTAGCAAACAATCCCTGGTTTTGACAACCCTGAGGAAGAAGCCTTCTAAAACATTGTGGAAAAAGGAGAAAATGCTGGTAACCATCATTTTCTCCTTTTCCCACAATGTTTTTTAATCTCCCAAAGTCAAGTTTCAAATTTTGAGTCAAGTTCACTTTATCGTCAGCAAATGCTTTCAATTTGGACAAGTCTAAAATTTTACCATTTGGTAAAGAGTTAACTCTCACTAAATAACAAAACGTTAGACCAGTCTAAGTTGACAGCATTTGCAGATGACAAATTAAATGTGGATCAAATAATGAAATTTCTCTCTGAAAGAACAGAAAACAGTCAAAAAAAGAACAAATACTGGCAAGCAGTATTTCTCCTTTTCCAAATTATTTCTACCCTTTTGAGAGCAAATTCCACATACTCCATCCTTTCATTTGTCATTAGAGTAAATACCTGTAATTTGGCAAGTCTAAAATTTTGTCATCTAGAATGCCATATAATGGAAGGAAATGGGAGAAAGTACAGAGATATAATCAACACCCTAGTCAGAACATAAAACTTCCTGTACATTTTGGATTTGCTCTTTTATCATCATTAACCCTTCCCAAACAGTCCCTGATTTTTACGGGTCAGGAATAGAAGCTTTTTGAAAACATTGAGGGAAAAGGAGAAAATGCTGGTAACCAGCATTTTCTCCTTTTCCCACAATGTTTTCTACCCAATCATATAGAAAAATCATCTTTTGGCAACTGTTAAGTTGGCATCTGCAAAATGCTTCAGTTTGGTGTGGTCCAAAATTCGCCGTTTGGGAAAGGGTTAACCCTTATACTGTGAAATAAGTTCCAAGCTGATAGTAAAAACCTGAATCATGTATTTTCAGCATACTTTTTCCAAAAAAATATCTCCTTATCAGACAGTATAGATCCAAGATCAGACTGCATGTTCTGTGCAGTCTGATTGTGATCTACACTGTTCAAAAAAGGTCAGTTAGTCAAACTTTGCAGCTTCAGGGATAACCAGTTATCCTTAACAATACAATACAGAGTTTAATTCTTTACCACACAATCCCTACTTTTAACGACCCTGGGAGACAGGCCTGTTGAAAACATTGTGGGAAAAGGAGAAAATGCTGGTAACCAGCATTTTCTCCTTTTCCCACAATGTTTTCTACCCTTCACAAAACAAATTTCAAATTTTCAGTCACTTTTATTTTGTCTGCAAATGCTTTCGATTTGGCCAAGCCTAAAATATTGTTGGTTGGTAATGAGTTAAACTACCCTGAGCAAGATGGCTTTTGATAACTCTTTATAGAAAGATGAAAATGCAGATATTTATAACCAGTATTTTTCCTTTTACCAGAATTTTTCTATCCTTTGAGTTACAAGTTTCATTAATGAGTCAAATTTAATATCTTCTATGCAAACTCCTTTCAATTTAGGCAAGTCTAAATTTGTGTCATTTAGCAAGAGTGAACTCTTCACATTACAAATCCAGTATTCTTATGATACTGTGGAAGAGCAGACTTGAAAATTGTGTGGGGGGGGAAAAAAAAATGCTGATAATCAGCATTTTTCTCAATGCT
Organism: Tridacna crocea; assembly: GCA_943736015.1. Taxonomy (NCBI): domain Eukaryota; kingdom Metazoa; phylum Mollusca; class Bivalvia; order Cardiida; family Cardiidae; genus Tridacna; species Tridacna crocea. The sequence goes on from OX031062.1 coordinate 48,585,876, forward strand.
CCTATGGCTTCCTCCAATGCTTCCTACCATTTTGAAGAAATAAGTTTAATTGTAATTAACTACATAAATGCAAAAAGAGCTTATCAGAGGCAATTAATTCATTTACCACAATGCCCCTCTAACCAGTCTTGGGCAAAAAAAAACGAGCCATCAAGAGGAGGTATTGATTGTGTTTACTCTTTATCATATCACAATTTTTTTTACACATGTAAATTGAAAGCATTAGCAGACAACAAATTTAATGAAACTCAAAAGATGATTTCTAGCTCTGAAATGGCAGAAAACTATGTGGCAAAAGGAGAAATTGCTTGCTTACAATCATGTTCTTTCCTTTTTCCAAAGTGTTTTGAAAAGCCATTCTCCTCAGGTTAGATAAAACTAGGGTTTTGTTCGTTAAAAAGAGTTAATCTTGCTTTTTATATCTATATGTCAATAACTAATATCAGATGACTGTAAAAAATCCATTGCTCTTTCTTTATCTAAACTTGAATTAATCAAGGCTACTTTTCAGTTGGTTTCATTTTCTGACTTATTAATTATCTAGCGTGCTCCGTGCTTTTATTCCTCTACCAACAAAATAATCTAAACATTAACTCTTTACAAACACAAAACCCAAAATTTTACAGTTGCACAAACTGAAAGCATTTGCAGACAACAAAATTAACCTGTGTTTATAGAATTATATAGCACATTGTAAGAAATGGAAAAATTTCCAGAAAAGCCCTCTTCTTAACGGTCATTAACTCTTTCCACACTTTTAAACCCCCGTTTAAATGTTCCAAATGATCACAGCAGCAACAGCAGCCCAAAATGTGGCACATCATAGGATTTTAGTCAGTTTTGTCTTGGCATTCAAGTTCTGGTAGGTATCATTACGTTTTCGAATGGTCTATCAAGGTATCCGTGACAAACCATGGGTAGAAACGAGCTGCTGAACCCCGGAGACCTGAAGGTGTACTACATCTTAACCCATGGTATGTTACAGACGTTTATACATTTCCTCTGTTCTGTCAAGGCCCACTACGGTTAACCGTGACTGCCAAGAAGGAGAGTGAGGGTACAAAAAGCTACATCAAAAAGCTGCAACAATCTGTGTATTCTGAACTTTTGATGAGAAAACATAAATGTCCATGACGAAGATGATTTTGTATTTGATTGCTGGGCAGATACACTGAAGTCTTTGCATCAGCACGGATGCCAGCAGCAGCTGCAGAGGGAGTTGATCAGGAAGGCAGAAGGCGAAGGAGGCGGGCAAGAAGACCAAGATCAATGTGGGTTTGGCCATGATTATCAGAAGAACGACGACAGGAACAGGTGCAGTACAAAACATTTATAACAAGAGAGTTACGAACGGAAGACTTAAATGCCTTTCAGAACTATCTGTGAATGCCTCCAGAGCTCTTCGACTTCTTCAGTTTGCCAAGCTTGGTACCTATAATTATGTACCAGGACTTGAGCTAGTTCAGTGTACAGTTCATTTTCCTGGCCTACTCTGCTCACAGTCGATCTTTTGCTGCTGTGTCCTTGTATCCAGCAAGTCTCTTTGAATAGAGCTTGGTGTCCTGCTAGAGAAAGTCAATGACGAGCTCCTTTTCTCCCTCAGAAAAGTTGGTGATAACCCTTAAAACGACCCTCTTTCTAGCAGATGCATGTTCTGCAGCTTTCTTGACTCCTGGTTCAGGTTCAGACTGAGCGATCAGGTCAGGGGCAGTACCAGGATCTTCTTTATCTGGCAGCAGTGATAGGCTAGGATCTTCAGGCTAAGGCTGCTCTTTCTCCGCTGCTTGTTGGGCCTGTACAGGGGGAATCCCTTCTTACATTCATGCCTTGCCTTCTTTGGTGGAATTACCTTAAACTATAAATACATAATCTGCACTTCCTAATGTTTACATCTCGAATGATGCTTCTCTGCCAGATCGGGCATTTTATACTTCTTGTGCGACAGCGCGTACCGTGCCAGACCATAGTAGAACTTGAAATAAACGGTAACATGCTGGGACATACCATGATTGACGAAACGATACTCCTTAACTTCTTGTGCGACAGCGCGTACCATGCCAGACCATAGTAGAACTTGAAATAAACGGTAACATGCTGGGACATACCATGATTGACGAAACGATACTCCTTAGCTCGCTGTGAGAAATTGTGGCAAACCTGGATAAAACGTGCAGCTACCCTAAGGCAGCCACAGCTAAACAGAAACTAAATGTGACAGACCGTAACACAACTTCATAGGATCGTAAGTTGCCAGTAATACTGTTGCTTCCCGTCCCGCTACAGACACTGTCCAAGTTGTGTTACTTTTCATTGCGTACACTCCGTTTTACTATGGCTATAAAGTAGGTCATCTGTCGTGGCTGCCATGGCAGATATTTTGACAGTTTAAACATTTGCCCTGGCAATCACGGCTAGTTACGTTTGTCAATCCCGTACCCCTACGTTGTCTCATGGTTACCCCATTTCGTCCACGGTGGCTTAAAACGTGGCTGCCGTGGCCGCCGGGAACATAGTGTAAATGAGGGGTAACAACACGAAAAGCTTTTGTGGACAGTCACAAATCAAGACAAGTCTGCACAGAAGTTAAACCCTTACTCTGATCAGTGCTGTCTACTGCTATTATGTTCAAACTGTCTCTTGCACTTGCAGAAGAAATGTATTTTTCAGCCTTTGAGAAATTGTGAATGAGAAGTAGCACTAACTGTGCATGGTGGAGTTAAAGCTTCAGTAATCCTCTACTAGATTGTCTGTAATGAAAGCATTTGTAGACAACAATTTAAATGCTGCTCAAATAATGTAACTTGTTTCGTAACCTATATCCTTTACCACACAATCCTTTGTCTTTACTATCCTGATGACAAAGGGCTTTTCAAAACATTGTGAGAAAAGGACATCATTTTGTTTAGTAAATGGTTAACCAAACAACAAATTTTTAGACAAATTCACATTATAAACACTTATAGACCACTGAATAAATGTGACTCAAAAATTTAAATTTGTTGCGGGAAGGGTAGATCTTAAAAACATTGTGACCAAAAGAGAAAATGCTGGTTAAAAAAAGCATGTAGTAGGAATTGAGTAACACTTTTACCAAACAAACCTTCACTACATGACAAAATGTTAGCCATATCGAAATTAGAAGCATTAAATTTTGCAGACAACAATTTCAATGTGGTTCAAATGGTGCAATCTAGCTTTGAAAGGGTAAAAAATTTTTTTGATCATGAAAAAAGGAGAAAATCTGCCCCCAATGTTTTAAAAAGGCCTCTTCTACAGGGTCGTGTTTGGTAAAGGATTAAACACAGCAAAGGAAAAAGGCTTCTTACAACAATGAGCCTTGCAGGAATAAGGAGAAAATGCTTGTAACCTGCATTTTCTCCTTTTCCAACAATATTTCCAAACCTTTCAAAGACACTTTAACTCTTTACCACACAATCCCGACTTTTAACGACCTCTGAGAAAGAAGCCTTTTGAAAACATTGTGGGAAAAGGAGAAAATGCTGGTAACCAGCATTTTCTCCTTTTCCTACAATGTTTTCTACCCTTCTCAAACCAAGTTTCAATTTTTCAGTCACATTTATTTAGATTGTTGGCAAATGCTTTCAATTTGGAACAGTCGAATTTTTTCTTGTGTGGTAAAGAGTTAAATCATATCGGCCTCATAGCACTTTGTCATCTACAAATTTCAGTATGAAGTGGTCCAAGATTTGTCACTCAGTACAGAGTTAACCCTTACAATAAAACTAAATGTCAGACATTTATCAACAATGGAATCTCTTCCAGACGGCAAATTAAATATGGTTCAAATAATGATATTTGTACATAATAGGAAAGAACACATTTTTGGAAGATGAGAAAATGTTGTTTACCATACCAGCATTTTCTCTTCTTCCCACAATGTTTTCATAAAACCTCTATCAAGGTTGCTAAAACTTCAGATTGTGTGGTAAAGGGTTAAAGAGACACAAAAACTACACAAAACAGAAACCATAGAATAGCTATCTCCGGTAATACTGGACATCCGCGTGATCCAATTTCCCCCTCACTATATTCCAGCGGATAAATCTTGTCAGTCATGGAGCCATCTTGGTCTGGCTGTCCTTTACAAACGTCCAGTCTGATTGCCTTCTGTAAGCTTGCTAGATCTTTGTCTTGCATGCAAGTTTTCTACTGAAGTATACCATATCATTAACCCCTTCACTCTTTACTCCATAGATACTCATTTCTACGCATTGCTTGTAGGAGCCTTTGGAAAACACTGTGGCAAAAGGTGAAACTGCTCAGGGCGAGCGATTCCGCCATTTGCCAAAATGTTTTCTATGCTATCAAAAGGTGTCATATATACATAAGAAACGGCTTCATCCTTGCTGTTATTTAGGGTCAATAAGAGATACCATAGAAATGGCTTATAGGGTAAAGGGTAAACTCTTTATCAAATGACAAATTTTGGACTGGTCCAAACTGTGTGCATTTGCAGACGACTAAACCAACGTAACTCAAAACTTGAAATATGTTCTTAGGGGGTAGAAAACATTGTGGGAAAAGGAAAAAATGCTGGTTACAAGCATTTTCTCCTTTTCCCATAATTTTATCAAAACCTTCATTTCCTCAAAAGTCGGGATTGTGTGGTAAAAAGTTGATCATCCTATCCAGCGTTTTTTCACAACCTTATGGAAGATTTCTGACAACATTGTGGAAAAAGAAAATGCTGGTAACCAGCATTTTCTTCTTTTCCCACAATGTTTTCTACCAATTTAAGACAAAACTGATCTTTTGAGACATCAAAAAGATTTAATCATTTTGAGACACAATTACAATTGGTGCCTGCAACTGTTTTCAATTTGGAAAATTCTAAAATCCTTATTGTCTGCCAATGAGTGAAAGTACAGAAAATTTCATATTTTTCTTTCTCAAGATAAATGTTAGATAAAAAGATCTTAAGATATGGCTTAAGGACAATACCAGCCTTTTTCTGACAGACTGCATTTTTTGTTCTTTAGAAAAGATGCCATCCATGCCAATGAACTGTAAAAAAAAATTCAGTCACTTGAAAAAAATGAGAGAAAAATTATCAGACCGGTTATAAATGTCTGGACCTTCATTGCAATAATCCATGTAAAAATTCTATATTCAGTCCAGCCTTTTATTCAATAATTAGCACTAGTTACTTTTCATTTAGTTGTCATTTCAACAGTAACTCTGGCTTTCCGTAATCTCATACAGAGTGAATGATCAGTCTGTCTGACAAGGGAATATTGTTCCACTCAACCCTCTCACACAGTGAATTTCAGACCTGGGATAAATTTACTCATTAGCATGAAGAATAACCCAAATTCACACACAGCCATAAGGATATACAAGTCACAGTGTTAACTCTTTACACCCCCCCCACCCCCACCCCCCTTGTTCACATAGAGCTGTGACTTTAGGACAATCATCCCGATCAAGCCACAATCTGAAAAAGTATTGGATCGGGGCGGATCAGGGGCCAAACGGCGTCTACATTGAGCAATTTGGCAAATTATGGTCTTCATTAAGACCGTACTACAATGTTCCCACGTCCAACGCGCTGCTGACATGCTTCTATTACTGCATTTTTACTACGCTTCCACTACGACATTCAAGATCATACTATGACACTACGCAGACCTAAAAGACTGTATGATGATATCGCTACAGTGGTGCCGATCATATCATGCTTGTAGTAAGCTTCTAGTACGATTTTGGCGATGATGTATGTATATCTTGGGTTTCAAACATTATTTTTCACTTTTTTCCAAACAAAAGCGGGATCATCAGGCTGAAGAGTTTCCGTGGAAGGAAGGGCAACAGCTTCAACGGTCAAAGGCTCGTCATGCTCTTTTCCGGCCTCAGGATTTTCTGATGCAAGATTTTCAAGGTCTTGAGTCACAGAGCTTGCAACTGTAGATTTTTCACGGCCTTTACTATGGGGTTTACGTGGCATTTTCAATTTTTGCAACTGTAACAAGATGTGCAAAGTTCGAAGTCTCAACTGCAAATGATCGTGAAGTATAGTGCCGCCCTTTATATGTAGTTGACAGATGATGATTGGTCAAATATCATCGTTATAAAAACAAACTGCTGCCTGATAGGTCGTAGTATGATCGCCGTAAGGTAAGGGTAGGTTTTCGTAGGATCATCAGGAACGTAGAGAGGTCGTAGAGGGAACGTAGTAAGAACGTAATAGGAGCGTTGTGGGAGCCTACTCGATATGTTCCCGACTGTAGTACGCTTTTACTGTGCTTTTACTACGATCATAAAGATCTCTCCCCGATGCTTCCATGCTGCTTGTACATTTATGGCGCTTCTACTACGCTCTTTTTACGACTTTACCCTGATTCTTGTTGGCCACGATCCCGCTACGCTTGTTTTGAGCATGTTCAAAGTAAGCATGGCCAGAGCATAGAGCTTCCCGATCATGAAGACCCTACCACGATCATACTGCCCTTATGAAGACTGCACTACGTTTCTCTTGTAATTTGTCACGATCGGCCACGTTTTCGGGCACACTTTGATCGTAGTAGAAGCGGCGTCTATGAGTGAACGGGGGGTTACCAAATGACAAAATTTTAGACTGGTCCAAATTGAAAGCAATTGCAGACCAACAGATAGAAGCATTTCAAAAATTAACAAGAGCGGCAAACTGTCGCAAGATACGCCCGTCTTACCCCAAGTTGTAAAGCTGGGGCATGCACCAGACTAAATTCAAGTATGAAAAACGACAAAGGGCAGTAACTCAAAAATTAAGCGAGCAAGAGTTATGATTCCTGTGCACTGCACTCCCGCTTAATGAGATCTATCCACCCATGAAATTTCATAACCCTAGCTGGTATAGTTTTGGAGATATTCACCAGACAAAAATCAAGTATGAAAAACAACAAAGGGCAATAACTCAAAAATTAAGCAAGCAAGTGTTATGGTTCCTACGCATTGCACTCCCCCTTGATGAGATCTATCCACCCATGAAATTTCATAACCCTAGCTAGTATAGTTTTGGAGATATGCTCCGGACAAAAATCAAGTATAAAAACGACAAAGGGCAATAACTCAAAGATTAAGCAAGCAAGAGTTATGGTTCTTATGCACTGCAGTCCCCCTTGATGAGATCTATCCACCTATGAAATTTCATAACCGTAGCTAGTATAGTTTTGGAGATATTCACCGGACAAAATTCAAGTATGAAAAACGACAAAGGGCAATAACTCAAAACTTAAGCAAGCAAGAGTTATGATTTCTGTGCACTGCACTCCCCCTTGATAAGATCTATCCACCCATGAAATTTCATAACCCTAGCTAGTATAGTTTTTGGAGATATTCACCGGACAAAATTCAAGTATGAAAAAAGGACAAAGGTCAATAACTCAAAAATTAAGCAAGCAAGAGTTATGGTTCCTGTGCACTGCACTCCCCCTTAGTGAGATCTATTCACCCAAGAAATTTCATAACCCTAGCTAGTATAGTTCTGGAGATATGCTCCGGACAAAATTCAAGTATGAAAAACAACAAAGGGCAATAACTCAAAAATTAAGCAAGCAAGAGTTATGGTTCCTGTGCACTGCACTCCCCCATGGTGAGATCTATCTACCCAAGAAATTTCATAACCCTAGCTAGTATACTTTTGGAGATATGCTCCGGACAAAATTCAAGTATGAAAAACGAGAAAGGGCAATAACTCAAAAATTAAGCAAGCAAGAGTTATGGTTCCTGTGCACTGCACTCCCCCTTGATGAGATCTATCCACCCATGAAATTTCATAACCCTAGGTAGAATAGTTTTGGAGATATGCTCCGGACAAAGAACTGGACGCCGCCCGCCTGTCCGTCACGGGTGATCCCATAATACGTCCCGTCTTCGACGGGCGTATAAAAATTGTTTCCAGCAGTTCAGAAAACATAGTGGTAACAAGAGCGGCAAACTGTCGCAAGATACGCCCGTCTTACCCAAAGTTGTAAACCTGGGGCATGCACCAGACTAAATTCAAGTATGAAAAACGACAAAGGGCAGTAACTCAAAAATCAAGCGAGCAGGAGTTATGATTCCTGTGCACTGCACTCCCCCTTGATGAGATCTATCCACCCATGAAATTTCATAACCCTAGCTAGTATAGTTTTGGAGATATTCACCAGTTAAAAAATCAAGTATGAAAAACAACAAAGGGCAATAACTCAAAAATTAAGCAAGCAAGAGTTATGATTCCTATGCATTGCACTCCCCCTTGATGAGATCTATCCACCCATGAAATTTCATAACCCTAGCTAGTATAGTTTTGGAGATATGCTCCGGACAAAAATCAAGTATGAAAAACGACAAAGGGCAATAACTCAAAAATTAAGCAAGCAAGAGTTATGGTTCTTATGCACTGCACTCCCCCTTGATAAGATCTATCCACCTATGAAATTTCATAACCGTAGCTAGTATAGTTTTGGAGATATTCACCGGACAAAATTTAAGTATAAAAAACAACAAAGGGCAATAACTCAAAAATTAAACAAGCAAGAGTTATGATTTCTGTGCACTGCACTCCCCCTTGATAAGATCTATCCACCCATGAAATTTCATAACCCTAGGTAGTATAGTTTTGGAGATATGCTCCGGACAAAATTCAATTATGAAAAACGACAAAGGGCAATAACTCAAAACTTAAGCAAGCAAGAGTTATGATTTCTGTGCACTGCACTCCCCCTTGATAAGATCTATCCACCCATGAAATTTCATAACCCTAGCTAGTATAGTTTTGGAGATATTCACCGGACAAAATTCAAGTATGAAAAAAGGACAAAGGGCAATAACTCAAAAATTAAGCAAGCAAGAGTTATGGTTCCTGTGCACTGCACTCCCCCTTAGTGAGATCTATTCACCCAAGAAATTTCATAACCCTAGCTAGTATAGTTTTGGAGATATGCTCCGGACAAAATTCAAGTATGAACAACGACAAAGGGCAATAACTCAAAAATTAAGCAAGCAAGAGTTATGGTTCCTGTGCACTGCACTCCCCCTTGGTGAGATCTATCCACCCAAGAAATTTCATAACCCTAGCTAGTATAGTTTTGGAGATATGCTCTGGACAAAATTCAAGTATAAAAAACAACAAAGGGCAATAACTCAAAAATTAAGCAAGCAAGAGTTATGGTTCCTGTGCACTGCACTCCCCCTTGGTGAGATCTATCCACCCATGAAATTTCATAACCCTAGGTAGAATAATTTTGGAGATATGCTCCGGACAAAGAACTGGACACTGCCCGCCCGCCCGTCACGGGTGATCCCATAATACGTCCCGTCTTCGACGGGCGTATAAAAAGGAGAAAATGCTGGTTACAAGCATTTTCTCCTCTTACCACAATGTCTTCAAAAGGTTCCTATCTCAGGGTCTTTAACCCTTCAGCTGCCAGATTTTAGTGAAATGAAACCCTCAAGTTGATAGTAAAAACCAAATTTTTTTCATTTGAAAGGTATTTAGCATGGGAAAGCATCTACTTATCAATGTTGATCCAAGATCAGACTGCACATTGGGCAGCCTGATCTTGATCTACACTGTTCTCAAAACATTTAGTCACACCTAGCAGCTGAAGGATTAAATGAATAAATCTCATCAAGTGGATCATTATATGACAGAAAGGCAGGGCAAAAAAAGGACAGAAAGACAGACAGACAGTGCCAGTAACAACTAGAGCTGTCACTGGATGGGACTTAATACCCTCACCAACACATTGACAGAAACGGGTAATTACTAGTATTTTGTACACAGACAGACAAATGGACGGACACACTGACTGGTACATGGATGGACACACAGACAGACAGGCTGATTCCAGTATACCCCCGAAAACATTCATTTTGTGGGGGTATAATAACCCTAAACCTTTTGACAGGGGAATACAGTAGAACCTGTACTCAGAGACCACTTAAGGGAAGTACTGAAATTGGTCTCTTACAGCAGGTGGTCTTTATATACAAGTTATATTAGGTTAATGTTAAAAGGGTTGTATCAGAACAGTGGTCTCTTAAAGCAGGTGGTCTCTTAATAAAGGTGGTCTCTAACACAGGTTTAACTGTACTTTATACAAAAAGAACTGTCAGAGACGGATAATGCTCCGTGTAGGGATTTTTTGGTAATGTCTTAGAACAAAATCAGAATCATAGCAGAAAAGTCCAAGATTAGCACCAGGATCTGTGTCTTCTTGCTGTCCCTAAAAGCTAATCCTGGTTTTGATCCACAACCTTTTGATAGGCATCTTGCAACACACTTATTCCTTTTGGGGCATAGTGACTTTTGTGGGTGGCATAGATCAAGATCATACTGCACAGAACATGCAGTCTGATTTCTTATCTATACCTTTCCACTTGGGTAGTCAAGCTTATTATGATCAAAATCTTTGTAAGTTAAAATGGGTTATATTCAGAGCAGTTGAAAGAGGTTAAGTTTATTAATGCGGCACTAGGGGAGTTAACCCTTTCCCAAACAACAAACTTTTGGACTAGACCAAATTGAAAGCAGGTATCAGGACATTTGCCACCTGGACATCCCCCCCCCCTGGACTTTTGGCCCCTGGACTTTTGCCCCCGTAGGACACCAGCCCCCTGGACATCTGGCCCCCACCCCACCCCCCGGGCATTTGCCCCTGTAGGACATCTGCCCCCTGGACATCTGCCACCCGGACATTTGCCCCTGTAGGACATCTGCCCCTCTGCCCCCATAGGACATTTGTCCCCCGACATTTGCCCCCTGGACATCTGCCCCCCAGACATTTGCCCCCTTAGGACATCCCCTCCCGGACATTTGCGCTGGTAAGACATCTGCCCCTGGATATTTTCCCCTGTAGGACAACTGCCTCCTGGGAAACGATAAGCCTCTTCTAAATGATGTTGAAGAACTAATAAAATCCTGAATTTTGCTTTATTTTTTCTTAAAATACAAAAAAAGAATTTTTTATCAGGGTTCACAGCAGGCATGCAAGATTTCCAGATGACAATTCAACTCCTGCTGAAAAGATTATTTTTGTCTATGATAGGGTACAAAACATTTGGGAAAAGGAGAAAATGCTGATTACCAGCATTTTCTCCTTTTCCCACAATGTCTTCAAAAGCCTACTATTCCAGACCCGTGAAAACCAGGGATTGTTTGGGAAAGGGTTAACCCTTTAATAATTCCAGAGTTTCACAACCTTGAGGATGAGGGCAGGGCCTTTGAAAACCACAGAAGGAGAAAATTCAGATAAGCAGTATTATGCTTTCCTCTTTCCAAAATCTATAGACACATATTAAATCATCCTACCCACTTTTATTTTGTTATCTGCAAACCCTTTTACATTGGACAAGTCCAAAATCAAGCAATTTTGGTAGAGAGTTGTGTTGCCTTTAGGTTAATGTAAAATTACTTGTCACACTTTATTCCTGTCAATAAGGCCATAATGCATTAATTTACTTTTTGGAGGCGAACCAGTACTGGACATAATTTGTTCTGTAAAAGCTTTGTAATTTCCTGTACCCATCATTATCATTCGTTCACCGATTTTTGAGGAGAAAATCAAACCGTGCATGGAACAAAGCAACTAGCGGCCCTTGAGGACCTGAAATCACTCTACTAGCAGTGATTTTGCTTATTTGCTAGCATACAATGTCATTATGAATTCATGATGCAAGAAGGAAGAAGACAAAAACACCAAAAAATAACAGAGGGTATCAGATCAGAGCTCGGGATAGAGGGAGAGATTTTGATTTCAAAATTGAAAATATTAATTCTTCTCCACTAAACCCTATATTGTGGGTACTCATTAGAATCGTCTCATCAAGTTGAGCCTGCACAGTCTGAGCTGTCTGATCTGAAACTATTTGCTATAGTTAAAACTTATGCGTGTCAAAGGACCAACTCTACCTCTAGATCCAGTCAGCTGTTGGAGAAAACACGGGTAGATCTCATGGAACCATGATTATGTGCCGACTTGGTACGGTGCACCATGAAGATGCATTAACTCTTCACCACACAATCCCAACTTTTCATGACCCTGAAAAAAGAAAGCTTCTGAAAACATTGTAGGAAAAGAAGAAAATGCTGGTAACCAGCATTTTCTCCTTTTGCCACAATGTTTTCCCAAATCAAATTTAAATTTTTGAGTCACATTTATTTAGTTGACTGAAAATGCTTTCAATTTGGATGATTCCAAAATTTTGGTAAAGAGTTAACCAACCTTTTTCAAGAACATTTCAAAGTTCTAAAGAATTGCATAATCATCACTTGGTGCAAGAACTAATTTCTATTTTTTGATGGAAAAATCATAATAAATGAAGTTAATTTCCACATCTCTCTTCAACTGTCTAAAACTTGTCAAGTTTATTAAACTCGCGTTAATTAATTGTAATCATAGAAATTTCAGAGTGACACGGAAACTGCCAAAAAATCTCCCAATGGACATTCCGAGTCATGATACAGATTTCACAAATTTCATTTAGCAATTCCCTTGACATAAATTGGAATACTGACATAAAAAAATTCCAATCCTCAAGACTTCCATCTTTAACCCAAGAATAATTTTTATGTCTTCACACTACTCAGTTTTTAGAAAATCTTAAACAAAAAGAAGCAATAATTGCTTGTAACAAGCATTGCTCCTTTACCCTCAATGTTTTCCATACAAGTCAAAAGAGATATTGCTTTTTCTTCAGAAGCTGCAACTTTGTGTACCTTAACTCATTACCAAACAACAATATTTTAGGCTTGTCCAAATCGAAAGCATTTGCAGATGACAAAATAAAAGTAACTGAAAATCTGATTTTGAGATTAAGTGACATGGTTTGTCCTAGTGACTTAAAATGATCGGTTTAGTAAACCTATCCAAATTATCAAGAAAAATTCTAACCAACAGTCATGAAAATTAAATAGAAAATGTGGCCTCTAGAGTATATTCAAGACTTTTCTAAGACTTGTCTCGGTGACTAAAATACTTTGTGAGACATTGTGACAAATTTCAGGAGTTTTTGACTAAAAATGTTGCCTTTAGTGTATGCATGGAGGACAACATAATGAATAACACAGTACAATCATAAAAGCTATCCATAAGCGCCTTCATCCTCGGATACCCCGGGGTCTCCCTATTTACTACGGTACATCGACTCCTGGGACAATTAATTGAATTTCCCTCGCTTTACCGCTGGCCGAATGCTGGCTTTTCATTGGTTCCATCATCATTTTGTTATGGGCGAGTGGACTGTACACTATGACGTTTCGTATCAATTTTCGGCGGCTGATTCAAAGTTTGATTAGTCAATTGTCCCAGGGTCGATGTAGCATAGCAAATAGGGAGACCCCGGGGTATCCGAGGATGGAGCGCCTTGTGCTCATGTAAGCTGTAAGTCCTTACAGTGTCAATGTATATAACTGGCTCTCCCTCTTTTTACCATATCTACTGTGCTCAGAATCCTGTTGTTTCGTGGAGTCTGTATTTTCTATGTCAGATGCAGAGATAGACGTAAATTATAGACAGGCATACTAAAAAGGTAAGGTTAGGTCAAAGTATCCCACTGCCAACTGTAATTGCCTATTAACGTTCTTGTTATTATTCACTGTGTGCAACACATGTTTTAACAACCCAAAGGAAGATGGCTTTTGTAAACATTTATAGAAAATAAAGGAACTGCTGTTGAATGGTACTTTCCACTCTTCTCATGATATTTTCTACCATAACTCTTGACCAAACGACAAAATTTTGGACTAAATGTTCAAATTGAAAGTATTTGCAGCCATCATAATGTAAATAAACAATTGAAATTTGATCTGAGAGGGGTAGAAAACATTGTGGGAAAAGTAGAAAATGTTTTCAAAAGGCTTCTTTCTGAAGGTTAATGAAAGTTGGAATTGTGTGGTAAAGAGATAAAGGAGACAAATCCCTTCATTTAAAAATATTCAATTTTTTTGAATACCATGTTTTTAACTTACACAAATCTAAAATTATATCATCTTGTAAAGATTTAATCCTGCACCACACAACTCAATGTTAGACTAGTCCATATTAAAAGCATTTAAACCATTACCACACAATCCCTACTTTTAACACCCCTGAGAAAGAAGCCTTTTGAAAACACTATGGGAAAAGGAGAAAATGCTGGTAACGAGTATTTTCTCCTTTTCCCAGTGTTTTCTACCCTGCCCAGAACAAATTTCTAAATTTAGTTACCTTTATTTTGTCGTCTGCAAATGCTTTCAATTTGGACCAGTCTAAAATTTTCTTGTGTGGTAAAGAGTTAACTCATTACCAAACAACAAAATCTTAGGTTTGTCCAAATCGAAAGCATTTGCAGATGACAAAATAAAAGTGACTGAAAATTTGAAATTTGTTTTGTGAAGGGTAGAAAACATTGTGGGAAAAGGAGAAAATGCTGGTTACCAGCATTTTCTCCTTTTTCCACATTGTTTTCCAAAGGCTTCTTTCTCAGGATTGCCAAAAGTAGGGATTGTGTGGTAATGGGTTGAATATAATATTAAGGAGAATGTGACTAAATGTGGGATTAGTCTTAAGAAAGGTAGAAAACATTGTGGGAAAAGGAGAAAATGGTGGTTACAAGCATTTTCTCCTTTTTCCACAGTATTTTCAAAAGATTTGTTCCGTTAGAACAAGGCATTGTTTGGAAATGAGTTAATGTAATCACAAAATGTCCTTCTGTCTGGCAACATAGATGCCTGAAAACGGCTTTTTTTCATAAAAGATCTTTGACAGCCCTTGATGAACTTTTTTAGAAGCTCTTAATGCATTTTAATAAACCAAAGTTGTTAAAGAGATTGATTGACAAAAAACAAAACCTTATGGCCATGGTAACGAAATGACAATACAAGAGGACCCTATGAATCCGAAATAATTCATTTGACATCAGTAAAATCCAGTAAAAATTCAAATTTGGTCATCTTTGGTCAACAGCAACAGGCTGAAGGCTGACAATGATTTGATGTTTTGTATAGGCATTCAGTACCACAAAGTAATACTAGGCATTCAGTTCCACAAGGTAATAAAGACACTATAAACTTAAGTTTTATACCCATAGATGGACTCGTCTTAACCTCTTTATCAAAAACTCAAGACTCACCATATTGAAAGCATAATTGCTGAAAACAAATAATTTGTAGCTAACAATCAAGTTTGTCATTGAAATGGCAGACAAGAGCCTCTCGAAGCCGCACATATAATGCCCAAGGGGGCTTATAAGTGAATGGCTGAAAATCTAGAACGCCTGCAGATATCCAAATTTTAAAAGTCAAATGTACAAATACATACAAACATTCATTGTGGAAAGTTTGAACTTACTCTGATGAAAATTGTATGAGGAATTGTGCACACAAGAAATTGCTAATGGACCAGTGACCGGGGCTGTACGACTCTTCAGGTATATAAACATTGTTGGAAAAAGAGATAATACTGGTTACCGTTTTATAAGAGTTCTTCCCCAGGGTTGTTCACGTAGTGGTCGTATGTAGAGGATTACCCTTAATCAGATGTCAAAATTTTAGCCTAGTTAATCTCTATGACATGTGAAAAATATTAAAGGGCAATAGCTAAAAAAAGAAGGGTGGCACAGTTACAAATTTTGTGAATTGCTGTTCTCCACAAGGTGTTCTATCAGTTTTGAAAGGTTCAAGATCATAGCTTTTGTATTTTACAAATTATGGCCCAGACGAAAATTCAAACAGAAAACTAACAAAGGGCAATAACTAAAAAAGAAGGATGGCAGAGTTATGGTTCTTGTGCAGTGCACTTCTTCATAATGTGTTCTATTAGTCTTTGAAGTTTCAAAATGATAGGTTTTAAAGTTTAGGAGTTATGGCCTGGACAAAAATTCAAACTGAAAATTAACAAAGGGCAATAACTAAAAAAATAAAGGTTGCAGAGTTATGGTTCATGTGCAATGCACTTCTCCATAATGAGTTCTATCAGTGTATGAAGTTGCAAGTTATTAGCTTTTATAGTTTAGAAGTTATGGCCTGGACAAAAATTCAAACTGAAAATTAACAAAAGGGCTATAACCCAAAAAATAACGGTGGCAGAGTTATGGTTCATCTGCACTGCACTTTTCCATAATGTGTTCTATCAGTGTATGAAGTTGCAAGTTATTAGCTTTTATAGTTTGGAAGTTATGGCCTGGACAAAAAATCAAACTGAAAATTAACAAAGGGCAATAACTCAAAAAATAAAAGTGGCAGAGTTATGTTTCATAAGCAGTGCACTTCTCCATAATGTGTTCTATTAGTGTATGTAGTTTCAATTTGATACCTTTTATGGTATGGAAGTTATGGCTTGAACAAAAATTCAAAGTGAAAAGTTGGTTATTTCAGAAATCAAGGGCAGATAATTTTGGAACGCAAACAGCGATTAAAATTCTAAGACGCAGGTGCACAACTAGACATCATGGAGATTCATTGCGGCAAGTTTCAAATAATTCCGTTGAAAACTGTAGGAGTTGCACACACAAGAAATTGCTAACGGACGGACAGACGACCGGGGGTATAACATAATATGACCCTTCGAGTGTATAAAAAGGAGAAAATGCTGGTAACCAGTATTTTCTCCTTTTCCCACAATGTTTTCAAAAGGGATTCTTTCCAAGGGTCATAAAAAGTCCGCATTATGTTGTAAAGGGTTAAGCTTCCAAACTTTCAGATCTCATCCACTAAGATTTCTTCAAATAATGGCCTCCATTGAGATAAAACATTAGACTGAAACAATATCAAAAGCTGGATTTATGCGATGTGTCTAAATATATAAAAATAAGTTTCATTGGCTAGTCTTCTGTATGGATGGTAGATATGAGGAAAAATAATACACAGGACAAAACTTAAACGTTTTTGAATACCACTAAAACATTTTGTGTGATAAAAGTCTAGTAAAATACTAAAGAGTTTGAAAATGAGAACCTCTGAGGACGTCTGTCTTACATTATAAATCTATTTGGAAGGAATTTAAGAACAAGATATCCTGATAATGATGAATAAATAAGCCTTTATAACAGTTACCTTTATCCTTAAAGCAGTGACCATTCTCTCTTTCAACCACACTATTTTCAAGAAAACTTTTATTAATAAATGGACAACATATTACAATCAATTTTAAGTTTGCAAATGCCATTAAGTGTCACGGACAAGTCTTCATTAATTTTGTGGTATAGAATACTGCATTTATTCACTTTTAACACTTTACCAAACGATAAAAATTTGGACTGGTCCAAATTGCAAGGATTTGCGGACCAAAAAATTAAATGTAACTGAAATGATTTTTGTTTTGGATGGATAGGAAAACATTGTGGGAAAAGGAGAAAATGCTGGTTACTAGCATTTTCTCCTTTTCCCACAATGTTTTCAAAAGCCTTCTCCTACAGGGTTGTTAAAACTCCGGATTATGTGGTAATGGGTTAAGACAGTTTAGACCAAAAAAGATACCATAAAATAAGAGGTCTATTTTAAGTATTCACTGTTGGATATGTTTTGTCGGATATTCTTGCCAATGTAGCATCAACATTGTGGTTTATTTGTATGACTGAATTGCCTATTTTATTTACTAACGGTTCACAGGGTAGGGGCAACATGGTAACATGACTATTACAATATTATATACCAACTCTTTCCCTAACAAATCCAAGCTCAAAGGACCCAATAGAAACAGAAGGTAAGTTTTTGAAAAACAATCATTATGGTCAAAATAAGAAAGTGCGGGAAACCAGCAATTCTCCTTTTCCCTAAATGTTTTCTACTCTTTTATGAACAAAGCAAAATGCCTTAGCCAATTTTAGTTTTTTGTCTGCAAAGTCTTACAATTCAGAAAGTATTAAAATTTTACTTTCTTGTTAAGAATTAACCCTTTATCAAACAGTCCCAAGTTTTTATAACCCTAGAGAGTAAAACTTTTGAAAACATTCTAGAAAAAGAAGAAAATGTTGGTAACTAGCATTTTCTCCTTTTTCAGAATTTTTCTAACCTCCAAAAGGTAAATCTAACAATTTAAAATACAATTATCATGTCATCTGCAAATGCTATGAATTTGGACTAATCCAAAATATTGGTATCTGGTAAAGAGTTAACAAAATTTTAGACTGGTCCAAATTCAAAGCATTTGCAGACATCAAAATAAGAGTGACTAAAAATTTGAAATTTGTATCGAAGAGGAGAGAAAAACATTGTGGGAAAAGGAGAAAATGCTGGTTACCAGCATTTTCTCCATTTCTCACAATGTTTTCAAAAGGCTTCTTTCTCAGGGCCATCAAAAGTCAGCATTGTGTAGTAAAGGGTTAAAGCAAAAGTTTGGCCTACTAGTGCCATACTTTCCTGAAACAAATTCATGTAACTGTCAACTTTTCTAAAAGCTATTGAGAATTCTGTGGAGAGCTACAGACATTCCCTGACAACTATTTGGCATTTTTATTGCTTCATTATGTAAAATTGACCAATAATTTACCAGTTAGCATCATCCCTTTCTAACAAATGATGTATCAATGGATGGCCTACTGTTATAGTCACACATAACTGGGGAATTATTGTGTCAACAACTTGTAAATGAGCGAGCAATTTCAACTCTTCTCCCTTATTTATTACCTTTTTCTGTGTTCCTATTTGGCATAGAAAATAGAGCAAGCTGGTACAAAGGTAAACAAGAGGGCCATTGGCCCTGAAAAATGCTGGCCTACGTACAGTCCTCTAGGAACCTGAAGCTGAAGAGATCCCGGGTTTGTATTCAAATACATTCTTAAGAACATTCTTGGTCTTATTCTTCAAGATTTTCTGACAGTGAAAGTAACAGAACTTCTGATTGGCTAAACCAAATCAGAAGTTCTGTTACTTTCACACTGCCGAAATTCTGAAGAATAAGACTAAGAACATTCTTAACCCTTTACAAAACAATCCCTGGTATTTACGACTCTGACATAGAAGCCTTTTGAAAACAATTGTGGGAAAAGGAGAAAATGCTGGCACTCGGTGACAAATGCACTCAAAATGTCCTGATATTCATGACAAAGAAACCAGCTGAACTTAATACCTGAATGTTTTACAACAAAATGGAACACCTGACTTATAAAAATTGGAAAAAAAACCCGTTGGCTTTTAGGCTTGGCCCTAACCTTTTCTGCCTTCTGACTCTTCAAAACGATACCATGGCTGTAACATGGCAAAGAAAGCTTTTGAAACCGGTGCAGGAAAAGGAAACAAGAGGGCCATGATAGCCCTGAAATCGCTCACCTGAGTCTATTGACCAAACATGAACCATTTTCAATCTACTTTCCCAGTGACATAGTTTTCTAACAAACATTTCCCATTATCAAACACTTTTGAGATATCAATAAGAGAAACATTCTGACAAAGTTTCAGGAGTATTTGACTGAAAATGTGGCCTCTACAGCGTACAAAAGGTTTTTCTAAGATTTGACCAAGTGACCTAGTTTTGGACCCAACAATTACCCATTACCAAACTCTTTTGAGACATCACCAAAACAAACATTCTGACCAAGTTTGAAGAGTATCGGGCAGAAAATGTGGCCTATAGAGTGTACACAAGGTTTTTCTAATATTTGACCAAGTGACCTAGTTTTGAACTCCATGTGACCCATTTTCGAACTCATTCAAGATATCAAAAAGACAAATATCATGAACAAGTTTCAGGAGTATCAGACTGAAAAGTGTTCTCCAGAGCATACACAAGGTTTTTACAATATTTGACCCACAGAGGCAAACATTCTGACAAAGTTTCATGAGTATCAGACTGAAAATGTGGCCTCCAGCCTACACAAGGTTTTTCTAAGATTTGACCTAGTGACCTAGTTTTTGACCCAACATGACCCATTTTCAAACTTGTTCGAGATTTTATTAAGGCAAACATTCTGACCAACTTTCATGAGTATCGGACTGAAAATGTGGCCTCTAGAGCGTACACAAGGATTTTCTAGGATTTGACCTATTGACCTAGTTTTTGACCAGAAATGACCCAATTTCGAACTCTCAACCAACCAGCTGTTTCTCCTTTTCTCATAATATTTTTCAATCCTTTCCAAGACAATTTCAATGTATTTGAGCAAGTTTATCAACTGCAAAATTACTCAATATGATAAAGTTTCAAACTTATCCTTTTAGAGAATGAACATTTCCGATTAATTTATCAATGCCTGAAATCATGTGAAATACTGATACCCTACAAATAGATTCAGTTTTAGTCTAAGACAATAATGTAAAACAAGAGGGCCAAGATGGCCCTGGATCGCTCACCTGAATTTTTGAGATGACCATAGCCTTTTTCTTTGAGGTAGTGAAACATTGGAACCAAATTTATAATTCTGCTAAGCAATTTTCAAAAGGTCACCTGTAAAATTAATTTCGAAATCTGACCATCAGTTTCAAAAAGAAGAATTTTTAAAAATTCTTCATTTCTGTATAAGAGCAAGTATTCCCCCATCCACGAGCGCCATGTTTCTTGATGGATCAAAATTTATGAACAAGTTTTGATAAGGGTCACCCAAGGAACATTTCGGAAATTTTTTTTTAAAATCTGACCAGGGGTTTCAGAGAAAGAGAATTTTCAAGAATTTCATCGTGTCCATATAGTGCAAGTAGCCCCCATTCACAAGAGCAAGGATCACCCAAGGAACATCTCTGTCAAATTATTTTAAAATCTGACTAGGGGTTTCAGAGAAGAAGAATTTTCAAGAATTTCTTCATTTCCATATAGTGCAAGTAGCCCCCATTCACCAGAGCCATGTTTCTTGACAGATCAAAATTTTGTGAACAATTTTTAAAAAGGGTCACCCAAGGATCATCTCTGTGAAATCATTTCAAAATCTGTTCAGCCGTTTCAGAGAAGAAGAATTTTTAAAAATTTCTTCATTTTCCCATAGTGCAAGTAGCCCCCATTCACCAGAGCCATGTTTCTTGACCAATCAAAATTTCACAAACACTTTTTGAAAAGGGTCACCCAAGGAACATCACTGAAAAATTATTTCAAAATCTGACCCAACGGTTTCAGAGAAGAAAATTTTTTAAGAATTTCCTCATTTCCCTATAGTGCAAGTAGCCCCCATTTACCAAAGCCATGTTTCTTGACCAATCAAAATTTCACGAACAGTTTTTGAAAAGGGTCACCCAAGGAACAACTCTGTGAAATTATTTCAAAATCTGACTGGGGGTTTCAGAGAAGATTTTTTAAGAAATCCTTCATTTCTGTATAGTGCAAGTAGCCCCCATTCACCAGAGCCACATTTTTTGACGGATCAAAATTTCACGAACAGTTTTTGAAAAGGGTCACCCAAGGAACATATTTGTGAAATAATTTCAAAATCCGACCAGCAGTTTCAGAGAAGATTTTTAAAGAATTCCTTGAAATCTGTATAGTGCAAGTAGCCCCCATTCACCAGAGCCACAATTTTTGACGGATCAAAATTTCACAAACAGTTTTTGAAACGGGTCACCCAAGGAACATATCTGTGAGATAATTTCAAAATCCGATCAGCGGTTTCAGAGGAGAAGATTTATAAAGAATTTGCTAGAAAAATTCCATTTGGTTGCCATGGCAACCAGAGTTTTTGATGGAATCAAATTCTGTGAACAATTTTTAAAGAGGACCTCGCAAGGAACATTCCTGCCAAGTTTGGTCTAATTTGGCCCAGTGGTTTAGGAGGAGTTGATGTTTAAAGAGTTGTTGATGACGCACAACGGACGACGCACGACGGACACCCAGTGACCCTAAAAGCTCCCCTTGCGCACGTTGTGCTCAGGTGAGCTAAAAAAAAAAGGCAACAAAACAGAACACTTATGAAAAAGAAAATTTGCATAGAACAAGCACCTAGTGCTTTTACTTCAATGTTTTCTATACTTTTCTCTGGACTATTTCTGAACAGAAAACAGTCATTTACAAGGGACGAAATGTTAACTTCCATTTTGGGACTTCTTCCATGTAATAAACTTCCAGAGATAAAAAGATTAGGTTTATAGTAGAAAAAAAATTGAAGAGAAAATTTAAACTTAAAGCACTGCACAAAATGAACCAGACAATTTCAGCCTGAAGAAAAACAAATCCACTACAAGAAAAAATCCTAAATTTTTTAAGAAACTTTTGACAAGATTCTGGCAAAAAATGGATATTGGACATTACCCATTCTCACTATACCAGTTGACAAAATCTTAGTTTCATTTACACTGAAAATATTTTGCAGGCAGACAAACTAAATCCAGTTCCACTAATTGAATTTGTTGTTGACAACAGAGAAGACAATGTGTGAGAAGGAGAAAATGCCGGTTATCATGAAACCAGGGCTATCATAGTACCTTGATATTTTCTTTGGAAACAGGCAACCGAAAAATGTTGTTCACAAGAAATAACCAGGTAACTCTTTATTACACTACACAGTCCTAAGTTGTATCAACCATTGACAAAAAAAGCTTTTAAAAATACTGTGGTAAAAGGAGACAAGAGAGCCATGATGGCCCTGAAATCGCTCACCTGAGTCTATTGATTAAACATGAACC
The DNA here is from genome assembly GCA_943736015.1 of Tridacna crocea. Classification (NCBI taxonomy): domain Eukaryota; kingdom Metazoa; phylum Mollusca; class Bivalvia; order Cardiida; family Cardiidae; genus Tridacna; species Tridacna crocea. The sequence goes on from OX031062.1 coordinate 48,608,377, forward strand.
ATTTTCAATCTACTTTCCCAGTGACCTAGTTCTTTTTTTATCAGACATTACCCATTATCAAACACTTTTGAGATATCAATAAGACAAACATTCTGACCAAGTTTCATGAGTATTGGACTGGAAATCTGGCCTCTACAGCGTACAAAAGGTTTGACCAAGTGACCTAGTTTTGGATCCAACAATTATCCATTATCAAACTCTTTTGAGACATCACCAAAACAAACATTCTGACCAAGTTTGAAGAGTATCAGGCAGAAAATGTGGCCTCTAGAGTGTACACAAGGTTTTTCTAATATTTGAGCCAGTGACCTAGTTTTTAACTCCACATGACCCATTTTCAAACTCATTCAAGGTATCACCAAGACAAATATTATGAACAAGTTCTAGGAGTATCAGACTGAAAATCTGTCCTCCAGAGCATACACAAGGTTTTTATAACATTTGACCTATTGACCTAGTTTTTGACTAGTTACTAGGTTAAATCTTAGAAAAACCTTGTGTACGCTCTAGAGGCCACATTTTCAGTCCGAAATCTAACTTCGTGCTAAGGTGAGCTAAAAATAGAGGTAACCAGCATTTTCTCCTTGACTAACCATGTTTTCCACTTGCCAAAGGCAAATCAAACCATCTGAATAAAATCACTTTGACCCTCTGCAATAGTTACTGCTTTTACTTAAGACAATTCTAAAATATTATCATTTTGATCCTCATTTACCAAATAAACCTGTAATTTTATGATTCCATGGAAGAAGGCTTTTGAAAATACTGTAGGACAATAAGAATGCCAATAACTAACAATTTTACCTTCACCTACAATGCTTTCTACTCTTTCAAACCCATCATTCGGTCTAATTTCAATTTTCTTAACCCTTTACTCCATAAATACTCATTTCTACACATAGCTTGTCGGAGCCTTTTGAAAACATTGTGACAAAACGTGAAATTGCTCGTCACGAGCAATTTCACCTTTTGTCACAATGTTTTCTATGCTATCAAAAGGTGTCATATACACATAAGAAACGGCTTCATACTTGCTGTTAGTTTGGGTCAATTAGAGATACCATAGAAATGCCTTATGGGGTAAAGGGTTAATGCATGCTTTCATTTTGAACAAGACTAGATTTAGCCATGTCAGCTAGTGAATGTTTGAAAAGTTGATGTTGGTTGGTTGTATTGGGGTTTAATGCCACTTTAACGGCTAAGGTCATATCATGGCGGTCGGTGATACACATGTGTTTCCTGGCTTTTCCGCACCGGTACTTACACTACTTTCTTTCCAAAGCCACCGACTACTTTTCTCACATGCTTCAGCAGAGGTGAGAGGCAAAAATACGCCTGAAAGAAAGTTTGCCTCAACCCGGTATTGAACTCACAACCACCAGGTCATGAGTCCGACACGCTCACCACTGAGCCACCCGGGCGGGCTTGAAAAGTTGAAACTCCACAGTTTACGTTCCAATCTTCATAGCCAAAGGTTAAACCTTTGGCTGCTAGGTGCAACTCACAGACCTTTTGCAGGACAATTTAAATCAACATCAAACTGCACAGAATGTGCAGTCTGACAGTCCAAATAAAGCAGTATCTTTCCTGCAAAAATACCTTTGAAATAGCAAAATTGGATCTATACTACCAGCTTGAAAGTTTTGTCCCAGTTAACTCTTTACCAAATGGCGAAATTTTAGACTGGTCCAAATCCAAAGCATTTGCAGATGTCAAAATAGAAGAAAATGAAAATATGAAATCTGTATTGGGGTGGGTAGAAAACATTGTGGGAAAATGAGAAAATGCTGGTTACCAGCATTTTCTCCTTTTCCCACTATATTTTCAAAAAGCTTCTCTTGCCCGCCCGGGTGGCTCAGTGGTGAGCGTGTCGGACTCATGACCTGGTGGTTGTGAGTTCGATACCCGGTTGAGGCGAACTTTCTTTCCGGTGTATTTTAGCCTCTCACCTCTGCTGAAGCATGTGAGAAAAGTAGTCGGTGGCTTTGGAAAGAAAGTAGAGTAAGTACCGGTGTGAGAAAGCCAGGAAACACATGTGCGTCACCGACCGCCATGATATGACCTTAGCTGTTAAAGTGGCATTAAACCCGAATACAACCAACCAACCAACCAACCGAAAAGCTTCTCCCTCTGGGTCATTAAAAGTCGGGACTGTGTGGAAAATGCCTAAATACCTGGATAACAGCTCTTGTGTCCAAAAATGCATGAAATAGATGCACCCACCTTGACAGAATCCAAATGTGCTACGAAAGTACGGCTCAAAACCCCCACAAAACTGTTTGGCCACTTACAAAACATTAAATTTGATGCAAACCACTTGCTTTCAATCTTTGAATTTGCAGATTTAAATTATTTTTATTGCACTCTGAACATTGAGTGGCTTCAAGATCATTTTCCACATCTTTTTAAACATTTTGATTGAAGACAGATGGGTTTCTCATTTATATGTAAAATTGATTCCCATAAATAAAAAAAAATTAGTAAAAGATAGTTTATGTGGCTTCCATGGGGGTTTAACTAAATTCTTAAAATGCAGAGTCAATCCAGCCCTGTACACTGTAATATCACTGAAGCTCTGAATCCTGAAAGTCTTTACCAAATGACAATTTTTTTTGACTGGACCAAATCCAAAGCATCTGCAGACAACAAATTAAATCTTGCTAATAATTATGATGATTTCCGACTGATAGGGTAGAAAATATGGTGGCTAGGGAGAAAATGCTGGTTACCACCATTTTCTCCTTTTCCTACAATGTTTTCTACAGGCTTCTTTCTCAGGTATTAAAAGTCAGGATTTTGTGGTAAAGAGTTAAGTTGACAATATAAATTAAATTTACTAAAGTACAAAATTTTTCACATGTCAAAATTGAAAGCATTTGCAGCCAACTAAATAAACATGACTCAAAAATTTGAAAGTCTACTCTGGAAGAGTAGAAAAAATTGTGGGAAAAGAAGAAAATGATGGTTACCAGCATTTTCTTCTTTTCCCACAATGTTTTCAAAAGCTGTCTTTTCCAGGGTCGTGAACCAAGGATTGTTTGGTAAAGGGTTAAGATGAAAAGCACCTAGAGCTGGACCCAGTTATTTCACCTTTTAACTCATTACCACATGACAAAATTTTAGACTGGTTCAAATGGAAAGCAATTGCAGACGACAAAATAAAGGTGCGTGAAAAATTGAAATTAGATCTGGGAAGGATAGAAAACACTGTGGGAAAAGGAGAAAATGCTGGTTACCAGCATTTTCTCCTTTTCCAACAGTGTTTTCAAAAGGCTTCTTTCTCAGGGGCGTCAAAAGTAGGGATTGTGTGGTAATGGGTTAAGCCTTTACTACAACATCATCAGTTTAACAACTCTATTAACCCATTACCACACAATCCCTACTTTTGACGCTCCTGAGAAAGAAGCCTTTAGAAAACATTGTGGCAAAAAGGAGAGAATGCTGGTAACCAGCATTTTCTCCTTTTCCCACAATGTTTTCTACCCTTCACAAAACAAATTTCAAATTTTCAGTCACTTTTATTTTGTCTCTGCAGATGCTTTCAATTTCAGTAGATATAATATTTTGTTGTTTATTAATGAGTTACAGAAACATTTTATAAAACGCTGTGGAAAAAAGGAGCAAATGGTGGTAAAAATTATTCAAATGATAAGATTTCTCTTCACATGCTTACGAGCATTGAATTCCTTTTTTGCTACAATCTTTGAACTCTTTACCACAAAATCACGACTTTTAACGACCCTAAGAAAGAAGCCTTTAGAAAACATTGTGTGAAAACGATAAAATGCTGGTGTAAGCAGCCTTTTCTCCTTTTCTCATAATGTTTTCTATCCTTCCCAATACAAATTTCAAACTTTCAGTCACTTTTATAATGTCATCTGCAAATGCTTTCAATATGGACCAGTCTAAAAAATTTGTCATTTGGTCAAAGGTTAAAAAGACTCTCTCCTCAGATTCAGTATACCACAGAACTGTGTCTGGTAATGGGTTTAACCCTTAACCACACAGTGCCCACTTTTAACATCCCCGAGAATGAAGCCTTTGGAAACAAGAGTGGAAAATTGTCGCAAGATACGCCCGTCTTACTCCAAGTTGTAAAGCTGGGGCATGCACCGGACAAAAATCAAGTATGAAAAACGACAAAGGGCAATAACTCAAAAATTAAGCAAGCAAGATTTATGATTCCTGTGCACTGCACTCCCCAATGAGATCTATCCACCCATGAAATTTCATAACCCTAGCTAGTATAGTTTTGGAGATATTCACCAGACAAAATTCAAGTATAAAAAATGACAAAGGGCAATAACTCAAAAATTAAGCAAGCAAGAGTTATGATTCTTGTGCACTGCACTCCCCCATGGTGAGATCTATCCACCCATGAAATTTCATAACCGTACCTACTATAGTTTTGAAGATATGCTCCGGACAAAATTCAAGTATGAAAAACAACAATGGGCAATAACTCAAAAGTTAAGTGAGCAAGAGCACTGCACTCTCCCTCGATGAGATCTATCCACCCATAAAGTTTCATAACCCTAGCTAGTACAGTATAGTTTTGGAGATATGCTTCGGACAAAATTCAAGTATGAAAAACAACAAAGGGCAATAACTAAAAAATTAAGCAAGCAAGAGTTATGATTCTTGTGCACTGCACTCCCCCTCAATGAGATCTATCAGTCCATGAAATTTCATAACCTAGCTAGTTTAGTTTTGGAGATATGCTCCGGACAAAATTCAAGTATAAAAACCAACAAAGGGCAATAACTCAAAAATTAAGCGAGCAAGAGTTATGATTCCTGTGCACTGCACTCCCCCCTTGATGAGATCTATCCACCCATGAAATTTCATAACCCTAGCTTGTATAGTTTTGAGATATGCTCCGGACAAAGAACTGGACGCCCCCCAGACGCCTGCCATGGGTGATCCCATGATACGTTCCGTCTTCGACGAGTGTATAAAAATTGTGGGAAAAGAAGAAAATGCTGGTAACCAGCATTTTCTCCTTTTCCCACAATGTTTTTAACGCTATCATAGTAAAATTACACAATTTGAGCAACCTGAAATTGTCATATTCAAATGCTTTCAATTTGGACAAGGCTATTGTTTCGTCATCTGGTAATGGGTTAACTCATTACCAAACGACAAAATTTTAGGTTTGTCCAAATTGAAAGCATTTGCATACGACTGAATTAAACTGACTGAAAATTTCAATTCGTTTTTGTGAAGAGTAGAAAACATTGAGGAAAAAGGAAAAAAGGCTGGTTACTAGCATTTTTTTTCCTTTTCCCACCATGTTTTCCAAAAGCTTTTTTCTCAGGGTTGTCAAAAGTAGGGATAGTGTGATAATGGCGTTAATACTACCTATTATCCTCAGGGATTAAAAATTGAATTTGTTCAAATTTTTATGTCTAGACAAGTTATTTGTTTTATCATCTACAGCTGTCTTTCAAAACAAACATTATTTTACAACAATATGCTATTTCAATTCTTATAGCACCCACACAACCCAACAAATTCTCTCCATCGATATCCTGAAGTAAGACCCAAATAATTGTTATTTGTATTGTTATTTGTATGGTTTAAGCAATCAGAAGTTCTGTTACTTTCACAGTTAGGAAATCTTACAGAACAAGACAAAAAATGTTCTTAAGAATGTTTAGTAGATACCGATCCTGAATCTTTTAGCAGAGTGTGCTGTGCTTTTTATAGCTTGAGCTTTTCGTACCCTTTGGTAACAGGAGTTGGGGGTACACAAACAAAGATGGAGGTTTGGATCTAAACTACAAAATTTCACTTTAATATTAGTATTTATGACTATTAAAAAGATTAAATTGTTTTCATGCCATATACAAATACATGTTTTTATAGAAACATGTACACAGTAATGAACTCTTCAGACACTTTGAGAACCTTTCCTTTCTTCGGCAATTTCTAAGAAAAAAAAAACCCACAAGCTTACTGGATGTGTACCGGATAATAAACTGTCTATTATAGGATATCAGTTTATGCGTAACGGACCTGTACTTTATAAGACAGAAGTGCAATGCCTGAGAACTGGACAAAAAGTTCTTCCAACATACAATAAAAAGAAATGTACTGAACACCATCGTACAAGGTACGGTCAAGTGACATGCCGTGGCTATAAATAGTTGGATGCATCCAAAGTCTGTATTTTGTATGCTTCTGTCCGTTTTGTCCAGTGGAAATTTTCAACATGCTCAAAACTAATCCCACTGGATGGAACGGACAACACTGAACGTCGCCGGACAGGTAGTAGATTCACCGGAAAAGAAACAGACATAAAACGCATACAAACAGATGAAATTATTTTTTATCCATTATTTGTCTGTTAGTTTGATGTGACCAAGGCTTAAGAGAAGCAGTTAAGTGGAATACCACAGAATTGGTCCAATTCCTGTACAGAATCTATCAAATCAGATTACTGTAGTGTAGGACTGATTTTTTTCTTTCTTCTTTTTTGGCCCCTTAGACATTTGACCAGTGCTATTGTCAACTTCTGAAGACAGTTGTTGATCAGCAGCTCATGCATTTTTTGCTGAAAGGAACAGAAGATAATTGAAACTGAGCTATTGTTTTGCTGACATGAGGAAATAATAAAATTGCTGCCAAAACACATCCCTGAAACAAACGACCATGGTCTTTGCTAAGACATCAAAGCAAACACTCTGATCAACTGTTACCAGTGCAGCTTACAAAAGGTTTTTATTAGATCGGACCAAGTGATCTTGTTTTTAAAAAAACGTGACACATTTTCAAACGTGTCTGCGATATCATCAAGACAAACAGTCATTGGACTGAACATACATATAAGGCCTATAGAGTGTACAAAAGATTTTTTTCTAAAATTTCACCCAGTGACCTTGTTTTTCAACCATGACCCATTTTCAAACTCAAGCAAGATATCATCAAGACAAACATTCTGAGCAACTTTCATAAGCAATGGACTGAAAATATGGCCTTTAGAGTGAACACAAAGTTTTTCTAAGATTTGACCTAGTGACCTATTTTTTTTTTGTTATCATCCATTTTCAAAGTGGTCTGATATGTAATCAAGACAAAAACACACACCAACTTTCAAGAACCAGAATGTTGCCTCTAGAGTGTACACTAGGCTTTTGTAAGATTTAACCTCCTACCACACAGCAACATTTTAGACCTATCCAAATTGAAAGCATTTGCAGACAACAATTTTAAAGTGGCTCAAATACTGCAATTTTGCTTTGATAGGGTAGAAAACTTTGTGGGAAAAAGAGAAAATGCTGGCTACCAGCATTTTCTCCTTTCCCATGATGTTTTCAAAAGGCTTCTTCTTCAGGGTCATTAAAAGTCCTCATTGTCTGGTAATGGGTTAACCTAATAACCTTGTTCTGACCCATCATGACCCACTTTCTAACTAATCCAAGATATCATCAAGACAAACATTCTGACAATGTTTCATAAGTATTTGATTGAAAACGTGTCCTCTAGAGGGTACACTAGCTGAAAGTTGAGGATGCACAATGGATGACAAATGCCAGACCCAGCACAATCACAAACAAGCGTTGAATTTTCGCAAGATATGACAGTCACACTGCAAGTTGTCAAGAGGGAATACTAATCATAAAGGGCAGGTAGAGGAAAATAGCAGTGCAGCAGAGAATGATTCTTATGCACAGCACTCCAAAATTTTTCAACTATTATGCATACCAAATTTGAAGATGTTTAGACTGAAAATGACAAAGTTACATTCTGGACAAGCAGAAAATGCTGTGAAAATGATGATCAACGGGAAATTACTGAAAGACAGCATGAGGTAGAGTTACGGTTCCTTTGCACTGTATTCCGTATTATTGCAACAAACAGGAATGCTAAGTTTCAAGTCAATCTGACCAGAGATGACAAAGTTATGCTCCAGATAAGCAGAAAATGCTGCGAAAATGACAATCAAAGGGAAATAACTCAAAGACAACACATGGTAGAGTTACGGTTCTTTTGCACAGCACTCCGTATTAATGCATCAAACAAAATTGCCAAGTTTCAAGTCAATTGGACCAGAAATGACAAAGTTATGCACCGGACAAGCAGAAAATGGTGTAAAAATGTCAATCAAGGGATATATTCCAAGACAGCACAAGGTAGAGTTACGGTTCTTTTGCACTGCACTCTGTATTATTGCAACAAACACAATTGCCAAATTTCAAGTCAATCTGACTTGAGATGAGAAAGTTATGCTCTAGACAAAGAACTGGACGCCGCCCTACCGCCCACCTGCTGGCATGGACACCATGGGTGATCATATAATATGTCCCATCATAAACGGCCGTAAAAAAAGCTCACCTTGTGCACTTTGTGCTCAGGAGAGCTAAAAGGCTTATAACAAGTGATCACTGCATTTACCCACACTTTTTGCACACATGAGAAAGCAGAAAATGAAGCTAAATAAATGGACTTTTAACAATCTCAGGGAAAAGAGCTCTTGAAAATATCGTGGAAAATGCAGAAAATGCTAGTAACCAAAATTTTTTTAACCGTTTCAAAAACAGGTATCACCTCTTTAGCTACACGTTAATGTTTGCATGCAAATACTTCGAATTTGCACACGTCTGTATGGGAAAGTGGTAAGCATTAAAAGTGAGGCAATAAAAAATTGCCCCTAATGAAGTGAAATGGCAAGCAATAAAGATAGGTATGTCTTGCTTTAAAATTGCAGACCAGGAGAAACCTTGTGACAAACAGTTGCACAAATAAGACATAGTTCTGTGCTGCAGAAAATTAAATGAAACCCCAATTTGCACAAGTGTCACTGTAAAATTGACAGCCATTGAAACACTGTATTTACTCTTATCAAGAAGTGCCAGCTACACTTCTGACAATATTGATTCAATATTTCTTCTAATTGCCCTTGCTTTAACCTGTAGATGTACTAAATAAATGAGACAGACCTCTTCAGAACAAAATGAGGCATGATCATTTTAACTTCTTGACCATTTTTGCTTGAATTGTTCTCAAAATAGCTGACAATATACATGTACATCCAGAATAAGTCTGCCTGTTCAGTACATCTTCTGTGTGCCTGAAAGGTTCACATCCTGTACAATTTTCACTTCAATGTTGGGAAATAATCATTTACTTGTCTAATAAATATCATAGCCATTATACAACAAATTGTGAACAATCATGAAATTTCTCAAACTGATTAATTTCTACATTTGTTATACAATTTTGTCTTTCTTGCCTCCTAATGACAATTCAGTTCTACAAATTCATTCTTCCTTTCTCGAAAAAGCAGTAGTATGGAAATTCTGATTTATCTTACAGAACCAAGGTAACGAAAAATCACTTGTCTATGTGCTAAAGTTTATATGCCATGCAACACACAAAAAGGGACATTCAGACATCTGCGTACAATGTCATTTCAGATCAGAGCCTGCAAGGTCTGCGCAGGCTGATCCAAAACGACACTTTCCGTTTTATGCATTTTTCTGTGCTGCGCAAGTCTTCTGTAGCACAAAAACTATTTTAGTCATAAAGTGTCGTCTCTGATTAGCCAGCGCGGACTGCGCAGGTTGATACGAGACGACGCTTTCACGCAAATGTCCGAATGCCCCTTTTCGCGTGTTGCAAGCCGTATAGTTTTGATGTATTACGCTAATCCAGCGTTTCATTTTACCATACTGCAATTTAGATTATGGTGAAATACAAAGCTGGAAGGAAGTGATTTACATTTTATTTTCATAATAAGCTATTTTCAGCGCTTATAAGCCCTGTATAGGAACTTACTTGCCTTTAGGGACTTCTTGAGACTTTCCTTAACAGTCCGGCCTTGGAATTCCACACATCTTATGAGAGTAAACATACTAGGAAATATAGACACAAAAAAAAAACATACATGGACAAGAGGTCGAACATGACCAAAGGGCAGATACATTACAGGGTTTGAATTCAGGCCCAATTACAAAGTCAATTTTGATTTAGTTTTGTCATAAACTGTACCAAGTGGTGTCCTAGTTGCATAGTTCAGTTCAACCTGTGAGACTGACCCTGAAACTGAAATTTGCTCGATATCTTGAACTGTGTTCGGTAAACAGATTGATTATGGATATAATATGTAGCATCATCGACAAACATATTCATTTAGCTGTGATTTGGTACATTTTGTGACAAAAACCGATCAAAATTGACCTTGTAATTGGGCCTAAATTCAAACCTGTTAATATCTACCCTTCGGTCATGTTCGACCCCTAGTCTATATTTACTTACAAGATAGCAAAAGAATATTGGATTGAGTCCCTGTGAAAATATCAAGGCAACCGGTCACATTGTACAATAGAACTGGTGAACTCAGTTGCCTCTTCTGGGATATTTGATACTATGTACACTGCTAATACATAATATCTATAAGACATCTTAAGTTGGGAATGTATGCATTTTCAGAACCTTTCAAAATATAATTAGGACATGTAGAAAAAAGACCAGAAATTTATGACTAGACTGCAAAGTATGGCCTACACTATATACAGAATGAAGCAATAAGGATTCTTGTAAAAAAAAAAGACTGATATCACTATAAGATATCTCAACAATAAACATTGTAAGCAATAATTAATGTTTCATTTGTCATAATATTTGGCCATAAATGTATAATGTTACTGATGTGTGGTCAGTAAACTGCCATTATTCCATAGAGCTCTGAATTAATCAAAAGAACTTTTTTAACCATTTCCCAAACAACAAATTTTGGACTCTTCCAATCCAAAAGAGTTTGCAGACAACAATATCAGATTTGGAGAAAATTGCAGAAAGTTCTCAAAAAGGGTAGAAAACACTGTGGGAAAAGGAGAAATTGCTCGTTATGAGCAATTTCTCCTTTTCCCACAGTGTTTTCAAAAGACTTTTAATGTAGACATGTAAAAACCAGGACTTGTTTGGGAAATGGTTAATTAGGAAAATCAGCATGAAATATAACCATTTTAACCCATTACCACACAATCCCTACTTTTGACGCCCCTGAGACAGAAGGCTTTAGAAAACATTGTAGGAAAAGGAGAAAATGCTGGTAACCAGCATTTTCTCCTTTTCCCACAATGTTTTCTACCATTCACAAAACAAATTTCAAATTTTCAATCACTTATTTTGTCGTCTGCAAATGCTTTCGATTTGGACCAACCTAAAATATTGTCGTTTGGTAATGAGTTAAGGTTGTTTTTGCCAAAATAAGTTACTAAGAGCAGACAGTGTAGCTACAAGATCAGACTGCACATTCTGTGCAGTCTGATCTTGATCTACATTGTGTGCAAAGCAATAGTAGTTGTGCTTAGACCTCAAAGGGTCATTATGCCAAGATGGGCAAACCAGCGGTTTTATGACATTTATTGCTGTTACCTAAACAATATTTCATCGTTAGAAATAATTTATTCCATTCCTTCACCCTGGCATCCATTTCTAGCCAGAAGATCAAATCTCAAAATAATTAACCCTTTACCACAAAATCCCAAGTTTAATAACCTGGGAGAAAAAACAGTTTCAAAGAAATATATGAAAATGGGAAAATGCTGGTAACCAGTATTTTCTCCTTTTCCCACAATATTTTCTACCTCAAGAAAAAAAAAAAGTATTTTGTGTAACATTTAATATCTTCTACAAACATTTTCTGTTTAGAAAGAGTGAAAATTTCATCATCTAGTGAAGAGTGAAGGATCTGAATCATTATGGAATTGGGCAAAGGCATAAAAACAAAATGTTCTTAACCGCCTACAAACAAGCATCCATTTACAGGTTTCCCCTTTTGCCACATTGTTTACATAAGTGGCCTGCTGCAAGAGCAAATGAGCGAAGTGCACGGGCATGTTATCATTATGCTACGCACACAAAACTGTAAACAAGAGCGGCAAATTGTTGCAAGATACGCCCGTCTTACCTAAAGTTGTAAAGCTGGGGCATGCGCCGGACAAAATTCAGGTATGAAAAATGACAAAGGGCACTAACTAAAAAATTAAGCAAGCAAGAGTTATGATTCCTGTGCACTGCACTCCCCCTTGATGAGATCTATTCACCCATGAAATTTCATAACCCTAGCTAGTACAGTTTTGGAGATATGCTCCAGACAAAGAACTGGACTCGCCCGGCCGCCTACCCGCCACGGGTGATCCCATAATATGTCCCATCTTCAGGAGGCGTAAAAAAATTCTAAAATTGATGAAACTAAGAGCTGTCACCGAATCTGACTTATTACACCTGCCAGCGGATTACTAGTATTTTGTACACAGACTGACACATAGGGTGGTTCCAGTATACCAGTATACCCCCCCCCCCCCAAAAAAAAACATCTGTTTTGCTGGGGTATAACTAATAAATGAGCCATGCTCTGGCAAAATGGCCTTACAACATCTCTTAATGCATTAACAACAAAGCAAGTCATCCATCACATTATTATCGACCCATAAAATAAAATGACAAGAACCCACTGAATCATGAGGTACCAAATAGCAAACAGTTTTGGCCCTGTGCAGCATGCACAGATTATGCAGGCGGACTTGAGTCTTTACTTATTGCAGATACATCAAGCTCTGTTTTCATTGACCATGGCTCAATTCTTTTTTTGGCCTTTGTCAAAATTTTATTTCTCTGATCTTGCATTGCTGTCTTCATCAGCTGTTTTCGAAATGTCCAAAGTTAATGTCAGTCTGGAGGGCATTTTCTTAGAAAGGCCTTTGAATTAAATTAACAAGCCATATTTGCAGAAGCCCCAAACTGTCTAGCTGTATTAACCCATTACCACACAATCCCTACTTTTGACGCCCCTGAGAAAGAAGCCTTTTGAAAACACTGTGGGAAAAGGAGAAAATGCTGGTAACCAGCATTTTCTCCTTTTCCCACAGTGTTTTCTACCCTTCCCATAACAAATTTCTACTTTCCAGTCACCTTTATTTTGTCATCTGCAAATGCTTTCAATTTGGACCAGTCCAAAATTTTCTCGTGTGGTAATGAGTTAACCCTTTACCTAACAACAAAACTGGTCCCAATTGAAAGTACTTACAGATGAAAAAAATAACGTAACTAAAAAATTGAAATTTGTTTCCAGCTGAGTAAAAAAACATTGTGGGAAAAGGTGAAAATGCTGGTTACCAGCATTTTCTCCTTTTCCCACAATGTTTTCCAAAGGCTTCTTTCTCAAGGTTGTAAAAACCAGGGATTGTTTGGTAAAGGGTTAATTCTGTACTACATGATCCCAAGGTTTAACTTGAGAAGGAGGGCTTCAGGAAACTTTGTGGGGAATGCAGAAAATCATTGTGACCAGCTTTTTGTCCTTTTCCCAACACTGTTTTCCACCCTGAATTAGGACATATCCTACCACCAGGGTTTTCCTTGACGCACGATTTTGTGCGTTTTGACGCACTTTTAAGGAAAATGACCCGCATTTTTTTCAGTAATGCATCATGGTGGACGCACAAATACAACAAGAGGTAATAACGATCGTATATACTTCTGACACTGTTACATCGTGAGCAGATGAAAAATCTGGAGTACGATGGGAAAATGGGACGAAACACTGGACTGTGTATCGATTTTACTAAAATACCGTCGGTCTTTAAACGGGTCTAAACTGAACCAGTCGATCTCAAATGAAAAAAATATGGCTCCTGTCAAAATCGACGTCATTCTTGCTGTCTGCAAGGAAGAAGAGCCCTTAAACAAAGATCAGACGACACGGCAGGTGGTAAGAGCACCCAGAACAACATTTCAAGGTCTCGAGGATTTACTGTATACTTAAATTAGCTAGAGATTCACTTTGTTATTCGTTGAAAACAGCGATATGAACGCGACCCGTGTGTCAAAACACAAGAATCGGTCATTTATCTAATTGTTGAAAATAGTTTATTTTCGGCCGAAACGGATAATCTTTATAAAGAAAAATAACAGACTTCCCATTTTAGCCAACAACAAGCTTTCTTCGCCAACGAAATGGTCAATTCCTGTGATAAAAACAAAATAACCCTTAACCATACAGAGAGGCTACACATAAAAAACACATGCTGTACTTTCACAAATACTAGCTTTTGTTTAAGCGATTTAGCGAATTACATTTTGTTGTGACCCCCACAAATTCCAAAATGACCCCCATTATTTTTGACTAGGGGGTCACAATGACCCCCTATTTTTGTGGCCGAGGGAAAACCCTGCTACCACTTCAGTCACATGTACTATAATGGAAAAAGCTTAACCCATTACCACACAATCAATACTTTTGATGACCCTGAGAAAGAAGTCTTAAGAAAATATTGTGGGAAAAGGAGAAAATAGTGGTAACCAGCATTTTCTCCTTTTCCAACAATGTTTTCTACCCTTCCCCACAATGTTTTTCTACCCTTCACAAAACAAATTTCAAGTTTTCAGTCACTTTAATTTGGCATCTGCAAATGCCTTTAATTTGGACAAAATTTTGACATAAAATATTGTCGTTTGTTAATGAGTTAACTGCAAAAAATTTGAATATGGACAAATCCAAAATTTTGTTGTTTGGTATGGAATGGTAACAAGTTAACAATTTCGTTGTTTGGTAGAGTTAACTCTTTACCAAACAACGAAAAGATACACTTGTAACCACACTTTCTCCTCTCCAACATTCTTTAAAAAGGCTTCTTTCTTAGGGATGTTTAAATTCAGCACTGCGTGATAAAGGGTTAAACCCTAGACACATTATCCGTCTGCCCATGATTTTTTGTCTTGCAGGAAACCTTATTTGATTAGCAATTTCTCAATTCCCCATTAATCCTTTCAAATAAGGCTAAAACTTTGATCTACTTTTTTCAAAAGTCTCTCTCAAATTCATCTGCTGCAAGATTGTTTGAACACTACTTGATCACAAAATTTCATAACTGTCCAAATTGGTATCAATCACAGACAAAATGATAATTGTCGGTAACTTATTCAATTCTGTCTGATTTAGTAGACAACACTGTTGGAAAACGAGCAAATGCTGGTTACCAGCAAAAGCTTTGTTCCTCTAGGTTGTTCAAAGCTCATACTTTGCGGAAAACATTTATCAAGTTTCAAGACTAATTGCTGAAAAAATGAACTTTTTTTGGCAAGATGATAAAACCCAACTTGTTCAAGATGAGGATTATTTTGGCAAGAATGTGTGACTACAAACTTGACATTGTTGGTTTAAGATCACGTTACATATCTTGTACACTCTGATCTTGATCCCAACATTCTGTCAATGCAACAACATTATCCCCTCACTTTGTCATGCGCTAACTTAATCCCTCACTTTGCAAGACAGAAGAAACTGGTAATCAAAGGCATCATCACCTTTTCCAACAATGTTTCCTACCCTTTTAGGTCATAAAAAGTAACATTTAACTTGTCATCTACAAATTTTTAAAGCTTTACTGTTAACCAAACTACAAAATTTTAGACGGGTTCCATTTAAAAGCATTTGCTGATAAAAATTAAATATGGTACAGACAACTGAAGATGTTTTTTGCAGGAAAGAAAACATTGTGGGAAAAGGAGAAAATCCTGGTTACCAGCATTTTCTCCTTTTCCAACAATGTTTTCAAAAGCGGTCATCCTCTGTGTCATTAAAAGTTGGGGTTGTGTGCTAACAGTTAAATATGGACGATACATCGTCATGTGGTAAAGCATTTGGCAATTTCAGGCCAGACTATAATTATGAACTCCATTTCCTCCAGGGGTCGTTGTGCTCTAACAAAATTGATGTATCTTAATTTGTCCTTAAGTTATCCAAATATAGCAATGAAATTAGTTTTTATCTCTTTTCTAATTAATTTCAAAGGAAGGAATAATTATATCCTTACAAATTTGAAACCAAAAGAATCTTTATCCCTCACCTGAGACCCTCTTAATTGATAACTGGCATTGGTTATTCTAAACTAATTAAAATGGTATTGTTCTAAATAGTAAAATAATAGTAAAAACAAGAGGTCCATATTATGGCCCTCAAGCACTCACATGAGTTAACCCTTTCCCGAACAACAAATTTTGGACTCTTCCAAACCGAAAGACTTTCCATGCAGACGACAATTCTAGATTTGGACAAAATGGCAAAAAGTTCTTCAGAAGGGTAGAAAACACTATGGGAAAAGGAGAAATTGCTCGTTACGAGCAATTTCTCCTTTTCCCGCAGTGTTTTCTAAAGACTTGCACTGCAGACACATAAAAACCAGGGCTTGTTTGGGAAAGAGTTTAGTTATGAAGGATTGGAGACATCCAGATTGTGAAGATGTAAATACATAAGTATAAGTGACCTACTTTTTTATCTAACATGACCCAGTTCCATTTGTTCAAGATAATATCAAGGCAAAGAATCTGATCAAATTTCATCAGACTCAAATGTGGCCTCTAGGCTGCATAGAATATTTTTCTTAGATTTGTCCCAGTGACCAAATGTTTAACCTAATGTAACCTAATTTTGAAATTGTTTGAGATATCATTAGGACAAACATTCTAAGTTTCATGAATATCAGACTGAAAATGTGGCCCCTAGAATGAAGACAAGGTTTTTAGGAGGCTTGGTCAGAGTAGGCTAACAGATTATGTAACAAGGGAAAACAGAAACAAGAGGGCCAAGATGACCCTTGATCGCTCACCTGAATTTTTGAGAGGACCATAGCCTTTTTTTTTTGAAGGTATTGAAACGCTGGAAACATATCATTTTTTTGCCAAGCAATTTTTAAAAGGTCACCTGTAAAAGTCCTTTCAAAATCTGACCAGCAGTTTCAGAAAAGAAGAATTTTTAGGAGTTTTTAATTTCTGTACAGTGCAAGTAGCCCCCAATCACCAGAGCCATGTTTCTTGACCTATCAAAATTTCGCGAAAACAAATTTTGAAAAAAGTCATTCAATGAATATTTCCATGAAATAAATTTCAAATCTGACCAGCCGTTTCAGAGAAGAAGAATTTTTAAGAAATTCTTCATTTCCATATAGTGCAAGTAGCCCCCATTCACCAGAGCAATGTTTCTGGACGAATAAAACTTTCACAAACAGTTTTTGAAAAGGGTCACCCGAGGAATATCTCTGTGAAATTATTTCAAAATCTGGCCAGCGGTTTCAGAGAAGAAGAATTTTTAAGAATTTCTTCATTACCCTATAGCGCAAGTAGCCCCCATTCACCAGAGCCATGTTTCTTAATGGATCAAAATTTCACGAACGATTTTTGAAAAGGGTCATCCAAAGAACATCTCTGTGAAATTATTTCAAAATCTGACCAGCGGTTTCAGAGAAGAAGAATTTTTAAGAATTTCTTCATTTCTGTGTAGTGCAAGAAGCCCCCATTCACCAGAGCCATATTTCTTGACAGATCAAAATTTCGCGAACAATTTTTGAAAAGGGTCACCCAAGGAACATCTCTGTGAAATTATTTTAAAATCTGGCCAGCAGTTTCAGAGAAGAAGAATTTTTAAGAACTCCTTCATTTCTGTATAGTGCAAGAAGCCCCCATTCACTAGAGCCATGTTTCTTGACGGATCAAAATTTCACGAACACTTTTTAAAAAGGGTCACCCAAGGAACATCTCTGTGAAATTATTTTAAAATCTGGCCAGCGGTTTCAGAGAATTTTTAAGAATTTCTTCATTTCTGTATAGTGCAAGAAGCCCCCATTCACCAGAGCCATGTTTCTTGACGGATCGAAATTTCGCGAACAATTTTTGAAAAGGGTCACCAAAGGAATATTTCTGTGAAATTATTTTAAAATCTGGCCAGCGGTTTCTGAGAAGAAGATTTTTAAAGAATTTCCTAAACAATTCCATTTCGTTGCCATGGCAACCAGAGTTTTTGACGGAATCAAATTCTGCGAACAATTTTTAAAGAGGACCTCCCAAGGAACATTCCAGCCAAGTTTGGTCCAAATTGGCCCAGCGGTTTAGGAGGAGTTGATATTTAAAGAATTGTTGACGACGACCGACAGACGACGCACGATGGACGACGGACACCGGGTGACCCTAAAAGCTCCCCTTGAGCATGTTGTGCTCAGGTGAGCTAAAAACATGCACAATTTGGTTATCAAGTGACAAAATTCATCTCTTCTGGCGCTCAAGGCTCATGCAATTAGTGTGTGGAATGAAGAGGCCACACAATATCCACACAAGTACCACACATGTAACTGAAAGAAACGCATGTTTATTGAGTATATATGGGATGATAATAATACATCAGGCATAAATGGGATAATAAATGATCTTTTACTGGATATCATCATATGAGTAAGGGACCTTGTACTAGATAAAATGGAAGTGCAATACATGAGTTTAGACAAAACGTTCTTCCAACATACAGTCCGCTCCACATATTACGAGATCGGTTTCAACGAGATACCGCTTATAACGTAAATCTTGCTGAGTCCCGGCAGAATCCCTTCTTTTTTTCTTTTATTTTATACCGCGTAGAACGAGATCGGTTACGGCGAGATATCGGCTACAACGTAAAAATAGTCAAGGCCCCCAACGTAAATTTCCCACCTTATAACGAGGTCTATTGATAAAATACGTCATCTGCATTAGTTTGTCACCATGCAAGGCAATTATCGAATAATTATCAGATTAACTGTCTAACATTAAACTATTGTCGCGTTTTGGATATGTTTGCGCCACGGGCTAAATTGATCCGTAGGTGATTAAATGTTATCACACGTTTTTTTAGCAGTTTATACATGTAGCTTATGACTGACCAGTTCTGATGGATGAAATGAAAACTTTACGCCGATTCTTTGAGAGCGAGTCGGACATTGATCAGAGCACATTTTCAAACTTAGCAGGGATATATAGAATCCCTGAACTTAGCGAGTACTGAACATTTACTGGAGGATAAAATCAAAAACAAAAAAGGCTATCTAACATAACAGCATTCTTCAAATAAATGCATATTTAATTCTTAAAATGCTAACATTCGTGTAAATATCTCGTAAATACATATAATACATTGTACAGTAAATCGACAGAGTTATCTGTCTTTGTATACTCTTCAAAAACAAGGTAATTAGCTAATTCCGGTGTCAACGAATGTCAACAGTATGAAAGTCTGTATCCTTAGGTATCTTTACGATGTTTGATTTCCGATTTGGTTAAAACGAGACCCGGTTACAACGAGATAGTACTTCTTGTCCCCGCGATCTCGCTGTATCCGGAGTGCACTGTATTATGAATGGAAATGTACCAAACAACAATGTACAAGGAAAGCACCAGTCACTTGACATGCCAAGGGTATAAATTGTCAGATGCATCAAAAGTCTATCATTTGCAGGTCTCTGTCCATTTAGTACAGCGGAAATTTTTGTATGTGTAAAAAACTTCCGACCGGACAGTACAGACATTGCCGGACAAGTAGCTGATTCACAGGATAAGAAACGGACATAAAACAGATGCAAGTTGACACAATCTGCTATGATAGGACAAAATCTGTGATTTCCATAATATTAGTTTCAACATGTTTATTTTACATCGACTGAGAAACAAGTTCTGGCAACTTATACATGTTTTTATCTCTCTCAGATCAGCTTCCTGGAAACTACACCATGGCCTGTCTTCACCAACCATTCTTAAGAACATTCTTTGTCTTATTCTCCAGAATTTTCTACATTTGTAAGTAACACAACTTCTGATTGGCTAAACCAAATGGTTTAGCTAATCAGATGAAATATCAGTCACATATTATTGCAGTTTGATCTTGTCTTCATACATCACAGAAGCAAGTTCTACAGTAACTGTTTACTTTAACCCATTACCAAACGACAATATTTTAGACTGGTCCAAATTGAGAGCATTTGCAGATGACAAATAAAAATGACTGAAAATTTGAAATTTGTTTTGTGAAGGGTAGAAAACATTGCTCGAAAAGGAGAAAATGCTGGTTACCAGCATTTTCTCCTTTTCCCACAATGTTTTCCAAAGGCTTCTTTCTCAGGGGCGTCAAAAGTAGGAATTGTGTGGTAATGGGCTATACCACAATCCAAAGTTTTAATTACCCCATGGAAAATGACTATGGAAAATACTGTGGGTGACCAGCATTTTTTCCTTTTCTCACAATGTTTTGCACACTTTCAAAGACAGACCTCCTAATACGAGAAATAAATATTTCGTTGTCTGGAAATGCTTTCATTATGGACCAGTCCAAATTTTTGTTGTTTGGTTAAGAGTACAGCTAGGCAATCTAACGTTTAATCTAAATCATGAAAGTACACAAAAATAAAAACATACAGAAGACTGCCAAAATATTTCATCATTTCAGATAAAAATTAAAGTTGGACCAAAGACAAAAATCGATTCTGAAGTTGGAATTGAAATGTCATTCTATGATTTATGTACAACTCAGATAAAATCAAACATTATATAATGGGCTATAGATAAAAAATGTCCTGAAAGATGCATGAATTGCTGAAAATCCTTAATGCCTCTATAACTCTATTGAATATCCATAGCAAGAGCATCTTGCTGGCCCTCTTCAAGCACCTGGACAATCAGAAACAATGGAATTCAATAAAATTCAAAGCACAAATGCATTCATCAACATATCAAAATCTGAGTTCTTTTTCAAAAATCCTTATACATGTACTTTGGCATAACTTAGCCCTATTCCAAGTTTCAAGCTGAGAGCTGAAGTCCACATGACAGAACCAACTATAAACTCACTATCATTACAGTTGTGACCCATTTAAATACTGATGTCAAATCAGTTGGTCATATTATAAACCAATGGTGTAGCCAATCAGAAAATAATTTACTTTCTAACTCAAAGTTTGACCAGAAAAAAAAAATAGCAAATTGGTATACACAAGCTCTGCTGGAGATGAATATTTAAATCTTAAAAAATGTCTTATGAAAAGAACCATCTTTTTTTTTTGTCATCTTCATTGTTGATACTTGACTCTGATAGTGTATACCAAAACTTGCGCCATTTTGTTGAGAGGGTAGTTCAAGAGCAAGGCTCTAGTAGCTTTTGAGAAGTATGCTGATCTTAATAAAAACTTTTTAATAATTTGAGAGACAATCTGGTATAGAAAAGCATTATAATTGAAATACCTTTAATTTTTTTACCATTGCCATGTTGAATGAAAAATTATACATTCATTTCTTTTTGACCCTATCAACTCAATACATTATGTATACAGAAGACACAAATCTTGGCAAAATGGATTGATGTAACTTGGCAAAATGGATTGAAGCAACCATAATCTTTAACTCTTTACCAGATGACAAAATTTTGGACTAGTCCAAATTGAAAGCATTTGCAGGCGACAAAATAAACTTGACTCCAAAATTGAAATTTGATTTGGAAAGGGTAGAAAACATTGTGGGAAAAGGAGAAAATGCTGGTAACCAGCATTTTCTCCTTTTCCCACAGTGTTTTCAAATGCTTTCTTTCTTAGGGTGATTAAAAGTCGGGATTGAGTGGTAAAGAGTTAATGACTTTGGTAAGGTATAAGTATGTTTGAGTCATGCTAACTATTTCACTGCCATGTGAACAGATTATCCCAAAGTTATACCAATCCTTTCAGGTGAGCTGAAACGTTATTGAATAGAGAGTATAATATTTCATACAACGCTATTGAACTTTTCCCAGAAAGCTAGTTCATATTTCATATAATTTGATATATATCTGGTATATATCACTACAATGGAAATGTGTCTCCTATGCATATGTGAGCCAAAAACTGCATTACAGACTGTATGATGCTGAACCCTAGAACATAATTCTGTCTCCCAAGTGGAACTTCCCCACAAATTAAAACCAAGTTGCCACATTAATCAACATGGTCTGATGAAACATGTACTTTTGAGAAATTAAGTTCAAAAGGTCTTTGAAAATCATAATAACATTTTTTTCTTGTATAATCCTGGGCTTCATATCAAATTTCTCTTACTTCCTAAAAAGACTGTATAAGATAAAAGGCCTGATCTTGGGTCTACAGTGTCGGCTACAAAGTAATATACCCTGTACAAAAAGGCTTTGAAATCCAATATTTAGGTTCCTCTTCCAAAATGAAATAAGAAAATATCATTATTACAGCACTAAAAGGCTTAATTTAGCACTCAATAGATAAACTCCTGCAAAGTTTCACATACAATCTATTACCTAATGTATTACGATATTATCACTACCAATACTGGACAAAAAATCAACAAGGTTAAGCAATAAAGCTAATTGACACAACATAATAAATCTTTCCGACTCTTGCAGGAACAGAGATACTCATAAAAAACGCCCATTCATTTCCTGTCTTTAACAAAAAGCAGGAAAGGTCGCCAAAAATGCACTGAAGCATTGGGCTGCTCTGATTTGTTTTACGGGAAGCAATCACCCATGTGGCTATTTTCTGTCATATCTCGAGATTGATGTGATGTTTTACCAGCAAAGTATGTCAGAAACCATTTGTCAACATTCTTGGATTTAGTTGCAAGTGATGTCAATGGCATTTAATCCTTTGCTACCCAATCCCCAGTTTAACGACTCTGTGAAAGAAGCCTTTTGAAAACATTGTGGGTGTAGAAGAAAATGCTGGTAACCAGCATTTTCTCCTACACCCACAATGTTTTCTATCCTATCAAAGACATATTTCATTATTGGAGCCATGCTTAAATTATCATCTGCAAATTCTTTCAATTTAGGCAAGTTTGTATTTTTGTCATGTGTTAAAAAGTTGAGAACATTGATCTACACTGTCTGGTAACCAGCATTTTCTCCTTTTCCCACAATGTTTTCTACCCTCCACAAACTAATTTTAATCTTTTCAGTCTCATCTACCTTGTCGTCTGCAAATGCTTTCCATTTAGACCAGTCTAAATTTTTTTCATCTAGTATTAATATACATTGAAAAAGGAGACAATCCGGTCATAAATGATTCTGGGATCTGTGCAGCAAAAGTCACTATAGTAAATTGATAGCTCTGATCAACCCATCAAGTAGTAAGATATATTTTGTGTGCCAATGTGGACTTTTTAGGTTGGGATCAGACTGAAAAAGATGTGCATAACTGATCCAAGATGTAGTCAGATCTAGAAGTTGAAGTATTCTGAGAAGCACTGAAATTCCTTTAAGAATTCTATGGGTTTATCTTTAACTGTACAATGTAAGGTGTTGGTAACATGGTGGAAAGGGCTTTTGTGAAACATGGTGAGAAAAGTTGAAAATGTTTTATAGACATGGTTATTTGCAATTTTTTTCACTATAGGCAAGTCTAAAATTTTGTTATTTGTTAAAGAGTGAAATACAATAATGTGACAACGGATTTTAGAAATATGACTTAGTCAACAGGGATAAATTTTCAGACAAAAAATCATTAGGACACTACATTATTTGCGTATTCGCGTATTTTTACGCAAACATGGGATAATGTCCTTCAGTGAGTGTCGTCAGTAACTGGCCTCAGCTTGTCAACGATAAACACCACTGTGACAGCTATTCAACGATCATGGTGCCACTCACCGGCTTAGCTGAAGAACAAATAATCCCAGTATTTACTGTGTTACGGCCATGATAAATGATTTTTTTATTGGACCTGATCGGCTTAATGTCATTGTGTTAATCACTGCTTATCTTCTTTTTCAGAGCACTGGCTATGGACATGCTATGGACGTGCTGGGTACAGCAAAAGCTAATTACAGACCAAACAAGTTTAGAATTCTGTTTTTCAAATATTGCTTATTCTTTCTTCATCAGAAAAAGACAGTAATGTCATCTTTTTTTGTGTAAGAACCAACAATCTTGAAGACTACCACATTTACAAAATAGGATTTATAATACAAACTAAGTAAGATACATGTACACTACTTTTACTCTTATGAGCAATGTTGTTATACATTATGATAAATTTTGCTCTTTTCTTGGATAGGTGCACTTGCTGTCTTTGATGACTGAAATAACAAAAACACAAATTGTATGGAATTGGGTGATAGGGTCAACAGAGTTTTTATCTTGTTGTAAAAAAAAACAAGAATCAAAGAAAATAAGCAAAGATAATTTCCTAACATTGTGCTTTCAACCTTAACCCATTACCACTCAATCCATACTTTTGACGCCCCTGAGAAATAAACCTTTAGAAAACATGGTGGGAAAAGGAGAAAATGCTGGTAACCAGCATTTTCTCCTTTTTCCATAATGTTTTCTACCCTTCACAAAACAAATTTCAAATTTTCAGTCACTTTTATTTTGTCGTCTGCAAATCCTTTCAATTTGGACCAGTCTAAAATATTGTCGTTTAGTAATGAGTTAAGCAAACAATGACCATGCAGAAATAGTCTTCTGAAAATGCTATGGGTAATCTAGAAAATGCTGGTACCAAAAATTTTCTATTTTATCCCATAATGCTTTCACCTTTTCAAAGATCCATTGTTTGAGGCAATTATCATAAGTCATCCACAAATGCCTTCAATTTTGACAACCCTAAAATTTTATTACCTAATAAAGAGTTAACCCTTTACCACACAACTTTCCAACCATTATCTCCAGCTACATGGCATTCTATAAATATTCATCTAATTTTGGCATCCTGGGTATAACAAATACTTTTAATTTCGACAAGGCTAGAATTTTGTCATTCGGTAAAGAGTTAAAGGAGGACAAGCTGGGAACCAGCACTTTCTCTCTTTTCCACAATGCTTTCTACATTTTCAAAGGAATGTAAAATCATTCGAGACAAATTTGACTGTTCTCTGCAAAAGCTTTCAAAATGGACAAGTCCAATTTTTTTTGTCTGGTAAAAGAGTTAATTATGCAAATGAATGCAGTATGTATGGCATTACTTTTTAGCCATTTGCATATAGACAAAGGTCAGCTGTGTCTTGACCTTGACCTTTTGTTAAAGCTAGATCAAGGAAACCTAATTATAGCCTTTGATCCAGATAAATTACCTCAAATTTGTTGCAGTTGAAAGATCAGAAATCTTAGGAAAATATTCATGCAACATTTGTGTACTAAACAACAAAATTGTAGACTGGTCAGAATTTAAAGCATTCAAAGACTTTCACAAACTCTTGACCAAATAACAAAACTTTAGACTGGTCCAAATTGGAAGTATTTGCAGACGACAAAATTTATGCAACTCAATAATTGAAATTTGTTCAAGGAAGGGTTGGAAATATTGTGGAAAAGGAGAAAATGCTGGTAACCAGCATTTTCTCCTTTTCCCACAATGTTTTCTACCCTTCACAAAACTCATTTCAAATTTTCAGTCACTTTTATTTTGTTGTCTGCAAATGCTTTCAATTTGGACAAACCTAAAATTTTGTCATTTGGTAACGAGTTAACGTTGGATTTGGTTGGTTTGCTCTGTGCCAAGTGGCAAAATTTCAAAATTGCCAAAGTTGCATTTTCAGGCAACAAATCACATGTGATATCAAGCTACTGACTCTCAAAAATTAGAAAGCATTCCTGGTTTATATGTCGATTACCGGCATTTTCCTATTTCCCAACATTTTATTTGAAAGCTTTCTTTCTTAGTCTTGTCAAAAAGTTGGGCAAAGCTAAAATTTTGTTGTCTGGTAAAGAGCTAAGCAGATTGCCCATGGCCAACATGTTGTGCCTGCATTGGGAGAAATATTGAAGAACTTATTACACAGGCCTAGAAAAAGAGATTAACCAATTACTGGATGTACATCTATCTCATCCCAAATCCTTTGGGTCCTGAAAATATTGTGGGGAATGTAGAATTTCCTAATTAAGAACAAGTAGACGTAATGGGCTGAAGAAACTCAATTAACCACAATGTTGTCATTTGACCTTAAAGCATGACCTTGACTAACATGGACAATTTTAGCATGACAGTTCTACATATCTACACCAACAATTTAGCTCTTTTTTTAAAGCCATACATTAACTGAGACTAATGGCTCAGACAAGCTCTAATTACCAAACTCAAACTCAAATTCTTTATTCTGGACTCTTTACCAGACACCGAAAATCAAAAGCATTTAAAGATGACAAAAGTAATTTGACTCAAAACTCGAAATTTGCTTGTTTTAAGATGGGTAGAAAATATTGTTGGGAAAGGAGGAAATGCTTGTAACCAGCATTTTCTCCTTTTCTCACTATGATCTCAAAGACCGCTTTCTCAGGGTCATTAATAGTTGGGATTGTGTGGTAAAGTGATAATATAAGGCCTCTGACCAACAAAACAAAGCACTTGTATGTAGATTAAAAACAAGATGAAGAGGTTGTTATGGAAAGGGAACTCTAGAGGGGATTATTGTAACATCATCTTTCATTGCTTCTTCATGAGGTTGTTATGGAACAGGCACCTAAATGGGGGTTATTGTAACATCATCTTTCTTTGCTTCTTAATGTAACATCATCTTGATGAGCTTGTTATGGAAAGGGCACTTTAATGGGGGTTATTGTAACACAATCTTTCATTGCTTTTTGATGAGGTTGTTATGGAAAGGGCACCCTAATGGGGATTATTGTAACATCATCTTTCTTTGCTTCTGATTGTAACATCATCTTGATGAGGTTGTTGTGGAAAGGGCACCTTAATGGGGGTTATTGTAACATCATCTTTCAATGTTTCTTGATGAGGTTGTTATGGAAAGGGCACCCTAATGGGCATCCTCGGATACCCCCGGATCTCCTATTTGCTACGCTACATCGACCCCTGGGACAATTAAATGAATTTCCCTCGCTTTACCGCTGGCCGAATGCTGGCTTTTCATTGGTTCCATCATCATTTTGTGATGGGCGAGTGGAGTGTACGCTATGACGTTTCGTATCGATTTTCTGCGGCTGATTCAAAGTTTTATTAGTCAATTGTCCCAGGGGTCGATGTAGCGTAGCAAATAGGGAGACCCCGGGGTATCCGAGGATGCCTAATGGGGATTATTGTAACATCATCTTTCTTTGCTTCTTATTGTAACATCATCTTGATGAGGTTGTTGTGGAAAGGGCACCTTAATGGGGATTATTGTAACATCATCTTTCATTGCTTTTTGATGAGGCTTCTTTCTCAGGGGCGTCAAAAGTAGGGATTGTGTGGTAATGGGTAAATGTAACATCATCTTGATGAGGTTAATATGAGGTTGTTGTGGAAAGGGCACCTTAATGGGGATTATTGTAACATTATCTTTCATTGCCAGAAAAATGTACATAATCATGACTGTTTTTTTTTTTGAAAGATGATGTGACAATAATCCTCACTAGGGTGCCCTTTCCATAACAACCTCTTTGTCTTGTTTTTAACATACATACTAGTACTTTGTTTTGTTGGGCAGAGGCCTTACAGAGTACAGAGTTAGGAGAATCATCAAATTTGGGCTTTTCCAAGACTTAAGTGAACCATACCTCAATAGAAACTGTTAAAAGTACACCAAAAATCAAATTCTGTCCATAACAGCACAGACATGGCAGCATAATTTACTTTATTCGTTCATCAGAGGTAGGCAATGCCCTTCTAATCAACCAAGGGCTGTAATCTCAGCACTCCAATATGCATCTAACATGTAATTTTCACTATACCATATAAGACTAGATGGACTAAAATCTTTACTGGCTTGTTTTCTGTCTAGACAGCAGGGTTTAGAAATTTGAAGATTCTGATTGAAAGTAAGCCACTGATCTTAAAGCCTTGGCCAATATTCACCAATCATTCTTGAGAATATTCTTAGTCTTATTCTCCAAGGTTTTCTAAATTTGTAAGTAACACAAAGCATGGTTTAGCCAATCAGAGGTTGTGTTACACACAAAAAATTTAATGTAGAAAATTCTGGAGAACAAGACAAAAAACGTTCCTAATAGGGTTTAGTTAAGAATAATTCATATTTTCAACTCAAATCAGAATCACCTCCTCTTTCCGCAAGGAGCTCCAAATTAATGTTTCCAACAAATCAAGTTGTTTTTTTTTTCAAAAAGTGATTGTGTGGTGTTAGATCAAAGCTGTTTTACAAAAAGCCACCATGCATCTGTTGTTTATTTCAACATTTGGCAATCTTCTAACATCTGTCTCAAAATCCATGCTAATTACTTGTCTCGTTAACTCTTTACCAAACGACAAAATTTTAGACTGGTCCAAAATGAAAGCATTTGCAGACGACAAGATAAAAGTGCCTGGAAATTTAAAAATTGTTTTAGGAAGGGAAGAAAACATTGTGGGAAAAGGAGAAAATGCTGGTTACCAGCATTTTTTCCTTTTCCCACAATGTTTTCAGAAAACTTCATTCTCAGAGTAGTTAAAAGTCGGGATTGTGTGGTAAAGACTTAACCCGTCACTACACAACCCCATATTTTAACTCTACCACTTGACCCAGTCCAAATTGGAAGTTCCTTGCAGACAACAAATCAAATAGTGGAATTTGTGTCTGAAAGAGTAGAAAACATTGTAAGAAAAGGAGAAAATGCTGGTTACCAGCACGTCTTCCTTTTCCTACAATGTTTTCAAAGGCTTCACTCTCAGGGTCATCAAAAGTCAGGGCTGAGTGGTTACAAGCATCACTACTGGTGCAAACACTGGGCTACAAGTGCTTGATTTTGAGTGAAAATTCCGAGCCAAAAAAGGGACATAACTACATTAAATATACTTTGATAGTTACTTGCCTCTTTGAAAACAGCTGGCTAACATGTCTGAATATCGTAACTTTTGAAACCACGGTGGAAAAAGGATAAAATACTGGACAACATTTTCTCCATTTCCAACTGTTTTTTTACCCATTAACAGAAAAATAAAGTTCTTTGAACAACACTGAATTTGTTGTCCTTTGAAAATGTAATAGCAGGTACATTTGTGGACAGTGCGATCAAGATAAGCCTGCACAAAAATGATATGCAAGGATATAATTGGACATTATAAACAAGTCAGCCTTTGAAATTTGAATACTCAATTTTTTTTCCTGTCAGCTTATTTTCATTTATCCCTTTTACTTGACAACAAAACCTTAGACTCATCCAAATTGAAAGTGTTAACTGGCCACATGATAAAAAGGGATTTGAATGATGACATGTTTTTTGAAAAGGCAAAAAATGTAATTTCTAGCATTTTCTTCCTTTCCCTCAATGTTTTCAAAGGCTTGTTCGTTACAGTTGTCTGATACTTTTAGTATAGGATTTTGTTTACTCTCATCAATCTTTACACATCTGTCTCAAAATCAAAGCTAATTAATTGTCAAATTAACACTTAGCAATTGACTGACTGCTATATCAATATGTAATCATAAATTCATAGAGCTTTGTGCAACTTAGTAATTGGTAATGTGCAGCACAAATCAAGACTAGACTGACCAAATATGCATTGTTCTATCCAGAAAGCTGTTTGAAATATTAGCAAAATGTTTAAATCTTTTTGACCACAAAACTAATGTTCTTTTAACCCTTTACCACACAACAAAACTATGGACAGTACCAAACTGAAAGCACAAATGTAGCTCAAATGATGATTTTTGTCTTTGATAGGGTAGAAAACATTGTGGGAAAGAGAAAATGATGGTTACCAGCATTTTCTCCTTTTCTCACAATGTTTTCAAAAACCTTCCTTCCCAGAGTCCTGAAAACCAGAGATTGTTTGATAAAAATTTAAACAATTAACATACAAGGTCTAACTCTAGAAAACCACCAAGCAAGCAACAGCCTGTAAATGAGCATTGAAAAGGAGCAGTTAATAGCAACAAGTCCTAATAAAAAAGGTTTTCTAAAGCTGGATTGAAGGCATTCTTAAAAGTCCGTGTTTTAGGGATGAAAATGACAATTACAGTCTAAATCAAAGTGTTGAGAACGCTAAAGTGGTACATGTCAAGGAAGCCCTTGTGTGGAATTAATAACTTGAAAGAAAAAGACAAATATTATTCAAATATTGGCTTAAAAGTTATCCAACTAAGCAAATGAATACCTTTTTAGGTTTTGGTTGAAGGGAGAGTACTCCTGACAAAGTAAGTTTTAGTTGTGTATTGGTGTTCTCTGTTTGGTCATTAGCAGTCAAGAGTAATGTCCCTTGACAGTTTGATGCATGAGAGATAGAGAGAGAAACCATGTGAATACATCGAATAAAGTTAAGTTTGTACCTTAAAAGTATGATTTTGAAATATCTTTAGCAATGAACATTTAATTCCCAACATGTAGAAAAATCAAGCCTGTTATCTGCACCAACATGTAGAAACATCAGGCCTGTTTTTGGCAAAGTATTCCATAAAATTAACAGCATTATTTATGCAAAGTATAAATCTAACAGCTTACATACTGGCTCCTTTGTTTGGACCAGGTCTGTATTTTTCAGAACGACCTGTCTTAACAATAGAATGCACGAGCGCAGGTCTATCTCAGCATGTGCTCAGGTTGTTCCATAGATAGAAAACCTGCCCACATGCTGGAAAGACCTGCTCCCGTGCAAGAAAGACCTGTCCATGTGCAATTGATGGATCTTGAGCCATGCATGCAGACAGGTTCGTGAAGGACATTGGTACTCGCGCGATCGATACTGATTTTTATGAATTTGTAAATAACAGGAAAAATCTTGTAAATATACTTCTTTCTGGTAAGACAGATTTTAATATATTTTTTATTGGTGACCAACTCAGCAATTCTTTGATAATTTTTTTCACAGCGATCATTAAAAAAAGCTATCCACCCCTCCACCCTCCCCGTATTTACAAAATCTGCAGTCACATTAATGCCAATATTTAAACATTGCACATAAAGTGCCTTATCCTTAGGTTGTTGTTACATACATGTCATTATCTCATATCTAAACCCAACTTTTTTTTTGTTTTTCTAGTTTTCATCTAAATTAAATAGCAAAAGTGGCAAAAAGTTAATGACAGACGCCTGTTCTAAAACATGTCTCTAGTATTGTTCTAATTTGGTTCTAATGCACCCTACTTCTTGTGAGACCGACTGTTGATTTGTCCGTATTAGCGCAGTTTAGCCTCTGGAGACAAAAAGCCCTCTTGTTATTTTTCTTATTGTGAGAAAAAAAAAACTGACATAGGAGCACTGTCCTTCTATGGCTGACCCGGCACAGCTAGCATCAAGAAAGCAATTTGAGGGGCTCGATCACTCCCATAGTCAAATGATCAGAATCGCTTTGAGACCAACTGTCCTAGAAGCTCGACCCCAGGTCCCAGGCTTGTGCCTCTTTGGAAGTGACTTTGTATGACTGAAAGTGGTGTAAAACGCCATTCATTCATTGAGTCAATCAATAAATGAATATAGACCTATGGCCTTACAGAACTGGATGAATTAGTGCAAACGGACAGACCGTAGAAATGAAAACACAAGTCTTACCGGCAAAAGCTGAAATCCATGAGTATTTCAATCAATTCGAACCTAAATTGAGCAATGAACTCACTCCTAGAGCATCAAAAACCTTATCATTGTTCTATTTTGGTTCTAATGCACCCTACTTCTTGTGAGAACGACCAGGGCACGAGCTTCACAAAACACCTCGAGAGGAACTATATAAGCTATAAGCTTACGTTCTAATCCTTTTCTTACTTAAATTTATGTCAATCTAGTCTTTGTAAATTATATGAATAAACTATGTTTAAACTAAAAACCTTATCCAAGTTTAAAAAAAATAAGGTTGATGCTCACGAGGTGTCAGTTTCAAGTCAACATTAATGTTCAAGCGAGAGAATAAAACTGATAAATAAATGAAAAAGAAATACCCAAAAGTTAAAAAAAAACATAAAACATGTTTTGCGCTTCCTTTTGTCATCAAACGTATCTATTCTTTTCGAAATGGCTGTCAAGTCGTCAGCTCAATACTGGTGGTGGCCGGTATGTAAGTCGGATATCGACCTCGTAAATCGGTCTTTCCGTATAAGAACGACCAGGGCACGAGCTTCACAAAACACCTCGAGCGCTTCGCGCTCTCGGTGTTTCGTGAAGCTTGTGCCCAGGTGTTCTTATACGGAAAGACCTCATACTTAGTCAATATCCTATACATATTCTATACAAGTTGACCTTGATCTGGACTGACCATGTGAGTAACTGCATGCATGTGAACACTTCTTCACTACTCAATCCCAAGATTTAATCACTCTGAGACTGAAGGCTACTGAAAACACTGTGGGTACGGGCGTTTTCTCCTTTCCCAACAGAATTTTTCTGTCCTTATTACTTAAGCTAGGTTCATGTTGTTGTCTTAAAATCTGAGCTCCAGATAAGAGGGAGTGATAGCATTCTAAATCTGTTATTTCTCTTCCAAACCCTTTGTTGTGAGTACTCATTAGAATCATCTTAATGAGACGATTCTAATGAGTACCCATAGCATAGGGTTTCATGGAGAATAAATAATATTTTCAATTATGAAATCAAAATCACTCCCTCTATCGGGAGCCCTGTAAAATGCTTTCACTTATTTGCATAGTGTAGAAAGGTCCAAATTTGAATAATAAGGTAAGAGAACAGTGTGGGAAAGGGAGGAAATGCTGGTTACAAGCATTTTTCCTGTTCCTACAATACTTTCAAAAGAATTATCTCCTAGTGTTATTAAAACTTTGGATTAAACTTTTGTTAAACCTGTGTTTAAGATCACCTGTATCATGTCATTGCTATAAATTTTGACAGAAAAACAAAATTTAGACTTGTCTCAATGGGGGCATTTGCAGATGCTAAATTGTTTGTCCCACATAGAGAAAACATTGCAGAAAAAGGAGAAAATGCTGGGTACCAGCTTTTTCTCCTTTTCAAATATTGTTTTCATCAGAACCAAAGGTTGTGAAAAACCAGCATTGTTCAGTATAGGGTTCATTGGAAACTGTTTCCATTCTTCATCACTTCATGCATCAATTGGATTTAATTTGCATAGTAAGATCACCTGCAGTAAGAAACCACTTGTCCTACTTCCTACCTAAACAAAAAACTCTGGCTGAGCCCATGTTTGACTGCATTATCAACAGTCTAACCATCTTTGTTCCTTCTTTATATCAACAAGTCACGATTTTCAAATAAAAAACAAATAACCAATCAAATTTTGAAGTTCACACACTGATTTCATAAATTTCTTTCGCTTGATGGAAACAAAACTGGATAGGTTCACTTACCTGTGAAATATTTTTGAGACTTAAATTACTTCACTTACCTGGAAAGAGAAAGAAAAACAAATTAAGTGTAATGAAAGACAGATGAAAACTTGTTAGAGGTTTATAATTTTTTTCACAAGAGTTAACAAGCTATAAACTCAGTGAAAGCTTAATCCTTTTCACACACACAAAATCTTTGCTGGTGCATCCATATTAACCCTTAACCACGCAGCAAAATTTCAGACCTATCCAAATCGAAAGCATTTGCAGACGACAATTTCAAAGTGGCCCAAATGATGCAATTCTTCTTTCATGGGTTAGAAAACATTGTGGGAAAAGGAGAAAGTGCTGGTAATCAGCATTTCCTCCTATTCCCACAATGTTTTTCATAGGTTTCTTTCTAAAATTGTTAAAAGTCGTCATTGTGTGGTGAAGGGTTAAAAGTACTTTTTGCAGAGGACACATTACACTTATTTCAAATGTTGATTTTGTCTTTGGAAAAGGAAAAAAACATTGTGTAACCATGTTTCTAGAAAGCCTCCCTTTTCAGGATCATTACAACATTGAGTTGTCTGGTTGACATATTGTCCACCTGCTGGCAGCTTCTTTCTTCCTACATCATACCACTTTGATAAAACATTATGGCAAAAAGAGATTGTTCATGGGGAGCATTCAACTCCTTCAGTCACAATAAATCTATTAGTTTTAATACCTCTACCCATCTTTGCAAGCCAAGGATACTAACTCCACTTTGTTTGTTACGTACCCTTGGTCGCTCGCCTCTTTAGGAATCGAAACTCCCGCTGCGCCACCTATCGAATATCACGAGTTGTGTAACCTTTGCTGATGTTATTTCTGACCAATCAAAATGCACCTAATAAAATTTGTTAGGCTATGCATCAAATACGGCTATGCTTTAGGATTCATCACATCAAAAACAAGACGAAAGATATACGATGATTCGCAATTATTGGCTGTAGAACCCGTCCTAATATTTCACATAATTGATTGTGACCGTGATCGTCTACTCTTTTTTTGGCAAATTTTCATCACAAACATGACAACTTTCGTTTTTGACGAGCGCCGCCATTATTGTTTTCTGCTTTGCGAAAGATATCTTGTTACGGATGGTTTAATTGGACGCGATGGGTTTTGATCGCATCCAATGAAATGGCGCAGCGGGAGCTTCGATTTTTAAAGAGGCGAGCGGCCAAGGATACTACCTTAGTATCCTTGGCTTGCGAAGATGACCTCTACCTCACAATGTTGAATTTTAAAGAACATGAGAAAGAATCCTTAAAACATTTAGGGAAATGCAGAGAATGCTGATAACCAGTATTTTTCTCCTTTTCCTACAATATTTTCTACTTTGTCACAAACATATTCCCATATTGAGTCACATTTTATCTGTTGTCTTCAAATTCTTTCAACTTGGACAAGTCTAAAGTTTTGTCATTTGGTAAAGAGTGAATAGAGTCGGAAAAACAGCAAGTACCAAGAAATAGCTGTAACAAAGATAGACAGCTATTTGCCAGCAAATGGGCAAGGCCCTTAGAATAAACATGTCTACATTTTTTACAAATGACAAATTTTTATTTACTAATTTGTTATCAGTACCAAAAACCTGGTAAAAGCCAACACATTACAGCGACACTTAAAAAAGAAATCAAAACGTTGAGAATGCTGAAGTGGTATTTGTCAAGGAACGCCACTGAATGGAATTAATAATTTGAGAGAAAAAGAGAGATACTGGTCATGAAGCTTATTTCAATAAACAAGAGGGCCATGATGGCCCTGTATCGCTCCAAGTGCTTCTAATAACCGTAACTAGTTTGGTCTTATTCTAGAGTTTCAAAATGTCCATTGGTTTTACTTGCCTCTTTCATGTTAATTACTGTGAACCCTTCAAAAGCCCCAGTAACTGTGACTTAGGCCTAAGATGCCAGAATGGAACTAAGCTAAAAGTCCCTATGCTTAATTCGAAGCATACCATACAAAGTAAATTTTGTACTTCATGAACTGCCAGTGCACTTTACTGGAAAGCCAATAAAGTTTTACAAACTTCTGTTTTATCAAATAATGAAAATTAACGATAAAGCTACGCCCTCATTTATCAACTTATATTCGGATTCTATACTACATGGTCTGTCTGTCTCTGTCTCATTGGCCAATTTCAATTTCTAGATCAACTATAATTTTGAAATCAAAATCTGCTAGATGTAACTTGGTTTTCTTTAAAACTTCTGTAGCAGCCAAAAGGAAATAAATGGATGTGAAAAGGTGTAATTCATATCATACCAATTAAAAGTATAGAAATTATTGTACAGGTGACAATCTGTTAAATTTCAAATGTTAGTTGTTGGCAGAAAAAATAAATTCAAAACTTGGTCAGATGTTGCCAGGTAGCTTTCTTTTATTTACCATTTACCTAGTTTTAAAATTCACTTTTCTGCCAGCAACTAACACATGGACTGACTGTACAATGACATCTTCACAATAACTTTCATTTTTTCATATGGTATGATTTATTACTTAACTCTTTACCACATGACAAAATTTTAGACTGGTCCAAATTGAAAGTATTTGCAGACGACAAAATAAAGGTGACTGAAAAATTGTAAGTTGTTCTGGGAAGGGTAGAAAACACTGTGGGAAAAGGAGAAAATGCTGGTTACCAGCATTTTCTCCTTTTCCTACAGTATTTTAAAAAGGCTTCTTTCTCAGGGGCATCAAAGTACGGATTGTGTGGTAATGGGTTAAATGCATTTTGACACTTGCATTGTTTGCTACTGACTGCTATTGGGCTCTCAGTTCATAAAGATGTCTATATGAATCTACTACAATTATAATGATATATGCCCTTTTCAATGCGATTTCAGTGATATCAAGAGAATCACTTGCTCATTCATATGTGACTGACGTCACGTAAAAGGGAACATAAGGGAACTCTAAAAATTGTCAGTCCTGGTCAGATTGCATAGGCTGACCAGGGTCGATACATTTCCCTTTTATGATATTTTCTGAATGGTCATTCGCCCATGTTATACAATTATTTTTTAACTAAATGCTTAAATTGACCTGCACTATTGTTGATTTGTTTTTGTCTAATTGATGTAAGGGATCAAACCCACAACCTCCAAGTATTGAGTCAAATACACTAGCCTCTGAGCTACCTAGCCCAACCACAAAATTGTATGGTAAAGGATTAACAAAAAGGTATACAGCATAGTAGTCGCAGAGTCTTATCATTTCCTTGAAAAATATTTGTCCGTCCGTATGCTTATGTAAACAATTGTTCCCAACTCTCTTGGGCTCCAAATGATCTATTCATCATTGACAATAGTTCACAGAAGAATGTGCTTTTTTATGTTGATAGTCATAATCCCTCGATATTTTTTTCCAGACATTTTTGTGATGATAAGCAATAATAATTGGAAGATCTATAGAAAAAACAGGGTCTGGTAACCTCATTAAGTGTTTTCTCTTTTTCTTCCTTTTCCATTTTTATTTTTGTCTCTCAACTTGTCTGATGAGCATTACCATAGTCACAATAAGTCCATATCTAATAAGCATTACCATAATCACAATAAGTCCACATCTAATAATGATCCATGCATATTTAAATGTTTAGGTCGGATATTTCATTTGCTGAGCCAATGATGATAGCTAAATTGAAACTAGTCTTTGGAAGTTTAAGCCTTTACCCCGTAAGACATTTCTATGGTATCTCTGCTACTGGAATTTTACCCTTTATACTTTCTTGCTCAAGGTCCTTAGACTGTTTATTAGAGATGAACCCTTTTTGAGACAGACGAAATTTCAGATTCATCTTGTATCAGAAGTACTTGCAGATGAGAAACTGGCCGTGGCTCAATGATGGAAATTGTGTTTGTCATGGTACAAAACATGATAAATACATGGCACTGATCCGATCACTTGAGCTCTTTCAAA
Source organism: Tridacna crocea (assembly GCA_943736015.1). Lineage (NCBI taxonomy): Eukaryota > Metazoa > Mollusca > Bivalvia > Cardiida > Cardiidae > Tridacna > Tridacna crocea. Next base: position 48,645,283 of record OX031062.1, read on the forward strand.
TTTTCATCTGAAAATGCCTTCAATTCGGACAAGTCTAAAGTTTTGTTCAACATTTTGAATAGATAGAGACAGACATATAGGCAGACAGAGAGAAAAAACAAGAGGGCCAAGATGGCCCTGGATCGCTCACCTGAATTTTTGAGAGGACCATAGCCTTTTTTTTTTTTGAAGGTATTGAAACACTGGAAACAAAATCATTATTTTGCCAAGCAATTTTTAAAAGGTCACCTGTAAAAGTCCTCTCAAAATCTGACCAGCAGTTTCAAAAAAGAAGAATTTTTAGGAGTTTCTTAATTTCCGTACAGTGCAAGTAGCCCCCATTCGCTAGAGCCATGTTTCTTGACCTATCAAAATTTTGCGAACACATTTTGAAAAAGGCCATTCAAGGAATATTTCCGTGAAACAATTTTCAAATCTGACCAGCCGTTTCAGAGAAGAAGAATTTTCAAGAATTTCTTCATTTCCATATAGTGCAAGTAGCCCCCATTCATCAGAGCAATGTTTCTTGACAAATCAAACTTTCATGAACAATTTTCGAAAAGGGTCACCCAAGGAATATCTCTGTGAAAATTTTCCAAAATCTGACCAGCCATTTTAGAGAAGAAGAATTTTAAAGAATTTCTTCATTGCCCTATAGTGTAAGTAGCCCCCATTCACCAGAGCCATGTTTCTTGACGAACATCTCTGTGAAATTATTTTAAAATCTGACCAGCCATTCGAGAGAAAAAGAATTTTTAAGAATTTCTTCATTTCCCTATAGTGCAAGTAGCCCCCATTCACTAGAGCCATGTTTCTTGACGAATCAAAATTCTGCGAACACTTTTTGAAAAGGGTCATCCAAGGAACATTTCTGTGAAATTATTTTAAAATCTGGCCAGCGGTTAAAATTTTTTAAGAATTTCTTCATTTCCCTTCATTTCCCGCAAGAAACCCCCATTCACCAGAGCCATGTTTCTTGATGGATCAAAATTTCGCGAACAATTTTTGAAATGGGTCACCCAAGGAACATCTGTGTGAAATAATTTTAAAATCTGGTCAGCGGTGTCTGACAAGAAGAATTTTTAAGAATTTCTTCATTTCCGCATAGTGCAAGAAGCCCCCATTCACCAGAGCCATGTTTCTTGACGGATCAAAATTTCGCGAACAATTTTTGAAAAAGGTCACCCAAGGAACATCTGTGTGAAATTATTTTAAAATCTGGCCAGATGTTTCAGAGAGGAAGATTTTTAAAGAATTTCCTAAAAAATTCTATTTCGTTGCCATGGCAACCAGAGTTTTTGACGGAATCAAATTCTGTGAACAATTTTTAAAGAGGACCTCCCAAGGAACATTCCAGCCAAGTTTGGTCCAAATCCGCCCAGCGGTTTAGGAGGAGTTGATGTTTAAAGAATTGTTGACGACGCACGACGGACGAAGGACACCGGGTGATCCTAAAAGCTCCCCTTGAGCATGTTGTGCTCAGGTGAGCTGAAAAATCAGGAAACAAAACTATTAACTCAGTGGCAGGACCTCATATAATTTTTTGCACAAAAGAAGGAAAAAAAGGTGGATTTATCCTCCAAATTGTTAAGAAAATATTTTTCTACCTGGATCATTTCTCAAAAATATCTGTTGGCTTTCTTCAATGCAATCACCACCTTTCAAGAAAATTTTGAACCTACAAATTTGCACAGACTGCCAGACATTATCATCAGGCCTGAAAACTAAGCCAATTTTATCTGAGTGCAGTGGAAATGTTCCATAGAGTCATCAAATCTCGCCTTTTGATCATCAAATAATATTCTCAGAGAAAAAAAATATATAAAGATAGACTGGGACTGACATATGCTCTAATGAAGAGGAGCTCTATTAATAATTCTGACAGTCTATCTGTCAGTCATTAGACTTTATTGTCAGATTTATATGGACTGACTCCTGGCAAACTTCTTTAAAACCATGAGCCATTTAACCCTTAACCAGATGATGAAAATTTTGACACAAGTAAAACTGAATCATGTGCAGATAACACTTCAGAGTGACTTCCCTGTGGTCTGCAAATGCTTTCAGTGACTTAACCCTTTACCACACAATCCCTGATTTTTACAACCCTGAGACTGAAGTTTTTGAAAACATTCTGGTTACCAGCATTTTCTCCTTTTTCCACAATGTTTTCAGCCCTTCCCGAAACAAATTTCAATTTTTTAATAGATTTGTCATCTGTAAGTACCTTCAATTTGGACCAGTGTAAAATTTTGTAGTTTGGTAAATGGTTAAAACCAAGCCCTGGTTGCTCAGTCAGTAGTGTTCAGGACTTGAGAACAGGGGGTCGTGGGTTTGATTCCTGGCCAAGCAGATTTCTTTCAGAGGATTGATGATAGTCATTCCTCTCTCACCGCTGTCAATTGTCTCCACAATGATTATGTGGTAAAGCAGCTGCTATAGGCTTGGAAAGAAAATTGTGCTGAGTACTGGTAAAAGAAGCTCCTAGAAAGTATGGATAGGTGCTCTGGCTGTCACGATATAACTAAGTAACACTAAAAACAGCATTAAACACTATACAAGCCCAAGCATTTTCTCCTTTTCCCGCAATGTTTTCAAAAGGCTTCCCCTCAGGGTCCTTAAAACCTGTGAATGTGTGGTATTTTTTTCCTTTTTGTTGCCACGGCAACCACAGTTATGGGTGGAATTCAATTCTTTGGACAATTTTGGTAGAACTTCACACAAGGAACATCCCTGCCAAGTTTCATCAAGAATGGCCAAGTGGTTTGGGAAAAGAAGATGTTTAAAGAAATTGTTGACGGACGACAAACAGCGGGTGCTGGACATAGGGGGATCCAGTAGCTCACCTTCAGCACTTTGTCAGCTAATAAAGTTGAAGGAAAGATAGCAATCTACACAGGCTGACATGGTTCAGAGCTTTTCGCTTTTTTTTTTTAGAAATAGATTATCTGCATGTCAAAGGACTGTTCTACCCAAATATCAAGTTACTGCTATCGAAACTGGATCTTAACGATCCAAATTATTGTGATATCTTACTTCATATAGCACATCATGGACATGCATTTAAAGTTTTTAACCCTTTACCATACAGCAAAATTTCAGACCTATCCAAATTGAAAGCATATGCAGATGACAATTTCAAAAAGGCTCAAAATGGTGCAATTTTGCTTTGATAGGGTAGAAGACATTGTGGGAAAAGGAGAAAATGCTCAGGTTACCAGCATTTTCGCCTTTTCCAACAAGTTTTTCAAAAGGCCTCTTCTTCAGGGTCTTTAACGCATTACCACACAATCCCTACTTTTGATGCCCCTAAGAAAGAAGCCTGTTGAAAACACTGTAGGAAAAGGAGAAAATGCTGGTAACCTTTTCCCACAGTGTTTTCTACCCTTCCCAGAACAAATTTCAATTTTTCAGTCACCTTTATTTTGTCATCTGCAAGTGCTTTCAATTTGAAGTAGTCTAAAACTTTTTTGTTTGGTAAAGAGTTAAAAGTCGTCATTGTGTTGTAAAGGGTTTTAATGATCCAAAGTTAATGTGATGTCTTGATTAGTATAGCTCATCATGAAGACGATTGAAGCTTTTTAAACTCCTTATGCCAGAATGTGGCACAAAGTTATCTCCAATACCTTCCTCTTACATAAGTTTATCTTTTTTGGATGACATTGCCAATCACTGGAGCACATTTAATTACAAAACAAATTTCATGTGTGTCTAATTAGGCTCAGAAAGAGAAAATTGATTTGTTTTTGTGCCTGTTTGCCTCAAATAGAATGGTGTCAAATTAGATCATCCACTGGTTTGATTTTTACCCTTTGACTTTAGTCTTTACCAGACAACAAAATATAAGACCTGTACAAATTCTATTAAAAATTAACCCTTCAGCACACAATCCCCACTTTTTACGACCCTGTGCAAGAAGCCTTTTGAAAACTGTAGGAATGATTTTGTTGTAACTATGAAAGTGCTTTCAATTTCGACCAGTCTACAATTTTGTCATTTGGTAAAGAGTTAACCCTTTACCAAACAATCCCCCGTTTCAGGATCCTGAGATAAAAGGCTTTTGAAAACATTGTGGAAAAAGGGGAAAATGCTGGTAACCAGCATTTTCTCCTTTTCCCACAATGTTTTCTAACCCACTGGAAACAAATTTCAATTTTTGTGCTCTGTTTATTTTGGCGTCTGCAAATGTTTTGAATTTGGACCAGTCTAAAATTTTATCGTTTGGTAAAGAGTTAACAGAGTGAACTATTTCAGTCTCTAGAAATGATTGAATTTTTGCAAATGAAAGGCTTCAGTATTCCATCAGTATGCCAAGTATAAATAAGATTGTTTGTAATCAACAATTTATTACAGGAAAGAAGTAGAATTTATTACATATGTTATGGTCTGTTTAGTCCTTTACACAGTAATCCTGTCTTATAGCAACCCTCATGGAGAAAAGGAGAAACATTGTGAGAAAAGGAGAAAAAAGAAACTCCTTTTCTCACAACATCTGCTACCCTTCTAAAAACAAATCCCTTCAGCCAATCATTTGTATGAGTAGTGTTTAAGTGTTTCATGCCCATTTCAATTTTATTACATATCTATTGCCATGACAGCAAAATGAATCCTGTCAAAATGACTATTTCCAGTCTTCAGAAAGAGATTGCCAAGCTGAGGATTTGAACCTGCGTCTTCACAGTCTCAAGTCCTCTATCCTGCTGACTACAATACCTGGGCTTAGCATCATTTGAGCCAAATTAACATTGCCATGTGCAAACATTTTCCATTTTGACAGGTCCAAAATTTCATCATGTGGGAAAGGATTAACTATTTTGGTTCCATAGACAGTCAAAGTGTTGAGAATGCTGAAGTGGTATTTGTCAAGGAAGCCATTGTGTGAAATTATTAATTTGAAAGAAAAGGAGAAAAATTATTTGAATATTGTCTTGAAAGTCAACCTACTAACCCTTTCCCAAACAATCCCTGGTTTTTACAACCCTGAGATAGAAGCCTTTTGAAAACATTGTTGGAAAAGGAGAAAATGCCGGTAACCAGCATTCTCTCATTTTCCCACAATGCTTTCTATCCTAGTGGAAACAAATTTCATTTTTTCAGTTACTTTTATGTTGTTGTCTGCAAGTGCTTTCAATCTGGACCAGTCTAAAATTTCATCCTTCGGTAAAGGGCTAAGCAAATGAATACCTATTGGTTTGAAGGGAGAGTACTCATTACAAAAGCTAGGATTATGTGTGTATTGGTGGTGTCCCTTTGATCATTAGGAATAATCAGCCCTTGAAAGTAAGATGCATCAGGTGGACAGAGAGAAACCATGTGAATATATTGAATAAAATTAAGTTTGTACCTGAAAACTATCATTTTGAAATATCTTTTGTCGTTAACATTTAATTCTCAACATTACAATCAATCATTTCGATCTATAAAACTTCATGCCCAATCAAATGGTGATGCCCATGATCATGAGATTAAAAAGCCATAGGATGAAGTGGTTTTGGAACAAAAAAGCTGAGGACCAAGCAATTCGCAGACAAACTTTGTATCATTGAGCCAATAGAAAGCTGAGTGAATGAAACTATTTTCAATAAAAATTTAGTATTTCCATGATTGGAAACACTCAGTGTATTTTCACAAGCCATTTCCATATCTTAGTGCTACCAAAAAAATCATTTGTCTGAGAAAAAAAAAAGTTTAACTGGGTTTATTTCCTTTGGCTTTGCACAAAATACAATACATGGTCTTCAAAATTCAATATTGAACTCACAGTGGTATTGTCTTCAACAAATACCACAAAAACAAGATTTTGTGGATGATTAAGACCAAGATCAGACTGCACAGAATAATTGGTCTCAAAAAAATGGAAAAAAGGAGAAAATTCTCTGTTTTAATTGCTACTGCACCACCCACTTTGAATAAACTTTATTGTATTTTTTCAAAAGCCTTATTATTGAAATAATCTGCCATGACATTTTATGTTGTAATGGAGTAAAATCCCTTTTTAAGCCCCTTCATAATATCCTAATCAGTTCTTGACACACAATTTAGATCCTGAAATTCCTTACACCAACTAATTGCATAATTCCGAGAGACATTATTTGTCTTATCTAGGGATGCATTCCAAGCTTTTCCAATTAGCTTTGCACTTTAAGGTACCATTAGATTTGATAAATTTTTATAATTTTGGTTAGTAACTTTCATTCCTTTATCTCACAAGTCACAAATATCAAACAGATGACGGCTTTTGAAAACATTATGGAAAATGGAGAAAATGCTTGTCACCAGCATTTCCTCCTTCAGACCCACAATGTTTTTTTTTTTCTCTTTTGATACAAATTTTATCATTTTAACCACAGTGATATATCTCCAGCTTTCATTGTGGTTGGGTCTAAAAGAAATTTATGTGTGGTGAAGAACATGGTTTGCCAGCATTTTCTTCTGACAAAAATTAGGATAAAACAACATGAAAAGAAGATTTGTTGTATTCAGGTTTAATGCCACTTTAACAGCTAGGGTCATATCATGGCGGTCGGTGACGCACATGTGTTTCCTGGATGTCTAATACCAGTAGTAACACAACTTTCTTTCCAAAGCCATCTACTACTTTTCTCTAATGCTTCAGCAGAAGTGAGGGGCGCAAAATACACCTGAAAGAAAGTTCGCCTCAACCGGGTATTTGCAGATGACAAAATAAAAGTGACTGAAAATTATAAATTCATTTTGTGAAGGGTAGAAAACAATGTGGGAAAAGAAGAAAATACCGGTTACCAGTATTTTCTCCTTTCCCACAATGTTTTCTAAAGGCTTCTTTTTAATGGTTATCAAAAGTAGGGAATGAGTGGTAATGGGTTAATATATCTTTTCATGCTTTTAAGGTCTATGGCCCCTGACTCTCATAATAAAAGATGGAAGCTGTCGAGATACGCCGAATAGTCTATACAAAAACATCCATGTTTGCTGAAGAATTAGGGGTCATACGTATGATTCATCTCGATAATCCTATTTTTCCTCTGGAGATACATGTATTGGATTTCTAACTCGTTCAAAATCACTCGTTCAAAATCACCTGAAGCAGAGGGCTTTTGAAAACAGTGTAGAAAAAGAGAAAATGCCTGCAAACCATGCTTTGTATCGGTATTATCCATAATTCAGCTATTTTCTGTACCTTTTTTGTTTGGAAAATACTTGCACAAAATGAGACTGAAGTTAGGGTTTCAAGGCTAAACTCTGCCAGGCTGAGTCCCTTCTCTGTGTACCATTAAAAAAACATGCTTCCTAATCAGTTTTGACCAACAATTACAGGTACTGTTTAAAAGAATTCCTTGCAAGTAATTGCATGATTCCATTGCATTATATCGTCCTAATTAATTACGCATTCTGTGCTTTTCAAATCTGCCTCACAAGCAGCCTCATCCTTTTACTTTAACCCTTTGCCACATAATCCCAAGTTTTAACAACCCTACCACAGGGGATCTTTGAAAAAATTGTGAGAAAAGGAGAAAATGCTGGTTACCAGCATTTTTATCTTTTCCCACAATGTTTTCTACCATCTCAAATTTCATAAATTATGCCATATTAGATTTTCATCTTCAACTGCTTCAATCTAAACCAGTGTGAAATTTTGTTGTTTGGTAGAGGAAACATATCTTTCACATCTATCGTTGCAATGGCAGCCAATGTACACCAAAATCTGAGAAACCCAAATTTGCTTGGTCTCTTTTTCCTACATTGTCTTTATACTCTTTCATCAAGAAATTCATTTGTCTGAACCATAATTTATGTGACAATCTGCGAATGCTTTTGGCTTGGAAAAGTCTACAATTCTGTCATTTGGCAAAGAGTTTGACCCTATATGACATCACAAAACTTTAATTTGGACCAAACAGAAAGCATTTGCAGATGTGCTTTTAATTGTTGTCCAAATGAAAGGATTCATCTGTTGAGTCACGTATAAAACATTGTTGGAAAAAGAGAAAAATGTTGTTTACTAGTATTTTTTCTCATTTGCCTACAATATTTTTGAAAGCCTTCTTCATCTGTGTTGTTCAGACTTGGGATTTTATGGTAGGGGTTCAAATTGCTTTACTGAATTACAAAATTTTAATCTTGTACATATTTAAACCATTTTACAGGTATTAATTTACAAGTTACTCAAATAATGTGATTTGGCACAGAATGGTCTACATTCCCCCAAATTGTTTTCAAAAGCCTTTCTTGCTCACTATTGTATATAGAAGATTTGACACAATTTTCGACTTGACTAAACTTGAAATCGGAGATGACAAAATATGTGTCAATTAGGTAAAATGGTAATTTCTGTCTTTGATAGAATGGAAAATGTTGTGGAAAAAGGAGAAAATGCTGATTATCAGTATTTTCTTCTATTCCCGCAATGCTCTCAAAAGTCTTCTTCTCCATGATTTCTCCAGGACTGCTAAAACTCAAAATTGATTGGTAAAGAGTTCAAAGGTCCACTCCTTTTATAATAAGGTGAACTAATTAGGTGATATCTTGACTAAATATTGCAAAATCGTGTCCATTTAGCTGGAAAAAGACACATTATGGACAAAACATCCTTGCTATTAACATATTTCAATGTTTTATTCAGAATACACAAATCAAGGATGTTTTGGCCATAATGTATCTTTTTTAAGCTAAATGGCCATGATTTTGCAATATTTAGTCAATTTTTTACTGACTAAAGGTTTCCATTTTGTTATACCAATCAGCATCAACGCTGCTTTTTGACAATTTTTTTACCGACTACAGATTCAGTAAAAGCAATGCAAAGAAGAAAATGAATGTTTTAACACATTACCACACAATGCCGACTTTTGACGACTTTTCGTATGAAGCTTTTAGAAAACATTGTGGGAAAAGGAGAAAATGCTGGTAACCAGCATTTTCTCCTTTTCCCACAATGTTTTCTATCTTTCCCTTAACAAGTTTCAGGTTTAAGTTACATTCATTTTGTTGCCTGCATTAAACCTTTAAATTTGGACTTGTCTAAAATTTTGTTGTATGGTAAAGGGTTTAGGATAGGGTACCTTAATGGGACTGGTGTAACATTGCCTTTCACTGCCGAAAAAAACATACGGATTCTGCTAAAACTTGGATAATCTGTAATAGATCAGCTGATAGATGCTGCTTCCCTGCATCCATTACAGATTAAGCCTGGCGTCCACTAGGACGCGGAGGGGACAAGGAAGCTTCGCGGTAAAAATAAATTGATTTCGGCATACCTTCCTGTGAGAAAACATCGATTCCGTACAGAAATGTTTTTATTCTCGGACTGTCCGCGGACTTCTTGCTAGCATACTTAGGATTGTCCGCGTAAACAATCCGGAATAGTTCCGAAAGTTCAGGCATGAAAGCGGATCGTTTCAGGACAATACGGACACGTTTAAGATTACACCAGGAAACGTTTGGGACAACCAGTTTCAGTGCACGACACTAGGCAGAGACGCTACGGAAATGCAGAGGTTGCATTCATAGTTCATATTAGAGTGCTTGGATCTCTCGTTTCATAGACTGACATCGACAAATTTGCAGTGTATCAGAGAAAATAACGTCGCTCTAGACAAACAAGGATTAAAATTACCACAAACTCCAGTCGACTGTTTTTTTCCTTGGTCGACTTTTTTTTTTGTCTCGGCATATTGTGTGCAGGAAAGATTAAAAACATGTCCACCCCTGTTGAAAGTCAAACTGCAAGTGACAGAGAAGTGATTTTGATAGGGAGTAGGTTGCCTAGATACGAAAGTCACGCGACATTTTCCATTCATTGTTCAGAGAGCATGCATACCGCGACCGCTCTGAACGTTCAGGAAAGGTTCCGCGAACCTTCTGTGTCGATTCCTCCTAGTGTCTGCAAGCTGTCCGCGTTGCTGAAGCTTTCTGGAATATATGCGGAATACTCAAGATGTCCTGACGATGTCCTGACGGCAACGCGGACAAGATGCCGAAGGTGTAAGGAAATTCATTTCTGCGTCCAAATTTTGCTCTCGATCAAAATTTCGACGCTGACAAAATTGCCGATCCGGAAGGCTTCGAATCCGGCTGAAGCATCTAGGACAACAATAAGAAGCCATCAGGAACATGCGGAAGCTTTGCCGAAAATTAAATTTGTTGTCCGCATGCTATCCGCGTATTGTCCTGGCCCTAGTGGACGCCTGGTCTTACCGAAGTCTAAATAGCCAAATCTGTATGATTTTGAAGATGGAAGGTGATGTTACACAAATCCCATTAGGTTGCCCAGTTCTAAACTTTTTACCAAACGACAAAATTTTACAATAGTCCAAATTGAAAGCAATTTCAGACAACAACATAAATGTGAAAAAAATCTGAGATTTGATTTGGACAGGGTAGAAAACATAGTGGGAAACGGAGAAAATGCTGGTTGCCAGCATTTTCACTTTTTCCCACAAGGTTTTCTATGGGCTTCTTCGTCAGTGTCTTTAAAAGTCGGGGTTGTGTGGTTAACAGGTAGAAAATATTGTGGGAAAAGGAGAAAATGCTGGTTACCAGCATTTTCTCCTTTTCCCACAATGTTTTCTAAAGGATTCTTTTTCAGGGGCGTCAAAAGTAGGGATTGTGTGGTAATGGGTTAAATAGCTTACAAGACAAATCTGATAGTTTCTCCTAGAAAGAATGCAGAAGCACAAAATGATTTCTTTCACAATCTTCACAGGAAAAGAATCTACATTCAATAACTCTTCACTTGCCATGCACAAGTTGAGTTGCTTTTGGCTGAAAAGCTAAGATTCACAATCAAACTTTATAGAATATGAGGTCAGATCTTGCATCCATGTTGTATAATGAATGTTTGATATTTATCTGGTCAAAAAAAATCTAGAAATGCACTATTGTAGTCTTTTATCTTCTAACTGAAACTGTAACTTGTACTTTGCGTTTCAAGTTTAACTCTTTACCAAACTGCAAAATTTTGGACAAGTCCAAATTAAAGCATTTGCAGATCACTAAATAAATGTGAATCAAAATTTGAAATTTGATTTGGCAAAGGTTAGAAAACATTGTTGGGTAAGGAGAAAATGCTGGTTACCAGCATTTTCTCCTTATTCCACAATATTTTCAAAAGACTTCTTTCTCAGGGTCATTAAAAGTCATGATTGTGTGGTAAAGAGTTAGCTCCTACTATGCTATGGAAAATATGTAGTGCCTTTTAGGACAGAGTAGATTAAGATCAGACTGCCCAGAATATGCAGTCTGATCTTACTTCTGCACAGTTCCATTCTTTAGAGAGATTTTTCTATAAAGCAGTCTTGAAAGCAGCCTAGAACTGCAAGAAGATATTGTGTTTCTTTGTACCAAGAATATTCTGGGGTAAAAGATATAATCTATTGTGATTTGCATGTCGTGCCAGTAAATTGTTCACAGACATGACCATTACATATTTCACACCTCACTACAATTGCTTTTGATGATAAAATATTTCCAAGATCTGAGACCAAATCTCATAGGTTTTGTCGAAGAAAGCATATGCAAATGCTTCCACTTTCAAAGGACTGAATTTCCCACTTTCATGGGTGAAAAATACTAAAATATTAAGTTGTTCCCTTTACTTATGTAGATGTACTTCAGAGCTACTGAAAGATATATCTCTTACCAAACAAACCAAACTGTTCTTCAAAAAGTGCAGATCAAGCTCAGACCCCATAAAAGATCTTATATTTAAAATATTAAAGCAATCAAATTATTTGTGTATGGCCTGAATTACCCTTAACCCATTACCATACAATCCCTACTTTTGACGACCCTGAGAAAAAAGCCTTCAAAAAACATTGTGGGAAAAAGGAGAAAATGCTGCTAACCAGCATTTTCTCCTTTTCCCACAATATTTTCTGCCCTTCACAAAACAAATTTCGAATTTTCAGTCACTTTTATTTTGTTATCTGAAAATGCTTTCAATTTAGACAAGCCTAAAATATTGTCATTTGGTAATGACTTAAGTCTTTACCAAACATCATACTAAACTGGTCTAAATTGAAAGCATTTGCAGACAACAAACTTAATGCAACTAACAATTTGTAACTGGTATCCAGAATTTTCTCCTTTTCAAACAATGTTTGCAACCCTTTCCAATACAAATTTCAATCTTTTTGTCACTTTTGACTTTGGCATCTGCTAATGCTTTCAATTGGGAACAGTCTGAAATTTTGCCTCCTAAATGACCTCAAGAGTTAACTCTTTACTCCATAGGTACTCATTTCTACGCATTGCTTGATGGAGCCTTTGGAAAACATTGTGGCAAAAGGTGAAATTGGTCGTGATGAGCACTCTCACCATTAAAAATTGTCACAATGTTTTCTATGCTATCAAAAGGTGTCATATATACATAAGAAACCGCTTCATCCTTGCATTTATTTGGGGTCAATTAGAGATACCAAAGAAGTACCTTATGGGGTGAAAGATTAACTGTAATAACATTGAGTCAAGCTCTATGAAAAGGGGGCATAATTCATCAGCGAAAAGTATCAGCCCAGGTCAGCCTTAAGGAAGACTGCAGTTTGACCTTGGCCGAAACTTTTCCGTGTTGCTGAATTTTCTGCATGTCAAAGGATCAGTGTATCTCATGATTCTGTCAGTTGCTAAACAAAATGGATTTTATCTCCAGAAATGTCAGGCACCTGTGGATTTCATGGACCCATAACCGTAATCATTATGATAATTTTAAAATGTTGTCTGCAAATGAATATGTACCAGTTTAAAGTTTTGTCATTTGGTAGAAAGGTTAAGTATTTCATATTTGCTGAATTCAAATGTTTTTTTTTTCCAAAATGATTAAAGGCTTTTTAATCATTTAGAAACAATAACAGCACTTAATGGCGCTATTTTTCTGAAACTGTAAAAGCTTTATGACATGTTCAATCTGTCTTATAAAATGGCTTTTTATTAACCCAATTTATGGATACAAATTTTTGATATGTCGCATGTTAGTATCACTCCTTTACCACATAATCCTGACTTTTGATGTCCCTGAGAAAGGAAGCCTTTGAAATCATTGTGGGAAAAGGAGAAAATGCTGTTAACCAGCATTTTCTCCTTTTCCCACAATGTTTTCTAAACTTTCTATTTCAAATTTCAATTATTGATTCATGTTTATTTTGCAAATGCTTTAAATTTGGACTAGGCCAAAATTTTGTCTTTCAAAATTCAATTTGTAGTTCAAAATTCTGGAAAAGAGTTAAGCTAACACTGAACAGTTCCTTCATTTCCAACATTGTTTTAACCCATTACCACACTTTCCCTACTTTTGACGCCCCTGAGAAAGAAACCTTTTGAAAACACTGTGGGAAAAGGAGAAAATGCTGGTAACCAGCATTTTCTCCTTTTCCCACAGTGTTTTCTACCCTTCCCAGAACAAATTTCAGTTTTTCATTCACCTTTATTTTGTCGTCTACAAATGCTTTCAATTTGGACCAGTCTAAAATTTTCTCGTTTGATAATGAGTTAATTGATATTCTACCTGCTGCAAACAATTAAAGTATCTTACATATTCATACAAACAACAGAAGATGTCAGTATTAACTTTTTACCATACAACAAATTTTAGACTGGTCCAAATTGGGTGCATTGCAGATGACTAATACAACATGACTGAAATGATAACATTAATTTTGACATGAAAAGGTAAAAAAAAAATTTGGGAGGAAAGGAGAAAAAGCTACTACCAGCATTACCTTTACTCTTTTTTTCCCACAAAGTTTTCAAAAGATCTACTTGTCATAAACCTTTACCATAAGGAAAAGTTTTAAGACTTGCCTAAATTGAAGGTATTTGCTTGTAGATGGCAAATTAAATGTTGGTAAAATTCTGGGACTTGTTTAAAGGAAGCTAGACAACATTGCGGAAACAAGAAGAAAATGTTGGTTTAACTCCTGGTTATGAGCCCCAAACTTCACCACTGAGCTTTACAGGACCACTTAACCTTTTACTCCATAGATATTCATTTTAACCCTTTACTCCATAGATACTCATTTCTACGCATTGCTTGTAGAAGCCTTTGGAAAACATTGTGACAAAAGGTGAAATTGCTCGTGACGAGCAATTTCACCTTTTGTCACAATGTTTTTTAGCTATCAAAGGGTGTCATATACACATAAGAAATGGCTTCATCCTTGATGTTATTTAGGGTCAATTAGAGATACCATAGAAATGCCTTATGGGGTAAAGAGTTAACGCATCAACAACAGACAGCTTTTGAAAACATTGTGGGAAAAGGAGAAATTGTTAGTTACGAGCAATTTCTCCTTTTCCCACAATGTTTTTCACTCGATCAGATAATTGTTTCCCCATTTGTCCATTTTTTTGGCATCATATGTTTATTTGCTGCTGAATGGGAAGAACCTAAAATTGGCATATGAGGTAAAGGGTTAAAATACTGAGGTTTCAGAAGATAGCATAGGCCTGACTATTATGACAAAGTGGTGGAAAGTGCAGACTGAAGATCAGTGGATCATGTATTCTGTGCAGTGTGTTCTTGATCTACTTTATTGGCAGAAAGTGATGTAAACAAAGCAAAGTTCTTAAAGGATCGATCAACTGCATCATGTACTGCCACAATTATTAAAGAGCATGCCCATGGGAGTCTCCAGTATTTGAATGTGTGTCAAGTAAGAGCCCTTTACAAAATAGCCGCCTGTCTACACTACCCAGAAAGAGACGGATATTCAAAAACATCTTTGGGAAAGGAGAAAATGCTGTTTACCAGCATTTTCTCCTTTTCCAAAAATGTTTTCAAACCCCATCAATGACAACTTTCATCACATAAGCCTTATTTGTCATTCTGCCATTATACTCTCAAGATGGACAAGACTAAAACTTTGCTGCTGTCTGGTAAAGGGCTGAAAAATCTAGGACCTGTTACAGACTATTTCCCTCAGGTGTCAAATCAACTTGATTCATCAAGGAAAATCAATTATCACTCCATAAGCAGTCAAACGATTGGGTTTATCGGTATTTATGTCTGTCACTTGACACAAGACTTCTCTTCCTGTGTCATTCCTGTTACGACAAAGGCGATAAAATAAAGTCTGTTCTTGTACAAAGAATGATTATCTATGCCTTAGTGTCACAAAAGCTTTTTTGAAAAACATTGCAGGAAGCAGAGCATATTTGTTGGGCTCCCTTATTTCTCCAGAAGTATGAAAAAATGGGTATTGATATCTTTCCCTTGACAAAAACTTTCTTGTCCTGTGTCATTTCTCTTTCAACAACAGTGATAAAATGTTGGGTCAATTTCTATATAAATTATGATTTGAAAAACATTGTATAAACACAGCATATTGCTTGGGCTCATTCCTTTGTCAATAAAGGCCATAAAATATAGTCTAAGTGGTTAACTTTCTTAAACTAAGACCAACATTTTAATAGCTGTTATTTTCATAATTTTTCTGCACTGAATTTTTTTTTATTTCATATATCTGGCAGTCTATTGGGTATTTAGGTGCATTGGTTCCTTAACTTGAAAGGGCATTTTGCAGACAATTAATGGAACCAATCAGCCTTTGAGTACTGAACAAAATAGAACTAGCAGCCTTAAGAGCTGGGAAACTGAGTATTCTACAATTCCAAAGCCTTTTTAGATAAAAATATCATTTTAAAACTATGAACATTGTAACTATATCCAAGAGCAAATTTTATATTTTGTCTGTTCTTGATGAAATCCTTTCTAAGAGCCAGTGAAATGTTTCTGTCATTACTAACAAAAGACAATCAGCAGAACAGGGTAAGCGTTGTTTTTTTTTTCCCGTTAGATCAGGCTACGAAGCATGTAAAATTAGAAAGACTGCACAAAGCTGCAGAATTTCTATCAAAGAAATGGATTCCTCACTAAATATTTCTGTATGCAGACTACCTGAGGAAAAAAATGTTTTGATCTGAATGCTCTCATTTTCTGGGTTTACACCCTAGAAAACAAAGTACAGCTTGTGTTAATTATTGCAGACAGTGTATATCTATACTGTATGCTAAATTATGTAGCCTATTCTGGGAAAAAAAACCATGAAATTATATCATTTTGTTGTTTTTTCCAATTGGAAAGGTTCATTTCATGTATTCAGAGCTCCAGAGGTTGGTTACTGCTATACGGCCCAAAAAAATCTTAGACTAGTCAAAATTGAAGGCATCTGCAGATGACAAAAATTGAAATTTGTTTTTGAAAGGGTCAAAATCAATGTGGCAAAAGGATCAAAATGTTTTTTTAAGTTAGTCATGTTTAATACAGTTTGAGTGACTGTTTAAAGAATGCGAGATGCTTTCAGTAGTACGTAAAACAAATACCTTCAAAGTTAATTTTCAAATAAGCATGGTGGCATTTTCTAATTTTGTATTACTGTATATAAACCATGTCACTTGGAAAAAGCACCTACCAGTTCTCATTATCCATTAAAAAGCATTCATGATTTCATTCCAGATTTAGAGGCAAATCTTTATTTGTAATTATTCCCGATGGCATATACAATACAAAACACTTTATTTTCTTCCAGGTATGCAAGTCATACAACATGGAATATACAAAGCAACAAACTACATATTGTCAAAAACGAGCGGATTACAAATAAATAATGAAAAGAAATACAATAAAGAAACTATAGCACAAAATACACGCAAACAGGCATATACACAGACATATAGACATAAAACACATGCACACGTTTGCATATTTCCAGAACGTAGAAAGGAGAAGAAGAAAAAGAAGAAAAAAAAGTTATGGTTTGGAAAAAACTGCAGCTAATTTTCAGATTTGTCGTTAAATAGAACAACTGCCATAATTATTGACTTTAAAAAAAAACAACCAAGTAATCAGACAACAATTTTGAAGATTTCCTTTTATGTGTGATACATATATGCGCTAAATGAATGAACTTCTCAGTCAGAGGGAAAATAAAAAGAACAGCAATAATACGAGGAGCATTTCTCGGGTAAAGGTCTAAAATATCAGGTAGTAAAAGTCCATTGCCAGTCAATGCACATGTGCAGTCTGATCCTGATCTGCACCAACTTCAATGCAAAGTGCAGGCTCAGGCTCACACTGCACACCCCGCACTGGTTGGCTAGTGTTCACAATGTGCACAATTGGTAATCTGAAATTTGAATTACTCTCAAAGACACTATATAGATAATGTTTGGCACGTGTGATAGCTAGATGTACATGAAATAAAAAAAAATCGAAAAGAAAAAAATAAAATCTAGTCTACATTAGCATGGTAATACGCAGTTGTAAGTGTCAAATAGGTAAAAAGTAGAATAAATACTAATAAGGAAAAGATTCGAGAAAGATAGCGATGATAATTGTGATCAGACCGTTTCTCTGTGACAGTCTGATCACAATCTACATCACCTGCTGGAAAAGAAAAAAAAAAGTCACACACACTTATAGCTTGAGTTTAACTGTTTTACCAATTAGTAGCATTTTAGACTTGCCAAACTTGAAGCAATATTGCAGACGACATATATCAGATAAAGCTAAAAATATATAACGATAATTGTTTGCAATGGTAAAGTAAACCCTCTGGGACGTAATCGGGGCGCGGGTGGGGGGGAGGTGTTCAGTAATGACGAGCGTATGCTCCTGTCCTCCCAATCCTTCACCATGTTATTTTTCTTAGTATATAAGCATTGAGATTACTATGAATTTTGGAACTTATAAAAAGGTAAATGTAAAGATAAAAGCTTCTTAATTAATAATAGCCTGCGTCGACAAAGAAGGGATAAATAGAACCGATTGATACCGAGTTTATCCGGGTTCTTTAGTTCGTAATCTCAACACGGCTGTGTTGTTGAAGAAATAACCAATCACAGCGCGGATTATTAATCGTGTTTTTACAGTATATGTTGAAAAGGACGCCTGGTCAATGAAAATACCTATCATTTGTAAGGTAAGTTACAACTATTTGTTTTGTTTATGTTTCAGCTATTGTGGAATGCGTTCTTTTTACCTCGATATCATTTTAGCTTCTTTCATAATCAATATTAGGAATTTACTAATTTTCACTGGATCAGCACCTGATGAGAATGACATAATTTTATCGTAACAGAATGTTGTGTTTGTCACTTGCTCTCCAGCTAGAAAAGATTGTCTTTGGTTGGCTAAGGCAGGGCAAGACAATAGATAATGCATTTCATCACCTACGCTTCCTGTGTTGCACAACTGACAAATTCTTTCATTATAGGATGTACCATTCCATCTACCAGTCTCGACAGGCAGTTTATGGTTTGCAGTTCGAAATAAAAACATACTGATTGCTAATGACAACGAAGCTGTGTTAGGTAAGTTTCTAAGCATGGTTCCTTTTTATAAAGACTGTAATTCCTTCCTTTACTGGACTTTAGTAAGTTGTTATGCCATTCTTGGATATACTGATCCTTTAAGTCAAAATTAATTAATTTATGTACTTGTTTAACTTTAGAGAGCAACACCATTTTTGACTCACTGCAAACAGATTAGCAAATCAGAAACTGTTTCTTTGAAATTTAAAACTAAACTTGCTTGAGAACTAGATTATCCAGAAAAATGCAATTTAACTCTTTACCAAATGACAAAATTTTAGACAGGTTCAATTTGAAAAAATCTGCAGATGACAAATCAAATGTGAATCAAAAATTGAAATTTGTCTTGGGAAGGGTAGAAAACATTGTGGGAAAAGAAGAAAATGCTGGTAACCAGCATTTTCTTCTTTTCCCATAATGTTTTCAAAAGCTCTCCCTTTAAGGGTGGTTAAAAGTTGGGATTGTGTGGTAAAGGGTTAAAATGGTTGGCGAATACCAGCACCACTTACCTTTGACCTCATGGACACATTACGAGAATTTCTTACAAAGGACTGCTTGAGGATGCTACATACAGACTCTAGGTCTTATATTGTAGACAAGTAAATTTTTTAAATTTTCTCAAAATTGAATTCTCTTTTTGACATAATATGACCCTAGGGACTAGGATGTCTTAGATAGCAGGCAAATACTTTGAACAACTTTAACAAAGGACCACCAACAGATGCTACATACCTTATATCAAAGCTTGAAGCCTTCAGGTTCCAGACAAGGTCTCTTTACATTTTCATCTACATCAATCCACTGAACTTTAAACTGGCATCCAAAATTTTACCCTTGAAGATAAGGTCAAGGACAAACGTGATTATGATGATAATTTCATTTAATCTTTTCCCAAACAATCCCATATGTTTTAACAATTCAGGAGGCCAGTTTTTGGACACAAAGTCGACAGAGAAAATGCTTAGTAACATTACCTGGAAACAGACGGCCACCCCCCCACATACACAAATTTTATTCCCTTGTAAAGATAGAAATCATCATTTGTGCTACTTTTAATTTGTTGTCTGCGAATAATTCAATTTGAAGAAGAGCAGAGTTTCGTTATTTTGATATTACATAACTGTGCATGATTGCTGATTACCTATGACTAGCTCAATGTCATCTTGCGTCTTGTTCAAATTGTTAAAAGCAATTTCTCCTTTATAATGCTGATTTTCCCTTATCTGACAGAAATAGTGTCAAAGTTGTCTGCTTGATATATGCAATTTCTCCTTCAGCCTCAATGATTTCAACATGTATTCCGGCTGATTATCCTTTACAAAACCCTTTATGATACAATCCAAAGTTTTAACCACCCTGAAAGAGAAAGCTTTAGAAAATATCGAGTGTAACCAGTATTTTCTCCCTTCCCCAAAATGTTTTCTGTGCTTTCAAAATATGTCTATATATGCTCATTACTTCGACAAGTCCAAAGTTTTGTTGTTTGGTAAAGAGTTGACTGGTATATAGGTATGTTTTTAGTCATTTCCTGGGAATCTATTACAGAGAGTTTTGAATATTGGCAGTCAATAATACATTGACAATCAAACTTGTTGAAAAGAATTAGTCCCTGCCACAACTCTTTCCTTACTACAGACAACATAAAAAAGCTTGTATAGTATAAGCACATGAGACTCTCCTCATCTTGCAGAATAACTGAATTTGTAGCTGTTGAAAACAGATCTATGTTCTTTATTTAATAGTTAACTCTTTACCAAATGAACATAATTTTTGATTCGTCCAAATTGAAAGCATTTGCAGACGATACATTAATGCATCTTAAAATCTGAAATTTGTCTTGGTGAGGGTAGAAAACATTGTGGAACAAGAGCGGCAAATTGTCGCAAGATACGCCCGTCTTACCCCAAATTGTAAAGCTGGGGCATGCCTCGGACAAAATTCAAGTATGAAAAACAACAAAGGGCAATAACTCAAAAATAAAGCAAGCAAGAGTTGTGATTCTGTGCACTGCACTCCCAATCGATGAGATCTATCCACCCATGAAATTTCATAACCCAAGCTAGTATAGTTTTGGAGATATGTTCCGGACAAAAATCAAGTATGAAGAACGACAAAGGGCAATAACTCAAAAATTAAGCAAGCAAGAGTTATGATTCCTGTGCACTGCACTCCCCCTCGGTGAGATCTATCCACCCATGAAATTTCATAACCCTAGCTAGTATAGTTTTGGAAATATTCACCGGACAAAAATCAAGTATGAAAAACGACAAAGGGCAATAACTCAAAAATTAAGCGAGCAAGAGTTATGATTCTTGTGCACTGCACTCCCCCTCGATGAGATCTATCCACCCATAAAATTTCATAACCCTACCTAGTATAGTTTTGGAGATATGCTCCGGACAAAATTCAAGTATGAAAAACAACAAAGGGCAATAACTCAAAAATTAAGCGAGCAAGAGTTATGATTTCTGTGCACTGCACTCCCCCTCAATGAGATCTATCCACCCATGAAATTTCATAACCCTACCTAGTATAGTTTTGGAGATATGCTCCGGACAAAATTCAAGTATGAAAAACAACAAAGGGCAATAACTCAAAAATTAAGTGAGCAAGAGTTATGATTCCTGTGCACTGCACTCCCCCTCGATGAGATCTATCCACCCATGAAATTTCATAACCCTAGCTACTATAGTTTTGGAGATATGCTCCGGACAAAATTCAAGTATGAAAAACAACAAAGGGCAATAACTCAAAAATTAAGCGAGCAAGAGTTATGATTCCTGTGCACTGCACTCCCCCTCGATGAGATCTATCCACCCATGAAATTTCATAACCCTAGCTAGTATAGTTTTGGAGATATGCTCCGGACAAAAATTCAAGTATGAAAAACAACAAAGGGCAATAACTAAAAAATTAAGCAAGCAAGAGTTATGATTCTTGTGCACTGCACTCCCCCTCGATGAGATCTATCAACCCATGAAATTTCATAACCCTAGCTTGTATAGTTTTGGAGATATGCTTCGGACAAAGAACTGGACGCCACCCGCCCGCCCGCCCACCCACCCACCCGCCCGCCCGGACGCCACGGGTGATCCCATAATACGTCCCGTCTTCGACGGGCGTATAAAAAGGAGAAAAGCATTTTCTTTTCTCAGTGTTTTAAAAAGGCTTCTTTCTCAGGGGAGTCAAAAGTAGGGATTGTGTGGTAATGGGTTAAATCAATCAGTAGCTTGCAGGACTTAAGAACACAGGGTCAAAGGTTCGATCCCTAGTCATGACCCCTGGCTTGGCCAATTTCTTTCCAAGGACTGATGAAAGTCACTGCAACTGGATCCATTCCTTTCCCACTGCTGAACATTGTTTCGATGATGGTTATGAGGGAAAGCAGCCAGTGGGTGAATGGAAAGAAAATTGTGCAAAGTACTGACAAAAGACACTCCTGGAACGTATGGATAGGTTCACTGGCTGCTCTGATATAACTGGAATAGTGTTGAAAACAGTGTAAAACACGATACAATCAATCGAGTTATAGATTGATTTACCATGGCTTAGTGGATTCTGTAGATATATTCAAGTTGGTTTGGTTGGTTGTGTTGGGGTTTAATGCCACTTTAACAGCTAAGGTCATATCATGGCGATCGGTGATGCACATGTATTTCCTGGCTTTCTCATACCAGTACTAACTTTACCTTCTTTCCAAAGCCACTGACTACTTTTCTTACATGCCTTAGCAGAGGTGAGAGGCAAAAATACGCCGGAAAGTAAGTTCGCCTCAACCGGATATCAAACTCACAACCACCAGGTCATGAGTCTGACACACTCACCATTGAGCCACCCAGACGGGCAGATATATTCAAGAGGTCAAGGTACACCGTATAAATATGCTATGAGAGACCACTCCTTCATGTATGACTTCATCCGCATTTAAATGCAATACTAGTCTCGACAACTGCGTGATGGAGATATCTCTCTAAGTGGTTGTGAAATGAGTCTTTTAACCCATAACCACACAATCTCTACAGTTGACGACCCTGAGAAAGAAGCCTTTAGAAAACATTGTGGGAAAAGAAGAAAATGCTGGTAACCAGCATTTTCTCCTTTTCCCACATTGTTTTCTACCCTGCCCAAAACAAATTTCGAATTTTCAGTCACTTTTATTTTGACGTCTACAAATGCTTTCGATTAGGACAAACCTAAAATTTTGTCGTTTGGTAATGAGTTAACCCTTTCCCAAACAAGCCCTGGTTTTTATGTGTCTGCAGTTAAAGTCTTTGAAAACACTTTGGGAAAAGAAGAAATTGCTCGTAACGAGCAATTTCTCCTTTTCCCACAGTGTTTTCTAGCCTTTTTGAGAACTTTCTGCAATTTTCTCCAAATCTAAAATTGTCGTCTACAACCTCTTGTGGTTTGGAAGGGTCCAAAATTAGTTTGTTTGGGAAAGGGTTAAACCTCGAAAAAACGAGGATATTTGTCTGCATAGGTTTGAATCCAGCCAGATGCGGTCTGTATTTCAGCTCTACATTTGTTGGAAACTTGTATGTTCATAAGAATTACAGGAGCTACTAAATTGTTAACTAATTTTTGACTGCGACCAAGGAGCTCATTCGAATTGTTATAATGAAATATTATATCAATTAATATAAGTACCCACAAAAAATGTTCTCGATGAAGATATTACTATCTGAACCCAAACAAATGATACTCTGTTGCCTCTGAATGCCTATTTCTCTATAATCTAGCATTGTATTCACCAAGAAGAAGAAAGCTATTGAAAACATTGTAATGACCAGCATTTTCTCTTTTTGTCACAATTATATATCCAACCTTTTTTGAGACTAGTTCCAACATTTGGAACCACAGTTAATTTGTTGTCTTCAAAATTTATGCTTTCTATAATTATGATTTAATCTAAAATTTGGTGGCAAGCTTAAGACTTAAGTAGAGGTATTTAATCTAGACAAATGCTTCTTTTACAACACTGTTTACTACTTAAATCAGAGAGTTAATTATCACCTCCCAGAGTCGAGAATGCACAAACCCAGTATGAGGTATTGATTATTAAAGTCTCTCTCATCCGAGCTGCCTACACTTTAAGCCAATCAGCTCCTAGGGAATTATAGCAAAACTACTTCACTTCTATTGCTATGGTATTCTACTGGCTATCGAGACATTTTAATCTGAATTGCCGTAAAAATATATCAGTTATCGTACAGTATGTTGTTCTATTAACCACTAATAACCGAAACACTTTGTAATTAATATTTGTAGGATGAAAAGTGAATAAATGATATTAGAGAATATTTCTAGCATTATAGATAAGTTAAACAGCTGATGGATTTACTCTTATTTCTAATAAAAAGTTTAGTAAAGTTTTTCTAGCACAAGAAATCACTCGGAGATAATTATTTGTTTCCAAATTACCTTTTTTTGTATTTGAGAAAAATAATTGAAAATCTGTTATCACAGGTAAATGGGTATTATGCAAATTGAAATTACATCTATCTATTATATTGTGAGAAAATGAGCCTTGCTTCTTTTGGAGTGTGCAATGACTAAGATGGAATCCAAACAAAGTTCACAGAAGAGAATTATTTCAAACAAAATCACAAGAACTTTTTCTGACTCTTTGCATTTAAGATGTAATACTTCTACATTCAAACAAGAAACAAAAGTAAAAGAATATTTCAAGCGCTTTTAAAAAGGGTTTTAAATCGCAATTCCACACAATTTCCAATAATCTTCAGGTATTCAGTGCAACACACAGAACCTATTATTCTATTGCAGTCCCATTTTTGTCAATTTGTATTCCTTCTCACAAACCAAAAGTGCTCAGCAATTGTCTGGAAATAAACAAAATCAGGTTTGTATACTTTTATTATTCTGTGATTTTGTCTTCATCTTTTTGATTGGTCAATATGTGAACCTTCACCATGTTATTATTGGACTTTGCAGACAGTAGTTGCAGGTTCATCTTGTTTCTACACTGTTCCGTACTTTCAGAAAACAACCACTTACATGTAATATGGATGTCTTTATTTTTCAAATGTCTATCATATATGTAGCAAATTAGCTTTTACAAAACAACAAAAATTCACACTTGTTCAAATTGAAAGCGCAGACAACAAGTAATCTCAAATAATGTTGTTGTTTTTTTGTTTAGGAATTTGTGGAAAAAGGAGAAATTGTTCAAAACATGATGACACATTGCCCTGTCATAATTTGTCAATCCTTGAAGATGAAAACAACTGACCATTACAGCTCTGAATAAACCCATCAAACATTTAAAAAAAAAGATAATTGCAAACTCAGTTTCTTTTTTCCAGAATGTCTCTGTAAAGTGGACAGTTTAAATCAATCTTTAGACTGCATGTTTTATGCAGCCTGATCTTAACCTACATTGGCTCCAAACTTGAGTAGTGGTAGATGCTGAAGGCCTAAGTTGTTCTTGCAGACATTTAATATTTTACCAAACAGTAAAATTTTTAAATTCTTCAACAAAAAACTAGGTTTAATAATGCATTTGTCACACACTGGATATGAAATATTGTGGGAAAAGGAGAAAATGCTGGTCACCAGCATTTTCTCCTTTTTCCCAAAATATTTTTAAAAGTCTTATTTTTAGGGTTAAAACTCAGGCTTGTGTGGTAAAGTTATTTGGTATAACATGAATATGCAGTCATATCTAGGTTCCATACTGTTACTACATGTGACCTGTTCCTACAAGCCTTATATACAGAGCCCCGGATAATAGGGAGTGATGCTGTTGTAAATCTATTATTTTTCTTCCAACCCCTATGTTGTGGGTACTCATTAGAATCATCTCAATAAGAAGATTCTAATGAGTACCCATAACATAGGATTTAGTGGAGAATGATTGATATCTCTTTAATTTTGAAATCAAAATCACTCCTTTTATCTGTTGCTCTGAATCCTTATATAACATCGAAGTTGCAACAATTTTTATTTACTTACAGTCTAAAGGTATGATTTCAAGTATTATCTGCACACTTGACTAGACAAAAAAAAATTAAACTTCGGTTATGAAAGCTTTTGCACACGACAAATGATATTTTGCTCACTGAGTAAGGGAACTGTCTATGAATGGGTAGAAAACATTGAAGGAAAAAGAAGAAATGCTGTTTACCAGCAGTTTCATTTTTCCATGATGTTGTCCACCTTTTCAGCGACAAATTCCATCTGATTAAAGCAACATTTACTCTTATGTCAGTAAGCATTTTAACCAGTCTGAAATTTTGTCTCCTGGTTAATAAACCAGTCTGAAATTTTGTCACCTGGTAAAGAAATCTAAAGAAAGAAATGGTCGATTTGCAACAACAAGAGTATTTTTTGCACATATGACTTCAAAAATGCCTCTGTGACAAAAAATCTACAAGAAACGTCAAGCCTCAGACAATCAATCAATTAATTCTAAAAGGTTAAAAAGTTGCAGGAAAATCTATGGTGCTACCACAATTTCCCACTTTATTGATAACCTATCTTGAAGGATGAGAAGATTGCATACAGCAATTCCAGACTTTAACCCATTACCACACAATCCCTTCTTTTGACGACGCTGAGAAAGAAGCCTTAGTATAATGGAAAAATTACTAAACTGGCTTGTCTGAATATTCCCTCACCAAATAGTCTAATTGTTTCCAAGACTCTGAGGACTATGGCTATTGAAAACGAAGTGGTAACCAGCATTTCCTTCTTTTCCTACAGTAACTGTCACTGTTTCAAAAACAAATTTCATTCTTTCAGTCTCGTTCAAGTAAATGTCTGCAGATGCTTTCAATATGGACTTATATTAAATTTTTTGTCTGGTTAAAAAAAAGGTCTTAACTTTGTATTTCAATTTTTTTAATAGCATGTTTCCCAAATTAATCAGCTGATTTTTCCCCTATGAACTGATGACATAACCCCTACAATTTTTTTTTTAAACAGAGACAAAAAAATGTTACAATAAAAATCAACTTTTATCTGTTGTAGTCTGCTCCCTTGGGAGAATTCCTTGTTGTTTTGATGAGAAAAACAGGCATTGTTTTGGGGCAGAAAAATCTGTTTGCCTTTTGATTTCAGTGAGCACTTGCAACAATGTGTAACTATAATTATTTTAATTCTTTAATATTGTGCTAAACAGTCAATTTCAGCATAGTCTTCACTCTTTACCACACAATGCAGACTTTTAATGAACTGGAGAAAGAAGGCTTTTGAAAACACTGAGGGAAAAGGAGAAAATCCTGGTAACCAGCATTTTCTCCTTTTCCCCACAATGTTTTCTTTCCTTCCCAAAACAAAATTCAACTTTTCAGTCACTTTTATTTTGCTGTCTGCAAATGCTTTCAAATTTTAGACAATAATCCTGAGAAAAGAAACTGTTTGAAAACATTGTGGGAATATGACGCTGAAACTGTCGTATTCTCCTACTGCCATGTTGTTTTTTACCTTTCGGTAGCCGATCACCATTATAATTATGAGCCAGATTTTATTTGTCATGTGCAAATGCTTTCTTTTTGAAAATGTCTCGCATGATCTGGTCCAGAGTTAAAGGTGGGTATTTAGAATTTTTACATCTCACCAAAGTAAAAAATATATATATCACTGAAATTCATATGAAAAAATGATACAAATCATCAATAAATGAAATTCATAAAATTACAAAAAAAAATTTTTTTCATGGTATTCCCTTAAAAGGCTACGTAGCCTCTTAAGATATTTTTAGATTTCGCGCCAAAAATCAATAAAGCATTTTGGGAATGCCAGGTGACTGGCACGTGACTCATATCGCTTATATTCCATTACATAACAAATATGTAATAATTATTTTCCATAATGTCTTCTTCGGACGCTACGTTTGAAACCTCGTCTGTGTATTCCTGTATATAAATGAGCGAGATGATCATCTAAAAATAGAACGTGTCTCCTGTCGGTGTCAACCTGGGCCGTAGTAAATCTCTAATTTCTCGTGTTGTCGGACGGTGTTAGACTGCTCGGGTTTTATGAATGAAAATTAAAAGGCTTTGGGAGTATAAGGATGATTGATTTGCACTTTTGTACAATTTTCGTCCCAAATTCTGAAGGGCCACCTTTAAGATTTCTTTTGTAAACAGTGTAGACCAATACTGCCTGAAAGATGTGTTTATCCTGTCCACTTTTCATTTGCAGACAGTTTGAGAAAATTTGGTTTCTAAAAACAGATAAATGTTGAAATATGAAACCAATCAAAACTGGCCTGTGGGAGTAAAAGAGACATAAATAGTTAGCAGTGTGGGGGGAGCTTTCTTTCGGAATTGGAAAAACACAAGTGGGAGTCCTTCAATAGTTAATTTATTTTTCATGGTAGTATTTTCTGGGACTGCCACCAAAACAGAACAAAAGCATATGACTATATCAAACATAACGTCGGCTTGCTTCCAAAACCTCGTAACTACAGCTTGTTACAAGCTGTAGTTACGAGGTTTTGGAAGCAAACCAACGATAAACATAAATCTTTACCATTGTCTTAACCCTTTATCAGACAACAAAATTTTAACCCTGTCCAAATTGTAAGCATTAATTGCAGATGACAATTTCAATATGGCTCAAACAGTGCAATTGTTTAAAGATAGGGTAGAAAACATTGTGGGAAAAGGAGAAAATGCTGGTTACCAGCATTTTCTCCTTTTCCCAAAATGTTTTCAAAAGGCCTCTGCCTTAAAGTTGTAAAAACAGGGATGTTTTTAAAAATGACTTAAGTGCTTTTAATGACTATAGCTATCTAAGCTGCCAGTGAAAAGTGAAGATCAGACTGAACAGATAATGCAGTCTGATCACTGATCTACAGTCTGTCTACTTTGGATTGACATTCTGGACAAAAGTTACCTTGACACTGAACTATTACTTTGGTCTCAATTAACAGTCAGAGTCCCTAATAAACAAAGCAGACATTTTCAATTTGCAAATAAGAGCAAAATAATTTTGATATCCAGTTGGTTGCTTCAGCCTGGAATGGTGCAAAAAAACTGACATATTGTACTTTGGGGAAATTGTACTTTGGGAAGGATTTTTCTATTTGAACACTCTAAGGATTAAATGCTGATTAAATTCTGATCAAACCTTTTTATTTCATTCTTTCAAGTAAGTTATCAAGTTATATCGGTGAAATATTTTTTGAAATTTCATGGTTATGACCAGTGAAAATACTGATTGTTACATTCTAGTTACCTAGGTAATTTAAATGTGCTTGACTCACAACCAGATGGGAAATAGGACGTCATTTACATATCTTGGCGCTTGACATAATATTGTAATGCATTAATTGCTATGCAGGTACGCCACAGGGAACACCATCAATGTTTTCACTTGTGGCTGCACCACTCATGGATATATTACTGATGATATTCATTTGATGAAATAAATTTCAACTGAAAAAAACAAATATCCTCTATATCATTAAAGCCCACCTTTTGACAACCCTGCAAGTAAAAGATGCAGTTTTAAAACATTCTGAAAAAGGAGAAAAGCTGCTGACCAGCTTCTTTCCCTTTCCTTTTCTGAAGGCTTCTCAAAAGCAGGGATTGTGTGGAAATGGGTTAAACAAAAAAGAGATTTAAGATACTCTACTTTTTCTTGATAAATCACTTTTGCAATGTATTGAAAAAACATTTCAGTTTCTGAATTACACTGATACATTTCAAAGAAGAAAAACATTTCCATACAAAAGTAACAAAAGTGGCAGACCCATAATGTACAAAGGTAATAATGTCATAGAGTGGAAATATTCCCATCGAGACCAATTTCTCTACAATACTGATATTCCAATGATGAAACAGTCATTATCTGATAGCTGGTCTTTTTTTTTTTGTTCCTACGTATTAACCCATTACCACACAATCCGGACTTTTGACGAACTGCGGGAAAGAAGCCTTTTGAAAATATCGAGGGGAAGGGAGAAAATGCTGGTTACCAGCATTTTCTCCTTTTTTCACACAGTTTTCTACCACTCCAAAATCAAAATTCAATATCTGATTCACACTTATTTTGTCGTCTGCAAATGCTCTCAATTTGGACTAGTCCAACATTTTGACGTTTGGTAAAGAGTTAAGGGTTATTACTTTTAGCACCAAAGCTATTGAGAGCCAAAAATACAACCACTGAGACACAGAATGAAGGGTTTGCTAAATGGTTCACCAATTATTCAACACCAAGATGCACACAATGTGCAGTCTGATCTTGATTTACGCTTTCCTGAAAGTCAATGGATCTTTAACTCTTTACCAAATGACAAAATTCTAGGATTGTCCAAATTAAGAAGATTTGCAGACCACAAACAAAATAATTGACTCAAAGGACGTTTTCCATCTGTAAAAGAGTAGACAACAGTGTGAGAAAAGGAGACAAGCATTTTCTTCTTTTCCCACAATATTTTCAAAATGTTTCTTCTTCATGGACATCTAAGCATGAAATTGTTTGGTAGAGGGTTAAAGGTATCCCCTTCTTAAGAAATAGTGTTACAAAGCATATGAAAAAAATAATAGCAAAAGGAAAAATTGCTTATCATGAGGAATTTCTCCTTTTGCCATGCTATTTTCAGAATTGATTTGTTTCAAGGTAGAAAAATGGCTTTAGTAGGTAATTTGTCATAAAAATATCTGGAGACAAATATAGAGAGGTAATGTGACAGTGTAGAAAAGCTTCTGGATAATATTTCTTCCTTTGAGACCAATCTCTCTACAATATCACAATGTTTTCCTGAAATTCCATCACTGAACTAATGATCATCTGATAGCATGGTTTTTTGGGGTGTTATTTATAGACTCTTTACAAAATGACAAAAAAAAAATCTAGACTGGTCCATACTGAAAGCATTTGCAGACAACAGCATAATTTCTGTCTTTGATAGAGTCAAAAACATTGTTGGAAAAGGAGAAAATGCTGGTCACTAGCATTTTCTTCTTTTTCCTGAATGTTTTCAAAAGCTGTCTTCTTCAGGGTTGTTATAACTCTGGACTGTGTGGAAAAGGGTTAACTCTTTACAAAATTACTACTGTTTAGACTGGTCCATATTGCAGATAGATTAATAATTTACTAATCAAATGGGGTTAAATTGTCTTTGGAAGAATAGAGAACATTGTTGGAAAAGGAGTAATTGCTTGTAAGCAGTAACCAACATTTTCTCCTTTCCATACTAAGTTTTCAAAAAGCATTTTTACTCAGGTTGAGATTGTTTGGTAAGAGGTTACAGTAAATTGTTTTGATGGTATTTCCTCATATTTATTTGTTATCATGGGGTAATTTAGAAGTCATCTTCACAACGCCTTTACTCTTCAGAAAAGTGTTGCTTTTAATTTACCTTATAAGGTTTAACTCTTTACCAAACGACAAACTTTTGGACTAGTCCAAAATGAAAGCATTTGCAAACGACAAATTCTATTATGTCATACTATTTCCGGGATCAAATGAGATGTGCAGTGACCGTGAAGCATTTCGTCAGTGCGCTGTTGTACCTTGAAGAGTGAAGACCGGTCTCGGCTTCCCTCTATATACAACACTACCGTGACGAATTCTTTTCTATTCGTCAGTTTATTTTCGGTTGAATATATTCTTTGGAACATATATTCAAACCTTTTTAAGCTATCTTGGTAGCTTATTATTATTCTGTTCGCAGAATTTTGTTGTCGTAATTTCACGACTGCCTCTTTGTGTCTTCGGCCACTTTTCGGCCACGTGGACAATATGGCTGACAAGGAAGTACAGCTGTCAAAAGACAGTGCGGTTTCGGCCGCTTCTGGAAAAACCTGGTCCTTCTAATGCCTCAACAAGTACCACTTCTTCGACGGGCACGAAAATGTCGACCAAAGAGGCCCAATATCCGCCCATGCGGGAGCTCGTGGGTATTTTGCGAGAACTTAATGCCAATTTAAATGCCCAGAGTGAGCGTATTGACAAACAGAATCAAAGTATTGACTTTTTGATGTCACAATGGAATGACCCTTGTAGCTATGCAGATGATTCTCAATTTGATGAATCTGAGTACAATTATGATGAGGAGACCGACTGTTCTTATCCTGAACAGGGCGACCAGGAGTCTCCTATTGAACCATTACAAAATTCCATATTCAAAAAGATGTCATACAAATTTCAACAGACAGAACCTTTGGATGTTGATGTACATCCTGATCTGGCAAGTTTGGTAAATAACTCATTTAGGAATGGACTGTCAGAGGAAAATTTAGATGAATTATGTAAACAAATTCATCGTCCTGAGAATTGTGATGCCCTTGTTAAGACCAGGGTTAATCAAGGAATATGGCGTCTTCTGAAAAGCTATACTCAAGCTGAGGACACTAGACTTACAGCAATACAGGGTGTTATGTTGAAAGCAGCCACTAATATTGTTAAACTCTTGGAAAAACTTAGTTCATCAGATTCCGAGCATGTTGAACTAGGGACCACAGCTATAGCTCTACTGGGTCATGCTAATAAGATGATAAATACCAAGAGGAAAGATCTGCATAAGTCTGACCTGGACTCCAAGTACCATTACTTAGCCTCTGCCTCTTTACCATACACTGATCTACTGTATGGTAATGATACTGATGTTAACAACAATGTCCGTGAAATAAACACTATGAATAAGATTGGGAAGTATCCTGGACGAGGTGCTTTTGCCAGAGGCCAGAGTCGTGGAAAACGTGGTTTTTCTCCTTACCCTGCTCGAGGGCGTGGTTTTCGAGGCCGTGGTAGAGGTGGCCCTATGAGTAGACCAGACAGTTCTGGACCAACAAAAAACCCCAAACCACAGAAAAAGTAGAGGTGAGTACACCTGTTTTTTATGCTGGTAGAATATCTGATTACATTGAAAATTGGAGAAAAATAACTTCAGATGAAAATGTTTTAGACATAGTCCAGCATTGCCACATTGAATTTGAACAAGGTGAAAACCCTGTTAATTCCCATTGCCCTAAAAATAAATTTACTGTGCATGAAGAAAAAGTCATTGATGATGAAATCCAGAATTTATTAGATATGGCAGTCATTGAAGAAGTTGATCATCATCCAGAGGAATATATTTCTCCAATTTTCGTAATCCCAAAACGCAATGGCGAATATAGAATGATTTTAAATCTAAGAGAATTGAATGAGCATGTAGAATACCATCACTTTAAAATGGATACTTTTGAATCAGTCATAAAATTAGTCAAGCCAGATATGTATTTTGCTAGTACTGATATTCGCCATGGCTATTATAGTGTACCTATTGCAAAAGAAGATAGAAAAAAGCTTAGATTTTCACACAAAAATAAAATCTACCAGTACCGAGCTCTTCCCAATGGAATTTCTTGTGCACCAAGGCAATTTACAAAATTGATGAAACCTGTATATGCATCTTTGCGCATGCTTGGTCATAAAAATTCTGGATACATTGATGATTCTCTGTTAATGGCTGATACACAGTCAGACTGTGCAAATAATATTTTTGATACTGTGAGTCTTATGTCAAATCTTGGTTTTATGATTCATGAAAAGAAATCGGTTCTTGTACCAACAAAAAAGATTACCTTCCTCGGTAATGATATTGATTCAGAAAAAATGATTGTCACATTACCTAACAATAAGATAGAAAAAATAGTTAAAGCATGTACAGAGCTCTTTATGGCAAAAAGAGCTAGAATACGCCAGGTTGCACATGTATTGGGTCTCATGGTTTCTTCCTTTTCGGCAGTTGAATTTGGTCCTTTACATTACAGGATCATTGAACATGAAAAAATTCAGGCTGTAAAGCAAGTCTGTGGTGATTATGATTCGTATATGACAATTACACCTGAAATGAGAGATGATCTTTCTTGGTGGATGCATGATCTCTACACACAAGAACGAAAAATTTGTCATGGAAATCCAGACATCATAATCACTACTGATGCAAGTGCTTTTGGATGGGGTGCCATTTGTAAAAATATCAAGATAGGTGGCCGTTGGAAGGACTTTGAGATCCAGAATCATATCAATTATTTAGAATTGCTGGCTGCATACTTAGCTGTTAAAGCATTCTGCAAAGAAAAATCTAATGTACATGTTCAAATTCTGTCTGATAATTCCAGTACGGTTTCATACATTTGTAGTATGGGGGGTAAGATAAAAAATTTGAATGATCTTGCAAGAGAAATGTGGCTTTGGTGTAAAGACAGAGAAATTTGGCTATCATCCACTCATATACCTGGTGTTGAGAATGAAGCAGATTTTCTATCAAGAAATTTCAATGAGAATGTTGAGTGGAAACTGAATGAATCTATTTTTAATGAGTTGGTTAGTATTTTTGGTTTACCAGAGGTAGACATGTTTGCCTCTAGATTAAATAAACAGTTACATAGATTTGTTTCATGGAAACCTGATCCAGATGCAGAAGCTATAAATGCTTTTTCAATAAGTTGGGAAAGAAAATACATATATGCTTTTCCTCCTTTCAGTTTGGTAGGTCGACTTCTTCAGAAGACTCGACAGGATCAGGCAGATGTCTTACTGGTGGCTCCTTTTTGGGTGACACAGAACTTCTACACAACTATTTTGGAGATGTTAACCCACGATCCTTTTATCATAAAAGTAGGCCAGAACACTCTGAGATTACCTTTAACGGAGAAAAAACATCCTCTACTGAACAAACTACATCTGATGCTGTGTCGTATATCAGGAAATCCTATGAAAGTAAAGAACTATCAGAAAAATCTATTGACATCATCATGGCGTCCTGGAGACAATCCACTAAGAAGCAGTATTCCACATACATTAACCGATGGATTTCATTCTGTGATGAAAGGAAAATTGATACATTTCAAACCCCTATTGAATTTGTAATAGAGTTTCTTAATGAGTTGTATGAATCAGGACTTAGTTATGAAAGTTTAAACTCTGCAAGAAGTTCCTTGTCTAACCTTTGTAATAAGCAAGATGGTTATACTGTAGGGAGTCATCCTTTGGTAACTCGCTTTATGACTGGGGTATTTAATTTGCGTCCATCACAGCCAAAATACCTAGAAACTTGGGATGTGAATATTGTTCTGCGTTACCTGAAGACGTTGTCACCAGTGGAAGATTTATCATTAAAATTATTAACTTACAAGTTAGTCATGTTGGTTGCTCTGACTCAGGCAAGTCGTACGCAGTCTATTTCATTATTGTCATTACAAGGAATGAAGAAAGATTCCAAAAGTATTGTTATGTTCTATAGTGGGTTATTGAAACAATGTAGAAAAGGAAAAGTAAATCCTTTTGTACAGTTCCACATGTATACGCAAGACAGCGATATTTGTGTATATAAGACACTTAGTCACTACATTCATCGCACAAGTTCTTTAAGAGGTTTAGAGAAAAATCTCTTCATCAGTTATGTAAAACCATATAAGCGTGTTGTTTCAACAACAATAAGTAGATGGATAAAATGTGTTTTAAGGAATTCAGGAATTGACATTGAAAAGTATACATCACACAGTACAAGATCGGCAATATCATCAAAAGTGAAACACTCAGGACTTCCGTTAACAGAAATTATGAAAGTAGCAGGATGGTCGAATGCTACTACTTTTTCAAGATTCTATGATAAGCCAGTAGACACAGGGAACAATCATACAGAGGCCTTTCAGAAAAGAGCATTGCAGTAAAAGGTACTCCAAGTAGGCTTTTAAATTGTTTCTAATCTAGTTCATTGGTTTTCTGTTGCCACAAAGAAGTTCTACATAGTGTTTCTTATGTATACTTGTATATTGCTAGCAAGAGATATTTGTCTTTTGCTTTGAAGTCTCATTTGATACCGGAAATAGTATGACGTAATAGAATTCAAAAAACAAACAAGACTTACCTGTAGGTTGATGTTTGTTTGGAATTCTATGTAGTCATATAACTATTGAAGGGATCAAATGCCCACCCACCACACCCTTGTTTATTTCAAAACAAAACATGTTATGGCAAGGATTGAAAGTTGATCCTTCAATACTGATGACAAATAACCCTTGCTAAACAGCGTTGAATACTGACGAAATGCTTCACGGTCACTGCACATCTCATTTGATCCCTTCAATAGTTATATGACTACATAGAATTCCAAACAAACATCAACCTACAGGTAAGTCTTGTTTGTTTTTTGAAATAAACATGAATCAAAAATTGAAATTTGATTTGGAAAGGGTAGAAAACATTGTAGGAAAAGGAGAAAATGCTGGTTACCAGTATTTTCTCCTTTTCCCACAACGTTTTCAAAGGCTTTCTTTCTCAGGGGCATTAAAAGTCGGGATTGTGTGGTAAAGAGTTAACCCTTTCCATAACGACAAAATTTTCGACTAGTCCAAATTGAAAGCATATGCAGTTGATAAAATAAACCTAACTCAAAAATTGAAATTTGTTTCCAGCAGGGTAGAAAACATTGTGGGAAAAGGAGAAAATGCTGGTTTCCAGCATTTTCTCCTTTTTCCACAATGTTTTCAAAAGGTTTCTATCTCAGGGTAGTAAAAACCAGGGATTGTTTGGTACAGGGTTAAAGACCTCTTTCATCTGATTGAGAAAATACTTGGGAAAAGGATGGAAAACAATTTGACAAATAAGGAAAATATTTAAAAAAAAAACATTTGTTACCATTTTTAACTGTTTTCTTCACTCTTCCTGCCATCCCTATTCTTTATTTCTATACCAGAAAACAAAATTGTGGACTTGTCTATATTGAAAGCACTTACAGATGAAAAATGAAATATTGGCATAAAATGAGAGCAATATCTTCTTTTCATACAGGAAAAAAAATTAAGGTTACAGCAACTTTTTACTTTTGTACAACCTGCTGTAAGATATTTTCATAAAGACAGAATTGATTGCAATTTGGATGAGACTGGAGTTAAGCTATTACGCTGTGGTTAAAACAGCCAATTCATTTCCAAGAAACAATATAGGCTTGCCATGAAAAATAGGTTTTTAACCATATTTTTTGGACAAAAGCAATTTCCCAGCGGCAGAAACCTTCTATTAAGATTACACTGATGTAATGATATTGTTTTTCCAAAATAATACAGTTATAACTTGGCTTCCAAGTAAGACAAATATTCCATCTTTTACATTAAGTTTCTACCAGACCACAAATTTTTAGATTTGTCTATACTAAAATCATTTGCAGGATGACACAAATGTGTTTCAGACAATTTAACTCATCCTTGACATGGTAGAACATGTGTAAAAAGGATAAAATGTTGTCAACTCTTCACCAAACAACGAATATTTGGACAAAATTCAAAGCATCTGCAGACAACAAATTAAATGTTGTTGATTAAGGTAGCCCCTGCGAAAAGTAGTTCTTGAATTCATGAACAATTCCTGAACTACAGTTCATGAACAATCCCATGAACAGCAAATGGCCGGTTCATGAACCATTTTGTTCATGAACTGTTGGTTTTGTTCCATGAACTGTTCATGAACAGTTCATGAATAATCGCTCTTAATCAGTTCAATGAACTGTTCCATGAATCAAAGTTCATGAACTGGTTGTAGTGTATGAGACATGTTTCTTTAATGGTAGTAAACCTTGAAACTGTTATGCAACCCTTCAGTACCCTTTATTCAAAAAGTTTATGCAGCAACAAGTAGCTTATAGAGAAGTCAGACCAAATTTGCACTTGTAGCCACAGAGATAGTTATCATTGGTAACACTAGTATATGCACACCCCTCTTACAGTAAATATCTGCAAATTGTATTACTGAAAATGGGTTTAAGTTATTACCATCCTAATGCTTGTAGAAATTTCTTATCAGTTGATAAATAAGTATTTATACTGATATAATATTTTTGGGCTTTTCTAACTGACCAGAAATTGTTTTGATATCCATCTTGAAATTATTTGTCGATATTTTGTTACTTTTTCAAAAAAGGGAGGTAATTAATGTTCCTTTGTGATAAGAATAGAGAGGCCTAGATTTATAGATGATAATTCTTAGATGGAATGAGTGGCTCAGTCAAAGTAGGACAATAATACTCATTTTTAATTATAGCACCGTTTTTAGGATACTATTACAGTGGAAATAGCTGTTTTCCATTAGAATGGTCCCACCTAAATATATAAGTTATTGAATTGTAAATCCTTGAACTTCTTAAAGACAGGAAGTTCATGAATTTTTCAAGAATAATCAGTTCATGAACTGATGTCAGAGTCTATTTCATGAACTGTTAGTAATAGTTCATGAACACATAGTTCACGAATGCCAGTTCATGACCAACCACACGACAGTTCAAGATTTTCCCCGCCAGTTCGTGGATAGTTCATGAATAGTTCATGAACCAAACACATTTACCATGAACTGTTCATGAACTCAAGAACTACTTTTCGCAGGGGAAGTCTTTACTTGGATAGGGTAAAAAACATTTTGGGAAAAGGCAAAAATGCTGGTTACCAGCATTTTCTCCTTTTCCAAAAATGTTTTCTATAGGCCTCTTTCTCTTAGGGTCGTTCAAAGTCAGGATTGTGTGTTAAAGAGTTAAAGTAAGTCTTTACTTTGATAGGGTAAAAAAACATTTTGGGAAAAGGCGAAAATGCTGGTTACCAGCATTTTCTCTTTTTCCAAAAATATTTTCTATAGGCCTCTTTCTCTTAGGGTCATTCAAAGTCAGGATTGTGTGTTAAAAGAGTTAAACAGCATTTTCTACTATTCCCATGATGTTTTCAACAGATTATTTCGGTTATAATGCACCGGCCAGTGCACCTATCCATGCTTTCCTAGAGTATCTTTTACCAGTTTTCCACACAATTTTCCTTCAAAGGCACTGGCTGCTTACATAACCATTGTAGTTGGTTTTTGTATTAAGGGGTTTAACGCTAATTTAACAGCTATGGTCATATCATGGCGGTCGGTGACGCACATGTGTTTCCTGGCTTTCTCATACCATTACTAACACTACTATCTTTCCAAAGCCACCGACTACTTTTCTCACTTGCTTCAGCAGAGGTGAGAGGCGAAAATATGCCGGAAAGAAAGTTTGCCTCAACCAGGTATTGGTCTCACAACCACCAGGTCATGAGTCCGACACGCTCACCACTGAGCCACTCAGGCGGGCCATAACCATTGTAAGAAAAAGGAGAAAATGCTGATAAACAGCATTTTCTTCTCTTTCAACACTGGTTTTAACCCTTTGAAAGAACAATCCTGTTATTTCTGCAATATTGTATTACCTCCTCTGCTAACGTTTTCTATTTGGACCAGCCTTGAACATTTGTCATCCAGGGGAGAGTTAGCACCTTAATATACAACTAAATATGCCATTGCAGCCAGTGTAGTTCAAGATCAAGCTGCACAAAATGTGCAGCCTGATCTCTGATCTACACTGTCTGCTGTGCTGGAATATCAAAGACAAAAGTCTATCATGAAACTGTTTTTTAGGCCCTGATCCCTTTACCACATAATCCCAAGTTTTGACAACCCTGATAAAGAAGCCTTTTAAAAATGTAGGAAAAGAAGAACAAAGCAATTTCTCCCTTTCCCACAATGTTTTCTTTCCTTTCAGAGACAAAATCTTTAATTTAATGGACATTAATTTTATTTGTGGTCTGCAAGTACTTTCAATTTGGACCTGTCTAAAATGTTGTCATGTGGCAAGGGATTAACTCTTTACCACACAATCCCGACTTTTAACGACCTTGAAAAAGAAAGCCTTTGAAAACATTATGGGAAAAGGAGAAAATGCTGGTAACCAGCATTTTCTCCTTTTCCCACAATGTTTTCTACCCTTTCCAAATCATATTTCAATTTTAGATTCACATATATTTTGTCGTCTGCAAATGCCTTCAATTGGGACTTGTCCAAAATATTGTCATTTGGTAAAGATTTAAAGGGTTAAGACCTGGTTTTCTGCAGTGCTGATAGATTTGCAATAACTTTCTGTAACAATAAGTGTCTGGTGAAAGAAGCCCGCTATATATAGCCCATCCCATAACGAGTTCAAGGTAAAAATGATTGATGGATAGTGACAGAACATTGATTAACCCATGTTAACATCATTCTTATATCTTCATTATTTCTGTCTAATGATTTTGCAAACGTTTTCCTTTCTTCCCAATTTTATAGCTTCCTCCTCTGTCATTTCCTTTGCATGCACTTCCTTTTGTTTTGGTTCTGTAGAGGATTTTTGCCTTGTTTTTTCTACTTTCCTTGCCTTGTATTTTTCTGAATTTTTGTCCCATTATGTTCTCGTTTCAGAGATTTTTTTTTTCTTTTAAATTTTCTCACATGTTAACTTTATGACTCCCAAATTTAAAACATCCACAGATGATAAATTCATAATAAACCCTTTATCACAAAATCACTGGTTTAAATGACCCTGACCAAGAAGGCTTTGGAAACCATTGTGGGAAAAGAAGAAAATGCTCGTAACCAGCATTTTCTTCGTTTCCCACAATGTTTTCTATAGTAAGAAAGACAATTTTCTTTAACCCTTTCCAAAATGACAAAGTTTTGGTCTAGACCAAATTGAAAGCATTTGCGGACGAAAACTCAAGTCTTGCTGAAAAGATGATTTCTGTCTATGATAGGGTAGAAAACATTGTGGGAAAAGGAGAAAATGCCAGTTACCAGCATTTTCTCCTTTTCCCATAATGTTTTCGAAAGGCTACTATTCCAGACCTGTAAAAACCAGGGGTTGTATGGGAAAGGGTTAAACAATCAATGGTTAATTTGTTTTCTGCAAACGCTTTCAATTTGGACCAGCTTGGTAATGAGTTAAATCCACTGTTAACCCTCAGAGTTCCTTTCAAGACTAAAGTTGCTTTTGTGGCAACTGTTGATCAAGATCATGCAGGCTGAACAAAACATGCAGCCTCAACTTTGATCTATACTATATGCTTTACCAAAACACTAGATATAAGCGAACAGGAAATGCAATTAGTTGAATTGCATTTCATTTCTGATGGATGTATTCAGGGCTCTATGGATTAACCCTTTACCACACTATGATGACTTTTAATGACCCTGTGAAAGAAGCCTTTTGAAAACATTGTGGGAAAAGGAGAAAATGGTGGTAATTAGCATTTTCTCCTTTTCCCAAAATGTTTTCTATCCTTCCCAACACAAATTTAAATTCCTCAGTTGCATTCATTTTGTCGTCTTCAAGTGCTTTCAATTTGGACTGGTCTAAGATTTTGTCTTTTGGTAAAGGGTTAAGCAAGACTAATTTGGATAGTTTAGTGCCTCATCATTTTCACGAGCCAAGTTTACGATCACTACGTGGATCTTACCTGGCTGATTGAGCCTGATTTCAAGATTCCTGCGATGCGGCCTCTATTGGATGCTGGTTATTACCCCCCCTTTTCATCATATTTCTAAAAGCAAATGAAATATCGTTTTACAACCGCTTACGAATACACATGAAGCGATAAGCAGACATCCACATGGGTTTCCGTGTTTACCTATTCGAAAGGTAGCAACCTTGTTCTATTATTATCAAAGATGAAATGCTACGAGCGATTTCATTCACTGCAGCTAGATCTGGCTGCATCCAATGAAAAAGCGTATCGGGTGAATGTAAAAATCAAGCTCGATCCGCTAAGGGTAGAGTAGCGTAGGGAATCCTCAGCCTCGGCTTGCGAAGATGGTGCCTCATCAGTGCTGATACAACACTAGGTTGTTTGATCATCAGAGCTGATACAACACTAAGTTGTTTGAGGAAAGGTGAAGCATATGATGTTATACTCTAAATGTCCAACAGAAAAACAAAACAAGTTCGAATGGACATTTATTAGTCTAAGGCCTGGCCAGCTGGATTCAATTTTTTTTCAATCCATCTGGTAGAAAAATTTCATTGGTACCAGGTGATAGTACAGCTATATAGAAGTCAAATTAGGGTGGATGCCAGAAACAAAAGTGGTGCAGATTTTTTTTAGACGACATTTTGTTACCCCACCCACTGAAAATGCATTGAATTAAGCTTATGTGTACAAACCACAAAATTTCAATATCTGCCAGAGTATATTGATTGCAAATAGTTCTAATTGGCAGTGAAGCGCATAAGTAATGGTAAAAGTAAGTTACAGGAGGAGAAAATATAGATTGGGCGCCTTGGTGTTACCCCACCCACCAAATTTGCATACATTTACTGAAAATCATGAGCAACTTAATATCATTTAAGACCTTTGGGTTTCAGCTTCTTGTAGAAGGGTTTGATGAGAACTAAATGCTTACTATTGTACTAAATTGCTGCATTGTATTGATGTTTTGATCTTGCTTATCCTTTACCCCACCCACTATGAGCTAATATGTAGTTATGGCAGATTGTAGGAGACATGATTTTTGAAAATGAAGTTGTATTTTTTGTTTGTTTGATAAGGTTTCTTATATGTACAAATAGAATGTACTGCACACGGAAAAATGCATATTCCACACTTGAATTTTGTTTACGGTGATGCAATGCCAGTCATAACACATTGACATGTCCTTCATGTAACGAAATTGTAAAGTAAAAGAAATCCCATTCTAATTAAGAAAATTAGATATTTTTTAGGTCAGATTGCACTGCGAACCATCTGTATAACGCATAGTTGTTTTATTTGAATTGAGTATTTTGGAACAAAATTTTGGCACATTATATGTCGGAGAAAATCAGTTTTTTGCAACTATTTTAATTCCTTGAAAAAGTTATATAGATTTAGTAAATAGCTGTTTGTAATGAAAATGAAAATGTAACTGTATTTTCCGTTTTGTTTCCAGAATGTTCTTTATTAAATTAAATGGCGTGGCTTCATTTTATGAGCAGCTTTTATCATTGTTATAATAATAAGACACATGTGTTACAGCAATGACACAAAATGTTACAGTGCAGACACATAAAAGTGTTAAAAAAAAAGTTTTGTACTTAGTGCCTTTATTTGAGAAAAAATAAATTAAACAATTATTGAATAGTTATACATGAAATGAAGAAAAGTCATTTGCACCAAAATACTGTCTTGTTGACTAGTTAAGATTTGTTATGTAGGAAATAAATCCGTTACATCATGACATTTCAAAATAAAACAGAAAAACACCTACATCCACACCCCACACACACAAATATATATACACACACAAAGCAGCTGTACTGTCAATGCAGCAAACAAAGAAGCTGATGATTGATCACACGTCACAATTACGCTCAATGAACTGCGCATTTGTTTACTTTAAGTCATCAAGAGGTATTTAGCTCCACTGGTTGAAGGTAAGCGTGCTTATGTCATAGCCCGGTGTCCGTTGTGCGTCTGTCCATGCGTGCATTAACTTATATTTCAAACATCTTCTCTGACACTACCCATCCAATTTTGATGAAACTTTACAGAAATGATCCTGCCGTGGCCTTCTTCAGAATTTCTTGAAAGAATTTGATTCCTTTAAAAACTCTGGTTGCCATGGCAACAAAACTGAAAAATATTGAAAACCTTCGAAAATCTTCTTATCCGAAACCATAAGGCCCAGGGCTACCAAACTTGGCATGTAGTTTTATGTAGCGAACCTCTACAGTGTTCCTTCAAATAATAGCTATGGAGTCAAAATTGACCCCTCTCCGGGGGGGTCACAAGTTTTATATGGGCTTATATAGGTAAAATTTTAAAATCCTTCTGATCCCTAGCCATAGGGCCTTGGTTGGTTGGTTGATTGGTTGGTTGCATTGGGGTTTAACACTACTTCAACAGCTAAGGTCATATCATGGGGGTCGGTGACGCACATGTGTTTCCTGGTTTTCTCACACCAGTACTAAGCTTTCTTTCCATAGCCACCGACTACTTTTCTCACATGCTTCAGCAGACGTGAGAGGGGAAAATACGTCGGAAAGAAAGTTCACCTCAACCGGGTATCGAACTCACAACCATCAGGTCATGAGTCCGACACGATCAC
The DNA here is from genome assembly GCA_943736015.1 of Tridacna crocea. NCBI lineage: Eukaryota > Metazoa > Mollusca > Bivalvia > Cardiida > Cardiidae > Tridacna > Tridacna crocea. The sequence continues at coordinate 48,688,405 of OX031062.1, forward strand.
CACTGAGCCACCAGGGCGGGCCATAGGGCCTTGGGCCACCAAATTTGGCATGTATCTTTATCAAGTGGGCGTGTACCAAGGATACCCAACTTATAGCCCTGGGGTCAAATTTGGCACGGCCCCGGGGGTCACATTTTTTATATTGGCTTATATTGGGAAAACCTCTTCTTGTACATAACCACAAAGCCTTGGACTACCAAATGTTGCATGTAGCTTTATATAGTGGGCCTCTACCAGGACGGCCCAAATTATAGGCTTGGGGTTAAGTTTGTCCCCACACCAGGGGTCACAAGTTTTACCTGGGCTTTTGTGGTGAAAACTTTTTTAATGATCTTTTTACGAACCATAGTAAGGCCTAGGGCTACCAAATTTAGCCCTGTTTCATGGGTCTCATGTTTTACATGGCATTTATTTTAGGAAATTTTGAAAACCTTCTGGTATACCACACATCCTATATTATGTAATATGGAAGTTTATCTTACGGACCTCCACCAAGTTTCAAGTAATTATAGCTTTGTGGTAAAAAATGGCTTTGCCCAGGAGTCAAGGGGTCATAACATTCTCGTAGAACTTCATAGAAAAAAATGTATGCCTTCAAGTTTAAAACCAATTGGCCAGAGTTGTAATGTTTGGCTTGTAGTGTTTTCACTTATTAGCTAGTGGAGCGATACAGGGCCATCATGGCCTTCTTGTTTTAAGTTAGATACCCTATTGCATCAGTGAACTAAAGTAACAGATGGATGAAAAAATAGGGCCTTTTTTGACCTGGGCCTTACCCTATTGTATGTCTTCAAGTTTGAAACTTGTTGGCCGGATTTGTAATGTTTGGCTTGTTGTGTTTTCGCTCATTAGCCACTGGAGCGATACAGGGCCATCATGGCCCTCTTGTTTCAAGTCATATTCCCTATTGCATCAGTGAAATAGAGTAACAGAATAGAAGAGTAAAAATAACAAAGGAAATAAAGAAACTTAAGTAATGAAAATATCCAAATCTTAGTATTTGCGAACCAATAATGAAATAACGAAATCAAAGGTTAGTGTGCAACAATAAATTATACTGTGGCACTCATAAATGGATCATTTTTGAGGTACTAAATGCTATAACTCAGTAAGTTTTCTTGATTTTTGTCCTGTTTGTCTGTCCTAGTAGGTCTAGTCAAAATTGTGAATAAATCTAGCCAGAAATATAAACAGATTCAATGTGAAGACTGAAAATTCAGAGATTGGTTCCAATTAATGCTGCAAGGAACATTTATTAGGTGAATTATGGTATGTGAAATTAGTCAGACTTGATTTAATATACATTGTAAGTCTTACATAAATGTGGATTTTTATGAGCACCTTAGATTAAAAAGATTTGTGAAAAAGATTGCATTGTATCATTGTCTGCTTCATTTTTGTGAACATAGGAAAAGTCTAATTTACGTTATAGGCAAATTTTGGGTAGGCGCGTTTATTAGCATATAAAAAAAATCTGCACCACTTTCAGATCTGGCATCCATGCTTAAAGTGACTCTAATAGGCTATCCTAATTCACCAGATGGATTGAAAAAAAAAATAGAAATAGGGCTCTTTTTTGATCTGGGCCTTAGCCTATAATGTTTGGCTTGTAGTTTTTTCACTTATTAGCCAGTGGAGCGATACAGGGCTATCATGACCCTATTCCTTCAAGTCATATCCCCTATTGTATCAGTGAAATAGATTGACAGAGTAGGAGAGTAAGAATAACAAAGGAAATAAAGCAGCTTAATTAATGAAAATAGCCAAATCTTAGTGTTGGCATACTTATGGTTACAGTTGTGAATATATAATGAAATAACGAAATCAAAGGTCAGTGTGCAACAACAGATTATACTGTTGCACTCATAAATAGATCATTTTTGAGGTGCTAAATGCTAAAACTCCATAACTGTTCTTAATTCTGGTCCTCTATGTCTGTCCTAGTAGCTCTAGCTAAAACTGTGAAAAAATCTAGCCAGAAATATTAACACATTCAATTTGAAGACTGAAATTCAGAGATTGTTTTCAATTCATTTCTGCTAGGAAGATTTATTAGGTGTTTTACGGTATGTGAAATTGGTAAGACTTGATTTAATAAAAGTCTTACATACAGGTAAATGTGGATTTTTATGAGCATCTTAAATTCAAAAGATTTGTCAAAAAGATTGCATTGTTTCATTGTTTTTTCCATTATTGTGAACAGAGGAAAAGTTTAATTTTTGTTATAGGCAAATTTGGGGTAGGCGCGTTTATTAGCATATAAAAAAAATCTGCACCACTTTCAGATCTGGCATCCATGCTTAAAGTGACCCTAATAGGCTATCCTAACTGACTGTACCATTTGAATTTTTCTACCAGATGGATTGAAAAAAAATTAAAAATAGAGCTCTTTTTTGATCTGGGCCTTAGCCTATATATTGCTTTGGCTCTGGGTCTACCAAACTGTAATGAACACACAGATATGTGTGGCCAAAAACATCTTACTTTTACTCTATATACTATAGTTGAACAATTTTAGTAGCCAACATTTTATACTTTTCCTTTTGTACATAAATTTTTAACTCCTTAACCCTTTACTCCACAGATACTCATTTCTACGCATTGCTTGTAGGAGCCGTTGGAAAACATTGTGGCAAAAGGTGAAATTGCTCGTGACGAGCAATTTCTCCTTTTGTCACAATGTTTTCTATGCTACCAAAAGGTGTCATATACTCATAAGAAATGGCTTCATCCTTGCTGTTGTTTAAGGTAAATTAGAGATACCATAGAAATGCCTTATGGAGTAAGGGTTAACAAACAAAACCTTGAATTTTTAATGACCCCAAGAAACAAAGCTTTGAAAATATTGTGGGGAAAAGAGAAAATGCTGATAACCAACAATGTTTTGAACTTTTTCCAAAACATATTTAATTTCGGAGTCTGTAAGTTTTCTACTCTCCCCATAACAAATTTTAATTTTTGAGTTACATTTATTGTGTTGTCTGCAAAATTTTTAATGCCAAAAATTTGGACTGGTCTAAAGTTTTGTCATTTGGCAGCGAGCAAAGAAGACAATTTCAGCTATAGTATGGGAAACCACCATCTAGCAGAGGTAATGAGTTAATCAGGAATACAGAAATAATAGCTCATTCAGTTGCCATGTCCTCTGGGTTTTGTCCAATTTCCTTCTCATCATGAAGCTGTAAAGTTTTCCAAACTGTGTAAGCTGCAGAAAACAATGTGGAAAAAGGTGATCCATCACTAAAACCTGCATATATATCCTTTAATGCAAGATCTTCTTTGTTTTGTACCATTTTGCCTCAAGAACAGGTCAAATGACTGGAATAGTCTAGCTTTTGACCTATGTAAAAGCTGTTATGATCAAGACAAGTGTTTACCATGTTTTATGATCAATAATAATGGATTGATATAAGCAAATTCTACATGGTGAGGCATCCAGCCTGGTTCTATAGAAAAGGCTCGATGACTAGGCTGGACATTTTGACAATAATCATGTGAATTTTCAATTAAATGCAGTAATACCACTCAAACAAGGCTAAATAATCTGATCAATGCACTTTTATAACAGCTCAAAAGCATACTTTTGATGTTTCAAGGTAACTGACCTTTCTGCCGATTTCGATTGACAGGTCTACCAACATCTTATTGGCAAATGAAAACGCAGCATTGGGCGTCATGTAAACAAAAAAGTCCGACACAATTTCTGGTTAGCTTGACAGGCTTGACAACCAGTATAGCGCGTTACTAAGGGGGGGGGGGGGGGGGGGCGTGTCAAACTGGCGTAAAAAGAAAGGTAAATTGTTTGGATTACTGATAATTCATAATTTTTTTCCAGTTTCATAACTCTTCAAGGAACAATAATATTTTAGACCTGTCCAAACCAAAAGGACTCGCAGACCAAAACCAAAGTATGGTCCAAATCTTGGGTTATGTCATTGATTGGTTGGTTGGTTGTGTTGGAGTTTAAAGCCACTTTAACAGCTAAGGTCATATCATTGCGGTCGGTGATGCACATGTGTTTCCTGGCTTTCTCAGACCAGTACTAACACTACTTTCTTTCCAAAGCCACCGACTACTTTCCTCACATGCTTCAGCAGAGGCGAGATGCGAAAATACGCCAGAAAGAAAGTTCGCCTCAACCAGGGTTATGTCTTTGAAATGATTAAAAACATTACCAGCATTTTCTTCTTTTTCCAAAATGTTTTCAAAAGCTGGTATCTTCGGGCCTTTAAAGCTTAGGAATTTGTTTGGGATGATTTTAATCTGTCCAGACATTCCTTTATTTGTATTTAGTTATCAACCCCTCTTACAACAATCTGTATTATTTGTTCATGTTACTAACCATTAGTAATGCAGAAATTTAGGCTCCTGCATGTTAATATTACATTTACATTGCAGAGGAAATGCTAAAGAAACTCTGAATGAGAAACACCAAAAACAGAACCCAATAAATCATTTTATAAGGAGGCAGATATTAACTAACAATGTACTGTTTTGAATCCATTTATCACAATCTTTTCGTAAGTTGTATATTGCATGATGTTTACTACTAATATAGGAACGAAACAGTTTACCCTAGAGTCCATTGTACGTCCACAAATTCTTTTGCAGACAACACAGATTAAGATCAAACATCACAAAATATACAGTCTGATCCTGGATTAATCTGTCCAAAATATCCATGGATTTTGGTCGAGATGCCTTGCATCAGTCCCTTTTCCAGATTGTAAAAGTTCTTTTCATTAATTTAGCACTACAAAGGTCAATTCTTCCTGTCCAATGGTGTAAAGGAGCATTTTTGATCTCAAAGTATAAAAATCCTAATATATTACAACATCCATCCAGCTTTTCACAAGACTGTCTCAGCAGAGAGGACAGCCTAGATCAAAGATCAGACTGCGTTTTTTTTTGCAGTCCTATCCTTATGTACACTGGCCCTCTAAAGTAGCTGTAGTCATGAAAGGGCTGTCTGAAGGGTTTATTGAATCATGTCTGTCTGCACTTTGTATTAAACCCATAGAGTGCTATATAAATTGACATAAATTCTGTCTTTTCTAGGAAAGTCCAAAATATTACCATTTAGAGGCCATTTTCACAGGAAAGTTGTACAGAAGCACTCTTCAGTGTAGATCAAGACAGCATTCTATACAGTCTGGTATTGATCTACATCATTTTTGCAACAGCATTCTCCTAGCCTTGTAACCATAAGGTCCTGAGCTCTATATTACCGTGAGGTAGGTGTCAACTTTGGGTCTGTTCACGGGCCTACACATTCAGCATAAGTACTGAGTCCATAGTCACCAACCATTCTTAAGAACATTCTTTTTCTTCAGAAATTTGTCAATGTTAAAGTAACAGAACTTCTGATTGGATAAACCAATTGGTTTATTCAATCAGAAGTTCTGTTATGTTCACATTAAGAAAATCTTGAAGTCATTTCCTTATTAACCTTTTACCAGACAATCTCTGATTTTTATGACCCTGAGACAGAAGCCTTTTGAAGACATTATGGGAAAAGGAGAAAATGCTGGTAACCAGAATTTTCTCCTTTTCCCACAATGTTTTCTACCCTGCTTGAAACAAACTTCAATTTTTTAGTTACCTTTATTTTTTTGTCTGCAAGTGCTTCAATTTGGAACAGTCTAAAAATTTTGTTCTTTGATAATATACTGCAAATGCACCAGACTGCCAAAGTCGAAATAAAGAAGAAAAAAGTGAAGGAATGAGGTTTAACTCTTTACCACACAATCCCAACTTTTAACTACCCTGAAAAAGAAGTCTTCTGAAAACATTTCCTTTTCCCACAATGTTTTCTTCCCTTACCAAAACAAATTTCAAATTTTTTGGTCACATTTATTGCGTTGTCTGCATATGCTTTCAATTTGGACCAGTCTAAAATGTTGTCGTTTGGTAAAGGTTTAATTCTTGACAATTATTCATAAACACGGACATTTAGATAATAGTCAAGCATATGACAAGATTTCTGTTTTAAGATTTTATAGCAATAAATCCAATTACTGATTTGTCTGTCAGAAGACCGAGCCAAGTCCCACTCAACCTATCTAAATGAGGAGTGGTATCTGTATTCATCATTAAGATTTTTTTTAAAACCCTTTACCACACAATGCCAACTTTTGAAAGGACCTTGGGAAAGAAGCCTTTCGAAAACATTGAGGGGGAAAGGAGAAAATTGCAGGCTACAAGCATTTTCTCCCTTTCCCACAATGTTGTCTACCCTATCAAAGAAAGATTGCATCATTTGAGCCACAGTGAAATTGTCTCCAATTTGATTTCGATTTGGACATGGCTAAAATTTTGTAGTCTGGTAAAGAGTTAAATCTCCTTTTCACAAAGAAACCTGTTTCTATGGTCAGTGTAGATTAAGATCACACTGCACAAAAGGTGCAGTCAAATGCGGCCTCTACACTGACTGCCATGCCAAGACATTTTGGACAACAGTAGCCTCAACGCATGTCCATTGTTTCAGCGTTTTACTTCTGAATGAAAAATTTCATATTGTTTATTTGAAGGTGTACAGATGATGACATTTTTATTTACTTTTAAGTATCAAAAAATTTGTGTGATTGAAAGAGGTTTTATCTTGAGCTGTCAACCTTTTTCTGTTGTATCACCTGCAAAGCCAATTCAATCCAATCTCACTTACTTTCATTTCCAAAGTTCTAGGTTGTGAATATGTGGTGCTTCAGTTCATCCACGGACACTCAAATCACGATTTTTCTTTAACTCCTTAGCACATAATCCCGACTTTTAATGACCCTCAGAAAGAAGCCTTTTGAAAAAATTGTGGGAAAAGGAGAAAATGCTGGTAACCAGCATTTTCTCCTTTTCCCACTATGTTTTCTACCCTTAACAAAACAAATTTCAAATTCTGAGTCACATTTATTTTGTTGTCTGAAAGTGCTTTCAATTTTGACCTGTCTAAATTTTTGGCGTTTGGTAAAGATTTAAATGGCAGAAAGCATCGTTTGAAAAGGAGAAAATGCTGGCAACCACACAGCCTCCCTCCTCAGGAAAGATAAACCATCATTTTGTAAAGGGATACAGCTTCTTGTTGCAATGACATTCTATTGTAATGGCTTGTCGTGGTGCCAGAATTCTGATCACTGAGAAAGTTAATTCATGTAATTACGAGTCATAACTTCATAGTTAGATTACTGATAGGCTGTCTTTTCACGATAACATAGACCATGATTCTCCCGTTTCTTATTTTTGTCCATCCTGCAGGTGCCAAAAAACTGAAATGGCCATGATCTGATGCTAAATAAGATACAGATTTTGTGATTTTTATGCTGTTTTATTAAAAAAAAAGTCAGAGCTCTCAAGCTAGTAGCTCAAACAGTAGTGTATTATGTCTTGAAACCTGGAGCTTGTTAGTTCAAATCCCAATTTCGTTTCTAGGAACAATGACAATCATTGTGACAAGATTCATTCTTCTCTCACCTCTAGCCATTGTTTTCAAGATGGTTATGTGGGAAAGAAGCCATGACTTGAAAAGAATATTGTGCTTGTGTTGGTAACAGGAAAGCATAGAGAGGTGTACTAGCTGCCACCATATAGGGTACAACATGGACTTCTGGCATCCAAGGTTCAAGGTTTAATCCTGTGAAAAGCAGAGTCAAGCTATAGAATTAACTTCATAACAGAGCAAGTGCTGAATCCAAGACAGTGAGAACAAAGAATGAAATTACAGGGAGGTCCAAATTAACTGAAAGAGGAGGACAGATTATATTGCCTGCAACATGGGGAAAAGGGGCATTCGGACATATGCATAAAGTGTTGACTCGGATCAGCCTACACAGTCCGAGTAAGCTAATCTGAAAAGACACTTTTTTTCCCTATGTGATTTCCTGTTTTGCGCAAGTCTATTGAGGCACACAATCTAATGTAGTTGTAAAGTGCCGTCTCTGATTAGCCTGCACTGAGTGCGCCGGCCAATCAAAGACGACACTTTACACATATGTCCAAATGCATCTTTTCACATGTTGAAAGCCGTATGTAGATTAAACAATGGGTCTTAGTCTGGCAAAGAGATGAAAATGCTGTAGGAGGAGGTTGAAATCCTGGTGGCAAGTACTTCTTGAGTTCATGAACAGTTCATGTTATATCTTTTAAGTTCATTAGGTGTTCATGAACTATCCAAGAACTGGTAGAACAATTCTTGAACGTCACTTGGTAGTTCATGAACTGGTGGTTCTTGAATTCCATATTTGTGAACCATTTCCAACAGTTTATGAGATATACCCTGTCATCAGTTCATGAACTGATGATTCTCGAACAATTCATGAAGATGTTGTCTTTGTGAAGTTCAAGGAAGAATTCAATAATTTAAATATTTAAGGTGGTATCATTCTAATGGAAAACAGCTATCAATATTCAGTTACATCATGGCTACAGGTGCAAATACCCACTAATTTCTTTCTAAGCTACTTGCTCCTGCAACCTAAATGAATAAAGGTAACTGAAGGATCGGGTTTACGACCCAAGGTTTTCTACCATTATAGGAAAATGTCTGAGACACCATAACCAGTTCATAAACTTTGTGTCAGGAAAGGTTCACTTACAGTTCAAGACTTACTACATTGAACTGTTCATAGAACTATTCATGGAACTGATTAAGAGCTGTTATTTATAAACAGTTCATCAACTGTACATGAGCAGTTCATAGAAACAAAACAAAGGTTCATGAACAAACAGATGGTTCATGAACTGACCATTTGCTGTTCATGGGACTGTTCATGAACTGTAGTTCATTAATTATTCATGAATTAATTCAAGAACTACTTTTCACAGGGGATATTAACAACACCATTATTCATTGGTTCTTGCTCCAATGATTTATCTCAAAAAGTTGTCTTCATTTTCCTGGCAGCTTAACTCTTTAAGTTTCATCCAAATGGAAAGCTTAAGTTTTACAGATGATAGAGTGAATGTGACTCAAAAATTCAAATTTGTCTTTGGAAGTGTACAAAATATTGTAGGAAAAGGAGGAAATTTCCACAATGTTTTCAAAAGCTTCTTCCATAGGTTCGTTAGTAATCAGGGATGGTGTGGTAAAGAGTTAAGAAATAAGAAAGTTCAGCCCAATATTTTATATCCTGCAAGAGGAGAAAATCCCTGCACCCTTGAGATTAGCACAGAGTGCCGAGCTATAAAGAGATCAGTCTAACTGTGAAATGCTTTGATTTGGGCGGTCTGGAATCACTTCGATTTATCTACCTTGTCTCGTTAATTGAAACTTGCATGTTTACAGCCAATTATGACAGCTTCCACTTTCTTCTCCAGCTTTCTGAATTAACCCATTACCACACAATCCCTACATTTGACGACCCTGAGAAAGAAGCCTATAGAAATCATTGCGGGAAAAGGAGAAAATGCTGGTAACCAGCATTTTCTCCTTTTCCCACAATGTTTTCTTCCCTTCACAAAACAAATTTCAAATTTTCAGTCGCTTTTATTTTGTCATCTGCAAATGCTTTCCATTTGGACAAACCTAAAATTTTGTCGTTTGGTAATGAGTTAACCAATGTTAAGGAGATTATACTTGGTGCCTGTGCAGAAAGTTCTGATGAAGATCAGACTGAACAGAAAATACAGTCTACTCACTAGAAATGATCTACACTTTTTATCCCTTACCAAAGGCTGAGAGATATTGTATGTTCATCCGTTTTGAGCAAAATCTCAAATACCATTGGACATAATTTTGTGAAAATTTATGTGTGTGAACAATATCTTATTCCGCCAATATTCTGTTCTTTTTTTTTATTTGATGCAAAAATGTCGACTGGGGCAATTTTGAGTTACACACTAACATAAATTTTTTAAAAAGTCTTTTTTAGCAGGGGAAATCATTTCATCAAAATTGCTTAACTCTTTACCACATACTCCTGACTTTGAGTGTGTGTGTGAGTGAATGAATGAAAATGAATGAATGATTAAAAGAACAAACGAATGTTGTTTTATGGCTCACTGACAGCTTGTGTGAAGGATCCCGAAGGAGAAACCTTTCGAAAATACATAATTAATTCTGAAAAATAATTTTTTCTTATCTATCAAAGTCATCATTTTATCATTTTGAACTAATTCAAATTGTATTGACTGCAAGTGTTTTCAATTTGGACCAGTCTTTATCTTTCTTGTGTGGTAAAGAGTTCAGATAGTGATTGCTAATTTTAACAAACATCAGACAGCATAGCAATAGGTGAGTGCAACACTATTCTAAGTGCCTGTACACTGTACAGGCACTTATAATAGTGTTGCACTCACCTATCGATAGATCCGAGATCACTATACATGTTCTGTGCAAGCCCTATTTTGATCTATATTGTACGGAAAAGCACCTTTAATATCTACAGGAACCCAAGGGGACTGCAAAACAGGGAACTTCACCAAAAGAAAATATTGGCTTCATGAAAAAAAAAGTATTATTGATCTTGATTTATATGGAATTGTTGAGAAGTAACTATTTGAGACAGACAGATGACAAGAGACAATGTGATTACAGAATGGCCCTCCGGCTTCCTACTTTAATAGAGTTTCCTCTCTTCTAGGTAAACAATTGTCTTATATCATTCTTTCTCTTAGTTTTCTCTAAATAGCTGATTACAGAGAATGTAGAGGAGGTTTTGAGGGAAGACTTTGAGCTTCAAGTTCTTTTCTAAGGGTTATGTTGAAGCTCTGAACTCTCTTTTGATCAGCTCAATCCACTTCCATTTACCCTTAGAGGGCCAAACTATGCCAATCATGCAATAATAATTTTTATACTGGAAATTTGACCATCAAAGGTCCAGAATGTGCAGCAAGTGCTTTAACCCTTTGCTACATGGCACAAAGCATTTGCAGAGAACAATTTCACAGTGGCTCACATGACACAATTTTGCTTTGATAGGGTAGAAAACTTTGTGGGAAAAGGATAAAATGCTGGTTACCAATGTTTTCACAAGGCTTCTTCCTTAAGGTTGTCAAAAGTCGCCATTGTGTGCTAAAGGGGTAAGCTGTCATCAAATAATTTCAAGTTCTAACATCTTTATGGGAAAAGAAGAAAATTTTGGCAACCAGGGCTTTCTCCTTTTTTTCCTCCAGCTTTTTTTTTTTTTCTCTTTCTTTAAAAAAAAAAAACATTCCATAAATTCCGTCACACTTGATCTATTGTCTACTAATGCTTTCCATGGTATCTGGAGAAATCTAAAATCTTTTGTCTTGTAAGGACTTAAACCTTTTCTAAAACAATAACCACAGACTATGACCAACTTTGTGATAGAATGACCGCCAGATGACCTCCTAAATCCTACTACTTGGTATTATTCTGTTTATGGTAATGGTCAATGCCACATGATATATCCAAACAAAAAGTTGGCACCATGCACACATGGTCAATAACATCTTACAGACTTTTGTTTTTCGAATTAGTCATGTCAAGTAAATAACTTGCTTTCACCTTTTTTTGTAACAATCCAGAGTTTTTATGACGCTGGGTGAGAGGACTTTGGAAAACAATGTAGATAAAGGAGAAAATGGTGTTATCAAGCATTTTCTCCTTTTTCCACAGAGTTTTTGGACAAAATATAATTCCATTACTTAACTCACTACTAAATGACAAAGTTTTAGGCTTGTCCAAAAAGAAAGCACTTGCAGATGACAAAATAAAAGTGACTGAAAATTTGAAATTTGTTCTGTAAAGAGTAGGAAACATTGTGGGAAAAGGAGAAAATGCTGGTATTACCAGCATTTTTTCCTTTTCTCACAAAGTTTTCTACAGGCTTCTTTCTCAGGGTTGCCAAAAGAAGTGATTGTGTGGTAATGGGTTAAATGCAAAAGATTCACTATGTTCATCTGCAGATTCTTCTATATATTAGACTGATCTAAAATTATGTCCTTTAGTAAAGAGTTAACTCATTACCACACGAGAAAATTTTAGACTGGTCCAAATCGGAAGCATTTGCAGACGACAAAACAATGGTGATGCAAAAATAGAAATTTGTTCTGGGAAGGGTAGAAAACACTGTGGGAAAAGGAGAAAATGCTGGTTACCAGCATTTTCTCCTTTTCCTACAGTGTTTTCAAAAGGCTTCTTTCTCAGGGGCGTCAAAAGTAGGGATTGAGACTGGTAATGGGTTAATTTGCTATGCTTCTCACAGGCAAGGGATGTTTACATGTCGCAGAATCTCTCCAACACAGTCATAAAAGTGAAAATCAGGGGCATATTTATCACAAATTTGCACATTTGGATGACTGGATTTGGGGGAAAATTAAGCAGAAGCTTCTCTCAATATTCCGGTGATTTCAACTTGGAAAGAATTACTCACGATTCAAATATAGCTGTTGTTCTTTTGTTAGATGCAAGGGATAATTCTACAAAGACGGAAGCAAAAGTAGCCACTACTATTCTTAAACAATCGTTAATTTCATCTATGCTATCTTTCAGATTTTTTTTACACAAACCATGAAGAATTTCATTTTGTATTCGGACAAGAGTGGAATCAATAGCTCCCAATACACATAGCAGAAATTGTGAGGAAGACCATATAACATTATTTCATCTCAAACAATTAGTGAGATTTATTCTTTCCGAAGACATAAACTGTCCTCAGTAGGTGACATACGGGAAATCTTGATTTTTCTCCACAGCTTATCTCCGCTCCACATGGCTAAATGAGGGCGATCAATCAATCAATCATTATCTCATTATCAGGGAAATGAAGCTTTGGCTTTTTATTATTTAACCTATTTACTTTACCATGATAACCTTTTGAGTTGTGGACAGCTTTGAAAGTCCTTGTGGGTTAAGAAGCAAGTGCTTGTATTGGTATTTCCCTTTCGGCTCTACTGTTAACCCAATTTACAGAGCACCGCATAGACCAAAAGACACTTACAGATCAGATAAAGGACTAAAGTACTAGTGGCTCTAAAGTTTCTTTCGTCAAAAAAAAAGCAACATGGAAACTTTTTTGTTGCAGACACATGACAACTGAAGAAGAAACTGTTCACAACAACAAGAATCTTTTCTATAATTTCTAAAGGGCTGTGCTATCTTTAACCCTTTACCACACAATGACCACTTTTAACTCCCCTGAGGAAGAAGCCTTTTGAAAACCTTGTGGGAAAAGGAGAAAATGCTGGTAACCAGAGAAAATGCTGGTAACCAGCATTTTCTCCTTTTCCCACATAGTTTTCTACCCTATCAAAGCAAAATTGTACCATTGGAGCTGCTTTGGAATTGTCGTCTGCAAATGCTTTCAATTTGGATAGGTAAAAAATTTTGTTGTGTGGTAATTAATGATTTAACTCATTACCACACGAGAAAATTTTAGACTGGTCCAAATTGAAAGCATTTGCAGATGACAAAATAAAGGTGACAAAAAAATAGAAATTTGTTCTGGGAAGGATAGAAAACACTGTGGGAAAAGGAGAAAATGCTGGTTACCAGCATTTTCTCCTTTTCCCATAGTGTTTTCAAAAGGCCTCTTTCTCAGGGGCGTCAAAAGTAGGGATTGTGTGGTAATGGGTTAAATACCCATTTTGCAAACAACAAAATTTTTGACATTTTGAAATACAAAACAAATGCAGACCAAAAATCAAACCTGGCTCAAATGGTAGAAATTGTCCTTGAAAAGGTAGAAAACATCATGGTAAAAGGAGAAGATGATGCTGTCAGCATTTTCTCCTTTTACCAGTATGTTTCCAAGTCTTCTTTTCTAGAGCCTTTAAAGCTCAGGATTGGGTGGTAAAAAATTAATGTGAATTACTGCATTTTATGTCTTTCAACACCGGCAGTGTCTGGCTGAGTGTTGTACTTGTAAATGTTTATCCTCCCTCTTTATGTGAGATAAGAACATGGTACATGGTATACCTTGGCACCTTGGCTTCTAGGAATAATCCTTTACTCCATAATCCTAAGTTTTAATGACTGTCAGGTGAAAGCTTTTGAAAGCTTTGTGGGAAAAGGAGAAAATGCTGGTAGCCTGATCATTTTCTCCTTTTCCCATTATTTTCTAAACCTTTTAAAAGATGATTCTACTTATTTTCTTGCAACAATTTATTGTCTGCAAATGCCATCAATTTGTCAGGCAATAAAGCAAATGTAGATGAAAGCTGTGATTTTTCTTCGAAAGGAAAGGTTACCAGTATTTTCACCTTTTTCCACAATGGTAATAAAAGATTTTTTTTCAAGAGTCTTTAAAACGTAAGATTGTTGGGTACAAGGATACTGCTGAATTTTTCCAAGTATGTATGATGCTGTCTTTTGGTCATATTTTGCAAACTGAATACTTAATCATCAAAGTCAAAATTTAAGTGACAAAATTTAAGACTGGTCCAAATTGAATTTCAGCACTTGCAGACCTACAATTAAATGGAAGTCAAAAGTTGAAATTTGTTTCCAGCAGGTTAGAAAACATTGTGGAAAAAGGAGAAAATGCTGGTTACCAGCATTTTCTCCTTTTCCCTCAATGTTTTCAAAAGCTTTTATCTTGGGGGTAGTAAAAACCTGAGATTGTTAGGAAAAGGGTTAACTCCTGTTTTTCACAAACTTCGGCTAGTCATCTATTATATCTTGCTCTTGGACATTCAGGCCAACTGTGATAAGGTTGCCTATGGGGATCTAACATGGGACTCCAATGTCTCAACTCTGTACCATACAGTCCCGTCTTGAAACATCTTGAAGTAGAAAGCTTTTAAAACACTGAGGGATATGGACAAAAAAGTTTACTAGTAATGCTGATTTTCTGTCAATGGTTTCTACCTGCAATTCCTCCTTTTGTAAACTTGTTTTAATATTACATCCTCCCTTCATAACTCGAATATGTATCATGTGATTATTTGACTGATGTGTTAAAAAAAAATCTGCTGCACATTTCTTTCAGGGGAGAAAATGAAATTAGCTGCCTTAATTTAACTTAACAAAAACTGCAGATATAAGGCAATCTTTAGACTTCCCAAAGGGTAATAGATCTCTATTTTTCAGCAAGGACAACAATTTGTCAGGGAAGCTGACTGTAGTCTAAAATTTCCATGTAAGAAATTCAATTTGCAACTGCTCGGGATTATTGGTGCAAATCACCTTATTTGGGAAACTTTTTTTTCTCTTTTTTGTGCTATTACACAATAGACGTTTTAAACCAAGTAGAAATTCACCCTTTAACTCTTTACCAAACAACAAAATTTTGAGAATGCCCAAAATGAAAGCATTAAATGCAATGCCACAAAGTAAATGTGAATCAAAAAATAAAATTTTGACTTAGGGTGAAAATATTGTTGGGAAAGGAGAAAATGCTGGTAACCAGCATTTTCTCCTTTCCCAACAATATTTTCAAAAGCTTTCCTTATCAGGGGTTGTCAAAAGTCAGGACTGTTTGGTAAAGAGTTAAGGGTTTAGGTTCAAACACAATAAATTTGAAGTAGGGTAGATGAAACAACAAAGCAGACAAAGTTCATCAATGATTCATTATCGGTCATCAGTAAAACAATCAGAAGATTTTTATCAAAGATGATATAGACCTATAAAAATTATTTTATTTGAAAAGTGATGTTGCTTACCGTTTGGCCTCAAGCACATCTGGATTTGTTGAAAATGAACTTTTACTGGATGACCAGTCAGTTTAAGAGCTACATAAAATTGAAGTCATTCATTTTCTAGACAACAAAGTAAATGTGGCTCAACTGATTGCATCTGTCTTTGAAAGGGTTGAAAGCATTTCATGAGAAAAAAGGGAAAAAAAGCTGGCTCTTTGCATTTTCTCCTTTGCTCACAATGTTTTCAAAGCCTTCTTCCTTGGGTTCACAAGAGAATTTTGTTTGTATATTACACTTTTACATTTTTAAATGAAATGTTTGGCTACATACTGCACATTCTGATCTTGATATGTGCCATCTTCGCAAGCCAAGGCCGACAATTCACTACGTTACTCTAGCCTTGGAGGATTGAGCTTGATCTTTACATTCCCCCGATACGCTTTTTCATTGGATGCAGTCAGCTCTAATTGCAAGGAATGAAATTGCTTGTAGCATTTCATCTTTAAAAAAATTGAACAAGGTCTCTACCTTTCGAATAAAAGGTAAAACATGGAAACCCACGTGGATGTTTGCTTATCGCTTCATGTGTATTCATAAGCGGTTTGTAAAACGATATTTCATTCGCTTTTAGAAACATGATGTAAAGGGGAGTAATAACCAGCATCCAATAGAGGATGCATCACAGGAATCTCGAAATCGGGCCAAGGTAAGATCCACGTAGTGATCGTAAACTTGGCTCGCGAAGATGCGGATATGTGCTGACTACAAAAAAGACTAAATTAGGGTTCAGCACTATTAACTATATACCAAATAACAAATACTTAGACTTGTTGCATTTGAAAACATTTGGAAGAAAAGAAATTGACGAAATAATGAAATTTGTCTTAAATATGGTAGGAAAAAGTGTGGGAAAAGGAGAAATGCTGGTTACAAACATTTTCTCCTTCTCCCATGTTATTTTCCAAAGCCGTCTAGCTCAGGATTGTTAAATTACACTGGATTATGTGGTAAAGGGTTAAGAAATGATTTCTGTCATGAGGAAGCAGCAAGAGGGAGCCAGTCATAATACAATTAACCAACAATCATTATTGTCAGGTCAATTATGTCACACTGGCCAAAATATGTTTCTGCTAGCTTCTGAAGCACCAGTACTATCAGTAATAATTCATAGCATCATATGTTCACAATGTCATTGGTTTCTTTCCTAATGGGCTTTGTTCTTTGATTTGCTGTGGTCAAAAGCATTAACCCTTTACCATAAAGAAACCTTTAGAAAACATTGTGGGAAAAGGAGAAAATGCTGGTTACCAGCATTTTCTTCTTTTCCCGCAATGCTTCATACTCTGCTAGAAACAAATTTCAATTTCTGAGTTACGTTTATTTTGTCGTCTGCAAGTGCTTTCAATTCAGACCTGTCCAAAATTTTGTCATGTGGTAAAGAGTTACATGTGTGTTTTTCTGCTTTTTGCACATTATTTTCAAAAGGCTTCTTTCCAGGGGTCTTTAAAACCCTGGATTGTTTGGCAAATGGTTACAAATATATTAAAGATGCATGTCTTGATTTTTGAGGGCAAAATTTACAGGAGCCCACCTATGCATCCATAGACTTAAAAAAGGAACATTTACAATTATGTAGGAGAGGAAAGTGCCAATCCATATACATTCATAGCTGGGTTATGAAAGTTTTTAACAAAAATACTATATGTTTAGGACTTTTTTAAATTAAAAGTAGATGCAGGTGTCAAGTTTAGTGTAACTTAAACACAGAAAACATCTTTAATGATAGCAATTTTTCCTTTTCCTACAATGCTTTCAAAAGCCTTCTCCTACAGAGTCATTAAAACTCATAATTTTGTAGCAAAGGGCAAAGGGTAAACTCTATACCACACAACAAAACTTAAGAAGACTGATTCAAATGTAAAAAGCATTTTGCACTTGTGAGAGATTAGAAAACTTTTTATGGAAAGGACACCAGGCTGATTAGCAGTATTTTCTCTGACTATTTTCATAAGTTATCTTTCCAAGAGTCTTTCAGCTATTATTTGAAATCATCTTTTGCAATTTCTCCAATTCCCATAATGCTTTCATGGAATTGTCCCCCAAAAGGGTTCTAAAAACTGGTATCTGAGTAGGAATAGGTTATGTATCAATGGGTGTGTATCAATTATTTAGACTATAGTAATGAAACCTGACAGTAATTCAATTATATGTATTGAACATTCATGAAGATGTCCGGCTGTAAAGGCCACTTTTATTACCTTCATCAAGAAAATGCCTCTGTATCTACCAGAAAATCTGCTCTTGCCAGATCATC
The DNA here is from genome assembly GCA_943736015.1 of Tridacna crocea. NCBI lineage: Eukaryota > Metazoa > Mollusca > Bivalvia > Cardiida > Cardiidae > Tridacna > Tridacna crocea. Next base: position 48,706,247 of record OX031062.1, read on the forward strand.
ACCTTTGTCACATGATTCTGTTAACCCATTACAAGTCCACAGAAATGTAGATCTATCTAAATTGAAAGAAACTGCATACATCAATTCAATTAACCCTTTACCAAACAATCCCTGGTTTTTACGACCCGGAGATTGAAGCCTTTTGAAAACAAAGTAGGAAAAGGAGAAAATGCTGGTTACCAGCATTTTGTCCTTTTCCTACAATGTATTCTACCTTGCTGAAAACAAATTTCAATTCTTGAGTTATGTTTATTTTATCGTCTGCGAGTGTTTTCAGTTTGGACCAGTCTAAATTATTATCGGTTGGTAAAGAGTTAAATGTGGTTAAAATAATCGGATCTGTCTGCCTTAGATAGGGTAGAAAACATTGTTGGAAAAGGAGTAAACGAATGCTGGTTACCATGGATTATCTCATGAAAATACATAAACATGATTTGATTTTGGAGGCTTATATGACTCATCAAGAACATCATAGTGTCCTTATATAAAGGGTTAATTTCTTTCAGACCCAGTTACTCTTTAGCCAGTCCTAAATGACATCTAAAAATTGTTGGTTTACTTTGAAAACCTTGTAGCTACAGCTTGTAACAAGCTGTAGTTACAAGGTTTTTGAAGTAAACTGAGGACATGCTTTTCTATGAAACATTCTGCGGGATTGTGGGGTAAAGGGTTAACTGCTTTGAGACCCAACTCTTCAGCCAGTCCTAAATGACATCTCAACATCATGGGTTAATTAATACTTTGAAAACCTCATAACTACAAGTAGTAAACCGAAGTAAAGCAAGTGCTTTTCTATGAAACATTCTGCAGGAACATGGGAATAAGTTATTTCCTAAATAGGCCAGCATACCATATAAAATGAGATAACAACAAAAATGGGATGAAATGTCTTCAGGCCCGATCTATATTAAGATGTCAAGCGACTTCATACAAGATAATAAGATTCAATTCCTTCATCCAGAAAAAAACAGAAATCTTTGGCATTGTTTGATCTTTCTAATCCATTAACTGTGCTGTTTACTGACCCTGTCCCTGTTACCTCCTGCTTCAAAATTTATGTCAGCTGACTTTTAACCCTTTGCCTGCTATGTGTGACTTGCTGATCAAGATCAGACTGCACAGAACATGCAGTCTGATCTTTAATCTACCCTTTCAAATAAGGAGGTATCATTCCCCAAAACCTTAGTTTTGAAACAGCAATGTTTGGGTAATTAATATCGAATAAAAGAATTAATTCAGTTATACAGCAGGATAATGGGTTAAAACGTCAATGCAAAACATGCATGATCAAAGTAATTTTAGTAAGGTTGAATATATCAACACATGGGAAAACACTGTAGGAAAAGGTGTATTATTCCTCATAATGTCAGTGTTTTTTTTTTTTCAATTTGCATCAATGTCTTTAAAACCAGCATTTTCTCCTTTTCCTACAATGTTTTCTACTTTTCTAAAGTCAAGATTCAATTTTTGACTCATGTTTGTTTTGTCGTCTGCAACAGCTTTCAATGTAGATGAAGTTTAAGACTAAATCGTCCTTCAGTAAAGAGTTAATTGTATGAGAACTTGCATGTCCATGCAGTAATCAATTATGAATTTGTTATTTTGGGCCAACATTACAATTAATGGGTTTTGTGAAGTTTCAGGCCTACTTTGGCTACATCTCACCATAAGGACACAGTAGATCTATGATCAGACTGCAATAATTTTGCTGTCCTCAAATACAGCTGCAGTATGGCTTGGTACTCTTAACCCTTTACTCCATATATACTCATTTTGACATATCAACATCAACAGACAGCTTTTGAAAAAATTGTGGGAAAAGGAGAAATTGCTCGTCACGAGCAATTTCTCCTTTTCTCACAATGTTTTTCCACTCAATCATCCTTTTCTCACAATGTTTTTCCACTCAATCAGATATTTGTATCCTCATTTGTGAATATTTTTGATATCATATCTTTATTTGCTGCTGAAATGGAAGCGCCTCAAATTGGCATATCAGGTAAAGGGTTAAGCATTAACCAGTAAATCAACAGCATTTCCTTTGCAAAATATAAATTAGAAGCTGGAAAGGATTTAATGAAGGGTCTGGAAAAGAACACAGAATCAGAATTTCCAGAGAAGATAAAAAATACAACAACCTTGATTCTCAGAGAATCTGCACTTTAACCCTTTACCAAAGAAACCCTGCTTTTTATGACCTTGACATAAAAGCCATTTGAAAACATTGTGGGAAAAGAAGAAAATACTGGTAACCAGCATTTTCTCCTTTTCCCACAATGTTTTCTACCTTGTGGGAAACACATTTCAATTTTTGAGTTACGTTTACTTTGTCGTCTGCAAAGGCTTTGAATTTGGATATAGGTTTGATATATTGTCATTTGGGAAAGGGTTAACCCTGTACCAAACCTTCACAAGTTTTGAAAACCTGAGGAACTTAGCTTTTGAAAACATTGTGGGGAAAGGAGAAAATGCTGGTAACAAGTAAGTTTTCTTTATCTTTTTCCTACAATTTTTCTACCGTTTCAAGACAAATCCCATCATTTGAGCTATCTATAATTTGTTGTCTGCAAATGTTTTGGAGGGCTCTGAAATTTTGTCCTCTAGTAAAGACTTAGCCTAGTAAGCCTTATGACAACATTGGTATATTTTTGCAGATAGTGTAAATAAAGATCAGGTCAAACACAAAAAGTTAAGTCTGATCTCTGATCTTCTCTATTCAGTATTTTTAACCCTTTACCCCATAAGGCATTTCTAAGGTATCTCTAATTAACCCTAAATAACAGCAAGGATGAAGCGGTTTCTTATGTGTATATGACACCTTTTGATAGCATAGAAAACATTGTGACAAAAGGTGAAATTGCTCGTCACGAGCAATTTCACCTTTTGTCACAATGTTTTCCAAAGACTCATACAAGCAATGCCTAGAAATGAGTATCTATGGAGTAAAGGGTTAAGAAAGTCTGATCATCAAACAGACCACACAGCACTGTATTTTAGGTCCTTTCCAGACATGTAACAGTCCACAAAATATTACCCTCATTCAAATTCAAAGCATTTGCAGATAACAAAATCAGATATGAACTGTGGAGATTTTTTCTGAAAGAGTTGAAAACATTGAGGGAAAAGGAGAAAATGTGGTAACCAGCATTTTCTCCTTTACCCTCAATGTTTTCAAAAAGCCTGTTTTCTCCAGGTGATTAAAACATAGGATTTTTTTGTCATGGGTTTGGATATTTTGCAGTGGAACGGTTCAACAACGGTTATTAGAAATAATTAACTGCCTCATTTAACCTTTCACTGATAAGGACGCAGTTTGACCTTTTCTCTTCAAGATATTTTTTTGTAAACATACTGAACTACTTATCTTGAAAAAACCATCTTTTTTTATGATACTTTTAGATTTATATTTAGGTTCAAATTTATTTTATATGACTCTGTCAAGTACTAATGGACAAACAAGCTTTTTCATAGGAGTGCCATTGGGCAAAACACTTCTAAACCCTAGCCAAGAACAGGTCAAAGCAAAGACATACATGGATGTGTAATGTTGAAAGATGAATTTAACAGTCGGTCCATCCATCAGTCTGTTGGTCCGTCAGTCTTTCCATCCATCAGTCAGTCAGCTTGAGTCCTTCTGTAAGCAAGTCTGTCCATCAATCAGTCACTCAACAAGTCAGTCAGTCAACCAACCCAACAACCAACCCAACAATCAATCAATCATTCAATCAATCGATTGACCAACCAACCAATCAATCAATCAACTGAGGGACAATATGGCCAATCTCTTGTTCAGATCATATTTGTGTATGACATAAATGTTAAAAGCTGGTGACAGCTAACTATGTTTTGTTGTAGTGCTTTCCTGGACATATTCTGATAAATGGGAAAAAAATACAATTACTGGCTATTTTTCCATCAGCAAACAACTTTTTCACATATTTCCCACTTGCAGTCAACTATGAGCATTTCTATTCTATACTCACTGATAGAACTTTATCATTCAATTCCATATGTTTCAACAGCCTTGAAGAATTTAAATCTTTTGAAAATATTGTGGGAAAACAACAAATATAATCATATGAACTAACCAGACTTTTTTATCTGCAAATGCTTTCCATTTGAACAATTCAGAAATATTGTTGTTAGGCAAAGAGTTCCAGTGTAAACACTTTACTATTAATCCCCAAGTCATAGAATACCCTGTTCAAGTTAATGCTTTTAACCTTTGAAGAGAAAAGTAAACAAACTCAACATTTTAGTTCAAGAAACACTAAAAACTGTACCTTCAAGGCTTAAGATAGGCTAAAGAGTAGATCCAGGATCAGAATGCATGTTTTGTGAAGCCTGATTATGATTCACATTGAAAGGAAAAGCAGCTTAAAATGTAGCAGTCACTCTAATGGTTCACTCTTTACCGAAATTTTAAATGACAAAATTTTAGACTGGTCAAAATTCAAAGCATTTGCAGATGACTAAATAAATGTGACTGAAAATTGAAATTTGTTTTGGGAAGAGTAGAAAACACTATGGGAAAAGGAGAAAATGCTGGTTACCAGTATTTTCTCCTTTTCCCACAATGTTTTCAAAAGGCTTCTTTCTCAGGTTTGTTAAGATTGTGTGGAAAAGAGTAAAAATCAAAATTGGATGAACAGATTAATTCACAGCAATTTTCAACCAGTATTTGATAATTGACAAAGTGATATAGGTGCAATCATTGACCGTTACCATACCAAAGTCATGCATACAACATAGATTAAGCAACATTGCAATCTCAACATTATCTCAATATTTCTGAGATAAAGTGGACTAAAAACTGTATTTACTTTTAACCACACAATCCCGAGTTTTAACGACCATGAAGAAATGGCCTTTGGAAAACCTTGAGGGAAAAGGAGAAAATGCTGGTAACCAGCATTTTCTCCTTTTCCCTCAAAGTTTTCTACACTTTCACAGGCAATTACCACTCTTTAAGCTGAATTTAATATGTCGTCTGCAAATGCTTTCAATTTAGACTAGTCTCAAATTTTGTTATTTGATCAGAGTTAAATCCTTTCAGTAGGCAATTTAGGTGCAGTACCTACAAAACGAGAGCATTAAGTTGTCCATGCAACAAAAAATTGAATGTGATTGTTCTTAACGTTAGATTTACCTTCTGGAGGATATAAGACAAGGTGTGAAGAGGACGATAATGCTGTTCACCCACATTTTCTTCTTTTCCCAAAATATTTTCAAAACCCTTTTACTCAACAGGTCTAGAAAAATAGAATCCATAGATAAACACTCCTAACCAAACAACAGAATTTTACACTTGTCCAAATTCAAAGTATCTGCAGAGGACAGATTAAATGAAACTAAAATGATGACACCTGTATTAGGACAGAAAACATTGTGGGAAAAGGAGAAAATGCTGGTTACCAGCATTTTCTTCTTTTCCCACAATGTTTTCAAAAGCCTTCTATTTCAAGGTTGTTAAACCCAGGATTGTGTGGAAAAGGGCTAAAGGATAATCAATAATCAATACAGAGAACATAATGATAAGAAATGAGTTGACGTTACATAATAACCCACATGGATAATAATGGGAAAATTGAAGAAGAAAACAGGTTATTCAACCCATACAGGGCTGATAACAACTGTGCATGTTACATACTCTGAGAAAAAGGAGTTGAATGCATCTCAATGGTGGACAATACCCAGCAATTCATCGTAAAATAATGGATCCATGTAATTCATTGTGTCTAACAACCAAATGAATCACGAGGTAGACTGGTCCTTTGATATGCAGAAAATTAACGAGTAGCTAAAAACTGTGACTCAGGTCAGCCGACAGGTAACACACGCTGACCCTGGTAGATACTTCTTGCAGATGCATTAACTCTTTACAAAATGATAAGATTTTAGAAATGTTAGGTTTGTCCAAATTGAAAGCATTTTGCAGACAGCAAAATAAAAGTGACTGGATATTTGAAATTTATTTTGTGAAGGGTACAAAACATTGTGGGAAAAGGAGAAAAATGCAGGTTACCAGCATTTTCTCCATTTCCCGCAAGGTTTCCTGAAGGCTTTTTTCTCAGGGCCATCAAAAGTAGTGTTACGCGAGACCACTCCTTCCTGCATGGCATTCTCCCGATTTAAATACAATACCTGGCTACTGCGTCAGGGAGATATCTCTTTGGCTCAGTGGTTATGGTATTGGCCTTGCGTTCGGGAGTTCGGGGTTTGAATCCCGCTCGGTACCTTATTTCTGCCATGCATTTATTCATTTGTTTCTTTGTTACGGACTTTGTTCGTAAGAGTAGGGATTGTGTGGTAATGAGTTAGACCTGCTTATCACATGACTAAACTGGATTTGATGGCATTTATCCTGGAGATCAGACAGGACAATGAGCATGCAATCTAGACCAAAAGCTGTATCCAATCAGACCACATAGGACTTGGATTCCAATTTCATTCTTGTTAATTTTGTTTAAATTCCAAAACTAGCCATCTCATTGGTTGGCATGTTTATATATGTCAGCCAATTTGACATTTACTAGACTTTACTTCTGAGTACAGACCCTGATGACTGATAACAAACTGAGTAGTGTTTTACACCACTTTCAACATTATCAATCAGTCTCATCACAGCAAAAGCTCACTTATTCATACATGTCCAGGTAAAAAAAAAATCTTTAATAGGGGGCTAAGGGCAGTCTTGCCTGAACACACTACCAGAAAAATTCCAACACTTGAGTGATGATTGAACTTAAAGGGCCTCAATATTTTACATCCTATCCACTCACTTCTCACAAACTAAGACCCCTGGTAACCAATATTTTCTCCATTTCCCACAAAATTTTTATTTTTTACCCACAATCATTTTGTCTGCAAATGCTTTCAGTTTAATCAAGTCTAAAATTTTGCTATTTGAGAAATAGTTGAGGGTTAACTCATTACCACACAAGGAAATTTTAGACCAGCCCAAATTCAAAGCATTTGCAGATAACAAATTAAACATGCCTCAAATTAATAGTTTAACTTGTTTCTGAAAGGACAGAAAACACTATTGGAAAAGGAGAAAATGCTGGTTATCAGCATTTTCTCCTTTTCCAACAGTGTTTTCAAAAGGCTTCTTCCTGAGTGTTGATAAAAGTCATCATTATGTGGCAAACGGGTGAACTCATTACCAAACGACAAAAATTTAGACTGGTTCAAATTGAAAGCATTTGCAGACGACAAAATAAAGGTGACTGAAAAATTGAAATTTGTTCTGGGAAGGGTAGAAAACACTGTGGGAAAAGGAGAAAATGCTGGTTACCAGCATTTTCTCCTTTTCCCACAATGTTTTCAAAAGGCTTCTTTTCCAGGGGCGTCAAAAGTAGGGATTGAGTGGTAATGGGTTAAATTATGGAATGGTCTGGTAAAGAATTATTTATCAATGTATATCTAACACACTTATTCGTCTTTATATTTCAGATGCATATGACAGTTCATCAATAACAGCAGTTTGGTTTGTTCTAGTCGCCTGTTACAACAACCCCCAAATACCAACAACCTATACCAGAGTTCTCGAGACAGTATTGGATTTTATTAGAGACTGATTCAGTATCCAATAGCCTGGCTGGATGTGCCTGGTACATGTGATAACTTTTAATCTTGCTACCCAAGTTTGAGCTTTTAATGTATAGAATTTTTGGATACCTACTTCTGTTTTTGTTGACTGTGACTCGGATATGTCATGAAACAGTTTATTTTGTTGTGCTCATTTTATCAGATTGGAGATCTGACTCACAGAAACTTACTCTCAGTATAAAGGAATTAGTTTTCTTTGTAAATACGCTGAGTGGAAATTAGAAATACTGGGATTGGAATTAAGGCTAAATGGCTGTGTTTAACCTTGGTTTGTATCAGTAAATATCAAAGACAGACAAATGAATATTTACTTCTAAATCATAAAGAAATGGAAAAGAAAATAGCTATTAAAACAAACTTTTATTGAATTAAATGAATTTGACCATATGAAAGAACAAAATTTCAGCGATTATAACAAATCCACACACAGGTCATTGATTAAGTGCCTTTCATCTGTGGAATTCAGCTGATAATCGAGTACCAGGGAAAAAAGCACTAAGTGAATGTAAACACTTTGTGAAATACAAAATGAGAATTGATACAGGGACAATAAACGAGAGAATAGGGAAATATAATCGGGTGTGAGAATTTATGTGCTAGATTATTTCTTGGAAGTACTTGTTTAAACAGAACTTTATTGGAATTATTGGACAGAAAACTAACAGTCATATTGGTGTATACATATAGCCTTATCAGACCCATGGGTCAGATTAAATGGCCAGAAACCTTATGTCCAAATGATAGCCAATATACAATAATTATGTGTTAGGCTGACCCGACTCACTTGGTTGCTGTTTATGACAGTTCAAGAAAGAACTTCATAAGAATAGCGTCAGTTTTTTCTGACAGCTCAAACAATAAAATGTGCTGAGAATTAAAGTAATAACAAACTCTACTCGTTGTGACAAAATTTTTATTTCAATTACTTACCATTGTATGTGTATGGAAAAAACAGCATGACCAGAAGATGAATGACTAATAGGTGATTTGATTTTTTGAATTGTTACAACTTGATAAAATTCTAACGGTTCCATTAACATCTTTTAGTATTACTTCCTGGATTATATTATTGTAAACGGAGGAGCGAGAGAAAATGTCTCAAAGCATTGCATATTTGACAAACAACACATCGCCCCCTGTCATCAACCTGACAATCCCTGGGGACGGACAAGAGCCAAACACAGCAGCCCCAATGTTTGTGTTTCAAGAGAACTATGGGCGTATCCACGGATATGTTAGTGACGTAGTCTGTATATTTGGAGTGCTATCTAATATTCTGAATGTTATCGTCTTAACACGGCGTCACATGATAACGCCAACAAACTGCATATTGACAGCATTAGCAGTAGCTGACTTCCTGACCATGTTGACATACTTGGTATACGCAACCTACTTCTATATCGTTACGGAACCAAAAGTTGAATATAGCCATTCAGAGGGATGGATGTATTTCATTGTGATACACAATCATTTTATAATAACATGTCACAACATGGCAATGTGGTTTACGGTTTCGCTAGCAGTATTTCGATACATTTTCGTGTGCCACCATGTGATAGGCAATCGACTATGCAGTCTCAACAGGGCCATACTGACAATATCGATCATAGCAATCGCAACAATTATTGTGTGTATACCAAACTACTTCCTGTATAAAATTGTACCATTAGAAAAGGAATACCCTGAAGAAAATGTGACGGGCTACTGGATTGTTGATTCGGATTTTGTGAAAAGACACAACTTCTATAAAGTCTCCATTTTTTGGTTTTTTGGCGTGATTATGAAAGTTGCGCCTTGTATCTTGCTGACCTTACTCAGTAGCATGATAATTCTGACAATGCATCAAGCCAGTAAAAGACGGGTCCGTCTGCTTCAGCAGACACGGTCATCTGACCATGACGTAAATCACGAACATAACAGGACAACTTGGATGCTGGTATCTGTTGTACTTTTCTTTGTGATAACAGAAATGCCACAGGGCATTCTTGCGATGATCAGTGGACTAAATGACAAGTTTTTCACAAATGTGTACTCAAATCTAGGGGATGTCATGGATTTACTAGTGCTGCTCAATTCTGCAGTTAATTTTATCTTGTATTGCATTATGAGTCAACAATTTCGTGACACATTTAAAAGTTTGTTTGTGATGAAATGGCCTTGTAAGAGAGCTCAGTATGGTAAAGTTAACGGGCATCATAATGGAATTTCTGCATATACTGCTAAAACAGAATCTACAATGGTGTGAAACTTATTCATGTACTTCAGCTCCTTCTAAGAACCGGTGTTTTCTCAGTTCTAAGGGAAAAGGCTCTTTCATAATTATGAGTCACATTAATTTTGTCTGCATATTCTGATTACTAATATTTTCTCTTTTTCTCTTATGTTTTTGAAAGCTTTCTTCCTCTGGGTATTTAAGACTTGAGATTGTTTGGTTAAGAGTTAAAGATTTCAGTCTAAAATCACAAGGACAACCACACTAGATTATGGGAAAGTGTTTTTTTTTTTACAATCAAAACAAACAAGAAAATATAAAGTAATTTGTGGTAAATACTAAGTATTACCTTTACACAGACTTTGTTCAACAAAAAAGAAGGTGAATGCCTACAGTAACTGATCAGTAGTAACCAGAATTCTCTCCTTTTCCCACAACATTTTTAATATTTTCATTGATAAATTTCTGTCTTTGACTCACATTTATCTTATCAACTGCAAATGTAATAAGGAGTGAAGGATTTTGTCATTTGTTAACCCTTTGCCACAAAATCTTCAGTTTTAATGTCCCTGGGAAAGAAGCCTTTTGAAAACATTGTGGAAAACGAGAAATGTTTGTTACGACAGATTTTTCTCTATTTTCCACAGTGTTTCCTATTCTATCACTCAATATCTAATTTGCAATCTGTAACTATTTTTACTTAGGACTAGTCAAATAGCCTATGATTTTGATACAAGATGAGCTGGAAAACATTGGGGGAATAGAAACAGAAACCTGAAATGAAGATAATTCTGTTTAACCCATTATCCTGTTAAATAACTGAAATGAAATTTTCCCTTCGAAAGTAAAACCCAAAATACTGCCATTTCAAAGTTATGATTTTGGGAATCATATCTCCTTATCATACAGTGTAGATGAAAGATCAGACTGCACATTCTGTGCAGTCTGATCCTGATCTACACTGTCCGCAAAAGGTCAGTGAGTCATGCTTAGCAGTCAAAGGGTTAAATTATGATATGAAAAAATAGAATATGTCATGCTTACAAGGTTATTGGTTTTAAATTGTCTGAAGAACAATTGGTACAATTGTAAACAATGTGGGAATCATAATATTATAACAGCACATGTACCATAATGTTCATTCATGATGCCATGCTCTGGTAAAAGGAGGTTAGATACATCTCTATATTGAATTGTACCAAGCAAGACATTACATAACATTGGAGCCATAACTTCCATTTATCTAACAATTGGCTGAATTGTGAGTAGACTGGTCCTTTGGCATGTAGAAACCTTCCACCTGTTTTGTGGACTGAATCAGGTGATAATGGGTTGATACTTGTTGCATATGGAATTAAAGCCTCCTTTTCACAAAATATGGCTCATATATTATAAACATTTTCAGAGCTCCAGATCGAGGGAGTGCGTTCAATTTCAAAATTAAAAAAAAAAAATTATCATTCCCCATTTAACCCTATGTTGTGGGTACTCATTAGAATCATCTCATCGAGGCAATTCTAATGAGTACCCACAACATAGGATTTCAAAGAGAAACAATGATTTTATTATACCATTACTCCCCCTTAAATGGAGCTCTGAATTCTCATTTGTAAATAGTTATGTTATGGGAAATTATGTTGCAGTAGCTTTCCAGGCGCTGGTTGTATTTTCTTTGAGCTGTGTGAGAAAATTTCATATTGTGGCAAGCCAAAAGCTGAGCGAAATGTCAAAATTTTCACATTTTCACAAACACATATACATGAGCACCAGGAAAGTTACTAAAATATAATGTTTTTTTTTTATTATATACCTACAAATTTTAACTACAAAATATTGCAGTTCTAGATAATTTTATTTGGAAATTTTAAGTAATTAAAAACTAATACTGGTTAACAAAATAAAGACCCATTTTTATGAACTGCAAAGAGTACTTTGGCTTGACATTCATTTTATTCATTTTTTTTTTGTATTTGTATTGGATCATTTTAACAGCTTAGTTCATATCATGGCAGAAAGTGACAAACCCATGTGTTTCTTGGCTATCTCACACCAGCACTGACACAACTTTCTTTCCAGAGCCAGTCTGACTACTCTTCTCACATGCATCAGAGAATGATGAGAAGCGAAAAAATCGCCGCAAAGAAAGTTTGCTGCAACCTGCTATCGAACTTGCAAACTCCAGGTCACAAGTCAGATATCGCTAAACACTGAGCTACCCAGCCAGGCCTCAACCCATTACAACACAAACCACACAATTGACACCCCTGAGAAAGAAGCCTTTTGAAAACACTGTGGGAAAAGGAGAAAATGCTGGTAACCAGCATTTTCTCCTTTTCCCACAGTGTTTTCTACCCTTCCCAGAACAAATTTCAATTTTTCAGTCACCTTTATTTTGTCGTCTGCAAATGCTTTCAATTTGGACCAGTCTAAAATTTTCTTGTGTGGTAAAGAGTTAATTTATTTACTAATCAAAAAAGAGCAAAATGCTTAAGTGGCCTGTATGCAGGATACCTTATTTTCCATACTTGGAACTGTAATTGAAACTTTCAAGATGGAGATTTCTCTTCTGTTGTGTCCAATTTGATGCATGTATTAAACCCTTTACAAAACAACAACATTATGGACTGGACCCAACAGAAAAGCATTTGTAGATGACTGATTACAAGTTACTATGTGAAGATTTCTCTTTAATAAGGTGGAAATCATTGTTGGAAAAGGAGAAAATGTTGGTTACCAGCATTTTCTGCTTTTCCCACAACATTTTCAAAATCATTCTTTGTCAGGGCCATTAAAACTTGTGTGGTAAAGGGTTCAGGTAAAAGATTTATAGGTATATAATAATGTTTTTATCTGTATATATAATAATTAGGCCAAAAAGTGCCAGATACATGGTATTAAAGTATATAAAATCACATTGTTTTTGGTTCATTTGAAAATAAAGTCACATGTTCACCTAATTCTTACTTCTTTCTTTCCACAACAATCCCAAATTTTAACAACTCTGTGGGACATGGCTTTTAAAAACAATGCTATACGAAAGGCAGAAAACATTGTGGGAAAGGAGAAAATGCTGGTAGCCAGCATTTTCTCCTTTTCCAACAATGTTTCCTGCCTTTTAAAAGAAATCTTTGGTAATCTCAGCTGAATTAAATTTGTCATCTTCAAAATGCCTAGAATCTTAATTGTATCCAAATGTTTATAGTTTTTTCAACTGTTTCAGAGTTAATTAACCATTAGTTACAACACAACAAAATGTTTGCGTCATTCAAATCAGAAGCATTTGCAGAATGACAATTGTATTGGGCTTTACTGGTGCAATTTTTCTTTGATAGGGTAAAAAACATTGTGAAAAAGGACAAAATGCTGGTTACAAGCAATTTCTGTTTTACTCATACAGCTTTCAAATGGCTTCCTTCCATCATTAAAAGTTGGTATTGTGTGGTATGGGGTCAAATCTTTATTATACATTCCAATAACCTTGAACTGCTGGTAACATTAGCCTTTTCTCCTTTTCCAACAATAATTTTTACCCTTTTAAAGCCATATCTGTTTCAGAATCATTTCACAAATTGTCTTCAAAATTAATGTCTGCCATTTACATCAGTCTTAGATTCAGTCATCTGCTGGTGTTAATAATTTTATCAACCATGAGAAAGAAGGCTTCTGAAAATATTCTGAAAAAGAGACAAAATGCTGGTAACCTGTATTTTCTCCTGTTTCTGCAATGTTTTCTACAGTCTATTAAAGGCAAACATCATCAAGTGAGCCACAAAATTTGACAAATGTAAAAATTTTCCTCTCAGAAAGCAAAAAGGCATGACTAAATAGAGCATTTCAAGTCCCTGACAATCCTACTTTTGGTGTTCTTACCAAAAGAATCAATCAGCTTTGTGGCAGTGATAGAACAGTTTCCAAGAAGAACTTGTTTTTCTACAAAAAAAACAACAGAAGGATTGCTATGTGACCAAAGGCAATTTCTAACTGAAATAATGATAATTTTTCTCTTAACTCATTACCACACAACAAAATTTTAGACTGGTTCAAATTGAAAGCATTTGCAGACGACAAAATAAAGTTGAATGAAACATTGAAATTTGTTCTAGGAAGGGAAGAAAACACTGTGGGAAAAGGAGAAAATGCTGGTTACCAGCATTTTCTCCTTTTCCTACAGTGTTTTCAAAAGTCTTCTTTCTCAGGGGCGTCAAAAGTAGGGATTGAGTGGTAATGGGTTAATGGTTTTCAAGTTATAGGTGGACATGGCATTGAACATAAAATGACTATGGAAAATAATGAAAGGGAAATGACTCAAAAATGTACAAACCAGCTAGAGTTATGGTTCTTGTGCATGGCACTTTGTCTCATGGTACTTTACAAATGTGTGAAGTTTTATCAAAATATAATGAGGTTTTCAAGTTACAGAATGGACACAATTTTCGATGGATTACAATGAAAGGGAAATAACAAAAAATATACAAGACAGAGTTATGGTTCTTCTGCATGACACTTTGTCTCATGGTCCTTTACAAAGTTTTATCAAAATATCTTAAAAGTTACAGTCTGTCTGTCTATCTGATGATGATTTGTGACAGACAGATGGATACACAGGTAAAAAGCAATATGTCTCCTGATGGGAGAGAAGCTTGTACATGAAAATGACTTCTCCCACACAGTTTTCAAAAGCTACAACCTCTCCCTTTTTTCCTGTTGTCCACAATGTTCCCCTCCCCTTTCCAAGACAAATCTCGCCATTTTACACAGTATCAGACTTCAGTTGCAAATGCATACAATTTTGCCAAAACTAAAGTCTTTTCTTTTTTAAATGAAATATTATCCATTACTAAACCATGAATTATTCTCCGTCATAGTTGTTAAAATCCTGTATTGTGCAGCAAGAGCTTAAAATAGAGGAAAAATATTGTTGAACATGAGATGAAGCAAGCCCGCAGAACACTACCCTTATCTTCAAGGTCTCAACACACTTAACGTTACGTTTGCCGTTACGTTTGCCGTTTGCTGTTTGCGTGGCTGATACACAACATGAGCATGTGTTAGATTAAACGGTTTATTAACGACTATCTGTGGGCAAAAAACTCCAGCTCTCAAAGCAAGCTCTTTGACTTATCACTGCATAACAAATGTGCTTACAAAATTAATGTCCACTGGTCAAAAGAAAATTACAAAGAAAGGCGTGAAAATACTTTGACAAATAAAGAACTTTTATTTGAAGAGAAATTTCCCTACCATCACATTTCCCAGAACTAAGACCTGATCTTGTACCAGGAAGAGTTGAAGGTCAAGGTCCAAATCAAGTCCGACTGATAATGGCTGACCTTTAACTACAGAGAGATAACTCCGTTTTCATAATTTTATTACTAGGGCTTCTTGTCATCAGGGAAACTTTTATAGGCATCTCTTTAACTCTATAATCAAACAATCCCTGGTTTTTACAACTCTTGTGAAACATTTTGAAAACATTGTGAGAAAAGGAGAAAATGCTGGTAACCAGCATTTTCTCCTTTTCCCACAATTGTTTCTATCATTCCCAAAACAAATTTCAATTTTCGAGTTACTTTAATTTTGTCATCTGCTAATGCTTTCAATTCGGAAAAGTCTTGAATTTTGTCATTTGGTAAAGTGTAAGGACCTTGAGGTCTATATTATCGACCTCTCAAGAGTACCAGTCTACACCAATATTTTGGACAGGAAAAAGAGACTGCAGTATTAAACTGTTAGGTGTTATTTAGAACAGAATATTACACAAAATTTTCTGCAATTCAAAGACCAGACTGCCCTAAAATATGCACACAAGAATTTTTACATATTTTGCCATGAATCAAAATCCGGAACAAAAATTTCTATACTAGAAATTCTGAAGAGGATCAATTGCTATGAAAGTCTTTCTTGGATTTGGGCAAACTTTGTTCCCTAAAATATGCACACAAGAGCTTTTACATATTTTGTCATGAATCAAAATCCGGAGCAAAAGATTTTAACTAGAAATTATGAAGAGGATCATGTAATGAAAGTCTCTCTTAAATTTGGTCAAACTTGGTTGACAGTTTGAGAGAAGTTTAAAAAAAACTAAGACTTAGCCCATAACCACACAATCTCTTCTTTGAGCATTTTCTCTTTTTCACACAATGTTTTCTACCCTTCACAGAACAAATTTCAAATTTTCAGTCACTTTTATTGTGTCGTCTGCAAATGCTTTCAATTTGGACAAACCTAAAATTTTGTCATTTGGTAATGAGTTAACACACACACCTGTATGCTTTTGATTTGAACAAGCAATTTCGTCGAAATGACATCCCCCGCTGAAAAAGACCTTTTTTGATACAAAGTATAAAGAAGTCCCCTTTTTCCATGATAGAGTGATAAATTGCAAAACCCTGACAACATGTGCTAGTTTGCATGATCTGTGAAAATCTCGTCCAAATCTGTTGAGATATGTCCAGTAATTAAAGAGATACAGGTAAAAAATTAAATTATAACATATGAAGCCCCCTTATTCCATGATCCCAAAACCTTGACAATATGCCATAGGTCACATGATCATGAGAAAATTCCATCCAAATCTGCCAAGAAATATGGGAGGCATTGTGTTAGGTCACATGATAATGTAAAAATTCCATTCAAATCTGCCAAATGTGGGAGGAGTTGCCTTCCCAAGAAATAGAATGAAATAAAACATGAAGCCCCCTTTTTTCATGACGCAGCCACAAACTGCAAAACGTTGAGAATATGTAATAGGTCAGATGATAAGAAACATTCTGTGAAAATTCTATTCATTTCTGTCAAGAAATATGGGACGAGTTGCATTCACAAGATATAAAATGATATAAAACATGAAGCCCCCTTTTTTCATGACGCAGCTACAAATAGTAAAACCTTGAGAATATGCGATAGGTCAAATGATGAGAAGCAATCTGTGAAAATTCATTTCAATTCTGTCAAGAAATATAGGATGAGTTGCATTCACAAGAAATAAAATGAAATAAAACATGAAGCCCCCTTTTTTCATGATGCAGCTACAAATTGCAAAATGTTGACAATATGCAATGGGTCACATGACAAAAAATATTCTGTCAAAATTGCATTCAATTCCTTCAAGAAATGTGGAAGGAGTTGCCTTCACAAGAAATGGAATGAAATATAACATGAAACCCCCTTTTTCCATGACACCTTATTACAAAAACAAGGGCAAATAACTGTGGTATTGCACGGCCAACGTAGGTGAAACTTCTTTTCCTGCATTTCCTAATGGAGATTGACAGATGTGACAAGTTCAATGTAAAAACTTTGTATTGTTTTGAAGAGAAGACTCCAAACATCAAAAGTGTACTTAAGTGTTACTTAAGTGAAACTTAAAATCGCTCTCAGTCACACAAAAAAACTGTCTTGGGAGAATGGGTCATTGTACATGTGTATAAAGTTTCACGAAATTCCGTCCAATGGTATTGGAGATATTTGCCGGGACGGACACACGGACAGACGGACGGAAGGACGGATGGACGGACAACGCTAAAACTATATCCCTCCGCCTACGGCGGGGGATAACAATTGAAAACATTATTGCTAGGTGTTAAATATTCTGTTGCCCCAATGCATCAGCCGAGCCCTGGCAGGGTGCACAGGGTCGTTAGAACACAGGGTCCCTGGTTTGACCCATGGCTATGACCCCTGGCTTAGCCAATCTCTATCTGAGGATTGATAATAGTCACTGCGACAGGATTCATTCCTCTCCCATCTTCGCAAGCCAAGTTTAGATCGCTACGTGGATCTTACCTTGGCTGATTGAGCCCGATTTCGAGATTCCTGCGGTGCGCCCTCTATTTGATGCTGGTTATTACCCCCCTTTACATCATATTTCTAAAAGCAAATGAAATATCGTTTTACAAACCGCTTACGAATACACATGAAGTGATAAGCAGACATCCACATGGGTTTCAATGTTTTACCTTCTATTCGAATGTAGCGACCTTGTTCTATTTTTATCAAAGATGAAATGCTACAAGCGATTTCATTCATTGCAGCTAGAGCTGGCTGCATCCAATGAAAAAGCATATCCGGTGAATGTAAAAATCAAGCTCGATCTGCCAAGGGTAGAGTAGCATAGTGAATCATAAGCCTTAGCTTGCGAAGATGTTCCTCTCCCCCTGCTGGCCAATTTTTCGATTTTTTGATGATGATCATGTGGGAAAGCAGCCAGTAGCTTAGAAAGAAAATTGTGCAAAGTATTGGTAAAAGAAACTCCAGGAATGCATGGATAGGTACACTGGTTGCCAACATGCAACTGAAGTAATGCTGAAAACAGCGTTAAACATCGTACAATCAATCAATCAACCTAATGCATCAATATCACAATATGTGCTGACAAGACTGGTTATCATTATGATTATTTACACCACACATGAATTTACAGACTTTAAAATAAACATGAATCAAATATTAAAATTTGTTTTTGACAGGGTAGATAACATTGTGGGTAAAAGACAAAATGCTGGTTCTCCTTTTCCCACAACGTTTTCAAATTCCTTCTCATTTGGGGGGGGGGGGTGTTAAAAGTTGGGACTATTTATTACAGGGTTAACCATTTACCACATCATCCCAAATCTTAAAGATTCTTAGAAATAAAGCTTTACAAAACATTGCGAGAGAAGAAGAAAAAATGTGGTACCAGCATATTCTCCTTATCTCACAACCTTTTCTATCCCATCACAGACAAAATTCCATTATTTTACTTTGATCTATTCCCTTGTCTGTAAGCGCCTAAGGCAAAGAGTTAACCTAGTGCGAAATTTTATAGAGACAAAATTTCCAGTGTGGAAAAAAATACAAATGAGGTAATAAACAAAAACTCTCTGTAAATTAGTTCCCCTGAGAATTCTTCACCATTTAGCTTTTAAAATGGTATAATGTGAAAGTTCATAGTCTGGTAACCTGTGAAGTACCATTTACAATTTTACAGGTTTGCAATCACTGTGGACGATGATCAGAGTTCATCTTTAGTGCAGTTCAATCTGGATCTACATTGGCTGCGAATGCAACCTTTGCTGAGACTGCCTGCTTTGCAAAGACATTCTAGAGAGGTTTACCCTTTACCTAACAATGCCCGGTTTTTATGACCCTGAAATAGAAGCCTTTTGAAAATATTGTGGGAAAAGAAGAAAATGCTGGTAATCAGCATTTTCTCCTTTTCCCACAATGATTTCTCCCCTTCCCAAACAAAATTTCAATTTTTGATTCACATTGAGTTTATTGTCTGCAATTGCTTTCAATTTGGACTAGTCCAAAATATTGTCATTGGTAAATAGTTAACTCTTTACCACACAATTTCGACTTTTAACGACCTTGAGAAAAATTGCCTTTTGAAAACACTGTGAGAAAAGGAGAGAATGCTGGTAACCAGCGTTTTCTCCTTTTCCCACAATGTTTTCTACCCATCCCAAAACAAATTTAAAGTTTTCAGTCTTATTTAGTTTGTCGTCTGCAAATGCTTTCAATTTGGACCAGCCTATCATTTTGTTGATTGCTAAAGAGTTAAACCTTGAAAGAACACTTTTTTTGGGCCAATTTCTAGATTGAAAACATCTAAAAAGTCTGATTTTTTTTTCTTGTTAGATCAGCCAAGATAACTCTGTTATCATTTTCTCACAAAGATACTGGAAAGTGTTGATCCGATATCAGACTGCACATACTGTGCAGTCAACCCCCGATCTAAATTAAAAGGTTGGAATACTTTCCAAATCTATATATCAGTGGTAGATTTTTTTCTGGGTGGTTATCATTGGATTTTTTAGGTGTCAAAAAACCTGAAAGATAATTATGTTTGCTCAACCCTTTACCAATCATTCCCCTTGGTTTTAACCCATTACCACACAATCCTGACTTTTGACAACCCTGAGAAAGAAGCCATTAGAAAACCTTGTGGAAAAGGAAAAAATGCTGGTAACCAGCATTTTCTCCTTTTCCCACAATGTTTTCTACCCTTCACAAAACAAATTTTAAATTTTCAGGCACTTTTATTTTGTTGTCTGCAAATGCTTTCAGTTTGGGCAAGCCTAAAATAGTGTCCTTTGATAATGAGTTGACAATCCTGAGAAAGAAGCCTTTTGCAATCATTGTGAGGAAAGAAGAAAAATCCCATGTTTTCTACCCTTCCAACATCTTCGCTAGCCAAGGTTACAATCACTACGTGGATCTTACCTTGGCTGATGGAGCCCGATTTCAAGATTCCTGCAAAGCGCCCTCTATTGGATGCTGGTTATTACCCCCCTTTACATCATATTTCTAAAAGCCAATGAAGTATCGTTTTACAAACCACTTACGGATACACAAGAAGCAATAAGCAGACATCCACATGGGTTTCCATGTTTGCCTTCTATTCAAAAGGTAGCAACCTTATTCTATTTTTATCAAAGATGACATGCTGCAAGCTATTTCATTCGTTGCAGTTAGAGCTGACTGCATCAAATGAAAAAGCGTATCCGGAAAATGTAAAAGTCAAGCTCGATCCGCCAAGGGTAGAGTAGCGTAGTGAATCGTCAGCCTTGGCTTGCGAAGATGCCCTTCCAAAGGCATTATGTCCCTTTCTGAGTTGTCATTATGTTGTCTGTAAAAGCTTTCAATTTGGGCAAGTCTAAAATTGTGTTGTTTCGTAAAGAGTTTAAGTATGAGTTTTACCATGAATTACTCCCGCGTTTGAGCCTCACTGGATCCACTGGGTTTTTTACAGGAGTGTCCTTGGGCAAGACACTTCATAGCCTAGACTAGTACTGGCAAAACCCAGGAAACAAGAATATGTGAGCTGTTGCTGTGATATAACTGAAATAATTTTGAAAGCGGCATGAAACACCATTCAAACAAAAGAAAATGAATTACTATCACCAATCATAAGTGATATTTCTTTCAATCTTTCCCACATGATGCTGACTTTTGACGACACTGGAGTAAAGGGCTTTTGAAAACATTGTTGGAAAAGGAGAAAATACTGGTAACCAGCATTTTCTCCTTTTCCCACAATGTTTTCTACCCTGTCACAGACAAATTTCATCATTTAAGTCACATTCAATTTGTCGTCTGGTAAACGTTTCAAATTGGACAAATTTTGTCCTTTGGTGAAGACTTAAAGATCCAGAGAATCTGCTTCAACCCTTAACCACACAAATACAATTTTGAAATGACTGAGAAAGAAAGCTTTAGAAAACAAGAGAAAATGCTGGTATTTTCCTGTTTTCCAATGTTTTCTAGCATGTCAGAGAAGTGAAGTTCATTGGAGAGGTCATCAGACCTCTCGAACAGTGGTGAGTTTAAAATGCAGACTGCCACAGAATTTGCTGTCTAATTCTATTTCTTCTAGCGTAATTGTTCTGATACATAGTCTGTTTCGTCATGGTTTTGTAAATAAAGCGAAATATAAAAACTGAAACAGGAAATTGACGTGGTTTATTTTCATAAATGATGAATTTCAGAAAAGATTTAATTTAGTAATTTGCCATGGCTGCAAATAACCTGTCTAATATTTGTATTTTTTTTATTAACCCTCTCCCAGACGGCAAATTTTTGACCAGACCAAATTCAAAGCATTTTGCCGATGACAAATTAACAGTTGCTTAAAAGATGATTTTTCTATATGATAGGTTGGAAAACATTGTGGGAAAAGGAGAAAATGCTGGTTACCAGCATTTTCTCCTTTTCCCACAATATTTCCAAAAGGCTTCTATTCCTTTCCCGTAAAAACCAGAGATTGTTTGGGAAAGGGTTAAGCAAATATTCCAAGCAGAAAAAAATGAAGAATTTCGTTAAAAAAGAGAAAGAAGACCACTGAGCAAAAACATGCATGAAAATGCGACAAGAAGGTCAAATTACCGTCATGTAAAGCATACGAGGTTTCTACGCAGTGGCTACTCCTTTGTTTATATGTACCAAAATATATTGAAATTAAAACCCAATAAACTATTTGAAAACATTATGCTGACCTCACCTGGCTTCTTTTTTAAAGATTAAGCCAACTTCTTTATACCACATTTGAATTTCATGATTGTTCAGTTTGGGGGAAGTCATTTTGTGTGTGTGTGTGGAGTGAAGGGGGGAATTTGTCAAACCAATAAAAAAACAAGAGGGCCAAGATGGCCCTGGATCCCTCACCTGAATTTTTGAGATGACCATAGCCTATTTTTTTTTTGAGGTATTGAAACATTGGAACCAAATTTATAATTTTGCTAAGCAATTTTCAAAAGGTCACCTGTAAAATTAATTTCGAAATCTGACCATCAGTTTCAAAAAGAATTTTTAAGAATTCTTCATTTCTGTATAAGAGCAAGTATCCCCCATCCACGAGAGCCATGTTTCTTGATAGATCAAAATTTACGAACAAGTTTTGAAAAGGGTCACCCAAGGAACATTTCGGAAAATTTCTTTTAAAATCTGACCAGGGGTTTCAGAGAAAGAGAATTTTCAAGAATTTCATCATGTCCATATAGTGCAAGTAGCCCCCATTCACAAGAGCAAGGATCACCCAAGGAACATCTCTGTCAAATTATTTTAAAATCTGACTAGGGGTTTCAGAGAAGAATTTTCAAGAATTTCTTCATTTCCATGTAGTGCAAGTAGCCCCCATTCACCACAGCCATGTTTCTTGACAGATCAAAATTTTGTGAACAGTTTTTGAAAAGGGTCACCCAAGGAGCATCTCTGTGAAATCATTTCAAAATCTATCCAGCTGTTTTAGAGAAGAAGAATTTTTAAGAATTTCTTCATTTCCCTATAGTGCAAGTAGCCCCCATTCACCAGAGCCATGTTTCTTGACCAATCAAAATTTCGCAAACACATATTGAAAAGGGTCACCCAAGGAACATCCCTGAGATATTATTTCAAAATCTGACCAGCGGTTTCAGAGAAGAAAATTTTTTAAGAATTTCCTCATTTCCCTATAGTGCAAGTAGCCCCCATTCACCAGAGCCATGTTTCTTGACCAATCAAAATTTCGCAAACAATTTTTGAAAAGGGAACTCTGTGAAATTATTTCAAAATCTGACCAGCGGTTTCAGAGAAAAAGATTTTTTAAGAATTCCTTGATTTCTGTATAGTGCAAGTAGCCCCCATTCACCAGAGCCACATTTTTTCACGGATCAAAATTTCACGAACAATTTTTGAAAAGGGTCACCCAAGGAACATATCTGTAAAATTATTTCAAAATCCGATCAGCGGTTTCAGAGGAGAAAGCTTTTAAAAAATTCCTTGATTTCTGTATAGTGCAAGTAGCCCCCATTCACCAAAGCCACAATTTTTGACAGATCAAAATTTCACGAACAATTTTTGAAAAGAGTCACCCAAGGAACATATCTGAAATAATTTCAAAATCCAACCAGCTGTTTCAGAGGAGAAGATTTTTAAAGAATTTGCTAAAAAGAGTTTTTGACTGAATCAAAATCTGTGAACAATTTTTAAAGAGGACCTCCCAAGGAACATTCCTGCCAAGTTTGGATCAAATTGGCCCAGCGGTTTAGGAGGAGTTGATGTTCAAAGAATTGTTGACGACGCACGACAGACGACGGACACTCGGTGACCCTAAAAGCTCCCCTTGAGCACAACGTGCTCAGGTGAGCTAACAAAGAAGCTCACCTTTTGCTTCTCATGCAAAAGTCTTTTAGCCACAAAATCAGGCAAATCTAGAAGGGTACTTGGTATATCTAAGATCAGAATGCACATTGCCTGTAGTTTAATCTTGATCTGCACTATCAGTATAAACAATTGAATCTTGGTTCACCACAATTAGGGTTGAAAATGAGTGCAATGTCATTTTGGAAAATGGTGTATGTGACAAATTCACAGAGTAATGGCTTATTTCTTTCTTCTAGCTCAGTCACCAGAAACATGATTTGTTGGCAAAATGAAATCATCTCATAATATCTGGCAACAGGCTGGCTGTAAAAAGGCAAAAGTGCCACAAATAGTAGTTAACCCTTTACAACATAATCCCCAATTTGAACAACTTTGAGGATGCAGTCATCTTTTGAAAACATTGTGCTTACCCTAGCAAAGGCTGATTACCAGCTCCTTCTTCCATTCCCACAATGCTTTTTCCCTTTTCAAAGACAGAATCTGATGTTTTTGCCAAGTTGAATTTGTCTGCAGCATTTATATTTTCTTTCAACAGATCTTAAGTTTTGTTGTTTTGTGAACTCTTCACAAGTCTCAAGCATTATGAAAGTACCTTTGTGAAAAGAGTAACTAAGGATCAGTCAGCTCTAAAAGAAGTCTGATCTTAGAACTTGAATATTTGAAAGTTTGTGTGAAACAACCCTAAAACAATCTCATCCTTGCAATACTTATAGTCTTCTGCAAGCTGAAAATAATAATTAAATTTCTTAACCCTTTACCGCACAATCCTGACTTTTGACGACCCTAAGAAAATAGTCTTTTGAAAAAATTGTGGGCAAAGGAGAACATGCTGGTAACCAGCATTTTCTCCTTTTCCCTCAATGTTTTCTATCCTTTCCAAATCAAATTTTAATTTTCGATATACATTTGTTGTCTGCAAATGCTTTCAATTTGGACCTGTTGAAAATGCTCTCTTTTTGTAAAGAGTTAAGCCACCGAAGGCTTTTCCTTCAATTACTTCTTCTAATTAATCCTATACCCACTGAATTAATACAATGGACCCTCTCATGTTTGTAAACATTACTTACATAGTGCAATTTTAAGATTGCTTTAGACAGAATGTGTTACAAAGTAGGGGACAGCATAGATCCAAGATCAGATTGGACAGAATAGTCTGATCTTGATCTACACTGTCCTCAAAAGCAAAATAACTAGTGCTCAGCACCATTAAGGTTTTACATTGATTCCCCATCTGTCACCCAGTATGAATGGCTATTTTTTACTTGCATGCATCAGGTGCTAAATTAATTGCTAATAATGAAATGCATGTCTTAGCGAATTTCTTTGAATACAGCACATTATGAATCGTACAACATGGAATTCTTGTGGTTTATCGTGTTGACTTCACACCTTCATGAAAATTATGTGTGTTTGGAGAATTCTTCACTTGCTTATTTCCTGTTTTATGACATTTTCAAGATTATCTCAGATATGTTGTGGCAGCCAAGTATCAGTCCATGCTTTCACAGAGATCCTTTTACCTACTTTGCCCAACATTTTTTCGAGGCTACCAGCTACTTTCAAACATAATCAACGCCCTGAGAATGCTGAAGTGGTATTTGTCAAGGAAACCCATTGTGTGGAAAGAAAAAGAGACATGTTGTTCAAATATTGGCTTAACCCATTACCACACAATCCCTACTTTTGACGCCCCTGAGACAGAAGCCTTTTGAAAACACTATGGGAAAAGGAAAAAATGCTGGTAACCAGCATTTTCTCCTTTTCCCACCGTGTTTTCTACCCTTCTCAGAACAAATTTCTATTTTTTAGTCACTTTTATTTTGTCGTGTGCAAATGCTTTCAATTTGGACCAGTCTAAAATTTTCTCGTGTGGTAATGAGTTAAAAGTCAACCCACTAAGCAAATGAATACCTTTTGGTTGAAGGGAGAGTACTCATGTAACTTAAAACTCATGTAACTTAAAACTGTAATTTTGAAATATCTTTAGCCTTTTACATTATATTTCCAGTATTACAATCAATTACTTCCATCTATAAATATTCATAAGCAATCAAATGGAATAGCGCACAATCATAGGAAGAACAAGCCATGGAACAAATTTGTTTTGGAACGAAAAAGCCCAGGGTCAGTAGGCAAATTTGTATCAGACTGCACCAATAAAAGGCTATGAGCGAGAGAAGCTATTTTCAATCAAAAATAAGTATCTCAACGACCGATGGCTTCGCCCAATGTATTTTAATATGGCATTTCAAATTACAAATCTGAGTGCCACCCAAAAACTCATTTGCCTGATAAAAAATTAGTTTAACTGGGTTTATTTTCTTCGGCTTTGCACAAAATAAGATACATGGTTATCAAAATTCAATCTTGAACTCATAGTGGTATTGTCTTCGACAAATACCACAAAAATAGTCCAAACACGAGGGAGGAAAGGATCCTGTTGTAATGCCTTACATCAATCCTGGGAAGAAATTCGGCTGACATAATGTGACCCGTGATCTCTAAGTATTGAGCCCTGTATGCTGACTCCAACCCATTTTCAGTGCCAAGCTGAAACAGCTTTGTCCAGTAAAAGATCAGTGCAGACAAGGATCAGAACTTGCAACCAGATCATGGATATGAACTGTCTGACATGATTAGGTCACTATGGCCATGCAAGTGCTGAAACTGCAAAATTATCATTGTCTCAAAAAATTCACTCTCCTTACCCTTCACAACACAATCGTGAGTTTTAACAATTGTGAAAGAGAAGGCTTTTAAAAACATTGTGGGAACATTCTGGTTACCAGCATTTTCTCCATTTTGCACAGTGTTTTATCCACCCTATCAAGTAGAGGAATCATAATCTAACTCTTTACCATACCATTGCAACTTTTACAACCCCTGGAAGAAGAATCCTTTCGAAAACATAGTGGGAAAAGGAGAAAATGCTGGTAACCAGCCTTTTCTCCTATTCCAACAATGTTTTCTACTAAAGTTTCAACTTTTGAGTTACATTTTGTTGTCTGCAAGTGCTTTCAATTTGGACAATTCTAAAATTTTGTTCTTTGGTAAAGAGTTAGGCAACATTTGATTATGTTGTCCACACATGCTTTTAATTTGCTCAAATTCTATGGTTTGGTAAAGGGATAAGTACTGGAAACGTAAACTCGTCCAAAAGAACAAATGTGTTCTGTTT
Source organism: Tridacna crocea (assembly GCA_943736015.1). NCBI lineage: Eukaryota > Metazoa > Mollusca > Bivalvia > Cardiida > Cardiidae > Tridacna > Tridacna crocea. Next base: position 48,732,871 of record OX031062.1, read on the forward strand.
AGGAAAGCTGTATTGAATAATCTTTTCAATCATTTATTTTATCCTTTGCATAACTTATGTTTCCATAATGCGATAGAAAATCTGTAAATTATAAGGCTTGCATTATTGGTTGTAAATGATAAATCTTAATAATGATTATCTTGAAAACATTACATTTTACTTGACAAATTTACTGTCTCTTACTAAGCAGCCATATTTCTTAAACCTTTACCAAATAACCCTATAAAGAAAAACTTTTGAAAACATTGTACGAAAAGAAGAAAATGCTGGTAACCAGCATTTTCTTCTTTTACCACAATGTTTTCTACCCTTTTAAACATAAATTCTATCACTAGGAGTGCAATGAGTTTGTCATCTGCAAATGTTTTGAGCATTACATCTTTCAATTTGGATGGAATCTAAAATTTTTAATGTTTGTACAGGGTTAGGTTTTCAATAAACTTCAATGAAAGGCGTAGAAGGTTTCATAAAAACACAAGACGGGATTAGATGTGCGAATTGGTTTCAAGAAAATGTCATTGAAACTAAGCCATAAGAAATGTTCTAAATCTCTGCGGACCTGCTTAGCATGTATCCCGACTTTCTGTCACTTTTCATAATCAATAACCATGTCTAAATCTTCATTACACAGAATTAGTACTTTTCCTACTCTTATCCTATAATTTCCCCTGATTGTTTTTGACCCATTTCCAAACAGTCTATTTCCTGACATACAACTAGGTCAAGCCATAATAACAAAGAGATACTTGAATGAAAAGTAAACTGTCTTTTAAGAAAAGATATAAAAGACAACAAGAGCACTAATCGCAGCTGCAGTTGTTTGATTTTCAGTGGCCAATCTAGGTTTAAAACAAGAGCTTTGCAGATCGGCGCCCAAAGGGGCTTGTCACTGAAATGAGTAACAATGACGGATGGGCTATGAATGAAGAGTAGTTATTCTCCATGATATGTGAAAAATATTAAAGGGCAATAACTAGAAAAAATAAGGATGGCAAAGTTACAAATTTGTGAATTGCTCTTATCCATAAGGTGTTCTATCAGTCTTTGAAGGTTCAAGATCATAGCTTTTATATTTTAGAAATTATGGCCAAGACGCAAAGTCAAAGTGAAAAGGGGAATAACTCAAAAAGAAGGATGGCAGAGTTATGTTTCTTGTGCAATGCACTTCTTCATAAGGTGTTCAATTAGTCTTTAAAGTTTCAAGATGATGGATGTTGAAGTTTGGAAGTTATGGTCTTTACAAAAATTCAGACTGAAAATTAACAAAGGGCAATAACTGGAAAAAATAAAGGTGGCAGAGATGGTTTATGTGCGCAGAACTTCTCCATAATAGGTTTTATCAGTGTATTAAGTTCCAAGTAAATAGCTTTTATAGTTTGGAAGTTATTGCCTGGACAAAAATTCAAACTGAAAATTATCAAAGGGCAGTAACTAAAAAAATAACGGTTGTAAAGTTGGTTATTTCAGAAATAAAGGGCAGATAATTTTAGAACGCAAACAGCGATCCAAATTCTAAGAGTCAGGTGCACAATTATAGACATCATGGAGATTCATTGTGGCAAGTTTCAAATAATACTGATGGAAACTGTAGGAGGAGTTGCGCACACAAGAAATTGCTAACGGATGGACGGACAGACAGAGGGATGGACGGACCACCGTGGATGTAACAGTATACGACCCTTTGGGCGTATGAAAATGGGCATAAATAACTCTATCACAAATACTTTTTTGTTTTCCTGCCCTTGTTGTACGGATTTCCTTTTGATTGTTAAGAACTTATCCAAGTTTGAAGTTTAGGTATCTTTATTAACAACAGTCATGATCAAATGTCAATTTCTGGCATAGGGCACTGCTGACAACTTAGACAACAGAAAGATTATGACTATACCTCCATGTTTTCTGAATAACAGCCCAGCTAAAATATCAAGCAGCAGTTGCTTGCATTTGCATTTTTCAAAAGGGCAAAAAAAATGCTCTCTCAAGCCATTACCACACAATCCCTACTTTTGATGCCCCTGAAAAAGAAGCCTTTAGAAACCATTGTGGGAAAAGGAGAAAATGCTAGTAACCAGCATTTTCTCCTTTTCCCACATTGTTTTCTATCCCCTGCGAAAAGTAGTTCTTGAATTCATGAACAATTCCTGAACTACAGTTCATGAACAATCCCATGAACAGAAAATGGCCGGTTCATGAACCATTTGTGTTCATGAACTTTTGGTTTTGTTCCATGAACGGTTTAAGAACAGTTCATGAATAACTGCTCTTAATCAGTTCAATGAACTGTTTCATGAATCCAAGTTCATGAACTGGTTGTAGTGCACCAAACACATTTTCTTCTTTGATAGAAAACCTTGATTTTTAAATCCAACCCTTCCATCCCCATTTTTCAAAAGGTTTTGCAGCAACATGTAGCTTGCTAAGGAGTTGGAGCCTATTTGCACTTGTAGCCACACAGTATATCTTTTTGATTTGTGTGAAGTTACCCCACTTACAGTAAATATTTGCAAATTGCATGTCTGAAAATGGGTTTAAGTTATTACCATCCTAATGCTTGTAGAAATTTCTTATCAGTTGATTAATAAGGATTTATACTGATATAATATTTTGGGGCGTTTTTTAACTGACCAGAAATTGTTTTGATGTCCATCTTGAAATTATTTGTCGATATTTTGTTATTTTTCAAAAAAGGGAGGTAATTAATGTCTCCTTTTGTGATGAGAATAGAGTGGCCTAGATTTATAAATGATAAGTCTTAGATGGAATGAGTGGCTCAGTCAAAGTAGGACAATAATACTCATTTTTAATTATAGCACCTTTTTTAGGATACTATTACAGTGGAAATAGCCGTTTTCCATTAGAATGGTCCTACCTAAATATTTAAGTTATTGAATTGTAAATCCTTGAACTTCTTAAAGACAGCAAGTTCATGAATTGTTCAAGAACAATCAGTTCATGAACTGATGTCAGAGTCTATTTCATGAACTGTTAGTAATAGTTCAGATGAACATGGAGTTCTTGAACTGCCAGTTCATGAACAACTACATGACAGTTCAAGAATTTTGCTACCAGTTCTTGAATAGTTCATGAACAGTTCACGAACTGAAAACATATACCATGAACTGTTCATGAACTCAAGAACTACTTTTCGCAGGGGATCCTTCTCAAAACAAAATTAATTTGCCATAGTATCAGGTCACCCATCAATATCCTAACAAAATAAACCAAGTTTATAAATGAATGGTAAAGTTTTGTATTCCCACTTTCATGGTCAATAAAGAGCCACAAAAAACCCTATTACCACAATAAGAACGGAATAAAAGAACTGCATGATTACATGACAATAAGGAACAAAATCAATGGCTATGGTGACCAAATTGATTTCAATAGATGGCGCTCTGGCTCAATCTCCTTATTCAGAAATTCAGACATATTAACTCTTTACCAGGCTATAAAATTTTAGATTTACCCATTATTAAAAGCATTTACAAAGACAGAGGAAGCAAGCATGGTTCAATGAGGATTTTTGTTTTCAAAACAGATATCAACATCGTGGGAAAAGGAGTAATCCAGGTTACCACTATTTTTCTTTTTTTTTTGTGCAATGTTTTAGAAAAGCTTTCTTCTGTATCATAAAAAAAACATCTGATAGATTTGTAGAGAATTAATTCTGCTTTGGCGCAAGTTCTTTCTTTTGTCGAAGTTTACAACATACAGCATTACAGCATCTGTCTGACCTTGCAGCCTTGGCCTTAACCCTTTCCCAAACAAGCCCTGGTTTGTACGTGTCTTTTGAAAACACTGTTGGAAAAGGAGAAATTGCTCATAATGAGCAATTTCTCCTTTTCCCACAGTGTTTTCTACCCTTTTTGAGAACTTTCTGCTATTTTCTCAAAATCTAAATTTGTCGTCTGCAAACTCTTTCAGTTTGGAAGAGTCCAAAATTTGTCATTTGGGAAAGGGTTAAGAGGGCCACAAGGCTGCAAATCACTCATCTTAACCCTTTACCACACGAGAAAATTTTAGACTGGTCCAAATTGAAAGCATTTGCAGACGACAAAATAAAGGCAACTGAAAAATTGAAAAGTGTCCTGGAAAGGGTAGAAAACACTGTGGGAAAAGGAGAAAATGCTGGTTACCAGCATTTTCTCCTTTTCCCACAGTGTTTTCAAAAGGCTTCTTTCTCAGGGGTGTCAAAAGTTGGGATTGTGTGGTAATGGGTTAACTCTTACCCAGGCAATTCTGAGTTATAATGAACCAGAGGAAGCAAGGTCTTTTGAAAACCTAGTGAGACAAGGGGAAAATGATGGAAACCAGCATTTTCTCCTTTACCCACAATATTTTCTCCCCTTTTCAAAACAGGTTTTTATTTTCAAGTCATTAATTTTGTCATTTGTAAATGCTTTCCATTTGGCCAAGTCAAGATTTTAGTTGTTTGGTAAGATGTAAATAAGAATTTTAACTACATTACATTCAAATTCTATATTTCAGAAAAATTTACACCAGAGAGGCAAGTCATTTTTTTCCCTCAAACACACATCATCTTGCAAAACATATGACCGTAATGGCAAGCATTATCTATGAATATAGGATTAAAATTTAAACAAACTTGACCATGCACAGATCCAGCACAGATCCAGATATCTTTCTCGGGGGGGGTCCCCACCGAAAACGCACTCGTCTTATTATATGATTTCCGGATTTCAGTGGATGTAAGCCATTTACAAGAAACGTCAATGTTTCCAGTTCTAACCATGAGGAGGTTTCCACTTTGAGATTTTTTTTTGGTTAAATTTATGACTGTATTTTATATAAATGCTGTGCAATATCAAACCAGTCCCATTCACGAATCTGATAACCTCATTTTTGCCAAAATTCCAGGGGGGTCTCTGGACCCCCGGTCCCCCCCTTTGGATCCGCCCATGTTGACTATGGTAATGGCACATTGAAACTATTTACAATTAATATAGGCCCTATGAAAGGCAACTACTGCTTGTATCCTGTCATTTGTTCTTGTAACTCCTTACCAAATGATAAAATTTTAGACTAATCGGAATTGAAAGTATCAGAAGATGCAAAAGCAGATGTGGTTCAAATGCTGAACTTTGTGGTTTGGAGAGGGTAGAAATCATTGTAGTTAAAGCATTTTCTTTTTTTCCCACAAAGCTTTTTTCACTAGGTCTCTAATAGTACATATTGTGTTGTAAAGGGTTAACTCTTTACCGCACAATCTCGACTTTAAACGACCATAAGAAAAAAAAATTGTAAAAACATTGTGGGAAATGGAGAAAATGCTGGTAACCAGCATTTTCTCCATTTTCCACAGTGTTTTCTACCCTTCCCATATCAAATTTGTATTTTTGATTCACATTAAGTTTGCCATCTGCAAATGCTGTCAAATGGACTAATTTTAAATTTTGTTGTTTGGTAAAGAGTTAACCCTTTCCCAAATGGCAAATTTTGGACCAGACCAAATTGAAAGCATTTTGCAGTTGACAAATCAACAGTTGCTAAAAAGATGATTTTTCAATATGATAGGGTAGGAAACATTGTTGGAAAAGGAGAAAATGCTGGTTACCAGCATTTTCTCCTTTTCCCACAAGGTTTTCAAAAGGCTTCTATTCCTGACCCTTAAAAACCAGGGATTGTTTGGGAAAGGGTTAAATTGCTATTCCTATGTCAACAAATACATATCTGACAATAATCAGGACCCCATTAATTTCTAAAGAGATATTGTGTAACACTTTATCAAACAATCTTAAGTTCAAATGACCCCAAGAATAAAGGCTTTTGAAATCATTGTAGGAAAAGGAGAAAATGCTGGTAACCAGCTAACTTAACTCTATCACAAAAAAAAAAATAAAATTTTGAGTCACAGACTATTCTGTTGTCTGCAGATACTTTCAATTTGGACAAGTCTAAACTTTTACTTTTGTTTGGTAAAGAATTAAGTAATTATGGTGGATTGATCACAAAATGAGGTTAAAAAATTTCCATTAGAAAAAAAGTACTCAGGATGTCTCCATGCAATAGAAAAATTATCACCCAGCTTCAGGCTCTTAGCTTAAATTCTCGTTAATTATATAACAAAATCTTTAGGGAGTTTAATCATTATACACCTAATCTTATATGGTAATACATTACTGGAACTTAACCCATTACCACACAATCCCTACTTTTGACGCCCCTGAGAAAGAAGCCTTTTGAAAACACTGTAGGAAAAAGAGAAAATGCTGGTAACCAGCATTTTCTCCTTTTCCCACATTGTTTTCTACCTTTCCCAGAACAAATTTCAAATTTTCAGTCACTTTTATTTTGTCATCTGCAAATGCTTTCAATTTGGACCAGTCTAAAACATTGTCGTTTGGTAATGGGTCAAGGTGGGCAAGATCATTGGTTCCTTTTTCAAGGAGATCAGATCAAGATCAGAGACATGTAGATCAGAGATGATCGACTGAACAGGGCAGTAAGTCTGATTTCTGATCTACACTGTCCACTTATTTAAGCCAAATTATAACAAAACTTTCCCTTGCAGGAAAACTGTATCTGTTGTTGAAAAAAGTGGAATATATAAAATTGGTAGATCTAGTGGGTAGTGCAGAATTTTTGACATATCCTACTGAAAGTATTTTGAACTTCTGACAATTAATTACATGTTGCATAAATTCTTTATTTGTCTGCAAAATAGTATAAAACAGTTTTGCTTTTTTTTTTAAAAAGAGACGACAATGGGGACTAGCAATTTCTCTTTCGTCCGTAAAGCTTTCTTCTTAAGGGTCATAAAAACATGAGGTAATGTTTGTTGAAGAGTCATAGAAATCTCACGAACAGAAAATGGAAATGTGAAATCTTGATCAGAGTTGAAGTTGTTGGCAGTCTTAAAGGTGGCTCTTCAGATTTTGGGAGAAAATTTTTACAAAAAGACAAAAGAAAATCATCCTTATACTCCCAAAGCCTTACGATTTTCATTTATAAAACCCCGGAAGTCGAAAACCATCCAGTAACAAGAGAAATTAGAGGTTTACTACAGCCCAGGTCAACACCACAGGAATACACGGTCTAATTTTATATGAGCAACTCTCTCATTTACGTACTGGAAATACACAGACGAAGCTTCAAACATAGCATCCGAAGAAGACATTATGGAAAATAATTACATGTTTGTTATGTTATGGAATTTAAGCTTCATTAGTCACGTGCCAGCCACTTAACATTCTCCAATGCTATTTTTTTTATTTTTTGGTGTGAAATCTAAAAATAGCTTAAGAGGCTACTTAGCCTTTTAAGGGAATACCATAGAAATTTTTTTTTTCTTTTGTATTTTTATGATTCTTAATCATTGATAATTTGTTTTTTCATACAGATTTTAGTGATATACATTTCTTTAATTTGTTGTGATGTGAAAAAACTAAATATACACCTTTAAACCTTCGCAAACATATTCCACCATCTAAACTAATCTATTGTATCATGTAAGGCATTTGAAAGCATTCGGGGAAACAAGAAAATTCAGGTAACCAGCATTTTCACCTTTTCCCACAGAGTTTTATCCCATCGGTATCAATTTCTATGATTCTATTGATATTTGTCTTGTTATCTGCAAAATCTTTCCTGATGCAGAGTTTGGAACTTTGTCATCTTATAAATTTTATAGAGTCTAATGCACTTATCTCCCTTTATTTATAGCTAAGCATACATTATGCAAATGAGTTAAACTTATACAGAATGAAATAATCTACCCCTTTCTTTCCCCCATTAAAACTGAGTTATTTTCCTTAAAATATCAACTGCTTTTTCAGTTTCTCATTTGACACAAAAGCCTCCTGCTGAAGTAGCAAAGGATGAGAAAAATTCCACATAAAAAAAAACGTAAATACAGCACAACATCTACCATAATTTTCTAATATTCTGCCTTCCTGGAAAATTCACTTTCTTAATTCAGCAGTCTAATGGGACAATAATTATTTTCCAATTAGTGAAATAAAAGAAGTAGCCTTTTCACAACAGAATAGAAGAGAGTACTGATACATTGATATAAGTTCCAAATCTATGGCTTCAATATTTGAATATAATTACAGCCGAAAGGCATCCATAATGAAGTAATCAAATTACTGTATAAAACATAACTCATTAAATATCTCACCATATGAATACAACTCGGCCTTTGCTCTGTAAACGGGCTTTGACTCTTTACCAAATGACAAAATTTTAGACTGGTCCTAATTGAAAGCATTTGCACACGACAAAATGAATGCGACTAAAGAACTGAAATTTGTTTTGGGAAGAGAAGAAAACATTGTGGGAAAAGGAGAAAATGCTGGTTACCAGCATTTTCTCCTTTTCCCACAATGTTTTCAGAAGGCTTCTTTCACAGGGGTGTTAAAAGTTGGGATTGTGCATCTGCAAAAACTATCAAACCAGCTTAGTCTGATATTGGTCAATTTTCTGCATGATAAGGTACCATTCTACATCATAAATCATTAAGTTATTTAACAAAATCAATTTGATGGAGCCATAACTATTTATGTGTTGACTTACCATGTAAAATGCAATGAAAGGAAATTAATAAAAAAAACCCTTTTGTTAAAATATGGATAAATTTTTTATGCCACGGACAGCTAGGGAAAATGGAGCAATACTCTCATCAAATACACCTGCTCCTTTTCAAGCAATGCTTTCCATCTAATTCACAACAGCCACTTTACTTTCTTTTCAACTGTTGCTCCTTGTGCATCTCTTTACCAGACAATAAAACTTATAGATTCATCCATACGGAAAGCATTTGGTACTGGTAACAGCTTAATTACATGTGGCTCAAAAGGATAGAAAACATTGTGAGAAAATGCTGATCACACGCATTCACTCCTTCTACCCCAATGTTTTCAAACGCTTTAAGCTCAGGATCATAAAAACATTAGGAATTTTTGGTGTAGGAGTTAAACATTTACCACCCAATCCTGAAGTTTAATGATGCTGGGAAGGTAGGCTTTGAAAACATTGTATGGGAAAATGCTGGTAAATAACATTGTTTCCTTTCCCACATTTTTATCTACTCTTTCAAAGAAAATTTCATATAGTTACGTGAGCCGCAATTAATTGTCTGCAAGCATGTTCAAACTGTTCAAATTGGACAAGCCTAAATTCTACTGTGTGGTAAAGAGTTCAACAAGAGCGTGCGCTAAACTTCTGCTACATAAAGTCAGAGTTCTTTCCTGACAATGACACAGCCAAACACAAAGTTAGTGATATATCTATAATAACCCTTATGATAATAAGGAAGGGCCTGAGAAAATTTTTAAAAGCTTGATGATTTAAGATTGTAGAGTTCATTCATTGAAACCCCACAAAAGTACCATCATTATGGAGCTGTATTTAATCAGAATAATCTCATATACCCAATTCTTAACCCATTAACACAAGACAATATTTTAGACCGGTCCAAATTGAAAGCATTTGCAGACGACAAAATAAAAGTGACTGAAAATTTGAATTTTGTTTTGTGAAGGGTAGAAAACATTGTGGGAAAAGGAGAAAATGCTGGTTACCAGCATTTTCTCCTTTTCCCACAATGTTTTCTAAAATCTTCTTAATTCTCAGGGGCATCAAAAGTAGGGATTGTGTGGTAATGGTTTAAACAAATGACAACATGGCAGGACCAAACACAAAAGTAATAAAGACTTCTGTTTTTGAACACAGTACTAAATTCTGCAGGAAAAAAGAAAATATTATTTATACAACAAAATCTTCAGAAATATCTTCATGGAAAGATTTTGATGACAACACATTAAATGTAGCTAAAATGGAGTGTTTTGCCTTTTGATAGCAGAAAACATTGAGGAGAAAGATGCAGGTAACTAGTTCCACCTCCTTCTCCCACAATGTTTACGGCAGTTTTCTTCTTCAGAGCCGTGAAAACAGCCACTGTTCAGAGATATAAGCCCAGTCAGGCCTTCTGCCTGAGTGAGCTCAAGTACATGGCCTTAGGTCCCTATATCAGTATAAGGTCGACCAAGGTTAAAATTGACCTATAAACAGGCTTCATAATTATTGAGGGAAGGAATAACCAGCGAAACTAATCATCAACTAATCAGCTCGTCTGTGGCAATTGTGATAAAACAATCAACCATGCTGGCTTGAAATGGAAATGATCAATAAAAACAAGAGTCAAATACTTCAAATATATGTCAATAGTTGACATTGGTGGAAGGGTTGCCTAGGAAGCAGTTCTCGAGTTTTGGCCATTATGAACCAGCCACAGGAAATGCTTCTCAAAGCCTTGTATAGAATATATATGATGAATAAATACATTTGAGAGCAATGCTCTGCTGAAAGGGGGGCTTATTGCACCCGCAAAAAGTATTGTCCTTGGTCAGCCCTTGCAGTCTGCACAGGCTGACCTGTGCCAAAACCTTTTGCTATTTTGATAATTCTTGTGCAGGTCAAAACACTTGTCTACCTTATGATTCAGTCAGTTATTAGATATGGAGTTTATGGATCCATAATGTGAAACCTTGCTTGATATCATATGGAGTGCAACACGCGAAAAGGGTCATTCGGACATCTGCGTAAAGTGTCGTCTCGGATCAGCCTGCGCAGTCCGCGCAGGCTAATCCGAGACGGCACTTTCCGTTTTAATGCCATTTTCTGTTTTGCGCATGTCTACTGTAGCACAAAATCTAATGTAGTCGTAAAGTGCCGTCTCGGATTAGCCTGCGCGGACTGCGCAGGCTGATCCGAGACGACACTTTACGCAGATGTCCGAATGCACCTTTTCGCGTGTTGCACTCCATATATCACAGAAATGCATTTAGCCCCCTTTTATCAGAGCATTTCTCATTTTCCCTACAATAAGTTATTAACACCAATGCTACTGAAACCAATGCCAATCCTGCATTTTTTCCCTTTTTCAACCAATGTGCATGAAGATTAGAGTGCAGAATACTGTACATATAGACATGTCCTGTCATAAGACTGGATCGAAATTGTTAAATCTTCACACAACATGATTGCCCAGTTAATAAAAGATCACAAGGAAGATGCCTTTGGAAAATATAGAAAATAGTGAAAATGCTGGTAACCCATCCTTGGATACCCCGGGCTCTTCCTATTTGCTACGCTACATCGACCCTGGGACAATTGACTAATAAAACTTTGAATCAGCCGCCGAAAATCGATACGAAATGTCATAGCGTACAGTCCACTCGCCCATCACAAAATGATGATGGAACCAATGAAATGCCAGCATTCGGCCAGCGGTAAAGCGAGGGAAATTCAATTAATTGTCCCAGGGGTCGATGTAGCATAGCAAATGGGGAGACCCCTTGGTATCCGAGGATGCTAACCAGGTTTTTTCCTTTTCCAAGAATGCTTTCTGAACTAAACTTTCGGACAGATTTCATCATTTGAACAATATCTGTCATATCTGCAAATATTGCAACCCTTATCCTGCTAAATAGGTGAAATGAAACTTTCAAGTCGATAGTAAAATCCCAAACATTACTATTTCAAATACATACTCCTGGAGATAAACATCTCTTATTTAACCCTTTACCACACAGACCCGAGTTTTAACGACCCTGAGGAAGAAGGCCTTATGAAAACATTGTGGGAAAAGAAGAAAATGCTGGTAATCAGCATTTTCTTCTTTTCCCATAATGTTTTCTCCCCTACCAGGAACAAATTTCAAATTTTGAGTTACATTGAATTTGTTGTCTGCAAAAGCTTTCAATTTGGATGTGTCAAATATATTGTTGTTTGGTAAAGAGTTAATTAATAACAGTGTAGATTAAAGATCAGACTGCATGTTCTGTGCAGTCTGATCTTGTTGTATGCTGTCTGCAAAATGTCAGCCAGTTGTACTTACCAGCCAAAGGGTTAAAGTTGGACATGTAAAAATCAATTTTGTTCAGCTTGTAAAATGAAATAACTATATGGACTGAAACAAAAAGTAAATTTATTTCAGCTCTTAGCTCTTTATAACACAACTCTGGGCTTTCAACAAGGATAGACATCAGCAAAAAGCTGGAAAAACCTTTTAGTTTTATGCCTGATAATAACACCTTTTTGTGCCTTTATATTAAAATATTGTGGTCTGGCAACGAGTTATAAACAATTGACCTTTAAGGTGCTGAAATAACATAATGGTATTAGCAGAATAATTCCTGATTGAAATTGGATAATTTGAGGACATTAAGATGTTTACTGTGTGCTTCAGTAACACCTTCAGTTACACCTTTCTTCCCTTAACCAAATTACAAAATCTTAGACTTGCTAAGAAATAAAGTATTTGCAGACAACACAAATAAAAGTAGAACCTGCTTTTTCTATAACAAGAGGACCATGATGGTCCTATATCGCTCACCTGAGTATATTTGCAAGGTTTATCAAGGGCAGGCTATTCTTTAACCCATTACCAGACAACATAATTTTAGACTGGTCCAAGTTAAAACGAATTGCAGTGGACATTCTAAAATGCATTTAAAATGAAAAATAAGTGTCATAATAGGGTAGAAAGCATTGTGAGAAAGGATAAATTGTTTGTTAATATTTTGAATTTTAATAATTTTTATAAAGGGTCACTATATGATGCTATATGCAAAATATAAATGCTCTAGCCCTTATGGTTTGTCACAAGTAGATTTTAAAAGATTTCGTTCTTTGTCTCTATATATGTAAAATAGAGAGCGCCCTGGTAGAGCCCAAAAATGACTACAGAGGGATAATTTTAACAATTTTGGTAGAGGATCATCAGATAATGCTACATACCTAATATGAATGCTCTAGCCATTATGGTTTATCATCAGAAGATTTTTTAAAGATTTCCTTCTTTGTTTCTATGTAAAATAGGGTGCGCCCGGGCAAAGCCCAAATATGACCCCAGCGGAATAATTTTAACAATTCTGGTAAGGGGTCACCCAATGATGCTTCAAACAAAATATGAATGCTCTCTGCCTTATGGTTTGTCACAAGAAGATTTTTAAAGATTTTAAAATAGGGTGCACCCGGGCAGAGCCCAAATATGACTGCAGAGGTATAATTTTAACAATTTTGGTAGAGGATCATCAGATAATGTTACATACCAAATATAAATGCTCTAGTCATTATGGTTTGCCAGAGGAAGATATTTTTAAAGATTTCCTTCTTTGTTTCTATGAAAATAGGGTGCACCAGTCAAAGCCCAAATATGACCCCAGGGGAGTAATTTTAACAATTTTGGTAAGGGGTCACCCAGTGATGCTTCAACCAAAGTATGAGGCTAAGAAGTGTTCTTATAAATGGCTGGTGAACACAAATCCGAGTTTCAATTCCTGACAGTATTAAAAACAAGAGAGCCAAGATAGCCCTAGATTGCTCACCTGAACTTTTCAGAGGACCATAGCCTTTTTTTTTTTAATGAATTGAAACATTAGAAACAAAAACATTATTTTGCCAAGCAAAAGGTCACCTGTAAAAGTCATTTCTAATCTGACCATCAGTTTCAGAAAAGAAAATTTTTTAAGAATTTCTTCATTTCCATATAGTGCGAGTAGCCTCCACTCACCAGACCCATGTTTCTTGATGGATCAAAATTTTGCAAACAATTTGTGAAAAGGGTCATTCAAGGAACATTGCTGTGAAATTATTTTAAAATCCGACTAGCCGTTTCCGAGAAGAATTTTCAAGAATTTCTTCATATCCGTATAGTGCAAGTAGACCCCATTCACCAGAGCCATGTTTCTTGACAGATCAAAATTTCGTGAACAGTTATTGAACAGAATCAGTAATGGAACATTGCTGTGAAATTATTTTAAAATCTGACCAGCCGTTTCACAGAAGAAGAATTTTCAAGAATTTCTTCATGTTCATATAGTGCAAGTAGCCCCCATTCACCAGAGCCAAATTTCATGACGGGTCAAAATTTTGTGAACAATTTTTGAAAAGGGTCACAGGAATATCTGTGTGATCTGATCAGCCGTTTCAGAGAAGAAGAATTTTCAAGAATTTCTTTATGTCCATATAGTGCAAGTAGCCCCCATTCACCAGAGCCACATTTCTTGACGGATCAAAATTTCACAAACACTTTTTGAAAAGGGTCACCCAAGGAACATCTCTGTGAAATCATTTTAAAATCTGGCCAGAGGTTTCAGAGAAGAAGTTTTTTTAAAGAATTTCTTAAAAAATTCCATTTGGTTGCCATGGCAACCAGAATTTTTGAAGGAATCAAATTCTGCGAACAGCTTTTCAAGAGGACCTCCCAAGGAACATTCCAGCCAAGTTTGGTCCAAATTGGCCAAGTGGTTTAGGAGGAGGTGATATTTCAAGAATTGTTGACAACGCACGACTGGTGAATCCTAAAAGTTCCCCTTGAGCACGTTGTGCTCAGGTGAGCTAAAAAACGTTGTAGAGCTTATTTTACAATGTACAGTTTTTAAACCCTGCCAGATAGAAAAATTTTAGACTTTTCCATACTTTAAGGATTTGCAGACCAAAAAAATAAGCATGATTATAATTATGTAATATTAGGATTTGTTAAATAGAGGATAGAAATGTATCTCAGAAAGGGAGGTAATGCTTGTCATCAAGCACTTGCTCAATCCCCAAATGGTTTCCATGCAGCTAAGATTGAAAATTAATTTTTGTCATCCTTGAATTTGGTTATCCTTTCTTTAATTTGAAATACTTTGTAAGTTTAAAGGTATATTTCAATAGTTCAGCCAGGTGAATAGGACATAATCAATAAACAAGCCAAATTACTGTTTAACCTTTTCCCATTTACCTAATCAATCGCAAGAAAGAATGCTTTTGAAAACATTGTGAGAATAGGAGAAAATGCCAGTAACCAGCATTTCTGCATCACTCACAGTGTTCTATCCTTTTCCAAAACAAGTTTCACTGTTTGAATTACATTTATTTTTTACTCTGTAAACTCTGTAAATTTGGACTGGTTTATTTTGTGGTTTGGTTAAGAGTTAACCCTTAACAAAATTATTCCATGAATGAAGGACCATGGGGAAGAAGCCCTTTTAGAGGGAATCTTTAAATATGCTGCCAATCAGCATTTCCTCCTTTTCCCACCATATTTTCTACCTCTTCAACTGAAAAGGCAGTCATTCAAGCCAAATTATATTTCTTATCTGCAAGTTCTTTCAATTTGGACTATTCTGAAATTCTGAGACTACTTTAACCCTTTACCACACAATGACGACTTTTGATGACACTGGTAAAGAAGCCTTTTGAAAACATTGTGAGAAAAGGAGAAAATGCTGGTAACCAGCATTTTCTCCTTTTCCCACAATGTTTTCTACCTTATCTAAGAAAAACTGCAATGTTTGAGCAACAGTGAAATAGTCATCAGTAAATGCTTTTAATTTGGACAAGGCTAAAATTTTGTCATCAGGTACAGGGTTAAAGAGTTAAAGACTTAATGCTCACAGTAAACAAACTGGAGATCTGGCTCATGTTCCAATAATTACTATTTATTTGTTCCAGTAATTGTAGAAACAATTGTACAAGGCAATACATTATCTTGTTGTACTTAGTACAAGGTTGTTCATTATTTCATTTTACTCTAACAGTTAGAGGGTCCACTAACCCGACAGGCATTTAGAATCTTGAAATAAGACCCTTGCAAGAGCAATATCAAGATTGTTTCCATCCAGAATGTGAGCAGAATGGACAGTGTAGATCAAAGATCAGACTGCATGTTTTGTAGAGTCTGATCTTTGATTTACAATGGCATTAAAGGCAACTTAAGTAGGGAAAGGAACTATAAGAGTTATCTTGGCATGTAACATATTGCTAAAGTATGAAAAAACTGCCACCTAAGTAAGGCATGTTTCACATCAGCCTTGCGATTTTTTCATCGTACGATTTCCACCCCAAACAAAATCACTACCAATTCGTACCCGTCGCACATACTGCAAATTTGCAAAGCGATCTCCGTACGTTGTTCATACGGTTGACTCATGAACTGTACGGTGTCCGCAGGTTGAATGTGCGAAAAAAACAAAGCGACATGTTCGCACGGCTGTCATGTGGTTATCTTAAGTCTTTACCACACAATCCCGACTTTTAACGACCCTGAGAAAGAAGCCTTTTGAAAATGTGGGAAAAGGAGAAAATGCTGGTTACCAGCATTTTCTCCTTTTCCCACAATGTTTTCTACCCTTCCCAAACCAAATTCCAATTCTTTAGTTACATTTATTTTGTTGTCTGCAAATGCTTTCAGTTTGGACCAGTGTATAATTTTGTCGTTTGGTAAAGAGTTAAGGCTGCCGCACAAATTCTCAAGGCACCCGCAAGACTGCCGTAAGAATTCTCAAAGTTTCTTACAACCTTCGTATAGCAAGCATGAATTTGCAAGACAGCTGTACGGTGTTCGTGCGATCGCCTTAAGGAGGAGGAATTATCTCCTCTTGTCCAGATTTAGATAAATATAGACACAGTGGTATGCTGCAGTATCCTCATTCTGCATAAGGCCTTAAAAGAGTTAACTTCGGCTATCCAGGCACATAGGTTGTGTATTGCAGCCATGAACAGGATACTCGTAGATGAAGAACGGGACGACGCTATTTTATGTTAAAGGCATATTTGTCACTCCTGTACAAGCACATGCTTTCTTCATCTGAACCCTGAGTTGGTGGTACCTCGGTTTTCTTGGGTTGAATGGGAGGTTCAGCAACCGTAGCCTTCCCTTTTCCCTTTTGAGATCTTTGTTTCTGAGGCATGGCCTTCTCTTCCTGAAATCTCAATAGCCACTGATGACGAACAAGATATAAAACTTTTTAAAAGGGGAAGGATGACGGTAAATTTTCGCAAGGCATTTGCGGGGTAGCCATATGAATCAATACGTTGTAGTCTTCAGACAGACTTTCACTAAAAGCAAGGCGTTCGCAAGACAGCCGCAAGATGTTCATGCGATCATCTTGCAGTCTTCGCAAAACAAACGCAAGTATAAAACCGTACGATTGATATGCGATGGTCTAAAGGTAACCTTACGGCTGCCGTGTGGCAACCGTACAGTTGCCGTGTGAGGTCTAAAATCGCAAAGAAATCGCAAAGAAAAAGAGCATGTTGAAAAACTAGCTTGCGAAGTCTACGGCGTTGGGAATTCGTATGGCAGTCTTGCGGAGTCCGCGCGAAGTCCTGCAATCTGTCAAAAAATGTTCCCGCACAGCTGTCATAAGGCTGATGTGAAGCAGGCTTAACTGTTTGTACTAGTTCCATCACAATTACTCTTTACCTAACAACAAAGTTTTGGATTAGTCCAATTTGAAAGCATCTACAGACAACAAAATTAATGTGAATCAAAAATTGGAATTTTATTTGGAAATGGTAGAAAACATTGTGGGAAAAGGAGAAAATGCTGGCTTTCTCCTTTTTCCAAAATGTTTTCCTGAAGGCTTTCTTTTTCTGGGTCGTTAAAGTCGGGACTGTGTGTTAACAGATTGAAGCAACAAAATCAGAATTTTTGGTTCTTGCTCAAGCCAAACTTCTTGTAAGACAATGATCGATATTACTCAATATATTTTTCATCACAACCATACAGAAACTGGGCAGTTTCATTTGTAAATAATAGTACAATTTTGCAGAAAAAAATATCTGGATAGTTGTCACTAGACTTGCAATAGAAAACTCTCTCTAATTGCCATAAATAATTCTCTCTACTTTTATGAAACAAGAATGATATGACATCAATGTTGTGTATAATCCAGCAAAATCAAAGCATGTAACTGACTATGAAAAATTCCAAAAAGCCTCGGCAAAAAGACAGGTGAAAAATTACAGGAAAAATACCTTAACTCTTTACCAAACAACAAAATTTTAGACTCGACAAAACTGAAAGCATTTTCAGACAACAAATTAACTAAAGTTCAAATAATGACTTTTCTTTATATGATCGGGTAATAAGCATGTTTGGAATAGAAAAAAATATTGGTTACCAGAATTTTTTCCTTTTCCTACGATGTTTTCAAAAGCTGTATTCAAAGTGGTATTCAGGCTTGTGTGGTCAAAGATTATGACGCCAGAATTATACCATTTACCCTTTAACACACTATCACTGCTTTTAATGACCCTGAAGAAGAAAAATTTTGAAAACACAGTAGAAAAAAGAGAAAATGCTGGTATCATCCTTTCCCACAATTGTTCTGTACCCTATCAAAGACAGAAATTGTCATTTTGGCAATATCAACAGCATCATCTGCTAATGCTTTCAATTTGGCAAAGTCCAAAATTTTGTTGTTTTGTATACTTACTCTTTTTTTTTCATACTGTCTCTTCCTCATCTATTGACTGTTTGCCTGCTATTACTCTACTAAATTCTATGATAAAACATTTCTAAATTGAAAAATGCATAAAGAAGAGGACACAGCAAGAGAGTTTACAGGCAGACAAACAGGAAAGCCCACAACATCCCTCTTTCAATTAATATACCTATTGGTTACTTCCTTATAGGAGAGTAATTCTTCTTCTTCTGTTCAAGGATGCACTTAGCTATCCTCTCTGAAATTAATTAGGTCAATACAGTCTGATGTATCTACATCCGACAAAATTTCAAATATTTAATAATAAATTGAGATAACTGATCAAAGAACTATTTTCCCATAAAAACTATGATCTATGATTCACATTTATTTTTAAGACTTAACCCATCATCAAGTTTCAAGTTTCGTACCCGAGTAAGAAAACTTTTGACAACAATCTCTGAAAGGAGAATCAGCATTATCTGCTTTTCCCGAAAAATGTTTTTGATACTTCTGAAGCCAAATCCTACCATTTGAGCCATCTCTTAAAATGTCCCCTGCAAATGCTTTGAGCTTCCATCATTCTGAAATTTGTTCATCTGTTACAGATTTAGGAGGGAAGCCTTACAGTTCTATTTTCTTCAAGATATGCAACTATCATTGGTCTCCTGTCTATCAAGTCTGATGCAATACACCAGCAGATGATTGTATTATTGCACCGTCTGATAACATGCTTTGAAGAAGGCTTGTGGTAACCGACATTTTCTCCTTTTCCCACAGATTTTCTACCCTTTCAAAGACAAATCTGATCACTTTCACCATATCCAACATGATATAAATTGTTTTTGTGGTATTTGTCGAAGATAATACCACTATGAGTTCAATATTGAATTTCGAATACAATGTATTGTATTTTGTGCAAAGACAAAGGAGGTAAACCCAATTAAACTCTGGCAAATGAGTTTTTCAGTAGCATTCAGATATGTAACTGAAGAGGGGACCCTAAAATGCATTGGGTGTGGCCAATGATTGTAGAAATACTAATTTTTCATTGAAAATAGCCTTCTATTGGTGCAATGATACTAAATTTGTGTACCTATCTCTTGGTCCTGGACTTTTGGTTCCAAAACCAGTTTGTCCCATGGCTTGTGCGTCCCATAATTGTACGCTATTCCATTTGATTGGACATGAATGTTTATAAATCAAAATAACTGATTGTTACGAATGTTGGAAATTAAATATTAGTAACCAAATATATTTCAAAATCGTTGTTTTTAGGTTTAAATCTAATTTTATCCTATATATTCACATGATCTATTCCTCGATTCATCATGCATCCTGCTGTCAAGGGACATTACTCCTGACTCCACCTTAATGATTAAAGGGAGACCAACAATACACAAATAATCCTAACTTTGTCATGAGTACCTTTCCTTCAACCAAAAAGGTATTCATTTGCTTAGTAGGTTGACTTTCAAGCCAATATTTGAATAATATTTCTCTTTTTCTTTCAAATTATTAATTCCACACTATGGCTTCGTTGACAAATACCACTTCAGCATTCTCAACACTTTGATTTAAAGGAAGAGTCAAAATTTTGTTGTCTGGTAAAGAGGTATTTGATTTCTCAAGTGAGTTGGAATGTCTTCCTGATCTTTTCCTCACTGGCTTTCAGCTCAACTTGCTTAAGGCCAATGAGATAATGTCATAGTGCTGTGTTTGTCCTGTGTGCATAATTTATGTTCTCCCCTTATTTGAAACTTTTTACCAATCTTGAACACTATTTTATACAAAATATTTGCAACATAATATTCTCAGAAATTCATTAAGAAAACCAAGTTGCATGTGGAATTTTGATTACCATTGCAACACATGAGAAAAAATCTTCCAAAAACATCTTCATCAAATCTGCTGTTTTGATCTCTGTGTAAGTTTGCTTGAATGATACTTCTCTTTAGAGTTCAGGATTGTAACTTAATCTATCCAAAAACATGGCAGAAATGGGCATTGCTTAGTAATTGTCACAGCCCTCCTTTTTTTGTTATAAGCCAGTTGAGCAATACAGGACCATAAAACCAAATACCTACCAAAAAACATCTGTTTGACAATTTCAGCAGGATCAGTGTTTTCCCTTTGTCCAGATCTGGTTAAATATTTACCATACACAGCCTAGCCCCTGTAGCTAAAGCTGTATCGTACAGAACTTGAGAGCATTGAGATTGTTGGTTTGATCCCTGGATTGGTCAACTTCTTTCCAAGGATTAATGAAAGTCGTTGCTACAAGATTTGAAATTCCTCTCTCATAGCTGACCATTGTCTCAAAGATGGATATGTGGGAAAACAACCAGTGGCTTGGAAAGAATATTGTGTGGTCAGTACTGATTTAAAAAAACTCTACAGGACAGCTCGATATATGTATAACTGATGTTGAAAAGCTCTAAAATGCCATACAAACATACAATCAATCATTTACCACACAATCCCAAGTTAACAACCCTTAAGAAAAACTGATTGTTAGAAAAGGAGAAAATGTGAGTAACTAGCATTTTCCTTTTCCAACAATGTTTTCTATCATGCCAGAATCTGAAATCTGAACATTTAATTTGTCACATGCAAAGGCTTTCTATTCTGACAGGTCCGAAATTTAATCATTTAGTATATATTTTACAAATTACTTCCCAAAACAAAACTCTAGAAGACAACTTCAGGAACAAATTTGTAAAATATGGATACTGCATATAAATTTAAAGTATGATGCATTCATAACTGTAAAATAAATTTTGGCAGAAAGAGAAATTGCTAATTATTTTGCCAGAAAATTTTTGACATATAGTTTGCTGCATTGTGCAGAGAAGTTGTGTGCAGGAGGCAATTAGCCGAGCAATAAATCTGCATGTGAGGTAATAGGTTTATCACGCTCTGGTGAAATCAAGAAACTTACAAAAAGATTTACCGACCTTGTGTGTGGCAATGTCTGACCATTCTGTCTGCTGAACCCAATTTATTTGCACTGTTTTTCTCACAAATCATTTTCTATAGGCCCTGAGGAATTGATCTTTTAACCTATTTTGTTCTATCTTGTTATCTTTATATTCTTTATTTTATTTCGGTCAATTTTCTTTTTCTAGATTGGATGAGATTGTCTGCTTTCTAAAGTTATTTATTTAGAAGTCTAGGAAATAGACTCCTTTGTTTGAGCATTTAGCACAAAAATATGACATTTCATATACAAAAAAAAAAGACAGGTTTTGAGTAGACTTAGGCACAAGAGCCCCATAATGACCCTGTATTGCTCCACTCCATTATAGTTAAATGAGTTAAAATTGATATGGACAGAAAAAATACTCAGAAGTAACTTGCTTTGCGATTAACATTTCAGAGAAAAGCCTGTATGTGGTTGTAACAGCAAAGTCATATCACTGTCTCCAGTGCATCTACACATGTTTTCTAGCTTTCTCACGGCATTACCGACACAGCAACTACTAACTGCTTTCTCACATGCATTACAGGTAACTGCAAAAAATTTGCATAGAAATTTTTTTTTACATGTAATGATGATATCATCATCAGTGACAACCACAGTTCTGGATCAAATCAACTTCTTCTAAATAATTCGAAGGAGGCCATATCAGGATAATTTCTCAGAGGTTTGTTCAAAATGGGTTCATCATTTTTAAAGATGTTGGAAATGAAAGTCGACACATAAGGACACGTTATATGGATTTATACACAACAGTCACGGCGCCATGACACAAACTAATGCCGGCCTATGGCAAGCAGAAATGAAAAAGATGAAAAATAATGCTTATATAATGTCAGTCTATATTTTGTAATGTGCTTTTGCCTTTTAGCACTATAGTACATACAGTCTACAGGCACTAAAATTGGTAACAGTGAAGCCCTTGCAATCATTCCGGGACAAGTTTATAAACAAGAGGGCCATGATGGCCCTGTATCGCTCCACTGGCTTTTTAACCCTTTACCACACAAATTCAAGTGTTCATGACCATGAAAAAGAGGGCCTTCAAAAACAATGAACACTGTCAGGCAGTACAAGCAGGTTAATTCATTAGCATGAAAGGTAAAATCCTTGGAAAAATAAGCTGAATGATAGAAACTTTACTCTGAATTTATTATTCACCTCATGTGAGCATAACTATTAGCATCAAAAAAATGAATAACACTTGAAAACAGAATATTTTCTATCAAAAAACTTAATGTCTAGCACCAATCATGTATCAATGCAGTTTGATAATCAAGGGAGGTAAATAGTACCAAACTTTATCTTTCATAAAAAGTTATTTCCCTTGATTAATGTATAAATTAAATTGACTATATCTTAAGGCCCATGTTAAACTTGTGATCCCTGGATGGAACCAATTTTGACCCCAGACCTACAATATGAAAGTGGAATGTGTGGTTATAAACAAGAAGATTTTTGAATCTTGCCCAATAAAAAGTCCTGTACAACGAGTTTGCTCAATAAAAGGCCCTGTAAAACATGTGACCCATGAGACAGGTTTATAAAGCCAATGTAAAACTTGTGACCCCTGGGATGGGGTCAAACTTGACCCCCAAAGTTAAAATTTTAGCCCTCTTGGTAGAAGCCCATTAGATAAAGCTACATGCAAAATTTGGTAGCCCTAGGCCTTATGGCTATGTACAAGTAGATTATTAAAGTTTCCCTATATAAGCCAATGCAAAACTTGTGATCCCCTGTGACGGGGGCTAAATTTGACCCCAGGGCTATACTTTTGGGCACCCTTGGTAGAGACCCCCTAGGTAAAGCTATATGCAAAATTTGATAGCCCTAGTCCTTACAGCTAGGTGCGACAAGATTTTGAAAATTTTCCCTATATAAGCCCATGTAAAATTTGTTACCCCCTGGGGCGGGGCCAAATTTGACCCCTGGGCTATAAGTTGGAAACCCTTGGTAGAGGTCCACTAGCTAAAGCTACATGCCAAATTTGGTAGCCCTAGGCCCTATGGCTAGGTGGAAGAAGAATTTTGAAGTTCTCCCTATATAAGCCCATGAAAAACTTGTTACCCCCGGGGTGGGGCCAATTTTGACCCCAGGGCTATAATTTAGACACTCTTGGTAGAGGTCCACTAAATAAAACAACATCCCAAATTTGGTAGCCTTAGGCCCTATGCCTAGGTAGAAGAGGAGTTTTAAAGTTCTCCCTAAATAAGCCCATATAAAACTTGTGACCCCCGGGGCGGGGCCAATTTTGACCCCAGGGCTATAATTTGAAGAAACTTGGTAGAAGTCCACTAGATAAAGCTACATGCCAAATTTGGTAGCTCTAGGCCTTACGGTTTCAGACAAGTAGATTTTCAAAGATTTTCAAAATTTTTCAGTTTTGTTGCCATGGCAACCAGAGTTTTGGAAGGAATTAAATTCTTTCAAGAAATTCTGAAGAGGACCATGGCAGGATCATTTCTGTGAAGTTTCATCAAAATTGGATGGGTAGTTTCAGAGAAGAAGATGTTTAAAGAAAAAGTTAACGCACGGACGGACGGACGCACAACGGACAACGGGCCATGACATAAGCCCGCTGGCCTTTTGCCAGTGGAGCTAAAAAACAAAAGCCGTTAGAGATGGGTTATGCTCCCCGAACAAGTGCTTGTCATAAAATATAAGAAATTGATATAAATTCACTTCTTTTATCCTAGAAGAACCTGTTCATGCCCCCCAAAATTTGAAGTGAAAAGGCAATTACTATCTTAGAGATAGCCAACACAAACTTGTAGAGGACAATAAGCCCAATAAGCCCCCTTTAAGCCCCCTTTTCCCATAAGACAATACTGGATCATTGCAATAAATACAACGGGTGTGTGGTTTGTGGCATTTTTTAATAATAATTCAAAATTGGAAATTTCATAAAATTTTGGGCAGTCATGTATTAAATATTACATAAAACAATTTTTTACATGAAGCCCCCTTTTTCCGAGAACAGCCTGAAATTGAGAAAAAGGATTGGTTGGTTGTATTGGGGTTTAACGCCACTTTAACAGCTAAGTTCGTATCATGGCGGTCGGTGACGCACATGTGTTTCTTGGCTTTCTCACACCGGTACTTACACTACTTTCTTTCCAAAGCCACCAACTACTTTTCTCACATGCTTCAGCAGAGGTGGGAGGCGAAAATACGCCGGAAAGAAAGTTCGCCTCAACCAGGTATCGAACTCACAACCACCAGGTCATGAGTCTGACACGCTCACCACTGAGCCACCCGGGCTGGCTGAGAAAAAGGAAGAGAGGTACCTGAGCAATGCTTCAAAAAGTTCAGATTTGAAATTTCACAAAGTTTTGAGCACTGATAAAGGAGAACCTAGTGAAAAACATTTTTTTTTTCCCCATGAAGTCCCCTTTTTCCGTGATGCAGCCTTAATCTGAGAAACCAGGAAAGACATATTTGCGCATTAATAATTCATAGATTGCAAAAACAAAGGGCACACGTTGAAACTTGTAAAACAAGATATAATCATGAAATGTTGACAAAAACTGAACAAGATATTAGTAAAAATTGCAATTTTGCATTGAGGCCCCTTTTTCATTTTATAAGAAACCCCCTTTTTCCATGACAGAGGGTCAAATTGAAAAACACATAGATAAAGAAACAAGAGCACATGGTGAAACTTTGAAAAAACAATATAACCATGAAGTTTAATGAAATTTTGACCAAAATTGAATGAAATATTAGTAAAAATTGGGATTTTAGAAGCCCCCTTTTTCCATGACAGAACATCAACTTAAAAAATGCCCAGATTAAAAATAGCAAGGGCACATGCTAAAACTTACCATAAACAATATAAACATGAAGTTTCATGATATTCTGACAAAAAGTGAACGAGATATTGGTAAAAATTGCAATTTTGCATTAAGCCCCTTTTTTCCATGACATGGGGTCAAATCCGGGAAAACTATATCGGCGCCTTACCCTAAGGAGTTCATATATGAAGTTTCATCCAATTTGGTCCAAGGGTTGTGGAGAAATCGCTTCGGACGGACGGAAGGACGGACGGAAGAACGGACGGACGGACAGACGAAGCTGCGACTATATGCTCGCCCTTTGGGGGGCATAATAAAGTAGGATCACCATGGCAAGTATGTGGTTACACCGTCCCTAATTCCTGAACCCATATCCTGCATAAAAACAACAAAAAGGACGTTATCAGCCCAGAGAAATTACCTGAAATTATGAGAAATTATGAATGTTAATGACTCTGAGGAAGGAGCCTTTTGAAAACATTGTGGGAAAAGGAGAAAATGCTGGTAACCACAATACACAACTATCTAATTTGGGCATTCTTGGTACAGAATGAAACCACTTTCCTACGCCAACCACTACTTGAGAAAGACACAACTTGAGAAAGATATCTGGATCCGTGCATGAGGTGCTGCCACTGACAGGTCTCATGTGCAACAGAACACCATGTAGATAGGTACACATTTGATATTGCAGCCATTTACAAGAGGACCTCTTATTTCTTTACATGTGGCAAAATGATTGGCTGTGTCTTCAATTCGAGAAAGAGACACTGTTGGTTTTTCATGTTCTCAAAAGCCATTTCATGGTTGTTAAAAGATAGGATTGAGTGGTGAAAGGATAAATGGGAGAGAAGTTGTAATCTGATCTTTATCCACACAGGCTGTCTAAGATTTTGAGATATTTGCTTAAAGGAAGTAAGCCTTGAAAATAAGATATCTAGGTCTGCAATGAAACAGAAATATTTAGGTATTTTGTCTTAGTGATGACGGGTTGTCCCTATATTCAAGGCACTCTCCTGGACAGCGATTTTTAAACTTAACCACATTCGCAGAAGATAAATGTGACTGACCTGATAATATCTGTCTATAAAAGGGTAGAAATCATTAGTGAAAAAGGAGAAAATGTTGGTAACCATCATTTTTCCTTTTCCTGCTATATTTTCAGGCTCTTTTGTCCTTAGGGTTGCTAACACTTTGGATTATTTGGTAAAGGGCTAGAGTTGCACTCCAATTTCAGACAAAAATCCAGACAATCCAATTGTTTCTCCATGAATGCATACAAATGTGGTCAACAACAGAACTCAATTGACATACACAGACTCTGAATTGTTCATAAACTTTGACCTGTGTCTGTGATTAAATTGATTATTTATGGCCACTAAATGTCAGCAAGAGTAAACAATTTCTTCTCCTATATACTTCTCCTGATATACACTGGAAGTTGACTCCATCCCCCTGTGTCTAGATAAGCTGATATCAAGAGCTACCAAACAAGCATAAGCACCATTTGTCAGTGCCAATGGTCTGCTGAAGTTGCTTTTAGCAATTACTTGAGTTTTTCATTAAAATTTTCTTTAAGTAATAAATTGAGTTTCTTCTTAAAACTAATTAAATAAAAAGTTCTTTAACTTTTTGTGGCATTTTGGTACCCAGAAAAGTGAGCTTTTTCGGACCTCAACCTTTTTGGAAGTGGGCCATTTAGACCCACTTCCAGTCAAGGGAGGCTTTTTAATACATGTTGCGAGAACATCTTTGGCATTGATGCCATTTTATTCAAAATAGTGGTATTTTCTGATAGGCAAAAGTTAATTCCTCCTTTTTGGACTTTATATTATTAATTTTTTTTTGCATGTGACGATCACCCATTTGGTCTAAATTAATGTTGAATCTGAACAAAACAAGAGGACCATGATGGTCCTATATCGCTCACCTGAGTATATTTGTAATTTATATGGCTTATCAAGGGCAGGCTATTAATTCTTTTCCAATAAGGCATACCCTAGGGTTTGTCACAAAAATATGTTTACAGATTTTCTTCTTTGTCTTTGGCCAGTAGAGCTAAAGGCTGCTGCTTATCATCAATTTTTCTCTTCACAGTGTCTTTTTCCCTTTTTGACTTGTAGTTTAGACATTACCAGATGACAAAATTTTAGACCGTTCCAAATTGAAACAAATTGCAGACGACATTTTAAAATGTATCTAAAATGAAAAATAAGTAATCTATATGGTAGAAAAGATTGTGAGAAAGGAGAAATTGCTTGTTACAAACAATTTCTCCTTTTTAGATGGAATTGATTTTAAAAGATTTCCTTCTATGATTCTATGTGAAATAGTGTGCACCAGGGCACAGAGCCAAAATATGACCCCAAGGGGATAACTTTAATTATTTTCATAAAGGGTCACTAGATGATGCTACATGCAAAATATGAATGCTCTAGCCTTTATGGTTTGTCACAAGTAGATTTTTAAAAGATTTCCTTCTTTGTTTCTATGTAAAATAGGGTGCGCCCGGGCAGAGCCCAAATATGACCGCAGAGGGATAATTCTAGCAATTGTGGTAGAAGGTTATCAGATTTTGCTACATAGCAAATATGAATGCTCTAGCCATTACGGTTTGTCAGAAAAAGATTTATTAAAGGTTTCCTTCTTTGTTTCTATGTAAAATAGGGTGTGCCCGGGCAAAGCCCAAATATGATCCAAGGGGAATAATTTTAACAATTTTGGTAAGGGGTCACCCAATAATGCTTCAAACAAAATATGAATGCCCTCCGCCTTATGGTTTGTCACAAGAAGATTTTTAAAGATTGTAAAATAGGGTGCGCCCGGGCAGAGCCCAAATATGACCGCAGAAGGATAATTTCAACAATTTTGGTAGAAGATCATCAGTTAATGCTACACACTAAATAGGAATGTTCTAGCCATTATGATTTGTCACCAGAAGAAGTTTTAAAGATTTCCTTCTAAATTTCTATGTAAAATAGAGTGCGCCCGGGCAAAGCCCAAATATGACCCCATGGGAATGATTTTAACAATTTTGGTAAGGGGTCACCCAATAATGTTTCAAACAAAATATGAATGCTCCCAACCTTATGTTTTGTCACAAGAAGATTTTTAAAGATTTTAAAATGGGGTGCGCCCGGGCAGAGCCCAAATATGACAGCAGAAGAATAATTTTAACAATTTTGGTAGAGGATCATCAGATAATGCTACATACCAAATATGAATGCTCTAGCCATTATTGTTTGTCAGAAGAAGATTTTTTAAAGCTTTCCTTCTTTGTTTCAATGTAAAATAGGGTGCACCCGGGCAAAGCCCAAATATGACCCCAGGGGAATAATTTTAACAATTTTGGTAAAGGGTCACCCAATGATGCTTCATACAAAATATGAATGCTCCCGGCCTTATGGTTTGTCACAAGAAGATTTTTAAAGATTTTTTCCATTTTCAGCCATTTTGTTGCCATGGCAACCAGAGTTTTTGTTGGAATTAAATTCTTTTAACAATTTTTGTAGAGCTTCACCCAAGGAACATTCCTGCCAAGTTTTATCAAGATTGGCCTTCTGGTTTTGGAGGAGAAGATTTTTAAAAAAATTGTTAACGGACGGACGGACAGATGGACGGACGGACGGACGGACGGACGGACGGACAGACGGACGGACGGACGGACGCCGGACGATGACCGGTCACAATAGCTCCCCCTGAGCACGTTGTGCTCAGGTGAGCTAAAAACCCAGAACAAAAAAACCCAGCGCAAATCCAGCAATGGCACATCCTAGAAAAGACATGAGTGCTGACAGAGATACACATGTTATAAAATGTCAAAGTTTTTGCAGTTGGACTAACAACCCAAGCTACAGACTACAATAGATGTAACCCTTTACCACACAATCCTGACTTTTAACGACCGAAAAAGAGAGTAGCCTATAGAAAACATTGTGGGAAAAGGAGAAAATGCTGGTTACCAGCATTTTCTCCTTTTCCCACAATATTTTCTACCCTGTCAAAGTTAGAAATCACCATATTAGCATGATTTAATATGTTGTCAGGAGATGCTTTGAATTTGGTCCAGACCAAATATTTGTCCTTAGGTAAAGAGTTAAAATTGCTTCTCAAGACCTCATGAATTACATTTTTTTTTTACACTAAAGCTATCACAAAACTTGCTTTCAGTATTTTGGAGAGCCGTAAGTGTTCATGTCTGTCCAACTTTCCACTTTCCAAAAGCCATATAATTATGCTTCTGCTGATAATATATATCAAGGATAGACTGTTTTGTTTGCTAAAGGGGGAAAGGGGTTTTACTGCAACTGCAAAAAGTATTGTCTTATGTCAGCTGGCAGCCTGACATAATTAGAAACTTTTGCCAATGGTCAATTTTATGTATGTAAAAGGACCAGCCTATCTTGTCCAGACAAAATGGATTTTATGGATCCACAATCATTTTATGCCTTGCTTGGTATGATGCATTAAACCCCCTTTTGTAAGTGCATGGTCCATAAGTATGTTGTTTCCAATAATGTATGTAAAACCAATTTTATGACTATGTGCTTAATGTATTCATGATGGTGGCACAGCCAATATAGTATAATAATGTGGCTCAAAAGATAATCAGCCATGGCCATTATGCCAGACTGCCGCCAATGGTGTTTGCTAAAATAGCATTTTGTATTGAAAATGTCATTTTAGTCAATCCTTTTGCTTTTGCATGAAAAAAAAAATGATAAAAGCCTATAAAAAAGGTCTAGGTACATATTCCTCATTAAAGGTGGCCTTTCAGATTTTGGGACGAAAATTTTACAAAAATGCAAAAAATCATCCTTATATTCCCAAAGCCTTTTAATTTGCATTCATAAAACCCCAGTAGTCAAAAACCACCCGATAACACGAGAAATTAGAGATTTATTACAGACCAGGTTGACACCACCCGGAGACACATTCTATTTTTAGATTATCAATTCTCTCATTTAAATACAGGAAAACACAGACGAAGTTTCAAACATCCATCCAAAGAAGACATTATGGAAAATAATTATTACAGTCATGTTTGTTATGTAATGGAATTTAGGCGTTATTAGTCACGTGCCAGTCACTTGACATTCCCAAAATGCTTTGTTGATTTTTTTGCGCGAAATCTGAAAATAGCTTAAGAGGCTATGTAGCCTTTTAAGGGAAAACCATCGAAATTTTTTTTTTTTTTGTAATTTTATGATTCTTAATTATTGATGATTTGTATTGATTTTTCATATAAATTTCAATGATATATACATTTTTTAATTTGGTGTGATGTGAAAATTCTAAATACCCACCTTTAAAAGGATGCAGTAGTTAATTATGCAGTACATGTATTCTTTGAACTCATCACTGAATGACAAAAAGCCTTTGCCTATTTCCTACATTCATTTTTCTATGTCTTAGCTAGATTCAATTACTCCAAGTTCTCCATTTATTTTCTCATCTCTCCTCCTCCAACTCTGTATGCCCAATGCAAACTTGACCCTGACATACCTAAACAAAGATGGCCTAGCAATAATTAACCATTCTTTTTTCAAACCTTTTGCTTTTCCAGTAGAAGCCACAAGATGAATCTTCAAAACATCTATGCAAAGCTTTGGCACAAATATATGGCCAATGATTTCCAAGCTTGGCAATTTGTTTCCAAGGATTGATGGTAACCATTCCAACAGTATACATTCCTTTCTCACTGCTTAAAATTGTTCTGATGGTGGGAAAGCAGCCAGTGAAAAAAAAGTGCAATGCATGGATAGGTGCACCTGTGCTAGTCTTCAATACAAAGTAAACTGTATCTTGTATACTTAACTCTGAGAGTTAACATGGATCTACAAATCAAGGCCAGCTATCATTGAACAATATAAAGAATTCTGCTTCTCCATAATTTGATACTTTTTGTCGATCTGTTAAGAGCTCTTTATTAATACATACAAAACCAAATCTGTCTGATAAGGTAATTTGTTCGAGTAGTAAAAAAGAACTGATTGCCATCCATCAGTTGTGTCTAATACCATTCTTTGGCAAAGGTCTACAAATTGAATTCAGACAAAGGAAGATACAGTCTGTAGCATGTCATCAATTTTGTTGTACCAGAAACTGATAATTCTTTCAGAACAATTCAAAAGCAATGCCATAACTCTTTCCACTTGGCAAAAAATACAATGCACTTTTAGCCAATCAATCTGCTATAGAAGTAAATAGATTCTTTCAGTGAAATAGTTCTGAAATAGCCTATTTCATCACTGGCTTGACTAGAATATTTGGAAAAAATAGAACACAAAGTATGACCCAATATCAAGGTTTTTTCTATTTTGAAAATCTCAACAAAATTGCAAACTCAGAATTTTTATTAACCTAGTTGACAAAGCAGCCAAAATTATTGCAAACACTAATGGTGAAAGAAAAAGTATGCCAAGTTTACAAGTGAGGCCTTTGAGTCCAAGTTGACACTTAATCTTATCAAATCTTGCTATAAAGTTCAAATTATCTTTCTACAGCCAATACCCACACCTAAATTAATTATCATAATTATACAAATACGTCTCACTCACTTTCACACAAATATGGCTTTGCTATACAAGGCATCTTAATATGTCATTGATTTGGGCAAAGCAAATCAAAAAACGTTTTTCTTCAAAAGCATAAATTCTGTTCATCTATAAAAATTGCTAACTTATAACCTGAGACAAATTACAATTTCTTAAAAGATCTAAAAAGGCTTTAAAAAGATTTGAAAGCAGGATTTTGATAGACCATCAGATACACAGACAGAAGCTGGTACCTTCTTCAGTTCTGGAAAGCAGACAACAGAATGACTGGTGCACTGACTACTGCAACAGTCCTAATGTATGTAACAGGTAGGATAAACCAATAAAGAAAAATAATTTTAATATTAAGCTTTGTATGAATTCCAACTGAATTTCAACTCAACAAAATTTTTACTTTGTATACAAATTCTTTCATTTTCCACTAAGAATAGAACATTTCATGAGAAATGTAATCAACTGGTGCATAAGTCTCGGGAAATCCTGATACTATCCTGCTCTATACAATTAGTGTCTTGTATAAATAAGACAAAATTGCCTTGCCACCTAAAATAAAGAGAGCCTTCTCCAATATTTAGCTCTTTCTCAGATATGCAAAGTTGTTAAATGCTTAATGCACCACATAATGTCAAGGTCACCCTTTATTAAGAACTTGATATACCAATTATAAGATCAAACCCAGCGTTTATGGTTATTTTCTGTCATAAAAATTGTGAGGAATGGCTCTTAGTAAGATAAGAAAGTACAGACTGGTGGTCTCTGATTACAGGTGGTCTGAGGCACTATTTGCAGGAGGGGCTTTGATTTATGGTACTGTCCCTTTTTTTCCCCAAAATCTTTTCCTGTCCTGCACAGGCAACTTTCATAATTTGAGAAACACTTTATGTGTCATCTGGAAATGTATTCAATAAGACTGGCCCTCCAATAGGACCACAAAAAGTTCCTGATCGTAAAAATGACAGGAACTGGATGCTTTGGCACATCTTTGCAATGATCGTGAACCGTTCTTGGTGTTTCTTAAACCCATCTGGAAATATTTTTAGTGTGTCTGGGCCGATTCGGGATCAAAAAAGCTTCGGGATCCAAATTTCAAAGTTTTAAAATTTGGATGCCGATCGTAGAGTTCGAGGAAGTGTCGGGACCGTCGGCATCCCTTCAGGGAACCTTCAGCGATCATTCCAGACGTTCTGAAACACATCCCACATAATCTGGCAGCATTCGGTGAGGTTTCTTATTCACTGCGTCACCCCGGGCAGTTCAGAAAAGATATACCTTGGCACCCACATCGCCAACATGTCGACATTGATTCTTAAACGCTTCTGTATGTTCTGCAAGTGAACTGGAGCCATTCTGCATGATTGGGAAAGACTTGGTCAACAATCTTGGACCGATCGGCATTTTTCTGTATTGGTCCGCATACTTTGGTAAGATTTCGGCAACCTTTCGCATACTGTTCTGCGTATCACTGCTGAACGAACCCCGTTTGCCAAGCACTGCCCATTTTCATCCCGAAAGCTCCCTGAAATTAGCTATTGGGGTTGTAGTGGAGGGCAGGCCTAAGGACAACTATTAAGCATTGGTATGGATTTAACTTGTTTGAAGTGTTGCTGGCTATAACCTACTGCCTTGGCACTGTTTTTGACATGATTTCAGTTGGGCTACTCCACCTAATCATACAACTGTTGATTTTTTACTCAGTTGTAAAAAGCATGTTTTTCAAAAACACCAGCTGCTTTCCCACATAAACATTATTAACTCAA
This sequence comes from Tridacna crocea, assembly GCA_943736015.1. NCBI lineage: Eukaryota > Metazoa > Mollusca > Bivalvia > Cardiida > Cardiidae > Tridacna > Tridacna crocea. The sequence goes on from OX031062.1 coordinate 48,766,180, forward strand.
TACCTGTTTAACCAAGGCAGAGAAATGCAGAATTTTTTGCTTCTTACATTTGAGCCTTAAGACTTCTTACCAAACAATAAAACTGTAGACATATTGAAAGTGACAGTCTTTAAAGAAGCCTAGGTAAATGTGACTCAAATGATTACATTAGCTTTTGATGGCGGAGAAAACGAACATTACCGAAAGACCAAAATGCTAGTTAGCAACATTTCTTTTCTTTTCCTAGAATGTTTTCAAAAGATGTCTTCAGGTTGTTTTATGCTGAGGTTGCTTGGTAAAGGTTTAAATTGGCAAGCTATCAAAAACTAAAATGCATTGCTTGCTCATTCTGTAAATCATGATGAGACAATGTAGATCATGCAGTCTGACTGTGGATCTGTCATGTAAAATAATGGCATCATTCGGCAGTACAATTATGTCACAAATTGTCAATTTCTAACCACCACTCTATAAATTTGTCATTCGGTAAAGAGTTAATTCTTTACCACATGAGAAAATTTTAGACTGGTCCAAATTGAAAGCATTTGCAGACGACAAAATAAAGGTGACTAAAAAATAGAAATTTGTTCTGGGAAGGGTAGAAAACACTGTGGGAAAAGGAGAAAATGCTGGTTACCAGCATTTTCTCCTTTTCCTGTAGTGTTTTCAAAAGGCTTCTTTCTCAGGGGCATCAAAAGTAGGGATTGTGTGGTAATGGGTTAAAGGCATCTGCATAACGAAAACTGATAAATTTGGATGGATTATTGCCTACCAACACCCATTCCAAGAAAATCCATATTTTTCTTGCCCACATGGGTTTGTTGCCTGCATCTTTTACTTGGTATGTCCGAGATTTGATAGCCAATGGCATAATCATAATGAACCTAAGTTTACTGGACATGAACCATTGTGTTTTTGCTAAACATCTATATCAGACTCCACAGAACATACAGTCTTATTTTGGCCAGTGTCAAATAAAGTAAGTATTTCCAGAAAAAAGGAACTTTCAATTTTTACCAATTGTAAGGAAATTTTCATTGAACTTGTTTAGATTAATCTATTGCTGAGCAAGCTGATTCAAGACTTATTAAAAGGCTTTTTTTTTACAGAAATCATAACCAAGGCTTTTTTGTAAGTTTGGTATTTGTTTGTATGTAATTTTACTTGCCTTTTTCCTGACAGTATTTGTACTTCTCTGCAGTAAATTCATTCCTATAATACCTAGCTGTTTCCTTGCAAATCTCTTATATTTCTAGAACCAACCATATAGTTAAAACAGTATAATCATTGGTGATGTCCACTTATCCTTGCAGTAATTTTATGTATTACTTCCTCCTCAGCATATCTGATTTTACCCACATAGCTAAATCAAACAAATTTACCCTTTACAAAATAATCTAAAGTTTTAGCACACCATAGGATAGACAGTTTTTGAAAACAATGATAAAAAGGGAGAAAATGCTGCTAGCCAGCATTTTCTCTTATTTCCACAATGTTTTTGACCCTTTCAAAGGCACCTTCAAATGCATTAAATTGGAACCAGTCTAAAATTTTGCCATGCAGTAAAAGATCAACTTTTTATTAAATGAAGCCAAAAATCTACTATATGACGCAAACAATGTGGTTTATCTGTGAGAGAAAAGAAAACTTTGTAGGGAAAGGAGAAAATCCTGTCTACACTTAACTATTTTGAATATCCAACAATTCTTCCAAAAGCCTTCTTTGTTGGGTTGTTGACACTTGAATGTTTGGTATAATATTAACCCTCAAAGTGCCGAGTTAAAAAAAAACTGTATCATCTAAAACAAGAGGGCCATGATGGCCCTGAAATCGCTCACCCGAGTCTATTGACCAAACATGAACCATCTAGTTTCCCAGTGACCTAGTTTTTTATCAGACATTACCCATCATCATCACTTTTGAGATTTCAATAAGACAAACATTCTGACCAAATTTCATGAGTATTGGACTGAAAATGTGGCCTCTACAGCGTACAAAAGGTTTTTCTAAGATTTGACCAAGTGATCTAGTTTTGGACCGGACAATTATCCATCATCAAACTCTTTTGAGACATCACCAACACAAACATTCTGACCAAGTTTGAAGAGTATCAGGCAGAAAATGTGGCCTCTAGGGTGTACACAAGGTTTTTTCTAATACTTGACCCATTGACCTAGTTTTAGACTCCACATGACCCATTTTCAAACTCACTCAAGGTATCACCAGGACAAGTATTATGAACAAGTTTTAGGAGGATCAGACTGAAAATGTGTCCTCCAGAGTATAGACAAAGTTTTTATAACATTTAACCTATTGACCTAGTTTTTGACCCAACATGACCCATTTTCAAACTCATTCAAGATATTAACAAGGCAAACATTCTGACCAATTTTCAAGAGTGTTGGACAGAAAATGTGAAATCCATTGCATATACAAGGTTTTTCTAAAATTTGACCTGATGACCTAGTTTTTGACCCTACATGGCCCATTTTCAAACTCATCTGAGATATCATCCAGGCACACAGTCTGACCAACTTACTAGATTTTTGGACTGAAAATGTGGCCTCTAGAGTGTACAAAAGGTTTTTTTAACATTTGACCTGCTGACCTAGTTTTTGACTCCACATGACCCATTTTCAAACTCATCCGAGCTATCATCAAGGCAAATATTCTGATCAACTTTCAAGAGTTTTGGACTGAAAATGTGGCCTCTAGAGTGTACACAAGGTTTTTCTAGGATTTTGCCTAGTGACCTAGTTTTTGACCTGACATGACCCATTTAAAACTCATCTGAGACATCATCAAGGCAAACATTTTGACCAACTTTCAAGAGTTTTGGTTTGAAAATGTGGCCTCTAGTGCGTGCACAAGATTTTTCTAAGATTTGACCTAGTGACCCAGTTTTTCATCCAATATAACCCATTTTCAAACTCATTCAAGATGTTATCATGGCAAAGATTCTGACCAATTTTCAAGAGTGCTGCACTGAAAATGTGGCATCCATTGCTTCATACAAGGTTTTTCTAAAATTTGACCTGATGACCTAGTTTGACCTGACAAGACCCATTTTCAAAATCCTCTGCGATATTATCCAGGCAAATGTTATGACCAACTTTCAAGAGTTTTGGACTGAAAATGTGGCCTCTAGAGCGTATACAAGGTTTTTCTAGGATTTGGCCTAGTGACCTAGTTTTTGACCCGACACGGCCCATTTAAAACTCGTTTGAGATATCAAGGCAAACATTCTGACCAACTTTCAAGAGTTTTGGTATGAAAATGTGGCCTCTAGTGCATACACAAGGTTTTTCTAAGATATGACCAAGTGACCCAGTTTTTCACCCAACATGACCCATTTGCAAACTCATTCAAGATATTATCAAGGCAAACATTCTGACCAATTTTCAAGAGTGTTACACTGACAATGTGGCATCCAGAGCATATACAAGGTTTTTCTAAGATTTGACCTGGTGACCTAGTTTTTGACCCAACATGACTTTTCAAACTCGTCTGAAATATCATCCAGGCAAAGGTTCTGACCAACTTACAAGTTTTGGACAGAAAATGTGGCCTCTAGAGGGTATAAAATGTTTTTCTAACATTTGACCTAGTGACCTAGTTTTTCACTCCACATGACATATTTTCAAACTCGTCTGAACTATCAACAAAGCAAACATTCTGACCAACTTACAAGAGTTTTGGACTGAAAATGTGGCCTCTAGAGTGTATAAAAGATTTTTTTTATGTTTGACCCAGTGACCTAGTTTTTGACCTGGCATGACCCATTTTCAAACTCGTCCAAGAATCATCAAGGCAAACATTCTGACCAACTTTCAAGAGTTTTGGACTGAAAATGTGGCCTCTACAGCGTACAAAAGGTTTTTCTAAGATTTGACCAAGTGATCTAGTTTTGGACTGGACAATTACCCATCATCAAACTCTTTTGAGACATCACCAAAACAAACATTCTGACCAAGTTTGAAGAGTATCAGGCAGAAAATGTGGCCTCTAGAGTGTACACAAGGTTTTTCTAAGATTTGACCTACTGACCTAGTTTTTGACCCCACATGACCCATTTTCAAACTTGTCCGAGATATTATCCAGACAAACATTCTGACCAACTTTCAAGAGTTTTGGACTGAAAATGTGGCCTCTAGAGCATACATAAGGGTTTTCTAAAATTTGACCTAGTGACCTAGCTTTTGACCCCACATGACCCATTTTTGAACTTGTCCGAGATATTATCCAGGCAAACATTCTGACCAACTTTCATGAGTATCAGACTGAAAATGTGGCCTCTAGAGCGCACACAAGGTTTTTCTAAGATTTGACCTAATGACCTAGTTTTTGACCCGACAAGACCCTTGAGCTCGTCTGAGATATCATCCAGGCAAACATGACCCTCGAACTCGTCTGAGATATCATCCAGGCAAACATTCTGACCAACTTTCATGAGTATCGGACTGAAAATGTGGCCTCTTGAGCGTACACAAGGTTTTTCTAAGATTTGACTTAGTGACCTAGTTTTTGACCTGACATGACACTTTTTCAAACTCTTCTGAGATTTCATCGAGGCAAACATTCTGACCAACTTTCATGAGTATTGGACTGAAAATGTGGCCTCTAGAGCTTACACAAGGTAAAAGTTGACGACGGACAACGCACAACAGAAGACGGACGCCGGACACAGCACTATCACAATAGCTCACCCTGAGCACTTCGTGCTCAAGTGAGTTGACAAAAAGTCATTCAGGAATACAACGACCCTATATGAGGCTTACACAAAGGTCAATATTCTAAATAACATACTCTAAATGAAAAACTGCTTCCGACTAGAAATTGCTCTTTTTTCTACAATGCCTTTAAAGATAATTTTTGTGGTACTTGCCTAAGACAATACCACTATAAGTTTAAAATTGAATTTTGAAGACCATAATACAATCTTTTGTGCAAAGCCAAAGGAAATAAACCGGATTAAAATCGATTTTTCTCAGACAAATGAGTTATTCAGTCACACTCAGATATGTAATTGGAAATGCATGTTAAAATACACTGGGTCAGGCCATCGATCATGGAAATACTGATTTTTGATTCAAAATAGAAATTTACTCACTCAGATTTCATTTGGCACAATGATACAGTATTCTGTCAACTGATCCTTTGGTCCTGGGATTTTTCGTTCCAAAACTAGTTCCTCCCATGGCTTGTTAATCCCATGATTGCATGCTAATCCCTTTGATTGGGCATGAAAATTTATAGATCAAAATAATTGCTCGTAATGTTGGGAATTAAAATGTTAACTGCCAAGGATATTTCAAAAGCACAGTTTTCAGGTACAAACTTACTTTATTTGATATATTCACATGGTTTCTCTCTCTATCCATCATGCATTCTACTCTAAAGGGAAGCTACTCTTGACTTGTTATAATCAGTTTATCATTAGCACTCTACCTTCAGCCCAAAAAACATATCCATTTGCTTAGTAGGTTGACCTTCGAGCCAATATTTGAATAATATTTTTTCTTTCAAATCATTAATTCCGCACAATGGCTTCCTCCACAAATACCACTTCAGCATTCTCAATGCTTTGATTCTCAGTGTAGGTGCACAAAAAAAGCCATATTTGTATACCGAGAGGATTTTGCTACTGTTGGAATGATAACAGTAAGTAATCTGCTGAAAGACAATGGCAGCCATCATAAAATGGAAATGAAGTCAATGCATTGTGTACTGACATTAATAATATTGCCATATCTCTGCTAATTTGATTAAGTTGGTCAAGTTTCACCCAAGAGTTAAGATATCTAACCTATATCAGGTTGAAAATGATTTTGGCAGAACCATGAAATTACTTGATACCCGATTGGACAGAAAGCTTTTGACTCTTTACCACGCTACAAAATTTTAGACTAAACCACACTGAATACATTTGCAGACAAATTATATCTTGCTAAAACAATGAAATCTGTCTTTGGTAGTCTAGAAAACATAGTGGGAAAAGCAGAAAATGCTGGTAACCAGCATTTTCTTATTTTCCCACTGCTTTCAAAAGACTTCTCTGTCGGGTAGTTAAGTCGAGATTATGTCATAATGGGTTATCTCTTTACCACACTGCAGAATTTTAGGCTCTTCCAAACTGCAAGCTTTTGCAAGCTAAAAAAGAAGTGTCTAAAATGAGAAAGGTTGCATGGAAGAAGGCAGAAAACATTGTGAGAAAGGTGAAATATTGGTTATCAGTATTTTCTTTTTATTTCACAATGATTTCAAAAGCCTCCTGCTTCAGGGTGATTAAAACCCAAGCGTGTGTGGTAAAGCTTTAACTCCTGCCAAGAACATTTTTTTCATTTGGCAGGCAACCATTTTACAAAACATTGTGGCAAGAGCAGAAGATGCGATGTTGTGACACATTTAACTCTTTACCACACAATCCTGACTTTTAACAACCCTGGGAAAAAAACTTTTGAAAACATTGTAAGAAAAGGAGAAAATGCTGGTAATGCGATGTTGTGACACATTTAACTCTTTACCACACAATCCTGACTTTTAACAACCCTGGGAAAAAAAACTTTTGAAAACATTGTAAGAAAAGGAGAAAATGCTGGTAACCAGCATTTTCTCCTTTTCCCACAATATTTTCCACCTTTTCCAAATCAAATTTCAACTTTCGAGTCACGTTAATTTTATTTTGCCGTCTGCAAATGCTTTCAATTTGGACCAGTCTAAAATTTTGTCATTTGGTAAAGAGTTAGAGATGCATCCTTACAGCCAGAAATTAAACAAACTCTGTAAAAACTTCACAGTATGTAGAATCTAGATAGCTGTGTAAAAGAAAAAATCAATATACAGTGTAAGGGATAAAGAGAGGCCAGGGATTTGTCTTTGATTTAAACTTGAAACTGTGCTTGCAATGGCCATGGCTAGCCGCAATGCATTTTCTATCCATTGTAATCTAGGCAACATTGCAACTGCCAGGGGCAAAATTTGCCACAAAAGTACAAGAATTATTATAGTTTATTTCATGCTTTCCGGTAGGATATCGAGAAATGGCAGTGAAAATATTTTTCAATATTCCACGGGTAAGACCAGTGAAAATACCAATTTTTATGTTCTAGTTACCTAGGTAAATTGCGTGTGACTCACAACCAAATGAAAATATGTCATTTACCTTACATTTCTTGCGCTTGACTTAATATTGTAATGTGTTGCTATGCAGGGCAGGTATGCCATGGGGGAAAAACTGAAAAGAATTGTAATGGATTTTGATAAAGATCCTCCCAGAAAAGGTTAAAAGCATAAGATAAATAGAATATTTGTTTTTTGGGTGAAAGATGGAAATTTATTTCACTGAGTGAATACCATAGGAAATATTTTCATGAGTGGCTGCACCGAAAAAACCAAATATCCTCTTTGTCATAAAATAAAGATAAAACACAATACTAGATGAAAACAAGTGAAGATGAATCTTTAATCCTTTACCACTAAATCTGTGCTTTAGCAACCCAGGAAAACGGCATCTGAAATTATCGTGGTATAAGGCAAAAATGCTGGGTCTTTGAAAGATATAAAACGTGTTGGAAAAGAAGAAAATGCTTGTTCCCAGTAATTTCTCTTTTTTCCACAATATTTTCCAGATCTTTTCCCCCGTGTTGGTAAAACTCAAGACTGTGAGATTATAAATTACATAGATCTAAATCAGGCTGGACAGAGCATGCATTCTGATCTTTGAGTCTGGAATGTAAAATCTTGTTTTTAACCCTTTCCCAAACGACAAATTTTGGACTCTTCCAAACCAAAAGAGTTTGCAGACGACAATTTTAGATTTGGAGAAAATGCGTGAAAGATCTCAAACAGGGTAGAAAACACTGTGGGAAAAGGAGAAATTGCTCTTTATGAGCAATTTCTCCTTTTCCCAGAGTGTTTTCATAGACTTTTACTGCAGACACGTAAAAACCTGGGCTTGTTTGGGAAACGGTTAAGATCGGGTTAAACCAGCAATACAAAATATTTCTTTACAATATAATTCCCTGTGTTTAATAACTCTGCAGACTTGAGATCATATAAATACTGGGGAAAAAAGAGCAAACAGTATTTCTCCTTTTGCAATGTTTTCTCCTTCAGAGGGAAATTTCATTTCATGCACATTTGTCATCGATCTGCAAATGCTTTCAATCTGGACAAACCTAAAAGTCTTTCATATGGCAAATAGATCTATATAAAAAAATATCTTTTTTCATTTATCTAGTTCTCTCCGGGTAAACAAACCATTTTTCAATGCTTGGCTTATGGATTATGTGTTGGGAACTTGTTCCTGGCAATTATCTCATCTAACAAGTAAAATAAAACTGCAGCTTGCCTCGGGAAGCATGGGGTGATATGTAATTAGAAAAGCGAGATTTTCTCTCCGAACAGTAATAAATGATGGAGACACTATGCATCATACAACGATTATCACACACATTTTTCTCGGAATTTCCTTTGCTGTAAATTCCAATTTGATTCTGATACTTGTCATTTATTCTAACACTTGTCATTTATTCTAACATTTTCTTCATGGAAGTTTAGTGTTATAGTTTTTTACCAGTCCACTGCCATTATTAAACCTTTACCAAACGACAAATATATAGAGTGGTCCAAATTGAAAGCTTTTGCAAACAAAAAAATAAATGTGACTGCATGAAAAATCAAATTTGATTTGGGAAGGGTAGAAAACATTGTGGGAAAAGGAGAAAATGCTGGTTACCAGCATTTTCTCCTTTTCCCTCAATGTTTTCAAACAGCTACTTTCCTTGGGTCAAAAAAGTCGAGGTTGTGTGGTCATGGGTTAAACCTTGACCATACAATCCAAAGTTTCAAGGACCCTGATAGAGGCTCTTGGAAACCTTATTGGAAAAGGAGAAAGTTACTTTTGTTCTATTACTTGCCATGCAAACGTCACCATAATGCAAAATAGTGGATCCAAGATCAGATTTCAAATTCCGACAGGAACATGGTAAGAATATTTGTATGAAATTTGATACAACTGTCTCACAATGTAGAAAATATTTGAAATTTTGATGTTAACTAATGCACAGATGCCCACATGCATGACACCACAGCCGTAAGTTTATGGCACTGGGTCAGTGAAGCTTCACATGGTACATAAACAAAAACATTTCCAGTAATGTTGCATACATGCAGAACTGTGACAAAGGGCTATGATGTGAGATTGCTGGCCTTGGATCAGCATCTTCGCGAGCCAAGATTACGATCACTACGTGGATCTTACCTTGGCTGATCGAGCCCAATTTCCAGATTCCCCCCATACGCCCCCTATTGGCTGCTGCTTATTATCTCCCTTAACATCATAATTCTTATAGTCAATGAAATATCGTTTTACAAACCGCTTATGAATACAATAATTCAACATGAAGCAATAACCACAGACATACTTCGACATTCCATGGTCAGGTGCTGGGATATAGCCTAAAACTTCTGATAATTGATTGTATGTCACACTGAAACTTTCTGTAAATATTGTTTGTCTATGTTTTTTCCATAATAAATCATTACAGATCCTGCACACATCCACAGAGGTATTCATATTTACCTTCTATTTTTATCTGAAAGGTCGCGACCTTGTTCTATTTTTATCAAAGATGAAATGCTATGAGCAATTTGATTCATGCAGTTAGAGCTAGATGCAACCAATGAAAATGCATATAAGGGGAATGTTGAAATCAAGCTTGATCCGCCAAGGGTAGAGAAGCGTAGTGGATCGTCACCCTTGGTTTGCGAAGATGTGGATCAGTGGAACTTTAACTCTTTAGCAAACAATTACTGGTTTTCACCATTCTTGGAGGAAAGAAGGCTTTTGGAAACATTGTAAGAAAAGGAGAAAATGCTGGTAACCAGCATTTTCTCCTTTTTCTACAATGTTTTCTATCCAATCAATTACAGAAATCATCATTTGAGATACATTTAAATTGTTAACTATGAATGCTTTCAGTTTAGTCTGGTCCAAAATTTCTTTGTGTGGTAAAGGATTAAATCAGCACAGAAAATCCTTTTGATCATTTTTTCCATAATGGGCATGAAGGTCAATCATGTTCTCTTGGTACTCTAAAAGGCCTAATTTTTTTACACCCAGAATCTTCATTTTGTTAACCTTTAGGCACTAACTTTTAACCCATTACCACTCAATCCCTACTTTTGACGCCCCTGAGAAAGAAGCCTTTTGAAAACACTGTGGGAAAAGGAGAAAATGCTGGTAACCAGCATTTTCTCCTTTTCCCACAGTGTTTTCTACCCTTTCCAGAACAAATTTCTATTTTTCAGTCACCTTTATTTTGTCGTCTGCAAATGCTTTCAATTTGGACCAGTCCAAAATTTCCTCGTGTGGTAATGAGTTAATCAAACAATCCATAGATCTGTAACTGAGTAGATATAAGTAACGTTGAGACGTATCTAATCCTTTGCCAAACAATCTGTGTTTCAATAACCCTGGGGAAGGTTTTTGATTGAAAAAATCATTGTTAAAAAAAAAGAAAATGCTGGTAACCAGCATTTATTTGTCTTTTTCAACAATTTTTTTCATCTTATAAAGATAAACTCTATCCTTTCAGTCACAACTGATTTGTTGTTGCAGCTGCAAAAATTTGGGATGCAGTCATCAGTTAAAATACAAGAATACAGTATAGATACCAAAAGAAGAGAGCAATAGGCCTAAAGTACAACAAATCTCCAACATTCCAAAATTAGAAATTTGAATGGCTTCATAGAAACAAAATATAGCACAATAAAACTAGAACAGAAGCCATACAGAAACTAGTTTCTACTCCAATCAAAGCGTCGGAATTAATTTTCTCTACAGAAAAATGACTCCCAAATCTTTTTCATGTCAAGCCCAATGTTCCTTTTTTTCAGTCTAGCCCATAAGCTATTTAGTGACATAATCTTGGCAAACCCAGCCTTGGAAATGCTGTCTTCAGACTTTTTCCCAATCAGGGTCATTCACCTATTTCAGTAATCCTGCAGTCTACATCATGCAACTAGGTAGCAACTAGGTACCGGTACTCCTTTACCAAACAATCCTTTTGTTAACCCTTTCCCAAAAGACAAATTTTAGAATGGTCCAAATTGAAAGCACTTGCAGACAACAAAATACATGTTACTCAAAAATTGAAATTTGTTTCTACTTGTTTCTACTAGGGTAGAAAACATTGTGGGAAAAGGAGAAAATGCTGGTTACCAGCATTTTCTCCTTTTCCCACAATGTTTCCAAAAGGCTTCTATCTGAGAGTCCTAAAAACCAGAGATTGTTTAGTAAAGGGTTAACACTGATATCAGCTGAGATATTGTCGCAAAATGATCTAGCTTTATGGGCCCAGAAGCAGCCAAAACTAAATGTTAAAATGGATTTAAAAGTTCTTATCATTAAAAAGTCTGAAAATTATTGTGAAGATGACAATCTGTTACTATGCAGCTGGGCCAAAAAATTTCCACCACAAGAAATGAAATTTAAAACCAGGTTAACCCTTAACCACACAATGACAACTTTTAATGCCCATGAAAGAGAAAGCTTTTGAAAAGATAGTGGGAAAAGGAGAAAATGCTGGTTCTCAGCATTATCTCCCTTTCTCACAATGTGTTTTACCCAATCAAAGAAAATCTACAATGCTTTCAATTCAGACTAGTCTAACGTTTTGTTGTGTGCTTACAGCTTAAAAGTAAAGAGACATACAGCAACCTGGCAACTTCTAAACCTAATTTTCAAACTCACTTTTTTGCCAGAAACAACACTTGGACCATCAGCAAAGTAACAGATTATGATCTTCACAACAATTTCCAAACTAATGAATTATATGGTTTAACCATATTCCATACAATGATGACTTTTAATGCCCCTGAGGTAAAAGCCTTTTGATAAACCAGCATTTTCTCCTTTTCCCACAAAGTTTTCTACCCTTTCAAAGGAAAATTGCATCATTTGTCTAACTTTGAAATTGTTGTCTGCAAAGGCTTTCAATTTGGATAGATCTAAAATTTTGCAGTGTGGTAACAGGTTAAGTTTATTTTGTCATCTGCATGTCATTTTAGTTTGGGAAGGTATAAAATTTTGTCATTTGGTAAAGATTTAACGGTTTGAGAGATTGTGCCACAGTGACATTGGCTGTTTGAGGAAGGCAGGAAATCTTGATCAAAAGTTCTCATTAAATGAAGACAGCCTTCTTGTCTGCACTCTTTCATCAAACTTTTCTGCACTTCTACAGCAACCCTTGATATCCTATATTCCTTAACCTTATTCCAAACAATTCTGCACTTTAACCCTTTCCCAAACAACTACAATTTGGACTTGACCAAATTGAAAGCATTTTTATACTACAATTCAACTCCTGATGAAAAGATTATTTCTGTCTATGATAGGGTAGAAAACATTGTGGGAAAAGGAGAAAATGCTGGTTACCAGCATTTTCTCCTTTTCCCACAATGTTTTCAAAAGGCTACTATTTCAGAACCGCAAAAACCAGGGATTGTTTGGGAAAGGGTTAAATTGAACCCTCCCTGCCACCTCCCCCCTCCAAAAATGAAATGTGAAATCCACCACTTGAGCAATATTTGTAAATGCTTAAATCTGAACAAGTCCTGAGTCTCTGATATCATTAACATCTCATATCAAAGGATAGAAGCTGCCGAGATTGGCCAAACAGCCTTTTTTATGAAAACATTAATATTATATGATAATTACTAGTGAGTTAGCAAGTCTTTGGCAAAATAGCCTTTATGAAAATTATATATACATGTATATATTCCTTTATGAAAATGTCAATGTTACATGATACTTACTGATGAGTTAGAGGTTTTGACCCTAAAGACATGTTGTACTCATTCAAAGCTTAGCAATGTGGCACAGTAAGTAGTCACAGTACACATCTTTTTTCCAGGCAGGGGGTGGGAGGGGGGCACAGGTTTGAATCTCCAGCTCTGCAAATTTCTGTCCGATTAAAGTCATTGTGACAGGGTTCATTCCTCTTTCAATGCTGATCATTGTGTCGACGACGGTTTTGTGAAAAAGCAGCAAGTGGCTTGGGAGGAATGCTTTGTTGTATACTGGTTAACCCTTTCCCAAATAACAAATTTTAGACTCTTCCAATCTGAAAGAGTTTGCAGACAATAATTTTAAATTTGATGAAAATGGTAGAAAATTCTCTTAAAGGGTAGAAAACACTGTGGGAAAAGGAGAAATTGCTTGTTATGAGCAATTTCTCCTTTTTCCATGGTGTTTTCAAAAGACTTGTACTGCAGACACGTGAAAACCAGCGGGCTTGTTTGGGAAAGGGTTAAAGAAACTTCAAGATAGCATGATAGGTGCACTGTCCACTGCAACAGAATTGGAATGATATCAAAAAACAAGTTCAAAGACAAATCCCATCCTTTGAGGAATATCTGATTTGTCACACGAACAATTCTAAACTTTCGTCACTAGCATTTCCTCCTTTTCTCACTATGTTTTATACCCTATCAAAGAGAGGGTCAATCATTTGAACCACATCTAAATTCTTGTCTGCAGTTGCTTACAAGTTGGACAACCTTGCATTTTTGTCCTGCAGTCAGGAGCTAAAAGGGTAAAAAACATTGTGGCCCAAAAAAGGAGAAAATTCAAGGTCCAGTATTCTAAGCTTGTTCCTCTAATGTTGACAAACAGTCCTCTTCTTCAAAATCATTAAAACTCAGGATTGTGTGGTAAAGGTAAAACAGGAAGCTACAAGTCTGCAAATTCCAAATCCATCAAAATTGGTATCCATACAATTTTAAGACAAGATTCTGTAATCTATGTCATAATTTTCAGCATCTCATTTCCTCTCAAATTATCTATTATGTCTATCAAATTCCCATTTTCCTGGTTTCTATATATTTCTTTCTCATAAACTGATAACCTGAGTACCATTCACACTTATGATACCATCTTGAACTATTTTTTGTCCTTCTTCATTATTCTGAGGACAAAACGTTTAAGTTATGACCTAGGTTCTTGAACCTAAATTATATGCACCTGTCATACACATTGTAAAAGAAGTTTAACTCTTTACCACACAATTCCGACTTTTAACGACCCCTGAGAAAGAAGCCTTTTGAAAACATTGTGGGAAATGGAGAATATGCTGGTAACCAACATAATTTCTCCTTTTCCCACAAAGTTTTCTACCCTATCAAAGGAAAATTGCGTCATGTGAGCCACTATGAAACTGTCATCTGCAAATGCTTTCAATTTGGGTAGGTCTAAAATTTTGCCATGTGGTAAAGGGTTTGTGCATTTGCAAAAAGTGTAGGCCACACTTAACTCTATAGAAAAACTAAAAGGCCCTGAAGGGCCTGAATATGCTCTACTGGCAGTCAACTTGAAATGGCTACTTTTCCTATACTGTTTGTTGGACTTTTTTCAAAATCCATAGGGTTGAAGCTATTGATAAGATAAACAAACTTTGAAAGTTTCACAAAAATCTGATAACAAATGCACATTTTATCGCATACATAAGAATTTGAAATTTTGAACTTGAGATGACTATTTTTCCCATATTGTTTATTGGATTTTTTTCGAAACCAATAGGGTTGAAGCTACTGATGTGATTAACAAACTGTGTGATTTTCATGAAAATCTGACGATAAGTGCAGACTTTATCATGTAAACAAGAATTTTAAATTTTCAACTTGAAATGGCTACTTTTCCCAAACTGTTATTTGGATTTTTTTTCAAAATCAAAAGGGTTGAAGCTATTGATCAGATAAACAAACTGTGCAAGTTTCACAAAAATCTAGCTACAAAATGCAGACTTTATCACGTAAACAAGAATTTGAAATTTTCAACTGGAAATGGCTACTTTTCCCATACTATTCGTCGGATTTTCTCAAAATCAATAGGGTTATTGATCAGATAAATAAACTGTGCAAGTTTCATGAAAATCTGATGAGATATGCAGACTTTACTGCGTAAACAACAATTTGAATTTTTCAACTTGAAATGGCTACTTTTCCCATATTGTTTGTTGGATTTTTCTCAAAATCAATAGGGTTGAAGCTATTGATAAAATAAACAATCTGTGCAAGTTTCACAAAAATCTGACAACAAATTCAGACTTTATCGCGTACACAAGAAAAAGACTGACGGACGGACAGACAGACGGACGGACGACAGAAACTCCGCCATGACATAAGCTCTGCTTGCTTCTAGCCAGTAGAGCTAAAAACAAAGAATGCTTTTTCAAGGTTTTTCAACCAAGATATCTGAGAAAGTACTGGACCATATAGATTCAAGGAAGTTGATGAACGCCCCCCAACTCTTTGCTATGTCATTGGATCTGGAAAAAGTTGCTCACAAGGGCTGTAACTCTTGCAGTGATAAACCTCAACCTAAGATGTTGAAAATATAATCATTAACCCTTTACCACACAATCCCTACTTTTGACGCCCCTGAGAAAGAAGCCTTTTGAAAACACTGTGGGAAAAGGAGAAAATGCTGGTAACCAGCATTTTCTCCTTTTCCCACAGTGTTTTCTACCTTTCCCAGAGCAAATTTCAATTTTTCAGTTACTTTTATTTTGTCGTCTGTAAATGCTTTCAATTTGAACCAGTCAAAAATTTTCTTGTGTGGTAATGGGTTAAAGTGAGTTTCAGAGCAGGACAGAATCTTCATCTAAAGATGAACAAGTCAACTCCAGTGTTCACTCAAATGCCCACTCATCCCTGGAAACCGATTCTTTGGTTGAAAGAAAATTTATTGTGCTGTAAAATAAGCAACAAATGTCTTAACCAATTATCCCATTTGAGATATAATCAGACCTACATGAAGACACTGTGAATTCTCCCTTCAGCACAAGGTCATGTAATGAGCCCCTGTGTGCAGATATAATCAGACCTACATGAAGACACTGTGAAATAAAAGAGGATACCAAAGTTTCACCAATTACCTACTAATCCTTTATTAACTCTTTACAAAACAACGAAATTCTGAACTTGGTCCAAATAAAAATGATTTGCAAAAGACATATTAATATTCTGTGAATAAAAAATTGAAATTTGATTTGGGAAGGTTTGAAAACATTGTGGGAAAGGGAGAAAATGCTGGTCACGTCATTTTCTACTTTTCCAAAAATGTTAACAGAAGCTTTCTTTCTCAGTCGTTAAAAGTCTAGATTCTGTGGTAAACAGATAAACAATCCTTCGGTTTAACAACCCCGAGAAAAACTGGTTGTGAGAAAATTTTGTATACATGATTTTGGAAATTCTACGAAAGGAAGGCAAAGTTCAAATACATGAACTTGACTGTTACACCTAGAAAATCGTATTCTAATGAAGAATATTGATAGTGACAAGACTTTTCATTCATGCTCCCCACATTTTATACCAACAGGAACACAATAAATGCACTAAAACAAGAAAAGTGGCCTATTTGTGTGTTTTATTTATTTTCGTGAACATTATCCAGGGTAAACATTTGCTCGTCAAGAACTGACGTTTTATCAGGTGTTGTTTTAAAGATCTACTACATCCAGCAACTCCCTGGCGTTTTTCTGCCTTCTCTGCTTCAAACCAAATTCCAATTGGTCACATATTGACAGAATTATTGAAGATTTTCTTACCTGAAGCGGGGGGAATTTCTTCAAATGTCCACCATTGGTGTTGTTGTGTCACATGATTCCCTGCCATCAGTTATGGTCAAATTTGGACAGAAGCATGCAAGCATGGAACCATAGACATACATGTTAAAGGAAACTGTCATTCTGACATCTGTATCTTGCTCTCTGCTAGTAGGTTTGACAAAAATGAGCAATAGTGGTCATAAAATTGGTGACTGTTTTTAATTATTTTGGGAGACCCTGCAACCCCATCCATCAATTTTGTGCTCAACCTTCTGTGGAATTTTTACCTTGAATGATGCATACATTACCCTGTTTCTTGTTTGGTAACTTAAATCTTATTTCCTTCAAAGAAGTATGCTTTCTAAAGCTGTCAATTACAGGGGAATTAATATGACATTTCTGTATGGAAATGGTTTAACTCTTTAACAAAAGACAAAATTGTAGAATGGTCCCAATATAACACATTTACAGACGACAAAATAAGTGTGACTGTAAAAATGAAACTTGGTTTGGGAAGGGTAGAAAACATTGTGGGTAAAGGAGAAAATGCTGGTTACCAGCATTTCTCCTTTTCCCACAATGTTTTCAAAAGGCCTCTTTCTCAGAGTTGTTAAAAGTCGGAATTGTGTGGTAAAGAGTTAAAGAAGTAAACTGGAACATAACAATCCTCAGAGTGCCAAATACACCAGAGAGACATTTTCAATCTAGAAATAGGATCCAAATAAGTGCTATATCATGGTTACCTGTGTGTATGATTAAGCTATGCAGTCACTGTAGATCAAAGATCAAACAGCACACTTTGGTAAGTCTGATCATGATCTACACTGCCCAGAGAGGGAACTATAGTTGTGAACAGTGTTCTAAGGGTTACAGATAGCTTCCTTGAAAGTAAACTATCATCAGCTGTTCTACAGATAATTTTACTGTAAATTTTATTGTATTTGTGTGAAACTTGTAAGACCACAAATTACTGGAATTATTAGCAAGAGTCATGATGGCCCCAAATTGCTCACCTAAGCTAGTGTACCTCTAAAGGAATATATATTATATTATCACATTAGACCACGCTTGTAGGGACTTGACCAATCAGCGTTCAGTATTTCCATTGTATATATCGCAGATACAACTCCCGCAGTTGTATATCTGAATATACTATGCTAGTATATCCCGCACGTGAATTCCGACATTTTTTGTTTGCAATGTCGTGTCGGGGTAAAATGTACCCTTTGTGGTAACATAATTTTGAAGTATGATTTGAACTGGGTATAACATTTTCATGTGTGAGTGCAATACTATTCTAAGTCTATACAATGTACAATCACTTAAAACAGTATTGCCCTCAAATAGCGATTAACTACAGCAACCTCTTGAAGTGTGCTTTAGGCGGTAGAAAAATAAGGCTCCAGTCTGGTTAAAAGTGTAATGTTCACATTTTGGCTTTAAAACATGCTATTGCCTTTACAACCATTTTTCTAAAACATCAATCTGAGAAGGATTAAATACTTGTTTTCGCTACGAAATTACAACAAATTCGATAGCTCTTTAGTCTGCATTGGCGTTTAACGTGTCAGTGCAGCTACACATGAATAGGTTGGTTTAGTAATGTTTAACCCTTAACCTGCTTAATAAGTGAAATGAAACCTTCAAGTCAATAATAAAAGCCCAAATTTGGCTGTTTCAAAGATATTTAGGGGAAAATATCGCCTGATCGGAAAGTGTACATCCAAGATCAGACTGTACACGTTCTATGCTTTCTGATCTGTATCAACATTGTCCACTAAAGGTCCTTGAGTTGCGTTTAGCAGCCTACAGGTTAAGCTCAATGGCTCTATGTACAAAGTTTACAAGGTTTAAATGTACGGCCTTGACATTGCTTACAAAAATTGCTCGAAATTTACGTATTGAACAAAATTGCAAAAGAAAACTGAACAATATTTCTCAAGAACATTCCATGTGTTTCGTAATAAAATAGACTAGTACAGTCTAATTACAAGAGACACATAGTAAGTTCTAAACGATGAATGTCCCTAATGCCTTTGATAATCTACAATCGAAACATAACGTTTTCAAAATTTTACTGGCAAATACAATTTCTATCTTAACAATCCACAAATAGGTTCACTTTCATTAAAATCATAATAAATAATTTAGCATTCTGATATAAATTAGTACCTTACCTATGCCTCTTTTGAACTAGATGCAAAACTTTCATTTTAACAATTACAACGACTCAATTTTGTAACAAGCTTTTTATCTACTATAAATATGAGCATATGACGTAAAAAGCATGAATAAATAGTCACGTGGTCTAAGTGAGATAGAAAATCTCGTGCCGTGATATATGGGAAATATACACTCGCTAACGCTCGTTGTATATTTCCCATATACCACGGCACTCGTTTTCTATCCCATACGTAATTGCAATGGTATAGAGAATAGAGAGTATTAATGGATTTAAGTTATACCAGATCTGGCTGTGCAAGTGCCAGTTAATATGGATGGACAGCTTTTGTTTTATTCCACGAGTGGTATAACATCCCATGCATATACAAAGAAAAAGGTGGTTTCACAACAAAAATAAAAACTTCATCAAAATCCTGATTAATAAAGAAAGCTTTTTTAATACTCATGAATATCTGGAAAATGTTTATTTATGGTAGAGCAATCACATAAATTTGTTTGTAAAATCTCTGTTTAGCATAAATCTTTTTTTTGCTAATGCATTTTTGCTATTGCATTTTCATATTTATTTTCTTATTTTGAGTGAAATAAGCAATTTAGGGGGATACAGTATAACTAAAATATCACATTCATGTTCATACTTCATAGTTTTTATGGTCTGAGTGGTCACTTGTTATCTGTTAATATATCCAACTAAATATTTCAAAAGAGATAAAAACTTGCAAAAACCCAGTTTTTATCATTTTTAAAATGCTCATAGAAATAAATATTACAACATGACCATACATAGAATGATTTACATATATCTACATATATCATCAAGAAAAACATTACAACCCAAATTCTATCAGTATTGGACTGAAAATAAGACCTTTGGAACATACTTAAAGTTTTTCCAAGCTCTGTCCAGGTGTTCTACTTTTGTCCTTACCTTTTCTCATCCTTATCCAAGATACCATCTTTCATCCTTGTCAGAGATATCATCAAGACATCTGACCCAATTTCAAGAATTTTAGACTGAAAACTTGCAATTACAAATTGTTTTTCTAACATTTGATGGAGTGATTTATTTATTAGTAAAAACTATGACTTTCATTGGTTTTGAACTATAATTGTGGCCTCCAGAGTGCACACAAAAGTTTCCTTACAATGTGTGACCAGTGACATAATTATTTTTGACCTGAATTGGCCAATTTCAAGAAGTGCAGAAGTTTCGTGGGTAGCTTGTTCTGGTGTAACACAATACATGAATAGGTAAGTGAGCTGTCACCACATATGGCTTGCAACACGCAAAAAGGGGCATTCGGACATTTATGTAAAGTGTCATCTCGAATTAGCCTGCGCAGTTCGCACAGGCTAATCCGAGACGGCACTTTCCGTTTTTATCTAATTTTCTGTTCTGCGCAAGTCTGCTGTAGTACAAAATCTAATGAAGTCGTAAAGTGCCGTCTTGGATCAGCCTGCGTGGCCTGCAAAGGCTGATCCAAGACGACACTTTACGCAAATGTCCAAATGCCCCTTTTTATGTGTTGCAAGCCATATGATATGTCTAAAATAATGCTGAAAACAGCTTATGATATGACTAACATTAGTGCTGACAACAGCTTATGATATAACTAACATTAGTGCTGAAAACAGCTGATGATATGACTAACATTAGTACTGACAACAGCTTATGATATGACTAGCTTATGATATGACTAACATTAGTGCTGACAACAGCTTATGATATGACTAACATTAGTGCTGACAACAGCTTATGATATGACTAGCATTAATGCTGAAAGACGTTAAACTAAATGTGGCTCAAATGAAATAAATTGTTATATAAATGGGTGGAAAACATTGTTGGAAAAGGAAAAAATACTCAATACCTGAGCAATTTTAAACTCCTGTTTTCCAGAATGTAATTCACAAGGGCATTTCTTCAAGGTCATTAACTCTTTACCAAACAATAAAATTTTAGACTGGTCCAAATTGATAACACATGCAGACGACAAAATAAACATAACTCAAACATTGATATTTGTTTCCAGTATGGTAGAAAACATTGTGGGAAAAGGAGTAAATGCTGGTTGCCATCATTTTCCCCTTTTCCAACAATCTTTTCAAAAAGCACCTATCTCAGGGTCGTAAAAAGCAGGGATTGTTTGGTATAGGGTTTACACTAGGAACTGCATGGTAAAGGGTTCAAACACTATCTAATCATTAACTCTTTACCGCACAAGAAAACTTTGGACTGGTCCAAATTGAAAGCATTTGCAGACGACAAAATAAATGTGACTGAAAAATAGAAATTTGTTCTGGGAAGGGTAGAAAACATTGTGGGAAAAGGAGAAAATGCTGGTTACCAGCATTTTCTCCTTTTCCAACAGTGTTTTCACAAGACTTCTTTCTCAGGGGCGTCAAAAGTAGGGATTGTGTGGTAATGGGTTAATATTTAACTGTATGATCTACCAGACGAATACACTTAATATTTTACTATATTTTCAAGACATTCTTTAATGTTAACCTTTTACTGGAAAATCCCTCATTTTATCTTCCTTGAAGCAAAATGCATATGAAAACACTGCGGAAAAAGGCAGAAAATCTTATAAGTCAGCATTTTCTCCTTTTTTCCCCACAGAATTTTTCACCCCTTTGCAAACAAGCCTTAATATTTAAGCAAAATTTAAATTATGGCACGTAAATAAACCTTCAGTTTCAATTATGTCTAAAATTTTGCCTATATAGAAAAGGGTTTTATTTATGTTTTAAATATTTTTACATCAATTGAGAAACAAGTTGTTACATTTAACTTAAACTAATCTCTCTTGATTCTGCTTCCTGGGAACTACACCAGTGCTCAGGCTGTGTGGGCCAGTGAACACTTCTCAATTTGACACCCGCTCCTCGGTATCCAGAACTCAGTACCTTATGGTTATCAGACAAACGCTCTAACTCAAAACCAGACAGCACACAAAAGAAAAGGGTAGAATGGTAATACTTGTTGATTCATCCATCTATAAAAGTCAACTCTCCTCAACAAAGAATTTGCAGGATAGTATTGCAATTGTTTGATTTCTGAATATTTGAAATCAGAACATTCTGTTTTTTGTTGGAACTATCTATAAATTAATGATGCACAACAAATTTCACTGAAACTGGGCTCCAATTGAAGTGAAAAAAATAAATAACTCTCTACCAAACAACAATACTTTAGGCTTGTCAAAATTGAAGCACTTGCAGACAACAACATAAATGTGACCCAGAAATTGAATTTTGATTTTGGAAGGGTAGAAAACATTGTGGGAAAAGGAGAAAATGCTGGTTAACAGCATTTTCTCCTTTTTCCACAATATGTTCAAAAGCTTTCCTTCTCAAGTTCGTTGAAAGTGTGGTAAAGATTTAAATCTTAGCAAAGTACAGAGAGTATTACAGAAACATTTTTTCTATTGAAAAGATGCTGTTCAAAGATAAACTACATAATTATGACAGAAACAATAATTCTACTCGACAATAACACTACCAAAGATGACATAATCTGTTGAAAACAAATTGAAAATTTGAGAAGTTCAGTGATCAGAAGAAGAAATATGGAAGAGTTTGCACTTTTACAGAACTATAAGATCATCTCCAAACATGCTACTGGCAAATGTCACATGCAGAAACAGTTCATTATTTCTTCACCTATCTTTATGTTTGACAGTTTTTTTGAAACTGATGCAATTAAAGGGTGTGAGATTAAACCAGCCTGTAGCAGTGTCCACCATCACTTACTACTTTAAAACTGAAAGACTTTCACGACCGATTGAATGATACACAAAGTCTGTGTGATTCACCTGAAAGCCTTCAAATATACAATTAGAATCAATCAAAATGGTCAGCAAATATGAACCTAGGATAGCACTCTATGTGAATAGAGCTACACTCTGTGAAAAGGGAGTTTAACCCTTTACCACACAACGACAACTTTTGACAACCTCTGGAAAGAAGCCTTTTGAAACCACTGTGGGAAAAGGAGAAAATGCTGGTTACCAGCATTTTCTCCTTTTCCCACAATGTTTTCTACCCTATCAATAAACAGTTGCACCATTTGGGCCATACAGAAATTGTCGTCTGCAAATGCTTTTAATTTGGACGGGGCTAAAATTTTGTCATCTGGTAAAGGGTTAATGCATCTGCAAAAAAAATATATCTGGCAATGTCGGCCTGGGCATGGGTTGAAACTTTGCCTTTCATCAATTTTCTACATTTCAGAGAACCAGTCCACTATTTGATTCAGGGGGTTGTTACACAGATTTCATGGATTCATTATTATATGTGACTCATCACACAAAAAAGGACCTTCTGGGAACTGCGAAAAGTGTCGACCCTTATCAGACTGCCCGAATTGCGCAGTCTGACCAGTGTCGACACTTTTCGCTTTTATGGTATTTTCTGTATGAAAAGTGGTCATTCTACCTTGTTATACAATCATTTTTGATCTATCAACTTAAATTGACCTTCACTATCATTGATCTGTTTTCATCTAACTGATGTGCAGAATTTCCAGATAATCCCTTTTTGTGTGATGGGTGACATAATATTATGATAACATACTTGGTATAATGCATCATGTGATCGCATCAAACCTCCTC
The DNA here is from genome assembly GCA_943736015.1 of Tridacna crocea. Taxonomy (NCBI): domain Eukaryota; kingdom Metazoa; phylum Mollusca; class Bivalvia; order Cardiida; family Cardiidae; genus Tridacna; species Tridacna crocea. The sequence goes on from OX031062.1 coordinate 48,789,569, forward strand.
CTTTGTCTGGGCATGGCTTGTGTATTATATGGAACATTATGTTGTAGTAACTTTCCTGGTGCTTGTATTTCGATAGGTGAGTGCAACACTATTCTAAGTGCCTGTACTTAGAATAGTGTTGCACTCACCTATCGATTTGCTTAAAGCAGCGTGAGAAAATTTGATATTGCGCGAGACCGAAGGTCAAGCATGATGTCATCATTTTTTTACACAGCGAGAAGTAAATACAAACACCAGGAAAGTAACCTACAACATAATATACCTTTTATTGTAATTATACCTACAACTTTCATCAACAACATTTTGCAATTATTGATATTTTATTTGAAAACGGCGAACAAAATGAGACAAGTAATAGTGTGGATGGTAGCAACTCTTTTTTTATGAATGGTGGTTTAACATTACAGCGTAATATTTTGACCAATCAAAGCGCAACTCAATGCACGCTTAGCCTGTGCTTCAGATACCTCATCAAACCATATTTGCGGCCATATTTCACGGCGTGTAGATACAGATTTTCTTTCTGTCGTGTGTGTTATTTCATCCGATTCAACACATGTATTTAATCCAAGAAAATTTACTGGTATGATTATATAATAATGTGCATTCTTCGATACTTCAATTTTTGGTATAAACTGATAAAAAAGTAAAATCGAAATATGACTCATTATTCCAATATCTGGCATTTGGAAAGTAACATTTACTTTGAAACACTGGCAATATGGATATGAAATCAGATCTTAAATCTACTCTTTCAAGAATTCAGAAAATGACAAAATGAAATATTTATTTAGCTCTTTACCAAACAACAAAGTCCGAATTGAAAGCTGTTGCCAACAACAAAATATATGTAACTCAAAATTGAAATTTGTTTCCAGTAAGGTAGAGAACATAGTGGGAAAAGACGAAATTGACTGTTACCAGCATTTTCTCCTTTTCCCACGATTTTTTCAGAGGGCTTCTATCTCAGAATAGTAAAAACCAGGGACTGTTTGGTAAAAAAAAAAGTATTTTTTCTGTCAGTCTAAACTTTGGGGTGGTAGTGTGGGAGTGGAGAAGAAAGCAAGCATCAATAAGCGAGGCATGTATACATCCAATATGGAGGGGGCTTTGTTTATAAAGACAACAAACTTTCTAGCAGAAATCAATTTGCTTTGATCAATTCATGAATTTCAGATGAGACTCGATGGGCTATAATCAACCAGTCTCCCATTTCATTACGACTTCTACCAGTGAAAAAGACAAACAGGTTCATGATGGCCAAAATTTTATTTCAATGACTTTATACTAACAAAATGCACACTAGCATAAACTCTTTACCACACGAAAAAATCTTAAACTTGACCAGTTCATAACCATTAACCCATTAACACACAATCCCTACTTTTGACGCCCCTGAAAAAGGAGCCTTTTGAAAACTCTGTGGGAAAAGGATAAAATGCTGGTAACCAGCATTTTCTCCTTTTCCCACAGTGTTTTCTACCCTTCCCAGAACAAATTTCAATTATTTTGTCGCCTGCAAATGCTTTCAATTTGAACCAGTCTAAAATTTTGTCGTGTGGTAAAGACTTTTAATATTGCAAGCGACAAATGAAATCTGGCTAAAATAGAGGAAGTTGACTTTAGAAGAATAGAAAACATTGTGGGAAAAGGAGAAAATGCTGGTTACCAGCACTTTCTTTTCCACTATGGTTTCAAAAGCATTCCTTATAATTGTCATTATAAGTCTGCAATATGATTTTATGACAAAGCCCCAGTTAAACCTGTAACAAACAACTAATATATTACAAGCTTGAAAAAGGAGGCTTTTGAAAACATTGTCTGAAAAGGGGAATTAACTGCATTTTTGTCCTATTCCCACAACATTTTCTACTTTTGCCAAATCAAATTCCATAATTTGAGCTACATGCATTTTGTCATCTGCAAATGTTTTCGTATGAGGTTATGAAGGAATTGTCAATAATCTATCAGTCCCCAAAGAATACATACTATACTCATAGATCTCCATATTTGTCAGATTTTTTCCACGATCTTGTAAAACCAAAGTTTGATTCACTCAGATATCTCAAAATGCTACTATCATTTAACCCTTTACCACGTAATTCCGACTTTTAACACCCCTGTGAAAGAAGTATTTTGAAAACACTGGTCCAAATTGGAAGCACTTCACCCCTCACAACATACGTCAGTGTGATGTCACAGGTAGTGATATCTGACCCTAATGTTATAAAGTCAATGTGTGTGTTTGGTAAGACTGTTTTTTTTTTGTAATCGTTCCTTTAAATGATCTGAAAAATTCTTTAGACCTCCAAAGCGTACAATGCCTATGGACTTTATTTTTTGTCAAAGCTTTTGTTAACTACTTATAATAATGGAATAGACTTCGACCAACTATTAAAACCCAATCACTTTTTGATATTTGGTCAAAGTGCTTGTGCATATAGACATCTGCTTCCTGTCTAAAACATCAGAATATTAAATGTATTCATCAAATGTCTTTGATAAATACATGATAGTCTTTGTAGTCCGTTTGTATCCACCCAAGCTAGCCTCATTCTATCTTCATACCGTACTTACTTTTCAATATGGCGGACATAAGTTATGAAAATGCCAAGGTCTGATACCACTTCCTGTGACGTAGGTTGTTACCCTTGCACTTGCTAATGCTGAAATTACAGGTAGCACAAACTTTTTAATTTTTGAAGGGTAGAAAACAGTGTCGGAAAAGTAGGAAACTCTGGTAACTAACATTTTCTCTTCTTTCTACAATGTCTTCCAGCCAATAAAAGGCAGTAAATCATCATAGTATATAATTGAACTCTTTACCACACTGTAAAGATTTGGACTCACCCATGTCGAAAGCAAGTGCAGATTACAGCTGGTATGTTCCTAAAGTTATGGAAGACCACTCCTTCATGCATGTCCCGATTTAAATACAATACCTAATAACTGCATTAGGTAGATATCTGTTTAGCTTAGAGGTTATAGTAATGGTCTTTTCAACCTTAAAAATCAAGGGTAATTGTCCGTCATGGGTTCAAATCCCGCCAGATGCCATCTGTATCTCAGCCGTACATTTGTTGCCAACTTTCATGTTCGTAAGACTAAAATTATGTGTTTTTTGTTTAATACTGCATAGAGTACAAAGTTTTATTCTTTCGGGTCATTAATGCTCAGGATTATTCTGTACAGAGTTAAACCAGGCAATTTGTAAGTGAACTATGCCTTGTTCCTGAGATATCAATAACAAAGAACCAGTTTGACCTCCAAAATTCTGTCCATCACATCTAATATACTAAATATATAATAAAAAAGTTTCTTTCACAGTCCTGAAAACCAGGGATTGTTTGGTAAAGATTTAACTGACTACAAAATATTAGACACTACCCATACAGTGCCAAATAAACCCAACAGCAATTTTTATCCGCTAAATACTGCCACTGGATGTGACTTTATACCCCCCCCTCCCCCTAGCGCTTTGACAGAAACCGGCAATAACTAGTATTGGACACATGCATATAAAGACAGACACATGGAAAGACAGGCTGATTCCAGTAAACTCCTGAAAAAATACGTTTTGTGGGGGTATAATAATGGCAATTTCAGGGATGCTTTTGTCTACAGTGTATCAGCAATGCAGACAGTGTAGATCAAACATCATGCTGCATTTCCTATGTCTGATCTTGATCTCCACTGGCAGCACAGGCAACTATAGTAGTAAAAGGGGCTTTCAGTGTTAAATGTATTCAAGGTGACATTACGCAGACAATGTAATCTTGCTCACATGATTAGAGTTGTCTTTGAAATGAGAGAAAATATTTCAGGAATAGGAGGAAATCCTAGTAACTGATATTTTCTCCTATTTTCTCAAGAAGCAATATTCCTTCACCCATTACCACACAATCCCTACTGAGAAAGAAACCTTTAACAAACATTATGGGAAAAGGAGAAAATGCTGGTAACCAGCATTTTCTACTTTTCCCACAATGTTTTCTACCCTTCACAAAACAAAATTCAAATTTTCAGTCACTTTTATTTGGTCATCTGCAAATACTTTCAATTTGGACAAGCCTAAAATATTGTCTTTTGGTAATGAGTTAGAAGAGACAAATAGCATGGTTTCATGTAGTAAAGGGGTTAATTGAATCAAGTAGCTTTTGGAGGAAACACCTCTGTCTTGTACTGTACTAATTGGACATGAACAATCTGAAGTCTTGATCTACTCCAGACCGCCATGTTTGACAATAATCCCAACAATATCAATTGGATTGATGGATAGAGTGATGGCCAACAACTGATACCAGTGGCTTATCAAGATGAAACCTACATTGATTCTACAGTGCAATCCTTCCTATACAATTCTTGGGATCCATCAAATATTCAAAATATCTTAGCTGAATTCTGGCAAAAGGGGATATAATACATCATTGTGTTCCATTTTAATAAGTAAATAATAACATAATTATAAATCCATAAAAAATATCCATTCTAGTAAGTATATAATCACAAGTCATTATTGTGGATCCTTAAGTGATCACATAATTAAAAAAAAAAAAAAAAAAAAAAAAAAAAACTTATTTTTTTTTTTGTTTTTTTTGTTTTTTGTTTAAAACCAAGTAAATGATCACATAATTATGGATCCATAACAATCCATTTCGTCTAACAACCAAATGAACCATGAGATGCATTGGTCTTTTGACCTGCAGAAAAATCGAACAACAGCAAAAGATGTTGGCCCAAGTCAGTGCCATCTGACCTTGGTCAATACTTTTAGCAGATCCATTAACCCTTTTCCATACAATAACAACTTTTAACAACCCTATAGAAGAAGCCTTTTGAAAACACTGTGCGAAAAGGAGAAAATGCTGGTAACCAGCATTTTCTCCTTTTCCCACAATGTTTTCTACCCTATTAACCCATTACCACACAATCCCGACTTTTAACAACCCTGAGAAAGAAAGTCTTTGAAAACATTGTAGGAAAAGGAGAAAATGCTGGTAACCAGCATTTTCTCCTTTTCCCACAATGTTTTCTACCCTTTCCAAATCAGTTTTCAATTTTTGATTCACATTTATTTTATCGTCTGCAAATGCCTTCAATTTGGACAAGTCCAAAATTTTTTTGTGTGGTAATGAGTTAAACAAAATTCACATTACTGAGCCACACTGAAATTGTTGTTTGCAAATGTTTTCAATTTGGACAGGTCTAAAATTTTGTTGTGTAGTAAAGGGTAAAGCCCCCCTTTTTCATGGGGTATGATACATCTATAGAAAAGAACAGTCAATAGTAAGTTACAGAAAATGAAATTTATAAATAGACAAAATTCTCAGAATATGCTGTATGTTCGAAGATCAACTTTTTCCACTATTTTGAGAGATAAACTAGCTAAATTGTCCATAAAACTGCATGAAATGGCTCTTCTTTCCAAAAGAAAATGGCCATTTCATTCTCTGACGACTGTTTGGGTAAATGATCTGTGTTTCTCTATTTGTCTTTATTGCTATTTTCTAAAACAGCTTGCTTTTCCATAATTGTAAAGATGAATGAAAGCAACAATTGGATGAATCACCTGTAGCATACCTCATATAATTCTTCCTTTTTTAGAAGTACAGTGGAACCCCGTTACAACGAAGTGCGCTATAGCGCTGATTCCGTTATAACGCGGGTGTCCTTTGGCTCCCAAAATTTCGGGGGTTGACCATTTTCGAGTCTGATCCGAATCCACCGTTGCTCTCACAAGAATCTTCGATGTAAAAAAAAAAGACCTCTCGGTCAAAAAAAAAAATCGATACCGTACACATAACGTGACAATTTTTCACACCTTTACCTTGTTGATTACATTTATCACCTATGGCTTTGCACAATTACTTTGACAAATACACGCACAGTAGGTTACAAAAGGCCCTCGTCCCATAATTGTCTTTGCAAACAATCTTGCATTATACAAACTTCACGTCAATATGTCTGTCTGCATGTAGATCGTAACGACGATATCAGAAAATAGCCGAATGACTCTCTTTCTACCGACTACACAACGTGCACGTGACACGACTGGGGTACTCTTGCAATTATCATTACGATACGCAGAAGGGTTGTATCAGAAAATATAAAGCAACAGAGATACTGGCTTATTGCGTGATTGCATAGTTTTGAATGGAGGTCAGCCCATAGCCAGTTGTAAATTTTTCAGGCGAAATGGTTTAAGTGTGTACGACAAACACTTGCACTTACAACCCTTTCGCTTTGCATTATTGGTGTTACGTCATACATGTACCACTAATGCAAACTTTACTGCAAACATTGTGTGGATAAACGACTGATGTGATTTCTTTACGGATAGTAGATTAAATTCCCCTGTGACTTTCAACATGTACGGGGGTCTTATCTCGTTTGATTATGAAAGAGATTTCTTTCGTCATTGCCGATTAGGGTTCGTTATGCAATCGTCAGCATGATTAAAAAAACATGGCGGCGGCACCGTCTGCAATCCAAAACGATACCGTTTAATTTAATTTTGGAATGAGTCTTGCAGTAATTTAGCAAAACAGCGGCTGAATAATTCTAAAAGAAACGGTCCTAAAGGTAAAATCAGCTCTTTTACGTAGTTGTAACGTTATTTGATGACAGAAACTAACTGGGAATAGTTCAGGCGTTACGTGGAAAAGAATCTAAATTGTTCAATGTTCTATAAATAATGTTTAAACGTAAATAGGCATGTTTTAGTATTTGGAACATTGCTATTTCATTCTTGTCAGAATAAATTTGAGATAAACTGTAATTAATAAGCCATAGTTCTTTAGTCTGGCAATGATTGGCGGATGGGCTGCGGGTAGTGTGTGTGTGTGTGGGGGGGGGGGGGGGGGGGGGGGAGGGGGGATCAGCGTTATAAACGTAACCCCGGATATAACGCTGTTGACAACCATGGCTCCCACCGACAGCGTTATAACGGAGCTCCACTGTACCATTAAGAACCATATAGAAACTTGTACACGTGGAGCAGCAAAAAGTGATATACAAAAGGAAACTAAAACTGCCCACACCCATCCATCCTCTTGCTGTGGCGCGAGTTTTTATCACTTTTTCAATAGCAACCAAGACCTTTTAGCTTGGTGATAATAAAACTCAGTGGGTTTTTCACTATCCATCCTTAAGATTTACATTTGTAGTCTTATTCTTCAAAATTCTGTCAGAGTGAAAGTAACAGAACTAAGTGTGATTGGCTAAACAATATGGTTTCAGACAAAGAACATTCATAAGGATGGTTGGTGAATATCGACCCTGATACCACCACTAATTACCTCCATTAGCTCCATGTTGGCACAAAGTGCCTTTCATGGCCTTCCCTAAATCATGAACAGCTATGTTTATGTTGCTTTCAGCAGTATTTCATTCATATCTAAGAAAAAAAGTCCTCTCTTGATTGTATTGTACATGGTACCCCTGCGAAACAAAATGCATGAAATCAAGAATTTTTCACTCCTTTAAGAATACTTCATGAACTATTCTTAATCAATGCTTGAAGTCATATTCATGAAGTTTTATTCATGAAGTATGTCACTATTCACTTCATGAAGAGGTCAAGAATTATTGAAGAGTTCCAAATGTTCATGAAGTATTCATGATAGTATCACAGAGATTTTTTTGATTATTTCATGAATAAATGTGTTCCTTAAAAGTTCAAGAATCATGAATTACTAGTTTTCAAATTAACATCAACTTGAAATGGACTACCTTTCAAGAATAGTTCATGAATTTCTAAAGTAGTTGGCTTTTGTTTTAAGAAAGTTGTGTAATTAACCAAGGGTGGTTTTACATAAATGAATGAATACTATTTATTCTTTAAAATATTTTACAAAAATTTCTGTATTCATATTTAATACACAGCTGATTTTTGGACAATCAATACTAAAAAGACTCAGAACTTTTAATGACCCTGAGGAACTAGGCTTTTGCAAACATAAGAAAGGAAATAATGCCGATACCAGGTTTTTTTCTCCTCTTCATACTATAATTCTCACCTTCTAAACATAAAAAGGAACATCTCTTGAAAATTATTTCAAAATCTGACATGCAGTTTCAGAGAAGAAGAATTTTTAAGAATTCCTTCATTTATGTGTAGTGCAAGTAGCCCCCATTCACCAGAGCCACGTTTCTTGACGGATCAGAATTTCACGAACACTGTTTGAAAAGGGTCACCAAAAGAACATCTCTGAGAAATTATTTCAAAATCTGTCCTGCAGTTTTAGAGAAGAAGATTGTCAAAAAAAATCCTAGAAAATTCCATTTGGTTGCCATGGCAACCACAGTTTTTGATGGAATCAAATTTTGTGAACAATTTTAAAGAGGACCTCCCAAGGAACATTCCAGCCAAGTTTGGTCCAAATTGGCCAAGTGGTTTAGGAGGAGTTGATGTTTAAAGAATTGTTGACAACGCATGATGGACACCGGGTGATCCTAAAAGCTCCGCTTGAGCATGTTGTGCTCAGGTGAGCTAAAGACAAATGCAGAAAAGAAGAAATTGCTATATACAGGGGTTTTCTCAATTTCCAACAATGTTTTCTATCTTAAGGTTACAAATCACAGCATTTGAACCATGTGATGTAAGCACACTAAGTTTTTTTTTCCTAGATCCTGACATAATAGCCAGTGATAAAAAGTTGTCAAATTTGCGTACAGTGCACAATGCCTTTGCAGTTGACAGTTAATTTGATTCCATAATTCATGAGTTGAGAAGTAGCAAATTGGTATTAGTCTTCAATAAAAGCAAAAAAAGTGCAACAATAAAGCTTAGCTTTGTGTCCTGGATTAAGTGGTGTGGAGAACGAGAGGCTCTTGGGAGCCTGAATTTGATTGACCAACAGGGATTTTGCTTATTTTCCAGCAAAAATCACTAATTCTTCACGGAAAATGTAACACATTTCGGAAGTGAAATAAAACTTTTTGATTTTTTTAAGGATCGTTTTTAGTATTCATATTTCATAATCATTGATTAAGAATGGGTGCCAGCCCAGTTTAGTAGGGTGCCGGGTCACACGTGAGTAAGTAAAAGATTCTGCGAATGGAATGGATTGGCAAAAAAAAAACGCAAACGAAAATAGGGACGAATGTATTCCTACCATTTTTCCCGTGTTCGCTATGCAAAAATTTATAAGAGTAATACCATGCGTCGGCCAGAGCAAACGCTTACAAACGTAAAAATTTTTCGTCTGATAATTCGCCTTTTTACACATTGTAGCAACACCTTTCGATGTTTTACATCACTCATCCCCGTGACTCTTGGACGACGTAAATAGATGAGGGACCCAATAGATGACGAATTAGACCGGATATTGTATTTAGCCAATATGCGGGTTCCACCGAATGTAATCAAGGATTTCCGATGGTTCGTACATTTACGACGTAAACCGGACTGAAAGAAACGTTTCGAACAGATCATATTTTGCCTCTGTTTAATTTCTGTTAGTGTTTGTATAATATTTTCGATAGAAATCTCGTATTAATTCACATTTTCACGGCATTCCTTTCCAAATGAAATTAAAGAAATTACCTCGGAAAGTTTCGGCAATTTCCGACATTTACCATGCGTTTGAAGTTGAAGCGGGTCCGGTCGAAGCAAATGAAACGGAACTTTCGAAACTATTTCCTGACGTTTTGGACCCAAGAAAATGCTTGGCTGTTGCAAACACCGAGGGAAGGAGAGAGGCCATCGACGAGATTTAGCGGAAGGGTTTATCAAGCTCTTATAGCGAACTACAAAAACTGTAAGTGGATTTCTCGGTGTACGTATTCGCCCCCTTGAATTATCACCCCCAATTTGCTTTGGAACCAATACTTTGGAGAAATCATACCAAAGTTCATGTAGGAAAATTTGTTGTATACATACTTCGAATTCACTTATATAAATTCAAGATGTCAACTGCAACACTTTCCTCCTTGTATCTTCTAAGTATTTTATTAACCCCCATTCCTGCTTAATTAGGTGAAATGAAACTTTCAAACCGATTGAAAAATTAAAATTTTGCTGTTTCTAACGTTTTTTTTTTTTTTAGGGAATGATTATCCTGCCTTGGAGAGTGTAGATCTAAGATCAGACTGCACATTCTCTGCAGTCTGATCTTAACCTACACTGGCTCTAAACGATCAGTGAGTCGGGCTTTGCAAACTAGTAAGAAATACAAGTGCTGTTTGATTGCCATGTCATTCTTGCTACAGTAAATTTCACACAAACAGGGTACTTTCAACACCTGTCACAGACATGTGTGGATGAAGAGCAAGGGACTGTCTCAAATCATAATGACTTGCTAATACATTGGATTCCAATAACTTGCAAGTCATATTTATTGGAGTAAATATTTTGATTAACCCTTTACCACACAGTCCCAACTTTTGACGACCCTGAGATAGAAGCCTTTTGAAAACATTGTGGGAAAAGAAGAAAATGCTGGTAACCAGCATCTTCTCCTTTTCTCACAATGTTTTCTACCCTGCTGGAAACAAATGTCAATTTTTGAGTTGCATTTATTTTGTCGTCAGCAAGTGCCTTCATATTGGACCAGTCTAAAATTTTGTCCTTTAGTAAAGTAACTTTTGCTGAAAATATAAACAAAGATCAGACTGCAAAGTAAGCGCAGTCTTATTTTAAATCAACTATGTCCATATTTTTACCAAAACAAGGTGTAAATAGCCATGTTTTTGCCATTTTTTTTCTACCTGAAAATAACATTTATTTCTACACTAATCAGTTTCCAGATTTAATGACCTAGACATTACAGGCTTATGAATACATTGTGGAAAAAGAAGAAAATGCTTGTACCCTTCCCAAAGGTAAAAGGCGATATTGAGACAATTTTAATTTTTTGTCTGTAACTGCGTTCACAGATGCACCAGCTTGATACAATATACAAGCAAAGGCTACATTGTCACAGCCAAGATATAGTTGTATGCATTTATTTCAGATTAAGATTATCTAATAGAGAAGGTGCATATTTACAAGATTTCGTCAATGTTGTCCATGTTGATGGAGAATGAGTTGGAGGCATCTGAACATGTGGAGAGGATAAGCTGGGAATATAGTAAGCATGAATCATTATTTATCAATTTTTTAATAGGTTTTTTCTGAAACATTTGCTAGGCAATTGACAAAATTTTTCAAACATCGACTGATCAGAGGCACTTAAAACTATCTTATCATTTTTTATGATGAATTTCAAGAGTAAATAACTTTGTGTACACAAATTCCTGTTTAAAGCATTATCAGTATAAAAATTTGGAAAACCTTTGGTTGCATTTGGAATGAAAATATGTAATAACCAATTAATTAGATGAGGATGCGGAAAGAATGGAGGTTGAACCTTCTTGTCTTACAGTATAAGCACTTAACTCTTTACCACACGAGAAAATTTTACACTGGTCCAAACTGAAAGCATTTTCAGACAACAAAATAAAGGTGACGAAAAAATAGAAATTTGTTCGGGAAGGGTAGAAAACACTGGGGGGAAAGGAGAAAATGCTGGTTACCAGCATTTTCTCCTTTTCCCACAGTGTTTTTCAGAGGCTTCTATCTCCGGGATTGTTTGGTAAAGGGTTAAAACTTTTTAAATTTGATTTTTACAGTCCAGTTGTGAAGAGTCCAAATCTTGGTTGCAAATTTGTGAGGAATACTAAAGGCTTGTTGAATCTGGTCAAAACGTAACACAGTGAGCTGCTAATAAGCCCCATGGTTTTGAGAAATTATCTCCTATGAAGAGGAAACTGAAGAAAAATTCACGGATATTAGAAAAATCAAGTTGGTACAGAAAGAATTCAGGAGAAATGCGAAAAAATACAGATGAAGATCCATGTTACAGCCCCGTTTGATGGCTTATACCAAACAATTCTGTGTTTTAACGACACTTATGAAGAGAAAGTGTTTGAAAGTAGTTAGGGGAAAAATGAGAAAATATTGCTTACCAGTATTGCTGCTGTTCTCACAATGTATTTACGATTTGAAGAACAAAAATCCTCAATCAACCCTTTACCACACAACAAAATTTCAGACCTATTGAAAGTATTTGCAGATAACAGTTTCAGTGTGGCTCATATCAAATGATTTTAGGGTAGAAAACATTGTGGGAAAAGGAGAAAATGCTGGTAACTAGCATTTTCTCCTTTTCCCACAATATTTTCAAAAGCTTTCTCTTTCAGGGGTGTTAAAAGTCGTCATTGTGTTGTAAAGGGTTAAGCTTCACTTAGTCTTCTGCTAAGCTTTCAATTTGGATCTATCTAAAATTCTGTTGTTTGGTGGAGGGTTGAACAATTTCAAGTGACTGTAGAGAATAGGGATGTTTATGATATTTTTGTTCCTTCCATATCATTGGCATTGTAAAAGGTCTTTATCTGGCTTTTGTTTTAGTAATAATCAAGATGGTGGTAAAACTTCATGAATAAAGAGTTCAATTTGGGTCTATATAAAATTTTGTCATTAGGTAAAGAGTTTTGCAAATGACTACGTACCATAGAGATGTCTCTGATATTTTTCTTTCCATGGAAAGCAGCCAGTGGCTTGGAAAGAAAAGTGTGCGAAGTACTGGTAAAAGAAATTCACGGGACACATGGTTAGGTGCACTGGGTGCTGTGATATAACTGAAATAATGTTTGAAACGCCGTTAAACACCATCAATCCATATCATTTGCATTGTAAAATGTCTTGACTTAGCTATTATTTTAGTGATAATCAAGTTGGGTGTCAAAACTTAAAAAATTTAAAACAATGTGGGAAAAGGAGAAATTGCTGCTTACCAGCATTTTCTCCGCTTCTCATAATGTATGTACTATTTCAGGAACAGAAATTATCTTTAAAGTATCGCTAATTTGTCGTCGGCTAAAGCTTTTAATTTGGATCTGTCGAAATTTTAGTCATCTGGTACAGAGTAACTATTGCAAGTGAATATATAGAATAGAGATGTTCATGATATTGTTGTATGGTTCATGTATTTTGCACTGTAAAATGTCTTGACCTGGCATTCATTTTCTGAAAATTCTGATTAGAGGCAGTACTGATGAAGAGGATGTTTGAAAATAATGTGGAAAAAAGGGAAAATGCTGTTAAACAGCATTTTCTCCTATTCTCACAAAACTTTTACCATTTCAATAATAGAAATCAACTTTCAAACTTCACTGAATGTGTCGTCGGCGGAAGCTTTCAATTTGGATCTATCTAGAATTTTGTTATCTAGTAGAAAGTTTAACTATTGAAGTGGCTATATACTGTAGCTTAGTGATGTTTATCTGGCATTCATTTAAGTGATAATCAAGTTAGTAGAGAAACTAAATAGAGCATTTGAAAACAGTGTGGGAAAAAGAGAAAATACTGGTAACCAGTGTTGTTTCATGGTTATGAACTGACGATGACTGCATTTTGCAGGGTTCATGCTAGAGTACATTCTGTGCCATTGGAGTGCATCTTGGCAGGGTGTGGTAAGGAATTAAACATTTGGCATCACCTAACCAGGCATCTAACCCACACCCTCTTATATTAAAGGATTTAATATCATTTGTAACAGACTAGAATTTGTAAACTAAATTACTTTAATATACATTGATCATATGTTGAAGTTCTGCAAGACGCCATTTGGAAGCATTAACTCCCCTTAGCTGAAAAATTAGACACTTTTTTGCTGGCAGGGGTATCAAATCACATTCAGTGACAGCTCTAGTTGGATTTTTGTGTTGGATCAATGAGCAATTTCAGTTAGACCATGGTCAGTTAGGCCATAATGGTCACTTTCACCATAAATTAAAAAGGAAATATTCTACTGTATGAATTGTTCTTGAATCTCTATTTCACGCCTGATATACTGTTGAAAACGGCGTAAAACGCCATTCAATCAATACATATTTCATGAGATTTTAATGCATTTTGCACATCTTCTGCTTGCCTCATATTCATGAAGTATTCATGAATTTGACCAATTTAAAAACTTGTTTTCATGAAGTATTCATGAATACTCTACTAGACAAAATTCATGAAATTTCAAGAATATTAATTCATGAAGAATTCATGAAGAAGAAGTGAACAGAAAATGAGACAATACGTTTATGAATAAAAAAATGCATGAAAACTTCATAAAAAATGTATGTTCATAAAAATTTCATGAATTCTTCATGAAGATAAACCAATGCTTCATTCATGATTTTTTTAAGAACTTGTATGTGTTCTTGATTTATGAATGTTTTATGCATTTTATTCTTCATGAACAATTCATGAACCATTATTTCACGATTTTTTCATGAATTTGTCTCATTTTCTGTTCACTTCTTATTCATGAAGTATTCATGAATTCAACTCATGAACACTTCATGTTGTTTTCATGAAATATTCATGAAGAATTCATAAACACGACACAGGGGTGTTTAACACCATTTTCCACCTTGTTTCAGTTATAGCAAGAGAATCAATGCACCTATCCATGCGTTTTTGGAGTTTCTTGTAACTAGTACTCTGCACAATCTTCTCTCCAAGCCAATGGCTCCTCTCCAACACAACCATTGTCAAAACAATGGTCAGAGGTGAAAGTGCCCTCAGTAGGATAGAACCAGTGACTCCTGTTCTCAAGTCCTGTACTGTACCAACTGAGCTACTAGGGCTTAGCAAGTCCTTTCTAATATCTTAGAGAGAACAGACTTGTGTTTGAAAACAAATGTTCCCCATTGGGCACATGAAATTCTTGATTCTGTAACCAAAGGTTGTTTGCACTTAAAACAGATCTTTGTGCCAAAATAAAGCCACAACCCACTTGAGAACAATTGAAGATTGATTGTTTCGACAATTGTTGCTTCACATATCTTACATGTCTTTCAACACATTTGTTCTGCTTCCTTTGCACCATCCATAATTATCACATCATGCCAAAAGCAGATTTTTAAAATGAAAATACAAAACAACCGTATGATGCATCAAAACAAAAATTAAGGTGCTTTTGCAGACAGAGCAGACCCAAGATCAGACTTCATGGAATGTTAAGTATGATCTTATATCTCTACATTCTCTACTGTTTTCAGAAACAAGCTCACCAACAACAACCTCAAAAATGAAAAGTTCCTCTTTTTGAAAATTATTTTACAATTTTTATAATCCTCTCTTTCCAAACAACAAAATTTTACACTTTCCACGTTGAAAGCATTTGCATACAATAATTAGAATATGGCTATGAAAGAGAATAAATTAACATAAAAAAGGAGAAAATCCTGGTTACCTATTTAACACATTACCACACAATCCCTACTTTTGACAAGTCTGAGAAAGAAGCCTTTAGAAACACTGTTGGAAAAGGCGAAAAGGCTGATAACCAGCATTTTCTCCTTATCCCACAATGTTTTCTACCCTTCACAAAACAACTTTCAAACTTTCTGTCACTGTTATTTTGTCCTCTGTAAATGCTTTCAATTTGGAGAAACCTAAAATTTTTTTGTTTGGTAATGAGTTAAGTAATGTTTTTAAAAGCTTTCCTTCCCTTGAAGACTGAGTTATGGACCTTGCGCCCTTGTCTTGTCCTCAACATGATCAGTATCTGTCAATTTGTGAAGTTTTAAATCAATAACTGTAACACTTAAGAAGTCATGTTCTGTACAAAATTTCGGCAAAAGCATAGATGCATGGAGAGATAAACTGGGTGACTCCAGAGCATGCCCCTCCAAACTTTTTTTTGTGTGTATGATAACTGAAAATGTCTTCGTTAATGACTAAATATTGTTTACCAGCATTTTCTCCTTTTCCCACAATGTTTTCAGAAAGCTTCTTTCCCAGGGTCATTAAGTTGGGATTGTGTGGTAAAGGGTCAACGTGAAAAAGTGTTTCAATCCTGTTGCAGAAGCCTACAGTGTGGTTTCAATTCATTCTTTGTAAGCTAATCCAAATCTGCACAATTGGCAAAAAGCTATTTATGTTGTCTGCAGAGATAAATGTGCGACTGATAATGCACCTACACATTCTCAGATATGTCTTGACCCTTGTCCTGCTGAATAAGTGAAATGAAAATTTCAAGCCTGTGTATCAGATACAAGTTTTCATATTTCAAATCTATTTTTCCAGGAAAGATATCTCTTGTCTGACAGAGTAGTTCTAAGAACAGACTGCACATCCTCTGTAGTCTGATTTTGATCTACACTATGCACAAATCAATGAGTGGTGCCTAATAAGTGGCCAAGAGGTTAACCGTTTACTAACAATCCCTGGTTTTCACTACTCTGAGATACAAGCCTCTTGAAAATATTGGAGGAAAAAGAGAAAATGCTCATAACCAGCATTTTCTCCTTTTTCCACTAAGTTTTCTACCCTTCAATTTTTTTGAGTTACATTTGTTTTGTCTGCTAGTGCTTTCAATTTGGACCTATATAAAATTTTGTTGTTTGGTAAAGAGTTTAGATATTTCAACCAAACCTTCCATGAATGGCAATGTCTGGGTCTTATCTACTGACTGGCTATTTAATTTACCTAACCCTTTACAACACAATCCCAATTTTTAGCTTGAGAGGGATTTGGATTATAATGCAGAGAAAATGCTGGTAACCAACATTTTCTCCTTTTCCTACAATGTTTTCTATGTATTCAAGGACAAATACTATCATTTCAACTTCAATTATCATCTGTATGTTGTCGGTTTATTTCCAAAACCTCATAACTACAGCTTTAAAAAGCTGTAGTTACGAGGTTTTGGAAGTAAACCTACGATATGTTTCAATATGGGTTTACAAGTCTTCAAATTTGCCAGTAAAGGGTTAACTCTTTACCACGCGACAAAAATGTACACTTATCCAATTTGAAAGCATTTGCTGAGGACAATTAAATTGTGGCTGAAATCATGCAATTTGTCTTTGATAGGACAGAAAACATTTAACATTGTAGGAAAAGAAGAAAATGCTGGTTACCAGCATTTTCTCCTTTTTCCATGATGATTTCCAAAGGCTTCTCCCTCACTGTATTTTTGCATTTTTTCATAAATTGTCTTCATAGTCTTCTTCTTTGGTGTTCTAAACTCTTTACTAAACAACAAAATTTTGAAGTGGCCCAAACTGAAAGCCTTTGCAGATGTCAAAATAAATGTGACTAAAGAACTGAAATTTGTTATAGGAAGAAAAGAAAACATTGTGGGAAAAGGAGAAAATGGTGGTTACCAGCATTTTCTCCTAATTTCACTCAATGTTTTCAAAATGCTTTTTTCTCAGGGACGTCAAAAGTCAGGATTGTGTGGTAAAGGGTTAAAACTTGGGGATGTTTAGTAGACTGCTAACACCAATTTTTTATTTACGAGAAAGCTGTTATGAAACATTTCCGCAATATCACCATATTTCTGGGCGGAAACCTCGTGAGTTATTGCGAAATATGTGGAGGCATATATCAAGCAACTATTGTTGAACATCACATCTGCATTAACATGAACACAAAAGTAAAAGAAAGACTTCAACAGCCGTGTCCTGAAATGAATACAGTATACCCATTGCCATTGATAACCTGTGTTGTAATGATCCCAGGGAAGATAGCCACAATTTTTTTGTACTGCTTCGGGTTAAAATCTCACCGTAGGTGCAAAATTTGATTTTGTAAATTTATATGTACATATTTGGACAAGTCTAAACTTTCGTCGTCTTGTAAAGCATGGTTTTCCACGCTGCAGAGACATTTCAAGCAACATTTTGCTGCATCATGCTTAAAAATGATGATCAAAAAATAAAAATTTTATCCTTTCTGATAAAATAGATTGTATATTCTACCTAATGCATTTTTAGCTCCATTCTGTATTGTCAGCAGATCACCATTTTGAAGAAAGTCAACTGGTGTAAGTAAGACAAACATTGCAAAGATAACTAAATCCTTCCAGTATCAAAAGACCATCGTTTTAAGTCAAGTGAAATAAAGATACAAATATTCGAACTCCTCTTGCGGTTTCTAGTTAGAATCTCTTAAAACAGATCAGACTGCAAGTTCTGTCTGGTCTTGAATCTACTCTGTCAGCAAAAGCAACCCAGTTGAACCCGAGTAGTGAAAAGTACTCCAGCGGGACAATTTACAAAACATGTTGGACATTATCTTTTTATCTTTTTCTATTGTTGTGGTCATGTTCCTCATTTTCTTTTTGAGTGTGACAGAAGTTGTTTGTCACATTCCAGACCCCTGTTCAATTGTAAGGCTTTCTTTATTGACAAGAGGGCCAAGATAGTCACGAGTAAAAGTCCTTTCAAAATCTGATCAGCCGTTTCAGAAAAGAAGAATTTTTAAGAGTTTCTTAATTCCTGTACAATGCAAGGAGCCCCCATTCACCAGAGCCATGTTTCTTGACCTATCAAAATTTCGCAAACAAATTTTGATAACGGTCATTCAAGGAATATTTCTATGAAATAATTTTAAAATCTGACTAGCCGTTTCAAAGAAGAATTTTCAAGAAATTCTTCATTTCCATATAGTGCAAGTAGCCCCCATTCACCAGAGCAATGTTTCTTGACAACTCAAACTTTCACAAACAATTTTTGAGAAGGGTCACCCAAGGAATATCTCTGTGAAAATTTTCCAAAATCTGACCAGGGGTTTCAGAGAAGAAGAATTTTTAAGAATTTCTTCATTGCCATATAGTGCAAGTAGCCCCCATTCACCAGAGCCATGTTTCTTGATGGATCAAAATTTCGTGAACACTTTTTGAAAAGGGTCACCCAAGGAACATCTCTGTGAAATTATTTTAAAATCTGGCCTGCGGTTTCAGAGAAGAAGAATTTTTAAGAATTCCTTCATTTCTGTATAGTGCAAGAAGCCCCCATTCACCAGAGCCATATTTTTTGACTGATCAAAATTTCGCGAACAATTTTTGAAAAGGGTCACCCAAGGAACATCTCTGTGAAATTATTTTAAAATCTGGCCTGCGGTTTCAGAGAAGAAGAATTTTTAAGAATTCCTTCATTTCTGTATAGTGCAAGAAGCCCCCATTCACCAGAGCCATATTTTTTGACTGATCAAAATTTCGCGAACAATTTTTGAAAAGGGTCACCCAAGGAACATCTCTGTGAAATTAATTTAAAATCTGGCCAGCGGTTTCAGAGAAGATTTTTAAAGAATTTGCTAAAAAATTCCATTTCGTTGCCATGGCAACCAGAGTATTTGATGGAATCAAATTCTGTGAACAATTTTCAAAGAGGACCTCCCAAGGAACATTCCAGCCAAGATTGGTCCAAATTGGCCCAGCGGTTTCGGAGGAGTTAATGTTTAAAGAATTGTTGACGACAGACGACGGACACGGGGTGATCCTAAAAGCTCCCCTTGAGCACGTTGTGCTCAGGTGAGCTAAAAAGGCATCTTGGTAGGTAACAGAGCAAACCCAAATGAAGGGTAAGTGAAGAACACTATTAGTCTAGTTGACAAAATGAAGGTACTGTAAAACCCAAAATGCTGGTGTGGAAATCTTAGGAATTTTTGCATTTTGATAAAAATTGAAAACATAACCATTAACCTTTTCCCAAACAACAAACTTTTGGACAAGACCAAATTGAAAGCATTTGCAGGCGACAATTCAACTCTTGCTGAAAAGATGATTTCTGTCTATGATAGGGTAGAAAACACTGTGGGGAAAATAAGAAAATGCTGGTTACCTTTTCCCACAATGTTTTCAAAAGGCTACTATTCTAGACCCGTAAAAATCAGGGATTATTTGGGAAAGGGTTAAGATATCTGATGATATCCCCAGCGAAAAGTAGTTCTTGAGTTTATGAACAATTCATGGTATCCAAGAACTAGTAGAAAAGTTCTTGAGCTGTCATGTAGTAGTTCGTGAACTGGTGGTTCATGAACTCCATATTCATGAACTAATACTAACAATTAATGAACCCTGACCCTGACATCAGTTCATGACCTGATTATTCTTGAAAAGTTCGTGAAGTCGTTTTCTCTAATAAGTTGAAGGACAAATTCAATAACTTTTATATATAAATATTTGAGGTGGTACCATTCTAATGGAAAACAGCTATTTCGACTGTAATATTATCCTAAACAAGAGGGCCATGATGACCCTGTATCGTTCCACTGGCTAATTCGTAAAAACACTACAAGCCAAACATTACATTATTTGGCCAACTGGTTTCAAACTTGAGGGCATACAATTTTTTTCCATAAAAACCTACAAAAAAAGTTGTGACCCCTGGGAAAATCCAATTTTGACCACAAAGCTATAATTACTTGAATCCTGGTGGAGGTCTACAAGATAAAGCTCCATACCAAATAATACAGGTCTAGAATGTATGGTTATAAACAAGAAGATTTTCAAAGTTTTCTCAATAACAGGCCCTGTAAAACATAAAATCCATGAGACAGGGCTAAATTTAGTGGTCCTAGTCTTTATTATGGTTAGTAACAAGATGACTTAGAAAGTTTTCACCACAAAAGCCCATGTAAAACTTGTGATCCCTGGTGTGGGGACAAACTTGATCCTAAGGCTACAATTTGGGCCCTCCTGGTAGAGGCCCACTAGATAAAGCTACATGCAAAATTTGGTAGCCCTAGGCCTTATGGCTAGGTACAAGTAGATTTTTAAAAAATTCCGAAATATGAGCCCATGTAAAACTTGTGACCCCCAGGACAGGGCCAAATTTGACCCCAGGGCTACAATTTGGGCACCTTTGGTAGACAACCACTTGATAAAGCTAGATGCAAAATTGAGTAGCCCTAGGCCTTATGGTTTGGTACGAAAAGATTTTTAAAGTTTTCACTATATAAGCCCATATAAAACTTGTGACCCCCAGTGCCGGGCCAAATTTGACCTCTGGGCTATCATTTGGGCACTCTGGGTAGAGGTCTACTAGATAAAGCTACATGCCAAATTTGGTAGCCCTAGGCCCTATGGCTAGGTACCAGAAGGATTTTAAAGTTTTCCCTATGTAAGCCCATATAAAACTTGTGACCCCCGGGGTGGGGCCACTTTTGACCCCAGGCCTATTATTTGAAGGAACCTGGTAGAGGTCCACTAGATAAAGCTACATGCCAAATTTGGTAGCCTTAGGCCTTACGGTTTCAGAGAAGAAGATTTTTAAAAAAATTCAATATTTTTCAGTTTTGTTGCCATGGCAACCAGAGTTTTTGAAGAAATAAAATTCTCTCAAGGAATTCTGAAGAGGACCATGGCAGGATCATTTCTGTGAAGTTTCATCAAAATTGGATGGGTAGTTTCAGAGAAGAAAATGTTTGAAATAAAAGTTAACGCACAGACGGACGGACGCACACACGGATGCACGCATGACGGACACCGGGCCATGACATAAGCCCGCTGGCCTTTGGCCAGTGGAGCTAAAAAGGTGCTGTGATTGAAAATGAGTATCATTGTACTACTTTTACGAGCCACTTTTTCCATCTAAGAATTATCATTTACAAATCTAGTCCACTCTATTCTCATTACAAAAGGAGAGAATAATTACCTCCCTCATCTGAAGAGTAACAAAATATCGACAATTAATTTCAAGATGGACATCAAATGAATTGCTGGTCAGTTAGAAATGTACAAAAATATATCAGTGTAAATTCCTATTTATCAACTAATAAAAAAATTTCTACAAGCATAAGGATGGTAATACCTTAACCCTTTCCCAAACAGCAAATTTTGGACCTAACCAAATTGAAAGCATTTTGCAGGTGACATATAAACAGTTGCTAAAAAGATGATTTTTCTATATGACAGGGTAGAAAACATTATGGAAAAATGCAGGTCACCAGCATTCTCACCTCTACCTCACAATGTTTTCAAAAGCTTTCTCCCTGGCAGTCATTGAAACCCTGGACTGAATGATAAAGGGTTGAAAAAAAAATATATAACAGAGCAACAAAGGGTAATTGTCTTCAGATTGTTATATTCATCATGAATTCGCCATTAATTATTCTGCATGAAAAGGTTGCCCAACATAAAAGCATTGTTTGAAAAATGTTTCCAAAATTCTGGCAGATGAAAGGGCAAGACTGCTCTGATCCCCAGTTTGTGAAACAATTACATCCTCAAGTTGAATGCACAATTTCTTTCACCCAGTACGTAACACAAAAAGTTTTCCTAACTTTCCTGAAGTTGGCAGTTTTCGGACACATGGGATGAAAAGATGCAACTCCTTTTTTTTACAATGCTTTCTAAGTGGTTTAGTAATACTATTCCTTTAACCCTTTACTCCATAGATACTCATTTCTACACATTGCTTGTAGTAGCCTTTGGAAAACATTGTGGCAAAAAGTGAAATTGCTCGAGCAATTTCACCTTTTGTCACAATGTTTTCTATGCTATGAAAAGGTGTCATATACACATAAGAAATGGCTTAATCCTTGCTATTATTTAGGGTCAATTAGAGATACCATAGAAATGCCTTATGGGGTAAAGGGTTAAATGTTTCTACATATTATTTATCTGTTAAGTCATTACCAAACAACAAAATTTTAGGTTTGTCCAAATTGAAGGCATTTGCAGACGACAAAATAAAAGTGACTGAAAATTTGAAAATTGTTTGGTGAAGAGTAGAAAACATTGTGGGAAAAGGGGAAAATGCTGGTTACCAGCATTTTCTCCTTTTCCCACAATGTTTTCCAAAGGATTCTTTCTCAGGGTCGTCAAAAGTAGGGATTGTGTGGTAATGGGTTAAACTTGTCTCTGGTAGACAAAAAGTTTGCTTTTGTGGTATGAAGTTAATACAAAAACTCATCCCTGCACTAGACAGTCCCATTTTTAACAACTATGATGAAAATGGTCTTCAAAACACTAAAGGAAAAAGGAGAAAAAACTGATAAGCAGCATTTTCTCTTTTTCCCACAATGTCCTCCACCCTCCAAGAACAAAATTCAATTTTTGAGTCTAGTTAGTTTTATCGTCTGCAAAATCATTAATGCTTTGTTTAGAATTTTGTCGTTTGCAAGAGTTCAATACTGTGTTAGTAATCCATTATCTGGAAATTATTTATTAAAATCTCTACTTATTTCCAACATAACTGTTTCAGAAAGTTTTATTTTTTCCTCAAGTATGAGGAAAGAACATAATTTAACCTGTGTAGATGCAAACAATGAAAAGGACTTTCAAAAATTTTTGTGAGAAAAGGAGAAATTTTTTGTAATAATCTTTTTACACATAATGCATGATCATTTGAGCCACCTAATTATGACTTATCTTCCCGAAAATACTTTCAATTCAGACAACTTAATCGTGTTGTCTGGTAAAGAAATAAGCGAAATGCTTTGTGTCAGGTGAACTGACAAGAATTACATCTAAATACAAACTGTTTGTGTCACTAAATGCACTAATTACAGGTACAGCTAAACTACCAGCATCCTATTGTAATGCTTTTTATTAAAACAGAGCATGTTACAAACAAAAGACAGATAACTTCGAAACACTTCTATGTATCTTATGTCATGCTTCCAGCTCACTTTCTGCCGGAATCCAACCTCTGAAGCACTCTTAAAACAAGTTCCTGGTGGATTTTTTTTTTTCTCTTCATATGAGTACAACAATTTATCATATTACAACATCAAGTAATGCAGTATTTCAGACAAGTTTATATTTTATTTTCACACAAGACATTTCACCTTTAACTGGTGGATTGCTAAACTTAACTCTTTACCACACAATCCGGACTTTTAACGACTCTCAGAGCAACAAAGCCTTTGAAAACATTGTAGGAAAAGGAGAAAATGCTGGTTACCAGCATTTTCTCCTTTTCCCACAATGTTTTTCTACCATATCCAACTCGGATTTTCAAATTTATTTTGTCGTCTGCAAATGCTTTCAATTTGGACTTGTCCAAAATTTTGTTGTTTGATAACAAGTTAAACGACATGGACTTTTTTTGGCGAGAAAATCGAGCCTTACATTTCCATTTTTATGGGGTTTTGTTTGGGCAGAATGATAATGTTACAAATAATAGATAGAGCACATTCAAGATCAGATGGCTCATTTTGTGCATTATTCTGATCCTGATCTAAACTGTTAACAAATGCAACATTAGATGACCTTATTGCTAACTGATTTAACTTCTAAACGTAACTTTATCTCTGGCTCTAGACAAGTTGAACTAAGATCAGACAGAACATGTAGTTGATCTGCCTTTTATTTTGTAACATATTTAAAAAAAAAAGAATGCAAATTGCAACATATAGACTCTCTCCCAAATGAAAAGGTTCATTTCATTTATTAAGAGCTCTGTGCTCTAGGAGACAAAAAATACATTTCTGGTAAAACCATTTGGATGGCAGCCATTCTTGACAAAAAAATTCACTTGATATTCTTCCCATGAATCTAAGGTATTTTTTCCCTTGTTCTAGAGATGGAATTTTAACAAAACCTCCAGTTAAGTAGCAATCACTTCATTTTAATGTTTAAATGATCCTTACTCTCAAAGTTTTCTCTTTAACCACAACATTTTTAAGACAGCTTTTTAAATTTAAGCACTGATATTAAAATTTTGAACTAAAAATACTGGTAAAACAATGAAAAGGATTGACAAATTATCAAGTGCAATTGCAATTTTTTTCTATCACCAGGGGAAAATTTCATTAATTTGGCACAATACAAGCAAGCTTGGCATCATAGAAAACACTTGCTTCAAATAGCTTTACGCTATCACTTTTTTTCCTCACCTCTTTAAATTGAAAACCCACACAAAGAACACTAATAGCTGTTTTGAACTTCTACAACTTGATGTCTGTCAGATCTTTAACTTAAATATCACAAAAAAATTAGACCAAAGTCTTTAACAAATGACAAATTTTGTGACTTGTCCACTTTGAAAGCCTTGGTGGATGACAAATTTAATATCACCAAAATGATGGTTAATGTCTATAAAATTATTAACAACATTGTTCGAAAAGGAGAAATTCTAGTAATTGGATCAATTGACTTTTCATGACCAAAAGCCATAACTGAATACTTTATAACTTTGAACCCTCTACCAAGTAACCCAGTGTTTTTACGGCACTCAAGAAGCCTTTAACAAACAGTAATGAGGCCGGCATTTCTTTCTTTTTTCTCACAATGTTTACTGGCTTTAAAAAAGAAAAATCTGTTGATTTCAGGTGCATAATTACGTCATTTGCAAATGCTTTCGATCTTTCTGAATGTGGTAAAAAGTTAAGCTCTGCATACATAATCAGATCCTTGTAGTCAGACGGTACCAAAAGGTCATAACCACTGTGTCATTGTCATAGAAACTGACTAATTCTGAAAAGGCAGAATAGATGTATATTTATAAGCCTAAAGAGACTGACTTTTCAGCAAACAATGAACCAAAACAAATATTTCACTGTCTGAATAATGAATGAGCTTGTTTGTTAATGCACATAATGTTTGCCTGGAGCTCCCTCTGTGGTCTAACTTTTGGTGCCACAGATCTTTTCCATGGTATCATTTTAGACAAGAGCCATGTTGGCATGGCCATCTCCTACCACATGCTTGCTCAATAGAAGATGTGTCTTCATGCAGGTTGGTGTAAAGCCTTGATTTAACCCTTTACCCCATAAGGTATTTCTATGGTATCTCTAATTGACCCTAAATAATAATAATCCTTTTTGGTGGGGGGATAAAAATGCCTGTTTTATGAATCTATATAAAGAATTCTACAGTTCAACATGGCCCAAATACAAAGGTGCATGATTTTTGTAACCATATTGGCATACCCCCTTCTTTTCATGTATGGTCACTAAAGCAACATGACAATAGGACAGTATTAAAACCTGTATAAGAGTTTTTTTTTTTTTATGAAAAAGTATCACCTTCTTTGACAGTGGTGATCCAAGATCAGTGTGGCACAGAATGTGATGTCTGATCTTGATCTGCAAAAGATCTTTGAGTTGCACTTAACAGCTTTAGGGTAAAGACTACATCCTCATAGAAAAATCAGGAGGCTACTTTTCTGGCAAAAAAAATAAATCTGCAGTATATTCAGAAATTGCCAGTCATAAAATGGAGGAACTAGGTGATTGTTTATAGTGTTTACTTCATATGGGAGATCACTCCTTTCTAACTGCATAGCTTTGTCCTGTGTTTGGGAGGACTCTCTTTACCTCAGCGCTTACTGGGTATTGGTCTTTTAACCCTCGAAAACAAAAATCTTTGCTGCACAGGTTCGAATCTTGGAAGAGGCATTGTATATTTGAGGTATGCAATTATTATTATTTCATGTTTGTAGGAAACTGACTTTTTGAGTGAAGTACATAATAAATCATGAAAGTATTCTGACATCAACTTTGCCATCACCAGTACAGGATCCTTTCCATGATTAAGAACTTCATTTTCATGATGCTATTCTTGCTTGTTTCCTGTTCATCAAACTTCTGTTCTTAACCCTTTACTCCATAGATACTCATTTCTACACATTGCTTGTAGGAGCCTGTGGAAAACATTGTGGCAAAAGGTGAAATTGCTCATGACGAGCAATTTCACCTTTTGTCACAATGTTTTCTATGCTATCAAAAGGTGTCATTTACACATAAGAAACAGCTTCATCCTTTGCTGTCATTTAGGGTGAATTAGAGATGCCATAGAAATGCCTTATAGGGTAAAGGGTTAACTCATTACCAAACGACAAAATTTTAGGTTTGTCCAAATCGAAAGCATTTGCAATCACGACAAAATAAAGTGACTGAAAATTTGAAATTTGTTTAGTGAAGAGTAGAAAGCATTGTGGGAAATGGAGAAAATGCTGGTTACCAGCATTCTCTCCTTTTCCAACAATGTTTTCTAAAGGCTTCTTTCTCAGGGGGCACCAAAAGTAGGGATTGTGTGGTAATGGGTTTAATTAGCCAAGCTCTTCGGGCAAAAGGAGGCATAATGCATCTCGATAATCCATGATATCTATCAATCAATCACAATTTAGATCTGCAATATATACACTTTCTTAGCAATAGACTCAATCATGAGATAGAATGGTCCTTGGACATACAAAAAATTGACCAATTGTAAGAAATTTCAGCCCAGGCCAGCCTGCACTGACTGTGCAGGCAGACCTTATTGGATACTTTTTGAATGCATTAGGCCCCCTTTTCATTGAGCAAGGCTAATATACATTGTATTTTGAGCTTCATTCCACCGAAGGCTTTCATTCATGAAGAGTCAAAAAAATGGATAAATCAACTTTGCTTTGGTTTTACTTATAACCCTTTACTCCATGGATACTCATTTTGACCTATCAACAACAGACAGCTTTTGAAAACATAATGGGAAAAGGATAAATTACTCGTAACAAGCAATTTCTCCTTTTTCCCCAAAGTTTTCCACTCAACCAGCTATTTGTATCCTCCCTTGTCCATATTTTTGACATCACATCTTTATTTGCAGCTCAAATTGGCATATAAGGAAAAGGCTAAATACATATTCTTGGTTGTTGTCACCTGTACCATTAGAACCATTTCTTTCAACTGTCAATTCATCTTCTATTACATTCACATTTTCTTTGAGGTTGAACATGAAAATATAGTTTTTGTTATACTGCTTTCAACACAGTGCAAAATACTGGTTGAAAAGGAACAACCTCTGGTCAAAATGTAAATGCTCCTTTTCCCACAATGTTTTCAAAAGCTCTCAGCTACAGGGGGAATTATTGTTGTACCTTCACACCAATGTCTAGTGACAAAAATCAGTTGACAAGACAGAAACAGGAAATATTTGTTTATCCCGTAATCAATCATTTTAAAGACCCTGAGGGAAGGGCTGCTTTGTAACCTGCATTTTTGCCTTTCCCTACAATGTTCAGTGCTCAACTGAAGGCAAGTTCCATCGTGTGAGTCACACGTTAATTGTTGTCTTCAAATGCTTTCTAATTGGTCTTGAGTCTATCCATGGGTAAGTGCAAAAACTACTGTTAAGTGCATGTACATAGTGCATGCACTTACAATAGTCTTGCATTAACCCTTTGCTATATTTCTTTCTTTGTTAAAGAGTTGTAAGTGTATGTAGGTGTGGAAACAACTATTTCCGGCAATTCACATAAATACAGAACAGCCTAACCCTTAACCCATTACCACACAATCCCTACTTTTGAAGCCCCTGAGAAAGAAGCCTATAGAAAACATTGTGGGAAAAGGAGAAAATGCTGGTAACCAGCATTTTCTCCTTTTCCCACAATGTTTTCTACCCTTCATAAAACAAATTTCAAATTTTCAGTCACTTTTATTTTGTCGTCTGCAAATGCTTTCGATTTGGACAAGCCTAAAATTTTGTCATTTGGTAATGAGTTAAAGCACCTTTCATGACTTCAGTCGTCTTTGCTTTCATTGTACATCAAGATCAGACTGCACAAAACATGCAGTCTGATCCTTGATCTACACTGTCTACCTTCTGGACAAAAGCAGTCCGTAAATCACAATTATCTGATTATTATTTCTGAAAACTCTATTGGGTTTATTTTGGGCTCTTCTCGGCTTAATATTTTCAGAATAATACCCCCTAATTGCCTTGTTATCTGCATGCTACTGTCGCCCAGACTGATCCTGTCATGTCCAGTCTGCTGCCTCCTCTATCTCTTTCAAAACTATTTTGTCTAATTCACAGGCTATTTTCTTACCATTTTAGCCCTTAGAGGGCTGAATAATCCTCTAGCACATTTTCATGCTAGAAATATGACCCAAAGATTTGTAATTTCACATTGTTTTTTGTCTTCTGTGAGAGTTTCAGCAATTTTAACAGACAGTGTAGATCAAAGATCTGGCTGCATGTTTGTGCAGCCTGATCTTGAGACTACACTGGTTGCAACAGCAACCATAGTCATTAAAGGCCTTATTAGGATTAAGACCATTTAACTCTTGCCCCAACAGCAATTTTTTTACTCTCCCAAAATGAGAATATCTGTATTAGACAAATTCATATATTGGTATGAATTAACTTTAGGTCTCTGATAGGGTAGAAAACATTGTGGGAAAAGGAGAAAATGCTGGGTACCAAAATTTTCTCCTTTTCCTCAGTGTTTTCAAAAGGCCTACTTCAAAGGGTTGTTAAAACTCGGGATAATGTGGTATAGGATGATCCCTGAACCCTTTACCACACAATTCCAACTTTTAACTACCCTTAGGAAGAAGCCTTTTGAAAATATTGAGGGAGAAGAAGAAAATGCTGGTAAATAGCATTTTCTCCTTTTTCCAAAATATTTTGTAAACTTTCCAAAAAAAAAAAATTTTATTTCGAGCTACATAACCTTTTGTCTGTAAATACCGTCAATTTGGAAAGGTCTGAAATTTTGATGTTTGGTAAACAGTTAAAAAGCCGTCCTATACTTCCGTTGCTTAGGGGCAAGTGTAGCTCAGGATCAGGCTGCACAAGAACTCTTTAATCTACACCATCTACATTGCTTAAACATTCTGGACAAGAACGACACTGAAATTGCAACTGAGTTTTATTTCTAGCATGAAAAAAGTCTGTTAGGTTAGTTTGTCCTTCTGAGGGGACTGTATAGGTCTGTAGTAAAGATGAAGGCATTGGTTGATTACCAAGGGTACAAGCTGGGGATCCCCAACATGTTTAGGGGCTGTTTTACAGTTTTCTGCCAAAACAGCATAAATATTGGAGCTTGGAGTGTTAGAAATGGGAGATCACTCCTTCCTTACTGCATATCTTCTTCCAGTATAAAACCAATATCTGACAACTAAGTTGGGGTGAATTCTCTTTAGTTCAGGGGTTAGGGTATTGGTCTTTAACTCTTTCCCAAATCACAAAATTTTAGACTGATCCAAATTGAAAGCACTTGCAGACGACAAGATTAACGTTACTCAAAAAGCAAAATTTGTTTCCAGCAGGGAAGAAAACATTGTGGGAAAATGAGAAAATGCTGGTTACCAGCATTTTCTTCTTTTCCCACAATATTTTCAAAAGGCTTCTTTCTCAGGGCCGTAAAAACCAGGGATTGTTTGGTAAAGGGTTAAAACTCAAACAATCAGTATATTTTCAGCATGAGTTCAAATCCTGATTGGGGTAGTTTGAATATGATCTTTGCTTTGTTGACTGGGCTTGTCCTGGATAGGCCATTGAAGCATTTATTGTCTAAATAATGGACTTACTGCCTTAATTTTTGAGAGGACCATAGCCATATTTTTGAGGTATTGAAACAATGTAAACAAAATCATTCTTTCGACCTTTTCGCAATATTACACACAAAACCATTACCCTTCTGGGTGGCAGCACAGACTGAGATAAGAATGCATGTGCTGTCTGATTTTGGATTTTTGCCATCCACATTTTTGGTCAAGCTTAAAAACCAAAAATAATCCTGTGTTTGAGTCAATTGCACTTTCAGCTGTCCAAAAATATTGAGTGTACATCATTTTAGCACTGAAAGAGTAGAGTGTTTTTTTTCTTTTAACCCTTTACAAGACAACAAAATTTCAGCCATGTCCAAACTGAAAACAGTTGTAGGTGAAAATTTTAACTAGACTAAAATAGTGCAATTTTTGTTTGATACAGTAGAAAATATTTTGGAAAAGGAGAAAATGCCAATTCCCATTTTCTCCTTTTCCCATAATGTTTCCAAAAGGCCTTTTTCCCAGGGTTGTAAAAAGTTGGCAGTAAGTGGTAAAGGGTTAAATCATTAATTTCCATAGAAAAAAATACCAAAAGTTGGGGAAACAACCAATTTTCTGTATCAAGCATGTACCAACAATGAAATTCTAATGGCTTCATCTTGATAAAAAAAAAAACTCAAAAATCAATTTATCTCTTTAATGTTCTCATTTTTCCTCTATCATACATTTTTCCCTCTATCGTTTATCACAAAATCATACAAAATTTACAAAAACTTGCAGGCTTTTTAACATTTTATCTTGTATCAAACAGACCAATGTTTAGTAATGACACAATAACCTATACAAACCTAAAACCAAATTAACCCATCTTTGTACAAATACCTTTTACTTCAGCTGGAAACAATCCAAGGAAAGGTTGTTGGACTTATAGCAATGGCATGTAACAAGCAATTTTAGTTTTTCTCTTTTTCCCTCAATATTTTCTACCACATTGAATTCGATGTAATTGCTTTCTTTTACAAGTTTGTCTTTCTGATACAGTCTGGTTGGAGTTCTTGATGTTTACCAAACAATTTCATGGTTTCACAACCCTCAGGTAAAAAATTCTATTGGAAATAATACAGCAAGAGGAGAAAATGTTCAGAAATAGCATTTTCTCCATATCTAACAATATTTTCAACCCATTCAAAGACTTATCACATCATTCAAGCCATGCTAAAAAGTCATCAGCAAAATATTTTTGAGTCGGGTCAAGTTAGAAAATTTCAACATCTGGAAAAGGGTTAACACTTCCAATGACAAATTCATGCAAAGATTATTTCAAGTTACTGAAAAAATTTCAAAAATTGTCACAAAAATAAATTGAAAGGTGAATGCAACACTATTCTAAGTGCCTGTACAATGTACAGGCACTTAGAATAGTGTTGCACTCACCTATCAAAATGCTGTCAAGGTCCAAGTATCCCTCAAGATAATGGATAATGCGATCTGCAAGTTCTGTTTAGTCTGATCTTGATCTACTTCTCCGCTGACAGAATGAGGGCTGTACTGAGGTTGCAGTTGGTATCTCAGATAAAGGGAACTAAAATCTATTAAAATGTGTCACTTCCATAACTGCAAATTAATTGTCTCTGTTTCTACCCTAGGGCTTTGAATAGTAACACTTTATGTTTCATTGCCTGCACGTGAGTGAACAAACCTGGGTTCATATCTTATCCATCATTCTCAAGAATATTTGTAGTCTTATTCTCAAGAATTTTTCTAAATTTGAAAGTAACACAACTTCTGATAGGCTAAACCCAAATGGTTTAGCCAATCAGAAGATGGGTTACTTTCAACATTAAAAAAATCTTGGAGAATAAGACAAAGTGTTCTGAAGAATAGGAGGTAAATACTGATTTTGACATGTTGAAGACATTACCAGCATTAGATGACTCATTTTTCAAGAAACCATTTCTGGATAGATTGGCAAACAGACTAATTGCACACATTAAGCTCCTGTTATTACCATGTTTTCAGAGTGTACATGAATTTAGGATGATTAACCTTTTACCACGCTGCAAAATTGTAGTCTTGTCCAAAAATGCTGCAAACAGGTATTTTCTTGTTTGCTACAATGGTTTTAAATGTCTTCATTCTAAAGGTTGTTTAACTCTTTACCACACAATCTCGACTTTTAACTACCCTGAAAGAGAAGGCTTCAGAAAACATTGTGGGAAAAGGAGAAAATGCTGGTAACCAGCATTTTCTCCTTTTTCCACAATGTTTTCTACTCTTCTAAAGCAAAGTTTCAATTTTTGAGTCACAAGTACTTTGTTGTCTGCAAATGCTTTGAATTTGGTCAAGTCTAAAAATTTGTTGTTTGGTAAAGACTTAAACTAAGGTTTGTGAAGAAAAGGGTTAAAAAGTTAACTAAGATGGTCAATAGTTTGAAATAACTGGCTGCTTTTATTCTGTTCAAAGCAAACCAGGCATTTATGTAGCATAACTGTTGTGCGATTTCTAGGATAATCTCCATGTATGAGCTTGTACAATAGGACTATGGAAGCTAATGTTTAACCCATTCCCAAACAATCCCTGGTTTTTACGGGAAAGGAAAAGAAGCCTTTTGGAAACATTGTGGGAAAAGGAGAAAATGCTGGTAACCAGCATTTTCTCTTTTTCCCACAATGTTTTCTACCCAATCATATAGAAAAATCATCTTTTAAGCAACTGTTAATTTGTCATCGGCAAAATGCTTTGAATTTGGTCTGGTCAAAAATTTGCCGTCTGGGAAAGGGTTAACCTGTAGAGCACCAAATATAACCATTATACATTTTCAGTCTGGAAATAGGATCCAACTAATATCATTATCATGGTGGGTTTTTGTCTGTAAGTGTTCAGCAAAGCTGATAGTCTACATCAAATATCATATTGCACATTTTGTGCAATCTGATATCTTGATCTACATTAGTTGCTAAAGCAACTTTATTTGTGAAAGGATTTTAGTAACTCTTTTACCTCTTGTAGATGGGCTGTAACTGGCCTCCATAAAATTTCTACTCTGGATAAGTTCACCAGTCCTGTCTCCAGTAACTTGGCAACAGCAAAAAGAGATGGTTCCTGGAACAACAAACAAAATGCAAACATACATTAGTGTTGTTTTTGTTGCTGGTTTGATATGAGAAACTTCTGGCTCACTAATTTTCCTTGTTGCTCATTAGGGTTATACTCTGATTTCAACATTATTTCAGTCATGTAACAGTCACAGTTCACATATTAATGTATGTCCTGGGTTTCACAAGTACCAAACTAAGGCTCTGAAGTGTCTTGCTTAAGAACACTCTCACAAAAACCTGGTTCTTCTACTGAGACTTGAGCAAGGTGCCTTAAGGTCCCACACCTTAGCACTGTGCTACTCAGGACCCCTCTACTTGTATTTATCAACAATATTTTCAGGCCTTGTTCTTATATCACCCAAATTTATAAGCAATGTCCTTATATCAACAGTATTTTCAAGCCTTGTCGTTATATCAACAGTATTTTGAAGTTTTCAGCGCCTTGTCCTTTATGAAGAATATTTTGAACAACAACATATTTTTAGAATAGTACAAATTAGATGCATTTGCAGACTATAAAATTAATGAGACTCAAAATTTTAAATTTGTTTTGGGAAGAGAGAAAACTTTGTGGGAAAAGGAGAAAATGCTGGTGACCAGCATTTTCTCCTTTGGACCCACAATGTTTCAGAAGGCTTGACTTTCTCAGGATCATGAAAATCCAGGATTGTTTGGTATAGGGTTAAATAAAACAATTCATTGCATAAAATGGATCCATTCTGTCCAAGAAATGGTTGAGTTATTAGGCAGAAAAGTCCTTTGATATTTAGAAATATTTACCACAGTATAAATTTTCTACCATGCTCAGCCAGGCTGATATACGTTTGTAATTTTTGTAGACGCATTAACCCATTACCAAAAGACAATATTTTAGGCTTGTCCATATTGAAAGCATTTGCAGACAACAAAATAAAAGTGACTGAAAATTTGAAATTTGTTTTCAGAAGGGTAAAAAACATTGTGGGAAAAAGAGAAAATGCTGGTTACCAGCATTTTGTCATTTTCCTACAATGTTTTCCAAAGGCTTCTTTCTCAGGATCGTCAAAAGTACGGATTGTGTGTTAATGGGTTAATGCTGCTTTCAACTTAGATTGCAGACAGTCACCAAAAAAAAAATGTAAAGATTTTTGGTATTTGATTAGGTACAGACGACAAAAATCTCTTATAAGAGAAGCAGATAATGTACAGCAAGATCAAACTGCAAATATTATGTAAGCTGATCTCACTCTACACTCTCGGCATACTACATCAATGGTTGCAAACAACAAAAGCCGATACTCAAAATAGATGTGACTTTTTACATATCTGCATTTGACAAGTTTTGAAAATATTGTGAGAAAATTAAGAGGGACAGTCTGTTACAAATGACTGCTGAATGTCCCAAAATATTCTATAAGTATTTCAATGTGTAAATTTTCCTTTCCTCAATAATTCTATTTCTCTTTCATGTCACTTGTCCTTTATAAAAACCTGTCTCGAAAGCAACTGCACCATAATTAGTTTGTCTCTGGCAGAAGCTTTATGTCTGGAAATAGCTTGTTCACTACAGGAATAACAAGAAAAAGAATATCAAAAAAATTGGAAACTCAGACAACACTTCCATAATTTACTGTATTATCTCACCCTTGTGGTATTAAATAAAATCTGCAATCTTTGTCAGCAACAAAAGATGGAGATATTAAAATTTCAAACATATTTTTGTCAGGATATTTGGGAAAGAAACAGTGTATTTCAAGTTCAGGCTGCATTTCTGTCCAGTCTGATTTTTGGTCTATTTTGTGGGCATTACTAATCTAATTGCTGTTAAGCACACAGTTTCAACTTATTTTTTTTTACGAATTATACAAGCCATGTACATGTGGTACCTGAATGAATGTGAAATAAATTTTAAAGTGGGTTAAAACATTCTGTTACAAAGAGCAGTTACTTTTTCAAGTAGCTTATCCAATTTCAACAATATTTTCCAAAGCCTATTTTTGAACAAGGGAGGAAGAAAACAATGTCAACTAGAGCTATCACTCAATGTGATCATACCCCCCACCAGCTCCTTGCCACCAAACAGGTCTTTGTCACAGAATGCAGAATGGTTGAGTACAAAAGTAAGAGTTGAACATGAGCGGCAAATTGTCACAAGATACACCTGTCTTACCCCAAGTTGATAAGCTGGGGCATACACCAGACCAAATTCAAGTATGAAAAACGACACAGGGCAATAACTCAAAAATTAAGCAAGCAAAAGTTATGATTCCTGTGCACTGCACTCCCCCTTGATGAGATCTATCCATCCATGAAATTTCATAACCCTAGCTAGTATAGTTTTGGAGATACGCTCCGGACCAAATCCAAGTATTAAAATCGACAAAGGGCAATAACTCAAAAATTAAGCGAGCAAGAGTTATGATTCCTGTGCACTGCACTCCCCCTTGCTGAGATCTATCCACCCATGAAATTTCATAACCCTAGCTAGTATAGTTTTGGAGATACGCTCTGGACAAAATTCAAGTATAAAAAAAACAACAAAGGGCAATAACTCAAAAATTAAGCTAGCAAGAGTTATGATTCCTGTGCACTGCACTCCCCCTTGATGAGATCTATCCACCCATGAAATTTCATAACCCTAGCTAGTATAGTTTTAGTAAGTATGAAAAAGAAATTTGTCCAGAATCATCAAAGGGCCATAACTCCATGAAACCTAAATAAACCATAACCAAAATTGGATATGCACATCTCTGCTTTATACTGAGTCTATCTGTGTAGTTTGAACCAAATCTGTCCAATAGTTGATGAGAAAAAGAGCGGACAAGAAATTTCATGAAAGGGCCATAACTCAGTGAAAAATCTATGAACCATAACCAACATTTCATATGCACATCTCTGCTTGATACTGACTTTACTTGTGAAGTTTGAATAAAATTCATCCAGTAGTTTATGAGAAATAGAGCGGACAAAAAGCTACAGACGGACGGACGGACGGACCGACCGACAAGCTGACTCCTATATACCCCCCAAACAGAGTTTTGGGGGGTATAACTAGCTGTAGCTCAGCTCTTCGTCAAACAACAAAATTTTAGACTTGTCCAAATAGGAAACATTCACGATGACTCAAAAATTGAAACTTGAATCAGGAAAAGTAAAAAGCATTGGGAAGAGGAGAAAATGCTGGTTACCAACATGTCTCCATTTCTCACAATGTTGTCAGTAGGCGCAAGATCAGACTGCACAGAATGATTTACACTGTCCACTACATCATTCTAGATATTATGACCACATTGCCTCATTATCGTGAAGAAAAACTGTATTTCTGGCCTTTAAAAAAGGATATTTCTGATATAGTCACAAAAGATTTAACCCTTTCCCAAATGACAAACTTTTGGACTAGACCAAATTGAAAGCACTTGCAGACTACAGTTCAACTCTTGTTGAAAAATTATTTCTGTCTATGATAGGGTCGAAAGCATTATGGGAAAAGGAGAAAATGCTGGTTACCAGCATTTTCTCCTTTTCCCACAATGTTTTCAAAAGGCTACTATTCCAGACCCATAAAAACCAGGGATTGTTTGGGAAAGGGTTAACCCTTTGGCAAGAATCCTTAGACTTAACAACCCTGTTAATTCTTTACCACATGAGAAAATTTTAGACTGGTCCAAAATGAAAGCATTTGCAGACAACAAAATAAAGGTGACTAAAAAGTAGAAATTTGTTCTGGGAAGGGTAGAAAACACTGTGGGAAAAGGAGAAAATGCTGGTAACCAGCATTTTCTCCTTTTCCAACAATGTTTTCTAAAAGCGTCTTTCTCAGGGACGTCAAGAGTGGGGATTGTGTGTTTATGGGTTAAAGATTCTTGAAAACACTATGGGAAAAGCTGAACATGCTGGTAAACAGAATTCCTTGTTTTTCCTACAGTACATATTGCCTATTCAAAAACAGATACTCTAAATGTAAACACTTTCAATATTTTGTCTGTAAATCGGATTTGGATAAGCCAGTAATTTTTCATTAAATCATTCTCTTTTCAGATTTTTTCTGATGTACCTCTATAATAGCAAAACATTACATAATTTATTGGAAGACTTCACGCGAAAGAGCAAAATTATGACCTTTCTGTATTTAGTGAAAGGTAAAAATATTAGCTTTTGCCATCCACTTTTTTATAATCAATTAACTTTTCCTCTAAGATTTAGCACCTGTGACTGATAGATGAGAAAGATAAAGTGATGATATCAAACATAGTTCACATTTTATAAATATCAAGAGAGAATTTTTTGTTGAGTCACTTGCCAAGATACCAAGTTCTCCCCTTGATGAAAGTTATTCCTTTATTATTTCATTATCTAATGAAAATATTAGCAGCAATATGCTAGTGAAATAAGGGATAAAATCAAATGTGGCCTGTAGAGTGCATACAAGTTTTTTTTTTCCTAAAATTTGGCTTAGTGACCTAAGTTTTGACCTAAGATGACCCACTTTCAAATTTTCTCGAACATCATCTAGACAAAACTTAGACCTAGATTCATAAGCATTACACTGAAAGTGAGGCATGTTGAGTGTACACAAGTTTTTGTCTAAGATTTGGTCTGGTGACCTACTTTTTGACCCAACATGTTCAAATTTTTAAACTTGTCCAAGATTCATAGACAAAAATCTTCTGAACTACATGTAGTTGCAAGAGTATCAGACAGAAAATGTGGCCTTTAGACAGCACACAAGTAGGATTCCGCCTGGTGACCTACTTTATAGTCCAACTTTATCCTATGTCAAATATTATTGAGACAAGAGGGCCATGATGACCCTGAAATTGCTCACCTGAATCATTTGACCAAATATGACCCATTTTC
The DNA here is from genome assembly GCA_943736015.1 of Tridacna crocea. NCBI lineage: Eukaryota > Metazoa > Mollusca > Bivalvia > Cardiida > Cardiidae > Tridacna > Tridacna crocea. The sequence continues at coordinate 48,827,483 of OX031062.1, forward strand.
AATCTCTTTTGAGACATTATGACAAACATTCTACCAAGATTTTCATGAGTTATTGACCCGAAATGACCCACTTGCACACTGGTGCAAGACCAAAATTCTGACTATGTTTCATGAGTACTGCATTAAAAATGAGACCTCTAGAAAGTATACAAGGTTTTCAAAGATTTGACCGATTGACCTAGTTTTAAATCCGACATTACCCATTTTCAAACTCTTTCAAGATATTATCAAGGCAAACATTCTGACCAGCTTTTAATAGTTTCATACAAAAAATGTGGCCTACACAAGGTCTTTTTAAGATTTGACCTAATGGCCTACATTTTTATGAAACATTACCCTCTATCAGACACTTTTGCGATATCTTTAAGACAAACATTCCAACCAAGTTTCATGATTATTGGACTGAAACTGTGGCCTCTAAAGCATAGTAGAAGTTTTTCAAAGATTTGACAGATGACCTAGTGACCTAGGTCTTGACCTTACTTGTCGCATTTTCATGTGTTCCTCTACTAGAGAAATGACCCATGGGTCATTCCCCTACGTAGAGAAATGACCCATGGGTCATTTTGTAGGGGAGGGTCATTTTTCTATATTACACCCGCATTTTCTGATCATGATTCTTTGTACATGCCTGTATTTTGATTTTTATCTACACAGTCTAAAAAAGCTACTTGTGTTGCGAAGGACTGTAAAAGAGTTATCATATTTTCTCTTTCAAACACCCATTTGGGGTGTATGTTACATTTGTCAAAGGGAGAGGAAGAATATTGCATAAGTAAAATTTTCTGAGATCACCATAACATTGCTGTACAGGTTATAGTCAGTAAAAATGACGAAGTCATTACCCTGCTAGAAACCCACTGCTGTTTCCATAATTCTATTTTAAGTCCTAATTGTGATTTTGTTGGACATTAACCTTTTAAAGATGCCTGTCTACAGCCGGTGAGCAGAAACGCTGTTAAATTTCAAAAAGAAAAATAAAATGGTACAGAAATCTGTCCTTTGTGTACACAAGGATAAATTACGGACATATATCGTGTAAATGAAAAAAGAAACACGGAGGTTTGTGTGAAAAACCGAAAATTGGCCAGAAGAAAACTGGCTGACGATCGAAGCTGTAAACAATGGCGGTGACTCATGGAAATTTATCGTTGGTTACCGCCTAGAGTCGGATACGGTGTAACTTACATATAGGCCTCGATCTCCGTCTAAAAATAGAGGCTGCAACAGAGAAGCATCCATTTTCCTTTATTTACCGCATCAAGGCCAAGGTCAAATATAGTCATGTTACAGAATGCATGATCATCATACGAATCTACCTTAGTGTATAACGGATATCGAAAATCTTTGATTCAAAATCCGGAAACGACCAGTCTGTTTACATTGAAGGCCGCAAGTCTGCGAAATGCATTTTCTGTCAGGCGTAATCTAAGCAACCTTGCAACCGTCAGGCACAATATTTAGCATAGATATATATGAATAACTATATTTTGATAAAATAAAAACAAAATGAGTTAAAACTGGCTTAAAGTGAGTATTATTAGACGCCGCACAGAAGCGCGCGACTATATTTTTAATAGTTTTTCGAGTTAGGACATGGATAGTGGGAATTTCGTTTTTATAGGGGTGTTAGGTTAAAAAGGAATCTTTCTAACGATACTTCGCCTTAAACTGGCTTTTTAATTCATTCTTAAACTACGAAATTGCAATACGATACTATTTTTGTTCTATTAATACTTACAACATCAAAAAACCGCCTAATTATTTCCTTTATTGTCGCTATTCGTGAGAAATGGACTTGTCCACATAAATGCCTTGTTTCCATTGGTCAAGGCTGTCCAGGTTTCCAGTCATTTCGTACCTTGTTAATTTCGTACCTAGGTCATTTCGTACGATTTTGGTCATTTCGTACCTACTTATACTTTCAATTTTGGTCATTTCGTACCCAGTTGGTGGTTTCGTACAACCTTCGTACACAGGTTTAATAATCATTTTGATTATTTTGTAGATAGTTTTTCCTACTATTTGTGTGTTTTTTGTTGAATGACCACTGCTAAAATTGTGCATTCCTGAAATTGTGCTAAATTCCGCCGAAGAACGGGTATGATGGTTATGATTGTATCTGACCATTATTGGTTACTTATTTCAAAGTTTAGTTTTTACAACAAAGATAGTTTAGAACTCCTTTGTTTATTTCTCAACGAGCTCTGCATAAATTTAATTTGTGGAAAAAATCTGGAGAGAGGACACTTTTTCGCTGTGTTGTTCATAATGATAAAGCGCGATGCAAAACAATGATTCTTTATGAACACTGTTCACCAAACACTATAGTCTTAGACTTGTTGAAATTGAAAGCATGCCTTGCAAACTTACGTCCTCTTGAATCATACTTTCCTAGGACAGCAACATTTTAGTAACTTAGCCCTGCTTTCACCACTTTCCCAAACAAACACGGGTTATCACATGTGTGCTATCAAATTCTTTTGTCAAAACATGTTGGATAAGGAGAAATTGCTCGTTATAAGCAATTTCTTCTTTATTAAATACTTTTTCCCCACTACTAGCAATTTTCCACCATTTTTGCAGCTTTTTAAATTGTCATCTGCCAACTCTTTGAATTTGGAAGAGTCTGATATTTGTCGTTTGGAAAAGAGCTAAGAGAGCGCTGTGCTAGGGTATTAGATACTGTAACAGAAGACAAGTTTTGATGTAGGTTACTATTCACATAATTTCATAATGTGTTAAAAAATCTGCTGATGAAAACTGACATTTACTTACTTGCCCTGGCTTTCTTGAAGCATTAAACAAATTTTTTTGCGGCGACTTTGATGCTTTGCATCAACTTTTTCTTGTTGCCTCTTTAAAACACAATCTCCAGTTTTAGTGATGATGTGAAAAAGAGGCTTTTGAAAATATTGTGGGAGAAGGAGAAATGCTGGTACTAAGCATTTTCTCCTTTTCCCCAATGTTTTCTTCCCAACCCAACACAAGTTTCAATTTTTAAGTCGCATTTGTCATCTGCCAATGCTCTCAATTTGGACAAGTCTGAAATTTTGTTGTTTGGTAAAGAGGTCAGACACTGGTCTTCAATAATTCAATAATTTCCCCTTCTAAAAGTTCTTCCTGGTAAGTTGATGAGTTGTACTTTATCGAACATTAATAAGCATTTGGTTACTCGGGTGTTAATAATTACTGATTTGTGAAGTAATAAGAAATATGATAGTCAATGTCATAAATTTATCCCTGCTGAAATATTTCAATTTGATTGATAGTGGTAAGTCCATTTTGAGGTAGTCAAAAGAATAGGGAGTGGGGGAACATATATGAAATCCAGGAATCTTGATCTCAAACAGGAAAGCCAAATGACTCAAGCTGAGGGGTTTACCATGTGTGTATAAAAGGAAAACATCTCATAAACTGTCTCTGTCTGGTCTTAGAGCTGCTTGTAACGAAGCCATAATTATTGTAGCTTGACTTAATTGAGCCAGTTATTATTTCTCTTTGTCTATATACAACTGACAGCCTCAGTTCACTCTTTACACATCATTCTTCAGTCTCTGAAATGATTTTTTTTGTATTATAATCTTTTGAATAAGTTACCCAAAGCCTATTTCCCCAAGAGTTGTTACAACTCCGGAGTGATTGGTAAGTTGGTAAAGCGTTAATTTATTTTGATTATTCATATTTCGTAATAGATATTTTCAAAGTCATTTTCCATGAAACTCTTTCAAAGTTAATGAGGTAACAGAAAAAGAAGTTACAAATCCTGTAAGAGTGCTTTAATGTTAAATGCACAAATATAGTACAATTATGGTTTCCTTGGCAGACAAAGAAACAAATTTTCATGCTTCTGCAGAAGTTGTCTTTTAAAAATGTCACTAGAAAAGGAAAACTGCATGTAAAGCATCAAAAAGCCACAACAAGCAGACTTAAGCTGCTTTGGTAGCCTGTGTTGATCAAGATCTGCACAAATGCTCTAGGAGTGGCTGCTCTGCTCTTAAAATTGTTATTAACTCTTTACCACACAATCCCGACTTTCAACGACCCTGAGAAAGAAAGCTTTTGAAAACATCGTGGGAAAAGGAGAAAAGGCTGGTAACCAGCATTTTCTCCTTTTCCAACAATGTTTTCTAACCTTCCAAAATCAAATTTCAATTTTTGTGTCACATTCATTTTGTCATCTGCAAATGCTTTCATTTTGGACTAGTCCAAAATTTTGTTGTTTGGTAAAGAGTTGATGATGTTCACTTTATGTAATAAAATTTGATTTTTCCCTGTAAAAGAAAATATCCTCAATATATTTGAGCTGTCAGTATGACACCTTGACCTTGGCTGACCTAAGCAAATTATTTACATGACACTTCTGCTGATATAGAACCCCCCACGAAAATTAGTTTTAAATCCATCAATAAATGTAGAAGTTGTAGCTTGGACAAGCTCTTGTAATACTATGACAATATTAAGTGTGACTTTGACCTTGGACCTACCTGAACAAGTTATTCAAATGACACTTCAACGGGAAAAGGAAACATGAGTAAAATCATTTCTAAATCCTACCACACTCCACATGCATAATTCAATTTCTGACCAATTGTAGGATAAATTGAGCTTACAATGTGGCCTCTAGAGAGTCAGCATGAAATTTCTTTAAGTTGGCATAGTGACCTACTTTATCACCATAGGTGACCCAATTTAGACCTCATCACATATTGTTCAAAACGAACATTCTGAACAGATTTAAAGTTAATTGAGCAATAAATGTGGCCTCTAAAATGCCCACAAAGTATCATTTTTAATTTGACCAGGAGACCCAATTTCATACTCATCTGATATTTCATTAACCCATTACCACACAATCCCTACTTTTGACATCCCTGAGAAAGAAGCCTTTTGAAAACACTGTGAGAAAAGGAGAAAATGATGATAACCAGCATTTTCTCCTTTTCCCACAGTGTTTTCTACCCTTCTCAGAAAATATTTCAATTTTTCAGTCACCTTATGTCGTCTGCAAATGCTTTCAATTTGAACCAGTCTAAAATTTTCTTGTGTGGTATAGAATTAAGATAAACATTCTGACAAATGTTAAAGTCAATTGAACAAGAAACGTTGCCTCTGCAGTGACCTAAAGGTATTTGTATAATTCAACCTAGTGACCTAGATTATGACCCCAGGTGACCCAATTTTCAACAAATCCTAGATTTAATGAAGTGAAAGATTTTACCCAGTTCTCAAATCAATTGAACAACAAATGAGGCCTCCAGAAAGCCACAGAGTTATATTTCTTTAATTGACCTTGTGACCTAGTTTATGACCCCAGTTGACCCAAATTCAGACTCATGTGAGATTTTATCAAGACAAATATTCTGACAAATTTTCAAATTAGTTGAGCAAAAATTGTGGCCTCTAGCCTCGGTGCCCACAACATATTTCTTCAATTTCACAGTGACCTAGTTTATGACCCCAGGGGACAGGGCCAGTTTTAACCAAAGGGGCATCAGATGGAAGATATACACCTTGTAGTTTCAGAAAATAAGAATTTTAAAGTTTACCTTCTTTGTTCTTATGTTCAAGCTGGTGACCCCTGGGGCAGGCAGGGCAAGTTGTAAACAAAGGGGCATCATATGAATGTGAAGTCTGATCTTCAATCTATAAGGTCTGCATTTTTGTTATGTGTTCCCAAATATTGACTATGTACCCTAATTACAAATTGTTATTCTGTTAATGACAATGTAAACATAAACTACAAAACCACTACCATTCAAATTTGAACAACGTCTATATAGTGAGTCATAGGGGTCCTGTGTGGCTCAGTGGTAAAGTGCAGGACTCGTGATCTGGAGGTACCGGGTTCGAGCCTCACAAGCTCCACTGGTTTTTTTTTCACAGGAGTGTCCTTGCGCAAGACACTTCAGAGCCTAGCCTAGTACTGGTGAAACCCGCGAACCATGAATATGTGAAATGCCATCGTGATATGACTGAAATAATGTTGAAAGCGGCGTAAAACACCATTCAAGAGCCATAGACTGAGCATGATGCCACTAAGTTACATGATGTTTGCTTATGTAGGTATGAAAATAATGTCAGTACCCTATGCAAATCATGCAGGCTTGTTGCAAACATTTCATCGTTCTCGTTTTAGTGGAACTTGTGGGTGACGTCGACCTACGAGGTTGGTTGGTCGGCTGTATTGGGGAATAACGCCACTTTAACACCTAAGGTCATATCATAGCGGTCTGTGTCTGTGACGCACATGTGTTTCCTGGCTTTCTTACACCAATACTAACACAACTTTCTTTCCAGAACCACCGACTACTTTTCTAACATGCTTCAGCAGAAGTGAGAGACGAAATATGCCGTAAAGAAAGTTCACCTCACCTGAGTATCAAACTGGATCAAACTTGAAAGGACACAAGAACCTGATTTACTCTTAACTCATTACCAAACGACAAAATTTTGGGCTCATCCAAATGGAAAACATTTGCAGACCACAAAATAGAGTGACTGAACATTTCAAATTTGTTTTGTGAAAGGTAGAAAACGCGGGAAAAGCAGAAAATGTTGGTTACCAGCATTTTCTCCTTTTCTCACAATGTTTGCTAAAAGCATCTTTCTCAGTGTCATCAAAAGTAGGAATTGCGTGGTAAAGGATTAAACAGGCTAAAAAATTTAGATTTGTCCAAACTGAATGCATTTAAAGGCAGCAAACAAAATGATGGCATGTCCATGAAATGAGAGCAAATTGTTACAGAAGGAGAAATGACTGTTTATTTATCCTGTTCCCATGATGTTTTCAGACGCTTCTCATTAAAACTTGAGATTGTGAGGGAAAAGGTTTTACAACCTCTCCCAAACAGCATTACTCACAACTCTTACTCAGTCCCATTTCATCCATGGACTATGGAAGCATAATGAACCAACATTGCAACAAAAGGCTGGTTATAAATTAGATTAATTTTTTATTGACCAGTATTACCTAACAAAAAGTGCCAACAGGACCCTGTAGACGACAACAGAATGTTGACACATTTGAGTGATATGATGGCGTGTTATGGTAGAAAAATATTCATTAACCCATTACCACACAATCCCTACTTTTGACGCCCCTGAGAAAGAAGCCTTTAGAAAACATTGTGGGAAAAGGAGAAAATGCTGGTAACCAGCATTTTCTCCTTTTCCCACAATGTTTTCTACCCTTTGCAAAACAAATTTCAAATTTTCAGTCACTATTATTTTGTCGTCTGCAAATGCTTTCAATTGGAACCAGTCTAAAATTTTGTCGTTTGGTAATGGGTTAACCCTTTATCTGACAACAAATTCAAGACAACAAAATTCATTTATGACTTGCCTGATGCAATTTGTCTGTGGAAGAGTAGAAATTATTTCATGCTTTCCGGTAGGATATGCAGAAAAAGCAGTGAAAATATTTTTCGATCCTACACTGGTACCACCAGTGAAAATACCGATTTTCATGTTCTTGTCGCCTAGGTAAATTGCGTGTGCCTAACAACGAGATGGGAAATATGACGTCATATACCTTACATTTCTCGTGCTTGACGTAACGTTGCTATGCGGGAGGGGTACGCCACGGGGAATAACGGAAAAGAACTGTACTGAATTTTGACAAAGCTCCTCCCACAAAGGGATAAAAGCATAAAATAAATAGACTATTTGTTTTTTTCAGTGAAAGATCGAAATTTATTTCATCTTGTGAACACCATCGGTAATATTTTCATGAGTGGCTGCGCCACTCATGAAAATATTACCAATGGTGTCCGCTCGATGAAATAAATTTCGATCTTTCACCGAAAAAACCAACTATCCTCTGTATATTGTTGGAAATAAGGAAAATGCTGGTAGGCAGCATTTTCTCCTATTCCCATATTGTTTTCAAAAAGTCTCCTTCTCAGGATCATTAGAACTCCTTAGTTTTTGGTAAAAGGTTAATGAAGCCTCAAATATCAAGAAGCGAGATGGCAATACAAGCAAGGTGAAACCTCGAAGTCGTAACATGTCCTTTAACAACATTCACTGTTTGTTACAAAACCATTTAACTCCATAACTCATTACCACACGACAAAATTTTAGACTGGTTCAAATTGAAAGCATTTGCAGACAACAAAGTAAAGGTGACTCAAAAATCAAAATTTGTTCTGGGAAGGGTAAAAAACACGGTGGGAAAAGGAGAAAATGCTGGTTACCAGCATTTTCTCCTTTTCCTACAGTGTTTTCAAAAGGCTTTTTTCTCATGGGCGTCAAAAGTAGGGATTGTGTGGTAATGGGTTAAACAAACAACAAAATTCTAGACTGGTCAAAATTTAAAGCAGTACAGACGACAAAATAAACGTTTCTCAAAAATTGAGATCGGTTTCCAGCAGGTTCGAAAACATGGGAAAAGGAGAAAAGGTTTACAGCATTTTATGCTTTTCTCACAATGTTTTCCAAAGGATTCTTGCGTAAGGTCGTTATAGTCGGAATTGTGTTGTACACAGAAAAAACTACCTTGAACGCCGTTTCATTTTCAGAAATCAGAAGGATACAAACCTAAATCTTACAAATATGGCTCCTGAAATAAAGCAACACCCAAAGACTCTAATTTCAAAGCTGTTTTACATCCAAATATGGGCTACAATACTGGGTGTCTTCAATGCTGCCCATTTCAAGGAAAGGGAGGTAATCAATAGCACTAAATTGATGTGGAATTTCCAAGAAAGATCATCATAATGCTGCCAGAGTTTTAGTGTGTGCTGAAGGCAAAGCAATGGCCATGCATGTGAGATATCTAATCAATTTAATGCAGATTATCAATTTTACCTCAAATCATTATTCATTTTCGCATAAGCCAATACTTATCTTCCATACTTTCACTTTAAGTTCTTCAAAGCCGGTTGACAAAATATTATGTTTTAAGAAGTTTATAATGTAATCCATAGAGTATATATATCTCGATAATCAGCTCTTAACTCTTTACCAAACAACAAAATTTTAGATCGGTCCAAATTGAAAGCACTTGCGGACGACAAACATAACTCAAAAATTGAAATTTGTTTCCAGCAGGGCAGAAAACATAGCAGGAAAAGGAGAAAATTTTAATGCTGGTCACCAGCATTTTCTCTTTTTCCCACAAAGTTTTCAAAAGGCTTCTATCTCAGGGTCGTGAAAACCTGGGGTTGTTTGGGAAAGAGTTTGTCACATTGACATATCAAATTAAAATGATGATTATGATGCTGCTGTTTGTTCTAGCCATTTCATTTCCACTTTATGGATAGATTTGCTGGTTTTGGTAAGTCCATTTTCAAGCAGAAAAATCTCTGGGTGCATTACTTGGATGGGGAAAAATGTTAAAAAGGGACATTACAACATTTTTTACAATAACGATACTCTCAATTATGAAAAAAGACTTATTGTATAGCGCTTGTGTTTGCTACGTTGGTGATTTACTTGGTTTTATTATTTACCAAAAGATAAATTTTAGACTGATCCAAGTTGAAAGCATCTGTAGTCAATATACAAAATGTGACCAAAAAACTGAAGTTTGTTTTGGGAAGGGTAGAAAAATTATCAGAAAGGAGAAAATGCTGGTCACTAGCATTTTGTCCTTTTCCCATAATTTTTTCAGTAGCTTTTTCTCTCAGGGTCTTTAAAGAATGGGATTGTGTGGTAAAGAGTTAAAAAAGAGGGTAAGCTTGTGTTAAAGTCGTACATTTCAGACTTTTTTATTAAAAAAAACAAACCTATTTCTTTTTCTTTTTCAGAGATGGTTTGCTTTACTAAAATTGGCAATATAGATGTCAGAACTTTAATACAATTACAAAAATGTATTGTATGCCCCTTGAAAGTCTGAAGACATGACTGCTTCAGAACAGAACAGAGACTTCAAAGATCATCTGTCAGACAAGGTATCTACACATTTCAGAAACAAAGAAGTTGATTGGATAATTTTGATACATCAATCAAGAGGTAATCTTGAGAAACACAAGAAATTGTAAACAACTTGTTTTTGCAAAGCAAAAAACACAATATTGTCAGACAGACTGACATCTTCGTGACAACAGCCAAAACAGAAGTAATAGAACATAGTGCTAATAATTGGAATACTGAGAGCATCAATTTTATGTACTTTTGAGGATGACACACATCATGGTCAGACTGCACTATTACCATCTAGCCTTAAAGGTGGCCCTTCAGATATTGGGATGGAAATTTTACAAAAATGCAAAAAAATCATCCTTTTGCTCCCGAAGCCTTTTAACTTGCGTTCATAAAACCCCAGTAGTCGAAAACCATCCGACAGCACTGGAAGTTAGAGATTTACTACGGCCCAGGTTGACACCAATGGGAGACTCTTCTATTTTTAGGTGATCAATTCGCTCATTTACATACAGGAATACACAGACGAAGTTTCAAATATAGCATCTGAAGAAGAAAATATGGAATATAATTATTACATGTTTATTATGTAATGAATTTAAGCGTTATTAATCTTGTGCCAGTCACTTGACATTGCCAAAATGCTTTATTGAATTTTGGCAGGAAATCTAAAAATAACTTAAGAGGCTATGTAGCCTTTTAAGGGAACACCATCAAATTTTTTTTCTGTAATTTTATGAATCTTAATTATTGATGATTTGTATTATTTTTTTCATATAAATTTCAGCGATATATATATTTTTTGATTTGGTGAGATGTAAAAATTCTAAATATCCACCTTTAAGTTTTTTATATCAACTCTCTACAACACTGTAGAATTTCAGACTGGTTAAATTTAGGGGTATTTGCAGGCTCGAAATAAATGCAGTTCAAAATAAGTTTTTCTTTTAAAAAAGAAAACATTGTTGGAAAAGGAGAAAATGGTTGTTATTAGCATTTTCTCTTCTCCCTGAAAGTTTTTTTTTGTAAAAATCCTTTTCCATCAAGGTTGTTTAAAGTCCAGATTATTTTGTAAAGAGGTAAACCCTTAATACCACATAATCCCAAGTTTAGTTTACTTTATACTCATTTATTTTAGATAAATTGCGGAAAAAAAGCTCTCAAAAGTTGTATCAATCACACTATGATTCCTAAAAACATTAATTTGCCCTGTGATGTAGGTGGTTCAAAAGGCTGTCTCCACTTAACCCATTACCACACAATCCCTACTTTTGATGCCCCTGAGAAAGAAGCCTTTATAAAACATTGTGGAAAAAGGAGAAAATGCTTGTAAGCAGCATTTTCTCCTTTTCTCACAATGTTTTCAAATGTTCCCAAAACAAACTTCAATATTTGATTCAAATTAATTTTGTTGTCTGCAATTGCTTTCAATTTGGACAAGTCTAACATTTTGTTGCCTGGTAAAGGGTTAAGGGATTCAACCCCAAACCCTTAGTGTGAAAGGCCGATACCACAACATCACTGTCTCTGGCTGTTTTAATGACCATCACTACAAAGGCTGACATGGGTCGATACTTTTTACAGATGAATTAAGCCCCCTTTTCACATAACATGGCTCAAATACAATGACAGGAGAACTGGAGGGTGTTTTGAAAAGCCACTGTTTGACTAATTTCTTGAAAATGTAAAGAAAAGCATTGATTACTTTGTGATTTATTGAGACAGAACAGTAATAAATCTATGGCTTCCCATGTTTTTTTTTCCTTCAGTGTTAATTCTCTCCAGATTTGTTTCACCCATTACTTCCAGCAAACACCTTTTTGCCATCTTGTCTTTAGCCCAAGGCCAATTTTGAAATGACAGTTGTAAAATTTCTTATACCCAGGGATTTCTTCTGTTGCCACAAGTACATAGAACCCTGTATCAAACCTGCCTTTCAGCATGTTGTGCACTTATTTTTACCCTAATACATCAAGTATTCTGCTATAGATGAGTTTTAGGAGGAAGCGACTTTAAAACTGCATCCATTTGGACAGCCTTTGAAAATGGCTTATGGTTATAAGCAAAGTAGTTGCAAAGCTGTAGTGTCCACATTGCACAATACACAAGTACAATAGTAAAATTGGAAAAGATGAAACATTCTATCACTTTATTGGCCAAAATAAATCCATCTTTACACTGAAACCTAGAAGATAATGAGTACCACTGAGAGTGCCAATCCTCTGCTGCAGTTGCTTGATTTTCAGTGAAAACTTTATGCAGAAAAGATGCATAATTGTGTCAAAAATACTTCAATGATTCAGTCAGTTCTTAGCCAAAAATGGATTTTATGGATCCACAATTCTGTGATAAATTCTATCACATCATGCATCATCAAGGAGATGTGTTAACTCTTTACCAAACAACTAACTCTTGACTCTTCTAAATTAAAAGCATCTGCAGCCAACAAATTTAAAACATGATTAAGATTAGCCCGACTTCTTTAATAGGGTTGTGGGAAAAGGAGAAAATGCTGGTTACCTGCATTTTCTCCTTTTCCAACAAATGTTTTGAATAAACTTCTCCTTTAAGGTCGTAAAAACATGGTATTGCATGTTAATTTTAACCCTTTCCCAAACAAACCCTTGTTTTTACGTGTCTGCAGTACAAGTCTTTTGAAAACAATGTGGGAAAAGGAGAAATTGCTCGCAATGAGCAATTTCTCCTTTCCCCACAGTGTTTTCTACCCATTTGGCGAACCTTCTGCCATTTTTATCAAATCTGAAATTGTCGCCTGCAAACTCTTTGAGTTTGGAAGAGTCTAAAATTTGTCGTTTGGGAAAGGGTTAAGGTTAAACCAACTTTTTGCCTGGACATGGCTCAAACAGCTATGACTGAATCCTTACATTATTTGGACAACTCCAGTAATTTATGTATTTTTTTAGAAACAAAAAAGAGGAACAATTAATTGAAACACCTGAAATAGGTTTTAGAGGAAACCAGATAAATTCTAGCTTTCAAAGGTGAATAGTAGGAACATTTAAGTCTGTACACTACAATGTTGTAACTTCTCTATCTCTTTGAACATGATTGAACCCATTACCACACAATCCCTACTTTAGATGACCCTGAGAAAGAAGCCTTTAGAAAGCATTGTGGGAAAAGGAGAAAATGCTGGAAATCAGCATTTTCTCCTTTTCCCACAATGTTTTCTACCCTTCACAATTCAAATTTCAAATTTTCAGTCACTTTTATTTTGTCGTCTGCAAATTCTTTTGATTTGGACAAGCCTAAAGTTTTTTTTTTTTGTCATTTGGTATTAAGATAAATGGTAAATAAGTTAACATCTATTCATAAAATCCAAACACTGTGATTTCCAATATGTGATCCATCACACAAAAAGGAACATTCTTGGAATTCTGTACGTCAATCAAATGATAATAGATCAACAATAGTGTAGCTCACTTTAAATTGGTAATTCAAAAATGATTGTATAACGAGTTACAATGACCGATTTTTCTACAGAAAATGTCATCAAAGCGAAGCGTCAACACTCAGGTCAGTTGCGCAATTTGTGCAGTCTGACCAGGCTTCACACCTTTGGCAGTCCCTTTTTGTGTGATGGATCACATATGGTGTGCAACACGCGAAAAGGGACATTCGGACATCTGCGTAAAGTGTCGTCTCGGATCAGCCTGCGCAGTCCGCGCAGGCTAATCCGAGACGGCACTTTACGACTACATTAGATTTTGTGCTACAGTAGACATGCGCAAAACAGAAAATGGCATTAAAACGGAAAGTGTCGTCTCGGATTAGCCTGCGCGGACTGCGCAGGCTGATCCGAGACGACACTTTACGCAGATGTCCGAATGTCCCTTTTCGTGTGTTGCAAGCCATATGGAGTGCAACACGCGAAAAGGGTCATTCGGACATTTGCGTAAAGTGTCGTCTCTGATCAGCGTGTGCAGTCCGCACAGGCTAATCCGAAACGACACTTTCCGATTTTATGTGATTTTCTGTTTCACGCAAGTCTACTGTAACACAAAATCTAATGTAGTCGTAAAGTGCCGTCTCGGATTAGCCTGCGCGGACTGCGCAGGCTAATCCGGGACGACACTTTACGCAAATGTCCGAATGTACCATTTCGCGTGTTGGACTCCATATATATTTTACCTGAAAAAAAAAACCCAATTTCTGACAGAAGGAGAAATCGACCCTGAGAAAGAAGCCTTTTGAAAATATTGTGAAAAAAGGAGAAAATGCTGGTAACTAGCATTTTCTCCTTTTCCCACAATATTTTCAGCCCTTCCCAAACCAAATTTAACTTTTCAATCACTTTTATTTTGTCGTCTGCAAATGCTTTCAATTTGGACCAGTCCAAAATATTGTTGTTTGGTAATGGGTAACATACTATTCTTAATTTCATTCTAAGTTTTGCTCTGGATTTTCAAAGTAACACAATTTCTAACCGGTTAAATCAATATATGGTTCAGCCAACCAGAGTTTGCAATCTTTTCAAATTTCCAGAAAATCTTGGGCCCAGAATGTATCCAGACCTTTCAGATCTTGTATCACAAGATATCAGCTTGATGTCTAAGAAAATCTTAATATATATGAGATCAAATCAATTCAATGGACATAAATAATTGGATAATCAGATTAAGACTTTTTATATCTGTTTCTAAGAAAATGTAAAGATAGATTATTTCTTTCATCAAACCATGAAAAATATGATTTAGGAATCTTTTGGGTATTTCATAGAAATGAAATTTTGAACCACAATTAGTGAATAGAACCAAACTTTACAGTTGACCATTCCCAAATAACCCCCATCTTGTACAGAACCTGAACATAAGGATTTTTTAAATCATTTCGACATACTAAATGCTGGTTAAAGGTTTCCAACCGTTCAAAAACAATTTCATTATTTGAGTAACGTTTGATTCTGTTTCATTTGAATGTTTTCATTATGGAAAATTGTGCTACATTTTATCCTTGGGTAAAGAGCTATAGCACAAAATCAAAACAAATGAACATTTTCAGTCAATCTTTTTCAAGCCAAGGCAATAACCCTTATATGTTAACCCTTTACTGCACAATACTAAATTTTAATGACCCAGGGAGTGAAGCCTATTGAAAACATTGTGTGATAAGAAGTAGCATTTTCTCTTTTTCCCAAAATGTTTTTTACACTATCAAAGAAGAATTGCAACATTTTGAGCCACAATGAAATTGTTGTCTGCAAAATTTAATGCTTTAAATTTGAATGAGGTTAGAATCTTGTTGTCTGGTAAAAGTTTACTTTTGCAGTCAGTTCAAAATGAAGATCAGATTGTATGGAATTCACAGTTTGATGTTAGGTCTATTCTGTTGTAAAATTGATGCATTTCCACTGCTACATACTTAAAATATCATACTGTTTTTTCTAGTTAACTCTTTACCAAATGACACAATTTTACAATTGTCCAAATTGAAAGCACTTGCAGATAACAATATAAACTTAACTCAGAACTTGAAATTTGTTTCCTGCAGGATAGAAAACATTGCTGGAAAAGGAGAAAATACTGGTTACCAGCATTTTCTGGTTTTGCCACAATGTTTTCAAAAGGCTTCAAAAGGGATTGTTTGGTAAAGGGTTAACTAACTGAAAACATGCATTTCATGAACCCTTATCATATCAAATAAATGAAACAGACTTTCTTAGGCAAAACTACAGGACTGGTGAAGTTATTACAATTTTAAGTCTTTATTATACAGAGTATCTGACCCAGACAAAGACAGTATAGACCCAAATTCACATTCAACATTATCTACATATCAACTTTTCCCAGGTTTGGCCTTTAACCTTTGATCATATAATCTTTACTTAACCCACCTTTAAACAATCCTGAGAAAGAAGACTTTCGAAAATATTGTGGGAAAAGGAGAAAATGCTGGTAACCTGCATTTTCCCCTTTTCCCACAATGTTTTCTACCCTATCAAAGAAGAGTTTAATCACTTTTGCCTCGCACATGCTTTCAATTTATTGCTTAGCAGCATTTTCTCCTTTTCCAACAATGTTTTCTACAGACTTTTTTTTCAGGGTCATAAAAAGTATGGGATAGTGTGGTAGAGAGTTACACACAAGTGTAATTTTTTTTGATTTGGTAAAGAGCTCATACTTCAGCAGGTTTATATAGATCATTATATGATAGAGAACTTGCACCTTTCAACAGATTAGGCACCCATGAAAATTATTTCTTCCATATAATAGTTCTGTGTCAATTGAAAAAGAACAGAGATACCTTAGAAAACCAACAGTCTGACATGTAATCAATGAATCAAACAAGCTCTCAATTCTTTACCAGATTATGGAATTTCGGGCTTAACAAAACTGAAAGCATTTACAGATATATAAAATCAAAGTTGTTCAAATGCTTGAAAACATTGTAGGAAAAGGAGAAAATGCTGCTTACCATCATTTTCTCCTTTTTCCACAACATTTTCTAAAGCCTTCTTCATCAGGGTCATTAAAAGTCAGGATTGTGTAGTAAAGGGTTAAAACATGAAATTCTGTGGTAAAGGGTCAAATGCATGTTGATGTCATATGACTGCAATTATTTGTTCAAGCACTATCATTTATGTTTTTTTCAAGATTCCTCGAAGAATTTCTGAGATCATGAGTAACCTGATTTCAAGACACAGGAGACACATTCCTCATTCAACCCAACCCTTTCCAAAACAGCAAGTTTTGGACTAGACCAAATTGAAAACATTTGGCAAATTAACAGTTGCTAAAAAGATGATTTTTGTGGTATTTGTCGAAGAAAATACCGCTATGAGTCCAAGATTGAATTTTGATAACCATGTATCTTATTTTGTGCAAGGCCGAAGGAAATAAACCCAGTTTAACTCATTCTTTCTCAGACAAATGAGTTTTTCTGTGGCACACAGATATGTAATTTGAAATGGCATTTTAAAATACATTGGGTGAGGCCATCGATCGTTGAGATACTTATTTTTTATTGGAAATAGCTTCTCTTGCTCATAGCCTTTTATGGTTGAGGCGAACTTCCTTTCCGGCGTATTTTCGCCTCTCACCTCTGCTAAAGCATGTGAGAAAAGTAGTCGGTGGCTTTGGAAAGAAAGTAGTGTAAGTACCGGTGTGAGAAAGCCAGGAAACACATGTGCGTCACCGACCGCCATGATATGACCTTAGCTGTTAAAGTGGCGTTAAACCACGATACAACCAACCAATCATAGCCTTTTATTGGTGCAATGATACAAATTTGCCTACTGGGCTTTTTCGTTCCACAACCAATTCGTTCCATAGCTTGTTCGTCCTATGATTGAGGGCTACTCCATTTGATTGCTCATGAATATTTATAGATTGAAGTAACTGATTGTTATGTTGGAAATAAAATGTAAAAGGCTAAAGATATTTCAAAATTATAGTTTTAAGGTACATGAGAACTCTCCCTTCCAGCAAAAAGGCATTCATTTGCTTTTAAGCCAATATTTGAATATGTCTCTTTTTCTTTCAAACTATTGATTCCAGGCAATGGTTTGCCTTGACAAATACCACTTCAGGGTTCTCAATGCTTTGATTCTATATGGTAGGGTAGAAAACATTGTGGGAAAAGGAGAAAATGCTGGTTACCAGCATTTTCTCCTTTTCCCACAATGTTTTCCAAAGGCTTCTATTCATGACCCGTAAAAAACAGGAATTGTCTGGGAAAGGATTAAAGGTGGCCCCTCAGATTTGGGGATAACAATTTTACAACAAGAGGAGCATGATGGTCCTATATTGCTCACATGAGTACCAAACAGCACAGGTCTAAAATAAAGATGTATACCAAATAACAAGGTTCAAGACCAAATGATAATGAAACAAGAGCAGCAAATTGTTGCAATTTCACTTGAGACTTTGAAGTTTGCAACAAATAAGCATACCAAATTTCAAGTCATTCCTCCATAAGATGACAAAGTTTTGTTCCGGACAAGCAAGAAATGCTATAAAAATGAAGGTCAAAGAGGAATAACTCAAAATTTGTGCTAGGAAGTTATGGTTCTTGTGCAATGCACTCAATAATTTTTCAAGAATCAAGCATATCAAATTTGAAGATGTTCAAGGTGTAGATGACAAAAATATTCCAGACAAGCAGAAAATGCTGTAAAAACTTCAATAACAGGGAAATAACTCATGGACAGTATGAAGTAGAGTTATGGTTCTTTCACACTGTACTCTGTATTATTGCAATAAATTGAGGTATTGAAACAATGGAAGCATGATCATTATTTTGCCAAGCAATTTTCAAAAGATCACCTTTAAAAGTCATTTCAAAATCTGACCATCAGTTTCAGAGAAGAAGAATTTTTAAGAATTTCTTAATTTCCGTATAGTGCAAGAAGCCCCTATTCACCAGAGCCATATTTCTGGATGGATCAAAATTTCGCACACAAATTTTTAAGAGGGTCATTAAAGGAACATTTCTGTGAAATTATTTCGAAATCTAACCAGCAGTTTCAGAGAAAAAGAATTTTCAAGAATTTCTTCATGTCCGTAAAGTGCAAGTAGACCCCATTCACCAGAGCCATGTTTCTTGACGGATCAAAATTTTGCACAGTAATTTTGAAAGGGGTCAGCCAAGAAACACTGATGTGAAATTATTTTAAAATCTGACCAGCGGTTTCAGAGAAGAAGAATTTTCAAGAATTTCATCAATTCTATATAATGCATGTAGCCCCCATTCACTAGAGCCATGTTTCTTGACGAATCGCAATTTCACCAACAATTTTTGAAAAGGGTCACCCAAGGAACATCCCTGAGAAATTATTTCAAAATCTGACCAGCGGTTTCAGAGAAGAAGAATTTTTAAGAATTTCTTCATTTTTGTATAGTGCAAGTAGCCCCCATTCACCAGAGCCATGTTTCTTGACGGCTCGAGAACGATTTTTGAAAAGGGTCACCTAAGGAACATCTTCATGAAATTATTTTAAAATCTGGCCAGCGGTTTCAGAAAAGAAGATTTTTAAAGAATTTCCAAGAAAATTCCATTTTGTTGCCATGGCAACCAGAGTTTTTGACAAAATCAAATTCTGTGAACAATTTTCAAAGAGGACCTCCCAAGGAACATTCCGGCGAAGCTTGGTCCAAATTGGCCCAGTGGTTCAGGAGGAGTTAATGTTTAAAGAATTGTTGATGACACGACGGACAACTTACACCGGGTGATCCTAAAAGCTCCCCTTGAGCATGTTGTTCTCAGGTGAGCTAAAAATGCAGATGCCACTGCTTGGCTGCAGATGTGGATTTTATCATGTAAACATTATAAACGCAAATTTTCAATTCAAAATTGCTATATTTCTTTTATTGATTTTAAAATTTTTTTATCAAAATTTATAGGGTCCAAGTTAATGATGATATAAATAATTATAAGGTGCAAGCTCCATGAAAATCTGACCACATACACCGACTTATCATATAAACAAGAAAAAGACTTATTGAAAGACAGACAGATGGAGGAAACTCTACCATGACATAAGCTTTGTTAGTCTTTGGCCAGTAGGGCTGAAAATTGGATGTGGAAATTCTGTAGGTTCTGCAACGAGTCTAAACTTCCATTGGGAAATGTAAGTATAATGTTATACCATTTCTATAAGAACTACCGGTATATGGCTTGCAACATGCGAAAAGGGGCATTCGGATATATGTGTAAAGTGTCATCTCCGATATGCCCACACAGTCCGGGCAGGCTAATCTGAAACGATACTTTCAGATTTTATGTAATTTTCTGTTTTGCAGAAGTCTACTGTAGAACAAAATTTTGTGTAGTTGTAAAGTGCCATCTCAGATTAGCCTGTCTGGACACTTTACGCAGATTTCTGAATATCCCTTCTCATGTGTCGTGTGTTGCAAGCCATATAGTGTGGAGTGAAATTTAAGGACAATGTTATAACCATGTTAGTCAACAAACTGATATTAAGTTGCACCTTATTAAATCCTTTACCAAACAACAAAATATTAGACTAGTCCAAATTGAAAGCATTTGCAGACAGCAAAGAGAAAGTGACTGAAAATTGTTTTAGGTAGGGAAGAAAATATTGTGGGAAAAGGAAGAAATGCTGGTTACCAGCATTTTCTCCTTTTCCACAATGTTTTCAGATGGCTTCTTTCTTAGTTTCCATCAAGCACAATTAGACAAAATTTAACAATCTCAAATTCACAAAGTAATAAGACATATTTAACTAGCGTCTCAGACCATGTGTACTAGATGACCAAGAATTGTGCATGATAAAGAAGTTGCATGCAAAACTTTCATAAATTTCTCCAACAAAAGATCAAATAAGGGCCATAATTTGTAATTCAAGTAATAAGGAGTTACGTAACTTGATTCCAATACCCCTGCAGTCCATTATCAAGTTTTAAATCAGCCCTATGGGAGACTAATTGCATGAAACTAGTCTGCTTCCATGCTCAATGCAATATGCAATCATTCTTCTTCTTCAAAAAGTTGATGCTTTTTACACAGAAAATAATGGAAAATATTTGTTTTCACACTGCTTTCCACAGTTTCAATCATTTGTGTGCAAAAGCTAATATACTAAAACGGAGGCTTGTCCGGGATATGCTATTGAGCCACTGATCCCATTTGTTGTCCAAAAAACGGACTTTCTGCCTAATAAGCTTTTGAGTCATCAATAAATGATAACTTTTAAGACACGTTGTGTTGCGGGAGACTACTCCTTCATATTATGGCTTTGTCCCGATTTAAATATAAGGTATTGGCCTTTCGTCCGGGAGTACTAGGGTTTGAATCCTGCCCACTCCCTTTTTTCTGCCATGCATTTGTTCATATGTTTCTCTGTTACGGACTTTGTTTGCAGGAAACTACAAGCCAACTGACAGATGGCATTACCTTTTTATCAAACAATCTTGAGTTTTCACAACCCTATGATAGAAATCTTTTGAAAAAATTGTAGGAAATAGTAGAAAATGCTGGTAACCAGCAGTTTCTTCTTTTCTCCACAATGTTTGCTACCCTATCATAGTTTGGTATGGAATCAACTAGCTTTTTAACCAATAACATGATAGATCTAAATGAAAACATTTTGCATATGACAACTACAAGGTGCTGCAAATGATGGGGTCTTTGAAATGGTAGAAAATCTTGTAACCAGCATTTTCTACTTTTCTCACAATGTTATTGAATCTTTACAAGACTAATATTATGATTTGAGCCTAAGAACTAAAACTAGTTTCAATTCGAATTATTCTTGATTATTCTTGAATTTGCTTTTTTCGTAAAGAGTTAGTTTTTTTCACATACAAAAAGATTTTACACCTCTCAAAATTGCAGAGGAAAAATAATGTGATCAATCTTTGTAAGGGTAGAAATATTATTATTATCGGAAAAGAAG
The DNA here is from genome assembly GCA_943736015.1 of Tridacna crocea. Taxonomy (NCBI): domain Eukaryota; kingdom Metazoa; phylum Mollusca; class Bivalvia; order Cardiida; family Cardiidae; genus Tridacna; species Tridacna crocea. The sequence goes on from OX031062.1 coordinate 48,848,727, forward strand.
AAATTTCAGGTTACCTCATTTCATTTTCTCCTATTTCCACAAGGTTTTCAAAAGGCTTCTTCCTCAGAGTCATTCAAACATGATTGTTCAGAAAGTCTTAACCTAAAACTTACAAAAGGGTTGCAGAATCAAATACTTGCTATAATGTGTCTTTGTAAAATGATGATTTGAATTATGGGGTTGTAACTTGATACTTAAATAAGTTAATCAAATTTCTTTGTTTTATAATTTTGTGTTTTATACATGGTAATAAACTTTGAACAAAGAAAAAGGGCTAGCTAGAATAGCAATGCCAAAGGCGAAAAATTATAATCTATGTCCCTGGAATATTAGAGAGCTTCTGAAACACTCTGCACTGGAAAAGTTCCTTATCTCTTTACCAAATGAAAAAATTTCAGGCTAGTCCAAATGGAAATCATTTCCAGACCACAGAATTAATGTGGTTCAAAAATTGAACTTTGTTCTGGGAAGGGTGGAAAACATTGTGGGAAAAGGAGAAAGTGCTGGTTACCAGTCTTTTCTCCTTTTCCCACAAGGTTTTTAACTCATTAGCAAACAACAAAATTGTAGCCCAGTCCAAATTGAAAGCATTTGAAGATGTTAATGTAGGTATGGCTCAAAAGTTCAAATTTGTCTTGGGAAGAGTAGTAACATTGTGGGAAAAGGAGAAAATGTTGGTTACCAGCATTTTCTCCTTTTCCTACGTTTTCTATAGGCTTCTCAGGGTGGTAAAAATTTGGGATTGTGTGGTAAAGAGTTAAAAGGCTTCTTTCTCAGAGCTGTGAAAACCTGGGATTGTTCAGTAAAGAGTTAAATCCTTTTTCAGCCTATATTTTCTGTGTGATTCAAATATAACAATTTACATCCAGCATTTTTTTTTTTCCTCCTTCCATTATTTATACAAATTTTGTATCGGCTAATCTTGTCAGAGTTTTAAGTTTTACTAAATTTACTAAACAGTCAATCATCTGGCAAAAAGGTTTTGAAAACATTCTTGAAAGAGACGAATATGCTCATAACCTCCATTTTCTCTCTTTCCCAGAAAGTTTTCTATCCTTTCAAAAACAAGTAACATCCTTTTAATCATACCAGCGAATTATGGCCTCTTGCAGTTGCTTTCAGCTTGGCCAGGTCTAATTTCTTTCTTCTGGTACAGAGATTTGACCATGATTTTAAGCCTTTACCAAACAATTCTCTGTTTTGTCAACCCCTAGACAAAAAGCTTTTCAAAACAATTTGTGAGTAGGGAAAAATGCTGATTAGAAGCCTTTTTCTCCTTTTCCAACAATGTTTTCTATCCTTTAACAGTACAATATTATGTTTTTACACATTTGAAGTGGGGTCTACAAATACTTGAATTTGGATGAGTCCAAAGTTTTGTTGTGTTGGAAAGGGTTAAAAGATCTACAAGTAACAAATCTGTGCAGTGTCACCTGTATTATGCCTTTTTTTGTATCAGAATTTGAATAATGAGCATAATAATGAGCACCTAAGTTGACAGCAGAACAAGGCAACCAAAATTTCGTTGTTGAATTATTTTTGCCACACTGATGAAATGTCCAGTTGGTCTGTTGTTACATTACTACTTTATCAAGGCCTAGAATAGACCTTGGTCCAAAATAAGGAGCGACCATTATTATCCTCCAACTGAAGAAAACTAACAGAATTCTAAGGAAAATGTAATTCATTTACTTGACAAATACAGCTTTATTTTCTACCCTGTAACTAATCACTGGAAACGCATTATAGGTAAAATGGCATACAAAGAGAAATATACTAAAATTTTAAGAAATTTTCAGACACACAAACAAGAGGGGCATCATAGCCCAACATTGCTCCACTTCCCTGTAAATAAACATGTCATATACTAAATAAGTATTGATAGAAAACCATACTCATGTCATATACTAAATAAGTATTGATAGAAAACCATACTAAGTCTGTATTGCAATTGAAATCTTGTAAGGAAAATAAACCTAGTCCCTCCCCCCTCCATTTTTATCTTTTTTCCACAAGCCAAGACAATGGAGGTGAATACAAAAGCATATCTAATTAAGTAACATTCATACTAAATGTCAATTTATTTAACTATGAGCACTTTGACAAGAATATCTAAACAATAGCAATAGAAAAATATTTTTCGTATGTCAATAATGATAATCATTTGGGGCAAAAAATTAAACATTTGCCATCAACCATTCAATATCACATAACAAAGTAGTCAAGAAGATATATGCAAACAATGTAATACAAAAACAGGAGTTACTTCCCTTGATCATTAAAATTCTTAGTTATAACATGTCATGAACTACAATCAAGCCAGGCCAATAGCAGCCCCGTTTTTTTGCCAGATCATAATTATTACACGATTCCTGCTACAGGTCTACCAAAAGGTCTAAAAAGTTTATACAGAATTTAATCCTATTGGAAATTTTCATTATTTTTACAGTAAGAATCTGAGGTTTTCATGAAATAAAATTATTTTAATGAATTCTGAAGAAGAACATGGTGGGATGAATAATGTGACATTTGGTAAAAACTTGTAGGGCTGTTTCAGGGAGGCAAATGTTTGAGATAATGCACAAATACACAGAGGAAGGATACAGTGCTGAAAAAAAAAAAATCACTGGTCTTCTGCAAGTGTATCAAAAACCAGTTTTCTACAATATGCTAGTACTTCAAACTGCTATGAAATCACAATAATTATATAAAATTTCAAAACTGTTGCTCAGAACATCTAAAGAAATATTAGCCATTAGTGTATGATCAACAGTTGTCCAATGTTCCATGCTACCTTATTTTGATTAATGTTTGCCATAGGAAATGAAATTTGTATGGCACCCAAGAAATTAATTGTCTTTAACTCTTTACCAAATGACAAAATTTTGGACTAGTCCAAATTGAAAGCATTTGCAGACAACAAAATAAATTTGAATAAGAAATTGAAATTTGATGTAGAGAGGATAGAAACACTGCGGAAAAAGGAGAAAATGCTGGTTACCAGCATTTTCTCCTTTTCCCACAATGTTTTCCTTTGGCTTGTTTCTTGGGGTCGTTAAAGTCCGGATTGTTTGGTAAAGGGTTAACAGATATCAAAATTAAAGGCTCATCAACATTGAAAGCATGCACAGATAACAACCAAAATACAATTCAAAAGATTACGTTTGAGCCCTACTCTTTAAAGGTTGGTATTTAGAATTTTTACATCTCACCAAATTAAAAAATGTATATATCAATGAAATTTATATGACAAAATAATACAAATCATCAATAATATTAAGACTCATAAAATTACAAAAGAAAAATTTTTTTCATGGTGTTCCCTTAAAAGGCTATGTAGCCTCTTAAGGTAGTTTTAGATTTCGCGCCAAAAATCAATAAAGCATTGTGGGAATGTCAAGTAACTAGCACGTGACTAATAACGCTTGAATTGCATTACATAACAAACATGTAATAATTGTTTTCCATAATTTCTTTCTTTCTGAAAGCAAATTAAAAGGCTTTGGGAGTATAAGGATGATTTTTTTTTTTGTAAAATTTTTGTATCAAAATCTGAAGGGCCACCTTTAAAGGTGAGTATTTAGAATTTTCACATCACACTAAATTAACCCTTTACCAAACAATCTCTGGTTTTTACGACCGAGGAGAAGAAGCCTTCTGAAAACATTGAAAAGGAGAAAATGCTGGTAACCAGCATTTTTTTCCTTTTCCCATAATGTTTTCTACTCTTCTAAAGTCAAGTTTCAATTTTTGATTCATTTTATTTTGTTGTCTACAAATACTTTCAAATTGGGCCAGTGTAAGATTTTCTCGCTTGGTAAAGAGTAAAAGAATATAATAACACTGAAATTAATATGAAAAAATCAATGCAAATCATCAATAATTGAGACTCATAAGATTACAAAAAAAAATTTATTGATGGTGTTCCCTTAAAAGGCTACATAGCCTCTTAAAGTATTTCTAGATTGCGCCAAAAATCAATAAAGCATTGTGGGAATGTCAAGTTACTGGCACATGACTAATAACTCTTGAATTGCATTACATAACAAACATGTAATAATTGTTTTCCGTAATTTCTTATTCGGACGCTATGTTTGAAACTTAGTCTGTGTATTCCTGTATGTAAATGAGCGAGTTGATCATCTAAAAATAGAATGTGTCTCCCGTTGGAGTCAACCTGGGCCGTAGTAAATCTCTAATTTCACTTGTTGTCCTATGGTTTTCGACTACTGGGGTTTTACGAATGCAAATTAAAAGGCTTTGGGAGTATAAGGATGATTTTTTTGCATTTTTGTAAAATTTTCATCTCAAAATCTGAAGGGCCACCTTTAAAGCGGGTATTTAGAATTTTCACATCACACTTAATTAACCCTTTACCAAACAATCCCTGGTTTTTACGACCGAGGAGAAGAAGCCTTCTGAAAACATTGTGGGAAAAGGAGAAAATGTTGGTAACCAGCATTTTTTCCTTTTCCCACAATGTTTTCTACTCTTCTAAAGTCATGTTTCAATTTTTGATTCATGTTTAAAATTTTGTTGTCTACAAATGCTTTCGAATTGGACCAGTCTAAAATTTTCTCGTTTGGTAAAGAGTTAAAGAATATTTATAAATTATGGAAATTTTTAATGAAAAATCAATACAAATCATCAATAATTAAGAATCATGATATTAGAAAAAAAAATTTTTTGATGGTATTCCCTTAAAAGGCTATGCAGCCTCTTAAGCTATTTTTAGATTTCGCGCCAAAAATAAAAAAAGCATTGTGGGAATAATGGCACGTGACTAGTGACGCTTGAATTCCGTAACATAACAGACATGTAATCATTTTTCATAATAATTTATCTTCTTCGGATGCTACGTTTGAAACTTCGTCGATGTATCCGGTATGTAAATGGGCAAGTTGCTCATGTAAAAATAGAACATGTTTCCCGTCGGTGTCGACCTAGGCCGAAGTAAATCTCTTACTTCTCTTGTTGTCGGATTGTTTTCGATTACTGGGGTTTTATGTATGAAAATTTCAAAACTTTGGGAGTAGAAGGATGATTTTTTTTGTACTTTTGTAGAATTTTAGTCTCAAAATCTGAAGGGCCACCTTTAAAATGGGGGTCTTATACATCTGTAGTCCACACAGGCTGACCTGTGTCAAACCTTTTTGCTTTGGTAAACTTCTGTATATCCAAATAAAGGCCTGGCCTATGTGCTTGTAAAAGAATAAATTAGAACAAAATAAAATTCCTACAAGAGCTTCGCACAGCGGTGCATATACGCCCAAAGGGGCTTGTAAGTGAAATGAGTTGCATTGACAGATGGGCCATGAATGAAGAGTAGTTATTCTCCATGATATGTGAAAAATATTAAAGGGCAATAATTAAAAAAATAAGGGTGGCAAAGTTACAAATTTTGTGATTTGTTCTTATCCACAAGGTGTTTTATCAGTCTTTGAAGGTCCAAGATCATATCATTTATATTTTAGAAATTATGGCCCAAAAAGATGAAAATTCAAGGTGGAAACTAACAAAGGGCAATATAACTAAAAAAGAAGGATGGCAGAGTTATGGTTTTTGTGCAATGTACTTCTTCATAATGTGTTGTATTAGTCTTTGAAGTTTCAAGATGATGGATTTTGAAGTTTGGAAGTTATGGTCTTTACAAAAATTCAAACTGAAAATTAACAAATGGCAATAACTCAAACAAGAGCCGTCAGAGACAGGTTATGCTCCCTGAACAAGTGCTTGTCATAAAATATATGAAATTGATAAAAATTCACTTCTTTTATCCTAAAAGGACTTGTTCATGCCCCCCCAAAAAATTGAAGTGAAAAGGCAATTACTATCTCAGAGATAGCCAACATGAATTTGTAGAGGACAATAAGCCCACTAAGTCCCCTTTAAGTCCACTTTTCCCATAAGATAATATTGCATCATTGAATTAAGTACAACAGGTGTGTAGATTGTGGCATTTTTGAATAATAAATCAAAATTCGAAATTTCATAAAATTTTGAGCAGTAATGTATTAAATATTACATAAAACCATTTTTTACATGAAGCCCCCTTTTTCTGTGACGCAGTCTGAAATTCAGAAACGGGAAGAGAGGTACTTGGGCAACATTCCAACAAGTTCAGATTTGAAATTTCATAAAGTCTTGAGCACTGATGTAGGAGGTGCTAGTGAAAAACATTTTTTTCCATGAAGTCCCCCTTTTCCGTGGTGCAGCCTCAAATTGAGAAACCCGGATAGAGGTATTTGCGCATTAATAATTCATAGATTGAAAATAACAAGGGCACATGCTGAAATTTGTAAAACAAGATATAACCATGAAGTTTCATGAAAGTTTGACAAAAAGTGAAAGAGATATTAGTAAAAATTGCAATTTTGCATTAAGGCCCCTTTTTCCTTGGCATTTTACAAGAAACCCCCTTTTTCCATGACAGAGGGTCTAATTGAAAAACACATAGATAAAGAAACAAAAGCACATGGTGTAACTTTGAAAAAACAATATAACCATGAAGTTTAATGAAAGTTTGACCAACACTGAATGAGATATTAGTAAAAATTGGAATTTTGCAAGAAACCCCTTTTTCCATGACAGAACGTCAACTTAAAAAACACCTAGATTAAAAATAGCAAGGGCACATGCTGAAACTTTCCATAAACAATATAACCATGAAGTTTCATGATATTTTGACAAAAACTGAATGAGTTATTAGTAAACAAGAGGGCCATGATGGCCCTGTATCGCTCCACTGGCTTTTTAACCTTTTACCACGCAAATTCAAGTGTTCATGACCCTGAAAAAGAGGGCCTTCAAAAACAATGAACACTGTCAGGCAGTACAAGCAGGTTAATTCATAAGCATGAAAGGTAAAATTCTTGGAAAAATAAGCTGAATGATCAAAACCTTACTCTGAATTTATAATTCAACTCGTGTGAGCATAACTATTAGCATCAAAATTAATCACACTTGAAAACAGAATATTTTCTATCAAAAAACTTAATGTCTAGCACCAATCATGTATCGATGCAGTTTGATAATCAAGGGAGGTAAATAGTACCAAACTTTATCTTTCATACAAAGAGTTATTTCCCTTGATTAATGTTTAAATTGAAGTGACTATATTTTGAAGCCCATGTTAAACTTGTGATCCCTGGATGGAGCCAATTTTGACCTCAGACCTACAATATGAAACTAGAATGTGTGGTTATAAACACGAAGATTTTTTAATCTTGCCCAATAAAAAGCCCTGTAAAACAAGTTTGCTCAATAAAAGGCCCTGTAAAATATGTGACCCATGAGACAAGTTTATAAAGCCAATATATAATTTGTGACCCCTGGGGTAGGGTCAAACTTGACCTCCAAAGTTAAAATTTGAGCCCTCTTGGTAGAGGCCCATTAGATAAAGCTACATGCAAAATTTGGTAGCCCTAGACCTTATGGCTATGTACAAGTAGATTATTAAAGTTTCCCTATATAAGGCCATGTAAAACTTGTGACCCCCTGTGATGGGGCTAAATTTGACCCCAGGGCTTTAATTTGGGCACCCTTGGTAGAAACCCCCTAGATAAAGCTACATGCAAAATTTGATAGCCCTAGCCCTTATAGCTAGGTGCGAGAAGATTTTGAAAGTTTTCCCTATATAAGCCCATGTAAAATTTATTACCCCCCGGGGTGGGGCCAAATTTGACCCATGGGCAATAAGTTGGACACCCTTGGTAGAGGTCCACTAGATAAAGTTACATGCCAAATTTGGTAGCCCTAGGCCCTATGGCTAGGTAGAAGGGGAGTTTTAAAGTTCTCCCTACATAAACCCATGTAAAACTTGTTACCCCCGGGGCGGGGCTAATTTTGACCCTAGGGCTATAATTTAGACAGTCTTGGTAGAGGTCCACTAGATAAAACAACACCCAAATTTGGTAGCCCTAGGCCCTATGCATAGGTAGAAGAGGAGTTTTAAAGTTCTCCCTAAATAAGCCCATGTAAAACTTGTGACCCACGGGACAGGGCCAATTTTGACCCCAGGGCTATAATTTGAAGAAACTTGGTAAGGTCCATTAGACAAAGCTTCATGCCAAATTTGGTAGCCCTAGGCCTTATGGTTTCAGACAAGAAGATTTTCAAACATTTTCATTTTTTTTTTTCAGTTTTGTTGCCATGGCAACCAGAGTGTTTGGAGGAATTAAATTCTTTCAAGAAATTCTGAAGAGGACCATGGCAGGATCATTTCTGTGAAGTTTCATCAAAATTGGATGGGTAGTTTCAGAGAAGAAGATGTTTAAAGAAAAAGTTAACGCACGGACGGACGGATGCACGCACGACGGACAATGGGCTATGGCATAAGCCCGCTGGCTTTTGGCCAGTGGAGCTAAAAATTGCAATTTTGCATTAAGCCCCCTTTTTCCATGACACAGGGTCAAAGTGAAAAACCAGGAAAAGAGCGTGGGCATTTTACCCTAAGGAGTTCATATATGAAGTTTCATCCAATTTGGTCCAAGGGTTGTGGAGAAACGGCTTCGGACGAACGGACGGAGGGAAGGAAGGAGGGACAGACAGACAGACGGACAGATGAAGCGGCGACTATATGCTTGCCCTTCGGGGAGCATAAAAATAAAGGTGGCAGAGTTATGATTCATGTGCAGTGCACTTCTCCATAATGGGTTCTATCAGTGTATGAAGTTCCAAGTTAATAGCTTTTATAGTTTGGAAGTTATGGCCTAGACAAAAATTCAAACTGAAAATTAACAAAGGGCAATAACTCAAAAAATAAAGGTGGCAGAGTTATGGTTCATATGCAATGCATTTCTTAAAAAGAGCGGCAAATTGCTGCAAGATACGTCCGTCTTACCCCAAGTTGTAAAGCTGGGGCATGCACCGGACAAAATTCAAGTATGAAAAACAACAAAGGGCAATAACTCAAAAATTAAGCAAGCAAGAGTTGTGATTCCTGTGCACTGCACTCCCCCTCAATGATATCTATCCACCCATGAAATTTCATAACCCAAGCTAGTATAGTTTTGGAGATATGCTCCGGACAAAAATCAAGTATGAAAAACGACAAAGGGCAACAACTCAAAAATTAAGCAAGCAAGAGTTATGATTCCTATGCATTGCACTCCCCCTCGGTGAGATCTATTCAGCCATGAAATTTCATAACCCTAGCTAGTACAGTTCTGGAGATATTCAGCGGACAAAATTCAAGTATAAAAACGGCAAAGGGCAATAACTCAAAAATTAAGCGAGCAAGAGTTATGATTCTTGTGCACTGCACTCTCCCTCGATGAGATCTATCAACCCATAAAATTTCATAACCCTAGCTAGTATAGTTTTGGAGATATGACAAAATTCAAGTATGAAAAACAACAAAGGGCAATAGCTCAAAAATTAAGCAAGCAAGAGTTATGATTCCTGTGCACTGCACTCCCCCTCAATGAGATCTATCAACCCATGAAATTTCATAACCCTAGCTAGTATAGTTTTGGAGATATGCTCCGGACAAAATTCAAGTATGAAAAACAACAAAGGGCAATAACTCAAAAATTAAGCAAGCAAGAGTTATGATTCTTGTGCACTGCACTCCCCCTCGATGAGATCTATCCACCCATGAAATTTCATAACCCTAGGTAGTATAGTTTTGGAGATATGCTCCGGACAAAATTCAAGTATGAAAAACAACAAAGGGCAATAACTCAAAAGTTAAGCGAGCAAGAGTTATGATTCCTGTGCACTGCACTCCCCCTCGATGAGATCTATCCACCCATGAAATTTCATAACCCTAGGTAGTATAGTTTTGGAGATATGCTCCGGACAAAGAACTGGACGCGGCCCGCCCGCCCGCCTGGACGCCCGCCCGGCACGGGTGATCCCATAATACGTCCCATCTTCGATGGGCATATAAAAATGGGTTCTATCAGTGTATGAAGTTCCAAGTTAATAGCTTTTATAGTTTACAGTTATGGCCTGGACAAAAATTAAAACTGAAAATTAACAAAGGGCAGTAACTCAGAAAATAAGTGGCAGAGTTATGTGCACTGCACTTCCCCATAATGTGTTCTATCAGTGTATGTAGTTTCAAGTTGATACCTTTTATAGTATGGAAGTTACAGCCTGAACAAAAATTCAAAGTGAAAAGTTGGTTATTTCAGAAATCAGGGGCAGATGATTTTAGAACGCAAACAGCGATCCAAATTCTAAGACCAAGGTGCACAACTAGACATCGTGGAGATTCATTGTGGCAGGTTTCAAATAATTCCAATGGAAACTGTAGGAGTTGCACACACAAGAAATTGCTAACTTATGGACGGACGACCCCGGGTATAACATAATACGACCCTTCGGGCGTATGAAAATTGGACATATTAATTTTTCCATAGCTACTTGTTTCTTACAGTACTTTAAATGAAAGATGGAGGAAAAAAACTCAAAGAAAATGCCCCTAAAACTTCGCTGCAATTATGGATTCTTCCTGTTGTTTTCAACAGCTCTGATCTGATTGGTCTTCTCAGTTATGTAAGACCTGAACAATTATATTTTTTCCCTCTGGCCCATCCGGCCTACATAATTTGAAAACTCCTTTCCAGACAACTACATTAACTCTTTACTTGAACGACTAATTTTTGGACCTATCCAGCTTCAAAGCACTTGCAAACAACAAAATAAACGTAACTCAAAAACTGAAATTTGTTTCCAGTAGGGTAGAAAAATTGTGCTTACCAGCATTTTCTCCTTTTCCCACAATGTTTTAAAGGCTTCTATCTCAGAGTTGTAAAAAACAATAAATACACAAAAAAGGGCTAAGACTGGCACCTATTTAGTCTTTTACCACATGACAAAATTTTAGACTGGTCCAAATAGAAAGCAGTTACAGATGGCAATTGCAATGTGGCTCAAATTGGTGCATTTTTTCTTTGATAGGGTAGGAAACATTGTGGAAAAAAGAGAAAATGCAATTATTACCAGCATTTTCTCCTTTTTCCAGAATGTTCTCCAAAGACCTCTTTTCTGGGTTGTTAAAAGGCATTGAGTGGCAAGGGGTTAATACTTTACTAGAAGACAAACCTTTAGACCAGTCAAAATTGAAAGCATTTGTAGATATAGATAGGTAAATTCATGTTTTTGAGGTTGTTGATATTCGCAGAGGCCTGAAAAATGCTTACTGCCTGAGTGAAGCAAGAGGGTGTTTAACTCATTACCACACAAGAAAATTTTGGACTGGTCCAAATTCAAAGCATTTGCAGACAACAAAATAAAGGTGACTGAAAAATAGAAATTTGTTCTGGAAAGGGTAGAAAACACTGTGGGAAAAGGAGAAAATGCTGGTTACCAGCATTTTCTCCTTTTCCCACAGTGTTTTCAAAAGGCTTCTTTCTCAGGGGCGTCAAAGGTAGGGATTGAGTGGTAATGGGTTAAGTAATTTGAGGGCCTCTGTGAATGTTAATGACCGAAAAAAACCGTGAATTAATGCTATTATTGCATAAAGTAAAGGTATTTTTACAGTAATATGCAAAGATAGCAAAAATATTTCCATAGAAATGCAAGTAAGCAAACTTCAAATGTACTGTACCTAAATTGGTCAAAACCAGAAGTGAAGGGCTGTTAGTCCCATATGCCACTTTTGACTCTCTCGGTGCATTATTAGTTTAAATCTGATGAATTTTTAATACAAAGTGGACAGCTTACATGGGATAAACTTGCAGACGTTTGGATGACTACAACTAGAGTGAATGAGTGGATATGAATTTCTGTAACTGAAAGATGTCATACTAGGGTTCTATCTACATCAAGTGAGGGAACTGACCTTTTCGTAAATGTGAGTTTGGCATGCCCCCCCTTAGTAACACGGTATATCGGATGTCAAGTCTGACAATCTTTTTTTTAATCTTAATTGATTGGTAACATGTCATTAGCTGTTTTGATAATTAAATAGACATGATCAAGTCATTGCATGTCTATAACAAATTGTGTCAGACTTTTTTGTTTACATGACGCCCAATGCTGGTTTTTCATTGGCCGATAAGACTTTGAAAGACTTGTCAATCAAAATCGGCAGAAAGGTCCTGAATTACCAATCATATTAAAAAGTGGGTGGGATGTAGCTGATTTAGAGTACATTTCATGGGTGATTTTTTGTTCAGATCTCCATTAAACCGAGATCCTGTGCAAAATTTTGTTTGAGGTCTACTTATATCATCAAAGACAATGTATGCCACGAAAAGGGTCTAATATGGTACAAGTTCCTACAGTTTGATGATCTGAGTCTAGGTAAAATCTGACAAGGACAAACATTTGTGGTGAAGGGTTAAGGCATCTGCAGATGACAAAATACATACAGATCAAATAGTAGAAAAGGCTTTGGAAAAAGGAGAAAATGTTGCTGTTCCTTGTTCTGTCCACTTAGCTCTTTACCACACAGCAAAATTTTAGACCTATCCAAATTGAAAGCATTTGCAAAAGACCATTTCAAAGTGGCTCAAATGGTGCTAGTTTGCTTTGATAGGGTAGAAAACTTTGTGGGAACAGGAGAAAATGCTGGTTACCAGGTTCCTTAGGGGAGTTAAAGGTGGCCCTTCAGATTTTGGGACAAAAATTTTACAAAAATGCAAAGAAATCATCCTTATACTCCCATAGCCTTTTAATTTGCCTTCAAAAACCCCAGAGGTCAAAAACCATCCGATAACACAAGAGAGATTTTTTATGGACCAGTATGACACCAATGGGAGATACGTTCTATTTTTTGATTATCAATTCTCTCATTTAAATACAGGAAAACACAGACAAAGATTCAAACATCCGTCGAAGAAGACATTATGGAAAAATAATTTTTACATGTTTGTTATATAATGGAATTTAAGTGTTATCAGTCACATGCCAGTCATTTGACATTTCCACAATGCTTTATTGGTTTTTGACGCGAAATCTAAAAATAGCTTAAGAGGCTACGTAGCCTTTTAAGGGAATACCACCAGAAAAAAAAAATTCTTTTTTGTAATTTTATGATTCTTAATTATTGATGATTTGTATTGTTTTTCATATTAATTTCAATGATATATATATTTTTTTAATTTGGTGTGATGTGAAAATTCTAAATACCCACCTTTAAAAGTTGTCATTGTGTGGTAAAAGGTTAATATGATATTTCAAAAGCCTTCATCTACAAGTTTGTCCTTATACAAATAAGCCCATTTGTGGTTATCTCCTCATAAAACCTATTTCTTTAGTTTTGTTTTTAAAAACTCGAGTCTCATCCAACCCCTAGGCCCCTCAATAAATAATGGGGATATTTTCTACCCCTAAATATATGAAGGGGATGTTTTCTATCTCTAAACTGCAACTTAACCTTTTAATAAACAATCCTGTGTTTTAACTATTTACCAAATGACAAAATTTTAGACAGGTTTAAAATTAACCCATTACCACACAATCCCTACTTTTGACGCCCCAAAGAAAGAAGCCTTTGGAAAACATTGTGGGAAAAGGAGAAAATGCTGGTCACCAGCATTTTCTCCTTTTCCCACAATGTTTTCTACTCTTTACAAAACAACTTTCAAATTTTCAGTCACTTTTAGTTTGTCATCTGCGAATGCTTTCAATTTGGACCGTTTTAAAATTTTGTCGTTTGGTAAAGAGTTAAAGCACTTGCAGACGACAAAATAAATGTAGCCCAAAAATTGAAATTTGTTTCAAGCAAAGCAGAAAACATTGTGGGAAAAGGAGAAAATGCTGGTTACCAGCATTTTCTCCTTTTCCCACAATTTTTTCAAAAGGCTTCTGTCACAGGGTCATAAAAACCAGTGATTGTTTGGTACAGGGTTAAAGACTCGATGGAAGACGGCTTTGAAAACATTTTGTGAAAAGACACCAAGAATTCCATATTTTCCTAGTGATTTTTATCGTTTCAGAGATAAACTGGATAATTTTAGCTTTTTTCAATGTCCTCCGCATAGGTTTGAATTTAGACAAGTCCAAAAGCTGAAGTTGCCATTTAAGTAAAGGACAGTTTGCCCAGACTATTCCACAAAATAATGGACAGTGCAGATGCAAACCCAGGCTGAAACTTGTGCACTGTATGAAATCAATATACAGTATCTACCAGCAACTGAATTTAACCCTTTATCAAACGAGATAATTTTAGACTTGTCAGAATTGCTAGTGCTTGCTGACAATGATGGAAAGGTTGCTCAAATGGGGGAGTTTGTCATTTAGTTTAAAGGTGGGTATTTAGAATTTTCACATCACGCCAAATTAAAAATTATATAATTATGTCACTGAAATTTATATGAAAAAACAATACAAGCCATCAGTAATTAAGAATCATAAAATTACAAAAAAAGATTTTTTGGTGGTATTCCCTTAAAAGGCTACGTAGCCTCTTAAGCTATTTTTATATTTCCCGCCAAAATCAATAAAGCATTGTGGGAATGTTAAGTGACTTGCACGGAACTTATGACTATTAAATTCCATAACATAACAAACATTTAATTATTTTCATAGTCTCTAGAACTTCGGATGCTATGTTTGAAGCTTCGTCTGTATATTTCCGGTATGTAAATGAGCGAGTTGCTCATGTAAAAATAGACCGTGTTTCCCTTCAGTGTCAACCTGGGCTGTAGTAAATCTCTAATTTATCTAGTTATCGGATGGTTTTCGACTACTGTGGTTTACTGAATGAAAATTATAAGGCTTTGGGACTACAAGGATGATTTCTTTGTATTTTTTGTAAAATTTTGTCCCAAAATCTGAAGGGCCACCTTTAAGGTAAGACCTGTGTAATGGAAAACAGCTATTTCCACTATAATATCATCCTGCAAAATTAGCTATAATTAAAAATGAGTATTATTGAACTACTTTAACAGTTCATTTTTTCCATTTTTTTCTTCTTTGGATGAATAATCATTTATAAATCTAAAACCACTATATACTAAATTCAAAAAGAGATACTAATTACCTCCCTTTTCAGTAAACTAACAAAAGTATCAAAAAATAATTTCAAGATAGACATACACGGAATTTAGAAATGTGCAAAAATATTATTTCTGCATAAATCCTTATTTATCCTTATTTATCAACTAATTAGAATTTTCACCTGAAGTGCATTACACAGGTCTTACCTTAAACATATTTATTTCAATTAAGAAACAGGTCCTTACAAATTATACTAATGAAAATACATCTGTCCAGTACAACCCAATGTGTGGGCCAGTGAACATCCCAAAGTAGACACCCGCTCCCGGGTATCAAACTTGGGACCTCTAGGTTACGAGGCCAACACTCTACCTCACGACCACCAACACCACATTTGAGTCTTTCATTTGATAGACTAGAAAACGTTGTAGGAAAAGGATAAAATGCTGGTTTCCAGCATTTTCTCATAAGTTTACCAAAGCCTTCTTCAAGGGACAAAACCCCAGATTGTGAGATAAAGGACCAACCTTAAAGCTTTGAGAATTAATTTGCAATTTCAGCTTCGTTAAAATCCAGACACGCAATGTGAAATTATATAACGGCCTAATGTGTGACAAGTTGTAGAATTTTTTCTGCTTTCACACAGAAATAATGATGATTATGTCATCATAAAATTTGTAACTGCAGGTCTATTTCAAGATTCATTTAAGCTATTTGAGACTGGACCCATGGGTTATTATAACACGTAATTTTCTCCTTTACCACACAATTCCTGAGAATGAAGCCTCCTGAAAACAATGAGGTAAACGGAGAAAATGCTGGTAACCAGCATTTACTCCTTTTACCACAATGCTTTCTTCTCTTCCCAAAACAATTTCAAATATTCAGTCACTTTTTTTTGGTCATCTGCAAATGCTTTCAATTTGGACCAGTCTAAGATTTTGTCATTTGCTAAAGAGTTAACGTTTTACCGAAGACAGAACAGAAAACATTGTGGGAAAAGGAGGAAGCATAACCAGACTCTTTTCCCTTCCTCACAATAATTCTTCCTATTTCAAAGGAAAGAAATCATCTTTTGAGCTACACTAAATTGTCGTCCTCAAATGCTTCTAACTTGGACAAGTCCAAATTTGTGTCATGTGGTATAGAATTAATTCCTTACCAGATGGCACAAGTTGACTTTTCCAAAACAACAGCATTTTCAAGTGCCAATTTAACATACAAGGGGATATCAAAAATAGTTTGAGCATCACATAGAAAGAGCTAGATACCCGAATTCAAACTTTTTTTTTTTTCAACAGGGTCCCATACTAAAGTATATTTTACCTACTGAAGCATGTGTGACAATCCATCAAGGACAAATAGTGCGGAAAAATCCCTCTTGGGGGCTATGCTTCACCAGGTCAACGCACCAGTCTACACCAGCCAAGTTGCAATGAAAGCTGTGTGCAATTGTGGCCACAAACTCCTCCCTCATCTACCCTATTCTCCCCTCCCTCATCTACCCTATTCTCCAGACCCAGCCTCCAGCAACTTCCATATCTTTTCTCTGCTGAAAAATATCTTCGGGACCGGAGGTTTGATGATGATTTGACTGCTGCTGTAGAGGCCTGGTTAGGGGGGCCAAGATGTTGACTTCTACCGATCGGGTATCAATGTCTGGCAAAAAACTAGTGTGTGGAGCTGTAAAGGGTCTATGTTGAAAAAGAAAACAGCTTAAATCCGCATATCTGGCTCTTTCTATGTGAGACTCAAAACTTTTTAATATCCACTTGTCGCCTGAATATTGGAATTTGCATTTAGCTGTTACATAAGGAGAAAATGCTAGCTACCCGTACTTTCAAAATTTTGTCATCTTTCAAAGATACAAGGATTTTAAAACATATGAGTTATGCTCTCTGTTAAAAGTTTTGATGGAAAATGGCAAAAAATTTACATCTATTGAGCACTGAAGTACCCAGTCAGAAAAGTGACTAAGTACATGAGTACCAATGTACGTGCGTAATTCCAGCCTTAACCCATTACCACACAGTCCCTACTTTTGGCAACCCTGAGAAAGAAGCCTCTAGAAAACATTGTGGGAAAAGAAGAAAATGCTAGTAACCAGCATTTTTTCCTTTTCCCACAATGTTTTCTACACTTCACAACACAAATTTCAAATTTTCAGTCACTTTTATTTTGTTGTCTTTAAATGCTTTCAATTTAGACAAGCAGAAAATTTTGTCGTTTGGTAATAAGTTAATTCAATCACATTTTTTCTTCTAAATTAGAGACAGAAACCTGAAAATGATATGTTACATCAATACATGTGTCAAAAACAAGATCCTTGGCCCAAAAATACATCTTCTACTGGAAATTTATCTCGGTTAAATTACGCAACCGGCTATAGAATTTTTTCTTTCCTTTTCTCCTTATGAAACAATCCTTTGCTTTAATGACCCAAAATAAAAAGCTTTTTGAAAATATTTTAGGAAAAGGAGAAAATGCTGGTAACCAGCATTTTTCTCCTTTTCCCACAATGTTTTCTCTTCTATCAAAGACAAAACTCACCATTTCAAAGGACTTGATTTGTGATCTGCAAATGCTTTCAATTTGGAACAGTCTAAAATTCTGTTTGGTAAAGAGTTGAAAGACAAATTCCACCATCTGTGTCACATTTAATTTGTCCTCAGCAAATTCTTTCAATCTGCACAAGAATAAAATGTTTTTGTTCAGTAAATAATGAGAGATATTGTGTAAATTATATTACAGTTCAAGTCCTTTATAGTCTGATCTTGATCTACCACTTCAACTCTTTACCACACGAGAAAATTTTAGACTGGTCCAAATTGAAAGCATTTGCAGACGACAAAATAAAGGTTACTGAAAAATTGAAATTTGTTTTGGGAAGGGTAGAAAACACTGTGGGAAAAGGAGAAAATGCTGGTTACCAGCATTTTCTCCTTTTCCCAGTGTTTTCAAAAGGCTTCTTTCTCAGGGACATCAAAAGTAGGGATTGTGTGGTAATGGGTTAAAAAACAGAACTACAATTGTGTGGCATTCTGGCATAAAGGGTTTAAAACCCCAGTAAAGTCCAAAATTTTCACTGTTTTATAACTTAAAAATATATCGGATAATCCATCATATCCGACAGTTATATAAGATTTAATAAAGCTCAAACGTTTCAGTTACTGCATTGGTTGCCATGATATATGTGTTTAAAAAGTGCATGGAGAAGCCCATAGGTTTCAGGGACGCCACTGACGCCTTACCCACAGCCTCAAGGTTACGAATCCAACACTTTACCACTTTACTGAGCCTTGCAGGACTGCTTTTAAAATGTATAGGTAATTATGATTATGGTTAGTACAGATAACTGTCCCCAAAGGCGATGTTACTTTTCGACTGGTCGCCTCTGGGTACAGAGACAATCCAGACAAAATCAATTGAAAGTTCCACACAGATTTTGGGCGCAAGTTTGAACTCTTATAATTTCCTAAATAGAGCACAAAACTAGGATTTAAATATACCTGTGGCTTGCGTATTCAATATTCTTTCGTTTGAAATACAAATATTTTCAATTCAAACGCTGATCGTGAGAAAATACTGTGCATTTCATCAGTGACCCGAGCTGTTTACGTTCCTGAAAACATTCAAAATGGCCGCCACGCACGATAAATTTCGTCCGTGATTTTTCCGAGATAAACATGTTGTAAACGACTTCTGCTGGCTTTTTATGTAATGAATGGTTTAGCAATTTGTTTTTGGTCATGCTTATAGTACTAAAATTTAATTGCATTTCATTGCAATACAGATAAAACCGACGAAACAGAAAGTAGGTATAGCGCTCTACATTTGCTACCGGAAAATTAATGATGGACTTGAGACGGTACGGTGTACAGTAAATATCCAAATATGAAAAAGATCACAGGGGCGTCTCATTATTGACAATGGAGTATGGTAGGCTCTATCATAACCACAGATTCATCTATCAAACAACATTGTTTAAGGTCATGAAATAAAACTTCCAAAATAGAGCTGAAGGTTTAAATGGCGTGCTCTTTTCTCATTACAAGACAACTAAGGAATCTTATCACAGCAAAAAATCCACTGCAATAAAAGTTTCACAAAGCAGAGATTTACATGCAACTAAGAGTCATGAACATTTAACAGAGCTCCAGATAGAGGGAGTGATTTTGATTCAAACTTGAAAATATTAATTATTCTATGCTAAACCCTATGTTATGGGTACTCATTAGAATTGTCTTGATCAGACGATTCTAATGAGTACCCACAACATAGAGTTTGAAGGACAAATTATGGATTTACAATACCTTTACGACATCTTATCTGGAGCTCTGAATTTGAAGAAGAGTTAGTGTATACAAGTATGCTCTTCCTCAGTCTTGCAGACAAGAGTTTGTCAAAGGCAACAGCTCATGGTCGTAACTCTTTATCAAACGACAAAATTATAGACTGGTCCAAATTAAAAGCATTTGCAGACAATAACATAATTGTGATTGTAAAATAGAAATTTTGTTTGCAAAGGGTAGAAAGCATTGTGGTAAAATAAGAAAATGCTGGTTACCAGCATTTTCTCCTTTTCCCGCAATGTTTTCAAAAGGCTTCCTTCTCAGGGTCATGAAAAGTTGGAATTGTGCGGTAAAGAGTTAACAGGTTCTCAAATGTGTTCCAACAAGTTCAGATTTGAAATTTCATGAACTTTTGAGCTCTAATGGTAGGAGATATTAGAGTAAAACAATTTTTTACATGAAGCCTGTAATTCAGAAACTAAGAGAGGTACCTGGGTAACGTTCCAATGAGTTCAGATTTTAAATTTCATAAAGTTTTGAGAACTGATGTAGGAGATAATAGTGAAAAACATTTTTTTACATGAAGCCCCCTTTTCCTGTGATGCAGCCTCATATTGAGAAACAGGGAAAAAGATATTTGCGCATTATTCCAAGGAGTTCAGATACAAAGTTTCATAAAATTTGGTCCAGGGGTTGAGGAGAAATGGCTTTGGACTGACGGGCTGACAGGCGAATGGACGTACGCACAGCACGGCGACTATATGCTCCCCCAAAATGTTTCAGGAAGCACAATAAAAAGTTGTATTTGTACAAAAATTGATTATTCCTTTACTAAACAACCATGTACTTTAATTTCCTTGAGGAAGAAGAAAACTTTCGAAAAGAATGTGTGAAGAGAAGAAAATGTCCACAACCAGCATTTTTTCCTTTACCAACAATGTTTTCTGACTTTCCACTCAAAAATCCATTATTTCAGTCAAATCTTATTTGTTGTCTGCAAATGGTTTGAATTTTCAAAGCATTTGCTGACCACAAAATGTCATAATGTGCCTTCCTTTAGCATGCAAACAGATCAAATTTCTACAGAAGGAGATGCTTCATCAAATCAAGTTCATTCTCTAAATCCTTTGATCTTAACCTAACAGAGATTTTCAGCCAAGAATTAAGGCCCAAAGAATTGAAATTTCCAGGTTGCTCTTGTGTCCACAATGCCTCAGCAAAGTGGACCGTGTAGATCAAAAATACATCTTTTTGCAATCTGATCTTGATCTATACTGGCCACAAAGGCACTTTGTGAATGGTCCTAAACCATAGATTCTAGAGGTACAGAGCAGACAAGTTTCAAGAGCATATGACCAGCGACCCCCAGTTGTGACTTTGACCAATTTGGAGCCTGATGACTGAAATTCAGCCAGATAGCTTAATACATGTATTTGGATTTAAAACAATTTTTAGAAAAGGCTGAAGCCTATGGCTCCACATCTTTGCAAGGCAAGGCTGACGATTCACTACGCTACTCTAGCCTTGGCGGATCAAGCTTGATTTTTATATTCACACAATATGCTTTTTCATTGGATGCAGCCAGCTCTACCTGCAACGAATGAAATCACTCGTAGCATTTCATCTTCGATAAAAATAGAACAAGGTCTCTACCTTTCGAGTAGAAGGTAAACATGGAAACCCAAGTGGATATCTGCTTATTGCTTCACATGTATTCGTAAGCGGTTTGTAAAACGATATTTCATTTGCTTTTAGAAATATGATTAAAAGGGAGCTAATAACCAGCATCCAATAGAGGGTGCATCGCAGGAATCTCAAAATCGGGCTCAATCAGCCAAGGTAAGATCCATGTTGTGATCATAACCTTGGCTTGCGAAGATGATAGCTCCAGCATGCAATAATTTATACTGAGTGTTCAAGGGTGAAAGCAATAATGAAAACAGAAAGAACGGTGAAGCACACATTTGCTACAAACACTCTAACAACATTAAGGAATATTATTTTTGATGGGCAAAGTTTCTTTATAGTGTAATAAAATGCATGTATACAAATTTTTACCTCAACTAAACTAGAGCTGTCACTCAATGTGACTTAATACCCCCGCCAGGGCTTTGACAGAGACAGGCAATATAACAAAATTTTTTCTAAGTTCAAGGGGAGATTACCCTATAATCAGAGAAAGTAGGTGATTGAAAACTGTGTCCAGTATACCCCCAAAAAATTTGTTTTGTGGGGTTATAAAAATGTAAAGTTAAACGGGAGAAAATACCTCAACCAGGTACAGTTGACACTTGAATATTGCATCTTGCAAACTTTCAATACATGATTAATATATGTGCAAACTTTCAATACAATATATTGAAGGAAAACCGTAGGAGGAATTTGCAACACAAAACTACAAGTATTTTATGGACAGATAGATGTTGAGGAAAAAAAAAGTGTCATGTTCAAGGGTGAATAATTCCTCAACCAGGAGGAGCTAACACTTGAAAATTGTGCCTTAAAAAACTTCAATATATGATCAATATACATGCAAAGTTCAATACAATTGAAGGAAAACTGTACGAGGAATATGCAACACAAAATTACAAGTATTTTAAAGACAGATGGATGACAAGGAAAAGGAAAAAAAAATGTGTAAAGTTCAAGGGGAAATAATTCCTCAACCAGGAGGAGCTGACACTTGAAAATCATGTCTTGCAAAACTTCAATATAATGATCAATATATGTGCAACGTTTCAATACAATTGAACAAAAACTAGGAGTTTGTGACACAAAATTACTAGTATTTTAGAGACAAATACCGTGTTTTGGTGTGTATAACACGCACATTTTTTCAGCTCTAAATAATTTCAAAGTAGGGACTGTGTGTTATACAATACAATAGGCAAAACCATGTTTTTCTCCTCCTTGAAAATCGATCGTATAAAGTGGGTGGGGGAGGGGGTTAGGTACAAAACGGCAAAGTTCTCTCGCCACAGCCTAAACTTTCGTCATTTCAACTTTTACCCATTTAAAAAAAAAATTATGTTTTAATTTTGTTAAAATGTAATTGTATATTCTAAATTTGTGGATTAGGATTCGTAATTTCCCGATTCTATCTGCCATTTTGGCAATGGCGAACGTACCCCGGAATGATAAATAATGATTTACTGTTATCGTCTGATTCGTCTCATATTTTTTTATTCTTTGTTGATAGCTAAAATTGAACCATGATAAAAGAGTAAAATAATGATTCAGAAAGAAATGAATGATTTAAAAATATATATATTTATAGCTACTTTTTACAAAAACCGTGATTTACATCATATAGATCTAGATCTATGTTTATTTCACACCTGTCACATTTGTCGATCAAGTGAGAAAAAAGGAGATTAACTACGATATGCTCGTCAGTTCAATGTGTGAATTTCCAACATGTCATAAGCTGGTATGTTTTTATAATCCCCCGAGTACACATCGAATCATTACCATTTCCACTTTGATTAAAAATGGTTATTTCCCTTTGATAAAGTATCGCCATTTACAATTTTTCAAGACGGCGATCTAAGCTTAACATACTATGATATTTTGGTCAATTTATGATGCCTGTTGTACAACTGAACAACCTTTTCCCCTCGGATCTGATGCTGAAAAAGGCCTGCGTGTTATACATGCCTGCGTGGTATACACAGCGTTTTACGGTAGATGTTGAGAAAAAAAAAAATGTGAAGGTCAAGGGGAGATAATTCCTCAACCAGGAGGAGCTGACACTTGAAAATTGTGTTTTGCAAAACTTCAATATACGATCAATATAATCATGTGCAAAGTTTCATTACAATTGAATAAAAAATGTAGGAGGAGTCTGCGACACAACATTGGTAGTATTTTGTACACAGGCCGAAACAAAGACGGATAGACAGACAGGCTGATTCCAGTATACCCCCTGAAAACATTAGTTTTGCGGGGGTATAAAGATAGTTTTTTTCTTTGATAATCTGGCACTCAGACTTTTAAATAGCATCATGACAGTGGAGAAATTGAATGTACAGTCTTGCCTGTATTTAGAGCAAGCACTGAAAGTAATTGTGCATGCTAGAGACAGGTGCTTGCTTGATGCAGGTAGATTTCCACATTCATTTCTAGAACTCTGCATATCATTGTTAACTTCAGTTGCCTGGCTTATCAAAGAGGTTGGTTATTCAGTATTCATAATACATATCTTCACAAGTAACAATGCTTTTAAGGTCTGGTGATACATGCATAATGCCATGTAAATTTGCCTCATCAAAAATAGCAGCTCAAACACATTTAGACCTACACTATCCACAGAAAAGTACATGCCCTGTAAGATTCAAGATAATATAATAAATATCAATTTGCTCAACAGCCCAGAAAATGTTCCTTTTATTACAATTTTTGTATTCCAAAAACAAAAGTGGATGTGAACATCATGCATATTCATGTATTTTCTGGCTAATTGACTGAATGGTGTTTTATGCCACTTTCAACATTTCAGTTATATCACTACAAAAGCTTGCATATTCATGCATTTCTATGGTTTCACCAATACTAGGTTAGGGCTCTGAAGTGTCTTGCCCAAGGACACTCCCCATAAGACCAAGAAGATCTAGTGAGGATCAAATCCTGGGCCTCCAGGTCACAAGTCCCACACCTTACCACTGAGCCACACAGGATCCCCCAGAAAATGCGGGTAACCTTTCAAAAATGTTAAAAAAAATATTGTTTCATTTTGAATGTCATTTGCAAACACTTTCAGTTTGGAGTCTATGATAAATAGTTCACACAAAATGAGAGAAAAATAGTTCACAGCGCTTAAAGGTGGGTATTTAGAATTTTTACATCACTCCAAATTAAAACATATATACATGTATATCATTAAAATTTATATGAAACAAGAGGGCCAAGATGGCCCTGGATCGCTCACCTGAGTTTTGAGATGACCATAGCCTATATTTTTTTTTTTGAGGTATTGAAACATTGGAACCAAATTTATAATTTTGCTAAGCAATTTTCAAAAGGTCACCTGTAAAATTCATTTCCAAATCTGACCATCAGTTTCAAAAAGAAGAATTTTTAAGAATTCTTCATTTCTGTATAAGAGCAAGTATTCCCCCATCCACGAGAGCCATGTTTCTTGATGGATCAAAATTTACGAACAAGTTTTGAAAAGGGTCACCCAAGGAACATTTCCGAATATTTCTTTTAAAATCTGACCAGGGGTTTCAGAGAAAGAGAATTTTCAAGAATATCATCATGTCCATATAGTGCAAGTAGCTCCCATTCACAAGAGCAAGGATCACCCAAGGAACATTTCTGTCAAATTATTTTAAAATCTGACTAGGGGTTTCAGAGAAAAAGAATTTTCAAGAATTTCTTCATTTCCATATAGTGCAAGTAGCCCCCATTCACCAGAGCCATGTTTCTTCATGGATCAAAATTTTGTGAACAGTTTTTGAAAAGGGTCACCCAAGGATCATCACTGTGAAATCATTTTAAAATCTGTCCAACCGTTTCAGAGAAGAAGAATTTTTAAAAATTTCTTTATTTCCCTATAGTGCAAGTAGCCCCCATTCACCAGAGCCATGTTTCTTGACAGATTAAAATTTTGTGAACACTTTTTGAAAAGGGTCACCCAAGGAATATCCCAGAGAAATTATTTCAAAATCTGACCAGTGGTTTCAGAGAAGAAAAAATTTTAAGAATTTCCTCATTTCCCAATAGTGCAAGAAGCCCCCATTCACCAGAGCCATGTTTCTTGACTGATCAAAATTTCGCGAACAATTTTTGAAAAGGGTCACCCAAGGAACATCTCTGTGAAATTATTTCAAAATCTGACCAGCGGTTTTGGAGAAGAAGATTTTTTAAGAATTCCTTCATTTCTATATAGTGCAAGTAGCCCCCGTTCACCAGAGCCACATTTTTTGACGGATCAAAATTTCACGAACAATTTTTGAAAAGGGTCACCCAAGGAACATATCTGTGAAATTATTTCAAAATCCAACCAGCAGTTTCTGAGGAGAAGATTTTTTAAGAATTCCTTCATTTCTGTATAGTGCAAGTAGCCCCCATTCACCAGAGCCACAATTTTTGACGGATCAAAATTTCATGAACAATTTTTGAAAAGGGTCACCCAAGGAACATATCTGTGAAATTATTTCAAAATCCGACCAGCGGTTTCAGAGGAGAAGATTTTTAAAGAATTTGCTAAAAAATTCCATTTCGTTGCCATGGCAACCAGAGTTTTTGACGGAATCAAATTCTGTGAACAATTTTTAAAGAGGGCCTCCCAAGGAACATTCCTGCCAAGTTTGGTCCAAATTGGCCGAGCGGTTTAGGAGGAGTTGATGTTTAAAGAATTGTTGACGACGCACGACGGACGACGCACGACGGACGACGGACACCCAGTGACCCTAAAAGCTCCCCTTGAGCACGTTGTGCTCAGGTGAGCTAAAAACAATACAAATCATCAATAATTAAGAATCATAAAATTATTAAAAAAATTTTTTTTTAAATATTGTATTGCCCTAAAAGGCTACGTAGTCTCTTAACCCATTACCACACAATCCCTACTTTTGACGCCCCTGAGAAAGAAGCCTTTTGAAAACACTATGGGAAAAGGAGAAAATGCTGGTAACCAGCATTTTCTCCTTTTCCCACAGTGTTTTCTAACCTTCCTAGAACAAATTTCAATTTTTCAGTCACCTTTATTTTTTCGTCTGCAAATGCTTTCAATTTGGATGAGTCTAAATTTTTCTCATGTGGTAATGGGTTAAGCTATTTTCGCGCCAAAAATCAATAGAGCATTGTGGGAATGTCGAGTGACTGGCACGTGACTAATAACGCTTAAATTCCATTACATAACAAACATGTAATAATAATTTTCCATAATGTCTTCTTCGGACAGATGTTTGAAACTTTGTCTGTGTTTTCCTGTATTTAAATGAGAGAACTGATAATCTAAAAATAGAATGTGTCTCCCGTTGGTGTCAACCTGGTGCGTAATAAATCTCTAATTTCTTGGTTATCGGATGGTTTTCGACTACTGGGGTTTTATGTATGCAAATTAAAAGGCTGTGGGAGTATAAGGATGTTTTTTTGCATTTTTGTAAAAGTTTCGTCCCAAAACCTTTAAAGGAGAACCATCAGAAAGCAATATGCACCTGAAAACATTTAAATTATGTCATAATATTTTGATCTCAATTCATCTTAAGAAATTCAGACTCTGACCTTAACTTACTGTGATAGTACTTTCTCTAGCATAATTGGCGGTTATCAGCGTTTTCTCCTTTTCTCACAATGTTTTCAAAAGCTTTCCTTCCTGGGTTGTCAAAAGTCAGAATTGTGTGGTAAAGGTTTAATGAGCATGTTTTTGCATAAACTGACCTGAAATTCATAAAATATCAGCATGTAGGCTTTCAATGTTAAATTTTATTAAACTAGTCTTGCAAAAATGTAGTTTTTGCCTATTGACCCTTTCCCAAACAACAAATTTTAGACTCTTCCAAACTTAAAGAGTTTGCAGACGACACTTTCAAATTTGATAAAAATGGCAGAAAGTTCTCCAAATGGGTAGAAAACACTGTGGGAAAAGGAGAAATTGCTCATTACAAGCAATTTCTCCTTTTCCCACAGTGTTTTCAAAGACTTTTACTGCAGACACATAAAAACCAGGGCTTCTTTGGGAAAGAGTTAACGGCTTAACTCAGTTACATTTTTCCAGACTCCTTTATTTTCCATAATATTTTTGGAGCCATTCTGGGATCATTAAAACTGCTAATTTGGGTAAAGAAGAATTATGTAACTATAATTTACAAAAAGTATAAACCTAGCTCAGCTTGCCCAGATTGCACAAGCAGACCCGCATTAATAGTTTTCGCTATAGGTCAATCTTCTGCATGCCAAAGGACCAGTCTACCTCAGCATTCAGTTGCTTGTTAGCCAAAATAAATATTATGAATTCATCATTATGTGATGAACTGCTTAGCATAATTCATCATGGAAATACAATAACTACAATAACCCCCCCCCCTTTTGTGAAAGCACCACTTATATATTTAGTCACAAGGTTGAAAAGATAATTATCAAAAAATAAAAGAAAGTAACAGGCAAAACAGAATTTTCATCTACAAATAAAATGAACATTGTTACAAATGAAGAAAATTCTCATTGTATACTCCATCTCCATTTGCCATGATGCTCAACTCTGTACCAAATTGAGGGATTGGCCCAAAACTATTGTAAGTACCTATTTATTAATAGACACTTGCAATAGTTTTGCACTACCCCCTTGAAATGGCAAATTTAGATTGGTCCTGTCTGAAAGCATTTGAAGATAATAATTTATAGTATGAGATGCGGTTGAAGTGACGGAATTTGTATTAGACAGGGTAAGAGACATTGTGGGAAAAGGAGAGAATGCTGGTTATCAGCATTCTCTCCTTTTCCAACAATGTCTTCAAAAGTATTCTTTTTCAGGGCTGTTAAAACTCCAGAATGTGTTAAGTAGGTTTAAAAAGAGTTCTATAGAAAAGGTTTGTCACAAGGGTCATTAAGTTCAGTCTGTTTCATATCAATGTCTTTGCAACTCCTTTAACTCTTTACCAAACGACAAAAATCATAGACTTGTCTAAATTGACAGCATTTACAGAGGACAAAATAAACGTAACTAAAATATTGAAATTTGTTTTCAGCAGGGTAGAAAACATTGTGGGAAAAGGAGAAAATGCTGGTTACCAGCATTTTCTCCTTTTCCCACAATGTTTTCCAGAAGCTTCTTTCTCAGGGTCGTTAAAAGTCGGGATTGTGTGGTACAGAGTTAATATTGTTTCTTCTTTATGTCTTTGAACACAAAATAAACATCACTGACATTTTCAGTGGTATGTAAACACCAAAATAATTACATTTTCAAGGCTGTCTTTTCCAAGAATTGTGTACAATACAGATAAAAAGATTAAAGATCAAGCTGCATTTTCTGTGCAGTCTGATCCTGATCTACACTGTCCACAAATGCAATTGTACATGTGAAAGACATTTTCAAAGGTAATCATCTCAGACTTGTTGATACTGAAAGACTTTGCAGACAACAAATAAAATGTTGCTTAAATACTGAAGATCATCTATGAATGGGAAGAAAACATAGAGTGAAAAGGATAAAGTGCCAATCCCAATATTGTCTTTTTCTTTTCCCACAATGTGTTCAAAAGCCTTTTTCCTCAGAACTGTTTAGGTAAGAGCAAAGTATCTTTTTCCCTGCCCACTCCTGTCTACCACACTGTATCCCCTGAGATCTCAGGTGCGCCAATAACTAGTGAATTGATAAAAAAATCTTTATCAATTCCTATCAGAATATTCATACATCTTGTTTTTACACTTTCAGTCTGATGTTGATCTGCATGGGTCACACAAGCAAATATAGTTGTAAAATGCACTGTTTCAGGTAAGATGTTGTCTTCCTTCCCACTATTGTCTACCACATGATTGTGTCCCCTAGATCTCAGGTGTACCAGAAACACTGACTTGATGAATAAGCCTTATCAGCTACTAACAGGATGGTCATACTGCATAGTGCTTGTTTTTCAATACATAAGTCTTTCAGCTTAATCCTTTACCAAACAATCTTTGGTTTTTCCAACCCTGAGACCGAAGCCTTAAGAAAAAACATTGTGGGAAAAGGAGAACATGCTGGTTAACAGCATTTTCTCCTTTTCCCACAATGTTTTTAACCCTGCTGTAAACAAATTTCATTTTTTGAGTTACATTTATTTTGACATCTGCAAGTGCTTTCAATGTGGACTAGTCTAAAATTTTGTCATTTGGTAAGGAGTTAAACTTAATCATCCCTTTACTCACATTTGAAAAAGTAGGTGGCAAAATCAGCTCACATTAATGCACATGTTGTCACAAATAAAACATCTCATGATGCACAGTTTTTTTTCCTTTTGCGCCACCTTTTCGCATGTAATGACTATATGGCCTACGTATACAATATGTGAAAAGGGCCATTTGGACATTGGCGTAATGTTGTCTTTTCACATCGGCCTGCCCTGCGCGAATCCCCACAGGCTAAATCTTGGACAGCAATTTACAACTACATTAAATTTTGTCCTACTGTAGACTTGTGTGAAATACACCCATAATCGGAAACAGCCATCTCGGTTGGTTGGTTGAATGGTGTTTTACACTGCTTTCAATGTTATTTCAGTCCTATCACGGCGACTGTTCACATAGTCATGTTTCCTGGGTTTCACCTGTATTAGGCTAGGCTCTGAAGTGTCTTGCCCAAGGACACTCCTGTGAAAAAGTCCAGTGGAGTTAGTGAGGCTCGAACCTGGGACCTCCAGATCACAAGTCCTGCACTCCACCACTGAGCCACACAGGGCCCTAAGAGTCTTCTCGGATCAGCCTGCCCAAGCTGTGCAGGCTGATCAAGGATGACACTTTACACAAATGTCCAAATGGCCCTTTTGCAGGCCAAACTAATTGAATCTGAGTTATTAATCTACACCAATGCTTCAAGGGTTTTAACAAAGAAAACCATATGTTGTCCGCGGGATAGACCAAAACATTGTCAATCCAAGACTGAACGTATAAACGTTTTCTCAAGTTATCGAAAATGTGAAAGTACAAAAATGATCCTAGATCAGAAGATACATTCTGTATTGTCTGATCCTGATCTACAAAATGATAAAAGCTCCTTAACTCTTTACCACACAATCCCGACTTTTAATGACCCTGAGAAAGAAAGCTTTTGAAAACATTGTGCGAAAAGGAGAAAATGCTGGTAACCAGCATTTTCTCCTTTTCCCACAATGTTTTCCAACCTCCCCAAATCAAATTTCAAGTTTTGATTCTCATTAATTTTGTCATCTGCAAATGCTTTCAATTTGGAACAGTCCAAATTCTGTTGTTTGGTAAAGAGTTAATGGGCTTTTGATATGTTGAGCACTAAAGTTTGGTACAAATTTTTGATAAAACCTGTCACTCCTGAAAAAAGTCCTAATATGTTGCCATAGTTTTATAGGAGTCACCAGGTGTGAACAGGCAATAAATAATAGATTTTTCACCTTAGCTGGCTAGGTGCTTCCTCAGTTGTTTTTTATGATTTACAAATGAAGATCAGACTGCTTAAAATTATGCACTCTGATTCCCAATCAACACTGTTATGATATTCAGTAAGATATACTGACCAAATGACCAAAAAGCTGAAATTCTAATCCTTAACTCTTTACCAAATGACAAAATTTTAGACTGGTCCAAATTGAAAGCATTTGCAGACAACAAAATGAAAGTGACTGAAAAATTGAAATTTCTTTCGGGAAAGGATGGAAACTTTGGGGGAAAAGGCAAATCCCATAAAGGAGAAAATGCTGGTAACCAGCATTTTCTCCTTTTCCCGCAGCAATGTTTTTAATCCTTCACATAACAAATTTCAAATTTTCAGTCACTTTTATTTTGTCGTCCGCAAATGCTATGGATTTGGGCAAACCTAAAATTTCGTCGTTTGGCAAAGAGTTAAGCCACTTTTTATTTGTAGCCTGCAAATGCTTTCAATATCAGCAAGTCTAACATTTTGTGATATGGTAAAGAAATTAACCCATTACCACACAATCCCTACTTTTGACGCCCCTGAGGAAGAAGCCTTTAGAAAACATTGTGGGAAAAGGAGAAAATGCTGGTAACCAGCATTTTCTCCTTTTCCCACAATGTTTTCTTCCCTTCACAAAACAAATTTTAATTTTTCAGTCCCTTTTATTTTGTCGTCTGCAATTCCTTTCAATTTTGACATACAAAAATTTTGTCGTTTGGTAATGGGTTAAGATGCAAATAACATGACAGTCTCGGACACTTCCAGTTAACCCTTTACCACACAATCCAACCTTTTAACGGCCTTGAGAAAGAAGCTTTCTGAAAACATTGTGGGAAAAGGGTAGACCAACATTAAGGGAAAGGTGAAAATGCTGATTACCAGCATTTTTATCCTTTTCCATCAATATTTTCAAAATCCTTCTCTCTCAAGAAGAAGAAAATAAGAGTCAGTTTAACCATTTCCCAAAAGACAAATTTTGGACTCTTCCAAACCAAAAGAGTTTGCAGACGACAATTTTAGATTTGGAAACAATGCCAGAAAGTTCTCAAAAAGGGTAGAAAACACTGTGGGAAAAGGAGAAATTGCTCGTTACGAGCAATTTCTCCTTTTCCCACAGTGTTTTCAAAAGACTTTTACTGCAGACACGTAAAAACCAGGGCTTGTTCGGGAAAGGGTTGTAAAAAAGGGTCTAGGGGTTTATTCAATTTGATGTGGTCAAAAACTGTGTTTTCAAAAGACTTTTACTGCAGACACGTAAAAACCAGGGCTTGTTCGGGAAAGGGTTGTAAAAAAGGGTCTAGGGGTTTATTCAATTTGATGTGGTCAAAAACAGCATCACCAGTTGTGTTACAAAAAGCAGCTAAATGTCTGGTACACTTAATAACCTCACATAAACCTATTAACCCCACATGCTTTTCTTAGAAATGTATCATACCCTTTCCATGTTATTGCTTGAGCACTTTTAGCAACAATCCTGACTTTTAATGACCCTAAAACGGAAGCCTTTAACTCATTACCAAACAACAATATTTTAGGCTTGTCTAAATCCAAAGAATTTGCAGATGGCATTAAAAAAAGTGACTGATAATTTGAAATTTGTTTTCTGAAGGGTAGAAAACATTGTGGAAAAGGAGAAAATGCTGGTTACCAGCATTTTCTCCTTTTCCCACCATGTTTTCTACAGGCTTCTTTCTCCTGGCATCAAAAGTAGGGATTGTGTAGTAATGGGTTAAATAACACTGTGGGAAGAGGAGAAAATGCTTCTAACCTCCACTTTTCTCGCAATGTTTTTTATCCTTTCCTAAACAAATTTCAAATTCGATGTATCATCTATTTCATCATCTGCACAAGTCCTGCTTTAAATTTGGACTAGTCTAAAATCTTGTCGTTGGATAAAGAGTCAAACCTTTATCTAACAATGCGCATTTTAACAATCCTGAGGAAACAGGCTTTTGAAAACGTGAACACGAGAAAATGCTGGTTAAAAGCATTTTCATAGCATTTTTTCCTGTTCCCACAATGTGTTTTTTCTCTAATTCGTCAAAGACAAACTTGCTCTTTTGAGTTCTGTTTAATTGCTTTTTGAAAATGCTTTGAAATTTGAATAGACTTGAGTTTGTCCTGTAACAAGGGTTACCACCCACCTTGTTTTCATAGAAAGAATCACGACTTTCCATTTTATTGCTTTAAGTCCTTACCACACGACTTTCCATTTTATTGCTTTAAGTCCTTACCACAAGACAATATTTCAGACCGGTCCAAATAGAAAATAAGTGCAGGCAACAAATTACATGCAGCTCAAATGATTGATTTGATAAGAGTAAAGTGATAATTACCAGCATTTTCTACTTGTTCCACATTATTTTCAAAGGTATAATCATCTCCCAAGGTCATTAAAACTTGTAGTTATTGGTAAACATACATTTTATGTCCTTTTAGAAGGCAGAGTTTTGAAATATCTTGGGAAGAAATTAGTTCCAATAAATAGGAATTTTATTCCATGATCAGGTTTTCTCCTAAACTGTAAATTCAAATTCAATGAAGATAGTGTGGATTAAGATTAAACTGTAGAGAATGTACCATCTGGTATTTGATCAACCTTTTCCAATACTTTTAGACTTTTCTGACTTGTCTTTCAAAACAGAAAATTTTGGGTGTTTAGTTGTTGCTGGAAATGTTCAAGTACTTTTTATACTTACTTAATTTACCTACAAAATGACGATTTTTAACACATATGAAATAGAAGACATATTCCATCATTTAAATCACATTTAATTTGTCGTGTGTAAATGCTTTCAATTTGGACCAGTCTAGAATTTCACCGTTTGGTAGAGTTAAAAGACATTATGTTACAGGGGAAAATGCTGG
This sequence comes from Tridacna crocea, assembly GCA_943736015.1. NCBI lineage: Eukaryota > Metazoa > Mollusca > Bivalvia > Cardiida > Cardiidae > Tridacna > Tridacna crocea. The sequence continues at coordinate 48,881,871 of OX031062.1, forward strand.
TAATCAGCAATCACTTCCTAAAACCCACCTTTTCAATCCATTTAAAAAGACAAAATCATGTCATTTGATATGTCAACTGCAAATATTTTTCAGCCATGACAATGTTAAATTCTGTGGGCTAAAAAAAAAAAGCTTGACACTTTATGTGTGTCTTCCAAGTGCTCATGCACGCAACTCAATCTAAACACTGACCGAGTTCTTGATTACTAAAATTTTGTGCTCAATTCTATCCCTAATTCAATTACTATGTTTTTTTTTTTATTAGAAAGCACGAAGCCATAGGAAATCTTTTTTTCTGTGGTGAAAAATTGAGGAACTTCAAAAATTGTGTCTCAAACGGAACCCTAGTCAAAATTCTTCCACAGAAAAATTTACCCCAAGGGAAATCCATTTAAAAACATTGTGAGAATAGGTGAAAAAGCTGAACAGTATTTTCTCTTTTCTCCACACTATTTTCTACACTTTCAGATACAACACCTTGCTTCAGCTGCATTTGTCATCTATCAATGCTTCCTTTTAGAACTGAACAAATCTAAAACGTCATATATGGTAAAGAGTTAGATTCTTTACCAGATGACATTTTCGATGCCATCAAACTGAAAGCATTTGCAGACGACAAATCAAAAGTGGGCAAAATGACAAAATTTATTTCGATAAGGTAGAAAAGATTGTGGGATAAGGGGAAAATGCTGCTTACCAACATTTTCTCCTTTTCCTACTATGTTTTCAAAAGCTATATTCTTCAAGGTTATGAAAACTCTGTACTGTGTTGTGTGGTGAGGCTTGAAGTGTAAGAAGAAAAACAACTTTGGAAAAGCAGCTTTGGCTTTTTCTTCACTTACCTCTTACCAAACAACAAACTTTTAGAATACTCCAAATTGAAAGCATTTGCAGATCGATCTATGTCAAATCAAATGTGACTCAAAATTTGAAGTGTTTTTCTGGAATAGGTAGAAAATATGTTGGAAATGGAAAAAATGCTGGTTCCCAGCATTTACTCCTTTTCCTACAATGTTTTCAAACTCTTTTTTTCTCCTAGGTCCTTACTTGGGATTTTCCTGGGAACAGTTGACATTATTTGATGTGGAAGAAAGGATCCCTTCCTCAAGTCACTACTTATTACAAATTAGGCAAAATTGTTCAATGCCAGACAAAAAAAAGTTGTCTGCAGGTGAAAAGGAATTATCCCTTTACGCTTTACCAAACACACCAAGGTTTACATGACCCTGAATACGAAAGATTCTGAAAACATTGTAGGAAAAGGAGAAAATGCTGGTTACCAGCATTTTCTCCTTTTTCCACAATGTTTTGAAAGTTTTTAACTCTTTACGAAACAACAAAATCTTAGACTGGTCCAAATTGAAAGCTCATGCAGATGACAAAATAAATGCTATTCATAAATTGAAATTTGTTTCTAGCAGGGTTGAAAACATTGTGGAAATAGGAGAAAATGCTGGTTACCAGTATTTCTCCTTTTTCCACAATGCTTTCAAAGGGCTTCTTTCAGTGGGTTGTAAAAACCAGGGATTGTTTGGTAAAGGGTAAAGCAAGGGAATGTTTTTTGACTTATGTACACAACAAAATTTTAGAACAGTTCAATTGAATGAATTTAAGACAGCAAATCAAAAGTGCCCTACTTTCTTATTTTCCCACAATATTTCCTTCCCATAATAAAAAAATCCATTTTTTGAGTAATGTCTACTTTTCGTCTGCAAAAGCCTTCAGTTTCAAGCCAGTATAAAAATTTGTTGTCTGGTAAAGAGTCAACCAGGAAGAATTCCAGGAAATAAAGTCAACATAAGACACTTTTCAGAAAAAAAAATTGGAATTTATGAGGGATAATAGGGCTGCAAAGGTTCACGCTGAAAAGAAACCAAATAAAATGCTCAGAGCTGTGAAATACATAAGAGTAATTGTGCCAATGTTCGGATTTTTTTGTCCTGTTTTCTGTCAGTTTTTTGTCAGCTTGATATATTTTGTTGCAATCTCAAGGCTGAAAATTACCCTTTGAAATCCTGAGAAAAAAAGAGGCAACAAAAATTGTAAGAGCAAAAAGGGCAGAACCCCTGCCATTAACCCTTTACTCCATAGATACTCGTTTCTACGCATTGCTTGTAGGAGCCTTAGGAAAACATTGAGACAAAAGGTGAAATTGCTCGTGACGAGCAATTTCACCTTTTGTCACAATGTTTTCTATGCTATCAAAAGGTGTCATATACACATAAGAAACGGCTTCATCCTTGCTGTTATTTAGGGTCAATTAGAGATACCATAGAAATGCCTTATGGGGTAAAGGGTTAAACTCTTGCCCATATATGTCTTTACTGATTTCAGACAATTTTATTTTTCAGAAGTGTAGCAGATTAAAAAAAACACAACATTACGGCAAAAGACAAAACATAGTATCAAAAAGAGAAATTGCTTATATCAGCAATTTTTCCTACTGCTACAATGCCTTCATGTGTATTTAACTGTACCAAATGACAACATTTTAGACTTGTCCAAATTGAAAGCATTTGCAATTTTAACATGGCTCAAATGATGCAATCTTTCTTTGATAGGATAAGAAACATTTTGGGATAAGCAGAAAATGCTAGTTACCAGCACTCTCTCCTTTTCCCACAATGTTTTCAAAAGACTTCTCTCTCAGGGTCGTTAAACATTGGGATTGTAGGGTAAAGACTTAAGTATTAAACATAGTTACGGTCTATTCATGTTAGTTACTCAGAAGTCACAATTTTTATAAGCATTATAAAATCTATGGTAACTATTTTTGTAATGAATTAAACCTTCACCAAACAAACAAAAATTACTAGAGCTATCACTTAACGTGATCATACCCCCCACCAGCTCCTTGCCACCAAACAGGTCTTTGTCACAGAATGCAGAATGGTTGAGTACGAAAGTAAGAGTTTAACATGAGCGGCAAATTGTCGCAAGATACGCCCGTATTACCCCAAATTGTTAAGCTGGGGCATACACCAGACCAAATTCAAGTACGAAAAACAACAAAGGGCAATAACTCAAAAATTAAGCAAGCAAGAGTTATGATTCCTGTGCACCACATTTCCCCCTTGATGAGATCTATCCATCCATAAAAATTTCATAACCCTAGCTAGTATAGTTTTGGAGATATTCACTGGACCAAATTCAAGTATGAAAAACAACAAAGGGCAATAACTCAAAAATTAAGCAAGCAAGAGTTATGATTCCTGTCCACTGCACTCCCCCTTGATGAGATCTATCCACCCATGAAATTTCATAACCCTAGCTAGTATAGTTTTGGAGATATTCACCGGACCAAATTCAAGTATTAAAATCGACAAAGGGCAATAACTCAAAAATTAAGCGAGCAGGAGTTTCCTGTGCACTGCACCCCCCCCCCTTCATGAGATCTGTCCAGCCATGAAATTTCATAACCCTAGCTAGTACAGTTTTGGAGATACGCTCCGGACCATATTCAAGAATTTAAAAAAAAGGGCAATAACTCAAAAATTAAGCAAGCAAGAGTTATAATTCCTATGCAGTGCACTCCTCCTTGGTTAGATCTATCCACCCATGAAATTTCATAACCCTAGCTAGTATAGTTTTGGAGATACGCTCCGGACAAAATTCAAGTATGAAAAAAAACAAAGGGCTATAACTGAAATATTAAGCAAGCGGGAGTTATGATTCCTATGAACTGCACTCCCCCTCGATGAGATCTATCCACCCATGAAATTTCATAACCCTAGCTAGTATAGTTTTGGAGATATTCACCTGACAAAATTCAAATATTAAAAACGACAAAGGGCAATAACTCAAAAATTAAGCAAGCAGGAGTTATGATTCCTGTGCAATGCACTCTCCCTTGGTTAGATCTATCCAGCCATGAAATTTCATAACCCTAGCTAGTACAGTTTTGGAGATACGCTCCGGACCAAATTAAAGTATTAAAAACGACAAAGGGCAATAACTCAAAAATTAAGCAAGCAAGAGTTATAATTTCAGTGCACTGTACTCCCCCTTGGTTAGATCTATCCACCAATGAAATTTCATAACCCTAGCTAGTATAGTTTTGGAGATACACTCCGGACAAAATTCAAGTATAAAACAACAACAAAGGTCAATAACTCAAAAATTAAGCTAGCAAGAGTTATGGTTCCTGAGCACTACACTCCCCCTCGATAAGATCTATCCACCATTGAAATTTCATAACCCTAGCTAGTATAGTTTTGGAGATATGCTCCGGACAAAATTCATGTATGAAAAAGAAATTTGTCCAGAATCATCAAAGGGCCATAACTCCATGAAACCTATATATACCATAACCAAAATAGGATATGCACATCTCTGCTTTATACTGAGACTATATGTGTAGTTTGAACCAAATCTGTCTAATAGTTGATGAGAAAAAGAGCGGACAAGAAATTTCATGAAAGGGCCATAACTCAGTGAAAAATCAATGAACCATAACCAACATTTCATATGCACATCTCTGCTTGGTACTGAGTTTACCTGTGAAGTTTGAATAAAATTCGTCCAGTTATTTATGAGGAATAGAGCGGACAAAAAGCTACAGACCGACGGACGGACGGACGGACGGACAAGCTGACTCCTATATACCCCCCAAACAGAGTTTTGGGGGGTATAATGACTCCTATATACCCCCCAAACAGAGTTTTGGGGGGTATAATAACAACCCTTAGAATGAAGTACAACCCTTTTTACCACAAAATTTTGACGGTTAACAACCTTGAGGAAAAAGCCTTTTGAAAACATTGTGGTGAACGGAGAAAATGCTGGAAACTGGCATTTTGTCCTTTTCTCACAAGATTTTCTACCCTCTCTTGAAAAATTTCAACTTTTGAGTGACAATAATTTTGTCGTCCGCAAATGCTTTTGATTTTAGTCGAAAATTTAATTTCCTGGCAAGAAATAAGAAAACATTGGCAACATACATTTCCTCTTTCACTCACAGTGTTGCCTGGTCTTTCAAAGACAAGTTTCATTATTTAAGTCAGATTTGGTGTCATCTGCAATGCTTCTAGTCTGGACAAACAATAACTCTTTACCACACAATCCCCATGTTTAACCACCCTGAAAGAGTGGGCTTCTGAAATCATTGTGGGAAAACGAGAAAATGCTGGTAACCAATATCTTCTTCTTTTCCCACACTGTTTTCAATCCTGTCATAGACATGTACCATCACTTCAGCTACATCTTATTTGTCATATGTAAATGCTTTCAATTTGGTCTAGTCAAAAATTTTGTCCTTTGGTAAAGGATTAAACTTTGCTATCTGGTTAGACTTCAGATTATCATGTAGACCACTTACCCTGTTGGAAAAAGCCAATTCCATGGCCTCTGTGGACAGTTTACAGAGAGCATCAATCAGATGATGTAGCGCTACATCATTTAGGTATCTAAAATAAGAGAAAAACAATGAAAATGACAAATATACCTCATTTTACCAAATTAACATACCGGGAGGCTATGCAGAACACCAACAGGTCGCTCTTACATGTATTTCATGGCCAATTCCCAAACATTTTAGTACCGTCACTTAGAGTGAGGATGGTACTTTGACCTGTGTTTTTACCAGTGCTACGTGCAAAGCGATTCTATTTGAAAGATCTGCTGTATAAATGAAGAATATGAATATTTAATGCAAATCATGATAAATTTAGATATGAAATAGCATTCACGATTAATATAGGACTCTAGCATTTTTTATAAGTTAGTTGACACATTTTTGGGTCACTGGAAGTTATTGATGGATATGACAAATTTTTTTTATAGACAAAACTGTGCACATAAACAGCTCATCATGTCTCTGGGAGACGACAGTAAAAAAAAGAATAATACAGGCCACCATGCTTGTTTCTGAGGAATGTGCCTTTGAAAAAGGTAGATTCAGTTCCAAAATTAAACTTATTTTGGATTTAACTCCAAACCACGCAATCCCGACTTTTAACAACTCTGAGAAAGAAGCCTTCTGAAAACATTGTTGGAAAAGGAGAAAATGCTGCTAACAAGCATTTTCTCCTTTTTCCACAATTTTTTCTTCCCTTCCCAAAATAAATTTCAAGTTTTCAGCCAGTTCTATTTTGGTGTCTGCAAATGCTTACAATTTGGACCAGTCTAATATTTTGTCTTTCGGTAAAGATTTAAAGTGCCTTTCTTTAATAGCCAGTTAAACAGGAAAAAACTGAAAAAATATACAATTATACATCATTTTAATGAAAAGTCATAAATTCTATTTGCACAAAAATATATAAAAGCCTGGTTCGGAGTATAGTAAATGCACAAATATGCATATTATAGTAGTATAAAGACCACTGAGTTAAAAAGCGAGACATTTTGATCGAATTAAAATTAATTTTAATAAAATACATACTTTCTAATGGACAGATTTTTCTTAAACTTAACTCTAAACAATAAGAAAACATAAAAATGGCACCTATCCATGCTTATTTCGTCAGTAAACAAGGTTGAAGGTCACTGTGGAAGTTTTTTTTTTCAAGGAAAAAGATAAGATAAAAACTCAGCAGACATGATGGGAAAAAGGAGAAATTGCTCAATAGGATCAATTTCTCCTTTTCCAACAATAATTTTCAAAGTGATTATCTTCATTATACAGTGCCTTCTCTAAGGGCATTGCCATCAAATTTGACACAGCAAAGTATTGAGTCAGCAAGTCAGACTCTTTAACAAATGATAAAATGTTTGACTTGTCCAACCTGACAGCTTCAGCAAAAAGAATTAAACATAATCTTAATCCTCTCCCGCACAATTATAATCTTCAATAAGCCTGAGGGGAAAAAAAACAACATGGAGAACATTGTTGGAAAAGGAGAAAATGCCAGCCATGCCAAATGCTTTCTGTTCTATATCTACAGACAATTATCACTATTTGGGCCACATCAATTTTGCTGTGTGATAAAGAGATAAGAGTAAAACTTTCAACTTTGCAACAATTTCTGGGTCATTTCCCAGTGCTAAAAGGACACAAACAAAAAATGCCAAAATATTGAAAATTATAATTAAAAGAGACATGATTCTTTTGCAGGAACAATTAGAGAAAATGGCAAATTGCTAATCAAATTTGAAAAAAGACAAGCTGCCTTTTAGGAGTTACAGAAGCTGTCACTTTGGTTTGGAAGGACATCCACAATGGATGAATCAAGATGCTTCTAGACACGAGGTGATTTTTGTGATATAAAATTTTGTATTCTCTACATAATATGTTTAACCCATTACCACACAATCCTGACTTTGAAAGACCCTGAAAAAGAAGCCTTTTTGAAAACATTGTGGGAAAAGGAGAAAATGCAGGTAACCAGCATTTTCTCCTTTTCCCGCAACGTTTTCTACTCTTCACAAAAGAAATTTCGTCGTCTGCTTATGCTTTCAACATGGACCCGACTAAAATATTGTCATTTGGTAAGGAGTTAATATGTTTAACCTATTTCATTCTGTACCATGGAACAAAATTTTAGACATATCTATATAATAACCCTTTGCAAAAAATTCAATTGGACCTCAAAAGTTGATCTCTATAGAAAACATTGTGGGAATATCAGAAAATGTTGAACAATGATTTCAAAACCTTTTTTCCTCAGGGTCATTACAACACAGGATTGTTTTTTGTCTCTCCAATAGACATTTTCTGTAAACAATGGGAGAGAGGTAAGAAAAATAATGAACCACACTACAGACTTTAACTCTTTACCACACAACAAAATTTAAGACCAGTCCAAATTGAAAACCTTTTCAGATGACAAATGAAATGGGGCGAGATAACAATATCCATCCGTCTATGACAGGACTGAAAACAGTGTTGAAAAAGAAGAAAATGCTGGTAACCAGCATTTTCTCCTTTTCCCACAATGTTTTCAAAAGGCTTCTTTCTCAGGATCGTTAAAAGTTTGAATTGTGTGGTAAAGGGTTAAGATAGATACTTAAATTTGTCATGTTTGTTTTATGTAAAATTCAATCAGCCTATTAAACAGCCTTTGGCTAGACAAAAAACTTGAAAGCCAGTCCATATTCAAAGTGCTTGCAGACAAATGGTGGGATCTGATGTCTTCTACCCTTTTAGAGGCAAATTCCATCATGTGAGCCCTATTTTGTATGTCTTTTGCTAATACTTTTAAATATGGCAAGTCTAAAATTTCTTAAAGCCAATTATACTTTCAAATTATAAATGGTAGCAAATAGACTACAAGGTAAAACTCATCTTTGCGAGCCAAGCTTACGATCACTACGTGGATCTTACCTTGGCTGATTGAGCCCGATTTCAAGATTCCTGCGATGCGCCCTCTATTGGATGCTGATTTTTACCCCCTTTTACATCATATTTCTAAAAGCCAATGAAATATCGTTTTACAAACCGCTTACGAATGAATACACATGAAGCAATACACAGAAATCAATGTGGGTTTCCATGTTTACCTTCTATTCGAAAGGTAGCGAGTTGTTCTATTTTTATCAAAGATGAAATGCTACGACCGATTTCATTTGTTGCATTCAGAGCTGGGTGCATCCAATGAAAAAGCGCATCTGGGGAATGTAAAAATCAAGCTCGATCCTCCAAGGGTAAAGTAGCGTAGTGAATCATCAGCCTTGGCTTGCGAAGATGGGTAAAACTAGAATATTTAAACATACTGTGAGCTTTCAAAGAGCCTAGACAGCATGGAGGACAATACAGGCAAGTCAGCCATTACTGCCGTTGTGATCACAGAACTGGTTGAGTCATTTATCTGTTGGCTGGCCTTCAGTCCACCTCCACTGGATGGTTTTAACCCAAGTATCCATACTAAATGCTGAAGTAAAAGAATAAATACATAATTACAATGTATACACTGTTTTTTGAATCAGCGAGTAAATAATAACTACACTAAAATCTGTCTCAATGGAAACCTGTACTATACCACCAGCCTGTTGTAACTGGCCAATATTTCAGTTTCCAAATTTTAACAAGAGCACCACATACAGGGGCCCATTTTATATTGAGGGCCCCTTTTCCATTGAAACTTCTATAAATAATGGAAGGGACATGACTGGGTCAAAAATGTATTGACAGCTATTTGCCCCTCTGGTGTTGGTTCCCATATGGTAAACAAATGGTCCAAGTTGGAAGAAAATATCTTTGGTAATATCTGAGATATGAGGTTTTTGCAAGATATTGGCAACACTGATGACATAAAGGATATTTGTTTTTTTCGGTGAGAGATCGAAATTTATTTCATCGAGTGGGCACCATCGGTAATATTTTCACGAGTGGCACAGCCATGAGTGAAAATATTACCGATGCTGTTCACAAGATGAAATAAATTTCGATCTTTCATCGAAAAAAACAAATACTAGTATTCTATTTATTTCATGCTTTTAACCCTTTCAGGGAGGAGCTTTATCAAATTTCAGTATAGTTCTTTTCCCTTATTCCCCGTGGCGTACCCCTCCCGCATAGCAACGTTACGTCAAGCGCGAGAAATGTAAGGTATATGACGTCATATTTCCCATCTGGTTGTCAGGCACGTGCAATTTACCAAGGCAACAAGAACGTGAAAATCAGTATTTTCACTGGTAGTACCTGTGTAAGATGGAAAAATATTTTCACTTCTATTTCTCGATATCCTACTGGAAAGCATGAAATAATGAGTTTTATTAAAATATAGCCAAGCTTAAGGAATAAGAAGATATTTACCTATATTATGCAAGCATATATTCATACTGTGTGCCATACAAAACAAACTCGACCCATCAATATTAAATACATTGACAAACAACAAAAGTATCACAATTTATTGAATTTGTTTCTAATATGATAGGAAACATTTTGGTAAAAGGAGAAAATGCCACATGTCCCCGTTTCTAGCATTGTTTTGAAAAGCTACATTTTTCAGGTTTGCCTATACTCAGATTGAGGTAATGGGTAGACATAAATTTTGAAACCATTGCTGAGTTGCAAGCTTGACAAAGGATAAATAAACAAAATAGGGAAAGCATTAAATTTATATTCCTTCAAAAATTTCTCCATTTCTGAAGAATCAGTGTGTGTTAAAATTTGGAGAAATCCCCATTAACAAACCACAAAATATTAGTCTGGTCCAAATTCAAAGCACTTGGAGACAAAAATATCAAAAGTGGTTAAGGTAAGGCTGTTTCCTTTGATACAGTAAAAAATAAGGTGGAAAACTGTGGGAAATGGTGGTCACCAGCATTTTCACCTTTTCCAACAATGTTTTCAAGTCATTTCCCATATGGTTTTCATAACTTAGGATTGATAGGAAATGGATTAATACATGCATATTACTACATTATTTTGACTTTCCAGCCGTTGACAGCTTGGGAAATCTATGCTGGAAAAGGAATGTTAACTTGTATCAAGCAATTGTTTCATTTCTAACAGTGCTTTTCTACACAGATGAAAATAACTATACCTTCCTTTCCTTCTAATATTTGTAACAGGTGTCATAAACAAAAACAAGAGGGCCATGATGGCCCTGAAATCGCTCACCTGAGTCTATTGACCAAACATGAACCATCTAGTTTCCCAGTGACCTAGTTTTTTCTGACCAAGTTTCATGAGTATTGGACTGAAAATGTGGCATCTACAGCGTACAAAAGGTTTTTCTAAGATTTCACCAAGTGACCTAGTTTTGGACCCGAAAAATTACCCATTATCAATCTCTTTTGAGACATCACCAAAACAAACATTCTGACCAAGTCTGAAGAGTATCAGGCAGAAAATGTAGCCCCTAGAGTGTACACAAGGTTTTTCTAATATTTGACCCATTGACCTAGTTTTTGACTTCACATGACCCATTTTCAAACTCATTCAAGGTATCACCAGGACAAATATTATGAACAAGTTTTAGGAGTATCAGACTGAAAATGTGTCCTCCAGTGCATACAAAATGTGTTTAAAACATTTGACCTATTGATCCAGTTTTTGACCCAACATGACCCATTTTCAAACTCAACCAACACATTATAAAGGCAAACATTCTGACTAATTTTCAAGAGTGTTAGACTGAAAATGTGGCATCCAGAGCATATACAAGGTTTTTCTAAGATTTGACCTGGTGACCTAGTTTTTGACCCCCAATGACCCATTTTCAAACTCGTCTAATATATCACCAAGGCAAACATTCTGACCAACTTACAAGAGTTTTGGACTGAAAATGTGGCCTCTAGAGCCTACAAAAGGTTTTTCTAACATTTGACCTGATGACCTAGTTTTTGACTCCACATGACCCATTTTCAAACTCCTCCCAGATATAAAGGCAAATATTCTGACCAACTTTCAAGAGTTTTGGACTGAAAATGTGGCCTCAAGTGTACACAATGTTTTTCTAAGATTTCACCTAGTGACCTAGTTTTTGACCCCACATGACCCATTTTTGAACTAGTCCAAGATATCATCAAGACAAACATTCTGACTAACTTTCAAGAGTTTTGGACTGAAAATGTGGCCTCTAGAGTGTAGTCAAGGTTTTTCTGAAATTTGACGTAGTGACCTACTTTTTGACCCCACATAACCCATTTTCGATCTTGTCCGAGATATCATCCAGGCAAACATCCTGACTAATTTTCATGAGTATCCAACTGAAAATGTGCCCTTTAGAGCTTATACAAGGTTTTTCTAAGATTTGACCTAGTGACCTAGTTTTTGACCTGGCATGACCCATTTTCAAACTCATCCTACATTTTATCGAGGCAAACATCCTGACCAACTTTCATGAGTATCAGAATGAAAATGTGGCCTCTAGAGCGTGATTTGACCTAGTGACCTAGTTTTTGACCCGACATGAACCATTTTTGGACTTGTCTGAATATCATCAAGACAAACATTATGACCAACTTTCAAGAGTTTTGGACTGAAAATGTGGCCTCTAGAGCGTACACAAGGTATTTCTAAGATTTGACATAGTGACCTAGTTTTTGACCCGACATGACCCATTTTCATTCTTGTCCAGGATATCATCCAGGAAAACATCCTGACCAACTTTCATGAGTATTGGACTGAAAATGTGGCGTCTAGAGTGTACACAAGGTTTTTCTAAAATTTGACCTAGTGACCCTACTTTTTGACACAACATGACCCATTTTCAAACTTGTCCCAGATATCATCAAGACAAACATTCTGAAGAACTTCCAAGAGTTTTGGATTGAAAATGTGGCCTCTAGAGCATGCACAAGGTTTTTCTAAGATTTGACCTAGTTTTTGACCCGAGATGACCCATTTTCAAACTCGTTCGAGATATCATCCAGGCAAACATCCTGACCATGTTTCATGAGTATCCGACTGAAAATATGGCCTCTAGAGCGTACACAAGGTTTTTCAAAAATTTGACCTAGTGACCTAGTTTTTGACCCCACAACCCAATTTCGAACTTGTCTGAGATATCATCCAGACAAACATCCTGACCAACTTTCATGAGTATTCGACTGAAAATGTCGCCTCTAGATCGTACACAAGGTTTTTCTAAGATTTGACCTAGTGACCTTGTTTTCGACCTGACATGACCCATTTTCAGACTTGTCCGAGATTTCATCGAGGCAAACATCCTGACCAACTTTCATGAGTACCTGACCGAAAATGTGGCCTCTAGAGCGTACACAAAGTAAAAAGTTGACAACGGACGACGGACACAGCACGATCACAATAGCTCACCATGAGCACTTTGTGCTCAGGTGAGCTAACAAGCGATAGGAAAGCCTTACAAAAAATGTCTGTATGCTAATAGGGTAAACATTACTCCTGTCTAGGAGGGATCATTGAACTTCTGTGAAATTTAGATCCAAAGGTTTCCATGGGGGAAAAAATAATGTGTTTTCTTTTTATCATTAAATATCAGACTTTTAAAAAAGACACATATTTCAGTCTTACTCTAGCAAATTCATGGCCATCTTTACCAGGATATCAGACAAAAAAAAAAGACATTTTAAGTCCAAAATCAGATGGGACTTTCTATGCAGTCTGATCCTATTTTTAACACAATACAACAGCTCCTAAATAGGAAGTTAGAGTGATAAGAGTAAAAATTAAGTAAGGTTTCTTGACAAGCAGACACATAAACTGGTACTTAACCGAATTACTAGGCTCAGCCTGATCTTAACCTTTAGAGCGCCACATAAACCCAGCATATACTTCAAATCTAAATATGAGACACAAATCATTGGAAATTTCAAGGCTGATTTAACTCTTTACCAAACGACAAAATTTTGGACTAGTCCAAATTGAAAGCAATTGCAGACGACAAAATAAATGTAACTCAAAAATTGAGCATCGGTGCAATATCCTAACGTGTTCATATATGAAGTTTCATCCAATTTGGTTAAGGGGTTGTGGAGAAATGGCTGTGGACAGACCAAAAGACTGACGGGCAGATGGATGGACGAAGAGGGAACTATATGCTTGCCCTTCCGTGAGCATAAGAATATCTCTAAAATGACTGGTTCTCATCTCACAATGATTACAATATGTATTTGTGTGTTTTTTGATGATATAATGGTATAAACCTTGCATTTTCGCCATCCTTGAGAAAAAAAAGAGTTTTCAAAGCTTTGAAGCAACTTCAAGGAAAAATCCTATAATTTTAGAGAAATTTAACTCTTTACCACACAGTCCTGACTTTTAACGACCCTGAGAAAGAAGCCTTTTGAAAAAATTCTGAGAAAAGGAAAAAATATTGGTAACAATGTTTTCTACTCCTTCCCCAAACAAGTTTCAATTTTTTAATCACTTTCATTCTGTTGTCTGCTCATACTTTTAATTCTGACTAGTCTAATATTCTTGTTTTGTAACGATTCAAAATGTTGTCTGCAATAACTCTCAATTTGGACTGATATTAAAGTATTTTGTTAGGTAAAAAGTTTGCACTTTACCAGACCATAAAATTTATACTTTTAAAACCATGACCAAAGCACTACAGACAACAGATCATTTAACTCAATTTATTTCACTGAAAGTTTAAAAAACACTGTGACAAATCAAGATAATGCTTGTTACCTGCATTTTTTTCCTTTTACAACCATATTTTCTTTAGGACTGCTAAAACATGATTGTGCAGAGCTCCAGATAAAAGAAGAGATAGTATTCTAAATCCCTTAACCCTTTACCAAACAAGAAAATTTAGACTTGTCAAAATTGAAATCACTTGCGGACGACAACATAAAAGTAACTGAAAAAATTAATTTCCACTAGGATAGAAAACATTGTGGGAAAAGGAGAAAATGCTGGTAACCAGCATTTTCTCCTTTTCCCACAATGTTTTCAAAAGGCCTCTTTCTCAGGGGCATCAAAAGTAGGGATTGTGTGGTAATGGGTTATTTCTTTCAAACCCTATGTAGTGGGTACTCATTAGAATTGTCTCATGAGATGATTTTAATGAGTAACCATAACATAGGGTTTGGAGGAGAGTAATCAATATTTTTGACACTTAAATCAAAAATCACTCCCTCTATCTAGAGCTCCGGTTGTGAGGGAGAAAAAAAATGAGTTATGGTCTGCACAGGCTTGTCTTGGCTGAAACTTTTCTGCATGTTAAAAGACAAGTTTACCTTATGAATCAGTCAGTTGTTACAAAACAAGAGAGCCAAGATGGCCCTGGATCACTCACCTGAATTTCTGAGAGGACCATAGCCAATTTTTTGAGGTAATGAAACACTGGAAACAAAATCATTATTTTGCCAAGCAATTTGCAAAAGGTCACTCGTAAAAGCAATTTCAAAATCTGACCAGCAGTTTCAGAAAAGAAGAATTTTTAAGAGTGCAAGTAGCCCCCATTCACCAGAGCCAGGTGTCTTGACCTATCAAAATTTCATGAAATATTCTTAAAGTGTCATTCAAGGAACATTTCTGTGAAATTATTTTAAAATCTGACCGGCGTTTTTCAGAGAAGAAAAACTTTCATGAATTTTTTTTCTTGTCCATTTAGTGCAAGTAGCCCCCATTCACCAGAGCCATGTTACTTGACATATCAAAATTTCGCGAACATTGAAAAGGGTCACCCAAGGAACATTACAATGAAATTATTTTAAAAGCTGACGAGGGGTTTCAGAGAAGAAGAATTTTCAAGAATTTCTTCATTTCCATATAGTGCAACTAGCCCCCGTTCACCAGAGCCATGTTTCTTGATGAATCAAAATTTCGCGAATAATTCTTAAAAAGAGTCACCTAAGGAACATCTCTGTGAAATTATTCCAAAATCTGACCAACCGTTCTAGAGAAGAAGAATTTTTTCATTTCCTATAATGCAAGTATCCCCCATTCCCTAGAACCATGTTTCTTGACGGATCAACATTTCGCGAACAAATTTTGAAAAAGGTCACCTAAAGAACATCCCTGTGAAATTGTTTCAAAATCTGACCAGCGGTTTCAGAGAAGAAGAATTTTAAGAATTTCTTCATTTCCCTATAGTCCAAGTAGCCCCATTCACCAGAGCCACGTTTCTTGACATATCAAAATTTCACGAACTGTTTTGAAAAGGGTCACCCAAGGAACATCTCTGTGATATTATTTTAAAATCTGGCTAGCGGTTTCAGAGAAGATTTTTTAAAGAATTTCTAAGAAAATTCCATTTGGTTGTCATGGCAACCAGAGTTTTTGACAGAATCAAATTCTCTAATCAAAATTTAAAGAGGACCTCCAAAGGAACATTCCAGCCAAGTTTGCTCCAAATTGGCCCATGGGTTTAGGACGAGTTGATGTTTGAAGAATTGTTGATGATGCATGATGGACACCTGGTGATCCTAAAAGCTCCTGTTGGGCACGTTGTGCTCAGGTGAGCTAAAAATGTGTTTCATAGACCCTCATATATGTGATGACTTGCTTGGTATCATGCATAACAAGGATGCATCAAGCTCCCTTTTGCCTGAGCATGGCTTAATCATAAATCTTCGCTTTAGCAAGAAAGAGTCTGTCTTTATATTGTAATTAATTACCTAAACCATTCACCTTTAACCTTTCTTGAAGCTATGGCTATTAAAAATATTGAGATTTTTGTTAAAAATACTGATTTTTGCTATTAGACTAGATGTTTTCTTACTTATCTAACAAGCATTACATTGGTACAAATTAAATCTTTCCTCTGGAGGCCAATGATTAAAGAGGGTCAAACACAGCATATGGGGTAAAGGGATAAATACTGAAGTACAGCTACGATATATAACACCCTTCACTCTTAATGTTTAGCTTGAAAACATTGTGGGAAATGGAGAAATTGCTCATAACGAGCAATTTCTCCTTTTCCCACAATGTTTTCCACTCAATCAGATGTTTGTATCCTCACTTGTCCATATTTTTGACATCATATCTTTATTTGCTGCTAAAATGGAAGAGTCTCAAATTGGCATAACAGGTACAGGGTTAAACAGGCAACAGACTTGAAGTATAGTGTAATCAACAGAAAATTTACTTGTAACGAGGAACTATTTCATTTCATGACATTTCAAATACTTTTAGTACTCAGAGTCATTAACCCATTACCACACAATCCCTACTTTTGACGCCCCTGAGAAAGAAGCCGTTTGAAAACACTGTGGGAAAAGGAGAAAATGCTGGTAACCAGCATTTTCTCCTTTTCCCCCAGTGTTTTCTACCCTTCCCAGAACAAATTTCAATTTTTCAGTCACCTTTATTTTGTTGTCTGCAAATACTTTCAGTTTGGACCAGTCTAAAATTTTCTCGTGTGGTAAAGAGTTAAACTCTGGATTGTTTAGCAGAGGTAGAGGCATGGTATCTAACAAAAATGTCAGACAGCGTAAATATAAGACCAGACTATACTTTATTTGCAGTCTGACCTTGGTAAAAATTATCATCGTTTATCTATAAATTTGAATGACTCAGAAGGTAGACAAAGCTTTCAACCTGTACCAACTGACAAAATTTCAGCTCTGTCCAAATTGAAAGCATTTGCAGACGACAATTTCAATGTGGCTCAAATGGTGCAATTGTTTATTAATACGGTGGGAAAAAAAATGTGGGAAAAGGAGAAAATGCTGGTAAGCAGCATTTTCTCCTTTACCCACTACGTTTTCAAAAGGCTTCTTTCCAAAGGTCATCAAAAGTCATCGACGTGTAGTGTGAAAGGTTAAGGATATAAAAGGGAATTAACTCCTATATTACTTGGCATAAATTTGCTATTACAGAGTTACCTGCAGAGTTGTCAGTATAAGATGCCATGCAGATCCCAGGATTCCACCTCTACAGTGTGCAACACTTAGCAATGATCTCATACACTGTATGTTCTTGGCTGTCAGCTGTAAAAATACAAAAATATCTATCAGTTTGTATTATCACTGTCTTCGGTAAAATAATATCTGTAACTCTTTACCAGCTGGCATTAATTCTGACTCAAATCATATCGGAAGCATCTGAAGATGGCAAATCAAGTTTAGATAAATCTTGTCTTTGGTACGCTGGAAAACATTCTGAGAAATGGACAAAATTCTAGTAGCCAACAGTTGATTATCCATATTTCATGCAGTCATAGTTATCCTTGGCTAATTTGCTTTATCATGTCACACAATCCAGATTTAAACAAGTTTGAGGAAGAAAGCCTTTGAAAACAGAGTGACCATAGGAGAAAATGCTGGTAACCAGCATGTTCCCTATTCCAAGTAATGTTTTCTATCCTTTTGTGGACTACTTTCTATTTTATGAACCATACTTTATACATCACCTGCTGATGTTTTAGACTTTACAAGTCCAATTTTTGTAGTTTGGTAAAGAGTTTAGAGGTACGTGTAAAGCCAGGGACACTTAGATAATAACCACTTCATGTTGTGATAAAATAATCTATTTCAATAGCACATTCATGACAATATTATACCAAAACATAATTAAATTATACTTCCATTTTTTTAACACTTTTTGCTTCCACTTTTTGTAAAATTATACAAGGAAATGCTGCAAGATAGAATTAATGTGAATGAGGAAAATAATCCTTTAATGATCTTAAATAATTACAATCATACAAGAGGAAACAGTATAAGAAAGTATGTCATCACTTTTATAGGAATAAAAAATTCCTTAGACAACCTTAACCATTTAGTATGCCTTTACTCCAAATGACTAGTTAATTTTTGTTTTGAAAGCCATCAAGGTTACTTCTCTTCATTTAGGTCCTTACCGCTTTACTTTTTCTCCTTGGAGTAGAATGCTCTGAAAAGAGAGCTTTGTGAAAAATGGTAAAAAACTATCCAGTATTTTTTTCCATTCCCCACAGTGCTGTTTACTTTATAAAAGACAACCCCAGATATTCTTTTTAACTTTCTCAAAGATAACGCCCATCATTTGTGTCACATGTAACTTCTTGTCTGCTAATGCTTTCAAACTGCATAAGTGAAGGAATTTATCATCTGGTAAGGATTTAACTAGCATTCTCCCTAAGAATCATGCAGGCCCTGTAGAAATGGTGATAAGTGACTTTTTCAGAATACCAAAAAAAAGTTAGTGCAATTGATTCCTTTAGTCACAAAAGTTCAAAAGCCAAAGGGAAACTTTTACTGTCATGCTGTTACTATGGCAACGGCCTCAGAAAGTTTTTGCCCTCAGAACAATATTTTTTGCTTTTTAAAATTTGAAAAATTAAGCACTTTGAAGTTAATACAACATATTTGTCACCAAAAGTACAGTCAGCTGTATTATTATAACATAATCACCCATGTATTGGCTTACAATATCAAGAATGCAATAGCAAAAATAAGCTTGCAGAATGTGTTTCTATGGCAACCAACAAAGGCTGTATTTCGCATTTCTGCTGGTGGCTTAAATTTACAAATTTCCATCTCAATTATCTCCTAACAGCAAAGCTAGGATTTAAGGTTTCTATATTGGGCATAAAGACTAATGTATTGGGTCCCAAATAAAAAAATAAAAAAGGTCAAAATGTTTTTAGGTCAGGTTACCATGGCAACCAAAGTGACAACAGATTTGTAAATTTCAAAAATGCTGTATTTTATGCAAAAAAATGACCACTAAACACAAATATTTGAAGAACAGTTAATATGACATATTAAGTATTAATACAAATTTGAAAAGCTGCAAACAAGATATTTTGGTTTTGTATCTAAATTTGGTTTCCATGACAACCTGAATCTCGACACTGGCATAAAATTGCAATTTTTTCTTATTTTCATGGCATAATTGTAGAGACTAGAGTAAGTAAATTGAATAACTTTGGTTTCAGAAATAGCTATTGATCTATCATGTTGTCAATGAAAAAATAACAATGAGCATATCATATCATACTCTAGGTAACCATGGCAGCCAAAGTGGCAATGTATCAGTAAAATTGAGAAAAACCCTGATCGGTCGAATATAATGAACAATAATTTAGAATCTTCATACCCCTCTATATATGGTTCATGGCATGTCAGTTTCATTAGCTCCACTGGCAGAAGGCCAGCGGGCTTATGTCATGGCCAGGTATCCGTCTTGCATCTGTGTGTCTGTCCGTGTGTGTGTGCGTGTGTACGGGCGTGCATACGTTAAATTTTATTTCAAACATCTTCTTCTCTGAAACTACCCATCCAAATTTGATGAAACTTCGCAGAAATGATCCTGCCATGGTCCTCGTCAGAATTTTTTAGAAAGAATTCTATTCCTTTAAAAACTCTGGTTTCCATGGCAACCTTAATCTCGACACTGGCATAAAGACTGCAATTTTTGCTTATTTTCAAGACATAATTGTAGAGAAAAGAGTGAGTAAACTGAATAACTTTGGTTTTAGAAATCACTATTAATCTAATGTGTTGTCCATGAAAAAATAACAATGAGCATATCATATCATACTCTAGGTAACCATGGCAGCCAAAGTAGCAACATATCGGTAAAATTGAGAAAATAAATAATCTATCAAATAGAATGACCAACAATTAAGAATGTTCATACCCCTCTATATATAATTCATGTCATGTTAGTTTTCATTCATAAAGTAGTATACATGCTACATGTAATTATCCCCGCCAAAAAGGCGGCTAGGTATATGATAATAGTAGCCATCCGTCCGCCTGTCTGTCTGTCTGTCCATTCTGCCTTCATTCTGTCTATCCCTCTTCACATCCCAATTTCTTGTATGGAGCACGACACAAAAACTATTTGAGATATAAACATGAAACTACACAGATGGATAGCTCTCATAAAAGAGAAGTGCAGTGCGTAAAAACCATAACCCTTGATTGCATATTTTAAGGGTTATTGCCCTTTATTTTCTCACTTAAATTTTGTCTAGAGCATAACACAAAAACTATTTGAGAAACTTCACAGATGGATAGATCTCATGAAAGAGAAGTGTGGTGCATAAGAGCCATAACTCTTGATTGCATAATTTAAAAATTATTGCCCGTTGATATTTTGTTATTTTCCATACTTAAATTTTGTATGGAGCTGAACTAACTTCACAGCTGGATAGTTGTCTCTGAGGAGAAGTGCAGAATACAAAAGTGGTAACACTTCCTTTCATAACATTTTATTCACCACTGTCCATCATTTTGTATTTAGTATTTCCCGAAAACAATTCTTCAATCTAACTGTCAAATCGCTTTACTGGTAGTGATTTTACTTTTTTGCTAGCATCCACTATAAATTCATGGTGCAAAATGAAAAAAGGCAAAACACAACCACAAAATGGGATGTTCTTACAATTGGGCTTCAACCCACTAAGACAGATGGTAAATTGAACAAACAGTGCAAAAAATGAAGTGCAATTTCTGAAAAAGAAATGTTTGGAATCCAGCCAAATTTGATAGGGTTTCAGTACACCTTGTATTAAAGGGCAAATCCTAAGATTTTTTGACCATACTGTTTTTTTGCTCCAATCAGCTGCAAATGATGTTAGTAAACACGTGTCCATCAGTTTTCATAAATACCACCCTGTAACATGCCATAAATCACGCTCGAATTGTCACGCTGATATACGGCCCCAAAAATGGTGCATGGCTTACTTCCCCTGATTCGCTTATCTTCCCTACCTGTGTGACGTCATAGGAGCGTAAGCCTGTGTTTACAGTCAGTAGAAATAAGTAGGAACGCTGATGATTATACGCAGATATCTGAGTATTAACATAGAATTCAGCCGAAAAAATGGTAAATTGTGCAGCCTATGGCTTCAGCGTCGAATCAGGAACACATAGAATTAGTCTGTTCAAATTTCCGAAGGAATTAAAAAGGAGGAAACTATGGATTCAACTTTTAAACCGGGGCCGGACAGTAACGGAGGATTTTTTGCCATCAGTTCATTCCAAATTGTGTTTGAAACACTTCGAGGACAGTCAGTTCTTAATAAGTCCAAAACTCGTAAAAGAAGTTGGTTATAGGAATATTAGGCTGCGATTAAAACCTGATGCTGTGCCGACATTGTTCGAAACTCCGAGTCGAAATAAGATAGGCCATAAGACAGACATTCCGCAATGGCAATCTCCAAAAAGAATAAACAAACATAAGGTCAGTAATTCCTTTAATTGTTTTTCGTAATATTTTATCCTTTTCTAGATCTACATTCTGGACAAAGAAGAAATTGGTGCCGTTTTCTCCCTTTTTTCCCCCAAATGTTTTCAACATTTAACCCTTTACCAAGAGACAAAATTTTAGAATGGTCCAAGTTAAAAGCACTTGCAAACAAAGTAAACCTAACTGAAAAATTGAAATTTGTTTCCACCAGGATAGAAAACATTGTAGGATAAGGAGAAAATGTTGGTTACCAGCATTCTCTCCTTTTCCCACAATGTTTTAAAAAGGCTTCCATCTCAGGGTTGTAAAAACCAGGGATTGTTTGGTAATGGGTTATTTTGCACATGACAAAAAATGGTAATCAAAAAATTGAAATGAAATTTGATTTGGAAAGGATGGAAAACATTATGGGAAAAGGAGAAAATCTTAGCATTTTCTCTTTTCCTCACAATGTTTTCAAAGGCAACAACATAACATATTCATCCAAATTCATAACATAGATTTTGCAAGTACCAAAGTCTGGAGTGTTCAAATGATGTTAACTTTCAAGTGTTTCAGCTTTTTCTTCCTTTTCCACAATGTTTTCAAAAGGCTTCTGTCTCAGGGTTGTAAAAAACAAAGGGTCAAGTGACCATTCACCAAACAAAAAATTTAGACTGGTTCAAATTGAAAGCATTTGCAGACAACGAAAGAATTGTGAACCAAAAACATTTGCAGCTGATTGGAGCAAAAAACAGTATGGTCAAAATATACTAGGATTGGCCCTTAAACAGTAAACATCTTTTTCTTCCCACACTGTTTTTCAAACACTCTTTCTTTGGGTATTGGAAACTAGACCTAGGGTTTGCATGGTAAAGGGTGAAGTCAGTATCTGGCTACCCCTAGTCATGGTCATAAATGTTAATCCATCACCGGCCAGTTGAAACAATACAGGAAATGGTTACATAACAGTTGCATATCTCACCCCTTTACTCTGTAATGTTTGTTTGTGACAGTAAACCCATGTTACAGCTTTTATCCCATACACTTCTTCTCTTCGAGATTTCACTCTTAAAACTGATTTGACAACTTACAATCATTTTGAACAAATTTTGAATTGTATCTTTACACTTCTGATTTGTGGATATTTCCCTGTTCCTCTCCATACTCTGTCTTCTAGACAGGCTACTGAGAGAAATCTTTTGTTTTTACGACCCTTGTAAAGATAGAAAAAACTTTCGAAAACATTGTAGGTAAAAGAGAAATGTTGCTGACCAGCATTTTCTCCTTTTTCTACAATGTTTTTTACCCATCAAAAACAAGTCCAAACATGCAAGTTAAATTTGATTTGTTGACTGTAATTGCTTTCAATTCGGTTGAGTCAATAAATTTGATGTTTGGTAACAATTTAACCCTTTCCCAGACGGCAAATTTTGGACCAGACCAAATTCAAAGCATTTTGCCGATGACAAAGTTACAGTTGCATAACCCATTACACAGGAGAAAAATTTAGACTGGTCCAAATTGAAAGCATTTGCAGACGACAAAATAAAGGTGACTAAAAATTTGAAGTATGTTCTGGGAAGGGTAGAAAACACTGTGGGAAAAGGAGAAAATGCTGGTTACCAGCATTTTCTGCTTTTCCCACAGTGTTTTCAAAAGGCTTCTTTCTCAGGTGCGTCAAAGTAATGGAATAAAAGATGATTTTTCTATATGATAGGGTAGAAAGCATTGTGGGAAAAGGAGAAATTGCTGGTTACCAGCATTTTCTCCTTTTCCCACAATGTTTCCAAAAGGCTTCTATTCCTTTCCCGTAAAAAACCAGGGATTGTTTGGGAAAGGGTTAAACATGTATTTTACATCTCTTGAGAAACAAGTCCATACAACTCCTACTAATCTCTTCAGATACTGCTCCCTGTGAACTTAACCAGAACTTGTGCCCAATGTGTGGGATTTATATTTAACCCTTTACCAATCAATCCGTAATTTTTACGACCCCGAAGACAAAAGACTTTTAAAAACATTGTAAGAAAGTAACCAGCTATCTAGTAGAAAGTAACATAGTAACCACCATATTCTCCTGTTAACACAGTGTTTTACTCTGCTGGAAAAAAAATTCAATTTTTGAAATATATAACTTTATTTTGTCGTCTGCAAGCTATTTCAGTTTGGACCTGTTTAATATTTTGTCGTATGGTAAAGAGTTAAAAGTAGAAAATATTGTGGATAAAGGATCAATTGATACAAATGTGGTTACCCAGAATATAAAATAATTTTGATGATTGTCTTAATGATCTCGGAACATATCAATTTCACGCTCGTTAACAGCATTTCAAACTATTCTTATTCTCATGAAAATCGCTATTTATTGTGTAACCCTTCACCCATGAGAGAACAAATTTTATACCTGTCAATGTTTACAGAATTCTTTACAAGGTACAAATATAGAATCCATCAACAAATAGTTAGAACTAACATCTCACGATTATCAATCGTAAAAGTCAAGAAATCGGTTATTTGACATGAAACTAAAGTGTAGGAGAAATGTCTTTAAAAGTGTCAGGGAACTGTGTAGTCGTGGAACTGTCTTGAAACCGTCTTTTTCATTATTATTATCATTAATTCCACCCGTAAATCTACTGAAAATACTTCAAGTGAAACAAAGCTTATGCCGTACACTTAATTTTATCATGTATCGAATTATAATATTTCTGTAAGCGACGTTCGCCCCGTAGCCTAATACATGTAGGCGTGATACTCATCACGCTGTTCATAAGTCCGGCATAACATCGTTATTTTCGCCATTGGTGGGCGAAATTTTACTTTTATCCTCATCATCAGAAACTATTAAGTTTCATTAAAAACTTGGTGGTACATGTACGGCCTTACCGGCCTAGAATCGTGTATTCCTTCGTCTTAAATATCGCTCATTTCACTATCTGAAACAAGGTCCATATTGAAACAAACGCTCCTATGACGTCACAGATCAAGGTGCGCTACAATAAGTAAGGGAGGTAAGCGATGCAAGAAAAACTAATAAGCAAAAATATAAATTGAAAAAAAGTACTTTTACTATTTTTTTTTTCAAATTACAATATTACCAGGTTGCCATTTGATAGATGTAGATTTCAAAATTAATCATATCAGAAACTTGTTGATTTGCCCTTTAAACAATCCTAGCAAATTTCAAAGAAGTATAACAAATAAGGTTGACTTTGTACAGTAAGCAATTCTAAGTTATCAAATGGCTGCTTTTCCTGAACAGATCAGTAGACTTTCTTCATTCTTAATAGAGCTCAATCCCTTCGTGAACCAAACAATCTTTGAAAATTTCAAAAAGAACTGGATCGAAACTGTGGACTTCGTTTCCTAAACAAGAATTGGAAATTTTCAACTTTAAATGGCTACTTTTCTCATACCTATGCACTGTTTGTTGGATTCTTTTTAAAATCAATATGGTTCAAGCGAATGTAGGTAAAAATGTCAGAGGTAAAAATGCCATAGGAAATTTTTCCTATACTGTTTATGGACTTTTTTTATCGAAAATCAATACGGTTGAAGCTATTGATGAGATAAACAACCCCTGCAAGTTTTACGAAAATCTGGCCACAAATGCAGACTTATCGCGTAAACAAGCAGTGGAAATTTTCAAATTTAAATTGCTACTTTTCCCATAATATTTGTTGGATTTTTTTTTTTTCAAAATCAATAGGATTGAAGCTATTGATGAGATAAACAAACTGCAAGTTTCACAAAAGTCTGGCCACAAATACAGACTTTATCTCTTAAACAAGAAATGAAATTTTAAACTTCAAATGGCTACTTTTCCTAAATTGTTGGATTTTTTTCAAAACCAATAGGGTTGAAGATATTGAGGAGGTAAACAAACTGTGCAAGTTTCACCAAAATCTGAAAACAAATGCAGACTTTATCACGTAAACAAGAAAAAGACTTACAGACAGACAGACGACGGAAATCATACCATGATATAAGCTCTGCTGGCTTTCAGCCAGTACAGCTAAAAATCACTGTTGATTTGGTAACCATGGTTACTTGTTTTAGAAGCATTTAAAGCATTTCCTTTTAGGTATTTGGTTTATTAAAATGTTTTTGGAACTAATAAAATACTTTTTAGTCAGTGGAAGATACTTTGCACTGGCTTTGCTATATTTTATGGGAATGAGTTTACTGTTCTGTTGCCATGGTAACATTTTCTTTTTCTGAGGTGTTGAATACTTTTTTATATTTTGTATGTGCATAACACATATTGATCATTTAAAGTATGTTTAATTTATTCAGATGCTTCTTAGCTGGAAGGGGTTCTTTTGCTTTGAACAACCTGTTATTTGTGATGGTTCATTGATTCGGTTGCCATGGTAACATGATTGGGCCATTAATTAATTCTTTTACATTTTGATATTGACAAACAGATGTGGGTAATTTAAGTATTACTTATCCATGTAATCCTTTGTTAATGGGCGGTAGTTTCCTGTGAATGTGCTGATTTAAAATCGCGAACTGTTGGATAGTTTCGTTGCCATCGTAACTAATATTTGGATTGTTGTAAAACTTAAATTTTTCTCTGTTGGTTGAACAGATGTGGATCCATTTAATACGTAAATAAACTGTAAATATTTCTCTTAGCAGAAGGGAGATAATGTGCTTTGAAATTGCCACTTTTTTTGCAAAATCACTGACTGGTCAATAGTTTTGTTGCCATGGTTACAAAAATTATAAACATTTTGAGTTTTTTTATTGTTGGCTGTGAAAAACCAGATGTTGCTCATTTAGGCACTGTATATATTTTTCCTATGCACCTTTGCTGTAAGAAGATAATTCGGCTTAAAAATGTTCAAAATTGAAAGTTTGAAAAACTGGTTTCTGTGGCTTAACTTCTGTTGCTATGCAACACAATGCAAGAGACATTTTTAATTTTTCTATATTTTCTACGTAATTTCGATTAGTACTCATGTCCTCCTTTTGACATAAGTAGTAGTATAGATAATCTAAATAGGCAGAAATTTACTTTGAATGTGCTGATTTTTGTTAAAATCTCAAACTGTTGAATAGTTTGGTTGCCATGGTAACTAATATTTGGGTTGTTGCAGAACTGAATTTTTTCTTTATTGGTGTAACAGATGTTGATCATTTAATACATAAATAAACTGTAAATATTTCTCTTTGCAGAAGGGAGATAATTTGCTTTGAAATTGCCACTTTTCTGCAAAATCACTGACGGGTCAATAGTTTTGTTGCCATGGATACAAAAATTATAAACATTTTGAGTTTTTTTATTGTTGGCTGTAAAAAAACAGATGCTGCTCATTCAGGCACTATATGTATTTTTCCTATGCACCTTTGCTGTTAGAAGATAATTTGATTTGAAAATGTTCAAAATTGGAAGTTTGAAAAACTGGTTTCTATGGCTAAACTTCTGTTGCTATGCATCACAATGCAAGTGACATTTTTCATTTTTCTATGTAATTTTGAGTACTACTCATGTCCTCCTTTTGACATAAGTAGTAGTATAGATAATCTACATAATAAGGATTTGTCAAAAACCACCATGAAAAGTGTCATTTTTCAATTTTTTTGCTGACAACTTTCAACAAATCTCCATGAAATTTTGATTTCTCGTTTCCATGGCAACCACTGTCAGAAAAATGGAATGCTTTGTTTTGGGAAAGTTTTTCAACAAGTCTTATTAAATGGAGATAAAACGAATGAATTCTGTGACTAGTCACTTATCACCATCTGCATGATTCTTAGGGAGAATGCTAGTTAACCCTTTAGCACACAATGAAATTTTGGACCTGACCTGAGGATGAAAACATTGTATGAAAAGGAGAAAATGCTGGTTATCAGCATTTTCTCGTTTTCCTAGAATGTTTTAAATGCCTTTCTTCCTATAGTCCTGAAAACCAGGGATTGTTTGGTAAAGGGTTAAGTGAGGAATGTTTATGAAAGGATCATAAACACAACTTTATGCACTATAGGATCTGACAAATCAAGGCCTATACATCTATCATTATTTACCATAACAGGCCCCTGATGAGCCCCTACAGGCAGGGCAGCTGTGGGTAAAGGTGTTCCAACAGCAACCACTTGACTTCTCTCTACAGCTTCTGTGTTACTTGCTTGCTGGGTTGCTAGGTCTTGGCTTATTTGTCTGATGTGACCTAAATATAGGGAGAGAGAAATTTATTCACAACAGAAAATTTTCTTTCAAACTTGACAATATATCTCTAATAATGAGAATTATTGTTACTCGCATTTGGAGTAAACAATAGGTATTAGTCATACTCTCTGAAAAATGGGTTTAACTTTATCACACAATCCAGACTTTTAATGACCCTGAGAAAGATGCCTTTTGAAAACATTGTGGGAAAACGATAAAATGGTGGTAAGCAGTATTTTATCCTTTTCCCACAATATTTTCTACTCTTTCCAAATCAAGTTTCAATTTCTGATTCAAATTTATTAAGTTGTGTACTAATGCTTTCAATTTAGACTAGACCAAAATTTTATCGTCTGGTAAAGAAAGAGTTAATAGAGATTGAAGATGAAACTTTTATGCTTATGGTCAATTATGCCAAGGTACCAGTCTACCTCATAATTAATTGTTTACAACAGAAGCCCGACTTTATACGACCCTGGAAAAGTCGCCTTTTCAACACATTTTGGAAAAAGCAGAAAATTATTGTAACCAGCATTTTCTTCCTTTTCCCACAAAGTTTTCTACCCTATCAAAGAAAAATTGCACCATTTAACCCTTTCCCAAACAATCCCTGGTTTTCACCACCCTGAAAAGGAAGGCTTTTAGAAACATTGTGGGAAAAGGAGAAAATGCTGGTAACCAGCATTTCTCCTTTTCCCACAACGTTTTCAACCTTCCTAGAACAAATTTCAATTTTTGAGTGACATTAATTTTGTCGTCTGAAAATGCTTTCAATTGGGACCAGTCTAAAATTTTGCCATTTGGTAAAGAGTTAAGTCACACTGAACGTGTCATCTGCACATACTTTGGAATTAGATAAGGCTAAAATATTGTCGAATGGTAATGGCTTAAGTCACTTATTAGACAAATAGTTTAACCCTTTACCACACGACAAAATTATAGACTGGTTCAAATTGAAAGCATTTGCAGACGACAAATAAAGGTGACTAAAAAATTGAAATTTGTTCTGGGAAGGGTAGAAAACACTGTGGGAAAAGGAGAAAATGCTGGTTACCAGCATTTTCTCCTTTTCCTACAGTGTTTTCAAAAGGCTTCTTTCTCAGGGGCGTCAAAAGTAGGGATTGTGTGGTAATGGGTTAATGGATCCATAATTCAAATGACTGGCTTTATATAAAACATCCAAGACTAAGTCAGATGTAACTTTTTTTTCTAAGACATTAGCAACTCAAAGGTTTAATTTATTTATCCTCCAGACACACTCAAAAGTGTGTACTAATATTCTGGTCACTCTTATGCACCAATAGTTCAAACAAGAGCAAAGCATGAGGGTACCTTGTGAGCTGAAATGGACTGATTCTCTGTGAAATGCTAAGGCAAACAAGAGCGGCAAATTGTCGCAAGATACGCCCGTCTTACCCCAAGTTGTAAAGCTGGGGCATGCACCGGACAAAATTCAAGTATGAAAAACAACAAAGGGCAATAACTCAAAAATTAAGCAAGCAAGAGTTGTGATTTCTGTGCACTGCACTCCCCATCGATGAGATCTATCCACCCATGAAATTTCATAACCCTAGCTAGTATAGTTTTGGAGATATGCTTCGGACAAAAATCAAGTATGAAAAATGACAAAGGGCAATAACTCAAAAATTAAGCAAGCAAGAGTTATGATTCCTGTACACTGCACTCTGCCTCGGTGAGATCTATCCACCCATGAAATTTCATAACCCTAGCTAGTATAGTTTTGGAGATATTCACCGGACAAAATTCAAGTATAAAAAACGACAAAGGGCAATAACTGAAAAATTAAGAAAGCAAGAGTTATGATTCTTGTGCATTGCACTCCCCCTCAGTAAGATCTATCCACCCATGAAATTTCATAACCCTAGCTACTATAGTTCTGAAGATATGCTCCGGACAAAATTCAAGTATGAAAAACAACAAAGGGCAATAACTCAAAAATTAAGCAAGCAAGAGTTATGATTCTTGTGTACTGCACTCTCCCTCGTTGAGATCTATCCACCCATAAAATTTCATAACCCTAGCTCGTATAGTTTTGGACATAAGCTCCGGACAAAATTCAAGTATGAAAAACAACAAAGGGCAATAACTCAAAAATTAAGCAAGCAAGAGTTATGATTCCTGTGCACTGCACTCCCCCTCGATGAGATCTATCCACCCATGAAATTTCATAACCCTAGCTAGTATAGTTTTGGAGATATGCTCCGGACAAAATTCAAGTATGAAAAACAACAAAGGGCAATAACTCAAAAATTAAGTGAGCAAGAGTTATGATTCCTGTGCACTGCACTCCGCCTCGATGAGATCTATCCACCTATGAAATTTCATAACCCTAGCTTGTATAGTTTTGGAGATATGCTCCGGACAAAGAACTGGACGCCGCCCGCCCGCCCGGACGCCCGCCCGCCCGCCCGCCACGGGTGATCCCATAATACGTCCCGTCTTCGACGGGCATATAAAAAGGGGCATAACTTTGTGGAAATCATATTGATTGTAACCTGCCATATTGATATGGGTTCCCCTTTTGATAGCTGTGTTTTGGAAATAAATATCTTCAGAACCAAAAGTTATCATAAATTGTCAAAGTTTTTGCAGTATGTAGACACAGACAAATGACAGGGCTGCCAAACAGCCTACCTAACTAACTTCTTGATCACTCTCTTACATCTTTACCATAACTCTAATAGTGCTATATAAATCAGTTTGACTTCTTTATGGCTAAAATAAAAACAAACAAATCTCATAAAGACTTTCATCCTATACAGCACAACTAAAAAATGGGTTTAACAGATCTAAAATCAGACTGGAAGTTTTGTGCAGTCTGATCATAGTGCAAATATTACATACAAAGCTGATTTTCATCAATAGCACTTAAAGCGTCAATACCATTCTGTGGTATTCTACAATGCATATTAAGGATAGATAAAGTATAAAGGTGTGTAGGTTGAGATTTGTTGAAGAATTTTATCATGTTGGCTTGACAAAACAAACAGACAGGTTAGATCTAGTTCTAAGATAAGACTGCACAGAATGTGCAGTCTGATGTTGATCTATGATATTCATAAAAGTCCCAGGCTTTACTTCTAGTACTAAAAGTGTTAATACCTTTCTGCGGTATTCCACCTTGTGTATTCAGGACAGTCAAAGCATAGTGTGGAGGTAAAGAAGCCTTGCAGATTGCTGTGATAAAGGCGTCCCTTGGTGTCTGCATGTCTAGTTTACCACACAGACTCACATAGGCCTCTTCACATTTCAACACAGACTCTGTAGCACTCTCATCTGTACTGTAAACAAGATAAAAACAACATTTTTAACAAGTTGGAGACAATAAAAATTACATTTAATTCAGTAACATGGCAGCTTTCTTTTCCTATAAGAACTGAACAATGAAGTACTTCACCCTGTAACAGATGACAAAATATAGTAATCGGTAGGTTAACCCTTAACAAGACAACAAAGTTGCAGAGGACAAATGTTACAGAAAGATTGAAATTTGATTTGGAAAGGATAGAAAACAATGTGGGAAAAGGACAAAATGCTGGTTACCAGCAATATCTCCTTTTCCCACAATGTCTTCAAAAGCTTTCCTTCCAAGAGACGTGAAAATTAGGGACTGTTTGGAAAAGGGTTGAATAAGATAATTGTGGAAAATTGAGAAAATGTCGCTTACTAATGTTTGCTGATGAGCATTACTTGATTTTTTTTAAACTGAATTTTCAAAAGCTGTTTTTTCCAGAAATGAAACAGTGTGTTGCCTGATACAGAAATTAATGAATAGAGCTATTCAAGCTCAAATTCCTTCTTGCTATGAATGTGGGGTTTGATCATGGCTGTTAACAACAGAAATTTGTTAAAACAAACTGCCTAGAACAACTCTGAGACTTCAACAATATGCTTAAAATTGCAATATTTGTAATTCCAAAAACGACTTTCAGCATTTCTTACTTCCATTTATTCAGCAGTATAACAGTATAACTGGTCTGCAAAATGATAACAATAGCCCAAAATTAAACTACATGTACCTTGCATCCAACAGTAAAGCAAGAGCAGCTAACATTCCACACCAAGAGGAGTTTATCAGTTCCTCATACAACTCTCTATCTTCATCTGAAAATGCATGAAAAAAGAATTAATCATAAAACAAATAGCAGTAACAACAAGGGAAAAAAATGGCATTCTAATAATTTTCTCTGAAGTCTTGAATTTCATATTTTCTATGGACGATTTCTTATTGGAGTGGGAATGCTGTTTCACTTGTTACAATAGGACATAGACATAAAAAAGCCAGGTATGTTTCAAACTGTAAAATCAAGCACACAATCCCTGCTTTTGACGCCCCTGAGAAAGAAGCCATTAGAAAACATTGTGGGAAAAGGAGAAAATGCTGGTAACCAGCATTTTCTCCTTATTCCACAATGTTTTCTACCCTTCACAAAACAAATTTTAAATTTTCAGCCACTTTTATTTTGTCGTCTGCATATGCTTTCAATTTGGACAATCCTAAAATATTGTCGTTTGGTAATGAGTTAAACTACTTGTACTGAGTTTTCTATGTGGTATGATGTATTTACTACAAGCTTTGCCCCACTATAGTTATGTCATCCTTTCCTATGAGTACCTCTTCTTTGTTTTCCTCCCACTACTTTGTGGTGAATCTAAAAAAAGTTTTTAAGTACCTTAACCATTTCCTGTTATGGAGTATATCTCTATGTTAATACCACCCTGTACTGGAGGCCTATGGAAAAAAAACTGTTGTAGAAAAAAAGAAAAGAGGCTTGCAAACTATGTTTTGCAGCCAGGATTTTCTCTTTTTTGTCTTTCTACCCCATTAAAACAAACCCCAAATTTTGAGCCACATTTACTATGATGCTTGCAAAATGCTATCACACAGTGCAAGCTAAAATCTGTGTTGTTTAATAAAGAGCCAATAAAGAAAATAGAGTAAAATTATTCCCAAAACCTGTTTCAATGCCATCTCCCTGTTTACCCTCAGTTTGCTGTGATGGTATACCAGGGTTTCCCTCCACAATCAGCTGAATGGTCTTCACAATCTCAATCAGACAATAAAACCCAACAGACAGTCCATATCCATCAGGAACACTTGGGGGTTCAGCTTTGTCTAACATCTCTAAACTGTACAAAAATACAAGTAATAATATTCAAAGAATGAGAAGAAAAAACAAAATAACTACATTGCCTTTGCTAAGAGGTTACAGAATAAAAATGGATAACTAAACAGAAAATACCTGTAGAAATTTATCTGTTTGAAGAGACGGGAAGGATAATAAATTTCTAGCTAATTCATCATATACTCTTGCATGGCAATTTTTTTTTTTTAATCCTTTACCAAATGACAATATTTTAGACTAGTTCAAATAGAAAGCATTCGCAGACGACAAAGTGAAAGTGACTGAAAATTTGAAATTTGTTTTGTGAAAGTTACAAAAAATAGTGGGAAAAGGACAAAATGCTGGTTACCAGCATTATCTCCTTTTCCCAAAATGTTTTCTAAAGGCTTCTAGATCAGGGGCGTCAAAAGTAGGGTTTGTGTGGTAATGGATTAACTCTTTACCACACGACAAAATTTTAGACAGGTTCAAATTGAAAGCATTTGCAGACGACAAAATAAAGGTGACTGAAAAATTGAAATTTGTTCTGGGAAGGGTAGAAAACACTGTGGGAAAAGGAGAAAATGCTGGTTACCAGCATTTTCTCCTTTTCCTACAGTGTTTTCAAAAGGCTTCTTTCTCAGGGGCGTCAAAAGTAGGGATTGTGTGGTAATGGGTTAAAGATATGGGACGGATACTAAATTTCTAACTAATTCATCATATACTCTTGCAGGCAATTTTTTTCTAAC
This sequence comes from Tridacna crocea, assembly GCA_943736015.1. Lineage (NCBI taxonomy): Eukaryota > Metazoa > Mollusca > Bivalvia > Cardiida > Cardiidae > Tridacna > Tridacna crocea. Next base: position 48,915,348 of record OX031062.1, read on the forward strand.
TCATTGCCACACAACAAAATTTTAGGTTTGTTCAAATTGAAAGCATTTGCAAACGACAAAATAAAAGTGACTGAAAATTTGAAGTTTGTTTTGTGAAGGGTAGGAAAATGCGTGGGAAAAAGAAAAAATGCTGGTTACCAGCATTTTCTCCTTTTCCCACAATGTTTTCTAAAAGCTTCTTTCTCAGAGGCATAAAAAGTAGGGATTGTGTGGTAATGGGAATGGGGATGGGGGGAAAAAGGGAGCAGTTGTGTGCATAAGACTACTTTTGAAAAAAATTCTATTTTGCCATAATATTTTCCTACTTGCTCATGTGTCAAAAATTAGTTCCTGCATACAATCTCAGATATCAGAATATTCTGCTGACAATTTGTTTCAGAAGACAATCTAGTGATTCATGTCAATAATGAATCTTTAGCTTGTAACCAGCAGTATCTCCTTCTCACACAAAGTTTTCCTATCACGGCAAAAAATCATCAGAGCAATATTTGATTTGATGTCTACATATGCTATGGATGCATATTGAATTTTGGCCTTCAGTACAATGCCAAGCATAACTTGAACATTTTTACAGACAATGCAGGTCATGATAAAACAAATACTCCTTAACAATTATTACACACAAAAAGAAAATGGAATTGCTTCAGAAAGGTGGGTAACATTGTGGAAAAAGGGGAGAATGCTGGTTTCCATTCTCCCCGTTTTCCAAAATGTTTTTAAAAGTCTTCATTTGGGTAATTTAGAATAGGGGCTATATGAGAAAAGGTTGAGCAACTAGTCCTCATATCATTTTACTGTAATCTCCTTAAAAACGGAATGATACTGGACCTTTTGTTAGTTATAATGGTAGTACAACAAAGTGCCGTCATACCAAACTGTTCTCACAACATGCTAGGCAAAATAACTAAAATCTGACCTATAAACCATTTCTGCTAAAAGAAAAAACTCTTCACCAAATAATCCCCATTTGAATGACCATGACTGAGAAAGCAAGTTTTTGAAAACATTGTGGGAAATAAAGAAAATGCTGGTAACCAGCACTGTCTCATATTCCCACAATGTTTTTTACTCTTTCTAAGATAAGTTTACTAGTTTAGATTTTTGAGTCCCATTTCTGTTTTTGTCATCTGCAAATGCTTTCATTTTTGACAAGTCTGAGATTTTTGTTTGGTTTAGAGTTAAGCATAGTGTAAAACTTGTTCTGAAATATGTCTACCAGTATATGAAATAAAATAACAAATGCTAAATACATGTTATGGTAGATCTCAACTCTAGCATGTTTAGTTAACCCTTTACCACACAATTCCGACTTTTAACACCCATGTGAAAGAAGCCTTTTGAAAACATTGTTGGAAAAGGAGAAAATGCTGGTAACCATATTCTCCTTTTCCCCAACAAATTTCAAGTCTTCTTTAGTCTTATTTATTATGCTTTCAATGCTTTCAATTTGGACTAGTCCAAAATTTTGTTGTTTGGTAAGGAGTTAATTCATGGGGCTTTTGCTCAATGTAGGTCAAGATCACACTCCACAGGATGTTCTGTCTGGTCATTTAACTTTAATGTCTGATATTTCAATTTACATTTTGGTCAAAACAGCTTTCTAGAATAAGGCATAATTATCTAAAAATTGCAGATTCAGTCCTGTTATTGGTTGCAAGTTTAGGGGATTCAGGTCATTCCTATTAGATGTTAGTAATAATAGCATTGATAAAGCCAACATCATTACACTGTCGAAAATATACATCTACAGCAAGAGGAGAACTAGATCCTTACATCTTTACAGTAAACATCAAACAGTATGGATCCAAGACTAGTATAGTACATGCAGTCTAATGTTATACACTGACGATAATAAGGCAACAACAGTGTTACTGGCTTGTTAAAAATTGACCTCTGGCAATCCATTTTAACCTTTATCCTGCTGAGTAACTAAAATATTAATAACCCAAATACTGCTGTTTCAAAGTTATGTCTTGGGGAATAATAATATCCCCTTATTGGACAGTGTAGATCAAATATCAGACTGCACGTTCTGTGCAGTCTGATCTTGATCTGCACTGTCTGCAAAAGGTCAGCAAGTTGTGCTTCGCAGCTGAAGAGTTTAAATCTCTGACCAAGCATCGTCTCTCTTTATTCATATTTCTCGTACATTTCAAAAGTGCCTACAACTGGTATGTATATATAATAAAACACATGGTCAAAAATCAATTAAACCTCCAAACTGATGTTCAAGAGAACTTAGTCCTTCAAGTGCCTTTTATAATTATAGTTTCCTTTGTAGCCAGAGTAGATGAAAGTCATACTGCACAATACATGCAGTCTAATATCACACTGTCCCCTTTGCAACTTTTTAAATGACTCCAATGTTATGTAGCAGGTATGCAAATACAACAGCCATGCCACTAACACATACATGTGACAACCAAGACAAATTTTCAGGTAAAAGTATTACATCTTTTTTAAAATGATAGGAGAAACAAAATGGGAATGAATGAATGTATGGTTATTTATGATGCATCAACATTAAGGGTCATTTAGCAAACAAGAAAGAATGAAAGGAAAAAGGTGTGTGTGTGTTATAGCAAGCAATTTCTTTGAAATGATATTTCTTGCCGAAAAAGACCTTTCAAAAATTAACGTGACTGTCTGACTCAAAATTGCTTACAGTCAGCTATTTTGCATCGAATAAAAAAACAATTCCATGGAAAAGGTTACTTTAAACACATACAAAGTTCCATGAAATTTTATCTAATGGCATTGAAGATAGTGTCCCGTAGGGAAACATGAATTGACAGATGGACAAACAGATGGATGAATAATGCTAAAACTATATCCCTCAAACTTTAGCGATGAATAACAAGTTAAAAGAATATAGCCAAGAAAGAAGCATGTATGAATTCTCCTTCTGTATCACAAAAATTCCAACATCCTTCCTGGATTGTCTGCTCTTGAATACTCCAGATAACTTTAGCAAACAGATATCAAAACAGCTAATCATCATGCTTTTTTTATACTTCTATTGCCTTTTCATCTAGTCAAACTTTTGTCTCTCTCTCCATTAGCTTTTCTTCACGTGACAAATATGTATCAAATTTTCAAAGAGAAGGAAAAAGTACACATAAAGACAACATGTCAACTAACAGTTGTTAGATATTCCACCGGAAAGCACAAGACATAACGGGAAAACATTTAAAGAAAAAGTTAATGTCTTTTTTCTTAACTCTATACCAAATGACAAATTAATAGACGAGTCCAAACTGAAAGCATTTGCTGATAGACTGGTCCAAATTGAAAGCATTTGCAGACGACAAAGTAAATGTGGCTGAAAATTCAAAATTTGATTCTGGAAAGGTAGAAAACATTGTGGGAAAAGGAGAAAATACTGGTTACCAGCATTTTCTCCTTTTCCCACCATGTTTTCAAAAGGCTTCTACCCCAAGGTTGTCAAAAGTTGTCATTGTGAGGTAATGGGTAAAATAATATTGAAAACATTGTAGGAAAAGAGGTAGCTGCTTGTGGCAAGCAACTTCTCCTTTATCCATGATCTTTTTCACAACCTGCCACTAGCAGGGTTGTAAAAATTTATACCTGTATGGCAGTTTCGATAGCAATGCACTGGGTTGGACATCTTTGAATATTTTGGGTGTTAAACAGTGAGGATGCACTGATCAATGCAATATTCATCAATCAATTCAAACAGCTATCCATCATGCACTTTTTACAGCATGAGAACAAGTCACATGATCAGGCCATACCTATATCTCACATAGGAAAACACTAGGGGATAAGTATCTGATCTGTTGTTGCTAAAAATAAGTACATAAAATTATACAGGCTTTATTTAATATACTTTTTATTTCCTCTGATACAAATTATCGACTTAACCCTGTACCACACAATCCCAACTTTTAATGACCCTGTGAAAGAAGCCTTTAGAAAACACTGTGGGAAAAGGAGAAAATGCTAGTAACCAGCATTTTCTCCTTTTCCCACAATGCTGTCTTCCCTTCTCAAAACAAATTTCAATTCTTCAGTCACTGTTGTTTTGTCATTTGCAAATGCTTTCAATTTGGACCAGTCTAAAAATTTTGTTGTTTCGTAAAAAGTTAAACTACAAATTTAAACAAACTTTAAGAGTACCATACTTAAAACAAAGACAATAAATTTCATGAAAAAAAAAAAACTGGTTACTGCAACCTTAATGATATTTTTGTGTGAGCTGTCCACATCCTTTGTTTTGATATATTCTAACTAAAATACAATTAAAACTGCAATGTTTGGTCCTTTTCATGTCATCCACAAAGACAGTATCATTCTTTGACCTTTTACACATCAATACATCTTTAAAACAGATGTGTAACATCCATGCAAGGGACTAGTCCATGTTATATTTAAGGAGTCTGACTTTTTGGACATATACAGTTTGGTTTTTTCCATAGTTTCAAAACACTTTGGAAATATATCTCACCAATTCTTTGTAGCTATATTTATCTGTAATATTCATTACCAAATGTCTTTAACTCTTTACCATTTGACAAAATTTTGGACTTGTCCAATTTGAAAGCATTTGCAGACGACAAAATATATGTGAATCAAAAATTGAAAATAGATTTGGAAAGGGTAGAAAACATCGTGGGAAAAGGAGGAAATGCTGGTTACCAGCATTTTCTCCTTTTCCCACAATGTTTTGTAAAGGCTTCTTTCTTAGGGGCGTCAAAAGTAGGGTTTGTGTGGTAATGGGTTAAATAGTAGATGATAATGACAGAAATGAGTACATATATTCACACTTAAAAGTAAACCTATTTTTCTCAGAAAAGCATAACAATTCCAAAACAAAACACTCATCTAGCATACTACTAAATTCACCATGAATAATCAGCAGCAACTGTTTACCATTAAATCCTAAGCTTTACCAATCAGGAGGAAAATGGCACTTAACTCTTAACAACAAAACTGTAGACCAGTCCAAATTGAAAGCATTTGCAGACGACAAAACAAGTATGGAGTCTCAAAAACTAAAATCTGTTCTGTGAAGGGTAGAAAACATTGTGGGAAAAGGAGAAAATGCTGGTCACCAGCATTTTCTCCTGCAACCACAATCTTTTTAAAAGGCTCCTTTCTCATGGTTGTTAAAAGTTGGAACTGTATAGTAAAGAGTTAAGAAAATTCCCCAAAAAAGGAGAAAATGCTGGCAACCAGCATTTTCTCCTTTACCAGTGTTTCTAATTTTAACAGGAACTGCAGTTCATTTCTGCCAGTTTTGAATGTCTCATCTGCAGTTAGCGTCAGTTTCTGGGATTCAAGAATTTATTGTTTGGAAGAAAGTTCGCCCATTTGTACAAAGTCTATATCTAGACCTAAAAAAAAGCTTTCAACAGATGTCACAAAGGATAACAATTTGTAGGGAAGGCAATTACAGATTTTCAAAAGTAAAGATAAGACAAGGAAAAAATGAGCAATTTTTTTTTTACAAACAATTGCTCCTCTTTTCGAAGTGTTTCCAAACATTGACAATTGCTGGGGAATAGAACCATGTATTTGAACAGTAATGGGTTAAACAGGGATATAAGCATTTCATTAATATGTTCTCAAATGACCTAATGATATCCTTCGCCAACATGAAGTATTTAACAGAAGGTATACACTGTGTTGTAAGCTGTACGGCACAAAATGTGTAGTCACTTCCAAGATGGCGGACTGTTTACTTGGAGAAAGGTGGGTGTCACATTTTATCATCAATAACTTTTTTTCTTGAAACCTTCGAGATATGATACTTATAATATATTGTGTGGGAATGATGTGGTAAGCCTCGGTGCTATATAGCAAAGAGCCAGTGCCATTATTCGATACGTTATATCGGCGTAAACATTGCCATTGGGTAAAATTTGAATTTGAAGTGAGGAACTTGCATCGTTTTTAGTTATAGAATGGAAAATAAGCTAATGCAGTGGGTGAAGGTTGTTGTTTCTGTAGGTATTTATCACGTGCTTTTCAATGATTACGGTCATTTTTGTGAAATATGTCTAGAAAGACCCGAAATCATGTGTTTTGTATATCGCTAATGCAGCGGTGTAGTCCACATCAACAATTTCACACACAGCGGTGTAGACCCGATTTTTTCTGAACGGTTTAGACACAATTTAAAGCACAATATATGTACGGTTTAGACACAGTTGGCTTGGTCTTGAATCTTCTTTTCTGAAGATAACGGAACTTGGCGTTAATCCAGAATCATGAAAATTGGCACCAACAGTTCGAGACAGTCTCCCTTATTACCGACACCCACGGAAGGAACCATCTGGAACCGATAAAGGATCATCGTGGAACGAAAAGAGATAGTTGGGAACAAAAGAGTGCATCAAGACATTATTTACGATATTATTTATGTAATAGTGAGTATTATATCACGAAAAAATAAATTATGAAATTACTAATTAATGTCTGTGCACTTATAAATCAATTCCATCATGGTGGCAGCCATAATTTCAATCATTCACTTAGGATGATAATTACCATCCTGGACTTGACAATCATTTTCATTTCGAAGTTGTTTTAAATACTGTCGCTGATTCGTATCTTGGTATCTGTTTGTTTAATATCTAGTTAAAGATGCCCGTCTACAGCCGGTGAGCAGAAATGCTGTTAAATTAATAAAAAACATAGCATGGTACAGAAAATCTGTCTTTATTGTACGCAAGGATAAATTACTGACATGTATGGTGTAACTAAAAAAAAAAAAATAGAAACGCGGAGGTTTGTGTTAGAAATCGAGCATTGGTCGGAAAATAACTGGCTGACAATCGAAGCTGTAAACAATGACAGTGCGTCACGGAAATTTATCGTTGCTTTCCGCCTAAAGTCGGATACGGTGTAACTTGCATATCACTCTCTTGCACTCCGGATCATCACATTCACCTCTGTAGTGGGCTCAGAAAGTAGTCCGTCATTACGCGATACTTTCGTCACATGACCAGAACTCAAAATGGCGACACAAACGCCGGTGAAAGAAAGACCAATATCGATTACTTTTTGTGCTGTTGAAACAGCATACGGCAAATCTGACTAAGTGGTAGGCAATGTGAAAAAGACGGATTTTCTGAAAAGCTTAAATGTCTTTTAAAGGACCATAACTTGTTTTTTAATCTTATAACCTAAGATTTATCGGTGTATTAAAACTGTTGTCATCATTCCTGGGCGCAGCCATTTTTGTTAAACTTGGCGTAAGATTCTGATCAGTAAAGAGGCTCGAAAAAAAAATAGTTCCATTTTATACAGGTAAATTCATCAGTTTGAACGCACCTATAATGTATCCAGAATCATATTTCCATTGTCTACCTTATAGTTTTACACACGAAACAGTTAAACAGTAACAAAACATCTTTTCCTAGGTTTGACAAGATTCTTGTCATTTAGCCCATCGCAGAGATGTATGTGAGAGTAACGAACGACAACTCTGCTCGGAGATTGCTTGCATATAGGCCGCGACCTCCGTCTAAAATCGAGGCTGCAACAGAGAAGCCTACATTTTCTTTTGTTTTCTCAGTATACGCAGGGCGAAGGTCAAATATAGTCACGAGACAGAATGTATGATCATTATACAAATCTACCAGAGTGTATAACGGATATCGAAAATCTTCGATTCAAAAACCAGAAACAATAAGTCTGTTTAGATGGAAGGCCGCAACTCGGCGAAATGCATTTTCTATCGATTGTTATCTAAGCAAGCTTGTCAGGCAAAATATTTGGCATGAACATATAAGAATGACTATATTTTGATAAAATAAAAACAAAATGAGTTAAAACTGGCTTAAAATGAGTATAAGGATCTCTCTAAAGTTTTTAGTTTCTGTGCCACTGTTCAAGTAAAATATTACCAGTAGGTTAACACGGAATGGGGGATCAAAAAAAAACCACTGCAGTAAAAATTACGTAATTATTGTTTTTTACCCCAAAAGGAAAAATCGTAAGATGGAATTCCATGTGATCGATATTCACAATTTTCATTTACCATTGTACAATTTGATTTCATTATATACGGGTCATGGATTTATATTTATAAAACCGAATGTTACCCATCAAGATTAGTTCTCTCATAAAGTTTATTATTTATTCTTATCGTTTCCGGAATGTGTCTTTTGGCCCCGGACTACATCTGGTAGTAGACTGGTGTCAGTCCATTAAATAGAACCTTTTCATTAAAACAAAATCATCAAGTAAAACTGCAAAATGGAAACTCTGTGTTCTCAATGCTCTGAATGTCTGATTTAACGTATTTCAGAAGAAGGGCAAGTAACAACACATATTTCTGTGACCTTGCTGTAGTTGTGTACCTTGTTTAGTAGAATGACTTAAATGCAGGGCCTGAATGCCAGGCTACATCTGGTAGGTGAATATACAGACCCGTTCGCGAAGTACCAAAGCAATTTTAATTTCCCATATTTTGAAAGAAAGACAGTCGATGATTAGTGAAACACTTTCAAAACATGAATAATTCCCGTGGCATCTTATTTGATATAAATTTGTCTTTTAGAAAATACAGGATAGCAATAATATTGTACATGTATTTCCAAAAGCCCTGATGTTACTTTTGTTCCATGAAGTGTCAAACAAGAGTCTCTAAATCTCCTCCAAATGAGCATTGGTAGCACGTGAATGGCGTGCAACTGGAATATAAGATAGACAAAGTTTTTTTTAAAGCAGGTAAATGGTATGTAACATAAATATCAAAAGACAAAGTGTTTTCACTTCATGTCTAGACCACAGATAGAATCAGATTTTGTGTCTAAACCGTACAGTATATAAAGCTTATGTGTGTGTCTAAACCGTTCAGAAAACGCCGTGTCTACACCGCTGTGTGTAAAATTGTTGATGTGGACTACACCGCTGCATTAGCGATATACAAAACACATGTTTTCGGGTCTTTCTAGACATATTTCACAAAAATGACCGTAATCATTGGAAAGCACGTGATGAATACCTACAGAAACAACAGCCTTCACCCACTGCATTAGCTTATTTTCCATTCTATAACTAAAAACGATGCAAGTTCCTCACTTCAAATTCAAATTTTACCCAATGGCAATGTTTACGCCGATATAACATATCGAATAATGGCACTGGCTCTTTGCTATATAGCACCGAGGCTTACCACATCATTCCCACACAATATATTATAAGTATCATATCTCGAAGGTTTCAAGAAAAAAAGTTATTGATGATAAAATGTGACACCCACCTTTCTCCAAGTAAACAGTCCGCCATCTTGGAAGTGACTACACATTTTGTGCCGTACAGCTTACAACACAGTGGTATAGTAACAAACAGACTGTCATGCATTCATAGACAGAACCCAATACCAAACCTTCCAACAATAGCCCACATTTTCAACCATAATTTCTTACCTGATAGCTGATTTATTTTGCCTACAAAAAATGTCTAATACAAATCTTAAGCTAACTTGACCCTTTTCACACAATTCTAACTCTTGCATAGAAGGCTTTAGACAATATTATTGGAACCAAAAAAAAGAAAATGCTGGTAAACAGCATTATCTCCTTTTTCACAAAGTTTTCTACCCTTTCCATGATGAATCTCAACATTTGCTTCAAATCAAATGCCTTCAATTCGAACAAGAATCTATATTGTTGTCTGGTAAAGGGTTGAACAGTAAAAATGAAGTCCATTTTCCTTCTATAGTCAATTTACAAAACAGACGGGCACAAAACAAGAATCTAGCCTAGTAGCATACACTAATCATAACAAGAGCAGCAAATTGCCGCAAGATACACCTGTCTTACCCCAAGTTGTAAAGCTGGGGCATGCACCGGGCAAAATTCAAGTATGAAAAACAACAAAGGGCACTAACTCAAAAATTAAGCGAGCAAGAGTTTTGATTCCTGCGCACTGCACTCCCCCTTGATGAGATCTATCCACCCATGAAATTTCATAACCCTAGCTAGTATAGTTTTGGAGATATGCTCCAGACAAAATTAAACTATGAAAAACAACAAAGGGCAATAACTCAAAAATTAAGCAAGCAAGAGTTATGATTCCTGTGCACTGCACTCCCCCTGGATGAGATCTATCCACCCATGAAATTTCATAACCCTAGCTAGTATAGCTTTGGAGATATGCTCCGGACAAAATTCAAGTATGAAAAACAACAAAGGGCAATAACTCAAAAATTAAGCGAGCAAGAGTTTTGATTCCTGTGCACTGCACTCCCCCTTGATGAGATCTATCCACCCATGAAATTTCATAACCCTAGCTAGAATAGTTTTGGAGATATGGTCCAGACAAAGAACTAGACGCTGCCTGCCCGCCACGGGTGATCCCATAATACGTCCCATCTTCGACGGGCGTATAAAAATATGGAAAAAAGGAGAAAATACTGGTAACCAGCATATTCTCTTTTTCTGGCAATGTTTAGTAAAGATATACGACACTGACAACAAAAAATGACAAGAAAAACATAACTGTCTTACAACACAGATACAGTTTTACAGGTGTCACATGTAAACTTAAAATCTTCATACAAAAATCTGTACTTACAAAGTAGGTCTTGTTTGACCTTGGGGTATCGATAGCACAAGTGGAATCCATACCCCCCTGTACATAAAGGCTGGTTGAGGTGTTATTCCACTGCCCACTGGCATCCCGGCAATGATGGATGGAGGACTTCCTTGTAACTCTGTAGGCTTAACAACTGCAAACAAGCACATATATCCAATAGTTTGTGGGCGAAATATGGTCTTTTACTATGCTTTAACTCTTTACCATAAAATCCCGACTTTCAATGACCCTGAGAAAGAAGCCTTGTGAAAACAATGTGGGAAAAGGAGAAAATGCTGGTAAACAGCATTTTCTCCTTTTCCCACAATGTTTTCTACCCTTCACAAAACAAATTTCACATTTCTTTTGTTGTCTGCAAATTCTTTCAATTTGGGCAAGTCTACAATTTTGTTGTTTGGTAAAGAGTTAAGTAGTATTACTTTAAAAATGCTTCCTTAATCCATTACCACATGACCCTGACTTTGAACAACTTTGTTGGAGAAGAATTTGGAAAACATTGCAGGAAAACCAAAAAATGCTGGGGACCGGCATTTTCTTCTTTTCCAACAATGTTTTCTACCATGTCAAAGAACTTCAGTTTATTTTAATCACATTTGAAATTGTTGTCTGCATGTTCTTTCAATTATGGAAGAGTGTAAAATTTGTTTGGCTAAGAGGTAATTCTATTTCAAACAAGAACATGTTAGACTTGTCCAAATTAAAAGTTTTACAGAGTAACATTACTCAAACATTTTTTTATGATGCATAAAAAAATTGTGGGAAAAGTAGTAAATGCTGGTTACAATCACAGCAACGACTCTCATAGAATTTTAGCCAGCCAGGGTAACATGCTATCTTTTTTACAGACTAAATTTACACCGGATGGAAAAACTGCAGACATGTGCAAACTGAAAGTATCTGCAAACAATATATTAAATGTAGCTCAAATGATATAAAAATTTATTTGAAGGGGTACAAAAGATAGTGGGGGGAAAATGGAGAAAAAGATGGTTTCCAACATTTTCTCCTTTTCTGAGGTTTTCAGCAGCTGTTTTTGCCCAGGGTTGTTAAAACCAGAGATTATGTGGTAACCCTTCACCACACAATCCCAACTTTTAACAAACCTGAAAGAGAAGGCTTTTAAAAACATTTTGGAAAAAGGAGATGTTGGTAACCAGCATTTTCTCCTTTTCCCACAATGTTTTCTAACTTATCAAAGACAGAAATCATCATTTAAGCAATATTTCAATATGTCATCTGAAAATACTTTCAATTCGACCAACCTGTATCATTTGGTGAAGTCTTAAAGGGTGAAGAAGAGATAATCAATTGCAAAATCAAAGAGCTTAGTTATGAAAAAATGAAGTGTAAAACTTAAAAAGGGCCTCTGAGTAATTCAGAAAATAATAGAAAATGAATACAACCAATAAGAACTGCAATACCTTGAGCTGAGGGTCCACCCGGTGGGTTCATGAACTGTGACTGTATGAAAGCTCCGATTCCATTGATCATATCTCTGAATATCTTGGTGGAGTGTGGTTTCATATCATAACATAAACAAAATGATCTGAAAAGTTATTTACAAAGAGCTGATGACTTTAGCATCAACCGTTAACCACACAATCCCGAGTTCTAACGACCCTGTAGAAGAAGGCTTTTGAAAAAATAGAACAGAAAGGAGAAAATTCTGATGACTAGCATTTCTTCCTTTTTCGACAATGTTTTCTACCCTATCAAAGACAGAATTAATTATTTGAGGTACAATGAATTTGTCATCTGCAAATTTTTTTTAGTTTCGAAAAGTCTAAAATTTTGTCTTCTGGTAAAGAGTTAACCCATTACCACACAATTCCTACTTTTTACGACCCTGAGAAAGAAGCCTTTTGAAAACATTGTGGGAAAAGGAGAAAATGCTGGTAACCAGCATTTTCTCCTTTTCCCACAACGTTTTCTATCCTTCACAAAACAAATTTCAAATTTTCAGTCACTTTTATTTTGTTGTCTGCAAATGCTTTCAATTTGGACCAGTCTAAAATTTTGTCTTCTGGTAAAGTGTTAAATGAAATCTAATATGTTGTTAGATTATCAGTAATTTTAGATGGCTAGCCATAGGAATCGAACCCACAACCTCATGATCATAAATCCTAACTAAATACCTTCAGCAGATGACTTCTTTTCATCACTTTGAATGTATTGTCCAAAAAGGAGGAATCACTGATTGTGAATGACACTTGTTTAGGCACATGTTTTCATCTATTCAAGATAATATTTTTTCTTTTAAAAGAATATTATTGAAGTGTAATTGTAGTAATATCGTATTATATCGAAGGCAGACACGAAAAACACAGTAAACTGAGTCATGCTCTTTGAAAAGGGGCTAAATACATTTGCAAAGAGTATAAACCCATTAACCCGCACGAAAAGCACAGGGCTGACATGGATCAAAACTTTTTGCAATTTGTCAGTATTTTTGCTTGTCAAAGGACCACTGTATCTCCAGTGTCAGTTGGTGGATTTCATGGATCAACAATCATGTGATGACTAGTTTGGTATGACGAACAGTGAAGATATATTAAGCCCCCTTTTGCCACAACATGGCTCAATCTTAATACATCACTGAGTTTTTTTAGCTCCTGTCATAAATTTACTCATAACTTGACATTAAAATACCTTATAAACCACATAATTTGCTCTGCTTCATTAAAACTTCTAACAACCTGAGAAAGAAGCCTTTTGAAAACACTGTGGGAAATAGGAGAAAATGCAGGTGACCAGCATTTTCTCCTTTTCCCACATTGTTTTCTACCCTTCCAAAACCAAATTTCAGTTTTTCAGTCACATTTATTTTGTCATCTGCAAATGCTCCTAATTTAGACCAGTCTAAAATTTTCTTGTGTGGTAAAGAGTTAACTGAATAATGAGAAACATTATTGATTTCAAAGAATTTGCATGACTGATAAAGTAAAAGGTATGTCATGTACTTACTTGACAAGTTCTGGTTGAACACACAATTTATGTAACACTTCTAAAGCTAAACATCTCTGCCACATTGGTTTTTCGGGCTCTAGAAACTTTACCAGCAAAGATAAAAAGATTTCACATTCTGTTGTCTGTAATAGAGAAACACAGGTAAGTTCGAAAAATAAATTATTTGTTTTCCATATTAAGTTTCAACTATGAACAAATACAATCTTTATGCATAAGAAACAATTGCTTTCATGTGAAAACCTTCCCCATCATTTGACTTACCAAAACTAAATTGTATTTGATATATAAAAAAAAAGGAGCTATACAACTATTTTTGCTTTGTACTCAGTATGGGTCAAGATCAAAATTTAAATCCAATTTAACTTTTACTTTTGCAATTTGAAGTAATTTCTGGCACTTCCAGTGTCTGATTTATTGAGAATTTACTTTTAATAAATTCCTAAAAAGCACAAGCATTTCTTACCAATAGATTGTAGTAGAACTGTATCAGTGAAGAGACAATACGCAATAACCTCATCACTATTGGGAAGAAAGGTTTCTCTGCTGGGGCTGGAGAAGGAGGGGATGAGACCCCTTGTCTGTACTTTAGGCTTGGGGAAAACAGCTTGATCACAAGGGGACAAACTCTCTCCTTCAGCAGGAAGCTGAACTCCTTGTGCTGGTTTAGAGTGTAAGATAAACAATAAGAAAGTAAATAAACTAAATAAGTTTTCCATATTTAATTCCTTATAAGCCATAAAAACTACCTTTTCTACATTTCTTTGTAAGCCAAAGCCCCAAATCTTCAAATATGATTTTTCACTTATGTTAACTGCTTACCAAACTATCACAGTTTTTAATGACCCTGTGATAGACCCCTTTTTAAAAACATTGTGGGAAAAGGAGAAAGTGCTGGTAACCAGCATTTTCTCCTTTTCCCACACTGTTTTCTAACCTATCAAGGACTATGATCGTCAATTGAGCCATCTCTAATTTATCATCTGCAAATGCTTTCAATTTAGATATGTCCAAGATTTTGTATGGTAAAAAGTTAATCCCTACAACAGTTTTTAGACTGTCACTGAAACATGGGACTGTTTATGTAGTGTAAAATGGGTAAAGTAATAAAAAGAGTACTTTTAAAACTAGTTGTACTACCTTTGAAAATATAGCTGAAAAAGACGTAAGAACTGCTTCTAAAAGTTCCAATCCAAATGTTCTTGTCATTTCAGTCATCCCAACAAGCCAGTATGGCTGATCAGCATTTACTAACTGGCATAAATCCTGAAATTAAAAAAAAAAAAAACCACACACACACTTGACCTCACATCTAAGCTATCTCTAAATAAAATTAATTGTACATATTACTTTCGAATTAGAACTATATTTACAAATTTCCTTATTCAACTTCTCATTACAAATGACTGGACTAGCCATCTGAATGGCTGAGGACAGAATCCCTCAGCAGATCAAATGTCTTGTATTGAGTATCTTTATACAGTGTACATCACTTTCAACATTATTCAGTCATGTCACAGCAACAGCTACTTATTCATGTTTGTCCTGAGTTACACCAGTACTAAACTGGGGCTCTGAAGTGGCCTGCCCACAGACACTCCCACAAAAACTTCTGATGTCAAGTATGTGAATTTAGAATCAGAATAATAGTAAGACAAGTGAATTTTGATTCTGTAATGATGACAACAAAGCCCCATAAGAATGCGGACAAATATATTTAAAATCATCTTATGAAAAGTCACATTGATAGATTTCTGTTTATTCATAGGCCTCTGAAATTCCATTGGTCTATCATGGGATTTCACTATCAGACACTTTTACTATAAATAGCAAATTTGTGATTTTCTCTTTATCCTTTATAGGAAGACAAGTCTAGTAATATACAGTATATTGGCAGTTGGCACTGTGCTATTTATCGTAACAGTGATGAAAATTTCACAATTCAGACAATGCACTATATGCTTTTATAAGTGTTATATGATCGACCAAGAAAAACTTTATTATTCTGGGATAGATCAATGGAGCCTCAAAGGCCTGCAGTTTGAAGCTCAACATTCTGTAATTATATCACAATGGCTTGCACACCTATTAATAATGAATTACTAAAGTTTCTTGAACCAGTAATTCATATGTCAGTATTTCCAAGCTACTAGCTGCTTTCTCATATAAAACAAATCCACAAACAAATTCAAAACTTTACCAAGCAACAAAATTCTGGACATGTCCAATTTGAGAGAGCTTGCAGACTATAAATAAGATACTGCTCAAATTATGATTTCTGCCTTTGATAGGGTAGAAAACATTGTGGGAAAAGGAGAAAATGCTGGTTACCAGCATTTTCTCCTTTTCCCACAAGGCTTTCCAAAGGTTCTCTTTCAGGTTCGTTAAAAGTCTGAATTATGTGGTAAAGGATAATTAATCTAATGTACCCTAGGTTAATAGCTTTTCAAGAAAAGGTTTCAATTTAACATGGATTCAATCTTACTACATCTTGAGTAAAGGCCCTGCAAATTACTACTTAGCAACCTAAACTTGGATTGTACTGTTTATCTTTAGACTAAATGACAAAATTGTTGACTTATTCAAACTGAATGCAGTTGCAGACTACAACAAAAATGTAGCTCGAATGATGGGATTCCTAGGTGAAAGGGTAGGAAACATCAAGGAAAATGCTGGTTACCAGCATTTTCTCCTTTTGCATGATCTTTTCAAAAGACTTCTTCCACAAAGTTCTTAAAACCCTGGACTTTGTGAAAAAGGGTTAATCATACCTGGAAAAGAAGATAGGCATCCCCAGCACACGGCCTCAATGATTTTGGTGCAACCTTAGATCCAATCTTCAATTCTTCAGATGAAATGTCTTCTAGCTTTTCTGTAGGTAAATTGAGAATACAAAAATGTTTTATCATGTTGTAAACTGCAATACTGAAAAATATGTAATGCTAGTTAGATTAGTTGCAGATTGACAAAAACTGTGTGGAAGACAGTGACAAATGGGTTTAACAGCAACCTCCCACATCAAAGATTCCAAGTTCTAATCCCATGAAGAGTTCAGTCAACATCTGGAACTGTCCACATCACAAACGAGCAATGGTTTCCAGAGAGCAATCACTGACAGTGGAATTAATGAAAAGTTGTGAGAATAAAATTCACAACAGATGTAAAATAACTATGTATAATTTTAAATAAAAAATGAAAATCCTAGCATATCACTAGGGTACGACTTCAAGATATATAATAATAGAGGGAAAGATAGAAAGTGAGAAAATATACTTTTTTCTCGTAGTAAAAATAACAAGGGGTAACTCCCTTTTGTGTGAGCTACTTTTATTTAAAAAAAAAAAAAAAAAAAAAATCAACTAAAACAATTTTTTGAAAAGGAAAAACAGATTTTTTGACAACCTGAAGATCCAGTCAGGACCATTATGTAGCCAATGAACACATGTTTTTTTCTGAAAATTCTCAATGAACACATGTTTTTTTCTGAAAATTCTTTCTCCTTAAAAATTACACAAAATTCTAAAAATAACAGCTCAGATCACAAAGTATATTATGCTAGAAAATCTTACAGCAAAAACATTTTATAAAATGTATGCATCTACATGTTTACCTTTTATTTCCACTTTGTCCTCATCCAACACTCTCTCAAAGACAATACTGACCAGCTGTTTTATGGCTGCTGCAGCTGTGTTATTGGTAGTGCTATCTTTAGTAAAATGTAGTCTTAAACATAACACCAGGGCCTGAAACATATACTTAAATCATGATAATTGTCTTTAATCCTGCATAAAAGTTGTAACAGAAATCAATTAAAAGTAAACCTATAGTAAATTCTGTTACTCAAAGGAATCAATTGTTGTGCTCCTAAGGAATTTCTAATGCTTTTGTTAGGGGTAAGATAATTTTTGGCACAAAAAAAAAATAAATCGGTTTGCCTTAAGTATTTATACATGTATATCCTTCTTTTAATTATACTTGCTTTTTTTCAAATGTGGATGCTGCTAAATAAATGTCGTATGGCACTAGACTTCAATAAAGAGCACTGGTTTAACAATTCCGTTACAATTGACAAAATTCATTTACTTTCATAACATTCTATAGATAATGACCTAGGAGAGGAAATGCACAGAAAATGCTGGGTTTATTCCCTTTATTTTTGGTTGTAAAAAGAAAACCAGTAACAAAAGGACAACTTTACCTTTGCCAATGCTTCATGCTGCACAACAAGGTTTGTGGTGATCAGTAATATTGCTGTTTGCAGTAACTTCAGTTCCTCTAAGCTAGCTTCCATAAGATGCCATAACATAGACAGAATATTGTCAGCAGCAGCCTGTAAGTAAAAGATTTTTACTAACTCTTTCAGAAAACTAAAATTTTAGACTTGCTTCCTATCAAGCAGGTTGGAAGCAAAAATCAATGATGGCTCTAATAATAGATTTAATCTTTGAAGGGGCAGGAAACAATGTGAGTAATGGAAGATATACTGGTAAAAAGCATTTTCTCCATTTCCCACATTGTTTTCAAAAGCCTATTCCTCTCAGGAATGTGGCTAAAATACTGAGACTTATCAATGCAAAGGTAGAAGACACTACGAGAAAAGTAGAAAATGCTAATTATCAGCATTTTCTCATTATATTCACAAAAATCTGTCTACATTGGGCCATAAAAAAGTACAAAAACAAGATTATTCAGGTTTATGTAGACTGTTATTACTAGTAACCCTTAAGTTGCTAAGCGCCACTTCTTGACCTTTTGCTGCAAGTGTAGATCAAGATCAGACTGCACAGAATGTGCAGTCTGATCTTGCATCTACACTGTCTGAGAAGGAAATATTATACTATAAAACATATTTTTGAAAGAAAAATATTAGGGTTTTTACAACTGAACTGAAAATTTCCCTTTAGTTATTCAGCAGGAAAAGGGTTTACATGTACTCACCACTGAGATCGCTTCATGTGATATCAACTTCTGGACAGCAGACAGTCCTATCTGTACTAACTTCACATTCTTGGTCTCACAGCCCAACACAAATGGATGTATGATTTCTAAGCTAGCAGGTATCAAGCCTGAATCATTCATGTACAAAACTTTAATTACATGGACACTGCTTCAAGTAACATCATCTTTAGAACAGCAAAGAGTCATATCTGCTGTACTAATTTACATTCCTGAGTCCAATACAAAAGGATATATTCATGTCCTAGTCAACTCAGTGGTAAGGTGTACAACCTGTAACCTGGAAGCCTGGGGTTCGAGCATTTTGTTGGAGTATCCCTAGGACGGACACTTCAGAGCCCTAGCATAGTACAGATGAAATCCACTTCCTACTTTCTTGACTTCCCAAAATGTTTTCATAAGCATTATTTTCTCCCCTTCATGGGTAAGATTAATGAGTTCTAACAACACAAGTCTTTAACCCTTTACCAAACAATGATGACTTTTAACGACCCTAGGAAAGAAGCCTTTTGAAAACATTGTGGGAAAAGGAGAAAATGCTGGTTACCAGCATTTTCTCCTTTTCCCACAATGTTTCCTACCCTACCATAGGAGAACTGCACCATTTCAGTCACATTTAAAATTTCGTCTGCAAATGCTTTCAATTTAGACAATGCTAAAATTTTGCTGTCTGGTAAATATTAAGAGAAATTGCTTTTTAAATCCTTACAAATTTTGCTCATGTGAGGCTTGCTAAACACAAACATATACTCCAGATGGGTTACTTCATTATTATTATGATACCAACTCTAGAATCCATCATCATCGACACAGAACCTTGCATTTAATCCTTTACCAAACCATTTCAAATTTTCTAGCATTATATCAGAGAAAGCTTTCGAAAACATTGTTTGGAAGGAAAAAATGCTGATGACCAGCATTTTCTTCTTTTTCCACAGTGTTTCTACCCTTTTCTTCAAATTCCTTCTGCAAATGCTTCTGATTTAGACAAAGTATAAAATTTTGTAGTCTAGAAAGGAATACCTATGATCATACCTGATATAATGTCTTCATTCTTGGCAGAAATAGTTCTGAGTTTCAGCTGAACTTGCTCTGATGCCTAAAAGTATATAGGATGATTAGCCCATTACCACATAAATATCAACTGTTACATCAAATGTAAAGAAAAAATTGTAATAAATGTAATTTGATAAACCTTATAGAATACTAGTAATTTCTAAACTGTACAGCTTTTCTTTGTCTCTAACTAATAATTCAAAGTCTTCATTTTAGATTTTCATACTGTCTTTAGGCATACAGATAATCCACAGCTTTCCTGTGCATCTGACTTCCTTAACCCTTAAAGCCTTAACTTGTCTTTGTGGACAGTGTATATCAAGATCAGACTGCACAGAATGTGCAGTCTGATCTTAGATCTACACTGTCCACTATTTTGTTACATATTCTGGCTAAAAAAACCTTGGTACATCAATATTTCATATGTTTTTTCCTATTTAAAAATGTCTCTTTTTTTAATTTAGCACTTTAAGAGTTAACCCTATACCAGACAATCCCTGTTTTTGGCAACCAAGAAGATGAAGGCTTTTGAAAATACAGTCAGAGCTCCAGGTAGCAGGAGTGCTTTTGATTTTGAAATTGAATATATGAATTATTCTCCTCCAAACCCTATGCTATGGGTACTCATTCTAATTAGTACCAACGACGTAGGGTTTGAAAGAGAAATAATGGATTTAGAATGCCATCACTCCCCCTTATCTGGAACTCTGTACAGTCATACTTTGGTTGCTTCAATATGGATAATTTTGAATACCAAAGAAAGCTCGAACAATGATATCAGTCCAGGTAAAATCTCTCTACAATTTATTATTGTTCTACCTTTCAAAGTCCGCACAACCCTTAATTGGAACTTTCAAACACATATCACAGTTCTGTCATTCATTTTTCTGTATGCTTTACCTCTCAGAACAAAGGGTTAGTCAGCAATCAGAAGATGGCTTTCACACCAACACTCTTAATTCGATGCACCAGTAACCGTCTGTCTGACCAGCCCACATAGCTAAGTTGGTAGAGCATTACATGCGTAATCATGAGGGTGTGGGTTCGATATCCACGGCTGGCCATCTAAAATTACTAATAGTCTTTCAGATGAGACATTGAACCGAGGTCCCATGAGACGGTGCTATACCCCTTGAGCATGTTAAAGAACCAGGCGAAACTTAGGATGGGTTTCGTCCTGTATCTGCACTATCCCCCATAACAATACTAACAGCCTTCAGGGGGCATCACCCATATGGGAAATCAGTGGCAACGATAAATAAATGCAAATTCAATCAAATTCAAAATATTGGAAAGGTACATGGGTGCACTTACTGTAAAATATAAACACTTGGTCAAGGTGTCAATTACAAATTACTTTGGTGTGATTGAATAATCACTTTATTTTTAATATTTTGTTTTTCCTCTTCTTGGTATTCATGACTGTAGATGCAAGAATGGATCTTTAATAACTTTCTTCCACTACTTATGTTCTAGTTTCATCATTTTGTCACATTCTTAAAGACCATTCTCTTGAAGACATGATTTAGACAATAAATATCATGACAACACCATGACTTCAATAAAAAGTATTTACCTCTTTTACATTAGGGTATTTTCTTTTTCCTTCAGTAGAAAGAACCCTCAAATCACTTTGTAGGTTTTCAAAAAGTTTCTTTAAAACCATAGGATCCTGAGTCTTTCCTCCTGAAGCCATTCTTTGCTGATTTGTTGTTGACTTTCAACCCAAATTGTCTCTGACTTGAACAATAAACTTCCTCAGAAGGTAAACCAGTAGAAATCAAAATGTTTACTGTGACCTGCTTGAATCCATACCTTCAAATAAAAGCAAATTAAATGCAGATCTACTCTTAACAAAAAATAGATCTTTTGGAATAAATACTATGTGATTAAAAAACCTGAAAAATTTTGGGCTTTTTAACCCTTTACCACACAAGCCAAAGTTTTTCAAAACCCAAGGATGACGACTCATTAAAACATATATGTGGGAAATAAGAGAAATAATTCTGGATAAAATTATAATGAAGACTGGAAAACACCGTGGGAAAAGCAGTGCTCGCGCTGCCAATCGACATTATCGACATTTGTCGATTTTTTAATTCACATGTCGATTAATTCTTCCAATTGTCGATAAAAATTGTCGATTAATTTATTCCCAAAAAAGTCGGGTAAAATTTCCCTTACATGCCTAGATCACAGGTTGATTTGCGCCGGAAATGTGTGGTAATCGCTTGTTTCACACCTCGGCGGACGCAGACTTGGGCAATCAACGGGTCACAATGGGCTGGTATATTATACAACACGTGTCATATTACTCTAAGCCGTTAATTGGCCATTATTGTTTGTTTCTTCTTAAATTTTGATTGACCATGTTAATTGACGCGGTGATAGAAGGGAACCAATCAGATGTTACTACGTTGACATTATAGAATTGAAATTCACGTAACAAATTTTGGTTACACGAGAGACCCCACGTAAGAAAAAACAAAAAAAAAACATTACCCGCTTAACTTGTGTAAAATGACAAGATTTGAAGTTACTTGCTACCTGTATTGATAATTATAGTCAAATCACGCGGAAATATCGATCAACAAATCAACACAAGTGAAAAAATGCTCGATGCAAATAACACGGAAACCCATGACACAACAAAATGTTCCTTGTGACATTGCCCGATCAGTGTCACTTTAGACCGTCTTTTCTGCTTTTTAATGACTTTCAGCAGTAAATTTCCACAGGTATCTTACTTTAACAGAGTTTTGTGCAGAAATCATCAAAATTGACTACTTTACCTCTAGCAGAGAGCAATTATTGTCATACCATATTATGAAATCTTTCCCCTAGATTTACAGCTCCGGGAGTAAGTGTACCATTGAAACAAAAAAAGCTACTGGGATAACTGTTCACTTATATAAGTCTATCTCGCTGTTTATGTACTATCGAGTGAATAACTTTTTGTTTACATAGTCTGACTTGCCTGCCAGACTGACTTAATTTGAGAATGATTGAGGTTAAAATATAATAAAGGGAGGTAATCGTGTAATAGAAAATTTTCTTCCATTCACTTGTGCATTTATTATGATAATAAAAGAATGTTGTTTGGTACAGAAGTACTCTCAAAAGTCCTTATGCCTTTATGCAATATTGTGGTAACAGGAGCACTGTCCCAGGAAGTAGCACTTAACAAATTTTCCTTTTTCCCCCTCAATATTTTCTGCATTGTAAGATTAAAACAAAATTGTGTTATATGTTAAAAAAGTAACCATTCATCAAAGGAAACCAAAAAATTAGTCTTTGTGCTTTTATGCAAATCTTGTGGGAAAATGAGCACTATCCCAGAAAATGGTATAGAGCAAATGTTCCTTTTCCCCCAATATTTCTACAATATAAGATTAAGTATATAGATGATTTATTACTATTGACATAATTATGTGAATGGAAGTTTGAAACTATGAGTTAACAGTCAAGTTTGTTCAATGCTACATGTGCATATTTATTTTTTTTTTTTAAAACCAACTTCACACGCTTATTTTGTCTATTATTTTTTGTAAGAAAAAATTGTTGGCCATTATTTTACTTGGGCCAGAGCTAGCACTGGAAAAGGATATGCTGGTCAACAGCACTGTCTCCTTTTTCTGTATTTTCATATGGCATTTTTTCTCTGCGTTATTAAAACAAGATTGTTTTGTAAAGGGTTAAGGGACTGCAGTGTCCTGATCAATGACAGCATTTCAAATTATTCCATAGATTACATTTTTCTTTCTGATATAAATTTACAATCCTTCCTATCTCACTCTACTTGACTGGTAGTCCTATTTATAAGACCCTACGTACGTTATTTCACATTTTGACATTCATCATGTACGTAGGTAACATGCAAAAGAAAAGTAAAATGTTAAATGTCCGAAAAATAAATGTTGAACGGCAAAGAAGCATGTGTACGTCTAAATATTTGGACTACTTGACTGGCTGACACATGGTTGCCACAATTTAAAATTTCGAATAAGAAATGCATCCAGAGTGGCTGCTTATTAACCCTTTCCCCCCATAAGGCATTTCTATGGTATCTCTAATTAACTCTAAATAACAGCAAGGATGAATCCGTTTCTTATGTGTAGATCTATATGACACCTTTTGGTAGTGTAGAAAACATTGTGGCAAAAGGTGAAATTGCTCGTGACGAGCAATTTCACCTTTTGCCACAATGTTTTCCAAAGGCTCCTAAAAGCAATGCGTAGAAATGAGTATCTATGGAGTATAGGGTTAAGGATAACTAGATCTAGTCTACTGTACTGTACAGTAGAGCCCCAGTTTCATTGAAATAAAATAAATTCAGGGTACAAAAATGGAGTAGTTCAATGCATTGCCTAATTCTACAAATAAAATCTAGATGAAAATGAATTTTAATGAACACTTTAATTTCCAAATACTCTGAATTATTATGTTTTGAAAGTGAGTGAATATTGTCGTCTGCTAATCAGACATCTTGGTTCCAGACACGGTGGAACTGATTCGCTGTAAATTTTCCTAATTGGCTATGATGCCAATTTAACTGATAACCTTAAATGATGAGGAAGATCTTTCAAACATTTCATGTAAACCATGGCATATCGTCATTAATTTAAAACGTAGTTTTAGTTGTCACTGGCATTTTTAGTGCTACCTTACCGATTTAGAAATGGTAATTCCAAACGAAGGGATCTGTCAATTCTGACGTGTGATTATAAACAAATGTAGGAAGAAATCCGAATCACTCGATTGGGAGTCTCAGAATCCAGACTGCGTACCATGATTTCACGTATAGACTATTGGAATCGAGCTATTGAAATCGAAAACAAGTCAGTAACAAGGGACATAATTTGCATAAGCCGAAAAACCGAACCTGAGACTCTAAAGTGAAAGCAAGTATTTTTTCCTATTGAAGTTATTTTTTTTGTCATGAAAAGTAAAATAGTTATAAATGGAGTTATGGCTTACTGTTCTAAGTGATGTCAATGAGCGTAGATCTTTTAACTTGTAATGGTGTAGGTTTATCATTGGATTTCGCGCTCTGTCAATGATTGTACCGTGTCACTTAAAACATGAGAGACAAGGAGAACATAGGCTACTGTTTGTTTGGTGTAAGACGACGTTCCGACATTAATTCAGATAAATTGCGGTGACCAAGGTCATTCGCACAATATGCTTACCAGATCACTAGCCTATTTCCCACTCACATTGTCGAAACAATCATTGACAGTTATGTTTTATTAATCTTGTTTTTTGTAGACCTGTAAAACTTGGTAGTAACGACGATCAGAATTTCTTAGAAAGAGATTTGCAGTGTTTAGGATCTGAACCTTGGGCCCTCAGATCACAGGATTGTGTGTTAAACAGTTTAAATGAACCAGTGGATACTGGGGAAGGGCAATACCAGTCAGTGTTTTCTCCATTTTCCTCAATGTTTTCAAAAGCCAGTTTTCCCAGTATGGCTTAAATACAAGGTATTGTGCTAGGTTGTTGAAAGAACTAACGCTGATAAAGTGTGACCTCATTCTGTCTAAGATTGCTATCAAACACTGTGGAACCATTAATATTTGTTGAATATTAATTTTCATTGATTTCATGGGAACGCATGTCCACCAGTTCAAGTTCTTGATGAAATATGTGTCCATGGCCCTCTCCAACTTTGATGGATTTGGCTTCCATTAATTATGGACATGCCAAAGTTACATTACCATGTACACACTCCCTTTTGAACAGAAAACTATTGACAACTTGTCTTAGAATAATTGTTATGATAAAGAATTTTTTTAAACTTAACCATTACTGAGTAAATATGTTGATTTTTCATTGTTTTATCTTCATTTCCTTAACTATATACAGCCGATGACAGCATAAACAACAGTAGAAAATACAACGGACTGCATAATATCTTTTCAGAGACGCGTAACTCATTGATAAGTTTAAGTCATGAAATAGAACCAAAATAGTTGCAAGACCAAGATTAATTTTGTTAAATTTTTTCTACAAAGTGAACAGTGTAGAGTTTAATCCCTTAGAAAGAGATTGGCTGTGTTTAGGATTTGAACCTGGGCCCCTCAGGGATGTTAACCCTTTACCACACAATCCCGACTTTTAACACCCATGTGAAAGAAGCCTTTTCAAAACATTGTGGGAAAAGGAGAAAATGCTTGTAACCAGCATTGTCTCCTTTTCCCACAATGTTAACTACCGTTCCTAAAACAAATTTGAAATCTTCAGTCACATTCATTTTGTCGTCTGCAAATGCTTTCAATTTGGACCAGTCTAAAATTTTGTCGTTTAGTAAAGAGTTGAATGACACTCACAGGATTGTGTGTTCAACACTTAACCCTTAACCAATGAAGGTCAGAAGGGTGCTTGGTTATATCTCAGAAAAAGATTGGCCGTGTTAAGAATTTGAACTCAGGGATGTTATATGACATAATTGTGTGTTCAACACTTAATCCTTTACCAAACAGTTCTGTAAACTACATTTTATCTTTACTCACAGATGTATGTAGAGATGTAACAGAACTGTACAAACTATGAGTGGAGGGTTAGCCCCAAGTAAGAGCACCATCTATGTGTCTAACCTGCCTTTTTCATTGACCAACAATGACCTCCACAAAATCTTTGAGAAGTATGGAAAGGTAGTCAAGTAAGTAATTCCATAATTAGACTCTTTGCTGGCATAGCCAGGATTAAATATTTATACACTATTGCGAGGCAAAAACTGCAGATGGCAGAGGAAGTGGGATGGGTATCCATGTGATTGTGAAGCTTACAGGAATTCTAGTAATTTGTTCATCAATGCTTATGATCATGTTTTATACTCTATGACAGATAGACTTATTTGATACTTTCAAGCAGTCCTGAGCTTGCAAGACCAGGAGAAGTATGGCTTTCGAAGATATTGAAAGGAAAAACTACAGGTCATGATTTAGGAGCATTTTCTCAATGTCCAACAATGGTTTCTAATACCATCCTTTGATGACCATTCTTTTAAAATATATATGTATGGATAGTTCCAGGCCAGTCATAAAGCTGTCACTGGGAGCCTCAGACTCTTTCTGAATTAACCTTTTACCACTGTGGTACATAATGACGATTTTTATCAACCTTTTGGAAGATGCCTTTTGAAAACTTTATGGAAAAAGGTGAAAATGCTGGTAACCAGCATTTTCTCCTTTTCCCATAAAGTTTTCTATTTTATCAAAGAAAAATTGGATCATTTTAGCCACCATGAAATTATTGTCTGCAAATGCTTTCAAGTTGGATAGGTCTAAAATTCTGCTGTGTGGTAAAGGTGTTAACTGGTTTTACAAAGTATGTTAGAAAATAGATGAATTTGAACATGAATATTTCACCATTACTGCTTGCTTAACCCTTAACAAAACAATCCCTGGTTTTTACAATTCAAAGGAAGAAGCCTTCTGAAAACACTGTGGTAACAAGCATTTTCTTCCTTTCCCACAAAGTTTTCTACTATTCTAAAGTCTACTCTCAATTTTTAAGTCACATGTATTTTGTCATTTCCAAATGCTTGCAATTTTGACTGGTCTAAAATTTTGTTGTTTGGTAAAGAGTTTACCCCTTACCACACAGTCCCAAGTTCACATGACCATGAAAACATGCTGAAGAAAGATAATGGTTGGTGCCAGCGTTTTCTCAATGTTTTCTACTCTTCCATTCACTTGGACCTATCCCATCAATTTGACCATATTTATGTTGTCAACTGCAAATGTTCTCCGTTTGGACATTCTACGATTTCGTCATGTGATAAAGGGTTAACTCTTAATCTACAT
Source organism: Tridacna crocea (assembly GCA_943736015.1). NCBI lineage: Eukaryota > Metazoa > Mollusca > Bivalvia > Cardiida > Cardiidae > Tridacna > Tridacna crocea. The sequence goes on from OX031062.1 coordinate 48,942,704, forward strand.
GCGATTTTGAAAACATCTAAAATCTACAACACACAGAGAACTATACAGAGAACAATACAGAGAACTATCATATTAACTCTTTACCGGACAATCCCAACTTTTAACAACCTTGAGGAAGACAGCTGATGAAAACATTGTGGGAAAAGGAGGAAATGCTAGTAACTAGCATTTCCTCCTTTGCCCACAATGTTTTCAACCCTTCCTAAATCGAATTTCAATTTTTGATTTAAGTTAATTTTTTTGTCTGCAAATGCTTTCAAAATTGGACTATTCCAAAATTTGTTGGTGTATGGTGTGTGTGTGGGTGGGTGTGTGTGTAGGGGTGGGTGTGTGTGTAGGGGTGGGAGGGTGGGTGGGTGTGTGTGTAGGGGTGGGAGGGTGGGTGTGTGTGTAGGGGTGGGAGGGTGGGTGTGTGTGTGTGTAGGGGTGTGTGTGTGTGTAGGGGTGGGTAGGTGGGGAACAACAAGCAATGGCTCTCTCCCACAGTGTCCTGGGAGGAAGAAGCATAAAAAGTGGTACTTGCACATATAGTTGCATCATGGTAATATATTTGATATTTTTTACCTTCAGGGTGACAGTAATGAGAGATAGAATGACCAGGAAGAGTAAAGGAGTTGCTTTTGTGCTGTTTTTACAGAGAGACTCGGCATACTCAGCTGTCAGAGCTTTGAACAATACACAGGTATGGAGGGATTTGGGGGGGGGGGGGGGGCAATCATCATATGAGCTATATTTAAATTGTTGACTATAAATGCTTTCATTTTGGTCTGGTCCAAAATATCTTCATGTGTTAAAGGCTTAACCCATTAGCACACAATCCCTACTTTTGACGCCCCTGAGAAAGAAGCCTTTAGAAAACATTGTGGGAAATGGAAAAATGCTGGTAACCAGCATTTTCTCCTTTTCCCACAATGTTTTTTACCCTTCACAAAACAAAGATCAATTTTTCAGTCATGTTTATTCTGTCGTCTGCAAATGCTTTTGATTTGGACCAGTCTAAAGTTTTGTCTTTGGTAATGAGTTATGAGTCAGGATTGTGTGGTAAAGGTTTAACATGTACTGTAGTTTGGTTGATCTTTTTCTTTTTTCCTGTGCTATTTTAACATTATCTCTGTTTCACCACAGCAATGGCTCACATATTCAACTATGTCCAGAAATTCATCAATGCTTGGGGCTTGGGCTCTGAATTTGTTTAGTCAAGAACGTGATATTTCATTTCAGATGTTTGGAAGGACAATCAAATGTACAATAGCTAAAGATAATGGAAGAGCAACAGAGTTCATCCGTAAAAAGAACTACCCTGACAAGAGCAAATGCTATGAATGTGGGGTAAGTGCAGAATGAATATATTGTTAACCCATTACCACACAATCCCTACTTTTGATGCCCCTGAAAAAGAAGCTTTAGAAAACATTGTGGGAAAAGGAGAAAATGCTGGTAACCACAATGTCTTCTACCCTTCACAAAACAAATTTCAAATTTTTAGTCACTTTTACTTTGTCGTCTGCAAATGCTTTCTACTTGGACAAATCCAAAACGCTGTTGTCTGGTAATGAGTTAACTGGTGAGGCAACAAATAAACCCAGCACACATTTTCAGTCCAGATTAAAAACATTTATGACTGTAATATTAGAGTTGCTTTTTGCAAAATGTCTTGGGGGGAAAGCCAACAGTGCAGAACAATGACCAGACTGTACATCATGTGCAGCCTGACATTGATCTATGCTTACCACAAGGCACCTGTATTGATGTGAAAGGCCCTTTAACAGTAAATAGTTGTCAACCTAAGCTTCTGAAAAAAAGTTGCCAAAGGAAAGTTATGAATTATTAAACAAGATTTTTATTGACATAAACAAGCTGAGTGTGGCTCAACTAGAGAATTTTTCTGTCAGTGGGTAAAAACATAGTGAGAAAAGGAGAAAATGCTGGTTACTAGAAATACCAAATGTCCTCTTAATCAGGATGATTGTGGTAATGGGTTAAAATTTTAATGTTTGGAGATAACCCTTTTTTACATGCTTTTTATAAACTGTTTTGCATGTCTTTACCCTTTCCCAAACAAAGCCTGGTTTTTACCTGTCTGCAGTAAAAGTGATTTGAAAACACTGTGGAAAAAGGAGAAATTGCTCGTAACAAGCTTTTCCCCCTTTTCCCACAGTGTTTTCTACCTTTTTTGAGAACTTTTTGCCATTTTCTCCAAATATAAAAATTGTTGTCTGCAAACTCTTTTGGTGTGGAAGAGTCCAAAATTTGTCGTTCGGAAAAGGGTCAGTTATTATTTTTATGTAGTAAAGCTTAATATGTTAAAATTTCACAATACAGGATGAAGGCCACCTAAGCTACAAATGTCCAAAAAATATTTTAGGGGAGAGAGAGCCACCTCCTAAAAAGCAGAAAAAAAGAAGGAAAGACGACGACGACAATTTTGTAGACTTGTAAGTGAAAGGTTAATTCACCTTGGTTTGTATTGTTTGACTCATTACCACACAATCCAGACTTTTGACGACCCCGGGAAAGAAGTCTTTTGAAAACATTGAGAGAAAAGGAGAAAATGCTGTTAACCAGCATTTTCTCCTTTTCCCACAATGTTTTCTACCCTTCCAAAATCAAAACTCAATTTTTGATTCACATTTATTGTGTTGTCTGCAAATGTTTTAAATATGGACTAGTCCAGAATTTTGTCCTTTGGCAGAGAGTTAAACACTGGCACAACAGTACTCTCTGTTTTAGGTTGTTTACCTTAATAGTGCCATGTACTTTTAACCCTTTTGATGTCTATTATCTACACTCACTCAACGTTTTTATTTTAGTTCATACAAAACTTACCACTACAAATAGGGATGGTTTTGTTTGAGGTATAGCATATCCTGTAGCCATTGACCTAAGTTCAGGATCAGACATGCTGATTGCTTTGGTCTGATTTTGATCGACTGGTATATCCTCAGCAAAAACTATTAAAGTTGCAGAAACTATGAAAGTTGCAGTTGACATTAAGAGTTAAATATGATTGTGGATCTAACATCATATAGTATTTTGAGATGCTGTTTCACTAAAAACCCTGAAATGGCAATATCTAGCTTCTAGTTCCTGTATGAGCATGTCCATCAAAAAGAAAAAAGGACCAAGCTCTGTGAAAAAGGGGATAAATACATCTGAGAAAAATTATCATTCCATTTTTAGCTCACCTGAGCACGAAGTGCTCAGAGTGAGCTATTGTGATCACTCACCGTCCGTCGGCGTCCGTCCGTCCGTTCACATTTTCTTGTTTACACTCTAGCATCTACAAATATCAACCAATCAGGACCAAACTGGGTCAAAGTATATATGACCATAAGATCTCGGATGAGTTCGATTTTGGGTCTAATCGGACCAGAACATCTGGAGTTATTTGCCCTTGAATTAGAAAAATTGCTGTATCTCACTTTGTTTACACTCTAGCATCTACAAATATCAACCAATCAGCACCAAACTTGGTCAAAATATATATGACCATAACATCTCGGATGAGTTCGATTTTGGGTCTTATCGAACCAGAAAGTCTGGAGTTATTTGCCCTTGAATTAGAAAAATTGCTGTATTTCACTTTGTTTACACTCTAGCATCTACAAATATCAACCAGTCAGCACCAAACTTGGTCAAAGTATATATGACCATAAGATCTCGGATGAGTTCAATTTTGGGTCTAATCGGACCAGAACATCTGGAGTAATTTGCCCTTGAATTAGAAAAATTGCTGTATTTCACTTTGTTTACACTCTAGCATCTACAAATATCAACCAATCAGCACCAAACTTGATCAAAGTATATATGACCATAAGATCTCGGATGAGTTCCATTTTGGGTCTAATCGGACCAGAACATCTGGAGTTATTTGCCCTTGAATTAGAAAAATTGCTGTATTTCACTTTGTTTACACTCTAGCATCTACAAATATCAACCAATCAGCACCAAACTTGGTCAAAGTATATATGATTATAAGATCTTGGATGAGTCCGATTTTGGGTCTAATCGGATCAGAACATCTGGAGTTATTTGCCCTTGAATTAGAAAAATTGCTGTATTTCACTTTGTTTACACTCTAGCATCTACAAATATCTACCAATCAGCACCAGACTTGATCAAAATATATATGACCGTAAGATCCCGAATGAGTTTGATTATGGGTCTAATCTGACCAGAATGACTGGAGTTATTTGCCCTTGAATTAGAAAAATTGCTATACTGCACTTTGTTTACTCTCTAGCATCTACAATTTTTAACCAGTCAGCTGTAAACTTGGCCAAAATATATATAACCATAAGATCTTGGATGAGTTTAATTATGGGTGTAATCGGACGCAAAGAACTGGCGTTATTTGCCCTTGAATTAAAAAGTTCTTTATAATAGTTCTTAATCCAGAGCGTAACTTTGTCATCTCCAGTCTGATTGACTTGAAACTTGACATTTGTGTTTGTTGCAATAATGCAGAGTGCAATCTGAAAGGTCCATAACTCTACCTTATACTGTCTGTAAGTTATTTCCCTTTGATTGTCATTTTTACAGCATTTTCTGCTCATCTGGAATATAACTTTGTCATTTATAGCCTGAACATCTTCAAATTTGATATGCATGATCGTTGTATATTTATGGAGTGCAGTGCACAAGAACCATAACTTCTCCTAGCTTGAATTTTGAGTTATTTCCCCTTTGAACTTCATTTTCATAGCATTTCGTGCTTGTCCGGAGCAAAACTTTGTCATCTAAAGTAGGAATGACTTGAAATTGGGTATGATTATTTGATGCAATATTTGGAAGTGCAGTGCACAAGAATTGTAACTCTAATTTGTGCTGTCTTCGAGTTATTTCCCTTTGAATGTCATTTTTACAGCATTTAGTGCCTCATCTCAAGTCAGAACGACTTCACACTTGGTATGCATGTTTGTTGCAGCATTACAGAGTACAATGCGCAAGAACAATAACTCTACCTAATGCGAACTTTATGTAATTCAACATTGATCTTCATTCTTACAGTATTTCTTGCTTGTCTGGCATGGAACTTCAAAGTCTCAAGTCAAATTGCGACAAATTGCTGCTCTTGTTTCATTATCATTTAGCCTTGAACCTTGATATTTGGTATTTATCTGTATTGTAGACCTTTGCTGCTTGGTACTCAGGTGAGCGATATAGGACCATCATGGTCCTCTTGTTTAAACCTTACTGTCATTGATCAATTCTCAGCACCAGTCTACCCTTTGATTCAGTCAGTTGGTAGGCAAAAAGGACCTTATGCTTCAATAGTTTATATAATAATAACAAATAAACATTGAACAATGCCGCATGGAGATGCATTTAAATCTGTTACCAAATTGTTGCTCAAATATAATACCATTTTATTATCCGAATTCAATTAGATACGGTCATTATTTGTTTCTATAAATGCAAAAATAACTATTTAACTTGAATTCAGGTCTGATGAAGATGCAGAATCTGATGAAACAGAAAATCCACAACTTGACAGTTTAGCAGCTGCCATCAATTTTCAGGTATGGTCTAGGATGTACTTTTTGTATTTCATTTGAAACATAAAACCTTTATAGAAAACATTGTAGGAAAAGGAGAAAATGCTGGTTACCAGCATTTTCTCCTTTTCCCATGTTTTCCAAAGCCCCCCCTTTCCAGAGTTGTGAAAACCAGGGAATGTTAGTTAAAGGGTGAAGCGGTAACGCTTTACCACACAATCACAGCTTTTCACAACCTTGAAGATGAAGGCTTTGGAAAACAATAGTGAGAAAAGAGAACATGCTGGTAACCAGCATTTCGTCCTTTTCTAAAACTGTTTTTTGCAAAAACCTGCTAAGAGTCATTAAATTTGGGACTGTCATTCTTTTTGACTACTGTTCGGTGGATATTAAAATTGTCTGAGTGGCAACAGAAAAAGTTTATGATTTTTATTCTTTACAGCGACAAAAAACTGAAGAAGAGGAAGCCAGATATGCCTCTGCCAGCAGCAGTTATGTTGCCGTAGCAGATTTCGATGAACCCAAGAGAAAAAGATATAAAAAGGACGCTTACTTTAGTGATGAGGAGGAAATTGATGATGATGACACTTGACAGCTGACAGTAGTTTGAGTTGAAATAGAAGGAGAGCAAGTTCTGGAGAGATAGAGGATCTTACATGAGTGTGTATATACTATCAGTTTTATCAAACAGGTTGACTAAAATTGTATGACACCAGCCTTGGCGAAAATAGAATACATTTTAGTCAATGAGTTCGAGGAAAAATAAAGATAATTCATTCATCAACATGCATGTCAGATTCTATTAACCCTTTCCCAAACGACAAACTTTTGGACTAGACCAAATTTAAAGCATTTGCAGACAATTCAACTCTTGCTGAAAAGATGATTTCTGTGTATGATAAGGTAGAAAACATTGTGGGAGAAGGAGAAAATGCTGGTTACCAGCATTTTCTCCTTTTCCCACAATGTTTTCAAAAGGCTACTATTCCAGACCCGTAAAAACCAGGGATTATTTTGGAAAGAGTTAATCACCTAAAACGAATGACAGGCAAAAATATCTTGCATCATTAGCCTATACGCTGTTGATGGATCTATGTTTATAGTTGTAGTTTGGTTTCAAAAGTACAAACTCAAGTAGGTAGGTCTTGCACATTCACATCGAATGCAAAATGAAACAGATTCTAAAACTGTTCACCTATTTCAGCAAATATGTTGATTTTAATGAAATTTGGCAGCATTTTACGGTTTTTCATGTAACATGAATATCAAAAGCTGTCCCGTCCACATATTTACATTCTAGCAACAATGACATCATTTTTCTGTAAAACAGCATAGTGTTACAAATTCCAGCACATGTTGTAGTTGGCTTCTCTAACTGTGAGTGTTCATGACTGAAAATTGATCAGACTCTGTAAAAAAGGATAATACAGAAGTGTTTTATCAAAAATACGTCATGGATTTAATACACTGCCGAAGGAGGTTTCATGTGATATGGAATAGTACAGTTTAGTTCTATATAACTTGGATGGATCAAGCTGGTATTAAGGTTGTGAGAAGGACGAGAATAAAATTGATTACCACACATGAAGCCTGTTTGTTGTTGAAGGTGTACTACTTCAATGAGATGTTATGGACAATTGTGACTGTATGACATTTATAGCTTTCTTGTTGAATATTTCTGATAAATTCTTTGAAATAACGAAATAACAAGCATTTTCTCCTTTCACACTATGTACTCTACTCTTCCATGTACAAATTTTGATTTTTTAGTTAAATTTATGTTGTTGTCTGCAAATACATTCAATTTGGTAGCATCCAGTATTTTGTCTGGTAAAGAGTTAAGAATATCTTTCAAGGTTTTCAACAATATATTTTACAATGAAGAAGCTGTGCTGCACGTAACGGAACACAACCAATGTAAAAGGAGCAGTTCCTGTTACATTCTGGTGCATTCTGGTTAGCCTATTACCACACAGCAAAATTTTAGTTGAAAGCATTTGCAGACAACACTTTCAAAGTGCCTCAAGTGGTGTAATTTTGCTTTGATAAGGTAGAAAACATTGTAGGAAAAGGAGAAAATACTGGTTACCTGCATTTTCTCCTTTTCCCACATTGTTTTCAAAAGGCTTCTTCCACAGGGCTGTGAAAAGTCTTCATTGTATGGTAAAGGGTTAAATAGTAATACAGTGCACTGTAACTTTTACAACTCAGAAGCTTAATCCGTTACCACACAATCCCTACTTTTGACGACCCTGAGAAAGAAGCTTTTAGAAAGCATTGTGGGAAATGGAGAAAATGCTGGTAACCAGCATTTTCTCCTTTTCTGACAATGTTTTCTACCCTTCACAAAACAAATTTCAAATTTTCAGCCACCTTTGTTTTGTCGTCTGCAACTGCTTTCGATTTGGACAAGCCTGCAATTATGTTATTTGGTGATGAGTTAAATAGTTTCAGAAAAGAATTGGTTGCCTTGGTTTATTAACTCTTTACCAAATGATAGAATTTTAGGCTGATCCAAATTGAAAGCACTTGCAGATGACAACATAAATGTCGCAAAAAAATTGAAATTTGTTTCCAGCAAGGTAGAAAACAGTGTAGGAAAAAGAAAAAAATGCTGGTTACCAGCATTTTCTCCTTTTCCCTCAATGTTTTCGAAAGGCTTCTATCTCGGGGTCGTAAATGCCAGGGATTGTTTGGTAAAGGGTTAAACAAGTTTCAGATTGTTCCATTGTTTCAAGTTCAAATCATCTGCTTAAAACAAATTCAAAGTATGTACAAACAAGTTTTAAGTCCATGACATGGTTGAAAAAATCATAGGAAAAAGAGAAAATGCTGGTTAGCAGCATTTTCTCTTTTTCCAACAATGTTTTCAAACGAGCTCCTACTTAAGGTCATTAACCCTTTCCCACACAATGACGACCTTTGGAAAGACCCCTTTTGAAAATATTGTGGGAAAAGGAGAAAATGCAGGTAACCAGCATTTTCTCCTTTTCCCACAATGTTTTCTACCCTATCGATAACAATAGCACCATTTGAGCCACATTGAAATTGTCATCTGCAAATGCTTTCAATTTGGATAGGGCTAAAATTTTGTCGTCTGGTAAAGGGTTAAAACACAGAAATGTTTGTTAAAGGTTAACAATAATTAGTTGCCTTTAAAAACTTTTGTGTAATTTATTTTACACATCCACAAAAATTAGTTTTTTTTTCTACTAACAATTTTTCAAACATTCAAATAAGTCAGCCGTAAGACTGACTGAAGGATCCCTCTTGATCCGTGACATCATTTTCACCAGTCTCATTACTAGCACAGCTCTCATTGTCAAGCTCCTATAAAGAAGAAAATAACTCAATCAATTTTAAGATTTACTACACAATTCCGACTTTTAACACCCCTGTGAAAGAAGCTTTCGAAAACATTGTGGGAAAAGGAGAAAATGCTGGTAACCAGCATTTTCTCCTTTTCCCACATTTTTTTATACCCTTATGAAAACAAATTTCTATTTTTGAGTCACCTTTATTTTGTCATCTGCAAATGCTTTCAATTTGGACCAGTCTAAAATTTTCTCGTGTGGTAAAGAGTTAACCCTTTACCACACAATCCCCACTTTTAACACCCCTGTGAAAGAAGCCTTTCGAAAACATTGTGGGAAGACAAAATGCTGGTAACCAGCATTTTCTCCATTTCCCACGATGTTTTCTACTCTATCAAAGCAAAATTGCACCATTTCAGCCACATTGAAATTGTCATCTGCAAATGATTTCAATTTGGACCAATCTAAAATTTTGTCGTTTGGTAAAGAGTTAATAAAATGACAAAATTCTAGACATGTCAAAATTGACAGCATTTGCAGACTACTAATATTATTGAACCGGAAATCATGAAAATTTTCTTTTCAAAGGTGTGGAAACATCATGAGAAAAGAAGAAAATACTGGTTATCACCATTTCTTCTTTTTTCAACAATGTCCAAGTCTTCTTCCTCAGGTTTGCTAAAACTGAGGATTGTTTTTAAAAACGATTAAGAGAGTATTTTTCAACAATACAATCATTTCTTAGACTTAGGTGAACTTCTAAATTATTTGAGGGCAGAATAATTTAATTATGTCATATGAGAGAATGCAAACTACATGTGTGTATCTAAATAAAATTGCTTCAGTTTTGATTTAAATTCCTTTTGAAATTCTATGGATTAATGTTTCAAAATAATGGCTTTGGCTGTTTGATTTTTAGTGAAAATTCGAAGTTGACAAAGGAGTATAACTGAATCAAAATTACTTTAATAGTTATCTGCCCTCGTTTGTCTCAGTTTCCTTTTAGATAGTTAACAACATGTCCAAGTTTGAAGTAAATATAATTCACAATAAAGATATTACAAAATGTTGAAATTTTTTAAGACACCAATGGCTATGACAATACGGTATCATTTTCTCCAAACACAGCCGAGCTAAAAAAGACAAAAATATTCTTACTACATCACTGAGGTCATCATCTCCATCATCAGGAAGATTTTCCCCATCACTGTCTCCTGCTGTTGCCTGTGACAGTATCTCATTACCCTGTTATGTAGAGATACTGAGAGGTCAATCAACAGGAATATACAAAATGTATCAAAAGGGGAACCCCCACAAACATGAGAAACAAAAGAGTTAAATAATAAGTATGGTAACCAATTAGAACATTTTGATTCATCTGATAGTATTAACTCTTTACCAAACGACAAATTTTTGGACTGGACCAAATAAAAAGCATCTGCAGACAACAAATTGAATCTTTTTAATAGGATGATTTCTGACTTTGATAGGGCAGAAAATATTGTGGGAAAAGGAGAAAATGCTGGTTACCAGCATTTTCTCCTTTTCCCACAATGATTTTTATAAGCTTCTTTCAAAGGGTCGTTCGAAGTCAGGATTGTGTGGTAAAGAGTTAACTCTTTACCACACAATTCTCAGTTTTAACATCCCCGTGGAGGAAGCTTTAAGAAACATTTTCAGACATGAAGAAATCATTTAACCCTTTACCAAACAATCCCTGGTTTTTACGACCCTGAGATAGAAGCCTTTTGAAAACATTGTGGGGAAAGGAGAAAATGCTGGTAACCAGCATTTTCTCCTTTTCCAACAATGTTTTCTACCCTGCTGGAAACAAATTGCAATTTTTGAGTTATGTTTATTTTGTAGTCTGCAGGTGCTTTCAATTTGGACCAGTCTAAAATTCCGTTGTTTGGTAAAGGGTTAAGCCACCCTTGGTTGTCTACATATGCTCATAATTTGGACAAGTCAGAATTTTGTTTTGTGGTAAAGTTAACAAGAGCATCCCTAGTGTTGTAGCCATTAAGTCTTCAGACTTGGCAAATGAATATCATTTTGTAAAATGTTGACCAATTAAATTGCAAACCAATACATATTCTGTGCATGACTTGCAACATAGCATATTTTGAGCCATATTTCACATTGTGTAGATATTGTTTTTTTTTTTCCTGTCATGCGTGATATTTGATCACCTTGCAACACATATATATTTGAGCTAGAAAATGTTCGTGCATTTAACAAATTAAAGCTGAGAGAGAGAGATCTCTTTCTCTCTACTAGAAAGGTGCTTATAATGGTTGACGAAAAAGATTTTTCCATGATCCATTGACCCTGATAATTTTTTCAAGTTGTTTGTTTTTTTGAAACTATGCCCCAATACATACATCATAATAACTATACCGTAATACAGAACACACCTGAAGATCTCTGTTCTTCAAATTTCCCATCCAGAAAGCCTCCAAACATTTGTTTACCGTCAACATGGCCTTCACTCTAAACACAAACACCTCCAGTGTTCTCTTTAACATCGGCACCAGATTGGTCAGGGATACATCTTTTAAACTCTGTAATGTCAAATAATCCTTTGAGGATTAAAAATAACAATGGTTTATCTTGCAGTGAAGATCAAGATGAGACTGTACAAAATGTACAGCCTCATCATAGATTTACACTGTTAGCTTTTCTGAGAGAAACTGGACAATAGCTACCTGTACATTGCTCTAATAGGGCTTTTCTCCAATGATGGAAGTATTCGTTAAGGGCCAATGTATGTTCAACTGTAAAATATGAAATGGTCCTTGGTTCTTTTTGTTTCTACAGTTTTTGTATACAACGGCCAAAGTTCTTGTTTGGTTATGTAAACCACTGGCTGATCAATCAAAGCACTATAGGACATTAAGCAACCGTCAGATGTACTTATTCACTAGAAATATAACACACCATCTTGACAACTTTATCATGTAAAGTGAAAATAGGCCATCATCATCTTGGCAACATTATCATGTAAAGTGAAAATAGGCCATCATCATCTTGACAACTTTATCATGTAAAGTGAAAATAGGCCATCATCATCTTGACAACTTTATCATGTAAAGTGAAAATAGGCCATCATCATCTTGACAACATTATCATGTAAAGTGAAAATAGGCCATCATCTTTTTTCATATCAGATTCATAAGCTTGCTACTGGGCAAAACTTAATTTAGGTCAGATCAAGTTGAGACTGCACCTACCTGAGCCATGCTCTGTGAAAGGGGGGGTTTAACTCCTTACCACGCAATCCTGAGTTTTAACGACATCTAAGAAAAAGATTTCTGAAAACACTGTTGGAAAAGGAGAAAATGCTGGTAACCAACATTTTCTCCTTTTCTCACAATGTTTCCTATGCTTTCCAAATCAAATTTCAGTATTTGAGTCACATATATTTTGTTCTCTTCAAATGCTTTTGAATTTGGATAGGTCTAAAATTTTGCTATGTGGTAAAGGGTTAATGCATCTGCAAAAAGTATCGACCTCATGTCAGCCTGTGCAGTGAGCGTAGACTGACCTGGGTCAAAACTCTTGGCATTTGTAAAATTTTGTGCATAACCAAGGACCATTCATGATTCAGACGCTTGTGGGACTAATAGAATTTTATATAGCTTAACCCTTTCCCAAATGGAAAATTTTGGAACGACCAAGTTGAAAGCATTTTGCAGATGACAAATTAACAGTTGCTAAAAAGATGATTTTTCTATATGATAGAGCAGAAAACATTGTGGGAAAAGGAGGAAATGCCGGTTACCAGCATTTTCTCCTTTTCTCACAATGTTTTCAAAAGGCTTCTATTCCTGACCCGTAAAAACCAGGTATTGTTTGTGAAAGGCCCAAGGGTTAAAAAGGAGAAAAATGAAGTTCCACAAAGTGGCGCATTCACGCTCGATGGGGTTTGTCAGTATAATGGTTTAAAATCTAGAACACCTGCAGATATCTAAATCTTTAACCCATTACCACACAATCCCTACTTTTGATGCCCCTTAGAAAGAAGCCCTTAGAAAACATTGTGGGAAAAGGAGAAAATGCTGGTAACCAGCATTTTTTCCTTTTCCCACAATGTTTTGTACCCTTCACAAAACAAATTTCAAATTTTCAGTCACTGTTATTTTGTCGTCTGCAAATGCTTTTAATTTGGACCAGTCTAAAATATTGTTGTTTGGTAATGGGTTAAGTCACATGCACAACTACACATCATACAGATTCTTTATGGTAAGTTTGAACTTGTTTCAATGAAAACTGTAGGAGGAGTTGTGCGCACAAGAAATTGGTATTAACGGATAGACAGACAAACAGACAGGCGGACAGACAACTGGAGCCATAACATAATACGACCTGTCTGGCGTTTAAAAATGCATGTAGGACAAATTGGATTTCAGATGTGATGACTTGGTATCGGGCATAAATCCCCTTTTTTACCAGAGTACAGCTTAATAACTGGTATACGGTTAATGAAACGGGAACAAAAGAATCATTACCTTTGAATGTCCACACATATGATGAAGGGCTCTAGTGCTCAGCTGAAGATTTTTTAGAAGACTTTGTATATCAGCACGATGACTTCTAAACATCTTGTCCAACATTGGCATTCCCAGTCTCAGAAACAGGTCCAAAAAGAATCGGCCATACTAAAATACAATCTCTAGTTTTATAAACAATGTCAAACAGACTAACATTTTACTACACAACCCTGAGTTTTAACAATTCTGAGAAATAAGGCTTTTTTTTGAAACATAGCAGGAAAAGGAGAAAATGCTGTTAAACAGCATTTTCTCCTTTTCCTGCAATGTTTCTACTCTTTGAAATAGAAATTTCTTGATTTGAATAACAATTACTTTGCAGTGTGCAAATGCTCTCCATTTGGATCAGTCTATATTCAGTTCTCTCACCGCTGTCCACTGTTTTGACGATGATTATGTGGGAAAGCAGCAAGTGGCATGGAAAGAAAATTGTGAGAACTACTGGTAAAAGAGACTCGAAGAGAGCATTGATAGGTTCACCGGCTGCCATGATGTAACTGAAATAATGTTGAACAAGAGCCATCAGAGACGGGTTATGCTCCCCGAACAAGTGCTTGTCATAAAATATAAGAAATTGATATAAATTCACTTCTTTTATCCTAGAAGAACCTGTTCATGCCCCCCAAAATTTGAAGTTAAAAGGCAATTACTATCTTAGAGATAGCCAACACAAACTTGTAGAGGACAATAAGCCCAATAAGCCCCCTTTAAGCCCCCTTTTTCCATAAGACAATATTGGATCATTGCAATAAATACAACGGGTGTGTGGTTTGTGGCATTTTTAAATAATAATTCAAAATTCGAAATTTCATAAAATTTTGAGCAGTCATGTATTAAATATTACATAAAACAATTTTTTACATGAATCCCCCTTTTTCCGAGACGCAGCGTGAAATTGAGAAAAAAAAAAAGAGAGGTACCTGGGCAACGTTCCAACAAGTTCAGATTTGAAATTTCACAAAGTTTTGAGCACTGATAAAGGAGAACCTAGTGAAAAATAATTTTTTCCATGAAGTCCCCCTTTTCTGTGATGCAGCCTTAATTTGAGAAAGCAGGAAAGAAGTATTTGAGCATTAATAATTCATAGATTGCAAAAACAAAGGGCACAGGTTGAAACTTGTAAAACAAGATATAACCATGAAATGTTGACAAAAAATGAACAAGATATTAGTAAAAATTGCAATTTTGTATTAGGGCACCTTTTTCATTTTACAAGAAACCCCCTTTTTCCTTGACAGAGGGTCAAATTGAAAAACACATAGATAAAGAAACAAGAGCACATGGTGAAACTTTGAAAGAACAATATAACCATGAAGTTTAATGAAATTTTGACCAAATCTGAATGAAATATTAGTAAAAATTGGAATTTTGCAAGAAGCCCCCTTTTTCCATGACAGAACGTCAACTTAAAAAATGCCCAGATTAAAAATAGCAAGGGCACACTTTCCATAAACAATATAACCATGAAGTTTCATGATATTCTGACAAAAACTGAATGAGATATTGGTAAAGATTGCAATTTTGCATTAAGCCCTTTTTTCCATGACATGGGGTCAAATTGAAAATCCGGGACAGATACGTCGGCGCCTTACCCTAAGGAGTTCATAACACATAGATAAAGAAAGAAGAGCACATGGTGAAACTTTGAAAAAACAATATAAGCATGAAGTTTAATGAAATTTTGACAAAAACTGAATGAAATATTAGTAAAAATAGGAATTTTGCAAGAAACCCCCTTTTTCCATGACAGAACGTCAACTTAAAAAATGCCCAGATTAAAAATAGCAAGGGCACATGCTAAAACTTTCCATAAACAATATAACCATGAAGTTTCATGATATTCTGACAAAAACTGAATGATATATTGGTAAAATTTGCAATTTTGCATTAAGCCCCTTTTTTCCATGACACGGGGTCAAATTGAAATTCCGGGAAAGATACGTCGGCGCCTTACCCTAAGGAGTTCATACATGAAGTTTTATCCAATTTGGTCCAGGGGCTGTGGAGAAATCGCTTCGGACGGACGGACAGATGGAAGGACGGACGGACGGACAGACGAAGCGGCGACTATATGCTCGCCCTTCGGGGAGCATAATTACACCCTTTGAACTCTTTACAAAAATGACAATGTATTAGACAGGTTAAAATAGAAAGCATTTGTAGATGACAAACTAAATGTGGCTAAATTACTGATTTTTGTCTATGAAAGGATGGAAAATCTGGGAAAAGGAGAAGATGCTGGTTACCAGCATTTTCTCTCTTTTTCCCAAATGTTTTCAAAAGCCCTCTTTTGTCAAAACCCTGCATTGTGTGGTAAAGGGCTATGTGTTGAGCAGCAGACATATTCAAGATATTTCAATCTAACATGACACTTTCTGTGTCAAATGATAGCTACCTTCATGCATGTCCCAAGGTTTGACCTATTGTCCATGGCCTGAAAAGATAAATTTTTATGTTGAGATTTTAACCTGCAACCCGTAACTCTTTACCAAACGACAAAATTTTGGACCAGTCGAAATTGAAAGCACTTGCAGACAACAAAATAAACATGACTCAAAAATTCAATTTTGATATTGGAAGGGTAGAAAACATTGTGGGAAAAGGAGAAAATGCTACCAGCATTTATTCCTTTTCCCACATTGTTTTCAAAATCTTTCCCTCTCAAGGTTGTTAAAAGTCAGGACTGTGTGGTAAAGAGTTAAGTTGTTTTTGCAAAACTATGATCTTAGATCTACATTTTCTGCTACTGTTACATACTCTGTTACATACTCTAACAGTCACAATATTGAAATATTATTTCATGCTTTCCGGTAGGATATCGAGAAATAGCAGTGAAAATATTTTTCCATCTTACACTGGTACGACCGGTGAAAATACCAATTTTCACGTTCTTGTTGCCTAGGTAAATTGCGTGTGCCTAACAACCAGATGGGAAATATGACGTCATATACCTTACATTTCTCGTGCTTGACGTAACGTTACTATGCCGGAGGGGTACGCCACGGGGAATAAGGGAAAAGAACTGTACTGAATTTTGATAAAGCTCCTCCAAGAAAGGATTAAAAGCATTAAATAAATAGAATATTTGTTTTTGTCGGTGAAAGATTGAAATTTATTTCATCGAGTGGACACCATCGGTAATATTTTCACAAGTGGCGCAGCCACTTGTGAAAATATTACTGATGGTGTTCACGAGATGAAATAAATTTCAATCTTTCACCAAAAAAACAAACAAACAAATATCCTCTATGTAATATTTAGGGCTGCTTTTCCTCTCGGACAAGGTCCAAATCATTAATGGAGCACTTCAAGGGTCATAAATTATTTTTGGGCTTGATTGCTTTGATGTAAAGAGCAAATGCAAGAAAACACAAAGTATGTTTAGAAAATGTGTTTTGACTCTGAAAATAGAAAGGAACTCCATACTAAATTTTGCATAAACAAGCCACCTAAGACCAAAATTACATTTACTTAAGTTATCCTTTTATTAATGGCATCACACATAGGCAAATAATAAGATATTTTGTCTGAAGAATAAATGCTGAATATTTCTGCAGAACTTTGTTTTTTCTCTGGTAACAGCCTCACTACTACAATGTAGCAATACAAAAGGTAACCATGTGGACTACAAATACAAAGAAAATCTTACTTTGATCAAGTTCACTAGAACATGTAGAATTCTAACTGCTATATTCCATCGAATCAACCTTTCCATCCACAGCTGAATGTATAAGAACATACATATTATATTAGTCAGACATACAAAATATTACAGGTAACTCTTTAACCAAGTATTCACATGTTTCAGCAGCGCCAAGGAAGATTACTTTGAAAACATTGTGGGGAAAATGAGAAATATTCGTAGCCAGCATTTTCTCCTTTTCCAATGAAGTTTTCTGCCTTAACTCTGTACCAAATAACAAAATTTTTGGTTTGTCCAAATCGAAAACATTTGCAGACAACAAAATAAAAGTTACTGAAAACTTTAAATTTGTTTTGTGAAGGGTAGAAAACATTATGGGAAAAGGAGAAAATGCTGGTTACCAGCATTTTCTCTTTTTCCCACAATGTTTTCTAAAAGGCTTCTTTCTCAGAAAAAAGGAGGGATTGCATGGTTATGGGTTAATCCCATTATTTAAGCCACATTATCTGCAGATGTTATCACTTTGAATTTGTCTAAATCTGGATGATTCAAATAGGATTTTAAACAAAACATTTTTTTCCAAAGCATTTCCCTGTGAAAATAGGGCTCAATGCATCTGCAAAAAGTGTCCTCCTTTGTAGCTTTGTAGGCTAACCTGGGCTGAAACGTTTTGCTATTGGTCATTTTTCTTCATGTGAAAGGACCAGTTTACCTCATGATTCATTCAGTTTAAAGACAAATTGGATTTTGTGGATCATGGAGATGCATTAAGCCCCTTTTTGCCAGAGCATGGCTTGTTTATAACGCCTTAAAAAGGAGGCAAAGCTAGACGGCAAATATTACACTTAACTCTTTACCAAACGAGAAAAGTTTAGACTTGTCCAAATCGAAAGTAGTTGCAGACCACAAAATAAACGTGACTCAAAAATTGAAACTTTAGTTTGGTTACCAGCATTCTCTCCTTTCAATGTTTTCAGAAGGCTTCTTCCTCTGTGTCATAAAAACCAGGGATTGTTTGGTAAAACGTTAAAATGGTGAATTTTGTCTTTAAAAGATAAAAAAAAAAGAAAAAAACATTCTGGATGTTGGAAAAAATGGTAGTAATCGGCATGTTCTCTTTTTTTCCCCACCATCTTTCCAAGTGACTTTTTTTTCATGGTTGTTAAAACACAAGGTGAACACTTCAACTATGAACAACTAAATACTTTGTCACACAAATGGCAACTCTGAAGATATTCTGACTGATTAAATATTGAAAATGAACAAAAACGTAGTACTGTATGTGAATAAATGTCAAAATTGCTGATCTAAGAGAGCTTGTTTGTCTGTGAAATGAAAAACATTTGCTGGAAAACACTGAGTTATAATTACTGCTTGTAAAAGCTATTCCAAAGGTTTAGGCTGAACTAGAGCTATCACTAAACGTGATCATACCCCCCACCAGCTCCTTTCCACAAAAAAGGTCTTTGTTGAAAAAAGTTCAAGGGGAGATAAATCCGCAACAAATGGCAGCATGGTCATAAAAATTGCGCATGCACAACTTCATAATAGGAACCCTGTGTGTAAATTTGAGTTCAGAACGTGAAAAACTGTAGGAGTACTTCTCCAGACAAATTTGTGTCTACTGACACACACGGAAGGACAGACAGCCATGGCGATTCCAGTATACCCACCTTCACGATGTTGTGGGGGAGGGAGGGGGAGGGGATATAAAAAAAGAAAAATAAAAAAACATCAAATACCCATGAAGAAACAGAGTTGCACTTACAACTAGATTTTCTGCTTCTGGTTGCGGGAAATGACTTCACTGCAATAATTTCATTTGTATATACATGTTAATATTATAACTTTCAATAGCCATAAGGTTTTTTTCTATTTTATTTGTGATGACAGAACACTGCTTATGATGACAGAACAATGTTAACTCACATCTAAATGTTCTGTTTGTTTTGGTGGAGGGAATGATTTCACAGCCTCGATCAACTCACTAAATAGCACTCTATAAAATACTGAGTATGATGATCTGAAAAATGAATAAAATTAACCTCCATCAAACAATCCACTGTTTAACCCTATACCAAGCAATCCCTAGTTTTTACGACACTGAGACAGAAGCCTTTTGAAAACATTGAAAACATTGTAGGAAAAGAAGAAAATGCTGGTAACCAGCATTTTCTCCTTTTCCCACAATGTTTCTATCCTGCTAGAAACAAAACTCAATTTTTAGTTACATTTATGTTGTTGTCTGCAAGTGCTTTCAATTTGGACCAGTCTAAAATTTTGTTGTTTGGTAAAGAGTTAAACGATATTGAGACCCTAATGAGGGCTGCTGAAAACATTGTGGGAACAAGAGAAAATTCTGTTAACTAGCATTTTCTTTTTACCAGCAAGAGCTTTCTGCTGTGTCAGACAAATCCCCTCATATGAGCCACATTTAGTGTTTCATCTCCAAATACTTTTAATTTGGACATTCTAATAATATAATTACTGTCTTATATCTTTAACCCTTACCACACAACAAAAATTTAGAATTGTCTTTATCAAAAGCATAAGTAGAGGACAAATTAAATGTGACATAAATTTTTAAGTTGTCTTTGAATCGGAAGAATCTGGTTTCCAGCAATTTCTCCTTTTCCCACAATGTTTTCAAAAGGCTTCTTTTTACAAGGTTGTTAAAAAAGTTGGGATTGTGTAGTAAAGGGTTAAACCAATCCAAAGTTCACAGTCCCCATTCAAATATTAGTTTTTATCAATAGGAGCATTTTAAGATTCGAAGCCAAAAATAATTTCTAGGTATACAATACCTGTTCATTGTTGGGTACGTTTCTGAACAACCATTCTTATCTGCCTCCAAAAGTTCTGTTGTTCCCTTAGTTGCTAGGGCTTCCACAGCTAGTAAAGAGTCTTCCGAGTACACAATGTATGTTCTGTACAGATAAATATGGAAATTAAAGCCTGCATATTTATCCCATGTAACCCAATCATCATAAAGTCTATTTTCAGTCTAAAAGGGATTAATTAACTCTACCAAATGGCAACATTTAAGACTAGTCCAAATTGAAATCATTAGCAGATGAAAAACTAAATGTGAATCAAAAATTGTAATTCGATTTGGGAAGGGTGGAAAACATTGTGGGAAAAGGAGAAAATGCTGGCCACCAGCATTTTCTCCTATTCCCACAATGTTTTCAAAAGCTCTCTTTTTTTAGGGTTATTAAAAGTCGGGATTTTGTGGTAAAGAGTTTAATGCCACCTTAACCCTTTATCAAATATTCCCTGGTTTTTACGACCCAGAAGAAGAAGCCTTCTGTAAACACTGTGGGAAAAGGAGAAAATGCTGGTAACCAGCATTTTCTCCTTTTCCCATAATGTTTTCTACTCTTCTAAAGTTTAAATTTCAATTTTTGATTCACATTTATTTTGTCAACTGCAAATGCTTTCAATTTGGACAAGTCGAAAATTTTGTTGTTTAGTATAGAGTTAAATATTATCTCAGTCCTATAATGACAACTGCTCATTTATGATTTATGTCTTTTTATGGTTTCTTACTAGGCTGGGACTTTGCAGTACTTTCCCAAAGTACACACAATGATATGTGTACCTCGGCCAGAATATAGCCATAATTTCTCAACCCTTTACATTTTGCCAAACCACAAAAATACTACAAGATATGTTCAAATCGAAAGCATTTACTGATGGAATTTGTCTTTGATTGGGTAGAAAACATTGCGGAGAAGTACAAAATGTTGGTGACCAGCAATTTCTTCTTTTCCCACAATATTTTCAGAGCTTTATTTTCTATGGTTTGTAAAATATAGGAAAGTGGGGTAAATGCTAAACAGAGTGCACATTTCCAGCTAATTCTAATTGTATAACTTTGAATATACTAGTGAAGATTTTTTTTTCTAAAACTGAACTAAAGCTTAACCCTTTACCTCATGACAAAATCTTGACTAGTCCAAATTCAAAGGACTTGCAGACAATTTAAATGTAGTCCAAATGATGGAATTTGTCTTTGATTGAGTAGAAAACATTATGGGAAAAGAAGAAAATGCTGGTTACCAGCATTTTCTCCTTTTCCCACAATGTTTTAAAACAGGCCTCTTCCCCAGGATCATTAAAATCTGGGATTTTGTAGTAAAGAGTTAAGTTTATATGAGATACATGTAATACTTTAGTACATTACTTTATAACAATCTGTAACTGTTCATTAAACTTGGCTCCTTTTTCCCTTTCACCTTCAGAATTCATCCATTCTCTCTTTAAAAACTCCTCTGCCAGCTGTGCTGTAATACAGTGCATTCATCCATCTTTATAGGTTATTTCAATATTAGTATTTTCAAAAAGCTACTATGCACTACAAATTTATAAAATGAATAAACTTTTAAAGTAAAGGAAAATATTGTTTTCAATACTGAAGAAAATGTATAACAACATTTTTCGCCTCCAAAATGGGATTGGAAACATGAAATGAATAGAACATATGCTTTTTCCGGTGAATGATTGAAATTTATTTTATCTTATGAACATCATTGGCAATATTTTCACCCATGTCTGCGCCACTCGTGAAAATATTACTATTGCTATATGCTAAAAAATAAATTTTGATCTTTCACTTAAAAAAAAACAGGTATTAGTTATATATCATCTGTTATGATAAAAAAAAAGTAATGTTTAAAAATCCTTACAGTAGTCACATGTCTGATTTTGTTTGATTAGTCAGAGACATCTGCAATAACTATTATTCCACTCACCTATTCTCCTGGTAAGATTTTTGTCCTCTATCTTCTCTGCTAGAGAGATCAACAGTTTCAGTAAAGGCACAACAGTGTAGATGTTGGGTGCTGTACTGGAGAAGTTGGCAAAGTACTGCATACTAGTCCTGTGGGAGTCATTGTACATGTTTAACTCTTTAATGCACAAAGCCAACTTTTAATGCACCTGGGAAAGACACCTCTTGAAAACATTGTGGAAAAGGGAGAAAATGCTGGTAACCAACATTTTCTCCCTTTCTAACAATTTTTTCTGCTGTATCTGAGAACTACATTAGTTGTATGATCAAGTGACATTGGACTTCGAAACTTGTTCACTGCTGTGGCGAATCAAATCGCCCCAAGCCGAAGGCGAGTTTCCAAGTCCCCTGCCACCTGACCATCTAACAAAATTACTATACAGCAAAGCTTTACCCTTTCAAAGCGTGTTAAGCGTAATTTTCCTGTTTTATAATCTCATGAATCGAGTATGGCGACAAAATAAAAATTCCCTTCTGAGAGCCCCAATTCAATGGAAACTGATGTAACTGGAAACTGATGTCACTAAAATGTGCAGTTTGGTGCATTATCATGCAGTCTGGCGATCGATCGACACTGCCATTTTGGATGTTGTGTTGCAAGTGTAGTGATGCGTCGGAGGCATTCAAAAGGGAAACTGGCTTTACATGGTTTTTGTCAGGGAACATGATATATATGTTCCTGGCATGTTAACCAATCAGATCACAAGAAATTTCTTTGCAGTATAATAATTGGACCTTTTAAGCCACACTGAAATTGTGGTCTGCAAATGCTTTCAATTTGGACAAGGCTGTAACTATGTCTTCTGGTAAAGAGTTAAATTATATTGTCACAAAAATCAAGTTTTTGTACCATGTTGTTGGTTCATAAGACAAACTAGCTATGACAACATCAACATTTTCTCAAAAAGCAGCCAAACTAAAAACAAGCTTGTTTTTAGCTTGTCACAGCTCTATGCGACAATATTTCCTTGACAGGTGGCTCACAATAGAAATGAGATTCATGCCCCTTCTGTCATCACCTTTTGAAAACATGGAACAAGAGCTTCACAGAGCGGCGCATATACGCACGAAGGGGCTTGTCAGTGAAATGAGTTGCGTTGATGGATGGGCCATGAATGAAGAGTAGTTGTTCTCCACGATATGAGAAAAATAATAAAGGGCAATACCTAAAAAAATAAGGGTGGCAAAGTTACAAATTTTGTGAATTGCTCTTATCCACAAGGTGTTCTATCAGTCTTTGAAGGTCCCAGATCATATCTTTTATATTTTAGAAATTATGGTCCAGACAAAAATTCAAAGTGAAAAGAGCAACAACTCAAAAGGAAGGATGGCAGAGTTATGGTTCTTGTGCAATGAACTTCTTCATAATGTGTTCTATTAGTCTTTGAAGTTTCAAGATGATGGATTTTGAAGTTTGGAAGTTATGGTCTTTACAAAAATTCAAACTGAAAATTAACAAATGGCAATAACTCAAAAAATAAAGGTGGCAGAGTTATGATTCATGTGCAATGCACTTCTCCATAATGGGTTCTATCAGTATATGAAGTTCCAAGTTAATAGCTTTTATAGTTTGGAAGTTATTGCCTGGACAAAAATTCAAACTGAAAATTAACAAAGAGCAATAACTCAAAAAATAAAGGTGGTAGAGTTATGGTTCATGTGCAGTGCACTTCTCCATAGTGGGTTCTATCAGTGTATGAAGTTCCAAGTAAATAGCTTTTATAGTTTAGAAGTTATGGCCTGGACAAAAATTCAAACTGAAAATTAACGACGGGAAGTAACTAAAAAAATAACGGTGGCAGAGTTATGGTTCATGTGCACTGCACTTTTCCATAGTGTGTTCTATCAGTGTATGTAGTTTCAATTTGATACCTTTTATGGTATGGAAGTTATAGCCTGAACAAAAATTCAAAGTGAAAAATGGCTATTTCAGAAATCAGGGGCAGATAATTTTAGAACGCAAACAACGATCAAATTCTAAGACCCAGGTGCACAACTAGACATCATGGAGATTCATTGTAGCAAGTTTCAAATAATTCCGATGGAAACTGTAGGAGGAGTTGCGCACACAACAAAACAGACAGACAGACGGACGGACGGATGACCGGGGGTATAACATAATATGACCCTTCGGGCGTATGAAAAGGATAACTTGTATCTAATCTACATTATTTCCACCCTCAAAATTTACAGTAGAGCTTTTGCGTTCTTTAAATGTTCATCCTATGTCAGTTTTCCAGAATCTATGATTCGTACCCGACAAGCTTTACACAATAATTCCCTTTCATTAAGTTCCTGTCCTTTATTCATATATTTCCAGAGCTCCAGATAAGAGGGAGTGATGGCATTCTAAATCTGTTATTTCTCTTCAAAACCCTACATTGTGGGTATTCATTAGAATCCTCTCAATGAGACGATTCTAATGAGTACCCATAACATAGGGTTTAATGGAGAATTATTAATATTTTTGAATGTGAAATCAAAATCACTCCTCTATCTGGAGCTCTGTATTTCTTTTTGATCTTAATGTAATTCTTCATGTATGATTATGAAAAAGACATATATCAGAATTTTACCTTTTACCAGACAACAAAATTTTAGCCCTGTCCAAATTGACAGCATTTGTAGACGAGAATTTCAATGTGGCTTATTGATAGGGTAGAAAACATTGTGGGAAAAGGAGAAAATGCTGGTTACCAGCATTTTCTTCTTTTCCAACAATGTTTTCAAAAGGCTTCTTTACAAGGGTCATCAAGTCATTATTTGGGAAAGGGTTAAGATAAAAGTGAGGTCAATGTTTCAGTCTACATACTTTATAAGATCTTTCAATGACAATTGCGAGGTATTACTGGATTTAATTCTTTTCACCATCACTCCGAGACCTTCCTTCAACAAATCCTGGTTTTCTACTGCTTGAAATCCATTCCTAAAATATGACAAAACAGAAATCTATGCTTTAGAGTACTAAGCATACCCTATGTTTCCTTTGCGGACAGTTAACCCATTACCACACACTCCCTACTTTTGATGCCCCTGAGAAAGAAGCCTTTAGAAAACATTGTGGGAAAAGGAGAAAATGCTGGTAACCAGCATTATCTCCTTTTCCCACAATGTTTTCTACCCTTCACACAACAAATTTCAAATTTAAAGTCACTTTTATTTTGTCATCTGCAAATGCTTTTGATTTGGACAAGCCTGAAGTTTTTTCGTTTGGTAATGAGTTAAGATCAAGATCAGACCACCCACAATGTGCAGTCTAGTCTTTGATCTACCATTTAAGTTGCTTTGTAATAACGAATTTTAGCATAACTAAACTTGGAAGTTATAATGCTTTGTTTTGTTGGTGCCGATCATACCATGCACGCTTCTAGTACAATTTTTGCCGTAATGAGTATGTATTTCCTGGCTTTCAAATATTTTCTTTTTTATTTATTTCCAAGCTACAAAAATGAATGGGCCTATTAATGCTTATCTGATTCATCTGGCTTTACTTCATCGACAACAAACGCTGATTGAAATTGAAATTTTGCACACCCTTAACAGGTGGAGATAGAGAAGGAGGCCAAGAAGATACTAGGTACGCCCTTGGCTATCTGCCAACAGGAGACTCTAGTCTGTAGAGTATGATACACTAATGAGAGAGCTACAAATGTAAGATATCACTTCCTTCTTTAACTTTTTCAGAATGGAACCAGTGATGTTCCAGGAGCTACTCCAGAGAGTTGGCCCTAGGATTCAGCAGAAAGATACAGGCTGGAGAAAAGCGCTAGAACCAGGCATCAAGCTTGCTGTTACTATCAGACATCTGGCTTCAGGAGATAGGTACCCTAGCCTCAAGTATAACATCAGAGTGGCTAAGCATATGATAGCATGTCTCATATCTGGGGTTTGCCAGTCCATTTGAGATAAACTTAAAGATGATGCGATGAAGTGTCCTACAACTCATGATGAATGGTCTTTGATAGCAGAAGAGTTCAAGAACAGATGGAATGTGCATGCGGTGCCCTAGATGGCAAGCACATGGCCGTCAGATGCCCCCAAAACAATTGCTCGCTTTACCACAATTGCAAGCACTTCTAGCGCTAGCAGATGCGGATTACAAGTTACTATGGATTGACTGTAGAGTTTGTTCCTGACCATACTGCGCTGTCATTGCGCTTTCACTATGGTCATGAAGATCTCTCCATGATGTTTCCACGCCTCTTGTGCAATTATGGTGTTTCTACCACATTCTTCTAACTACTTTATTCCGATTCTTGTTGGCCATGATCCCGCTACGCTTGTTTTGAGCATGTTCAAAACAAGTGTAGCAAGAGTGTACAGCTTCCTGATTATGATGACCCTACCCCAATCATAGTGTGCTTTTGATAGCTTTACTACGTTTCTTCTGCGATTTATGACGATTGACCATATTTTCGGGCACATTTTAAATGTAGAAGTGGCGTCTATGTGGGAACGAGGGGGTAAGAAGGCCAGAAAACATCTAGAAAAAGAAGGAAATGGTTTCAAAACTTTCCTGGACTATTTTGAAAGCCTTTCATCATCAGGTTTATATAAACAAAAGACTGTATGACAAAGGGTTCACAAACAGGTATGTGTACCTACCAGGAAAATATAGTCAGTATGGCTTGCAGCAGTAACTGAAAGCATTTTCCTACAGTCAGTGCTTCTGGAGTTTTACTGCCAGGTCCATCTAACACACCATCATTCTCTGTGATCATGGTCTATAAAAAAATAAAAAGAAAAGAATTTCATTAAAAATATATTCTTCACACTCACCTTGAAATATGTCTACCATATATACGCAAATACTTAGAATAGTTTACTGTATACATTTAACTCTTTATATGTTTAACTCTTTACCAAACGACAAATTTATAGATTGGTCCAAATTTAAAGCATTTACAGACAACAAAATAAATGTGACTCGAGAACGTAAATTAAAATTTGGGAAGGGTAGAAGACATTGCAGGAAAAGGAGAAAATGCTGGTTACCAGCATTTTCTGCTTTTCCCACATTGTTTTCAAAAGGTTTCCACCTTGGGGTCGTCAAAAGTTGTCATTGTGTGGTAAAGGGTTAACTTTTAATGATTCTGAAAAGAAAAGCTTTGAAAACATTGTGGGAAAAGGAGAAAATGCTGGTAACCAGCATTTTCTCCTTTTCCCACAATATTTTCAACCCTACCAAATTAAAAATTCAAATTTTGATTCACAAACATTTTGTTGTCTGCAAATGCTTTCAATTTGGACAAAATTTTGTCGTTTGATATAGAGTTAATCCTTTACCAAATAGCCCAATGTTTTGATGACCCTGAGGAAAACAGCTTTGGAAAAACTTTGCTATGAAAGGGTTTATTGGCTGGTGTTTAACCCTTTACCAAACCACAAAATTTTAGACTGGTCCAAATTAAAACCACTTGCAGACGACAAAATAAATGTAATTCAAAAGCTGAAATTTGTTTCCAGTAGGGTAGAAAATTTTGTGGGAAAAGGAGAAAATGCTGGCTACCGCATTTTCTCCTTTTCCGACAATGTTTTCAAAAGGCTTCTACCTCTGGGTCGTAAAAACCAGGGATTGTTTGGGGAAGGGTTAATATCCTTTTCAGCATCATTTACCTCCGTACCAAACAACAAATTCTTAGAGTGGTCAAAATCAAAAGCATTTGCAGACAACACAATAAACTTTACTCAAAAATTGACATTCATTTCCAGCAGGGTAGAAAACATTGTGTGAAAAGAATGAAATGCTGGTAACCAGCATTTTCTCCATTTCCACAATGTTTTCAAAAGGCTTATATCTCAGGGTCATAAATACCAGGGATTATTTGGTAAAGGGTTAAGTCTGGTGCAAATATGGAAGTGTTTATCTGTAACTTAACTCAATTTTTACCAAACAACATAATTCTACACTTGTCCAAATTGAGAGCACTTGCAGATGAAAAAATACATGTGACTCAAAAACTGAAATTTGTTTTTGAAAGAGTAGAAAACATTGTGGGTAAGGAGAAAATGCTGGCTACCAGTATTTTCCCCTTTCCCCACAATGTTTTTAAAAGGAGTCTTTCTCAGGGTTGTTGAAAGCCTGGACTGTGTTGAAAAACGTTAAGCCTTGGTAGGTCAGCGCATAAGAGTTGAGAAAAGGGGGTTGTTGGTTGAATCATCAGTCCTTGATAAGTGTTTGGATATGCACTTTTGAACCTCATGTACATTTCCACTTTTAACATCACCTACATATATGCGTGACAAAGAGATATGACATTGATTCTTTTTATTTTATTTCCAAGCGATATAAATTTCCTATGAAGATATAAATAGTTACCTGGAAAAACCCACTGGCACTCTCCAAATGATTACACAATGCTGGCAACAGCTTGATCACATTTGTGGCCACTTGTAATGGCGATAACAAATCTAAATTAGAAAATCCGACTTTCTTCTCCCCCTTTACCTAAATAAAGGGAACAAAAAAAAAAAACAATACAGAAAAAATAACCTTTTATCTCAAAGTTTGAGTTTCCAAAATGTAAACAAAAACTAAGCAAAATCATTTTCAAGCTACTGCTTTTTACCAGTTTAACTCTTTACCAAAAATCTTAAAACTAGGTCAAAATTTGCCTCGTTCTTTTGTTTACTTTTAATGTGATTGTAATATTCATTTTTCTGCCAGTGACTAACACTTAGACATACCATACAATATTACCATAATTTCCCTACTTTTAAAAGGTATGATATAAATTTAAATGTATTTTAACACCCACTTTGTTTACTTTTGCCTGCTACTGGGCCTTTAACTCTACCAAACGACAAAATTAAGTTCCATATTGAAAGCACTAGCAGAAGACAAGATAAATGTGACTGAAAAGGTTAGAAAACATTGTGGAAAAAGGAGAAAATGCTGGTTACCAGCATCTTCTCCTTTTTCCACAATGTTTTCTAAAAGCTTCTTTCTCAGGGTCGTCAAAAGTAAGGACTGTGTGATAATGGATTAAAGAACTCACCTTGAAAAAAGTCTTTCTTTTGGATGATGAAGACAAAAGAGAGTGGCTGAGTTTGCGGCATAAATCCTCCATCAAATATAAAACCTGGGGTGGCTGTAGACTCAGCTCCTCTTGTCCCTTAAAACACAGAAGGTAAAATATGACCATAGATTCTTTAACAAACATTCCAACATTCTACCAACCTTAAGAGAGACTCCCTTCAAGTTTAAATGAGAACAAAATTGAAGGAAGAGTTTTTTTCTACAAAATGGCATGATGAAAATAATGCAAGAAATGTAATCATACTGACAGAAGGTCTGACCCTGCAATGCTGCATACCAAATGCCTTTTAACCCTGGTTAGATGAATACAATGTATATTTTCAATCTAGAAGGTAAACCAAAACAATTTCTCAAACTCTTTGGGTAAAGCAAACCATGTAGATAAAAGATCAAACTGTACATTCTATGCAGTCTGATCTTCATTTACACTTGCTGCAAAAGTAATTGTCTTGTGAAAGTTACTTTAAGCATAAGGTATGTCTGTCCTTTGTTGTCTCCCCATAACAATGGAATCAAATCAAAGAAAAACTGAGGGGGATTTTATACCACAGAAAAACTGGTGCGGAAATGTGGAAAACCAGAGAGATAATCCATGTGACTGTCAAATCAAAGAGACTGGGAATGCAGTATAAGACAAACTTGAGCAACTAAATATTTATTACATAAAAGCCATGCTCTTTGAAAAGTGGGCTTAACTCTGTACCACACGGTAGAATTTAAGACCTATCCAAATCGAAAGCATTTGAAGGCGATAACTTCATTGTGGCTCAACTGAGGCATTTTTTTCTTAGAAAGAGTAGAAAACTTTGAGGAAAAAGGAGAAAATGCTGGTTACCAGCATTTCCTCCTTTTCCCACAATGTTTTCAAAAGCTTTCTTTCTCAAGGTCCTTAAAAGTCCAGACTGTGCGGTAGAGTTCACTAGTATTGACCCATATAAGCCTGTGCAGGCTG
The DNA here is from genome assembly GCA_943736015.1 of Tridacna crocea. Classification (NCBI taxonomy): domain Eukaryota; kingdom Metazoa; phylum Mollusca; class Bivalvia; order Cardiida; family Cardiidae; genus Tridacna; species Tridacna crocea. The sequence goes on from OX031062.1 coordinate 48,972,492, forward strand.
ACATGGGCTAATACATTTTGCTTAAGGTAAACTTCCTGCATGTCAAGGGACCGGTTTACCTTAGAATTCAGTCAGTTATTAAAGGATTAAATGGATGCATTCTTATGTAATAGCATACTTGTTTTAATATATCATGTGGCTATATTAAGCCCCCTTTTCACAGAGCAAATCTATGTCTCACCTTAGTATGCATCTCAGAATCTAATGCTGTTTTTGTTATTGGACCGGTATTCAATATGGCAAAGACACCAATGTCAATTTCTCTGAAAAAAAAAAAAAAAGAAAATAAACTGAACAGGAAGACACTAGTGTGACCAAGAGGTACTATGCTTGAATCCACAAATAAGCAGGGGTCAATGACTAGAACTGCCAACATCATGGGGGGAAAAATGAAAAATGGGTACTTTTGAGCATGGCTCTTGCTTTTGCAGACAGTGTAGGTAAAGATGAGACTGCACAAAACATGCAGTCGGAACTTAATCTACCCTGTCTGTTTTGTTGAGATACTATAGACTACAGCCATCATAATATAGCAATTTTTCTGGTCGTATTTCTACAGTGAAAATATCAGGTTTATTTTAAGCTCTAAGGGTTAAAATATTGATTCTTCCTGATTCTTCCTCTAAAAGCATATTTTTATGAACTATCTCACATCTCAACAAAGAAACCCATATAAATTACTACAGCTTTGTTGAAGAAAGTTATTACTATCATTACCATTACTTAAAACCTGAATGATTATACTCCTTCTATCTGTTGTTATAACTAGCATTCTCCCTAAGAATCATGCAGATGGTGATAAGTGACTAGTCTCAGAATTCATTCGTTTTACCTCCATTTAATCAGACTTGTTGAAAAACTTTCCCAAAACAAAGCATTCCGTTTTTCTGACTGTGGTTGCCATGGAAACGAGAAATCAAAATTTCATGGAGATTTGTCGAAAGTTGTCAGCAAAAAAATTGAAAAATGACACTTTTCAGGCTGGTTTTTGACAAATCCTTATTATGTAGATTATCTATACTACTACTTATGTCAAAAGGAGGACATGAGTAGTACTCGAAATTACATAGAAAAATGAAAAATGTCACTTGCATTGTGATGCATAGCAACAGAAGTTTAGCCATAGAAACCAATTTTTCAAACTTCCAATTTTGAACATTTTCAAATCAAATTATCTTCTAACAGCAAAGGTGCATAGGAAAAATACATATAGTGCCTGAATGAGCAACATCTGATTTTTTACAGCCAACAATAAAAAAACTCAAAATATTTATAATTTTTGTATCCATGGCAACAAAACTATTGACCCGTCAGTGATTTTGCAAAAAAGTGGCAATTTCAAAGCAAATTATCTCCTTTCTGCAAAGAGAAATATTTACAGTGTATTTATGTATTAAATGATCAACATCTGTTCAACCAATAAAGAAAAAATTCAGTTCTGCAACAACCCAAATATTAGTTACCATGGCAACCAAACTATCCAACAGTTTGCGATTTTAACAAAAATCATCACATTCAAAGTAAATTACTGCCTATTTAGATTATCTATACTACTACTTATGTCAAAAGGAGGACATGAGTAGTACTTGAAATTACATAGAAAAATATAGAAAAATAAAAAATGTCACTTGCATTGTGTTGCATAGCAACAGAAGTTAAGCCACAGAAACCATTTTTTCAAACTTCCAATTTTGAAGATTTTCAAGCCAAATTATCTTCTAATAGCAAAGGTGCACAGGAAAAATACATATAGTGCCTAAATTAGCAATATCTGATTTTTCAAAGCCAACAATAAAAAAACTCAAAATGTTTATAATTTTTGTAACCATGGCAACAAAACTATTGACCCATCAGTGATTTTACAAAAAAGTGGCAATTTCAAAGCAAATTATCTCCCTTCTGCTATGAGAAATATTTACAGTGTACTTACGTATTAAATGGATCCACATCCGTTCAACCAATAGAGAAAAATTTAAGTTCTGCAACAGTCCAAATATTAGTTACCATGGCAACAAAACTAACCAACAGTTCGCGATTTTAAATCAGCACATTCAAAGGAAACTACCGCCCATTAACAAAGGAGTACATTGATAAGTAATACTTACTTAAATTACCCACATCTGTTTGTCAATATCAAAATGTAAAAGAAAAAATTAATGGCCCAATCATGTTACCATGGTAACCAAATCAATGAACCATCACAAATAACAGCTTGTTCAAAGCAAATTAACCCCTTCCAGCTAAGGAGCATCTGAATAAATTAAACATACTTTAAATGATCAATATGTGTTATGCACATACAAAATATAAAAAAAGTATTCAACACCTCAGAAAAAGAAAATGTTACCATGGCAACAGAACAGTAAACTCATTCCCATAAAATATAGCAAAGTCAGTGCAAAGTATCTTCCACTGACTAAAAAGTATTTTATTAGTTCCAAAAACATTTTAATAAACCAAATACCTGAAAGGAAATGCTTTAAATGCTTCTAAAACAAGTACCCATGGTTACCGAATCAACAGTGATTCTTAGCTGTACTCTGAAGGCCAGCAGAGCTTATGTCATGGTATGGTTTCCGTCGTCTGTTCGTCTGTTAGTCTTTATCTTGTTTACGCGATAAAGTCTGCATTTGTTTTCAGATTTTGGTGAAACTTGCACAGTTTGTTTATGTTATCAATATCTTCAACCCTATAGGTTTTGAAAAAAATCCAACAAACAATTTTGGAAAAGTAGCCATTTGAAGTTGAAAATTTCCATTTCTTGTTTAAAAAATAAAGTCTGCATTTGTGGCCAGATTTTTGTGAAACTTGCACAGTTTGTTTATTTCATCAATAGCTTCAATCCTATTGATTTTGAAAAATAAATCCAACAAATATTATGGGAAAAGTAGCCATTTAAAGTTGAAAATTTCCATTGCTTGTTTACGCGATAAGTCTGCATTTGTGGCCAGATTTTCGTAAAACTTGCAGGGGTTGTTTATCTCATCAATAGCCTCAACCCTATTGATTTTCGAAAAAAAAGTCCATAAACAGTATAGGAAAAATTTCCATTGTTTGTGTACGCAATTTAGTGTCCATTTGGTATCAGACTTTTTTTTAAAACTTGCACAGTTTTGTTTATCTCATCAATAGCTTGAACCATATTGATTTTGAAAAGAATCCAACAAACCGTGCGTGGGTATGGGAAAAGTAGCCATTTAAAGTTGAAAATTTTCATTTCTTGTTTAGGAAATGAAGTCCACTGTTTCGATCCAGTTCTTTTTGAAATTTTCAAAGATTGTTTGGTTCACCAAGGGATTGAGCTCTATTGAGAGTGAAGAAAATCTACTGATCTGTTCAGGAAAAGCAGCCATTTGATAACTTAGAATTGCTTACTTCACAAAGTCAACCTTATTTGTTATACTTCTTTGAAATTTGCTAGGATTGTTTAATACAAGGTGTACTGAAACCCTATCAAATTTGGCTGGATTCCAAACATTTCTTTTTCAGAAATTGCACTTCATTTTTTTCACTCTTTGTTCAATTTACCATCGGTCTTAGTGGGTTGAAGCCCAATTGTAAGAACACCCCATTTTGTGGTTGTGTTTTGCCTTTTTTCATTTTGCACCATGAATTTATAGTGGATGCTAGCAAAAAAGTAAAATCACTAGCAGTAGAGCGATTTGACAGTTAGATTGAAGAATTATTTTCGGGAAATACTAAAAACAAAATGACGGAGAGCAATAGATAAAATATTATGAAAGGAAGTGTTACCACTTTTGTTTTGTGTTCTGCACTTCTCCTCAGAGACAACTATCCAGCTGTGAAGTTAGTTCAGCTCCAGACAAAATTTAAGTATGGAAAATAACAAAATATCAAAGGGCAATAATTCTTAAATTATGCAATCAAGAGTTATGGTTCTTATGCACCACACTTCTCTTTGATGAGATCTATCCATCTGTGAAGTTTCTCAAATAGTTTTTGTGTTATGCGCTAGACAAAATTTAAGTGAGAAAATAAAGGGCAATAACCCTTAAAATATGCAATCAAGGGTTATGGTTCTTATGCACTGCACTTCTCTTTTATGAGAGCTATTGAATAACTGTTATGTAGTTTCATGTTTATATCTCACATAGTTTTTGTGTCGTGCTCCTTACAAGAAATTGGGATGCGAAGAGGGATAGACAGAATGAAGGAAGAATGGACAGACAGACAGACGGACGGATGGCTACTATTATCATATACCTAGCCGCCTTTTTGGCGGGGGATAATTAGCATGTATGCTACTTTATGAATGAAAACTAACATGCCATGAATTATATATAGAGGGGTATGAACATTCTTAATTGTTGGTCATTCTATTTGATAGATAATTGTTTTTTCTCAATTTTACCGATATGTTGCCACTTTGGCTGCCATGGTTACCTGGAGTATGATATGATAATTATGCTCATTGTTATTTTTTCATGGACAACACATTAGATTGATAGCGATTTCTAAAAACAAAGTTATTCAGTTAACTTACTCTTGTCTCTACAATTATGCCTTGAAGAGAAGCAAAAATTGCAGTTTTATGCCAGTGTCAAGATTAAGGTTGCCATGGAAACCAGAGTTTTTAAAGGAATAGAATTCTTTCTAAAAAATTCTGAAGAGGACCATGTCAAGATCATTTCTGTGAAGTTTCATCAAATTTGGATGGGTAGTTTCAGAGAAGAAGATGTTTGAAATAAAATTTAACGTATGCACGCGCGTACGCACGCATGCACACACGGACAGACACACAGACGCAAGACGGATACCTGGCCATGACATAAGCCCGCTGGCCTTCTGCCAGTGGAGCTAATGAAACTGAAATGCCATGAACCATATAAAGAGGGGTATGAAGATTCTAAATTGTTGTTCATTATATTCGACAGATAATGGTATTTTCTCAATTTTACCGATACACTGCCACTTTGGCTGCCATGGTTACCTAGAGAATGATATGATAAGCTCATTGTTATTTTTTCATCGACAACATGTTAGATCAATAGCTATTTCTAAAACCAAAGTTATTCAATTTACTTACTCTAGTCTCTACAATTATGCCATGAAAATAAGCAAAAATTGCAATTTTATGCCAGTGTCGAGATTCAGGTTGCCATGGAAACCAAATTTAGACACAAAACCAAAATATCTTGTTTGCAGCTTTTCAAATTTGTATTAATACATCATATGTCATATTAACTGATGTTCAAATATTTGTGTTTAGTGGTTATTTTTTTGCATAAAATACAGCATTTTCCAAATTTTACAAATCTGATGTCACTTTGGTTGCCATGGTAACCTGACCTAAAAACATTTTGACCTTTTTTATTTTTTTATTTGTGACCCAATACATTAGTCTTTATGCCCAATATTGAAACCTTAAATCCTAGCTTTGCTGTTAGGAGATAATTGAGATAGAAATTTGTCAATTTAAGCCACCAGCAGAAATGCGAAATACAGCCTTTATTCGTTGCCATAGAAACACATTCTGCAAGCTTTTTTTTGCTATTGTATTCTTGAAATTGTAAGCCAATACATGGGTGATTATGTTATAATAACACAACTGATTGGACTTTTGGTGACAAATATGTTGTATTAACTTCAAAGTGCTTAATTTTTCAAGTTTTAAAAAGCAAAAAATATTGTTCTGGGGACAAAAACTTTCTGAGGCCGTTGCCATAGTAACAGCATGACAATTAAAGTTTCCCTTCGGCTTTTGAACTTTTGTGACTAAAGGAATCAATTGCACTAACTTTTTTTGGTATTCTGAAAAAGTCACTTATCACCATTTCTACAGGGCCTGCATGATTCTTAGGGAGAATATAGGGTTAATTCACGTTTTTGAGGTCGTTAACATTCGCAGAGGCCCGAAAAATGCTTTAACGCCCGAGTGCGAAGCACGAGGGTGTTTAAGTATTTTGAGGGCCTCTGCGAATGTTAACGACCGAAAAAAACGTGAATTAACGCTATTATTGCATAAATTAAAGGTATTCTAACAATACTTTGCACAGATATCAAAAATATTTCCATAGAAATGCAAATAAGCGAATTTCAAATGTACTGTACGCAAATGGGTCAAAACCGGAAGTCGGCGAAAAAGTTTTTGTTACGATTAGGAAAGGGCCGTTAGTCCTGTATGCCAGTTTTGATTCTCTCGCTGTAAATACACTTTTATTGATTTTTAATACACACTGGACTTATGTGGAGTAAACTTGCACACATATGGACGATTACAACTAGGATGAATGCGTGGATATAAATTTCTGTAACTGAAGGCGACAGAGGGTTCGATATACATCAAGCGAGGCGGACCGATCACGTTAAAAAGTGGGTGGGATGTAGCTGGTTTAGAGTACATTTCACGGGTGAATTTTTGTTCAGATCTCGATTAGACTGAGATTCTGTGCAAAGGTTTGTTTGTGGTGTACTAATATCATCAAAGACATGCCATGAAAAGGATCGAATATGGTAGGAATTCCTACAGTTTGATGGTTGGAGTCTAGGGAAAATCTGACAAGGACAAACGTTGTTTACAAGGTAGGCCCGAATCGAGGATATTGTTAGTACAAACCCGGGCGTTAACGGCGCGTGAATTTACTGATTAATACACGTTTTCTCCCGTTATCCGCCCGATATTTACCCGTTAATACATGCTTATAACGGCCCGAAAAGGCACGTTTTATGCAATAATGCTAGATAACACCATACCTGAAGAAAGGTTTATAAGCTGACAAACTTATACTGGGTTTCCCGCCATCGTCTGTGTTGTTTACATTCTGTGTGCCCATCTGTGTGTTCTGCTGAATACAAAATAGACACAATCTATCAACCTTTAGCCCAACATTCCCATCTTTTAACAAGTTTGAGGAAGAATGCTTAAAATTCTTTACTTAACCAAAATCAAAGCATTTGCAGGAAACACATTAAATCTTTGTTAATACCAGTAATATGATTTTTGACTCTGATAAGGTGGAAAATATTTTGGAAAAACATTTTCTAGAGGCTTTTTTCTCATATTCATTAAAAGTCAGGATTGTGTAGCAAAGTGTTAAAATGGGAGAAGAGAACAAATGCTTGGCGACACTTTCCAACAATGATTTCTATCCTGTCAAAGAAATGTGTCGTCATTTGAGCCATATCTAATTTTATTACTAAGACTTTTTTTTCTCTAAGGATGAGTTTCAGGGCTCCCGCTGTCGATCGCCAGTGGCGCCAAATGCGAAAATTTAGAGAAAATGGCACCAAAAATGAAGCACTGGCGAATGTATTGGCGACAAGTAAATGTCTGTAAACTATCCTCTGACATACACAGTATGTATCAAGTATAAAGGAAGCCTGCATAACTGTTTATCACACCTTATCAGGCTGGCATTCATTAACGGTCTTGTCTAAATTATACACCATAATTGCATACACACCACTGCTAAACAATCAAATATCAATATTTCGTCACGCCCCTTTGAGCACTCTATATCAAACCAATCAGTTATCAGATACAAGATTTAGTCGCCGCCCATAATTTGTAAAGCCACGCCTTCAGTATGCCTTACCTGGTTACATGGTCTACATCCTTTCACTGGCTAGAAATTTATCACGTGTATTTATCGATGTTGCTAATGAAAAACATGATAATGGTATTGATCTGCTTATCTAGCGTAAAAATGACAGATTTTGGATCAAATTGCTACATATACCGAAAATTTTATGCACAATAATGCCGAAAACAATTTCTGAAACTTAACTGATATGAAAAAATGGATCGTCGAAAAAGCGTGAAAACCCATGACACAACAACATGTCAGTTTGACATTGTCCGATCAAAAGCATTTCAGACTGTCTTTAGCTTTGATGATGACTTAAAACAGCAAGTTTACACAAATATGTGTATAAAACTCTAAAGTAGGTGCTAAAATATGTCTTATAATGAGGAAAAACACGGATGATTTTATGATGTGAAAATGCTGAATGATTGGGGGGGGGGGGGGGGGGGATTACATTTTATAGACCACTTTGTCTTAGTGACAGCACAGGAACAAGTTACTATATAGGACACTCATACTGAGAGAAAAGACCAGAATAAAAGGACCTTTTAAAAAATTAAACGTAAGTATTTTCAGGATAAAAGAAATGATGTGGTAACCCTTCACCACACAATCCAAAATTTCATCCTGAATTTCTTAAAAACTGATGGAATTCTAACAGATTGGCAGTCATAGAATTAAGGAGCTGTATTACTTTTAAAATACAAATTCTATGTCCCTGCAGCTCAAAGCTTTGAAACCATTGGGGAAAAAGAAACATAAGTAAGCTTGTACAGCACTAATAAGCAATGTATTTAGAAGCTTTAGCATTGGCCAATAAACTGAAGTATCTAAAGCACTATGTGGCTACTTCATTTGGCTCCTACTGGCCCCAATTTTTATGAAGTGGCGAATTTGATGGCGCAAAAATTAAAACTTGCAGGGGAAGCCCTGAGTTTGAATATTTGTCAACAGTTAAGCTCAACTCTTCAGTTGTTTAAATATAGCCTGATCTTGGTCTACAGCAAAAAATGTCTCTTACTGAACAATTTTAACCCATTACTATACAATCCCTACTTTTGACAACCCTGAGAAAGAAGCCTTTAGAAAACATTGTGGGAAAAGGAGAAAATGCCGGTTATTAGCATTTTCTCCTTTTCCACAATGTTTTCTTCCCTTCACTAAACAAATTTCAAAACTTTCAGTCACTTTTATTTTGTTTTCTGCAAATGCTTTTGATTTGGACGAACCTAAAATTTTGTCGTTTGGTAAAGAGTTAAAGTTTTTCCTTACATATTCAATTGATACTCATTCTTTTCCTTACACATTCAAATGATACTAATTTCACAAAAGATGATATACCATGTCAAGAGATTTGAAATACAGTGTCACAAAAAATGAAATATAGTGTTCCAAAATGTAGTGTCAAAAGATATGGCATAAAGAGTCAGAAAGTTTCAATTATCATGTCATAAGATGGTGCCACAAAATTTGAAATCTAGCATCACAAAATGTTGAGTGTCAAGAAATTAGGTATATTATGTAAAAGAAATTGATATACAGTGTCAAAAAAAAAAAAAAAAAAATTGAAATGTATTATGATAAAATCTGAAAAAGGTACAAAGTCACAAAATTTTAAGTATGACGTTCAGCTAACACACAGTACTACTGCAACTGGGAAAACTTTGGTTTTCTCAGCAAGGAAGTTTAATGGTTAGATTACCTTAATCTCTGAATAAAAAATCTGCACCTAAATAGAATCTGTCTGAATATCAAAATGGCATGGTTATGAAGAGCCAACAACACTAATGAATTTAAGAAACTAATATTTAGCACCTTCGTCAGTCAGGCTTAGCCCTTTACCACACAATCCCTACTTTTGACGACCCTGAGAAAGAAGACTTTCGAAAACAATGTGGGAAAAGGAGAAAATGCTGGTAATCAGCATTTTCTCCTTTTCCCACAATTTTTTCTTCTCTGTAAGATACAGATATCAACATGTTAGCTGCATTCATTATGTCTTCAGTGTGTTCTTTCAAGTTGGACCAATCTAAGTTAAACCTGTTCTTGACCTGTGCACAAATTAAAACAATTCTATCAAATATGACATACCACAGTGGTGTTCAGCTGTGAGCTATCTCTGCTGTTATCATCACTATCTGAGGTTATTTGATCTTTCTCCTCACCTTTCCTGGTAAATAACAATGAATTATACTAGTACCTCAGTAAGACAGTGAATTTTCTTTAAACTAGAGCTGTCACTGTATGTGACTTTATACCCCTACCAGCGCTTTGACAGTATTTTGTACACAGACAGACACATGGACGGATACACAGACAGCCTGATTCCAGCATACCCTCACAAATATTCATTTTGCGAGGGTATAATAAACACAGATGTCTATTAATATTACAATCCCAATCTATGAACACTTTTGCAAACAACATAATGTTAAACTTGTCAAAATTGAAATTGTTTGCATAGGACAAATGGAAAGTAAATCAGAAGGCGCGGATAGAAAACATTGTGGAAAAGTTAAGAGAAAATGCTGTTTACCAGCATTTTCTCCTTTTCCCACAATATTTTCAAAAGCCTTCATCTGGACGGTTGTTAAAAGTTATGACTTTAGGGTAAAGGGCTAAGACATTGTGCGTGACATCTAACACCAATCTAGGACTGAAAGCATTTCAAGATGACAAGTAAGTTGTGGCTCAAAAGAGGAGATTTGTTTTTGAGCTGGAAAAAAAACATTTTTGCCTTCTTTCACCATGTTTTTTACTGCATCAAAAACAATCGTCATCTTCGGAGTCGCATCTATCAACTAAAATTGCCTTCAGAATGGAGGAGACTGACATTTCGTCACCTTGTATAAAGTTATGAGTCAGTTTTGCAATCTCCATATTTATCTTTCCTGTAAATTAGTTTTCTGTGAAACATTTTTTCAAAGCAGCTACAGACTGAACTAGAGCTGTCACTGAATGTAACTTAACCCTTTACCTCATAAGGCATTTTTAGGGTATCTCTAACTTACCCTAAATAACAGCAAGGATGAAGCCGTTTCCTATGTGTATATGACACCTTTTGATAACATAGAAAACATTGTGGCAAAAGGTGAAATTGCTCCTGACGAGCAATTTCACCTTTTGCCACAATGTTTTCCAAAGGCTCTTACAAGCAATGCGTAGAAATGAGTATCTATGGAGCAAAAGGTTAATACCCTTGCCAGCACTTTGACAGAAACTGGCATTTACTAGTATTTTGCACACAGACCGACATACAGACGGACACACAAATAAACAGACGGACACACACAGATGGACACACAGGCTGATTCCAGCATACCCCCAAAAACATTTGTTTTGTGGGGGTATAACTAGAGCTGTCACTGAATGTGACTTAGTACCCTCCCCCAGCACTTTGACAGAAACAGGCAATTATTTGTACACAGACGGACATGCGGACAGACAGGCTGACTCTAGTATACCCCTGAAAACATTCGTTTTGCCGAGGAATAACTACTTACTTGGTTTTTTTTCCTTTCTTTTTCTTTCCTACTTTTGAAGTGGTACTTGATACAGGCGCAGTCACAGTTGGAATACCTCCATCTTCTAGGTCAAAGTTAGCAAGAGGTGGTTGATAACCAGGGGTGACTGTAATATGCAAGGAAATTTAATTGCTTACAGTTTCCTGATAGGTTTATTTTGTACCTTTGAACATGTCTATTTCTTGCATCAGTTGGTTGTTATGGAACTATAATTATATAATGACTTGCTTGGTATAATGCAACAAGGAAATGCATGGTGATGCATTAATTCTTCACCAAACGACAAAATTGTAGACTGGTCCAAATTGAAAGCATTTGCAGACGACAAAATAACCGTGAATCTGAAATTGAAATTTGCATTGGAAAAGATAGAAAACACTCTGGGAATTCTAGACGACAAAATAAAAGTGACTAAAAATTTAAAATTTGTTTAGTGAAGGGTAGAAAACATCATGGAAAAAAGGAGAAAATGCCGGTTATCAGCATTTTCTCCTTTTCCCACAATGTTTTCTAAAGGCTTCTTTCTCAGGGTCGTCAAAAGAAGGGATTGTGTGGTAATGGGTTAAGTGGTTAATCATTTCCAAATTCAATTCCCTATTTAAAATTCTGAGCACTTACATGCTAAACATGTCTGCAGTGTTTTCTGCAGCTGTGTAATGTTTTGTATTCTAGTAATCACTTTTCCTTTAATCTCAGGATCCGTCTGACTTGAGAACCCATTCAACATCTGTAAAAAAGAAAAAATACTGTATCACAAATTTGTACTTTAAAACCATTACCACACAATCCCTACTTTTGCCTACCCCTGAGAAAGAAGCCTTTAGAAAACATTGTGGGAAAAGGAGAAAATGCTGGTTACCAGCATTTTCTCCTTTTCCCACAATGTTTTCTACCCTTCATAAAACAAATTTCAAATTTTCAGTCACTTTTATTTTGTCGTCTGCAAATGCTTTCAATTTGGACCAGTCTAAAATATTGTCATTTGGTAATGAGTTAAAATAAGAATGATGACTAGTTTCAAAGCTATATACATTCATCAACCACTCTTAACAGTGTCTTGTCAAGCTTTGTAAAAAAGTTGTACCATATAAAACTTGCAACCAGGTGGGTTCTGATGCAATCCCCAGCTCAAGGAATTTCTTTTTGAGTATAATAGATAATCATTGCATCAGAATTTTATTCCTCTCTCATCCCTGATTATTGTTTCAATGATGGCTTCGTGGGAAAGCAGCCACTGGCTTGAGAAGTTTGTTGTGTAAGAACTGGTAAACAAGAGGGCCAAGATGGCCCTGGATCGCTCACCTGAATATCTGAGATGACCATAGTCTATTTTTTTATTGAGGTATTGAAACATTGGAACCAAATTTATAATTTTGCTAAGCAATTTTCAAAAGGTCACCTGTAAAAGTCATTTCGAAATCTGACCATCAGTTTCAAAAAGAAGAATCATTAAGAATTCTTCATTTCTGTATAAGAGCAAGTAAGCCCCCATCCACAAGAGCCATGTTTCTTGATGGATCAAAATTTACGAACAAGTTTTGAAAAGGGTCACCCAAGGAACATTTCGGAAAATTTCTTTTAAAATCTGACCAGGGGTTTCAGAGAAAGAGAATTTTCAAGAATTTCTTCATTTCCATATAGTGCAAGTAGCCCCCATTCACAAGAGCCATGTTTCTTGACGGATCAAAATTATATGTACAGCTTTTGAAAAGGGTCACTCAAGGAACATCTCTGTCAGATTATTTTAAAATCTGACTACTGGTCCCACCGAAAACGCACTCGTCTTATTATGATAATTTGATTTCCGGATTTCAGTGGATGTAAGCCGTTTACAAGAAAAGTCAACGTTTCCAGTTTTAACCATGAGGAGGTCTTCACATTTAAAACCTTTTTTTTTTTAAAATTTAAGACTGTATTTTACATAAATGCTGTGCAATATCAAACCAGTACCATTTCACGAATCCGATAACCACATTTTTGCCAAATTTCCAGGAGGGGTCCAGACCCCCGGTCCCCCCCTCTGGATCCACCCATGCAAGGAACATGTCTGTGAAATTATTTCAAAATCCGACCAGCGGTTTCATCAGAGAAGATTTTTTAAGAATTCCTTCATTTCTGTATAGTGCAAGTAGCCCCATTCACCAGAGCCACATTTTTTGATGGATCAAAATTTCACGAACACTTTTTGTAAAGGGTCACCCAAGGAACATGTCTGTGAAATTATTTCAAAATCCGACTAGCGGTTTCAGAGGAGAAGATTTTTAAAGAATTTGCTAAAAAATTCCATTTGGTTGCCATGGCAACCAGAGTTTTTGATGGAATCAAATTCTGTGAACAATTTTTAAAGAGGACCTCCCAAAGAACATTCCTGCCAAGTTTGGTCCAAATCCGCCCAGCGGTTTAGGAGGAGTTGATGTTTAAAGAATTGTTGACGATGCACGACGGACACCGGGTAATCCTAAAAGCTCCCCTTGAGCATGTTGTGCTCAGGTGAGCTAAAAACATTCCAGGAAAGCATGGATAGATGCACTAGCTGCTGAAATACAACTAAAATAATATTGAAAATAGCATTATACACCATACAAACAATGAAAGAAATTGAGTATTGTCCCTACTAAAAAGACTGAATATCTATCGGAAATGCAAGCCAAATCCCAGAATCAAAAACTTAAAGTTATCATAGGTGTAAAGAAAGCAATGCTTCATTTCAGCCATTTATCTTACACAACTTTTCCTTTACCTGTGCCAATTGCAATTTGTACCTCATCTAAACAACAAGAGGGCCATTGGCCCTGGAACGCTCACCTTAGACTATAGCTTATGAGTGAAATTCAATTCTTTGAACAACTTCGGTAAAGCTTCACCCAAGGAACATCCCTGCCAAGTTGCATCAAGATTGGCCCAGTGGGTTAGGAGAAGAAGATGTTTAAAGAAATTGTTGACGGGCAACAGACGCCGGACATAGGGCAATCAAATATCATAAAGCTCTACACCTTCCAGTTTCAAAGAAGAATTTTACATTTTCCTTTTTTGTCCTATGTTCGAACTTGTGGTCCCGGGGGCTGGGTCAGTTTTAACCAAAGCAGCATCCTTGGAACAAACTTGGTAGAGGTCCACTCAAAGATGCTACATACCAAGTATCAAGGCTCTACACCTTCCCATTTAAGAGAAAAAGAAATTTAAAATTTTCCTTCTTTGTTCTATGTTCCAACCTGTGACCTACGGGGCAGTGCCTGTTTCAACGCCAGGGACATCATAAGACCAAACTTGGTAGAGGTCCACTAGAAGATTCTGCATACCAAATATCAAAGCTCTGCACCTTCAAGTTTCAGAGAAGATTTCTAAAGCTATGTTCCAACCTGTGACCTCCCGAGGCAGGGCCAGTTTTGACCCCAAGGGCACAATATGAACAAACTTGGTAGAGATCCACTAGGAATTGCTACATGCCAAATATCATAGCTCTATGCCTTCTAGTTATAGAGAAGAAGAATCTTAAAATTTTCTTTCATTGTTCCTAAGTTTGAACTTGTGACCCCCGGGGTGGGGCCAGTTTTGACCCCATGGGCATGATTTGAAAAAACTTGGTAGAGGTCCACTAGGAGATGCCACATACCAAATATCAAAGCTCTATGCCATCTAGTTTCAGAGAAGAAGAAATTTTAATTTTCCTTCTTTGTTCCTATGCTCAAACTAGTGACCCCCGGGGTGGGGCCAGATTTGACCCCAGGGACATTATTTGAATAAACTTGGTACAGGTCCACAAGGAGATACATCAGACCAAATATCAAAGCTCTATGCTTTCTAGTATCTGAGGAAAAGAATTTTAAAGTATTCCTTCTTTGTTCCTATGCTCAAATTTGTGATCCTTGGGGTGGGGCCAGTTTTGACCCCAGGGACATAATTTGAACAAACTTGGTAGAGGTCCACTAGGAGATGCCACATATTAAAAATCAAAGCTCTTCGCCTTCAAGTTTCAGAGGAGAAAATTTTTAAAGTTTTCCTTCTTTGTTCCTATGCTCAAACTTGTGACCCCCGGGGTGGGGCCAGTTTTGACCCCAGGGGCATAATTTGAACAAACTTGGTAGAGGTCCACTAGGAAATGTCACATACTAAATATCAAAGCTCTACGCCTTCAAGTTTCAGAGGAGAAGATTTTTAAAGTTTTCCTTCTTTGTTCCTATGCTCAAACTTGTGAACCCCGGGGTGGGGCCAGTTTTGACCCCAGGGACATAATTTGAACAAACTTGGTAGAGGTCCACTAGGAGATGCTACATACCAAATATCAAAGCTCTACCCCTTCAGGTTTCAGAGGAGAAGATTTTTAAAGTTTTCCTTCCTTGTTCCTATGCTCAAACGCACTAAAATGCGTTTTCCCCCGCGGCGGGGCCAGTTTTGACCCTAGGGCATAATTTGAACAAACTTGGTAGAGGTCCATTGGGAGATGCTACATACCAAATATCAAAGCTCTATCCCTTCTAGTTTCAGAGGAGAAGATTTTCAAAGATTTCGGTTTTTTTTTCGTTTGTTGCAATGGCAACCAGAGTTATGGGTGGAATTAAATTCTATGAACAATTTTGGTAGAGCTTCACCCAAGGAACATTCCTGCCAAGTTTCATGAAGATTGGCCCAATGGTTTAGGAGAAGATGTTTAAAGAAATTGTTGACGGACGACGGACACCGGACATTGGGCGATCACAATAGCTCACCTTTAGCACTTTGTGCTAAGGTGAGCTAAAAAACAAAATAGTCTTAACTCCTTTATCAGACAAAAGGAATTCTATAGAGGTCAGTGCTTTGACAGAAAAAGCTAATTATTAGTATTTTGCAGACAGACGAACACACAGACAGACACACGGACAGACAGGATGATTCCAGTATACCCTCTGAAAAGATTCCTTTTGCCAGGGTATAAAGACAATTTTACTGTCAGTTTTGGGGTGTGACAAGATGTAAACCTTGTGAGAAAAAGAGAAAATGTTGGTTACCAGCATTTTCCCACAAAGTTTTTAAAAACCTTTTTCCAAGGGTTATTAAAATGCTGGATTGTCTGGAGAGGGTTAAATCTAATATCAGTATTACCTCAATAAACCAATTGATGCAGTAAAACAGTGAAGTCACAATGATTTCCTTCTCTCTCTGTGATAATGGTTCTACTTTCTCGTACACATCTTCCTTTGTTAAATATAATGGACAGCCTAAAATAACAAAAAATGCCAAATATGTAATACCATGTTTTTCTTAGGGACATTCCTCAACTTATTTTCCAAGATTTTCTAAATTTGAAAGTAATACAACTTCTGATTGGCTGAACCAAATGGTTCAGCCTATCAGAAGCTGTGTTACTTTCAAATTTGAAAACATTCTGGAAATCAAGACTAAGAATGGTCTTAATCAGAGTGATTGGTGAATACATGCCCAGAACAACAGCTAATTGGTCTTATCTGGGTTTCATCAGCACAAGCCTGCAGGTCTGCAGTGCCTTGCCCAAGGACACTAAGAACTGGCCAACTACACTAACTGGGAAAGGGATCAGTTAAAATCCCAGCTACCTAAACTCTGTTTTTGGGGGGATTGATTGTTGTCATTGCAATAGGAACAATCCTCTCTCACTGTAGACCACCGTTTTGAAAATGTTTAATAGAAGTAGCCAGTGGTTTGGGAAATTGTCTTGAGCAAAGTTGCAAAGAAAACTCCAGGAACATATGGACAGGTGCAGTGGCCAGGCTGACAGAACCAAATATGATATCATAATTATGTAGATGGGTATACCTACCACACAACATTTCAGATTGAACAAAATTTTAAGCATACAACACAATAAATTTATGTCAAAGGCCAATTTCTGTCTTTGATAAGACAAAAAACTTAGTGGGAAAAAGGAGAAAAGAGGGTTACCAGCACAATGTTTTCAAGTTTCAAAGGCTTTTCACTCAGTATTTTCATACTTCAAAGGCTTCTTCTATTAGGTCATTAACCCCTTCCCAAACAATCCCTGGTTTTTACGGGTCTGGAATAGTAGCCTTTTGAAAACACTGTGGGAAAAGGAGAAAATGCTAGTAACCAGCATTTTCTCCTTTTCCCACAATGTTTTCTACCCTATCATAGACAGAAATCATCTTTTCAGCAAGAGTTGAAATGTCGTCTGCAAATGCTTTCAATTTAGTCTAGTCCAAAAATTTGTCGTTTAGGAAAGGGTTAAAACTTAGAATTGTTTGGTTAAAGGTTAAAAAAAAAAAACCTAACAAGTAGAGCCAACTCTTACCTAGTAATGCATCGATATTCTCAAGACTTCCGCTCATTTTTTCTTCACAGACACATAGCAAACGGACAGAAGGTGCCAAACACAGAGGATCTGATACACAGCTGGAAACAAAATAATAATAGTGATAGCAATTTACTGTAAGGGTGGAATAACTTTCAAAATTACTTTTGCCTTTGGCTGAGCTAATTTTACAAATATTTGGAAACTCAGAACTGTCAAAATATCCAATTAATGGGCTGTGTTAGAGGGCTTTATTTATCAAACATTCTTAAGAATGTTCTCAAACATTCTAAAGAACCTTCCTATTCCCAGTGTCTGATCTAGAGCGCGCGATTGCGAGAATCGCCCCTTTTTTTCACGATTCACGCATATTTTCAAAACCAGTGCGCGACAATCGCGCACAAAAAAAAATACAGAGGAAATCACTCATTTAGCATTTGATCGCTTGTTACCGCTCTTTGACCAGCGGTCACCGCTCAGACGTCGATGTATAGAAAAACTTTGACAAATTCACGCGTCGGAAAATTGCCATGACTGCGATCAAGGATTACCTCCCTTTCATACCTCACGTATTTTTTATTTTACGAAAACAAAATGTCTGCCTTTCTTTTTCTTATAAATTTAAATATTGGTAATAGGTTTCCGTCACTTGATTACATGACAAAAAATATGATTAATTTCCTTTTTTTTAATCCAAATATATGTATTAAAGTTGTCTAGATGAATTCATTTCGATATTACTGTATTTAGTTTCGTTCAGTACCGGTTTCCGGAACTTGACATTTTTTTCACGTTATGGTAAACAAACTGCAGACGACACTTTCAATTCTGTTTTCCCAAGATGGATAAGTCGGCAAAAAAACGCCGAATTACTGATTTTTTCATGCACAAATCGGGTGATAATGAAAATGAACAATCGAGTTCGGAAAAATCTGATCTTCAATCGACAATCACGGCCAGTGCGACGAAGACGATGAAAGCTTAAGGACTAGTGAATGTGCCGAGAAAAAATCTAAATCTTCAAACTTCAAACAAAGTGGTTAAGAGAATGGCCATGGTTAGCATACGAAAATAGCCTCATGAAATGTACTTACTGTATTCAAAACAAAATGTCGAATACTTTCATGGATGAGACTTCGAACTTAAGAACCTCTACACTGCAGAGGCATGTTGATTTAAAGGATCATAAGCTGTCTGTTCTGGCAAGAACTGAGCGAAAAGTGTTTGAAAAGTCTGTCTCTCAAGCGATTTCAAAGCAAGAACATGCTGTTTGTGTAGCAATTAATACAGTCTTCTGGCTTGCTAATGAAAATATTGCAACTGAAAAGTACCCCTCCCTGTTAGAACTTCTTGTGCTTCATAAGTCCCCCATCATTGCTGAAGGATTTCAGCAGACCATTTCTGACACCATTATGGGTGAAATATTGGACAATATGAAGGATGCATTGTGTTTCTCCATTCTGACAGATGAAAGCACTGATATCTCTGTCTCTAGCAAACTGATAGATCTAGTATATGCAAAATTTGTTGAAAAGAACTTTGATGTGAAAACACACTTTATTGGAAATTTTAGCATTTCAGAAAAAGAAGCTTCAACCATCTGTAGTGTTTTAGTGAGAGTAATGGCTGAGAGGGGTGTTCCAGTTGAAAAAATACTCTGCCTTAGTTAATTTTGATCCCCCATACTTTTTAGAAATTCCCCATACTTTTCAGAGTGATGGGGGACAATCCCCCACTATTTTCAAATCCTAGATCAGACACTGTATTCCTATTCTCCAGATTTTTTTTTTTTAGTAACACAACTTCTGATTGGCTAAACCAAATGGTTTATCCAATCAGAAGTTATGTTACTTTCAAATTTTGAAAATCTTGTAGAATAAGGCAAAGAATGTTCTTAAGAATGCTTTGTGAATATGTACCCGAGTAATTTTATTCTCAAGAATTTTCTAGATTTCAAAGAAATAGCTTTTCTAATCAGCTTAACCCAATGCTTTTGATAATCAAAGATTGAGACACTTTCTAATTCTAGAGTTACAAAATGTGCAACTAACAGATCAATCACAACTCTATGTCTCACATTTCCTATGCCACCAATGGCTGTCAACATTGCAATACTGCACTATCAATACAACTGGGTACCTTAGACCTATAAGATCTTGTACCTTATTAACTTTTTAAAAACTTTGTAGCCAAAGGAAGAAATATCTTATACCAGGTTACTTCTGTTTTGCAATTTCTCTTTTAATTTATGTCTTAAACCTCAATTCGCTTTGATTATCCCATTTTACACAGATGTCTGCTAGTAAACATGTTGTTGTATTTTTTGGATTGTCCACTTCAAAAGCTTTTAATTTCAAAAATGTACCTTTGAACATAAAGGTATTATCCTGAATGATCATTATGAGTTTTTACTCCAGATGATAAATTGCTAGTATCACCAGCATTTTCAGTTTTCCCCACACATTTTAACTCTTTACGAATGACAAAATTTTAGACTGGTCCAAATTGAAAGCATTTGCAGACGTCAAAATAAAAGTGACTGAAAATTTGAAATTTGTATAAAAGAGGAGAGAAAACATTGTGGGAAAAGGAGAAAATGCTGGTTACCAGCATTTTTTCCTTTTCCCACATTGTTTTCAAAAGGCTTCTTTCTCGGGGGTCGTCAAAAGTCGGCATTGTGTGGTAAAGGGTTAAAAGATTTTCTTTCCCAGGATGCTTAAGATTGTTTGGCAAAGGGTAAAAGCACTTTTGATGCTCTGCTTGACCTATAAGAATATGAAAAAAAAAAAAGGGGGGGGGGGGGGAACAGGGCTGTGTGCTCCCAGTGTTCAACTAACTTGTCCACATAAGTCTCAAGTGCTGTTCGATGAGAACTTTTCTTCACAACTAGAGGTAACAAATTGATAGCAATGCCTCCCTCTGCCTCATCATCCAGACCATATAAAAGCTCGACTGGTATATTGCCCGCTCTGAAAAATAGAAAAAATAAATGCATTAACAAATGAATGGATACACAATCATAACAATAATTTGACAATAATTTCGATACATTAACATAAACAATTATTATGAGATTTTTAATGACAAGGTTTTAATAGTAGTATGTTAACCAAAAACACTAAAACTTTTCTATTGCCTGCTAGGAAAAATTTTAGGAAAATCAAAAGCAATTACTTGATCATTCTTCTTTTCCTCGTAGTTGTTTCATCAATGTTCAAAACTGCCTGTACAGTAATGAGTCAAGCCTCAAGCCTTAACTATACAATCCTGGGTTTTGACAATCCTGATGTAGAAGGCTCTAAAGAACATTTTTGGAAAAGGAGAAAGTGATGGTTTCTCCTTTTTCCATCATGTTTTCAACTTCTTCAAAGACAAATTTAATATATCCTTTACATTTAATTTGTTGTCTGCGAATTCTTTCAATTTGGATGAGTTTACAATTTTGTCATCTTAGACAGAATTAATCTACTTATACTCACTCTTTCACTCCGCCATCTTCTATATCAACAACAAATGCATCTTGGAAATCGGCTGTCAGATTCTCACTGATCCAGTTCTGTTGGAAAGGCACAAAAATATTTTATATCTTACAGAATTCTCACAGAAAATTCTACATAAATTATATCAAGAAGTTGCAAGTCACAAATGATATCTATATAAGTAAATTAACTCTTTACCACACAATCCCAACTTTTGATGACCCTGAGAAAGAATCCTTTCAAAAACATTGTGAGGAAAGGAGAAAATGCTGGTCACCAGCATTTTCTCCATTTCCCACAATGTTTTCTACCCTTCAGGAACCAAATTTCAATTTTTCAGACACATTTGTCATATGCAAATGCTTTCAATTGGGACCAGTCTAAAATGTTCATACTAAAACGTATCTATTTAACATCAACTGAGAAACAAGGTGATGCAAATATTACTAATTGCAATTCTGCTTCTGGCTAAACCACACCAGTACTCATGTCTATGGACAGTGCTGACACTATTTCCAAGGAATAAAACTTGGGACCTTATGGCTGAAAGGCCAAATCTCTACTTTAAAACCAAGGGCAGTAAAGACAAATCTGCTCCTGTAAAAAGCTGATAGATCTTGGCATTAACTAGGACTCCTTGAAAGTTTGTATGTCTCTTTGACTTACTACCTCATGAAACAATTTTTTAATCATCCTAGTATGAAAAACCATTATTCAGTGTTTTATCCAGCACGCAATTTGCAGGCTTCTTGCTAAGAAATAAATATTGTATGAAATAATTGCCTAAATGCTACCTTTTGTCCTCTGCAAATCATGCAATCTATCAGGAATGGGTTTGTGAGAAGACTTTGGGGACAATTATTGTTTCAAACTGTTTTCTAACTTGCAAGAACACTGAGTGTTAAAATCAGAATTAACATAAAGATATGGGTGAAAAGAATTGTGGCAAAAGGATTCTCTATTAAACACACACAAGTGTCTAAGTAAAAAGTTATTGCATATCTCAATTAGTTTGTCTAAACTTTCATTACAATGCTATTTTCAGTTACCAAGAAAACTCTCCTGCAAGAAAATATGATGTACAAACTAGGGCTGACATTACTTATAAATAACAGTTACTATATAAAGTTAAAAATGCTCTGTTTACCAAATACCAACATTTTAGACCTGTCCAAATACAAAGCTGTTGCAGACAAGAAATCAAATGTGGTTCAACTGGTGAATTTTTTCTCTAATGGGCAATGAATGTTGATGATGTTCAAGTTTTATGAAAACATTGTTGGAAAAGGAGAAAATGCTGCTTACCAGCATTTTCTCCTTTTCCAACAATGTTTTCGTAACCAGCATTTTTTTTATTTTCCGACAATGTTTTCGAAAAAGTCCTTTCTTTAGTTTGCTAATACTCCAAACTATGTAACAAGGAATAAAATAACAAACCACAGATCCACTCACCCCAACTTTAGAATGCAGTTTTCCCTTGGCTAACAGGGAAGACAGTTCATCCATAAATAGAGAATAGGCCTCTGTGGACTTACAGCTACTTGATCTGACCAGTTGTAGCAGGTTGGTTGTCTGTTTATACAGGTCCTCACTCATATCTTGTTCTGAATCCTGGGAACTATCAGTCCTGAGTTTATATAAATTTTTTGTTGATTTTTCATGGTATTTCATAAACTCATAGATAAATCAAACATACATTTCCAACCATTTATATAAAATCAAATAAGGTTCTTTCCAATCTACCTTTTGTCTGATCTGTATTGTCAGATCCAAAATCATTGTTAAAGAGCATGTGAGCTAATCATTTCATGTACAGTAACTAGACCTAGCCTATCTCCCTGTATCTCAAATCAGAAAATATGTGGTCTTGTTCAAGTGTTTAGCAATAGACCTTCAACTCTGTATCTCAAATCAGAAAATATGTGGTCTTGTTCAACTGTTTAGCAATAGACCTTCAACTTTTACCAATGCTTCAGAAAGCAGGATTTATGTCCTTAACTCTTTACCAAACAACAAAATTTTAGACTGTTCCATATTGAAAGCTATAGCAGACGACAAATTAAATGTGACTCAAAAATTGAAATTTGTTTCTAGCAGGGTAGAAAACATTGTGGGAAAAGGAGAAAATGCTGGTTACCAGCATTTTCTCCTTTTCCCACAATGTTTTCAAAAGGCTTCTACCCAAGTGTCGCAAAAACTAGGGATTGTTTGGGAAAGGGTTAATTCAATAAGAAGAGAGAAAGAAATGCTTTAACATGGTTAAGTTACCAAACGCTTAGCTGACCTATGCATGACATAATTTTGACATACATACAAACAATAACAGATGAATAAAAAAAGTAGATGAACCTGAATAAAATGTAGAAATAGATAGGGCTACCTGGTTAATGCATTCTGATCTTACACACACACTATTTAGTCTGACATACATACAAATAATTATGGATAAATTAAAATTATATAGATATGTCTGCAAAAATGTAGATATAGATAGAGCTGCACAGCATGTGCAGTCTGATCTTAAACACACACCAATAACACTTTTAGTAAAAGCAAACTGTAATTAATAATTTTTTTGCTTTTTCTCAAAGCAATTAAATGTAAAATACTTGTACAATTCAAGCATTTATAATTTCTGCTTTTTTCCTTGGAACCGACAAAAACAAAAAACAAACTTGTATCATTCAAGCATTAGTCTTCTTTTCAAAAGGTTTCTTCCCAAAGTCATTAAAGCATTGAATTATTTGACAAAGGATTATACATAAGAGGAACAATGGAAAGTCACTTATCACTTACATGTTGTTTCCTATACAGCTTACAACCATTATAGCTCCTAAAACACCCATTCTTCTGTATCTGGAACAAGATCATCCGAAACTTTAGCCTTTCAACAGCATAAACAAATTAATGTGCCTTTTTATGTGTCTTTGACAGTTATGTGAATTCTGACATAGATAATAATCATATAAGTCAAAATAGAACATTGCCATTGAAAATGTAAGTTGAACACAGAAAAAAATGTAAATTTGTCCATATTATGAGCATTTGCAGATGACAATTTATATGTGGCTCCAGTAATAGAATTTTGCTGTAATAGTGAAGAAAACATTGTGAGAAAGGAGAAAATGCTGTTTACCAGCATTTTCTCCATTTTCCACAATGTTTTCAAAAAGCTTCTTCTATAGGACTATTAAATTCAGGAATGTTGTGTGGTATTGGGTTAAACAATTCTGAGGCCATAAATCCAAGGCTGAAATTATAGACAGCCAGTAGTTGTGTGGTATAGGGTTAAGCAAGTCTAAGACTATAAACCCAAAGCTGAAATTATAAACGGAGCCAGCAGTAGCATTCATCTGCCCCGACGGATCCTATACATGCGTCTCAATCATTGACAGTGAATGTTTACCACTGAGCTCGACAATCCATCAGCCAGACTACAACGAGAGCTTGCAGGATTTCCTCTGCTCAGAGTACAAGGCAAGGAGATATATGAAGGACATGGCATGGCCTCATTCACTATAATATCACGCAAGGTTGGCCGAGGGAATACCCTCTTAATGGAAAAATCTTGTATTTTACTTACTATGGACCGTACAACCCAATCATCATGGAAAACATGGATCACTTGTATTTTTAAATCTAAGAAAGAAAACTAGCAATACAAAATATCATACTTACTTTGGATTATTATTGGAAAGTTGTTTCCTGATAACAATGTGAAGGTCATCCTGAAAGAAGAAATCCAGAATCCAATTATTTGATTGCAAAAAAAAAAAGAATTATTACAATAAACTCTAAAATACATGTACATGAGTATGCCATAATTGAACCAGAGCTGTCACTGAATGCGACATAATACCCCTGCCAGCACTTTGACAGAGACAAGCAATTACTAGTATTTTGTGCACAGAAGGACACACTGACGGACACACAGACCGACAGACAGGCTGATTCCCCAGAAACATTCGTTTTGTGGGTGTATAAAAAGACTTGTTGCATCACTGCTAAAAATAAAAGTGCTCACAAAAAAAGAAGCATGTGTATTACTGTTGTACATCCAAAAGATACACAGCAGTGTCAATTCATATACGATGCTCTAATTTTTACAAGTTACAGTAAACATAAAATTTTCATAAACTGAAACAAAAAGCAGCATTCAGAACTGCAAAGTGACATATAACATGTAGGAAATAAACTAAAAAGAAAAAAATCACACCTGAATAAGACCTCCTTCCTGAGGGTTTTTGAACGCCAAAACACTCAACATAAAGTACAGCTTTCTTATCTGGCATACAGATAAGTTGTCTAGAAAATCTAACACATTCTGAAAAAAAAAAAAATAGGACATTTTACCACACAAACACCAAAATTTGTAGAACCCTTAGAAAGACAGCTTTTGCAACACTGTAGGAAAATGAGAAAATGCCGAAAACCAGCATTTTCTCCTTTTCCCAAAATGTTCTCTTCTCATTCAGAGAGCTAAAGTTCACTTGAACCAATTTGGAATTACATGTCTTCAGTAACTTTCGATGGATAAGTCAGGAGTTTGTTGTCTGGAAAAAGAATGGTCATTTTATCCTTAAATTTATTTAACTTTAAGTCCAATCTAATTTAACTTTAAGTCCAGTCAAGAATACATATATCTCATATCTAATAAAAATCATTTAAAGGAAGAGAAAATAATTATCTAATATTGTATATAAAGTACTGAAAGGAAAGGAGCCAATTGCTCATACATGACAAAGTAGATCAAAGTAAACAACATAAGCACTGTGGGTCTGTATTTATCTACTATTCTAATTTCAAGTCTTCTATTAGAAATTCAAAAAACGGCCATTCATTTGGCTAGGACAAAACAATTCTGCCCAAATTAAGGTAAATAAGACAACTAATCTTGGAAATAAGACTATGACAATTTTACTGAATGGTTGGTGATAACAAACTTATATGCTTCATTTCACCAGTTGTCTAAAAATAAATCCCGTTTTCAGTTGGACACTCAAGGTAAACAAAGATTAAATATGGTCATTCAATCAAACAAAAGCCCTAAATACCTTCACTAAAATGGCAAAAGGAGCCATTTTAGATAAATGATGGTTGACAAGATCTGTAAGTATCTCTAAAGATGCATCTACTTCTCCCTCTACACCACTTCCAACGTTGGCCAGCAAGTTTCCCACAATCTCCTGCAAATATCATTGAACATACTTTCTTGAGCAGCAAGTACAGAGTTTCCTGAGCAGCAGTAAAATAGGATTAAATTTGCTTTATGTCTGCATAAACAAACACATTAATCAGATTAACTTATATGAATGCTCTTTTTTGTAAAGAATTGTGTGTAGTAGCAGTTGTTAAAATTCCAAACAAGTCAAATCTGCTTACCTGTTGATGATAGGGCTCGAAGGCTTCAAAACTAAATCTAAACATGGAGCTTCCAAAATATGACACAGGTAGTTCTGGGGATCTAAGAAGTATTTCAGCCAGGCTTAGAATTGTTGGAAAGTAGCTCTTTAATACCTGAAATGGAAAAAGACTTGAAATGGAAGAATTATTAGCAACAATATACTGTAAAACAATGCTTTTGCTTTCTTCTTCTTCTTCTCTCTCTCTCTCTCTCTCTCTCTCTCTCTCTCTCTCTCTCTCTCTCTCTATCTCTCTCTCTCTCTCTCCCCCCTCCCCCACACCATATGTTCTGTTTCTCCTCCCTATGTCTGTCATGTATTTAGCATATTTAATGTATATATTTGTTGTGAAACAAGAATTACAACTTGTATTAATCACTCCGACTAGTTGGCTCCAATTAATCAGTAATTGCACCATGATGCAAGTAACTCCATAATTTGACCAAACTCAACAAGATTTAAACCCAGAACTGATGATGTCAGAGGCTAACACTCTACCCCTACATATTTACCTCACCATACACTACATTCTAATATCTTTCACCACTTGCACAACTTTAACTCTTTACCACACGACAAAATTTTAGACTAGTTCAGATTGAAAGCATTTGCAGATGACAAATTAAAGGCAACTGAAAAATTGAAATTTGTTCTGGAAAGGGTAGAAAACATTGTGGGAAAAGGAGAAAATGCTGGTTACCAGCATTTTCTCCTTTTCCTACAGTGTTTTCAAAAGGCTTCTTTCTCAGGGGCGTCAAAAGTAGGGATTGTGTGGTAATGAGTTAACTTGCAATCATGTAAAACAAATACAACAAAATCATTGAAAGTGATAGCTAAGCGGGTAATGATAGTCATTGCAACAGGATTCATTCCTCTCTCACCACTGAAAATTGTTTCAACATTGCCTATGTTGGAACGATCAAAGAGGCTTGGCAAAAATGTTGTGCTAAGTAGCAGTATAGGGAAACACCATAATCATGTGGATAAATGTATGGACTGTCCTTAACTTTTCTACATTTCTCAAGGTTTCAAAATAGTTTTTGTCCCATTTGAATACGATTTTCACCAAACATTTCTTATCAGCCAGCCAATGGTGTAGATCAAGATCAGAGTGCGCATTTTGTGAAGTCTGATCTTGATCTACACCATCTGCAAAAATTGTCAGTTAAACTATAGTGCCAAATTACCAAAGAAACACATGTCCAAGAACTTTTTGTAAATATAGAGCTGAGGCATGTTGTCTCAATTTTTTTTTATTTTTGTTCAAATTCAATTTATAATTATTTATCGGCCAATATCAATAAATTGTACCCCATCTTACTAACAACCTATTAGCACAGTCATGAAAAGTTTGTCATAATTGACTATCACTAAAGTAAATCATACCTGTGCTCTGTTTTTAAAGATTTCCTTCATATAAGCTGAAGTGAAACATCCAGATCTGATTTTATTTCTAAACACACTCTCAACCACCTTTCTCCGCGGTGTTCCATGTAAAATCAGCAGTATGAAGAAATCTATCACTTTGTGTTCATCTGGTAGTTTCACAGTCTCCAGTGACTGAAAAATTGAAATTTTAATTGAACTCTTTACCACACAATCCCGACTTTCAACGACCCTGAGAAAGAAGCCTTTTGAAAACATTGTGGGAAAAGGAGAAAATGCTGGTAACCAGCATTTTCTCCTTTTCCCTCATTGTTTTCTAATTTATCAAAAACAAAGTTTGCAATTTGAATCACAATGAAATTGTCATCTGCAAATGCTTTCAATCTGGACCAGTCTATTATTTTGTTGTGTGGTAAAGAGTTAAGTCTTTGTCATAAACTGCAATTAGCGTCATATCTCATTTAAACCTTTACCAAACGATCCCCGATTTTTATGACCCTGACACAGAAGCCTTTTGAAAGCATTGCTAACAAACATTTTCTCCTTTCCCCCCAATGTTCTCTACCCTTCCAAAACCAAAATTTCACTTTTTCAGTCACATTAATTTTGTTGTCTGCAAATACTTTCAATGTGGACCAGTCTGTAATTTTGTTGTTTGGTAAAGAGTTAAGCCCTTACCAAATAATCCCTGATGGTGGGAAAAGGAGAAAATGCTGGTAAAAAATCAAATACAACTTTTAAGATACATTTATTTTGTAGTCTGCAAGTGCTTTTGATTTGGACCAGTCTAAAATTTTGTCGTTTTGGTTTCGAGTCAACAGTGAAATTTAAAATAGACAAAAGTTTGAGCCTCATGAAACAATACCTAGCACACCAGCAAATGGTGTTCCAATCTTTGGACAATCACAAAAGCTCACCTGGTGTATGTTGACCTCTGGTGAGCTAAGACTTATTGTCTTTTCTCCTGAACAAAAACAGGAAGTTTCAACACTAATTTCTTTGGCATTTTAAGTACTAACAAACTAAACTGTTGATGAACCAAAGATCATACAGTAACTTGTGCATCATGAAAAAACAAGATCTATCACTTAACATGCTCTTATACCCCTTCAGCTCCTTGTCACAAAACAGGTCTTTGTCACAGAATGTAGAATTGTTTAGTACAAAGAGGTGGAAAAATGTAGTAGGGTCATTTTTAATATGACATGCCTTTTTGGTCAGTCTGTATTTACCTGTGTTCCACTTGATCGACCATTTCCCTCCAATCAATCACATGACCTTTTGAATTTTTCATTCCCGCTTCAGTCTGTCAGATGTTTACTTGAAAAACCATTGTTAGATCATTTGATTACAATATTGTGGAAAAAAGGAAAGGATTTAATGTAAGTTGCCATTTTGGGATGGTTTTCTCATAGTTCTGAAGTCTTACCTTTTTGCTGAAGGTTTTGGAAGTCTTTTAACTGTTTGACCAATTTACCCTTAACAGTTGTTCTCATCCTTCTTTCCCAGAGTATTTCCGTTTTGTATTTTGAACAGTATGGCACTTCTCTTTGTAACTAGCTTCTTACCTTTCCCTAGCTTGCACATCTTTTATTAATATTTTCAGCACTTGCAGTCACATTGACATAGAGAGAGAGAGAGACAGAGATCAGCCTTACATGAAACAGTGTAGAGTGTGAACTCACCCAGTTCCTCAAATTGGTAAGAACATGTTCTTGTTGTTATTTTGTAATGAGAAGTTCTTTGATTTAACATCTGTCATTTTTCCTTAGATTAAACTTACCTTGTGATAAGATTAGTTAGCATAAGAGCTTTGTGTACTATTTGTATAGTTTATATTCAAAACCATATTTTGTATTACTTGATTTGTTTGCTTGTTTGTTTAGCTAAGGGTAAAGGATTTGTATGTCAGCAACTGACATAATAATCCTTTACAGCCTTAAACTACACTGCATAAAAGTGACTGAAATTATTCATTCATTATTCTTTTGTGATATTTTACTTTTGCTGCATTGTTTTATTTAGTGTCGTTTTTTACATACCTTTTCAGGGTAGAGATGATCATACTCTGAAGTAAGAAGTAAGGAGATTAAAGGATAGAAAGAAACTTTTAATGTAGTTGTCACTTTCCTGGAGTTCCCCCAAAAAAATTAAGAACCCACCCATATTAACTATAAAGGGAAGGAAACGACCCTACAACAAAAAGTTCAAGGGGAGATAATTCTGCAACAAATTACAGCACAGTAATGAAAATTGCACATGCACAACTTCATATACATAGGAACAGTGTGTAAATTTGAGTTCACTACCTGAAAAAATGTCACAGTATTCTGCCAGACAATTTTTTGTCTTTGGACACAGACGGATGTGGGGTTATAATAACAATAACATTACCGTAAATCCTGCGATAGGGGCCACCTCCATTCAGCAAGCAATTTGTATTGAGCAATCAATTATTGAGTTCCATAAGAAAGAAAATATAAGATATACCTGAGCCATGCCCTAGCAAAAGGGGGCTTAACTCTTCACCACACAAAAAAATTTTAGACTGGTCCATATTGAAAGCATTTGCAGAAGACAAGGTAAGTGTGACTGAAAAATTGAAATTTGGTTTGAGAAGGGTAGAAAACAATGCCGGAAAAGCAGAAAATGCTGGTTACCCACAATGTTTTCAAAAGGCTTCTTTCTCATGGGTCGTTAAAAGTGGGGAACATGTGGTAAAGTTAATGCATTCTGCTTTGTCTAACAGCTGCCTGGATCATGAGGTAGACTGGCCCTTTGATATGCAGAAAATAGACCAATCGCATAAACTAAAGGCCCTGATCATCCTGTGTTGACAATGCAGACTGACTAGGATTGATCTTTTTTGCAGATGCATTAACCCATTACCACACAAGCCCTAGTTTTGACGCCCTTGAGAAAGAAGCCTTTTGAAAACACTGTGGGAAAAGGAGAAAATGCTGGTAACCAGCATCTTCTCCTTTTCCCACAGTGTTTTCTACCCTTCCAAGAACAAATTTCAATTTTTCAGTCACCTTTATTTTGTCGTCTCAAATGCTTTCGTTTTGGACCAGTCTAAATTTTTCTTTTTTGCAGATGCATTAACCCATTACCACACAATCCTTCTTTTGATGACTATGAGAAAGAAGCCTTTTGAAAACATTGTGGGAAAAGGAGAAAATGCTAGTAACCAGCATTTTCTCCTTTTCCCACAATGTTTTCTACCCTTCATAAAACAAATTTTAAATTTTCAGTCACTTTTATTTTGTCGTCTGCAAATGCTTTCAATTTGGATCAGTCTAAATTTTTCTTGTGTGGTAAAGAGTTAAGCCCCCTTTTCACAGAGTATGGTTCACCTGGTATCAAGCACCTGTCTTCAGCAATCAAATTATAGATGATTGTACATCCATACATTTACCTTTATAAAAGCATCCCCAACATGTTTCTGAAAACTGACAGCTGATTTGATCACATCCAGTATCAGACTTTCAGTATTCTGTGTTTCTCTGATAAAACAGAAAATAACAAGATCCATACAGAAAGCACACACGAAATATTATCTATTTCTGGCCTCAAGGACATGTAAGTGGAATATTTACAACACCAGGTTTAAATTTAAACTAGAATAACTATCACTAAAGGTGATAAATACCCCCGCCCCTATATTTCATGTCACAGGGGCAATAACTCATTTATTCTTCATAGAATTTTCACGAAAGCTGCGTCTTGCACATCTACAACTCCTAATGAACACTTCTGCCAGGTTTAAAGTGAATAAGACTTAAAATGTAGGAGAAGTTGTCCAGAGAAGCATTTTCAAGTCAAATCAGGGGCAATTACTCAGTAATTATTGATGGAATTTTCACAAAATTTGCGTCTTGCACATCTACAACTCCAAATGGATACTTCTGCCAAATATAAAGTGAATCGGACTGAAATTGTAGGAGGAGTTTTCCGGACAAGCATTTTAAATAAGAATCAGGGGCAATAACTCATTAATTCTTCATAGAATTTTCACGAAAGTTGCGTCTTGCACATCTACAACTCCTAATGAACACTTCTGTCAAGTTTAAAGTGAATCAGACTGAAAATGTAGAAGTTGTCCGGACAAGCATTTTCAAGTCAAATCGGGGCAATAACTCAGTAATTCTTGGTGGAATTTTCACAAAATTTGTGTCTTGCACATCTACAACTCCAAATGGACACTTCTGCCAAATATAAAGCGAATCGGACTGAAGTTGTAGGAGGAGTTGTCCGGACAAGCATTTTAAGTGTGAATAAGGGGCAATAACTCATTAATTCTTCATAGAATTTTCACAAAAGATGCATCTTGCACCTCTACAACTCCTATGAACACTTCTGCCAAGTTTAAAATGAATCAGACAGAAAATGTAGGAGGAGTTGTCCGGACAAGCATTTTTAAGTCAATTCAAGTAAGTAATTCTTGATGGAATTTTCACAAAATTTGCGTCTTGCACATCTACAACTCCAAATGGACACTTCTGCTAAGTATAAAGCAAATCCGACTGAAATTGTAGGAGGAGTTGTCCGGACAAGCATTTTAAATGTGAATCAGGGGCAATAACTCATTAATTCTTCATAGAATTTTCATGAAAGTTGCGTCTTGCACCTCTACAACTCCTAATGAACACTTCTGCCAAGTTTACAGTGAATCACACAGAAACTGTAGGAGATGTTGTCCAGACAAGCAATTTTAAGTCAAATCAGGGGCAATAACTCAGTAATTCTTGATGGAATTTTTACAAAATGTGTGTCTTGCACATCTACAGCTCCTAATGAACACTTCTGCCAATTATCAAGCGAATTGGATTGAAACTGTAGGAGGAGTTGTCTGGACAAGATTTTGCTGACAGACCACGCGACCGCCCAACAAGCTGATTCCAGTATACCCCCCCACAAACTTCGTTTGCTGGGGTATAAAGATAGCACAATAGCTTATAGAGTTGCATTCTGGTAATTCTTAATAAATTCTGTTAGCCCTTTCCCAAATAAGCCCTGGTTTTTATGGCTCTAAGGTTGAAGATGTTTGAAAACACTAAGGAGAAAATGCTCATAACAAGCATTTCTCCATTTTTTACAGTGTTTTCTTCTCTAACAGATAAAAATACTATTTGTCTTCAGCAAATTCTTTAAATTTCAGCAGACCAAAGTTACCTCATCTGGCAAAGAGTTAAAAACTGTATGTGGATAGCTGTGTACAAGAAACTGGTAACAGAAGGTTGGACAGACACTTTCCTAACACAGAACTACCCTCTGGGTATATAAAATCAAACAGCACAGAAAAATATCATTGGATCCCATGGACACCAAAGTTTTGGGGGGATCACATGACATTTAACATTCTACAGAGTGAAGATTCCCAAATTTTGCAAAATAAAAGTTGTTTAATCTTAAACCACTCAGTAAAGAAATTTTCAAAACACCACAGATAGCTTTCAAAGAGATGGTCAAACGACATCTTCGTGAGCCATGGTTATGATCACTATGTGGATCTTACCATGGCGGATTGAGCCCAATTTCGCGATTCCTGCGATGCGCCCTCTATTGGATGCTGGTTATTACCCCCCTTTACATCATATTTCTAAAAGCTAATGCAGGGTTCGACATTAAGGCACGTCCGAATGACATTGTCTAGCAAAACATCGGTTCGGGCTAGTAGAGACTGCATCCAGCTAGCCCGAATGGTCTAGTGCAAAAATCGAGACAATAAGTTGGGTATCAGTTTGAATGCTTGGCATAAGTGACAAAAATTGACCTAACATGCCGTTCCTCGAAAAAGATCGCTTAAATAATTTGTGATTTTGATAGAATTTGTGATTTTGTCCAACAAGCGACAAAATTCAGAGACAATTCGTACAGGAAGCCCATTGCGCATGTGCGGTAGTCAATATTTTCAGTGGAAAAACCAAATCGAACTGAAAATAGATTTAGTAGACCGTTGTCTATGGGCTATTTTTTCGTCAAGAATATGTCTTAACTTTAATGTGATTTTCTTCATTTCGTCAAAGTATTTGATTTTTAAGCAAGAATTTCCTATGTCTAGCTCTTTTTCTTGGAATACCGTAGTTTCATTTTGATGACAACCGAAAATGAGTTGCCAAGATGTTTACATAGACAACAGAGCAGACGAGTGGGAAAAATGCCAAGCTTGCATCACTTCAAAATAAAATCTGATCGGGGAGAAGCAGAGTCCTAATATAAAGTTAAAAACAAATGGATCGAAGCAAACTCGCGCATATTGTTGCGTAAATCATGAAATAGACTTGAAATTCACGTACCAAATTTTGGTTACACGCGAGACTTCACATAAGGAAAAAAAAATGTAAAAGAATCCATTATCCGCTTAACTTGTGCAAAATGACGGGTTTTGAAGTTACTTGCTACCCTTCTTGATAATTTTTGACAAATCATGTGGAAAAACCTGCCAATAAATTAACACACACGAAAAAATGCTCAATGCAAAAAGCATGGAAACCCATGACACAAAACAATGGTCCTTTTGACATTGTCCTATAAGAGTCACTTCACACTGTCTTTCCAGCATTTTAATGACTTTAAACAGTAAATTTCGACAAATATCTTAATATAATATACTTTTGTGGTACAAAGCATCATTAAATTGATTACTTTACTTCTAGTTTGGAGACAATATTGTCATACCCCAAAATTTTGAAATCTTACCCCTTTCAAATGCTTTCAAATGGGTAAGGCTTTTTTTTCCTCTTAGAAAAAATCGTATTTGAAATAATCTAACAGACAGACATTCATTGATCATTACTGAACATGACATGCCCTTTTTCACAATTGTGGTATATTAACAAGGAAAAAAACATAGAATTAGATCTATTTCATACTTTTCTTCATTCTGCAAAAATGGTCTAGTAGAAATCTGAAGTGGTCTAGGCTCGATCCGCCACGGGTAGAGTAACAGGAGTGAATCATCAGTCTTGGCTTGTGAAGATGGTCAAATGAGTGACTCAAAGTAAAACTTTCTGTTTATTTTTTTTCTTATCTTACCCTTGTTTAATTCCTTTTGCACCACTGACAGTCGAAGAATCAAACTCCAAGTTAGCCCTCAATTCACTGACAACCTAGTTAAAACAAAAACGTGCTGGAATTAACCCTTTTCCACATGGCAAAATTTTAGTCCTATCCAGATTAAAAGCATTTTCAGGTGACAATTTTAAAGTGGCTCAAATGGTGCAAATTTTCTTTGAAAGGGTAGGAAACTTTGTATAAAAAGGAGAAAATACCGGCTACCAGCATTTTCTCCTTTTCCCTCAATGTTTTCTAAAGGCTTATTCCTTTAACGGGTCATCAAAAGTCGTCATTGTGTAGTACAGGATTAAGGTTGAAATCCAAGCTCTGGAAAGCTTATGTCTTGAAATAAACATGATTCAGAACTCAATATGTAAGTAAAATAGACTGAATAAAAGGTCATGGCTAACAGTGGCTTGTGTTCCTGTGGACACCAAAAGGGCTGAGAATCAACACTTTTAGTCATGTATCCAAACTTATGCCCAATGATGACTTAGCGACACCAGCATGAAAATTGGGTGTCTGCTCTTGTGTATACCAGCAATCTTGTTGGCTAAAACAAAGAGCAAATTTCCATATCTTATTATTTTTACATTAAAAAATTAGGGGTTGCAGAGACAGACAGACAGACAGATAGAAATATATGACAATAAACTGAAGGATAGTATAGACACACACATATCTATACAGAAAACAAAGACAATAGGAAATTCACACACAGTAGAGTGAGACACAAATAGACTATATCTCACCTCCAGAGCATCCTGAGCTGAAACTGACTGGAGAAGAAACTTTACCAACACTGGAAGATCATCTAGCTCAACAGAGGCCAAAGACTGAAGCACTGGCTCTCTAACCTGCATGTGTAAGAAATTAAAGAAAGTGTTAACCCTTTTAACCACAAAGCAAAATTTAGACTATTGCATATCCAAGAAATTACAGACAAGTCAACTATTTTCACATGGAAGTATTTGTCCTTGTATAGGTAGAAAACATTGTGGGAAAAGGAGAAAATGCTGGTAACCATCATTTTCTCCTTCTCCCACAATGTTTTCAAAGGTGTTCTTTCCCTGGGTTGCTAAAAATCGGGATTGTAGGGGAAAGGGTTGACTTGACATGAGGGAAAAAAATTCAGACATCTCCATGTTGAAAGTATTTGCATAGGACAAAGCAAATGGGGCTGCTGGAATAGTAGAATTGGTCTTTAAAAGGAGGGAAAACATTGTAAGAAAAAGTGAAAATTCCTTCTATAATTTTTACCTTTTCAAAGATATAAACTGTCATTTCAACCACATCTGATGTGTTATCTGTACATAAATAGTTTTATAAAGAGCAGACATTAATTTTGTGTGAATGTTAACTCATTATCAAACAACAAAATCTAGATCTTTTTTAAATTATATAGATAATCAGTAAGACTTATTGTTTGATAACAGTGACATCTGCCTATGCCACACTGTTTTCTAAAGTTCACTGCTGCATGATTCAGCGAAAGTACCTCAAGTTGTTCCAATTCTTGGCTGCAGTTACTTTTGTAGTGATAATTCGGAATTGAAAGAAGAGCCATAATGCTGTGAAAAACAATTTGAGGGTTACCTGTATAGGGTCTACTTGTGATAGTTAACAACAAGCCCCAAGGTTCTAATCAACATCTCCATCAATGACAAAGATACGAGAAAAATGTCCCATGACAATGAGGACAATTATTTCAAAAGTCCCTTTACCATCAATAGAGAAACTGCAATTGCTTGTTCAAAGCAACTGCTACTTTTCCCTCACTATTCCAAAGCTAGCAACAGCACCAATCTATTTCATATTTGTAGTTATACGTCCACTTTTCTTTTTCTCTTTAATGCCTTTTAAACAAATTAGGGTACATGTATGATATGTTTACCTCAGCCAAAAGTTCTGGAGTCAAAATTAAATTAGACATGGTGTCTAGAATAGGAACTGTTAACTGTTTGTTCTCATTCAGTATCTCTCTGTAAGCAAAACAAAAACAAAACATGTCTTAAGCATCAAAAGTAAGCTCTAGTAACAGCTTAACAATATACAAATAGGACTGACAACTTCAAAGACAAAAGCTTAACCCTTTAGCACACAATTACAACCTTTGATGACCTTTGGAAAGATGCCTTTTGAAAACATTGTGGGAAAAGGAGAAAATGCTGGTAACCAGCATTTTCTCCTTTTCCCACAATGTTTTCTACCCTATCACTAAACAATTGCACCGTTCGTGCCACATAGAAATTAGGGTCTGCACATGGTTTCAACTTGGACGGAGCTAAAATTTTGCCGTCTTGTAAAGGCTTAAATATAATAAAATGGAGAACTGCATGAAGTAATATCACGTAAGATGTTGCTTGAAATATCACATAA
The DNA here is from genome assembly GCA_943736015.1 of Tridacna crocea. NCBI lineage: Eukaryota > Metazoa > Mollusca > Bivalvia > Cardiida > Cardiidae > Tridacna > Tridacna crocea. The sequence continues at coordinate 49,009,530 of OX031062.1, forward strand.
AGTATATTAGGTAACACACAAGATATCACATGAAACATCACATAAAGTATTAAGAGTATCACATGAAATATCATGGTAACACATAAACATGAAATCTTTACCTCAGTGATGTTGCAACTTGTGAGTGTTCTGAATCCTGAATTACATATGGTATACATGTAATTATCTCCCTTTGTACATCATGATTTGTGACGCTTATCATCTCCAGTAATTTATTGGTTAGCTCCTAGTAAGTATAAATGCACACTTTGTAAACCTCAGTGGCCTGAATACATTAAAACTTGCATATTGTCACTCCGGTTAACCCTCTAACAACTCTTGTGTTATAATCATCCTCAGCAAGGAAACAATTTTGGAAAATACAACCAGCATTTTCTCTGTTTACCATGTCTTCTACCTTTTAGAAAAACTCCCTCATTACATACTCTTCTTACTTTTCATCAACAACTGGTGTCCTTGGTCGTGAGGTAGAGAGTCGGCCTCATAACTTAACTCTTTACCACACGAGAAAATTTTAGACTGGTCTAAATTGAAAGCATTTGCAGACGACAAAATAAAGGTGACTGAAAGATTGAAATTTGTTCTAGGAAGGGTAGAAAACCCTGTGGGAAAAGGAGAAAATGCTGGTTACCAGCATTTTCTCCTTTTCCTACAGTGTTTTCAAAAGGCTTCTTTCTTAGGGGCGTCAAAAGTAGGGGTTGTGTGGTAATGGGTTAAAGGTCCTGAGTTCCATACCCGGGACAGGGTGTCAACTTTGGGATTTTTCATTGGCCCACACATTCAGCGTGAGTACTGGTGTAGTTCCCAGGAAGCAGAGTCGAGAGAAATAAGTATAAGTTGTAAGAACTTGCTTTTCAATCAATGTAAAATAAATATGTTTAAACTAAACTAACTGGTTTTGATATCGAGTCTTCAGACGAATCTGTGATAAGCAAGCACCTGTCCTAACCAGGCTCATTCAAAGTTTCACCTTGACCCTTGCTTAACCCTTTACCACACAATACCGACTTTTTATGACCCTGAAACAGAAGCCTTTTGAAAACATTGTAGGAAAAGGAGAAAATGCTGGAAACCAGCATTTTCTCCTATTCCTACAATGTTTTCTAACCTTCCCAAAACAAATTTTAATTTTTGTGTCACATTTAATTTGTTGTCTGCAAATGCTTTCAATTTGGACCAGTCTAAGATTCTGTCGTGTGGTAAAGAGTTAACCCTTTACTACATAATCCCAACTTTTAACAACCCTGAAGAAGAAAGCTATTCATAACATTATGGAAAATGCAGAAAAAGCTGTAAACCAGCATTTTCTCCTTTTCCCACAATGTTTTCTACCATTTCAAAGACAAAAGTTATCTTTTAGGTATTAAACAAGTTCAAAATTTTGTTGTGTGGGAGAGTTACTACATGTAAATGAAATAGCTTGTAAATGACAGACAGTGAACAGAAACTAAAATGTGAAAGCATGTTAGGGGCAAAATGTGTCTCAAAATGTTGGATGGTGTAGATCAAGGTTGGAATCCATATTTTTTGCAAAACAATACAGATCTAAACTGTCTGCAAAAGCAACTTTATCCATATTTAACATTTGAAAGATCTTAATTTCAATCGAACAGCAATGGTAAATTAATCATGAACACTAACCTACTTTAGGACTTTATCAATGATGAAATTTTAGACTTGTCCGAGTTGAAAGTATTTGCTGATGACAACATGAATATGTCTCAAAATTATAAGTTGTTTTAGAAATAGTTAAAAAGATAGTGGGAAAAAGACAATATGCTGGTAACAAGCATCTCCTTCTCCATCTCCTTTTGTTTTTCAACAGCTTTCTTCCTCAGGGTTGTTAAAACTTGGGATTGTTTGGTAAAGAGTTTAAAAAGTGATTGATTTAGTTCCTTTCCCATATGCTGGTGACCAGCATTTTCTCCTTTTCCCACAGTGTTTTCTAATAGCTACTTTCTCAGGGGCGTCAAAAGAAGGGATTGTGTGGTAATGGGTTAAAAAATGCCTATAGAGGAACTTTAGAATTCAAATTCCTACAGTGATGGAGGAAATTCTCTGAAATTCTTACCTTACTGTTAACAATATGGTCCAACCATTGAAACTGAGATAAGAGCAGATGAGGCAGGTTGACTTTCTGTCCTTGTTCTAGCATGTTGCTGCTGTTAACACAAGCAATTAACTCATTATCAAAGGACAAAATATTACGTTTGTCCAAATTGAAAGTATTTGCAGACGACAATTTAAAAGTGACTGAAAATTTAAAATTTGTTTTATGAAAGGTAGGAAACAGTGGGAAAAGGAGAAAATGCTGGTTACCAGCATTTTCTCCATTTCTCACAATGTTTTCAAAAGGCTTCCTTCTTAGAGTCATCAAAAGTAGGGATTGTGTGGTAATGGCTTAAATCCTTCAATAATCTCCTTAACAACAATTTTTGTCAGGCAGCTAAAACGAATTTCAACCTTTTACTACAGTGTAAATTTTAGACTTGTCCATATTGAAGGAAATATGACAACTCAAAATGTTTTTTATATAATAGTACATGTATTTGTCACTGAATGGGTAGAAAACATTGTGCGACAAGAATAAATGCTGTTTACCAGCATTTTCTCTTTTCTCACAATGTTGCAGATGCCATCCTCTACAGGGTCTTTAAAACTTTGGGTTGTGTTTTAAAAGGTTAAAAAAAAATTGTCAATAGTAGGATGTGCTGGAATATGGCCTACAACATACGGAAAGGGGTATTTAGACTTTTGCTCAACCCTTCACCCCATAAGGCATTTCTATGGTATCTCTAATTGACCCTAAATAACAGCAAGGATGAAGCTGTTTCTTATGTGTATATGACAGCTTTTGATACCAAAGAAAATATTGTGGCAAAAGGTGAAATTGCTCGTCACAAGCAATTTCACCTTTCGCGGCAATGTTTTCCAATGGCTCCTACAAGCAATGCGTAGGAATGAGTATCTATGGAGTAAAGGGTTAAAGTGTTGTCTCGGATCAGCCTGCACAGTCCACTTTACAACAACTGTAGATTTTATCCATCAGTAGACTGATGGATAAAACTGGGCAAAACTGAGAAGTATGTAAAACCGGAAGGTTTCATTTCAGATTATCATTTCCTGAATGCACATGCTGCTCCTAAACAACACTTTACGCAAATATCCTAATGCCCCTTTTCGCATATTGCAGGCCATATCATAGGGAAGAAGATTTTGCTGATAACATGCAGTTGTTCCATACTTCAGTTGGATACTGAAAAAAGGAAGAGAACAACGCAACACACTTTAAAAATCCTTGTGTCACAGATCTGCAATTGTTTAGTTTGTTGAAAGCTGTTCAAATATGAATGAGTGTTCAAAACTTGATCTCAAGACAGCTTGTAAAACTGCAACGAAGACTCGACTTAATTTTACTCCATTTGTCCAATTCTTTTTTTTATGTTTTTTTTGCTGTCTGTCTAGCTGTGTGTATGATCACACATTTGATCTTATTTTAGAGAAGCTGCACACATTGGTAAAACGCATATCTTCATCGAGATAGATGGATAAAACTTGAAAAATCTAAGCATAATATGACTTTTTATAAACAGCATAAGATAAAAAATCAGATGCCCAAGTCATTCACTCTAGGATATATTGTTTAAATCTCTACTGCACGTTCTAATGATTCTTTAAAAAATGGCTTTTGAAACATTGTGGGAAAATTAGATAACCAGCTGATAACCAGCATTTTCTCACATGGTTTTCTGCTACTTTTAAAACTCTTTACCAAACTATAAAATTTTGGACTACCCCAAATTGAAAACATTTGCAGAGGACAAATAAAAATTAATGTAAATCAAAAATTTATTTTCTGATTTTGGGAGGGTAGAAAACATTGTGGGAAAAGGAGAAAATGCTTGTTACCAGCATTTTCTCCTTTTCCCACAATGTTTTCAAAAGCTTTCTTTCTCAAGGTCGTCAAAAGTAGGGATTGTGTGGTAAAGAGTTAAAGAAATATCTCCTTATTTGAATTACATTTATTTTTTGCGCTGTAAACACACTCAATATTCAAAAGTCTAAAACTTTGTCTGAAAAAGGATAAAAAATCATGAGAATAATCTTACGTTGGTTGTATTGGTGTTTAATGCCACTTTAACAGCTGAGGTCATATCATGGCGGTCGGTTACGCACATGTGTTTCCTGGCGCTCTCATACCAGTACTAACAAGTTTCTTTCCAAAGCCACTGACTACTTTCTCACATGCTTCAGCAGAGGTGAGAGGCGAAAATATGCTGGAAAGAAAGTTCGCCTCAACCGGGTATCAAACTCACAACCACCAGATCACGAGTCCGACACGCTCACCACTGAGCCACCCCGGCGGGCAATTTTACATTGAGTTCTATAACTTAATACATATAAAGAAATACATACTCCTCATCTCCTGTAAATTCTGGTAATTTTTCCAGTAAAACTGTCATTAGCTCTGCCTGGGAAACAAAAGAAAAAGTAACAAACTGAAATTAAATCAAGATTCACTTTCATATCTAAACCTGTACATAGCATTTGCCTCTGAAAACAATTTTGCATACCCACATATAAATTTCACCATCACCTTGTTAAATCTTTCCCTAACAACAAAATTTTTGACTTGTCCAAATTTAAAGCATTTGCAGATGACCTAAATAAATAGGAATCAAAAATTGAAAAATTATCATGAAAGGGTAGAAAACATTGTGGGAAAAGGACAAAATGCGGGTTACCAGCATTTTCTCCTTTTCCAACAATGTTTTCACAGGCTTTCTTTCTCAGGGTCGTCAAAAGTCGGGATTGTATGGTAAAGAGTTAAAGAAAGTATTTCATTATAAAACTCAAGCCAATCATTCACTCTGAATTACTGTTTGCTTTCCCTTACACAATAGTTCCATATAAAAAACACTGTTGCTTATCACATGAAATACTAACTTAAATATTTCATTAAAAAAAGATCATAGAATTTTGATGGGAGCAGAATTAAAATCTTGAAAACAACATTTCTATTTACAATGTGACTGACAAGATGATTCCATATCAAAAGAACCGGAGGCAAATAAGATTAAAGGGCAATCAAAACATTCCATGAAAAAGGAAGCAGAGAGTTAGGGTGTAGCAGAAAGAAAATCTTGAGAAAAAATATTCCTAGTTACAATGGTTAAAGGTCAATCAGTCTATATCCTTACTCATGATTAATAGCTTGCAGGGCAGCGCATATATGCCCAAAGGGGCTTGTCAGTGAAATGGATTAACCCTTAACCTGATACAGGGTTTTCCCTCGGCCACAAAAATAGGGGGTCATTGTGACCCCCTAGTTAAAAATAATGGGGGTCATTTTGGAATTTGTGGGGGTCACAACAAAATGTAATTCGCTAAATCACTTAAACAATAGCTACTATTTGTGGAAGTATGTGTTTTTTTATGTGTAGCCTCTCGCTGTATAGTTAAGGGTTATTTTGTTTTCATCACATGAATCGACCATTCCGTTGGCGAAGAAAGCCTGTTGTCGGCCAGAGTGGAAAGTCTCTGTTATTTTTCTTGATAAATATTATCCGTTTCGGCCAAAAATAAACTATTTTCACCAATTAGATAAATTCTTGTGTTCATGCCGCTGTTTTCAACGAAAAACAGTGTACTTCTAGCTAATTTACAGTAAACCCTCGAGATCTTGAAATGTTGTTCTGGGTGCTCTTACCTACCGCAGTATCGTCTGATCTTCGTTTAAGGGCTCTTCTTCCTAGCAGACAGCAAGAATGACGTCGATTTTGACAGCCATATTGTTTCATTTGAGATCGACTGGTTTAATTTAGACCCGTTTAAAAGACCGACGGTATTTTAGTAAAATCGATACACAGTCCTGTGTTTCATGCCATTTTCCCTTCGTACTCCAGATTTTTCATCTGCTCACGATGTAACAGTGTCAGAAGTACATACGATCATTATTACCTCTTATTGTATTTGTGCGTCCACCACGACGCATTACTGAAAAAAATGTCGGTCATTTTCCTTAAAAGTGCGTCATAACGCACAAAATCGTGCGTCAAGGAAAACCCTGCCTGATATACTAATTTAAGGGTCTTCCATTTCAGCAGCAAATAAAGATGTGATGTCAAAAATATGGACAAATTAGGATACAAATAACTGATTGAGTGGAAAACATTGTGGGAAAAGGAGAAATTGCTCGTTACGAGCAATTCCTCTTTTTCCCACAATGTTTTCAAAAGCTGTCTGTTATAGATACGTCAAAATGAGTATCTATGGAGTAAAGGGTTAAAATCTAGAATCCCTGTAGAGATTTAACCCTTTCTCAAACAATCCCTGGTTTTTACGGGTCAGGAATAGAAGCCTTTGGAAAACATTGTAGAAAAAGAAGAAAATGCTGGTAACCAGCATTTTCTCCTTTTCCCACAATGTTGTCTATCCTATCATATAGGAAAATCATCTTTTTAGCAGCTGTTAATCTGTCATCTGCAAAATGCTTTTAATTTGGTTTGGTCCAAAATTTGCCATTTGGGAAAGGTTAAATTATAAAGATCATATGCACACAACTGCACAGTACAGAGAATCATTGTGGTAAGTTATTCCAATGGAAACTGTGGTGGGAGGAGTTGTGCAAAAAAAGAAACTGCTAACAGACGGATGGACAGACAGACAACATGGGCCCTAAAAAAATATGTCCCTTCTGGTATATAAAAAAACAATTCAACTATTTTGTACAATTTGCAACAATTCACCAATAAGTTTGAAGTCTTAAAAAGAAAACATTTTTTGCTTTTCATGAAAGTTTCTGTTGAATATTTTAATCATTTACCCTACAATCCTGAGTTGTAACAACCCTATGAAAAGGCCTTTTGAAAAAAATTGTGGAAAAAGGAGAAAATGCAGGTAAACAGCATTTTCTCCCTTTCCAAAAATGTCTCCTAGGCTCCCACAATGAACTAGAAATATACGTTTTGTTTTTCTAAGTAAGCATCATTTGATACTGTACTGAACATTAATTCTTTATCACACAATCCCAACTTTTAACGAACCTGAGAAAGAAATCTATAGAAAACATTGTGAGAAAAGGAGAAAATGCTAGTAATCAGCATTCTATCCTTTTCCTACAATATTTTCTACTCAATCAAAGTCAAAAATCATCATATTACCAAGATTTAGTTTGTTGCCTGCAGATGCTTTGAATTTGGTCCAGTCCCAAAATTTGTCTTTTGGTAAAGAGCTAAGTTAAATGTACCTGTATGGCATCAATACCAAGAAGTACTTTTACAAGGCTGCCTTGAAATCCTCCCTGAGCACTGAAAAGCAACATTCAATACCAGTCATAAATAAGTAATTGTATCATTCAAGATTAGCCTTCTAATTACACAGGATAGATGTAAAAGTTCCATAACTTGTCTCCTATCATAAGGGCAGACAAAGATTGACATCAACCTGCAGAGAACATGCAATCTGATCTCGAACCAGAGAGGCTGTGAATCTGATTACAGAGACCAAATCCAAAAAATGACAGCAGTGCTTTGCAGAAATTATCAGCTATGGAAGAAGTCACTGAATTCCAGGCAGCATATCCGTCTAGTTTATATAAAACTTAAAATGAAAAAAATGTGTAGTTCCAAAAATAGCATAGATTTTTCTCTCATTGGTCAGGTATATTTTGAGACTTGTGGTTAAACACTGACACGTCACACTAGTAAGAAATATTATTGTATAAATGGAAATGTTTGCAAAGTGGAAATTTTTGCAATTTTGTAAATTTTTCAACTTTTCTGTTTGCTTATTTTACTACAAGTAATGCCTGTCTTAACCCATTACCACACAATCCCTACTTTTGACGCCCCTTAGAAAGAAGCCTTTGGAAAACATTGTGGGAAAAGGAGAAAATGCTGGTAACCAGCATTTTCTCCTTTTCCCACAGTGTTTTCTACCCTCCACAAAACAAATTTCAAATTTTCAGTTACTTTTATTTTGTCGTCTGCAAATGCTCTCAATTTGGACCAGTCTAAAATATTGTTATTTGGTAATGGGTTAAATTTGCAAATATTTCCAATCGCAAATATGTCCCTAAATGGTAATTCGCAAATTTTCTGTCACATGTATATCCACACAGTAAATGAAGTAAAAGAATGTAAGTCATGCTGTGTGAAAAGGGGGCTCAATGTTACTGTAAAAAGTACTGATTCAGCTCAGCCTGACTTTAGTTGAAACTCTTTGTTACTGGTCAATTTTCTGACATCAAAGAACCAGTGTACAAATTATATTTTATGGATCAATAGTTATTTAATGACTTGCATAGTATCAAGCATATTAGAGTACACTTCACCCACTTTTCTCATAGCAAAAATATACCTATCACAGTCAGGAGCAGTTACACTTGGTAGTAGACTTTTATGGAACCTGAAAAATTTCAAAAGAAAGACTTATCTCTTTCCCACACTGAAAAATTTGAGACACATTCAAATTCAAATTATGTGCGTCAAATTGTGATTATGTCTCTCATAGGTAAAAAAAAAACATGGTGGGAAAAGAAAATGCTGGTTGACAGTGTTTTCTTCTTTTCTCTTAATGTTTTCAAAAGCCTTCTTCCTTATGATTTGTGGTACAAAGGGAAAGAATAATTGATATGACAGTGAAAAGGATGAAATGAATTTGCTTTCATAATTTTTTTCTTGATGTGCTTTATCATTAAGAATCAATCTGATAAACTTGGTTTTCACAATCTACACTGCTATCTCTACTCTTAATCTTAATATCTCTATTGTTTTAACTTTACCCCTTTACTAAAATATCCAACCTTTTAAAGATAGGGCACCCCATTGGGATTCATGTAACCACCAAAAAAAAAAACATACAGATTCGGCGAAGACTTGGGTACTCTGTAATCGATCGGCCGATAGATGCTGCTTCACTGCATCAATTACCCAATTCCTAGCCAAAGCTATATAATTTTGGCAATGAAGGCAATGTTACAGAAATCTCATTGGGGTACCCTATACTTAGCAACTCAGGAAAAATGGACCTGTGCAAATATTATTGGAAAAAGAGAAATGCTGGTAACAAGTATTTTTTTCCTCTTTCCAAATATGTTTTGTGCCCTATCACAGAAAAAATTCCCATCCAAGTTCCATTTAACCCGTTACTCCACAGATACTCATTTCTATGCATTGCTTGTAGGAGCCTTTGGAAAACATTATGGCAAAAGGTGAAATTGCTCGTGAAGAGCAATTTCACCTTTTGTCACAATGTTTTCTATGCAATCAAAAGGTGTCATATACATATAAGAAACAGCTTCATCCTTGCTGTTATTAAGGGTCAATTAGAGATACCATAGAAATGCCTTATGGGGTAAAGGGTTAACATGTCATCTGCAAATGCTTGCAAAATGGTCAAGCCTATGAGATTTTACTTCTTTAAGATACTTCATTGTCAGAAAAATGAAGAGAAGAGCAACAGAAGACAAGAATGGTAAAGTAAGTAAACAGCTACTGAACCTTCATGTCAATCTTTCTGACTCTTTAATAGAGGACTTGTTCAAAAGCATTTTTTTCCTTTTCCTACAAAGTTTTCAAAAGGCTTCTTTTTCCAGGCCTAAAAAAAATTGGATTGTGTGGTACAGGGATAAGTGTTTTACAATACCCAGAAAATACACTTACCTTTTTGGTTCTTCAATATATTCTTGAAATCCTTCTACAAATTTCTCTATCACCTAGAAAATAATGTAAATAGTGAGAAACAATGAGCATTCTCCTCAACTGTGAGTAAATCTGTAAAACCTTTATTTATGTCATTCAATGGCTTACTTGTGACCTGTTTTCAAAAGTATTTCAGAAACATTATAACAGTCTGTGCACCCACCTGTGTGTACTTGGAGTTTCTTAACCCATTACCACACAATCCCTATTTTTGATGTCCCTGAGAAAGAAACCTTTAGAAAACATTGTGGGAAAAGGAGAAAATGCTGGTAACCAGCATTTTCTCCTTTTCCCAGTATTTTCTACCCTTCACAAAACAAATTTAAAATTTTCAGTCACTTTTATTTTGTTGTCTGCAAATGCTTTCAATTTGGACAAGCCTAGAATATTGTTGTTTGGTAATGAGTTAACTCATTACCAAACAACAATATTATAGGCTTGTCCAAATGGAAAGCATTTGCCGATGACATGATAAAAGTGACTGAAAACTTGAAATTTGTTGTGAAAAGGGCAGAAAACATTGTGGTAAAAGGAGAAAATGCTGATTACATTACCAGCATTTTCTCCTTTTCCCAAAATATTTTCTAAAGTCTTCTTTCTCAGGGTCGTCAAGACTAGGGATTGTGTGGTAAAGGGTTAAAACAGTACCACACTTTCAATAATCTGACCTTTCACATGAACAAGTGAACTGGATAGCGGTCAATTCCAAACCAGCACTTCTATCTTTTTCCGCAATGTTTTCTACCCTTGCAGAGAATAAATCTCAGCTTTTGAGCCATATACTTATAAGTGGAAATTTTTGTAAATGGTAATTTCTATGATTTCACAAATTTGGAAAAATTCATAATTTTTTCTATTTGTACACTTTACCATGAGTATACCAATAAATAATGAATCCCTTGAGTTTGCACACATTTAGGTGTTCAAAATGTCCATAATCTGTAATTCGCAAAATTTTTAGTCACGCCTATATATCCTCACATACAGTAATTTGTCATTTACAAATGCTTTTCATTTGGACAAATTTAACACTATGTCATCTGGTAAAGAATTACAGAATGAATACATGATTTCAATTACATTTGTTAACATCTAGACATGAAAAAGAAAAATCCAATTTTATGCTACCCAGTTGGCAATATGAAATTTGTCTCTGGGTTTCTCATTTGTCTGTGACCAAAGCTATTGTAATAAAAAAAAAAGGTGCCAAGACTGGTTTGTACTATCAAGAAAGTAATGCTAGGGAAAAAAATGAACAACATACATCCTCTGTTTTATTGAGTCGTAACTCTTTCTGAATGCTCTTCTGACACAAGGCTTGGTCCTGCTCTGAAAAAGAAAAAAATAAAACAAAACTCTTTGGCTAGAACACCTGAGCCCTTGTCAAACAACAAACAGCTCAAAAAATGGAATTTGTTGCAAAAAGCATAGAACAGGGTGAGAAAAGATATATTGGTTAAATGTTTGGTATATAATGCCTTTTTCAACAATATTTCAGTCATATCAGGGAAGCAAGTGCACCTATCCATATTTTCATCAGTACTTCACACAAAATTCTTTCCGTACAACTGGCAGCTTTTCAAATTAACCATCATTAAAAAATGGTCAACAGTGAAAAAGGAGTTAACTCTTTACCCTTGCCCTTGATAAAAAAAGTCCTTTGAAAACATTTCGGGAAAAGGAGAAAATGCTGGTAACCAGCATTTTCTCCTTTTCCCACAATGTTTTCTGCCCTTCCCAAAACAAAATTCATTTTTGAGCAATGTTTATTTTGTTGTCTGCATATGCTTTGAATTTGAACCAGCCTTAAATTTTGTAGTTTGGTAAAGAGTTAAACCAGTCGCAATGACTTTCATCAATCCTCGGAGGGAAATTGCCAAGCCAGGGATAGAACCAGCACCCCCCTGGTCAAGTCTTCTACGCTACCAACTTAGCTACCATGGTTCGGCTGTGAGAAAAGGAGAAAATGCTGCTTCCTTTTGTTTTATCCTTTTCCCACAATGTTTTTGACTGCCTTCTTCCCAGAGGTATTCAAAACACCTGTTCTTTTGGTAAAGAGTTACACAAAAATAGAGTATTAAGTCTTTACCACACAATTCTGACTTTTAATGACCCTGAAAAACAAGCCTTTTGAAAATATCGTGGGAAAAGGAGAAAATGCCAGAAACCAGTATTTTCTCCTTTTCTAGCAATGTTTTCTATGCTTCCCAAAAGAAAATTTAGTATTTGAGTCACATTTATTTTGTCCTCTGCAAATGCTTTCAATCTGAAATAGTCCAATTTTTTTTTTCATTTGGTAAAGAGTTAAGAAAAAACTTACTAAGCTTGTTGTATTTGTTGCCATTTTTCAACAAAAATCCAGACTTTCTACAAACATCACAAAACAATGACTTCCCTTTAAACTCATCTTCCTCTTCTACTTTTTTCTTTTTTGGCTGTGGACCTGATAAAGATAGAAAAAAAGAAATTTAAGCCATGCTCAGTAACAACAGGGTTTGATATATCTGCAGAAAAGTACCAATCCAAGTCAGCCTGCATAGTCTGTCCAAACTGATATGGATCAAAGTGTTCAGCTATGGGATATCGTCTGCCTAAAGAAAAAGGATTTCATGGAAGACATTGATCGAGACAACCTTCATCATTGTTCATGTATATTCGAACTAGGTCTTTGAGAACGTCACATGATAACATTGCATCTCGTTAGTGCTATGACGTAGTGCACCAGGCTACTGTTTACATTTCAAATATTATGAAATAAATTTCGATGTCAAAAACTCTTCCTGTATTGATGATAAACAAATAAGCAACGATCAGCCTCTGTCCTGTTTCGTGTTTACAATAAACTAACTTGGTTTTTCAAGCCTAGAACGGGGACAAAACGATCAAGTGAATGCAAGTTTTGTTTCGACACATTGAATTATCACACAGTGTTTACGTCACTATTACGTCACTGCAGATATTTACGAAAGAAAAGTCAGCTATTTGTCGGCAATCATTAATGTAAACAAACAGATAATGCGGCATGGTAGGTTCTGTTCTAGTTTCAACATTCTTTTTTCTGCCATTGACTGTAACTTTTACAAACTGCACCTTTACATATTGCTAAGTCATAAAAATGCCATATTTTTACATGGTAAAAATGAAATTTACTTTTATTTTATAACTGGCCGTTTTACATTTGGCTGCTACTGAGACTTTAACCCTTTACTCCATAGATACTCATTTCTACACATTGCTTGTAGGAGCCTTTGGAAAACATTGTGGCAAAAGGTGAAATTGCTCGTGACGAGCAGCAATTTCACCTTTTTCCACAATGTTTTCTACACTATCAAAATGTGTCATATACACAAAAGAAATGGCTTCATCCTTGCTATTATTTAGGGCCAATTAGAGATACCATAGAAATACCTTATGGGGTAAAGAGTTAACAAAGGCCCTGAGAATATCTTGGGTATGGGAGAAAATGCTGGTAACCAACATTTTCTCCATTCTCTCATAATGTTTTCTTCCATTCTAAAGGCAAATTTCAGTTTTTGAGTCAAGTTTAATTTGTGCTCTGCACAAGATTGTAGTATGGACCACTCTAGAATTTTGCAGCTTGGTAAAGAATAAAGCAACAAAATTCTAGGCTGGTCCCAATACCATTTACCGACAAGAAATCAAATGTGGCAAAATTGATCAGATTTGGATGACAAAAAAACATTATGGGAAAGGGAGCACATACTGGTTAACACAAAGTTTTCAAAAGTCTCCTGCAGGTTCATTTATAAAACACAAGACATCTGGATGGAGTTGTTTTAAGCCTTTACCACACAATGATGACTTTTAAAACAACCCTGAGGAAGAAGCCTTTTGAAAACATTGTGGGAAAAGGGGAAAATGCTGGTGACCAGCATTTTCTCCTTTTCCCATAAAGTTTTCTACCCTATCATACAAAATTGCATCATTTGTACAATTTTAATAGGCATAAAATTTGGCCATATGGTAAAGAGTTAAAAATTAGTCAGGTTACCTTTACTTTGATCCAGCTTTCTTTTGCTCTTGTTCATGGATGCATCCAACACCATTTTATCTGACAATCTGTTAGAAAAAGGTGTGAAAGTTTAACCTTAGGAGTTTTGAGGAACTTGAGGAAGACAGTCTTTAAAAACATTGCGGGAAAAGGAAACAATGCTGTTATAAACCAACATTTTCTTCTTTTCCCAGCATGTGCTCTACTCTTTCAGAGTGAAATATTATCAATAAAACACATACTTTCTGCATTGTTTTCTGACATGCCTTCATAGTTAACTAACACTTTGTCGTTTGGTGGAGTTAACCCTTTACAGAACAATTCCTGGTCTTTACAAACAAGAGGAAGACGCCTTCTGAAAACATTGTGGGAAAGGAGAAACTGAAAACTGAATCTCTGGTTTGATTCTGGAGAGAATCTCTAGGTACAGTCACATAAAGCGATTTTCGGACAAAGTAAATCTGACAGTAAGAATGTGTTCAGCTTATCAAATTCCCAACTTGGTATTGATGCAGGGTTTTCCCTCAGCCACAAAAATAGTGGTTCATTGTGACCCCCCTAGTCAAAAATAATGGGGGTCATTTTGGAATTTGTGAGGGTCACAACAAAATGTAATTTGCCAAATTGCTTAAACAAAAGCTACTATTTGTGAAAGTATGTGTTTTTTATGTGTAGCCTCTCTCTATGGTTAAGGGTTATTTTGTTTTTATCACAGGAATCGACTATTTCGTTGGCGAAGAAAGCTTGTTGTCAGCCGGAGTGGGAAGTCTCTGTTATTTATCTGTTTCAGCCGAAAAAAAAAACTACTTTCAACAATTAGATAAATGACCCATCCCTGTGTTTTGACTTGGGGGTCGCCTTCATGCCGCTGTTTTCAACAAATGACAAAGTGTATCTCTAGCTAATTTACAGTAAACCCTCGAGACCTTGAAATGTTGTTCTGGGTGCTCTTACCAGCTGCTGTATCGTCTGATCTTTGTTTGAGGGCTCTTCTTCCTTGCAGACAGCAAGAATGACGTCGATTTTGACAGAGCCGTACTGTTTTCATCTGAGATGGAATGGTTTAATTTAGGCCCGTTTAAAGACCGACGGTAATTTAGTAAAATCGATACACAGTCCAGGATTTCGTCCCATTTTCCCTTCGTACTCCGGATTTTTGATCTGCTCACGATGGAACAGTGTTAGAAGTATATACATTCATTATTACCTCTTATTGTATTAAATTTTGTGCGTCCACCATGACGCATTACTGAAAAAAATGTGGGTCATTAAAAGTGCGTCAAAACGCACAAAATTGTGCATCAAGGAAAAGCCTGTTGATGTAACCCTGTTTACTACTAACAAGCTAAACCATGGCAGACAAAACATGTCTCAGTGATCCTAATCAGTAAAAATGTGCTTGAATCATGAAAATTTATTATACATGATTTCAATTGTAAAACTTAATGCCCATATACATGCTGGAATGTAATCAAAATGGATGCAAAAAGACATCTGGTAAGTCAATCAGGTTGCTAATTTAAAAACATAAGTTTTCCATTACTACACAATCCTATTCTCTACACTATACACGCTATTTTCGGATACCTTTTATTTTCACTGTGGTATTTGTCGACTGGAATCCCGATGAATTTTAAACTGGTCCACTGTTCAGACATCAACAATTATGTTCATTTATCTGGTAGAATAACGTGCCCAGTCTTGACGAATTTAAGCGGGTTTATGAAATTTTATGTCTGAAATGTTGTGTTTAAGATATATCATTATGTAGTTCTTCCATGAAAATGACAACTTATAAAAAAAAAAAAAATACACCCAGTGTTCCCACTGAAAATTTTATTTGGGGGTTTTGTACCCCATACAGTTGAAAAATGGGGATATAAGAAAAAAAAATGGGGGTACAAATTCAGAAAAAACTTGTCTGCCAACAGCTCTAGATATTTTACTTAATGCCCCATTCTCGTTCAGATGCAGAAAAATCTATGCGACAAAATTTCCAATGACAGCTAATAAAATGGGCATGGATCGTTAGATAAATGATTAATCTTTACAAAAAAACTGGTGTTAGTTAATATCCAACTCTTACCTTCGTGCAAATCTGTACTTTTCAACGTAAATAACCGTTGACCTACTTCATCAGAAATCAAAACATGTTGATCTTACCAATGCGCATGTCTCGGCAGAAATCGCAGTATCTCTTACACGCCACATGACCGTTAAGTTGCGAATTTTGCTGTAAACAAACGCACCTTGATCGAACTTGGCTGTATAGGGTTAGGGAACCAGACTGTACAAAATTCAAATTCTGTTGAGTGCGCATGCCCGACTAATGGAAGTCGCCGTGTTAGTTGTTTACAAATTACGCTGGATTTATTTACGATGGGAAAAAAGGTAAATTCCCATTGATTTAATTGGTATTTTGCAGTGTATTTTGTGTGCTCTTAAAGATTAATCATTTATCTAACGATCCATGCCCATTTTATTAGCTGTCACTGGAATCTTTGTCGCATAGAGCCGTTCAAAAAGATATGGGTAAAATCATATTAATTCCAGAAGTGTTTAAAGAGGGCTAATATGAAGGCCTGCAGAGACCAGAAACAAAAATAGCATCAGAGCAGACCTTCAGACTGAAGGTACGCCAAGACATGCACATTGATGACATCACCATGTTTGGATTTCTGGTGATGTAGGTCAGCGGTTATTTACGTTGAAAGGTATAGATTGCACAGAGGTAAGATTTGGATATGTCTTTTTGTAAAGATTAATCATTTATCTACCAATCCATGACCATTTTCTTAGTTGTCATTGGAAATCCTGTCACATAGAGCCGTTCGAAAAGATGCAGGTAAAATCGTATTTGTTCCCGACAATTTTAATGAAAGTTGGTCTGAGGGTGAATGCGAAGTCCAGTCACAAAAATAGCATCGGACCACACACCTTCAGACTGAAGGAACGCTGGGACAAAAACTTCAAAATTTAAAGAAGCGCTAAAATCTGTTGCTGTCCACAAGCAGACGATTTTTTTTTCCAGCGACAAGTACTCAGAGGTAGATGGTTGTTTTAACAAGAATTTAATACCTTTCTAAACACTTTCCATAGATATGAACCCTTAGGTAAGACGTGATTGAAAAAAAAAATGCTACGAAAGAAAATAATAAGATGTTTAACTTTCCCGCCTTATTTACCGGCCAGCGGAAATAGCATTTGAAACGGTGAACAGTTTAAAAAGTACCCCCGTACGAATGTTTAATATGGGTGCATCAAAGGTCGCTGAAGCGAGCTTAACCCTCTACTGATGCTTGATAATATAAAGAAGGACGCGATATTTCATTGCATGGAATATATAAAGCAAATGCACTTTTTTTTTGTAGAATATACAGCAGGCGCTGGGGAAACGATGTCAAAGGCAAATAACTCCGAAGACTGTAATCTATATTCCTTTTCTGTGACCTCTCTTGCTACTCGCTGTCTATTACCGCCTCAAAGCTTTTTACATTCTTTTTATACAATCAAAGCAATATCTCCTTTCAGTTTTACCTATATTTAATCGGCGAAATGTATTATTGTAACGTTTGACAAAGACGTACTGTAGATTCAACTAAAAAATCCAGGGGTAGTCTACAGTCCTGTTTCGGAAATGCAGCCAATCAGTATTCGTTTACACACACAGACCCTATTTCGTTTTGAAAACAAATTTTCGATATCATCAGTGGACACCCGCGAAAATTTGAAATTTGAATAATACAGAAATACAAAATCACTGTATATGGGGATTGGCTTTGAGTTTACTCTGCAGTGGTAAATGGACAGGTTTCTACTATTCTAGCGTTTGTCGTTTGTAGAGTTCAAATCTCTTTAACCCTTTATCACACAATGACGATTTTGGACGACCCTGGGGAAGAAGCCTTTTGAAAACATTGTAGGAAAAGGAGGAAGTGCTGGTAACCAGCATTTTCTCCTTTTCCCACAAAGTTTTCTAACCAATCAATGGGAAATTGCGTCATGTGACCCACTATGAAATTGTCGTCTGCAAATGCTTTCAATTGGGATAGGTCTAAAATATTGCCATGTGGTAAAGGGTTAACTTTTTTTCTTATTGAATTTTAGATCTGGTTCTTACTCTTACAGACTGCAGACAACAGTTTTGAAATAAGATATACTGAGTACAGATCTAGATCAAGACTTAGTACGTCCAAAATCAGTTAAGTCGCGCCATTTACACTGTAATTTCGGCCATAATATTTGGAACACAAAATTTAATTCAACCTCGTTTTTTGTATGCTTTCAACCTTTTGATATACAGATTCGATACTTAAAGTGTTTGCATTGGATTTTTTAAGCACAAAAATCAGATCCTGTAGAAGTGGGTCAAAAAAGCCGTGAATTACGTTACAAAACCGCGACTTGATAAAATGAATATGTACTATGAACATGATACGATACATTGCTTTCATTTGTAAATCTGAACTCTGCATATGTGTCTTTAAAATGAACAAGCGTCAAATTTCGGTCATATATTGCATAATGAGAAAGCAGTACCTCTTTGATTTGAACATGTGATGAAATTTTTGGTTGCAAATCTTAATTGCATCAAATTCTAAGAAATAAGGTAATTGTCGTGGATCTGTGTGGAAGAAATTGACGATAATTTATAGCTTATTAGGAAGCTATGTTATCCTGCATTATATGAATGCTTACTTGGTATGGATGAAAGCAACTATTTTACTGTGGTCGGCTTGTACTATGGAGTGGTAACTTGCAACGTAATTCACATATAGAAGAAAATTAAAATGAACTAATATTTAGGAAATGTTTCTCCTTTCATTAAATTTAAAATCAAATCCACTTAGAATATTGTAGCAAACTGAAAATAAATGGATCTTTGAAAATGTAAGAAATGAATAATAACACTTTTGAGATTCAACAGCAGCAATTTGTGTAAGTTTTAGATACAACTTTACAAACACTACTAAATGTATTATATGCAGGGCATAAAAAGCGAATAAAATGCAAAAGTCTACTATTTCCTAATAGGCTATAGAATGTTCCAGTCATAAATTATAACCAAACATGAGTACAGACTGTTCACTATATGATGAAAATGTTGCAATGTAATTCAAGTCAAAGCTATAACGTAATTCACTTGTACTTCAGTGACTTATTTATATGAAAATAAATCAAATTACTTTTAACCCTTTCCCAAAGAACAAATTTTAGACTCCTCCAAACTGAAAGAGTTTGCAGACGATAACTTCAAATTTGATAAAAATGGCAGAATGGTCTATAAAAGGGTAGAAAACACTACGGGAGAAGGAGATATTGCTCGTTACAAGCAATTTCTCCTTTTCCAACAGTGTTTTCAAAATACTTGTACTGCAGACACATAAAAACCAGGGCTTGTTTGGGAAAGGGTTAACTCTTTACCAAACAACAAAATTTACGACTAGTCCAATTTGAAAGACTTTGCAGACGACAAAATGAATCTGACTTATAAAATGAATTTGGTTATGGGAAAGTTGAAAACAGCGTGGGAAAAGGAGAAAATGCTGGTTACCAGCATAGTCTGCTTTTCCCTGACTGTGTTCAAAAAAGCCTCTGTCAGGGCCGTTAAAAGTCGGGATTGTGTGGTAAAGAATTAAAGAAACTCGGTGTAACACAAACTGTCTCTCATCCAGTATTGTTTACTTTTTATAGGCCAAACAACTGCTCAATGGTGTTAATTTCTTCCTGTTGGAATTTGAACATGTTTCTTGTTTTTCCAATGCGAATTGGTTCGCTTACAGCCACTAATATAGATATAGATAGCTGTTATCCAGGCTGTGTCTGGCTTACCGGGCCACTTGAAGAATTCTTTTGCATCAACCATGGACGATTCAAAGTATTCTTGAACACTAGGGTCATAGTGAAAGAAAGTGAATTACGTTATCACGTAATTCTTACATCACATTCAAATATATCTCTTTTAATTTCTTTAATTCAGACAAGATAGAAGAATACAAATGTCAATCTGAAAAATCGAACATCACACATGTTATGAGCAGGGATACACACTAAATAAATAATATAAACCAATACTCCTTACTGTGCAATTTAAAGTATTCACATCCACCAAGGTCAAAAAAGATAAACAGCACCAGTAAATGACGTTTACATAATGACGTAACTATGAGGTCAGTATTTACACTGAAAATAACTTGTGTATTTGAACAGTTTGGTGTTTCGTGCAGATAATCCTACATTCAGTGTATCGTAATTCACTGTAACGTAATTCATCCCAGCGTCTAAAATGCAATTTGAATCCTTATTATTTAACACAGGTAAATGATATCTTGATATATCAGAGAGGCGGACATGGTCTACCCATATTGATGTTTAATTTCCTTTCCCACGTTTAGTATCTTAGAAAACATGTGTAACGTAATTCACTATAAAATGTGAAAAATTGAAAATTCTAATTTGAATAAAGTGCGGTTTATTTTTTTCAAAGGTAAACCCGAAAGATTATTTTAGCTGTTAAATATGATGCTTATAGAAAGAGAAAAAATAAGTTTTGTGCACTATCTTTCGTATTTCATTTCAATGCAGTGGTGTTACTTTGTGTAATGTAATTCACTATGATTTAAGGGACAGTAAACAGACAAAAATATCAAAAGAAATAACAAATAACAAGCTTTATTTCGACTTTGTGAATCATTGTTTGGCATTTACGAATAAAATAAACTGTACCTTATTCATACTATGTGGTTTATGTTTGTGCGATATTTTCCATTAATATAACCTTTGGTTTGTGACATGGCTTTTTGTTAGTATATGTCTACAATCAGCTTCAAATTTTCAAATTCAAATTGTTCAGATCTTGGATTTGTGCATTTATATTTTTGGAAATATCATTTGGACTATGTGTAACATACAAAAGTAGACTGAAGGGCCTTAATTATCTTTTCATTTGGCTGTGACTGGAAATTAAGTCATTGGCGCAACTTAACTGATTTTGGACGAGTAGCTCTAGATCTTAAAATGAGCTTTTATGGAAGTTTCTCAGATAGGCCAAGTCTATATATATATAGCGCTCGTATGGTAGAAAACATTGTGAAAAAAGAAGAGAAAATGCTGGTTACCCTCAATTTCTGTTTTCAAGAGCTTTTGTTTTAGAAGGGATGTGTTGTCATTAGAAGGGATGTTGGTATGTAAAAAAACTGTTCGGTAATAGAAGCATATTTATCTAGAATTTTATCTAGCTAAAATCTTGTAAAATACAGATCTACTTGACGTTTCCATGCAATACTGAGCCATGTCAAGTTGTTTTAGGATGAGTTACTAAGGGCTTTATGACATGCACTAAAGTTTTTCATGCAAAATTGTATCAAACAGCCCTTAAGTCTTTAACAAACAGAAAAGTTTTAGACTGGTCCAAATTGGAAGCATTTACAAACAACAAAAGTATTGTGACTCAAAAATCAAAATTTGTTTTTGGATGGGTAGAAAATATTGTGGTAAATGGAGAAAATACTGATGATCAGCATTTTCTTCTTTTCCCACAATATTTTCGAAAGGCTTCTTATTCAGGGTAGTGATAACCTGGGATTGTTTGGAAAAGGGTTAACCCTTTATAACGCATTACAGATTTTTAATGACCTTTTGAAAGAAGCCTTCTAAAAACATTGTGGGAAAAAAAGAAAATGCTAGTAACTAGCATTTTCTCATTTTTACACTGTTTTCTATTGTACCTTATCAAATAAATATTGCATGATTTGAGTTACAGTGAACATGTCATCATTCTGCAAATACTTTAATTTTGGACTAGGCTTAACTTATGTCGTCTGGTAAAGGGTTAATTAAATATCAAGCTTTTCATGACTTCAGTTCTGTCTCATAGCCTTTGAAGGGAATACATGTATCACCCCACAATTTTTTTTTGTTATATTATGATTCTTAATTATTGATGATTTGTATTGTTTTTTTTAATATAAATTTCAGTGGTATATATATTTTTTAATTTTGTGTGATGTGAAAAATCTAAATACCCACCTTTAATGCTGAGACCCAGCCCACAGCAATTTAAGGCAAATCCAAAATCTGCACCTGTTTTGTGTCTGTCATGTTTTGCAAATAAAAGAACATGTATTTATACATGTACTTGTTTCTCTTTTCATGACCCTTGTCTCAAAAGATCCGGTGTTTTTTCATGATTCACAGAAAGGAGGCGCGCTTTGGAACATTTTCACCAACCAAGGTTACGATCACTATGTAGATCTTTAGAGTAACCGAGTGGATCGTCACCCTTGGCTTGCATAGATGGCTTTGAAAATGCTTAATGCATCTCTGTTATACATGGTACTAGCCAAAGTGAACACATTAGTATGAGTCCATAGGAGCCTTTTTTTTCAATAACAGACTTAATCATGGGGTAGATTGGTCCTTTGACAAAAAGAAAATTGACCAATAGCAAAAAAAGTTTTGGCCAAGGTCAGGCTGTGCGGATTGCGCAGGCTGACCTGGGCTGAAACTTTTTGCAGATGCATTAAGCCCCCCATTTTATAGAGCACAGCTCCTTTACTTTGTTTTCTGCAAAAGTTTTCTACAGAAACAAATCTATAACGCCTGTCTGGTTAAGAGTCAATGCTAGCTTATCAGCCAGGCTAAATGGCCCATGCATTAACAAGGTGATACATGTATTTCAAATAAGTAGTCCAGTTGTTTTGTACTATCAAGCTTGCTGTTCCCGCTGTTAGCCATTATTAGTCCATAGAGAACCAATACAACTAGGCATATAAACAGCATAGATCAAGATCAAACTGTGCAGAGTTTACATAAATCATAATCCTGTTTGTGTATCAGTCCATTATGTCCCTGGCTGGATACAGGATTTTTTTTCCAGGAGGGTCCGGAAAATCGAATAGCTGATTGTCATTACATATTCTGGACTCCCCTGACCCACTAACTTCTCCCCACTCCCCCATCCCATTCCCACCCCACCCTACCCCACTTCCATCTGGATCTGTCAATGAATTTCGTTGCTTCATATTTGCCTCTTTATCAGATGAAAAAATCTTAGATCTCACATAAAATTTTGTGGACAACAAACTACATGTAATGTTTTTAAGAATGGTTCAAATGGCAAGGTTTGCCTCTGAAAGGATAGGAAAAAAAACTGGAATAACGGAGAAATGCTGGTTTCCAGCAATTTTTCCTTTTCAAACAGTGTTCATGAGCTTTCTTCCCCAAGTTGGTTATAGTACTGTTTTATTCATGTGTTAGCTTTTTTTTATCTCTTTTCCACACACAAAACTGTAGAATGGTCCAAACTGATAGCATGAACTGCAAAACGCAAATTTCTTCAAGATCAGAAGATAATTTCCATCTTTTAAAATGGCAGAAAATGTTGTTGGAAAAGGAGAAAATGCTGGTTACCAGCATTTTCTCCTTTTCCCATGATGTTTTCAAAGCCAATTCAGGGTTGTTGAAACTAGGGGTCCTGTGATAGAGGGTTAACTCTTTACCACACAATCCAGACTTGTAATAGCCCTGAGAAAGAAGCCTATAGAAATTACCTATGTTGGTAAAAAAGCATTTTCTTCTTTTCCCACATTATTTTCTACTGTATCAAAGTCACAGATTGTAGTGTCTGTGGCTGTGAGGTAGAGTGTCGGCCTTGTAAGCATAAGGTCCCGAGTTTGATACCTGGAAGCTGGTGTCAACTTTGGAATTTTTCATAGACCAACACGTTCGGGGCGAGTACTGGTGTACTTTGCAGGGAGCAGAACCAAGAGAGATTAGGATAAGTTGTTAGAACTTGTTTCTCAATCGATAAACAAATATGTTTAACCCTTTACTCCATAGATACTCATTTCTACGCATTGCTTGTAGGAGCCTTTGGAAAACATTGTGGCAAAAGGTGAAATTGCTTGTCACAAGCAATTTCACCTTTTGCCACAATATTTCCTGTGGTATCAAAAGGTGTCATATACACATAAGAAACAGCTTCATCCTCGCTGTTATTAAATGGGGTCAATTAGAGATACCATAGAAATGCCTTACAAGGTAAAGGGTTAAACTTATCAAAGACAGAAATCATCATCTTACCAAGATTTAATTTGTTATCTGCACATGCTTTGAATTTGGTCCCGTCCTAAAACTTATTGCTTGGTATAGGGTTAAAAAGTATCAGGTGAGGGCTGATCAGTACTCTACCCATGCTCTCGCCATTTTGTCAATTGCCAACAGTAGGTGTTAAACAAGGAAATTCTAATAAATCCTAAACCTTGACAGAGCCATAGACTTACCCTTGGAGTCAAACATACCCTCAAAGTTGTTCAAGATATACTGGTATTATGTTTTTCAGACAAACTATCCCACAACATTGGACAGAGTTAGTGCTGAGAAATGATTTGGCTTGAGACATTGGTCCTGTATCTCGTATGTATAAGATGATGTTGAAGACCAACAGATGATCAGGTTTGTAAAGAATAAAAAGGAATCCTAAAGTTTTCGGTATGAATGTATTATAAACTCACACATGCATTTGAACCATGTTCTGTGAAAAGGGGCTTTAACCTTTGCCACACAATCATGAGTTTTAATGATCCAGAGCAACAGCCCATTTGAAAACATTGTGGAAAAACGGGGAAATGGTATTACCAGTATCTCATTACCAAATGACAAAAATTTAGGTTTGTCCAAATTGAAAGCATTTGCAGACGACAAAATAAAAGTGACTGAAAATTTGAAATTTGTTTTGTGAAGGGTAGAAAACATTATTGGAAAATGAGAAAATGCTGGTTACCAGCACTTTCTCCTTTTCAGACCATTTTTTCCAAAGTCTTCTTTCTCAGGGTTGTCAAAAGTAGGGATTGTGTGGTAATGGCAGCATTTTACCCTTTTCTCACAGTGTTTTTAAAAGGCCTCTTCTAAAGGCTCAGAAAAATCTGGATTGTTTGGTAAAGGGTTAACACCCTGGATATGCATCAAAATGGCTTTGTACACTATCTAGAGATGGTGATAAATGGCCTGGTCATGGCCTGATGGCGATGGCTGATGTAGATACAGGTGTACTGGTCATGGTGTGAAGAAAGGTATTTGGTCTATGAAAAATTATTTCGCCGTTTTGAAATAAGCCATTTTTCAGGTTCAAATACTGTGAAAAAGAAACAGATAATGCAAGAGTTATATGCAAAGCTTCTTGACCATATTGTATACCATTGGCTTTTGAACCAATTCAGTTGAATTCTTGTCGAATTGACCATTAGGATACTAAGGGCAACTCAACTCTGCATCATACGAAAACTTTTTAAACAATTCCAAATTATAAACATTTACAGATGACAAATAAATTCATGGTTTAAAGGGTGGGATTTGTGTAACGGGGTAGAAAACATTGTTGGAAAAGGATAAAAAATGCCAGTTACTGGAGAGCGGCGTCCAGTTCTTTGTGCGGAGCATAACTTTGTCATCTCTAGTCTGAATGACTTGAAACTTAGTAATTGTGTTTGTTGCAATAATACGGAGTGCAGTGCAAAAGAACCATAACTCTACCTTGTGCTGTTTTTGAGTTACATGTATTTCCCATTGATCTGCATTTTTACATTATTTTCTGCTTGTCCGGAATATAACTTTGTCACTTTTAGTCTGAACATCTTCAAATTTTATGCATGATTTTTGAAAAATTATGGAGTGCAGCGCACAAGAACCATAACTCTTCCTAGCATGAATTTTGAGTTATTTTCCCTAGATCTTCATTTTTAGAGCATTTCTTGCTTGCCCGGAGCATAACTTGTCATCTCAAGTACATATGACTTGAAGTATGATTATTTGTTGCAATATTTGAAAGTGCAGTGCACAAGAATTGTAACTCTACCTCATGCTGTCTTTGAGTTATTTCCCTTTGATAGTCAATTTTACAGCATTTTGTGCTTCTGCTGAATATAACTTTGTCATCTCAAGCCAGAAGGACTTCAAACCTGGTATGCATGCTTGTTGCAATATTATGGAGTACAGTGCACAAGAACAATAACTCAACCTAGCACAGATTTGACTAATTCCACTTTGATCTTCGTTTTTACAGTATTTCTTGCTTGTCCAGAAGGCAACATTGTCACCTCTCGTCAAATTGACTTCAGACTTGGTAAACATGTTTGTTGCAGTTACCAAAAGTGCAATGCACTGGAGCCATAACCTTGCCTAATGCCCCTCTTGGAATTATTCCCTATTCATCACTATTTTTCATGTTTGTCTATAATATAACTTTGTTTTTTCATGTTGGAATGACCTGAAACTTTATATGTATATTTCCTTAGACATTTTGACTCTACAGGTCATACAGTCAGATCTTGATAATTTTTTGGGTTATATTTTGACTAATACCACCTTTAGATATTTTTTTCTGGCAGATAATCACTTTCTCAATTATTTCTTGCTCACTGGATCAAAATGTCATTTGAAAAGTTTTCAAAATGTCCTTTCATGAGATGTCGGTTAATTGAACTCACTAATATGAATCTTTTGACAACATTTGATTAGTTTTTCCAAGTTTTAAATATTTTGGTCAGTATTTTATTCAGCTATCATTAAGCTATCATTCAGCTATGGTTATTGGACATGGCTTAATCCTTTCATATATACCAGTAAATTTTCCCTATCAAATACATGACTTTTGAATTGGGTAAAATAACACTCACAAAGAAAAAAATTCTGTATCGACACTCGGTGAAATATGGTCCCAAATTTGGTAAGCCGATATGTCTCGTGCATGGACTAAGCATGCATTGATTTGAGATTGTTTTGGTCAAAATGTTACGCAGTAATATAATCTGCCATCCATGAAAACACAATTACTAACATCAGCACACCATTAATTGTCTCATTTTGTTTGCTGTTTTCCAATGAAATGTCAATAATTGCAAAATGTTGTCATTGAAAGTCGTAGGTATATGATAAAAGGAATACAGTATTATGTTGTAGTAAGTTTTCTGGTGCTTGTACATGTATTTACTATTATGTTGTAGTAAGTTTTCTGGTGCTTGTACATGTATTTACTTCTTGCTGCTTAAGAAAATTTTGACATTGCGATTTTGACTTCTCCATATTTGACATTGTGATATCAAATTTGCTCACGCTGCTTAACTCATTACCAAACGACAATATTTTAGGCTTGTCTGAATCGAAAGCATTTGCAGATGACATAATAAAAGTGACTGAAAGTTCGAAATTTGCTTTGTGAAGGGTAGAAAACATTGTGGGAAAAGGAGAAAATGCTGGTTACCAGCATTTTCTCCTTTTCCCACAATGTTTTCAAAAGGCTACTTACTCAGGATTGTTAAAAGTAGTCATCGCGTAGAAAATATGGAATAGTAAGCTGTAGTAACTTTCCTTGTGCTTGTATTTACTTTAACCCTTTACCACACAGTCCCTACTTTTGGTAAACAGCATTTTCTTCTTTTCCAACAATGTTTTCTTCTCTATGAAAGAAAAAACAAGAGGGCCAAGATGGCCCTGGATCGCTCACCTGAGTTTTGAGATGACCATACCCTATTTTTTTTTTTTTTTTGAGGTATTGAAACATTGGAACGAAATTTATAATTTTGCTAAGCAATTTTCAAAAGGTCACATGTAAAATTCATTTCCAAATCTGACCATCAGTTTCAAAAAGAAGAATTTTTAAGAATTCTTCATTTCTGTATAAGAGCAAGTATCCCCCATCCACGAGAGCCATGTTTCTTGATGGATCAAAATTTACGAACAAGTTTTGAAAAGGGTCACCCAAGGAACATTTCGGAAAATTTCTTTTAAAATCTGACCAGGGTTTCAGAGAAAGAGAATTTTCAAGAATATCATCATGTCCATATAGTGCAAGTAGCTCCCATTCACAAGAGCAAGGATCACCCAAGGAACATCTCTGTCAAATTATTTTAAAATCTGACTAGGGAATTCAGAGAAAAAGAATTTTCAAGAATTTCTTCATTTCCATATAGTGCAAGTAGCCCCCATTCACCAGAGCCATGTTTCTTCATGAATCAAAATTTTGTGAACAGTTTTTGAAAAGGGTCACCCAAGGATCATCACTGTGAAATCATTTTAAAATCTGTCCAGCCATTTCAGAGAAGAAGAATTTTTAAAAATTTCTTCATTTCCCTAGAGTGCAAGTAGCCCCCATTCACCAGAGCCATGTTTCTTGACGGATTAAAATTTTGTGAACAATTTTTGAAAAGGGTCACCCAAGGAATATCCCAGAGAAATTATTTCAAAATCTGACCAGTGGTTTCAGAGAAGAAAAATTTTTAAGAATTTCCTCATTTCCCAATAGTGCAAGAAGCCCCCATTCACCAGAGCCATGTTTCTTGACGGATCAAAATTTCGCGAACAATTTTTGAAAAGGGTCACCCAAGGAACATCTCTGTGAAATTATTTCAAAATCTGACCAGCAGTTTCGGAGAAGAAGATTTTTTAAGAATTCCTTCATTTCTGTATAGTGCAAGTAGCCCCCGTTCACCAGAGCCACATTTTTTGACGGATCAAAATTTCACGAACAATTTTTGAAAAGGGTCACCCAAGGAACATATCTGTAAAATTATTTCAAAATCCAACCAGCGGTTTCAGAGGAGAAGATTTTTTAAGAATTCCTTCATTTCTGTATAGTGCAAGTAGCCCCCATTCACCAGAGCCACAATTTTTGACGGATCAAAATTTCACGAACAATTTTTGAAAAGGGTCACCCAAGGAACATATCTGTGAAACTATTTCAAAATCCGACCAGGGGTTTCAGAGGAGAAGATTTTTAAAGAATTCGCTAAAAAATTCCATTTCGTTGCCATGGCAACCAGAGTTTTTGACGGAATCAAATTCTGTGAACAATTTTTAAAGAGGACCTCCCAAGGAACATTCCTGCCAAGTTTGGTCCAAATTGGCCCAGCGGTTTAGGAGGAGTTGATGTTTAAAGAATTGTTGACGACGCACGACGGACGACGGACGACGCACGACGGACGACGGACAGCCAGTGACCCTAAAAGCTCCCCTTGAGCACGTTGTGCTCAGGTGAGCTAAAAAGGCATCATTTGCGCCACAATGACATTGTCATCTGCACATGCTTTGAATATGGCAGGTTCAAAATTTTGTCTTGAGGTAGATGGTTCACCTTTTACTATAGGTAAAATTTTTTACTGGTTCAAATTGACAACACTTGCAGGCGACGAAATAAAGGTAACTCAAAAATTGAAATTTGTTTCAACAGGGTAGAAAACATTACGGGAAAAGGAGAAAATGATGGTTAACAGCATTTTCTCCTCTTGCTTCAATGTTTTCAAAGGCCTTTTCTTTCAGGGTTGTTAGAAGTTGGGATCATGTGGTCAAGAGTTAACTGCCAACCTAAATCTTAAATTCCACGACTTTCTCTGTGATTGTCTGCAGTGAAATGTTTCAGCCAATCCAAATGATGGATCTAACTTTTTACCAAATGAAAAAAGTTTGGACCTGTCCAAAATGAAAGCTTTTCCAGACAACAAAGTGAGAGTGACCCAAAAATTGAAATTTTATTTTGAGAATGGTTAAAAGCATGATGGAAAAAGGAGAAAATGCTGATTACCAGCATTTTCTCCTTTCTCAATAATGTTTTCAAAACCTTTTTTTTCTAAGGACCCTTAAAGCTAAAAATTGTTTGGTAAAGGGTTAAAATTGTATTTTGAATACTTAACCCATTACCACATGACAATATTTTAGACTGGTCCAAATTCAAAGCATTTGCAGACGACAAAATAAAAGTGACTGAAAATTTGAAATTTGTTTTGTGAAGGGTAGAAAACATTGTGGGAAAAGGAGAAAATGCTGGTTACCAGCATTTTCTCCTTTTCCCACAATGTTTTCTAAAGGCTTCTTTCTGAGGGGCGTCAAAAGTAGGGATTGTGTGGTAATGAGTTAATTGAGTTTAACTTTTTTAGGGACAATCAAGATGCCTGTATTAGAATTTGTGCTTATTTTTGATGGTAGAATCATTGATTTTCATTATCTTAGGTAAAACGGATAATTTTTCTCACAAAGGCCCCTTTGGAAGTTGAAAATCATCCCAAAACATTGTGTAGTTCCAAAAAAATTGTTCAGAATGAGCATTTTTTTTTATGCATCATAACACATTTTGGGTTACCTCTTTTGATTAAATTTGCTTTTATTTATCGTCTCCACCTGTTGCCGATATGGGCGACGCCCCCAGGGGGCTGTTAGTATTGTTACTGGGGGATAGTGCAGATACAGGACGAAACCCATCTTAAGTTACGCCTGGTTCTTTTAACGGCTCGGCTCGGTGTATAGTCACATGGGACCTCTGTTTAATATCTCATCTGACAGACTGTTAGTAATGTAAGATGGCCAGCCATGGGGATCGAACCCAAAGCTTCAAGGGACTCGAAACATGGCGTTCACAAGTCCTAAGCTCTACCTATAGAGCTATGCAGGCTGGATGGTTACCTCTTTGGTATTACTTGTTTTATTTAAACTTGGTGAACCTTCAGTTCTTATAGGAGTGGGCTGCTTGTTTTTTCTAGAAATAGAGCAAAAAACTGATGAGTTATGGGTTGCCATGCATTCTATTTTGCAGTTTGGATTGTTTTTATTAACAACACTTTGTCCACTGAAACTTCCCAGCAAATGAGTTTACAAGCCAAATGTGAAAATATTTATCATCAAAATTGGTTGACATTTTATACATATTACATCTGAAAACATTTTTGCAACAGGATAAATTGCTTGTAAGAGCAATTTCTCCTTTGCAACAATGCTTTCCAGATAGATCTTTCGCAAGACCCAACAGTTGTCTGCAGAAGATAATTTGTTTATCTAGAAACAGGTGTAATGTGGGTTGAGAAATTAACTTTTCTTGTAAAGAGTGGTTTCAACTTCTGCTGCAATATTTTTTCAGTTCATATGCTTTAGACACGTAAGTAAAATCCAAAGAATAGAATGTGTTAATCTAGAAATGGGTGTAATGTGGTTTTAGAAAAAACTTTTCTCATAATACTTAATTTTTTTTTTTTCTACAATGTTTTCCAGACTGATTTGCAGCAGCTGATGGGAGTCATCTAAAAGAGAAGATGTGAACTTTTCCCAAAAAAAACAATTTGGACCTGTCATGGTTAAAAGCATTTGCAGGTAACGAATTAACAAGTCAAAAATGATGGAAGTTTTCTCTGAAAGGTAAGAAAACATTGTGGGGAAAGGAGAAAATGCTGGTAGATAGCATTTCCTTCTCTTCTGACAATGATCATTGAAACTAAGGGTTAATCTAGAATGGGTTTCACATGTTCATGTTGGTTGAAGTGTATAAAGTTTGTTTTCACAAATTATTTAAACTTTTGTTACAATGTTTTCAAGAGTGATATGCCACAAGAAGTATAAAAGTTTGTCTTTAGTAGATAATGCATTAATCTAGAAATGGGTGTACTGTGGTAGGGAGATAGCTGCTCATAAATTTATTGTTTTTTCACAGCAGTTTTCTTATTTCTTTCCAGATAATTCTTTCTCAGTTTTAGATTTATTCTTTTACTGTCAAAGATTTTTTTGATTTAAGTATGCCAGGCAGTAAATAAAAACCATGTTGAATCAAGGTACTGAAAGTACCTGTGTCTTTCTAGTTCAAACTGGTGTAATGCATTCTAGTCCAGAAATTAACTTATAGGCTACTAAGCTTGACCACAAGACCTGTTGCAGACAATGCAGACAGTGGCATAGCTGCCAGGTATGCACATATGGACTTGCATACACATTGGAGCCGCAAGTATGAGTTTAAATACTGACATGTACTAGTACTCAGATATCTACTCAAATTTTGATTTTTTGCTAATTTTTTCACCTCTTTATTGCCTTATTTTTGTTTTCTTATGAATTTGTTTATCTAGAAATATGCGTACTGTCATTTAGGCTCCAGCTACGCCACTGGTAGATCAAGATCAGACTACTCAGAATTTTCTTACGAACTTGAAAGTTTGCAACAAATTCATGTCTAAAATACAAAATGCACCTTGTGAGATTTGAACCTGTGTGGTAAAGATCTTAGTATTTTGGAGGTTTTAAAAGACTAACACCTTTACCTCTTAGCTTAAGTAAATTCTCCATGACAAAGTGGTTAGGTATTTGATTTATACTGGAAGTTTCCCGCCGCCCCTGCCCCCGCCCTCCATCCCCAAGAAAAAAAAATAGCAAAATTATGGGTTTACTTTTAGCTTGAATGTTTTATCTCACTTATAGCATGTTAAGGGTTCAATTGTAATGAATGTATTTTTTCAGTGGTCTTCTCAGTATAATTTAAACAAACTACAGTAGGTGGATCGAAGTAGGCTACTTAAATGCTTAAATGGCAAAATTTTCATGGTGAAGGGTTAATATGAGCAATTTCTATTCATTTTAACTCTGATGGACTTTTATTCTTTCAGAGCAACAGGTGAGAACGGAAACTTTTCCAGATGCCATAGATCAAGATCAGACTGTACAGATCATGCAGGTGGATCTTGAGTCTAAACAACCTACTGGTTAAATCAAGTCTGTAAGATCTAAAACTTTTTGAGCGTCGTATGCCCAGCGCATGTTATATTCTTTGAATATTCAACCTGTCTGCTATGACGCCTCACCCATCCCTGAAAACTTGGGAAAAGTAATGGTATTACCCAAGCCTGCGGGGACTGTTTTAACCCTTTGGCTGCTTATCGCGACCCGCTGACCTTTTGCAGACAGTGTAGATCAAGATCAGACTGCACAGAACGTGCAGTCTGATCTTTGATCTACACTGTCCGATTAGGAGATATCATTCCCTAAAATAGAACTTTGAAACAGCAATATTTGGGTTATTAGTGTCAAATTGAAAATTTATTTTTAGTTTTTCACCAGGAGAGGTGTTCATAAATAGTCGGTACATAATTATGTTACATGCTAGCTGATCCTAGCTGTATGAGCCCACCAGATAATGTTTTATTGAGTAAATGTTTATTTTAGTTTGAAATTCGAAGTAACGGTTGTTGTGTAGAAAAGTAGTCAGGTTCTGTACCCAGAATACCCAAATTAGAAAGATGAGTATTTGTAGAATGCCATCTAGTGGGAGATAATGACTTTTTTTAGTTTCAGTAGAATTTATTTTCAGCTATTGTAAGAGATACAGCTAAAACTGTTAATTTATGATCGATGAATTTATCAGGGAAGGGCTAGGTAGCTCAGTGGGTAGCAGACATGGCACGAACCTCAGAGACTTGCTGATGTAACATGCAAGGACCTGGTCACCCATCCAGGCACTAACCTAATGCATGTTGCTTAACTTCCATAGAGAGAAATGAACTAATCACGAGAAATGCACTAATCACTTTAACCCTTTCCCAAACGACAAATTTTTGGACTAGACCAAGTTGAAAGCATTTATAGACGACAATTCAACTCCTGCTGAAAAGATGATTTCTGTCAATGATAGGGTAGAAAATATTGTGGGAAAAGGGGAAAATGCTGGTTACCAGCATTTTCTCCTTTTCCCACAACATTTTCAAAAGGCTACTATTCCAGACCCGTAAAAACTAGGGATTGTTTGGGAAAGGGTTAAAAAGTAGCTCAACAGCAAGAGCTTATATTATCTAAACTCTCTCTGTGATATTACTCTCCCCTTCAAGAAGTCTGGATCCCGAGACTTATACACAAGTAAACCAGGAGAATATACATGAGTAGAGCAAATCAAGTACGGCAGTTGTCGTGGTCCCACCGCTGCCACCAAATGTAACATACAATGTCTTAGTCACCAGTCCAGACACTAATCTAATGCATGATGCTTAACTTCCATAGAGAAAAATGCACCAAACTGTGTTGCTGTAAAAGCTAGCTTAGACTTGTGTCAGTCCGTTAAATAGAGCCTTTTCATTAAAATAAAATCATCATGTAAAACTGCAAAACAAAAACTATATGTTCTCAATGTTCTGAATGTCTCATTTAAGAAGAAGGGCAAGTAACAACACATATTTCTGTGACCTTGCTGTAGTTGTGTACCTTGTTTATTAGAATGACTTGAATGCAGGGCCTGAATGCCAGGCTAAAGCTAGCTCAACAGCAAGGCAGGCTGAAAGTGCTTATGTATCTTACCTCTCTCTATGATACTGGTACCATTGCCATCTTGCACAAATTCTTTCCATGGATTGATGATAAGTCATGGGGTTTGTTTGTCAATGTTTATATGGAAGAGCAGCCAGTGGTATAGAAAAAATGTTAAAAATACAGGTAATAGAAAACTTTAGGAAAGCTTGGCTAGGTGCCTTAGCCATCCAAATTGAAAGCAGTGACTGGAAAGGGAGGGAGACAGGTGGCTGGTGACTAGCACTTTCTCCTTTCTCTGCAGTGTTTTCAAAAGCTATGAGCATTCAAACTTAGGAATCGTTAGCAAAGGGTACCACACAAGAAAATTTAAGACTTATAGAAATTGAAGATAAAAAGTTTTGCAGACAGCATGGCAGATACATGGCAAAAAATATTGGACCTGTGAGTCAAATGGTAAAAACCATTGCACAAAACAGGAGAAAAATATTTTTATTCTTTTCCAGCAATGTTTTTTAAAGACCCTCTCTCTGTAAGGGTCATAAAAACTGGAGATTGTTGTGTAAGAAATTAATTTTTTACCGCACAACAAAAGTATAGCTAGACTTGTTAGCTTTAGCAGACAACAATTAAAATGGGGCTCTAACAAAGAAAAATTGTCTTAGCCTGGATAGAAAACATTGCGGGAAAAGGAGGAAATGCTGGTTACCAGCATTTTCTCCTTTTCCCACAAGGTTTTCAAAAGCTTTATCTATACATCTTCACAAGCCAAGGTTACCATCACTATGTGGATCTTACCTTGGCTGATCGAGCCGATTTCCAGATGAAATATCCTTTTACAAACGAATACAATAATTCAACATAAAGCAAAAACCACAAACATACTTCGACATTCCATGGTTAGGTGCTGGGATACAGCCTAAAACCTATTATAATTCATTGGTCATACTGAAACTTTCTGTAAATATTGTTGATCTATGTTTTTACGGTAATAAATAATTACAGATCCTGAACACATCCACGGAGGTATTCATGTTTACCTTCTATTTTTATCTGAAAGGTTGTGACCTTGTTCTATTTTTATCAAAGATGAAATGCTACAAGCAATTGGATTTGATGTAGTTAGAGCTTGCTGCAACCAATGAAAATGTGTATGGGGGAATGTCGAAATCAAGCTCAATCCGCCAAGGGTAGAGTAGCGTAGTGGATTGTCACCCTTGGCTTGTGAAGAAGTATCTATAAGGATTATTAAAATTCTAGATCATAATATGGTGAGAGATGACGGAAGTATATTTTCCAATAATATGAACAGGAAAGACACTCATATAACATATGCGATGATAAACCCATTTCTATACAAATTACTATACTATGACTTTTAACTCTTTATAATTCAAAGTTCTGACCACCCTGAGATGAAAAAGCTTTCCAAAACATTTTGGGAAAAGGAGAAAATGCTTGTAATTATTAGCTCATAGATGAAAACCCTATAAATGCACAAATTATCAATATGAATTTTATCAGTATGAATTTTAACTCTGCTTCACACAATTCCGAGTTCAAACCACTCTTGGATAAAAAGACTTTTGATGGGAAAAGGAGAAAATGCTAGTAGCCATTAACTGATCGCATACACCAATTACTATACAAATTATAACAGTATGACTTTAATTCTTTACCACACAATCCCGACTTTTAACAACCCTGAGATAGAAGCCTTTTGAAAACATTGTGGGAAAAGGAGAAAATGCTGGTAACCACAATGTTTTCTACCCTGCTGGAAACAAATTTCAATTTTTGAATTACATATAATTTGTCGTCTGCAAGTGCTTTTAATTTGGACCAGTCTACAATTTTGTCTTTTGGTAAAGAGCTAAGCTCTTACAACACAATCCCTAGGTCTGACAATGCCGTGATGAAAAAGCTTTTGAAAAATAGTGTGGGAAAAGGAGACAATGCAGGCAACCAGCACTTCTTTTTGCAGAGAACAAACTACATGTATATGTTGCTAAAATGGCAATGATTTTTCTTTGAAAGGATACAAAACATTGTGTGAGGTGAAAATGCTTGTAACCTGCATTTTCTCCTTTTTCTTTAAATAAATTAAAATATATTATTTTAAAAGGGTAGACAACATTGTGTAAAAAAGAGAAAATACTTGATACCAACATTTTCTCCTTTTCCCATTTTGTTTTTAAGGCTTTTTTTCTTTGAGCGTGTTAATTGTAGAATTGTTTGGCAAAAGGTTAAAACTTTACCAGATAACAAAATTTAGGTTATTCCATATCAAAAACTTGTCCAAGGAACAAATTAACCATGATTCAAATTGCAAGATTTGCCTTTGAAAGAGAAGAAAACATTGTTAGAAAAAGAGAAAATGCTGGTTACCAGCATTTTCTTCTTGTACCACAATGTTTTCAAAGGCGTTTTTCTTCAGGGTCATTATCTCTTTCCTAAACAACAAATTTTAGACTCTTCAAAACTCAAAGAGTTTGCGGACGACAATTTCAAATTTGATGAAAATGGCAGAAAGTTCTCCAAATGGGTAGAAAACACTGGGAAAAGGCGAAATTGCTTGCTACGAGCAATTTCTCCTGTTCACAGAGTGTTTTCAAAAGACTTGTATTGCAGACACGTAAAAACAAGGGCTTGTTTGGGATAGGGTTAAAAAACTTGGGATTGTTTGGTAAAGGATTCAGTAAATAAGATGTTTCACAAGTAGCTATGTTTGAGTCAGAGTTTGACATAAGTAATTAAGGATATTTATGTTTAGTACATTTGTACAGATAACTTCATTTCCGATGGTGTGTACTTGTAGTATGCTACTTAGATTTTGATAAAACTTGGAGGTAAGATTTTATAGTACATAATGCCTTTGTAGGATGCGAAGTTGGTGGTTTTCAGAGAAAAGGACAAAGTTCTGCCATAGCTTAGTAGTCGTCTGCATTGGCATTTCGCAGAAACTTTGACATTTTTGATATTTCTTTTATTTCTTATGGTATGTTGTTTACTTAAAACTTTGGTTAGTTGTTAGCTATCAGAATGGGACTGCATACCTGACTCGGTGAGTGACCTGAAAAATTTTGGACAAAGGTAGTTACAGTATGTCTCTTTTTAAAGTCATCAAGATTTATTCTCATTCATATATTTTCAAAAGCTTTCCTCTGCTTTCTCAAGGCTTCTTTCTCGGGGTCGTCAAAAGTAGGGATTGTGTGGTAATGGGTTAACTGTATTGATACATTTTGAGTTATTTACTTGAAAAATTTTGAATTGTGGGTACAATTTTGGGTTTTGTAATTCAGTTGTTGACAAACTGCTTGATTTTCAGGGAAGCTGGTTTTGATTACCATCTTCTTCAAATTCTGTCGAAGGATTGATGATAGTCAATCTTGTATATAGTGACAGAATAGCTGAAGGTGTGCAAGTTCTTTGAATGCTAAGTCTCTGGTAACTTTAATTCTCGTTTTATAATTCATTTTTCTGCCAGCAACTGAGACTTTATAGGGCAGTGGGTACTGAAACATATTATCAAGCTTGTAAATTGT
Source organism: Tridacna crocea (assembly GCA_943736015.1). Lineage (NCBI taxonomy): Eukaryota > Metazoa > Mollusca > Bivalvia > Cardiida > Cardiidae > Tridacna > Tridacna crocea. The sequence continues at coordinate 49,046,828 of OX031062.1, forward strand.
ATCCATACTTTTAACTCTTTACCACACAATCCCTATTTTTGATGCCCCTAAGGAAGAAGCCTTTTGAAAACATTGTGGGAAAAGGAGAAAATGCTGGTAACCAGCATTTTCTCCTTTTCCCACAAAGTTATCTACCTATCAAAGCAAAATAGCACCATTTGAGCCACTTTGAAATTGTCGTCTGCAAATGCTTCCAATCTTGATACGTCTAAAATTTTGCCGTGTGGTAATGGGTTAAATGGTATGAATTAATCATGCTTGCATTCTTGCTCCTTCATGGTTTACTACTGGCTGCTAGTGGGCCTTTAACTCTTTACCAAACGGCAAAATTTTGGACTTGTCCAAATTGAAAGCATTTGCAGACGACAAATAAAAAGTGGCTCAAATGATAAAATTTGTTTTTGATTAAGAGGAAAACATGGTGGGGAAAGGAGAAAATGCTGGTAACCAGCCATGAAAAAACCACCTTTTCAGTATGGAAATGATTGCCTGTCAAGGTTGCAGTGGTTTAGAAAGTCTCAAAGGTTGCATTTTGTGGTTGTATTTTGGAAATGGGACTGTTTAGATTAAAGATCAGACTTCAGGTTTTGTGCAGCCTGATCTTTATCAACCCTGGCACAAAAAAGCCACCTTCAGTTGTAAATGTCAATTAATCTTTTCACACACAATCTTATGTTTTGAAAATTCCTTATGAAAAGGGCTTTAGAAAACACATAATAATATGAACACAGGAAAATGCTACAAACCAATAATCCTCCTATACAGACAATGTTTTCTGCACTTTTGAACACAAACCTCATCATTTGAACCAAATTTGTCGTCTGCAAATATTCTCAAATCGCACAAGTCTAAAATATCGCTTGTTTTGTAAAGAGTTAACCAACCATCTTGTTGAAGACAGTTTTAATGTGGATCATATGAAATGAATTTTCTTTGATAGAATAGAAAACATTGTGGGAAAAGGAGAAAATGCTGGTAACCAGCATGTTCTCCTTTTCCCACAAAGTTTTCAAAAGCCCTTTCCTTTAGGTTCATTTAAAGTTGCCTTTGGGTGATAAAGGGTCAAGGATTAAGTTTATGTCAGTAAGATCTTCATTTATCTAGAGTGTTAACCCATTACCACACAATCCCTACTTTTGACTCCCCTGAGAAAGAAGCCTTTTGAAAACACTGTGAGAAAAGGAGAAAATGCTGGTAACCACATGTGACGCACATGTGTTTCCTGGCTTTCTCATACCAGTACTAACACTGCTTTCTTTGCAAAGCCACCGACTACTTTTCTTACATGCTTCAGCAGAGGTGAGAGGTGAAATACGCCGGAAAGAAAGTTTGCCTCAACCGCGTATCGAACTCTCAACCACCAGGTCATGAGTCCAACACGCTCACCACTGAGCCACCAGGACGGGCAAATTGTGAAGTAAAAGGTTTAACACTGTACCAAATGGCAAAATTTTAGACTAGTCCATACTCAAAACATTTGCAGACTTCAAACGTGGCTGAAATGATTGAAAATGGGAGTCAAAAAACAGAAAACATTATGCAAAGCAGAGACAATGCTGGTAACAGCACTTTCTAATTCTTCAAAATCCGTCTCAGGACTGTATGGTTAAGGATTGTTACATAAACTTTTTCTGAGCTCTTATATCATAGCATGTTGGATGTTTTCTGACACAAAAATATGTATCATAATTGTCTGGGAATCTAAGTGCTTTTCATGATAAATACCTCAATCCTTCACCATAAATGTTTGAGATAGGTTTCATTATGATTTCAAAGTTGTCTACTCTTAACCAAACAACAGCACTTGTAGGCATGACCAAATTGAAAGCATTTGCAGTTGACAAGACGAGCATCACTCAAAACCAGTAAATTGTTTTTGGTCAGGTAGAAAACGTTGTGGGAAAAGGAGAAAATGCTGGTTACCAGCATTTTCTCCTTTTCCCACAATGTTGTCAAAAGACTTCTTCCTATGCTTGTTAAAACTCGGGATTGTGTCGTAAAGAACTAATTACATGTATGTGTCCTATTTTTCTAAGTGTAATTATGCATCATAGGAGACTTTGAAGTTTTATATTGATGAATAGTAATACATTCCAAGTGTGGATCCAGATATCTTTCTCAGGGGGGGTCCCACCGAAAACGCACTCGTCTTATTATATGATACTTTGATTTCTGATTGCAGTGGAAGGAAGCCATTTACAAGGAAAAGTCAACATTTCCAGTTCTAAACATGAGGAGTTCTCCACATTTAGAACCTTTTTTTTTTTAATTTATGACCATATTTTACATAAATTCTGTGCATTATCAAACCAGTCCCATTCACAAATCAGATAACCACATTTTTGCCAAAATTCCAAGGGGGGGGAGGGGGTCCGGACTACAGGTCCCCCCCCTCTGGATCCGCCCATGCATTCTGGTTTATATTGAGGTTCACCGTCAATCTGGAATTAATTCCCTACTACTCCTGAAACAAATTTACCAGTGATGATTTTGAAGTTATTGAAGGCTTGTTACATACTGGACAGACATTAACTCTCTACAAGACGACTAAAATTTTAGACTCAATCTGATTGAAGTCATTTGTAGGTAGCCTTGACAGATTAACCCTTTACCAAACAGTCCCAACTTTTAACAACCCTACAACAGAGGCCTTTTGAAAACATTGTGGGAAAAGGAGAAAATGCTGGTAACCAGCATTTTCTCCTTTTCCCACAATGTTTTCTACCCTCCTATAAACAAAATTTCAATTTCCGAGCCACACTGATTTTGTCCTCTGCAACTGCTTTCAAACCGACAAGTCTCAAAAAACATTGTGGGAAAAGGAGAAAATGCTTGTTACCTCCAATTCCCAGTTATCCAAAGCCTTTTTCGACAGGCTTGTCAAAACTCTGCTATGTATGGTAAAGAGTCAAGTCACATTTAACTCATTACCAAACGACAAAATTTTAGGCTTGTCCAAATTGAAAGCATTTGCAGACGACTAAATAAAAGTGATTGAAAATTTGAATTTCTTTTATGAAGGGTAGAAAACATTGTGGCAAAAGGAGAAAATGCTGGTTACCAGCATTTACTCCTTTTCCCACGATGTTTTCTAAAGGCTTCTTTCTCAAGGGCGTCAAAAGTAGGGATTGTGTGGTAATGGGTTAATTTGTCATCAAATAAAAGTTTTCAGTATAGTGAGTCACAAAGCTTGTTGGCTGATAAGAGGAGATAACTGTTTCAAATGAAAACTTAGTTTAATCCATAATTAAGACTGATTAAATGCATGGATCCGTGGAAATCGATATTTGACCAATCAGGACATCAGGTTTATTCTACCCGATGTCCTACCTTGGTTTCTGCTATTTCGGCTCACAAATAAACGACTGTTGACGTTGGAAGAATGCAATTCTCTTTATTTATGTTGTGTTTTTAACGTTTGAATTAAAAAAAAAAAACTTACAAAATGTGCTTTGTGAACGTGTACCGATCACGTGAGATCACGCAGAGGCTATAGAAAAGTTTAAATTGTGATGATTACTGAAAATTTGAACTTGTGCAAAGAGCTAATCAGCGCTGGATAATAGATTAATTTAAAGTATTCTGTATTTTTTCCTTTCTGAAAGAGAAAACTGGAAAACAAAAGTAAAAACAGACCTATATAAAGTATTAATAAAAAGAAAATACTTTTACTTGAATATTAACCTTGTTCAATAACCTATGCACATCCAAAAAGTGGCCACGTTACTTGTCACCAATGTTTCAATTTGACATTAATTTTAACCCATGTGCATGAAGAATATGCTGAATGTGTACTGGGATCGTATATACGATCCCTGATGTGTAGATATAGATCGGATTGCAAATTACATGATGTTTATTTTTGGATTTAAAGTACCTGCTGATTACAATAAGCACTTTGACGTGTAGTTCTTTCTCATTATAGGAGTATATTTCAATTTTAAAAAAAGTCTAACTTCTGATCTGGTGGAACATGGAAATTTTTCTCTTATCTGTTTTAACCGTTTACCACATAACAGGTTTTAATGACCCATAGAAAGCTTTTAAAAGCATTGCGGAGAAAGAAAATGCTTGTAACATTCATTTTATCCTTTTCTCACTGTGTTTTGCGCTCTTTCAAAAACAAATTTCAATTTTTGAATCATTATTTTGTTGTCTGCAAATATTTGAATTGGGATTGTTCTAAAAATTTTGTCATTTGGTGACGAGTTTAAATGGATTAGCACATCTGCACATTAGCACAAAGGGTGTGTTGGTAAACTGTTAATTTGATAAGAAGTGTCTTTGATTGCAACACAATTTGCCGCTCAAATCAACTTGACCACCCGTTGTCATCAGTATATCATATACTACCGTCAATGATATTAACAATTTTCTTAATTGACAACACACTTAACGCATTTTATAATCCATCAGACAACCCTTTTCCCCTTAACCTGATATTAAAATTTCTCATTAACTTAAACCTCTCTGTACATTCAGACTTTCTATAAACTTTTCAAAAGGTTTCTTTAATTTGATATGATGCTGAGACGACTTTACTAGCCCAACGAAAGCAATAAGTATCGTTAATTCTATTATTCTGTGGCAAAACGGAGATTTGTTGATGTTTTTTATATGTTCAAATTTTTGTTTAAACATGTAAATCTGTTACATTGTTCGTCGCCCCCCGTAATTCGCCCTTTTAATACATCTCTGTATGTAAATTAGTAAAGCATCTTTAAATTTCTTACTGATAATTTATCATCGATAGAAATATGTGAATAAATTACTTTTTCAGGAATTAAATTGAGAGAAACAGTCATGACAGCACGATTTAAGTAGCCTATCTGCTATACTGTATATGTATCGACTACGTTTGTTTGTGAGACCTTAGCAACAGTAACTAAGGTAGTCGGTTTATCTTTTCGCCACGGATCCATGTATGGGGCTGAAATGAGAAGTGTCTGAGAAAAAACAGAAAACATTGTGGGAAAAGGAGAAAATGCTGCTGACGAGGATGTTTTACCATTAAATTTTGTCTGGATGTTTTCAAAAGTTTTCTTACTCTTTACCACATTACCACACAATCCCTACTTTTGACGAACCTGAGAAAAAAGCCTTTAGAAAATATTATAGGAAAAGGAGAAAATGCTGGTAACCAGCATTTTCTCCTTTTCCCATAATGATTTCCTCCCTTCACTAAACGAATTTCAAATTTTCAGTCACTTTATTTTGTCATCTGCAAATGTTTTCGATTTGGACAAACCTAAAATTTGGTCGTTTGGTAATGAGTTAAAAAGCTTTTGCAGATGGTTAACTTAAAATGGGGCTCAAAGACTTGTCTGAGATTAGAAAGAAGACATTGTGAGTAAAGGGAAAAAAATGCTGTTTTTACTAGTATTTTCCATTTTTTTCACAATGTTTTCAAAGCTCTCTTCCCATGAAGTTATTTGGTAAAGAGTACATAATTACCTGAAAGGTGAAGGGTCTTGATAGATTGAAGGGGATTAAAACACTGACACAAAATGTGCAAAGGTTAAATTTGGTTTCAGAATACAACAAAATGTTGTCATTTTACACCTTTAATTTGCATATTACACCTGCAATTTGCATAATTTGATGTATTTTACTGTTTACTTTACTGTTATAAAGTGTGGGAGATTTTCTTTTGAATTTATTTGGATATAGTCATTATTCGCAGGCAGTTTTCAAGGTACAACCGGAGGAGATATACTCTGAAACAAACTTCTAAACGGCCACTTTTAGGCTCTAATTTCCCATTGACGTTTTCTCGCGTCTGCTGCCCATAAAAGGGACAGGTTATTTGGTTTCATTTTTCCCAGAATATTTGGCCGATCTTAAAAACATACTTAGGCCAAATTTTTATTTTCTTATTGTTTACAAAAGTTTAGTATTTTATACTTCTCTTTTTAAACTGTTTGCAACAAGCAAAAGGGAGCATTTTGACATTTGCGTAAAGGGTCTTCTCCGATCTGCCTGCACATCCACATCGGCTATTGTGAGGCAGCACTTTTCGACGACATTAGATTTGTCACAAAGTTGACTTAGGCAAAACAGAAAATTAAAAGAAAAAATTAGCCTGCGTGACTGCGCAGACAGATCTGATCTTTACGCAAATGTTTGAATGCCCTTTTTATGTTTTTATGGTATAAAATTAATGATGGTATTTCTTAAAGGTGGATAAATCTCTAATTTCTCTTGTAGTTGGATGGTTTTCGATTACTGGGGTTTTATGAAACAAAAATTAAAAGGCTTTGGGAGTATAATAGGGGTGATTTTCTTTTTGTATGCTTGTAAAATTTTTGTCCTAAAATCTGAAGGGCCACCTTTAAAGTGTAGATGTGAGGGTAGAAAAGAGGGAAAAATTTCTGTGTTCAAAAATGACTTAAAAGGGTGTCTTTCTGAAGGACATAAAGATAAAAAATTCTATTGAAATTGTTTTTACCTCTTTACCACACAATCCTGAGTTTTAATAACCCTAACATAGACTGGATATGAAAGCATAGTGAGAAAAGAAGAAAAGCCAGTGGTAATTTCGTTGTCTGCATTGCAAGCCTTTTCAATTTATAGAACTTTCAAATTTCACGTACAAGAAAGCATTGTGAGACTTGGACGAGTCACTTGGTCTTTTTTTGGTATTTTTTCATGTGTCACAATATTTTCAAAAGGCAAAATGATTTATTTAGCTGTCTTTTTTCTACACTAAAAAACAAGTCAAAACAAATATGGTAGATCTTGTTTGTTGGGAGCAACTTCTTTTATACAGTAAATGTTTACAAAAGTGGTGTTCTGTAAAAACTCAAAAGAGTAATTGATTAACCCATTACCACTTAATCCCTACTTTTGACGCCCCTGAGAAAGAAGCCTTTAGAAAACATTGTGGGAAAAGGAGAAAATGCTGGTAACCAGCATTTTCTCCTTTTCCCACAATGTTTTCTGCCCTTCATAAAACAAATTTCAAATTTTCAGTCACTTTTATTTTGTCGTCTGCAAATGCTTTCGATTTGGACAAGCCTAAAATTTTGTCGTTTGGTAATGAGTTAACAAAATTTTGTAACCTCTTGCAGGCCTGTTCCTTCATCAATTAGGAAAATTCAAATTTTCAGAGCAGATTCTGCTTTTCCCACAATGGTTTTCCATATATGTTTTAATTAATCCTTCATTCATTGCTCATAGTTAACAAGTTATTTTCAAAAGAACCTGCTGTGAAGTTATTTCAGGGAGTCAGGAGTTCATTCATGAGTTAACACTAACTTCAGGACAAAATCTTAGATTGGTCCAACATGAAACACTCGCAGACAACAAATTAGGCACTTAGCCACCTACAGCTCATATGAATAAACTTGCATTTCAAAAGTTTAACCCTTTCCCAAACAAGTCCTTGTTTTTACGTGTCTGCAGTACAAGTCTTTTGAAAACACTGTGGGGAAAGGAGAAATTGCTCGTTATGAGCAATTTCTCCTTTTCCCACAGTGATTTCTACCTATTTAGAGATCTTTCTGCCATATTTATCAAATTTCAAATTGTCGTCTGCATACTCGTTGAGTTTGGAAGAGTCTAAAATTTGTTGTTTGGGAAAGGGTTAAGAAAAGATTGTAGGAAAAGGAGACAATGATTGCTGCTAGCATTTTCTCCTTTATGCAGGATGTTTTCAAACAACATCTTCTACAGGTTTGTAAAAACAAAGCAATCCTTTGGTCTAAAGAGTTTAATTCATTACCAATGGCATTAAAATTGTAGACTTCACAGAATTGAAAACATATGCAGACAATACAAAACAAAATGTGGGGCATAAACTGTACTTTGTCTTTTTATGGGAGAAAAACAATTGTGGGAAAAGCAGAAAATGCTGGTTACCAGCATTTTCTCCTTTTCCTGCAATGTTTTAACAGGCTTTTTCTCTGTGTCGTTTGAAGTCTCAATCGTGTGATGAAGAGTTAAAGGGACAGGGGTGGTATGGCTGCTTATCACATGTTTTATCTGCACTGTCAAAAACCACCGGCTGATTGGCAATAATAAAGTCTTGATCCATTTGCTTTATCCTGCATAGAGATAATAAATCCAAGTGTTGAATGCAAACTCTTCAATAATGGAGGTAATTAAAGTTGACAGATATGGGGCTGAGCCCAGACCCCTTTGAAAACTGTTCCTTCATTCTGATGCTTGTTGTGCAGGTGATAAAAACATTTTAACCATTTCATTATGTTGTATCCATTCCATGGTCTTTACAGTTCTGCAGCGATGAACAGTTAATTTCGTGCAGTGCACATCATTTGTGACAAAGTAAAAGTCAGAACAATATAAAAGAATATAATGATCACACTGGAAGCAGAGCTAATTAATTTTTCCTTGACTCAGCTTTAAAGTCGTAACCAAATGACATAATTTCAAATGGAAAGCATTTAGAGCAGAAAAGATGTGTGTAGCATACAGTGCGGTGCTTGTTATTGGCAAGATAGAAAACATTGTGGGATCAGGAGAAAATGCTGATTATTGGCAGGATAGAAAACATTGTGGTAACCAGCATTTTTTCCTTTTCCCAGAATGTTTTCATAAGCTTTTTGTCTCGGGTTTGGTAATATTCTTTCTCAGGTTTGGAGGTATTTTTGTAAAGTACCTTTATCAGAATGCTTTGTCCTTTTAAATATATAGATTCTGCAGGTGTTGCTCTGAATAAGACAGGAAAATAGGGATAAATAAGAATGCTAATATTTATATACTATAGATATTTGAAAAGGGGCCCATCTGCCCCTTTAACTCTTTACCACACAAGAAAATTTTAGACTGGTCCAAATTGAAAGCATTTGCAGACAGCAAAATAAAGGTGACTAAAACAAAGAAATTTGTTTGGGAAGGGTAAGAAAACACTGTGGGGAAAGGAGAAAATGCTGGTTACCTGCATTTTCTCCTTTTCCTACAGTGTTTTCAAAAGGCTTCTTTCTCAGGGGTGTCAAAAGTAGGGATTGTGTGGTAATGGGTTAACAAAGGGCATCAAAGGCTGAGTTATTTTTCTTTGTATTCTGTTATCACTGTTAACTCCGCTTGTTAACTCTTTACCACACATCCCAACTTTTAACAACCCTGAGAAAGCAGCCTTTTGAAAACACTGTGGGAAAAAGGAGAAAATGCTGGTAACCAGCATTTTCTCCTTTTCCCACAGTGTTTTTTACCCTTCCCAAACCAAATTTTGATTTTTCAGTCACATTTATTTTTTCGTCTGCAAATGCTTTCAATTTGGACCAGTCTATAAATTTGTCGTTTGGTAAAGAGTTAGCCCTCTGACCAGCCAAAGTGTAATGTATAAATAGGATTTGCTGACTCGTCATGCTCTTGTACTCCAAAATAATTCATTTGTGAAGTTGGGAAAGTATCTTTATAGATGGGAAGCCTGCCTGTAAGCAATTTGAAAGTTTTAACTCTAGTTCATTACAAATTAGAGATATTGTCAAAAAAATAGAACAAAATCGTTTCTCCTTTTCCCACAAGACTTTTGAAACCCTTCCTCTTCAAGTTTGCCAAAACACAGGATTGTTCGGTTGGGGTGGGGGTTAACCATTACCACACAATCCCAACTTTTAACACCCTGTGAATGAAGCCTTTTGAAAACACTATGGGAAAAGGAGAAAATGCTGGTAACCAGCATTTTTTTCCTTTTCCCATAATATTTTCTTCCTTTCCTAAAACAAATTTCAATTCTTTAGTCACAGTCATGTTTTCGTCTGCAAATGCTTTCAATTTGGACATGTCTAAATTTTTGTCGTTTGGTAAAGAGTTAAGCAAGTAGAGTTTATTTTTTTTCCATATCTTTGCATTTGCCTTTTCTAATCGAAAAATAATTGGAATGCTTGTACATGAATAAAATGGCTGTGAACAACTTTTTACCTCTAAATCTTTGTAAAGATATAAACACATAAAATCTAAATTTCAATTAACTTTTATAGACCACAAACTGTTCCCAAATGAAATCTTTGACCTGTTTTATCCTTTACTATACAATCATATACTCATAGGAGAAGCCTTTTGAAAACATTGTGATACCAGCATTTTCTCTTACTCCAAAATGTTTTCTAAAGGCTTCTTTCTAAGGGGCGTCAAAAGTAGGGATTGTGTGGTAATGGGTAAATATAATTATCAGCAAAGGGTCAGTGAGTTGGGCTTAGCAGTCTAAGGGTTAAACTGTTGAACATTTACATCTTCACTGCACAGACATAGTTTTGGCATTTCTGAAGCAGCTATCTACTAAATAAATGTGGAAAGTGGAAATTGGTCACTTATGCATCATTAGTTCATTACACAGCATAATTTAGGCAAACTAGACCTTGATCATGTTAAAACAAAAGAGCATAATAACACTTCTCCTGCTGAATAAATTAAATGAAATTTTTCAAGCCAATAGTAAAAACCCAAGCGATGCTATTTCAAGTGTATCTTTTAAAAGAATAACATCTCCATATCGGACAGTGTAGATCCAAGATCAGACTGCACATTCTGTGCAGTCTGATCTTGATTTACCCTGTCCGCAAAAGGTCAGCAAGTGGTGATAAGCAGGATAAAGGATAATATGGGAAGCAACATTGTTCTGGCTATTGGAAAAATGTTACACAATTCTCAATGAGTGCATATTAAGGTTGTAGACCTTAAAGCACTTCTAGTGCAACATGCAAAAAGATTTCTTGATAGTTGATAAATATGGATTAATACACATATAATACTTCTGATTATTTTTATCCACCAGAAATTCCTTTGATGTCTATCTTGAAATAACATGTATTTTGTTGATACTTTAGTTAGTTTCTAGAAAAGGAAGGTAATTATTATTTCCCTTTGAAATGAGAATTTAGTGGTTTTAGATTATGAATGATAATTCTAAGAAGGAAAACAAGGAAAAAGTGGCTTGGTGAAAGGAGTACAATAATACTCATGGGTGGATCCAGAGGTGGGGACCGGGGGTCTTGACCCCCCCTGGAATTTTGGCAAAATGTGGTTATTGGATTCGTGAAATGGTACTGGTTTGATATTGCACAGCATTTCTGTAAAATGCAGTCATATATTTAAAAAAAAAAAGTTCTAAATGTGGAGACCTCCTCATGGTTAGAATTGGAAACGTTGACTTTTCTTGTAAACGGCTTACATCCACTGAAATCCGAAATCAAAGAATCACTTAATAAGAAGAGTGCGTTTTCGGTGGGACCCCCCCTGAGAAAGATGTCTGGATCCGCGCATGATACTCATATTTAATCATAGCAAATTTTGTAGGATAATAAATTATCATAGTGGAAATAGCTGTTTTCTATTACAGGTCCACTACCTTAAAAAACAATTGTTCAATCCTTCCTCAATGTTTGCAAATACTTTTTTCTTCTGGAACTTAATAAAGTTGTATTTGTGTCACAGTAGTAAGAGACCAATTTGGCTATTTCCCAGAGTGATTTATATCATGCTAATTTTACTTGTCATAGTAAATGTGTTTTTTCGATAAATATCCCCAGGATTAATTTTTGGAGAAATCCAAAAAACAAACCAGATTATGAACTAAAAAAGGTGAAAAGAAACAGTGTAAAGAATAGATAAAATCTTGCCTGGAGGCTTCTGTTGACACATAATAATAAATATACATGGAGGGTCAGAAATGTCTCTCATTTACCAAATAAATTTATCAGTTTACCGTATGTACAAGTCAGCCACGTAGGAAGCATTTCAAGATTGGGGGGGCTAACTTCGAAATACTGAGATTTTTTGCATTGTTGTTGCATTGCGCTAAAAACTCATATTCTAGTTACTATGATTTTCAAAATTATTGGGGGGACTGAGCCCCCCCTAGCCCCCCCTGTTCCTACGGGCCTGCAAGTCATCAAAAATTCGTTGGAAACTACATCCCTTTGCCAAGCAATTCAGAGTTTTCACAGCCCTGAGAAAGAAGCCTTCTGAAAACCTTGTGGGAAAAAAGAGAAAATGCTGGTAACCAGCATTTTGTCTTTTTCACACAATGTTTTTCACACTAGGACATACTTAATCCATAACTTGAGTCACATATAATTTGCTGTCTTCAAAAATGCTGTCAATTTTGACAAATTTAAAAGTTTGTTAAAGAGGCAACCCCACAAGCATGACAAGGCTAGTGCTAATTTTAGACCTGAAGAAAATCAGTACAAGGTAAAAATCATCCCTAGGGGAGAGATACATGTATTTCAGACAGGTAAATACCCTTATGTGGTCTGTATGGAAAATATTGTAGGAAAGGAATGGTAGCTTCTTTTCTCACAAAATTCTTGGAGGGTATTTGTGCAGGCATATGAAAAAGAAATCTTCTTCAAGGTGAGAAAGAGTTGAGGCATGAAGTTGAGGGTTAAAATTTGATGCAGTCTACCAAGTCATGTGTAAAGTTAGTCAGAATTTTCACCTGTATGAATGAGGGTGGGGAAATATTATTAAGTTCACCAGGAGCAAGTAATTTTGTCAGTTTATATTCGGACTTGGTTGTGTACTGGTGTTTACTGCAGTGAATATTTCTGTGAGTGAGTTTGGATTTACCTTTTATTTCACTTTCTTTGTTGACCTACCAGCACACTGTGGTTTCTTAACTGATTGAGGTAAAGTTTGAAAATATCTGAACTAAAGAAAGTAAATATGGATAATCAACAGAAACTAATAATTTTTGCTCACATTTGAAAACATTGTAGCAGAAGAAGTACTCCATGCCAATGAAATGTCCAAAATTAAAAACACTTGCAGACGACGAAATAAATGTGACTCAAAAATTGAAATTTGGTTTGGGTAGGGTAGTAAACATTGTGGGAAAAGGAGAAAATGCTGGTTACCAGCATTTTCTCCTTTTCCCGCAATGTTTTCAAAAGGCCTTTATCTCAGGTTTGTTTGGAAAAGGGTTAAGAAAGATGGTAACACTTACATCGTAAATTGAAATTTATTTAGACAGTTCTTATTGTTTGATTTTATGAATCCTCTAACTAATCACCTGGACTCATGTTTTGAAAACAATGTGTCAAAATGAGAAACTCTCTGTAACAACCATAATTATCTTGTTTTCCCACTTTACTTATAATTTTTCAACTGTAGATGCATAAAAGGTTGTCCTTGTGCTGTACACAGCCTATGCTGGTGGCTGGAAAGCTGCCAGTGGCTTTGGAAGAATTTTGGTATAGTGTTGATAAAATGCTGAAAATGGTGTTTAACCCATTACCACACAATCCCTACTTTTGACGTCCCTAAGAAAGAATCCTTTTGAAAACACTATGGGAAAAGGAGAAAATGCTGGTAACCAGCATTTTCTCCTTTTCCCACAGTGTTTTCTAACCTTACCAGAACAAATTTCTACTTTTTAGTCACCTTTATTTTGTCGTCTGCAAATGCTTTCAATTTGGACCAGTCTAAAATTTTCTCGAGTGGTAAAGAGTTAACACCATACAATAAAAGGTATAGTGCTGTACTGTTACAGGGGATAGTGCAGATACAGGACGAAATCCATCCTAAGTTACATTTGGTTCTTTAACCCATTACCACACAATCCCTACTTTTGAAGTCCCTGAGAAAGAAGCCTTAAGAAAACAGCTAATTACACTTGGCGGGAAATGGTGAAATTGCTGGTAACCAGCATTTTCTCCTTTTCCAACAATGTTTTTTAAAGGCTTCTTTCTCAGGGTCGTCAAAAGTAGGGAATGTGTGATAATGGGTTAAAGTCTCACCCTACTAAGAGTATTAGTAATTTTAGATGGCCAGCCGTGGGGATCGAACCCACACCCTCATGATCATCGGTCCTACACTCTACCAACTGAGCTATGCAGGCTAGTCATGATTAATGATATTATTCTTAAACAACATGTATCATTATCTCCTTGAAAGTGGTAATTAATCTGAAATTGTGATGGTGAATAGGTATACAGTTCAGACTGTACAAGATCTGGGAAGTACAGATCATAGGGCAACTGTTCAGCTTCAGCATCTGCCACCTGTGCTGCATTGTCAAACATCAAAAGAACGTTCGATCGAAACTGTTAACCTATTTCATAATTTGCATAAAAATCTATTATCCGACTTTACAAACTGAGCAGATACAACAGTTTTGATGGATATTGTTGTTACAAACGCTGCATTAAGTACAAGTGTGTTGAAAAAGAAAAATTTAGCAAAAGTGATTTTTTTTTTTTTATTAAAGGATGAGAACTTTTTGAATGGCCCTCCTCCAAAGGGGTACCTAAGTAATGGATTAACAGGGGTCAAAGGTTGATGGTTGATAAAGATGCATCTGTGTTCCTTCAGTCTTAATGTGTAACATAAATGATGATTAATTCTTATCTTTAACTCATTTGTCCAAATTGAAAGCATTTGCAGATGACAAAATACAAGTGACTGAAAATTTGAAATTTGTTTTGTGAAGGGTAGAAAACATTGTGGGAAAAGGAGAAAATGCTGGTTACCAGCATTTTCTCCTTTTTCCACAATGTTTTCTTAAGGCCTCTTTTTCAGGGGCTTCAAAAGTAGGGATTGTGTGGTAAAGGGTTAACTCTTTACAAAAAGACAAAGTTAAACACTGGTTTAAATTGAAAGCATAAGAAGACAAAATAATGAGTGTTGCTCAAATGAATGAATTTGTTTCTGAAAGGGTTAAAAACATTGCGGGAAAAGGAGACAATGCTAGTTACCAGCATGTTCTCCTTTTCCCACAATGTTTTAAAAACCTTTTTTTTCTTTGGAATGTTAGAGCTGGGGATGTTTGGTACAGGGTAATAAGTTACTCCTTTTCTGTACATTAAAGACTTATCAGAACTACCAAGAGACTAGAACACTGAGATATACTTCAGATGTATTTATGGTCAGACAAGATCAAGATCAAACTTTGAATCTGTTTCATTTATGCAGTGCTGTACATTTTTTCCAAGCCACTGGTTGCTTTCCGGCATAAAAATCATCTGAAGTATGCGTAAAATTGTGATGAGAAAATAATGTGTCCTGTTCCAATGACCATCATCTACCCTCAGAGACACTGAACTTTTTATGAAACAACAAGATGTTAGACTGGTCCAAATTGAACCACTTGCAGACAACAAAATAAATGTGACTGAAAAATTGAAATTTGTTCCTAGCAGGGAAGAAAACATTGTGGGAAAAGGAGAAAATGCTGGTTACCATGCAGCTCTTAGTTTCAAGTCCTGGGCCCATATTCACCAACCATTCTTAAGAATGTTCTTTGTCTTACTCTCCAGAATTTTCTACATTTGTAAGTAACACAACTTCTGATTGGCTAAACCATTTGGTTTAGCCAATCAGAAGTTGTGTTAGTTACAAATGCAGAAAACCTTGGAGAATAAGACTAAGAAATGATTCTCAAGAATGGATGGTGAATACGGGCCCAGTATAGTAAAGCCTGAGTGCTGTAACTGGGCAGTCCTCTGCTTGATAAGGGTGTTGAGAATCAAAGCACTGAAAGGACTGAATACCAGAAAAACATCAAGGATCATTATCAATATCACACATGCTGGTAGGTTATGTGGTGTATAATAAAAATGTGTACAAGGTCTCATATTTGATCTCAAAAAGAAAACAGGGAGTAAAACAATCTTTCTGTAGTCTTTATTAGAAAATAAAATTGTAGACTTGTCCAAATAAAGAGCATTATTTTTGCAGATAACAGGATAAGTGTGACTGAAAAGTTAAATTTGATCTTGAATCAGTCGAAAGTGTTGTGGGAAAATAAGAAAATACTGGTAACTAGCATGTTCTCCTATCACAGCATGTTTTCAGACTATTTCATTCTCAGGGTTGTTAGAATTCATGATTGTGTGGTAAAGGGTTTAACAGGAAAATTGCAAGATTTTACTAAAAGTATGCTATATTTTGCAATGTAAAGAATTTTGGTTCTTGGCAAAAAAATCTCAACCAGCCTTTTTAAGCCTTAACCAAGTACCACGCAATCCCTACTTTTGACGCCCTTGAGAAATAAGCCTTTTGAAAACACTGTAGGAAAAGGAGAATATGCTGGTAACCAGCATTTTCTCCTTTTCCCACAGTGTTTTCTACCCTTCCCAGAACAAATTTCAATTTTTCAGTCACCTTTGTTTTGTCATCTGCAAAGGCTTTGAATTTAAACCAGTCTAAAATATTGTTCTTTGGTTATTGAGTTAACCACGCATTGTGGGCTATTTGTAGATCTATGGGTGTACAAGTTCTGCAGTACAGTCCTATGCACAAGCCCACTTTCTCTGAAAATCCCAGATTCTGGTGGAACAGTTACCCTGTCAAGCACCCTGATAGGACATTATAATTTATGAATAGGCTTTTCCAGTCTTTAACTTTGTAGTCCACAGTCAGGAACTCACACATCTGCAGTGATTTCTACCAGGTGGTACATATTGTTGAAAGAAGATAGATTTAGGCAAAAAGGTGTGAGAAAAATTGATGCAAAGCACCTTGCTCACCTAGAATCTGATAAAGGGTAAAAAATATTTTAGGTCAGTAAATTTTGGTATATAGAAAATACCAGACACTGGGACAGTGTAGATAGTAGATCAGACTGCATGTGACATACTGTCTCATCTTGCTGCTCAGTTGCAATTTAACCCTTTACCAAACGACAAAATTTTAGGCTGATCCAAATTAAAAGTACTTGCAGACGACATTTAACGTAGCTCAAAAATTGAAATTTGTTTCCAACAGAGTAGAAATCATTGCGGGAAAAGGAGAAAATGCTGGTTACCAGCATTTTCTGCTTTTCACACAATGTTTTCTAAAGGCTTCTATCTTGGGGTCGTAAAAACCAGGGATTGTTTGGTAAAGTGTTAACCTTTAAGAAAATGACAAAATTAGAACACTGTCCATCTTGAAAGCATTTGCAAGCAACAAAATGAATAAAACTGGAGATTGTTAAGAAAAGGGTTAACTCTTTACCACATGAGAAAATTTTAGACTGGTCCAAATTGAAAGCATTTGCAGATGACAAAATAAAGGTGACTGAAAATTTGAAATCTGTTCTGTGAAGAGTAGAAAACATTGTGGAAAAAGGAGAAAATGCTGGTTACCAGCATTTTCTCCTTTTCCCACCATGTTTTCTAAAGGTTTCTTTCTAAAGGGTCGTCAAAAGTAGGGATTGTGTGGTAATGGGTTAAAAGTATAAAAAATAACACCAACACCCAAAAGCCCCTGAGCAGATGGACATAAAGATAAATGTTGACTTAATCCTTTACCACACAACCATGACTTTGAACAACCCTGTTGAAGGAGTCTTTTGAAAACATTGTGGGAAAAGGAGAAAATGCTGGTAACCAGCATTTTCTCCTTTTACTACATTGTTTTTTACCATCTCCAATACAAATTTCAGATTTCTAGTCACTTTTAGTTTGTCATCTGCAAATGCCTTCGATTTGAACCAGTCTAAAATGTTGTCTTTGGCAACGAGTTAACTATTTATCATCACCATGTTGTAATGATCCTGTGGGAAAAGGCTTGTAAAACATTGTGGAAAAGAAGAAAATGCTAGTAACTTGTAATTTCCCATGTTTCGACAATGTTTTCTACCAAATCAAAAATAGTGTACTGTTATAATTTAATGCAGACATAGTTTCTTGTCTTCAGAGATGTTTGGCTGTTTGGTAGAAGGTTAACCCTTTTTTCTCCCCTACATAACCCTATAGACAGCTGACCTTTTGAAAATATTGCTAGTTAAGCAGAAAATTTTCTGCTTTTCCCACAATTTATGAAGAGGATTGAAAGACAAAATTCTATGGTTTTAGCTAGGTGGTATATCTATCTAATTCCTTTATCTAGAAATTCTTGGAATCTGAAAGAGTTCATTTTTTTTGCCAGGTAGAGGGTTAAGATTTACTTGTGAATAGTGGCAAGTTTCATGATCCAGAGAAAGAAGCCTTATTATTGTTTGATAAAAGAGTCAACTCTAGGAGCGCTAAATAAATTCACCAAACATTTTCGTCGTAGAAATGTTATGTGCAGCCTGATCTTCCAACTACACTCATCACACAGGCAACTATTCAATGGCTGAGTGCAACACTATCCTAAGTGCCTATACTTCGTATAGGCACCTAGGATAGTGTTGCACTCACCCATGGAATTATTGTGATCAAGCCCTGCAAGTAAAAACATGCAGCTTGAATTTTAGCTTCAGATAAGAGGGAGATTCAGCGATGGTATTCCAAATCCATTATTTCTCTTTGAAACCCTATGTTGTGGGTATTAGCCTAATCAAGATTTTCAGTTTTGAAATCAAAATCTCTCCCTCTATCTGGAGCTCTGGCCAGTGGGCTCATGTCATGGCACGGTGTCTGTTGTGCATGAGTGTGTGCATCCGTCCGTTCGTATGTTAACTTTCATTTTAAACACCTTCTCTGAAACTACTTATCATGATGAAACTTTAGAGAATTGATCCAGCCATGGTCCTCTTCAGAGTTTCTCGAAAGAATTTGACTCGGTCAAAAACTGTGGTTTTCATGGTAACAAAACTTAAAAATATTTGAAATCATCTCGTCTGAAACCATTAGGCCTATATCTAGCCATTTGGCCAAGGGCAACCCCAATTTTGCATGCAGCTATGTTTAGTGGACCTCTATAGAAAGTGGCTGAATTATAGCCTGGAGGTTTGAGCCCACCCAGAGGTCACAAGTACAAGAGGAAACTGTAGGACTCTCCCTGTATTTAGCCGTAGAGCCTAGGGCTACCAAATTTGGTATGTAGCTTTATTTGGTGGGCCTCTACCAAGATTGCCCAAGTAATAGCCCTGAGGTCAAATTTGATCCCATCTCGGGGGTTAGGAGTTCTACATAGTTTTCGGAAAACTTTAAAAATCATTCCGTACCATTCCAAAAGGCCTAGGGCCACCAAATTTTGCATGTAGCTGTATCTATTTAATTGCCTCTAATAAGAAGGCTCAAATTATAATTCTGGGGTCGTTTGGCCACACCCCCAGTTTTCTCAAGTTTTACATGCACTTTTATAATGAAAACTTTAGAAATCTTCTTGTTACTAATCATTAGAATTGGGGCTACTGAATTTAGCCCTGTCTTAGAGTTTTCGTGTTTTACAAGGCTACTTATTGAGGAAACTTTGAAAATTTTCTTGTTTATACCGCACAATCATACCACTCCTTGGTGTGGTCAAAACTGGCTTTGCCCTGGGATCATAACTTTCTCAAAGGATTTTAGAGAGAAAATTTTGTATGTGTACTTGTTCAAAACTAATTGGCCAAGTATAGTAATGTTTGATATGTAGGGTTTTACTTGTTAGCCAGTGGAGTGATACAGGGCCATCATGGCCCTCTTGTTGACAAATATCATTAGATTTTTGTGTTTTTGAGATATGATCCTTGAATTCAGGAAGAAACTAAAAATAGGTTTTAACGCTTTACTAAACAATTTTCAAAATTCAACGACCCTTAGAAAGAAAGAAAGCTTTTTAAAGTGCTGAGAAAAAGATACAGGTAACCAGCAATTACTCCTTTTCCCACAATCTTTTTTTACTCTTTCAAAGGCAAATTATTTCATACGAGTCTAATCAAATTTGTTGTCTTCAAATGCATTCAATTTAGACAAGCCTTGAATTTTGTTGTTTGGCGAAGAGATAACTTTTAGATACTAGTGTAAATCTTCAAGTGTTGTTTGCGGACATAGCCCTGAGATTAAGATCAGACTGTACTCTGTACAAAATAACTCCTTTCTCTCCTTTTTCTTTTTATACACAAAAAACCAATCATAGAAAGCAGTGAGAGAGTAGAAAAAGAAATCGGCTGACCTTAGAACTGGAACCATCAAACTTGATTTCCAGCGCAATAATGAACAGATTAAGCCACCAGGCTGGCTCTATAGTGTCAACCTTATAGCAAACAATTCAGTTTTTCATCTAACCCAATATAAACAAAAGTCCTCTTCTTCAGGTTCAGTGAAAGCAGAGGGTCAGGGTCCAAAGAATCCTCCCGTCCCTACTAATAAAATTTTGGTGTGAGAAAGTAGATTATCCTTCTTTGTCAAACTGTACGACGAGTTTGCGAAGTAGCAGGAGGACAAGTAAGAAAAGGGACACTGTTATGACAGTATGTGAAGGAAAGGGTTGAAGTCAAATGAAAGGTTAAAATTATAAAGGATGCAGTGTATGATGTTACAGGATTAAGTTTTCAAATTTGGCTGACATCCTCTTATCCTATACAAGATACAGAGCTCCAGATAGAGTGATTTTGATTTAGAAATTTAAAATATTATTGATTATCTTCATAACTCTGTGTTGTGGGTATTCATTAGAATCGTCTTATGGAGACAATTCTAATGAGTACCCACAACATAGGGTTTCGAAGAGAAATAACAGATTTAGAAAACCATCTCCCTTTCTTGTCTGGAGCTCTGAGATAGTCAAGCTCTGATACCTTAGCCTGTATGGCCAAGCTCCGAAAGCTCAGTTGGTATGGCCAAGCTCCGATAGCTCAGTCGGTATGGCCAAGCTCTGATACTTCAGTCGGTATGGCAAGCCCTGATACTTCAGTTGGTTTGGCCAAGCTCTGGTGTCTCAGTCGGTTTAGCTAAACTCTAATTCCTCAGTCAGTATGGCCAAGCTTTGATCACTCAGTTTGTATGGTCAAGCTCTGATAGCTCAGTCGGTATGGCCAAGCTCTGATAGCTCAGTTGGTATGGCCAAGATCTGATAGCTCAGTCGGTATCGCCAAGCTCTGATACCTTAGTCGGTTTGGCCAAGCTCTGATACCTCAGTCGGTATAGCCAAGCTGTGATACCTCAATCAATATGGCCAAGCTCTGATACTGCAGTCAGTATGGCCAAGCTCTGATACCTCACTTGGTATGGCCAAGCTCTCTAATACCTCAGTCGGTAGGCTGCAGGACTTGAGAATAGGGGTTCACTACTTATATCCTGGTTAGGCCAATTTCTCTCTGTGGATTGATGATAATCATTGACACAAGTTTCATTTCTCTCACCACTGGCTATTGTTTTCGATGATGGTTATGTTGGATAGTAATCATAACAGCATATTAGAATATTATGCAGAGTTTTGGCAAAAGAAACCCAGGGAAAGCATCATGGATAGGTGCACTGGCTGCCATGGTATGTCTGAAATAATGTTGAAAGTAGCTGTAATGTGAAAGTTTTAAAGCACTTTGATAGAGAAATATAGCTTAACCCTTTACCACAAAATGAAAACTTTTAACATCAATGAGAAAGAAGCCTGCTGGATACAAATTTCAATTTTTATGCCATCTCGAATCTTTGTAGCTTTTTTTACAAGTTTACAATTTTGTCTTCTAGTAAATAGTTAGACATTTTCATGCTTTATCTCTTTAACCAGATGAGAAAATTTTGGACTTTCCTATTTTGAATCCATTTACTGGTGATTACAAAAAATACCGAAGAAATGCTGTGTCCTTTTTCCACAATGTATTTACAAGTCTTCTCTTTCAGGGTTGTTGTGGTATTTGTTGAAGACAATACCACTAATTATGAGATCAATGTTGAATTGTGAAGACCATGTATTTTGTGCAAATTTAAGCCGTAGGAAATAAATTCACTTTAACTCAATTTTTCTCAGGCAAATGAGTTTTTTGGTAGCAGTCAGCCATGTTATTGGAAATAGCATGTTAAAAAATACACTAGGTGAGGCCATCGATCATAGAAATACTTATTTTTTTGTGAAAATAGCTTCAGTTACTCATAGCCTTCTATTGGTGCAATAATACAAAATTTGTCTACTTTCAACTTATTAATTACATACAATGGCTTCCTTGACAAACACCACTTCAGCATTCTCAATGCTTTGATTTTAACTAGAGATTGTGTGTTAACCCTTTACCATACAATAACGACTTCTGATAACCTTGAGGTAGAAGCTTTTTGAAAATATTGTGGGAAAAGGAGAAAATGCTCAGGTAACCAGCATTTTTTTCTTTTTCCTACAATGTTTTCTGCTCTTCCCAAATCAGATTTCGATTTTGCAGTCAAATTTATTTTGTTGTCTGCAAACGCTTTTAGATTTTCATTTGGTAAAAGGGTTAAAGATTGAGAAAGAAAGAAAAGGAACTTAAAAACATGAAAATGAAGACATACCCATGATAGTTCTGACTGAGCATTTACTTCAAGTACTTCATTTTCAAGTTTTACATGGTCCAGACAGTTTAATTTCTATCCATTGAGCTGTACAGGAGGTTTTGAGTTCGGCCAAAATTCTTTACAGTGATTGAAGAAATTCATAGCAACAGGGTTCATTCCTCTCTTTTTGCTGTACATTATTTCTACTTTATTTATCAACCTTTGTTTATATGAGGGAAGGTATTCTTAAGTTGGAAAGCAGCCAGTGGCTTTGCAAGAGTATAATGTGCATTACTTTACTGTGTTAAGTCTTTACCAAACAACAAAATTTTAGACTAGTCCTAATTGAAATCATTTGCAGACGACAAAATAAATTTGGCTCAAAAGTAGAAATTTGATTTGAGAAGGGAAGAAAACATTGTGGGAAAAGCGGAAAATGCTGATTTCTCCTTTACCCATGATGTTGTCTACCCTTGCACAGATAACCTATATCATTTAACCCGTTACCAAACGACAATATTTCAGACTGGTCCAAATTGAAAGCATTTGCAGAAGACAAAATAAAAGTGACTGAAAATTTGAAATTTGTTTTGTGAAGGGTAGAAAACATTGTATGAAAAGAAGAAAATGCTGGTTACCAGCATTTTCTCCTATTCACACAATGTTTTCTAAAGGCTTCTTTCTCAGAGGCGTCAAAAGTAGGGATTGTCTGGTAATGGGTTAATTAAACCACAGTCAACTTGTAGTTTGCAAGTCAGATGCAGAGCTCTAGATTGAGGCAATGATTTTGATTTCAAAATTGAAAATATCAATTATTCTCCAATAAACCCTATGTTGTGGGTACACATTAGAATCGTCTCATCGAGACGATTCTAATGAGTACCCACAACATATGGTTTCAAACAGAAATAATGATTTAGAATACTATCACTCCCTCTTATCTGGAGCTCTGGTCCGATGAATCTTAAATTTCAGTATTTGGTAAAGAGTAAAAGGTCCATTTCATTTTTTTTTTAAGCATTCAAAAGATGAATAGCTTCTTGCTGATTCTCCCCATCAGGCTTTTTTCAATGAACCTATAAAAGCGTGAAGATGTTAAACATTATCGGTAAACTCTCATTACACATTTCATTTCAGTATCCTGTGTTCAATGATATGCAGCCAAAAGGTCTTCCTGTCTGATTAATTTCAATTTCCTATACTTTGAAGAGGGGGGAATCTACTTTTAACCCATTACCAAACAACAAAATTTTAGACCTGTCCATATCGAAAGCATTTGCAGACGACAAAATAAAAGTGACTAAAAAACTGAAATTTGTTTAGTGAAGGGTAGAAAACATTGTGAGAAAAGGAGAAAATGCTGGTTACCAGCATTTTCTCCTTTTCCCACAATGTTTTCTAAAGGCTTCTTTCTCAGGCATGTCAAAAGTAGGGACTGTGTGGTAATGGGTTAAACCTTATTCTGTTAGGTAACTAACATTAACATTTTAGTTCTATAGTTAAAACTCAAATATTGCTTTTTCAAAGTTATATTTTGGTGAATGATATCTATTTTTCGGACAGTGCAAATCCAAGATTAGGCTGCAGGCTTTGTGCAGTCTGATCTTGATCTGCACTGCCGGCAAATGGTCAGCGAGTTACGCTTAATAAAACTTTGTTTTAGCTTTAACAACTCTGTGTAAGACAGCTTTTCAAAACGCTGTTGGGAAAAAAAGATGCTGGTAACCAATTTGAAGGCAAAACCCATGTTTTGGGCAACATTGTTTGCAAAGTTTGTACTGGAAATAAGTTGCAAACATATGATATCTGTAGACCTTTGTTTGATTTTTTAACCAACATCTGCTAAATGATATGCAATCAGGTCTGTCGACCTATATTTTTTAAAAACCTTGATGCTCCAGTTTGAGAAAAAACAATATTTTTATCTGCAGACTTCTGTTGAACTTTTTTATCAGCATCTGCTCAATGATATGGAAGCGGAATGACTGCTTGTCTGTTAGCTGTCTTCGAAACAATACAATTTGACTCGGCCAAATTTAAAGAATTATGTGTGATAAATTTTTTGTAGCAATAGCTCAGAAGAATACTTCTGTAGAGGTGGAAATAGAAGAGAGCATGTTGGTGTGGGTCACCAGCATTTTCTCCTTTTAAGCTTACCTGAGCACGAAGTGCTCAAGATGAGCTTTTGTGATCATGCTGTGTCTGGCATCATTTGTTAGTTGTCAACTTTTTTTTTGTGTACGCTCTAGAGGGCACATTTTCAGTCCGAGAATCATGTCAAGTTTCTGAAATATTCTAGCTATAATACCAACTGATGAGTCATCTTTGCAAGCCAAGATTAGGATCACTACATGGATCTTAGCTTGGCGGATTGAGACCGATTTAGAGATTCCTGCGATGCGCCCTCTATTGGATGCTGGTTATTATCTCCCTTTACATCATATTTCTAAAAATTTCTACCCTATTAGAGAAAGCATAGTGCACATTGCATTTAGGTTTTGGTCAGCAAATGCTTTCAACTTGGACAAATGTAGAGTTCTACAGTATGGTAAAGAGTTTATGCAAAATTGTTTAAAACTTATAAACCCATAGGGAAATAAGTAAGTGATCCCTGTCAAAGTTTGAGTAATATATTTCTTTTAATATCACTATGTTTCCACATGTATTCATTTTGAGAATTTAGTTAGTATCTTGCAATAATGTTTTGCTGTCTTTTAGTAGAAACATGCTTGACTTTGAAAGACCTTAGGGAAGAAGCCTTAATTTGGAAAACATTGGGAAAATAGAAGAAAATGCATGTAATCAGCATTTTCTCCTTTTCCACTGTTTTCTACCTTATCAGAAGTTAATTTCATTATTTCAGTCACATTTTAATTGTCATACCTTAATGCTTTCTATTTGGACAGGTCCTTATTTTCGCATGTGGTGAAGAGTAACTGGTTATTTTAAGTGTGAAAACATGAGTTCTAAATTTGGACCTTCATGAAAAAAAAAGGTGCACAAAAATAACTTCTACGATAAAATTTTGCTTCTGGAAAGATTTTTATACATGTATTAAATATTTACTTCTAAATTTTTGTTACACTTTTAAGTCAGGACCTTCTTAATGATATGGTGCCTGAAGGCCTACTTAGTCTTTAATACTTAATTATCTGGAATTTCGTTAATAAGGGTTACTTTCATGTGTAGACCTGCTATGATTTATTAACCCTTTACCACACTGTCCGGAGTTTTAACAACTGTAATAGGGAAGGCTGTTGAACACATTGTGAAAAATGAAGAAAATGCTGGTAACCAGCTTTTTCTTCTTTTTTCCACAATGCTTTTTACCATATCAAACACAAGCAAAAATCCAGCAGTTAATTTGTTGTCTCCATTTCAACTTGGATGACATTTAAAACTTTGACGTACATCTAGTAAAGAGTTTAACCTCTAGGCTACAGAGTACAGTTCAGGATGCTTTTGTGGATTCAGTAGATAAAGATCAGACTGCAGATAACTTGCAGCCTGATTTTGGATTACTCTGTCTGATACAGGATTATATTTTTGAGACATCAAATTTGAAATTACAATCTTTGGGGTTTTAGTAAATGTGTGCAAAATGTATTGGTTTCATTTATTTAGCAGTATAACCCTTCACCACACCATCCCGATTTTTAACGATTCCAAGGAAGAAGACTATTGCAAACATTCCAGGAAAAAGGAGAAAATGGTGGCAACCTGCATTTTCTGCTTTTCCCACAATGTTTTCTGACCTTTCACTGACAAATTCCATTACATGCACCACAATTACTATATTATTTGGAAATGCAACTGTATCAGACCAGTCCAAAAATTTTGTCATGTGGTAAAGGGTTAACCCTTTACCCAATAAGGCATTTCTATGGTATCTCAAATTGACATTAAATAACAGCGAGAATGAAGCCGTTTCTTATGTTTATATGACACCTTTTGATAGCATAGAAAACATTGTGACAAAAGGTGAAATTGCTCGTCATGAGCAATTTCACCTTTTACCACAATGTTTTCCAAAGGTCCCTACAAGCAATGCATAGAAATGAGTATCTATGTAGTAAAGGGTTAAGGGTTAATATAGTCACTGTTGGGCCAAGCCATTAGGGAAGGAATGAGGACGTGACTTGTATATTCTCAGTGACGTCAATAAACATTTATATACTGTTAAATAGTCCTATTTTATTGTGGTCATGGTATGACTGTTGACAATTTTAGAACATGAGCAATTTTTGGATATATTTACCAATTTTCTGTGTACATGTAAACAAAAACATGTTATTGCCAATACTAAAGGGATTTGTAGCATGTTGCTGCCAACTAGATTTGGGTGTAGGACAAAAGCCCACTGGGACAAAAGCCCACATGGGCAAAAACCCACTTTTAGTTATGATCATGTATTTGATAAAAAAAAAATATGTATCTATGATGTGACTTGTCTTTAGAAGAGTAGAAAACATTATGTGAAAAGCAGAAAATGCCGGTCTCTCAAAAATGATAAAGAATGATTTTCTAACGCTTTTTTTTTTATAAGAAGTGGGCTTTTGTCCAGTGAGCTTTTGTCCTAGTGGCCTTTTGTCCATTCCCCACTAGATATATTCTATTTTTTTCAAGGTTGCATGGTTCCAGTCTAGCACAGGTCTTGTGTTGATCTATGGCAAAGTGGAGGACTCTTGACCTGGAGGTCCTGGTTTTGGGCCTCACTGAATCTACTGAGTTTTTTGCCCATTACCACACAATCCCTACTTTTGACGCCCCTGAGAAAGAAGCTTTTTGAAAACACTGTGGGAAAAGGAGAAAATGCTGGTAACCAGCATTTTCTCCTTTTCCCACAGTGTTTTCTACCCTTCCCAGAACAACTTTCAATTTTTCAGTCACCTTTATTTTGTCTTCTGCAAATACTTTGAATTTGGACCAGTCTAAAATTTTCTCGTGTGGTTAAGTGCCCTTTACCGGTAACTCTTTACCAAATAACAAAAAAATCAGACTGGTCCAGTTTGAAAGGATTTGCCATGGACAAATGTAACTGAAATGATGGTTTTTGTTTTGGATAGGGAAGAAAACATTGTAGGAAAAGGAGAAAATGCTGGTAATCAGCATTTTCTCCTTTTTCTACAATGTTTTGAAAGGCCTTCTCCTACAGGGTTGTTAAAACTCGGGATTGTGTTGTAATGGTAATGAAGGACTGATGAACTGTTCCCAAAGGCAAATTTACTTTTTGACAGGTCGCCTCTGCAGTGCACAGTAAATGTTCGAAATATAAAAAGTACTTCAACCAGCTTATTTTGAGGCTAGTGTATCTCTTGGCATGACACTTTGGATTCCCAATCTAGTATCAGTGAAATGTAGGAAATAAATGAATATGTGAGTTGTTGCTGTGAAACGACTGAAATAATGCTGAAAGCAGCATAACCATTAACCCATTACCACACAATCCCTACTTTTGACGCCCATAAGAAAGAAGCCTTTTGAAAACACTAAGGGAAAAGGAGAAAATGCTGGTAACCAGCATTTTCTCCTTTTCCCACAGTGTTTTCTACCCTTCCCAGCACAAATTTCTATTTTTTAGTCACCTTTATTTTGTCGTCTGCAAATGTTTTCAGTTTGGACCAGCCTAAAATTTTCTTGTGTGGTAAAGACTTAAAAAAAAAATTCAATCTGTTATCAATAGCTCATTTCCAGACTGAAAGTCAATTGCAGACGGATTAATTCAAAGCTTGCCACCAGATAGCAGATGGTGTTCCACAATTAGCTTGCATGTTCCTTGTAGTCTGATCTTGAACCATGCCGATGGCAAAAGCCATTTCAGTTGTCATTATCTATGAATGTGTGTGTGAATCCCCTTTTCCGAAGAGTTTTAAGGGTGTAGGGGGAAGCCATCTCTTTGAAACATTGTGGAAAAGGACAAAATTCTGGTAAGCTGATACTTGCATCTGTGGTTTGTAACTGAAAATGCTTTTTATAAGCGCAAATCTGAAATAGTAAGTTAACTCATCACCAAACAACAAAATTTTTGGCTTGTCCAAAACATGAAAATGACTGTCTTCTAAAGGGTAGAAAACATTTTGGGAAAAGAAGAAAATCCTGGTTACCAGGATTTTCTCTTTTCCCACAATGTTTCCTATAGGCTTCTTTCTCAGGGTTGTCAAAAGTAGGGATTGTGTGGTAATGGGTTAATCATGTATTGCATGACAAAATTTTAGATCTGCCCAAACCTTAAACATTATATTAAACGCACCTGAAATTGTGGATGCTGTCTTTGATAAGGAAGAAAACATTGTGAGAAAAAGTAGAAAATGCTGGTACTAACCAACATTTTACAACAATGTTTTAAGAATCCTTCCATTTCTAGCTCTTTAGAACTCGGGATTATGTGGTAAAGGTTTTAACACTGTTAAAATACAGTGCATTTAGGTTTTTGGTTTGAAACCTGCGTAATTGCTTAAACCCTTTGACTGGTAAGCGCTGGCTTCTGTGAAAAATAGCTGAATGTTCAAGCAGAGCTCCAGATAGAGGGAGTGATTTTGATTTCAGAATTATAAGTGTTTATTATTCTCAACTAAACCCTATGTTGAGGATACTTATTAGAATCGTCTCGTCGAGACGATTCTTATGAGTACCCACAACATAGGGTTTGGACGAGAAATAATGGATTTAGAATACCATTACTCCTTCTTATCTGGAGCTACATGTAGATGTTGACTTTAATGTTGAAATGCCAAACAAAAAATAATCACATTGACATGAAGAGTAAGGGAAGGGATTGGGAGATGGTTTGATAAACAGTTGAATGGGATTGACCATCAAGTGGACAAGAGTGACCTTCTATAATGGATATTTTGACAGGGCTGGTTAGTCATTCATTGTGAATGGATATGCTTTAACCCACTGACATGTGGAAATAATTTAGACCTGAACAAGTTGAAGGTATTTGCAGACAACTAAACAAAAGGTATGTAACTGTTCCAGAATTCAGCTTATTTTGGATATAAAGAGCCTTTCTTTAATGGTCATTTAAACAGGAAAATTACAGGAAAAATATACACAAAACATCATTTTAATGAAAATTTATATGTTTTGGACAAACTATATACATGGGCGGATCCAGAGGGGGGACCGGGGGTCCGGACCCCCCCTGGAATTTTGGCAAAAATGTGGTTATCAGATTCGTGAAATGGTACTGGTTTGATATTGCACACCATTTATGTAAAATACAGTCATAAATTTGAAAAAAAAAAGGTACTAAATGTGGAGACCTTCTCATGTTTAGAACTGGAAACGTTGACTTTTCTTGTAAACGGCTTGCATCCACTGAAATCCGGAAATCAAAGTATCATATAATTAGATGAGTGTGTTTTTGGTGGGACCCCCCCTGAGAAAGATATCTGGATCCGCGCATGTATATACATTTACAAGAACCTGGTTTTGAGCATGGTAAATGTTCAAATATGTTATATATGGATTATTGTGTTTAACCCTTTATCAAACAATCCTGACTTTTAACATCCTTGTGAAAGAAGCCTTTTGAAAATTTTGTGGGAAAAGCAGAAAATACTGGAAACAAGCATTTTCTCCTTTTTCCAGAATGTTTTCTATCCTTTCCTAAATAAGTTTCAATGTTTGGGTCATGTTTATTTTGTCGTCTGCAAATGCTTTCAATTTGGACAAGTCTAAAATTTTGCTGTTTGGTAAGGTGTTGAAAGGGAGATAATTTGACAGACTTAAGGGGTTAACCCATTACCACACAATCCCTACTTGTGACAACCCTGAGAAAGAAGCCTTGGGAAAACATTGTTGGAAAAGGAGAAAATGCTGGTAACCAGCATTTTCTCCTTTTCCTACAATGTTTTCTACTCTTCACAAAGCAAATTCCAAATTTTCAGTCACTTTTTATTTTGTTGTCTGCATTCCGGGAGCATTCTAATTATTTCACAATGACAGTTCAAAGATCCATTATTTTTTCTCTTCATCAACACTACCTAAGAAAGTGCTACTTGTTTCAGTCCACAAATAGTACTACCAATATGTATTAAAATCAAAGTACTGATAGTACTGAAGGCCAGGAAATTGAGGATACGAAACAATACAAGAGGTCAATTTTAATTAATACAAACAGGTAGACGGACAGGGATACAAGCGGATTCCACTAAGCCCCTGGAATTCTTGGTTTTAACAGGAAATTTTGAACTGATACAAGAAAGCACCAGCCAGAAACTAATTAAGCCAGAGCTAGGCATGTGCTCACAGTTATGGGGTGCTTGATAATGGCTTAGAATACTTAGTAATTTGTCGTGCTTGTAAACAATCTCAAGTCAAAATTGAACTATTCAATCGGTGCAATACCAACTTTGGTTATCTAAATTTTCTGAAAACATGTGAAGACCTGAATGACGTTATTTTTCACATTTATGAGTCGTCTATTAACAGTAGCATATTTTCCCCCAAAATTTATCCTAATCAAATGACAAGTTTCTTTATTGTCAATTACGTCGCACGGTAGATTGTATACATGTATTAAATTTTTTTTATCACTTTTTTAATTGCCAAATCAAATACCTCTATTTAATTTCCATTGATGACCCACATAAAATTAGTAATCACTTCATGAGAGATTATAGGACCAACATATATTTACAATTAAAAACAACTTTTACAGATGATAAATTAAGGTGCTTCATCAGAAGCAAAATTTAACATGGTGTTAGCCGAAAGAGCCTTGAAAAACATTGTGGTTTTGTCTCAAAATCAGGATGCTGTGGACAACACGCTTTTTAAATAAGCCTGGCTGGTGAAAGGTAATTTTGAGAGAGAGAGAGAAAATAGGCTGTTTGAAAGATATTTGTAGGTTGCACTAGTCAGTATGCCTCCAATCCCCAGATTTTCAGAATTATCAACATTGAAAGTATCTTGCAGACAACTGAAGTGTTGCTAAAATGATGGTTTTTATCAGTGGAATATACTACTAGTAGCGAAGTACACTTTAAGAGTCCACAAGCTCTGTCAATTTCCTATTGAGGATTTATGATAGGTATTGTGATAGAGTACAATTCTCTCTCATCACATACTAGACATACAGGTCTCTGAAATCTAAGTCCTTTGAATCTCTGTAAATAAGTGTGTGGTTTTTTTTTTTCAAAAATCTCCCTTAACCAAAAGACTTTTTTTTCTTGGAAAAAACTTGAAAGCAGTTGCAGAAGACAAATCAAGTGTTAATAAAAAAGTAACATTCGTCTTTCAAATGCTAGAAAATATTGTGGGAAAAGGAGGAAATGCTTTTGTGGAAAAGGGTTTCGATATACAGTAACCAGAGATGTGATTCAATAAAACACACTTTATGGGATCGAACTGGTGACTTCACGATCGACGGCTGGACATGAATCTCGTATTGGGTGATGGAAAATGTACAAGTAGGAAAGGGCAGGAAAATACACGAGAGAGAGAGAGAGAGAGAGAGAGAGAGAGAGAGAGAGAAGATGAAAAAAAATCTTCATACAATAAATCAAAATAATGGGCATATATGAATATAAAAAAATACTTTAAATGACAAGCGAACCACTACAGAAAAAAATATAAGCATTTATTTGGTTTCAAATCAAAGTCAATCAGATAGATATTTTAAGAATCACACAGGTGTAATCTATTTGTGATAGGTGTAAAAGGTGTGAAATACATCCTATCAGTGTGAAATAGGCAGTTATAAACAATGGCAAAACTACGAAATAACTCTTTGATAAAGGTAACTAATACACATAATGTACGTACTAAAGACAACGAAGTTTCAAAAATATTTTTTATAGATAACTTGAATAACGATATGGATGAAATTTGATATTGGGATCGATTTCGTTAAAATTTTATTTGGGGACGATTTCACCAGATTTCTCTGGAGAAATCGTCTCCAAGCAGTTTGGGGACGATTTTTCCAGGGGCCGATTTCTCCAGGAGTCGGAAATTGCTATCACAACAGCGGGTGGTATGCAGAGAAGTGGACATACTAGTGGGAAATAGTTGATTTTTATCGGTGTAGAAAGCAGCACATTCAAAGTACCCTAGATTTAGTCGATATACATAAGAAAAAGTGATAAACGTAACACGGGCCAATATTCTATGTACATGTATGTAATTTGCTTTATTTACAATCGCATTTCAGCGGAGACGCGTTTTGTGACACATATGTTCAAATGTCAACACAACGTTATAGATATTAACCGTATAGCGCGTAGGAATATACAACTGCCGGATAAAGCTAAGTTTATTAGGTTACCCTTTTATTAGGTCAATGTTAATGACGAAAACGGGATAAAAAACACACAGTCGTCAGTTATTTAAGGGTCGTAATATCCTTGCAAATCCATGGCACTTTGCAGATGAAAGCTTTGAGGGAAACTAGTTGTTTTGGCGGACTCAGCGATATCGAGTGGACACACCGTTCAACATTTTGTCTGAAAGTAGTCCGGAAAAGGTAGCTTACGATCCCTATAGGCAAGGGAATCCCTTGAGAGGGATTCCCTGGCCTAAAAAACATTGGTGCACTTTTGATTCAATATCCACGACAAAAATACATGTGCATTAGGATGCGCGCGAGCATTTGTCATGTACATGTACGTCATTAAACTTAACCATGATCTAAGGTGATCTAAGTCTAACCATAATCTTACTGGCCATAGCCACTAATTAACGCTTCAGTAATTGTTGAGCTGGGAAACTAGTTCAAGGGTTAAGTGTCGTAAATTGAAAGAATCAGTCCCTGAAAGAGGGAGAAGAGACCTATATGTTTTCCAAGGCTATCAGTTCGATACATTTCATGCTTTCATGTAATGTTTTCTCCTTTTTCCCACAAAGTTTTCTACCCTTCACAAAATAAATTTCAAATTTTCAGTCACTTTTATTTTGTCGTCTGCAAATGCTTTCAGTTATGGACAAACCTAAAGTTTTGTTGTTTGGTAATACCACATAATCCCTACTTTTGACGCCCCTGAGAAAGAAGCCTTTAGAAAACATTGTGGGAAAAGGAGAAAATGCTGGTAACCAGCATTTGCTCCTTTTCCCACAATGCTTTCTACCCTTCTCAAACCAAATTCTAATTTTTCAGTCACTTTTATTTTGTCGTCTGCAAATGCTTTCAATTTGGGCAAGTCTATGATATTGTCGTTTGGTAATGAGTTAAGCTGGAAAAGCTACTTCAAGGGTTAAGTGTAGTTAATTGCAAGAATTAGTCCCTAAAAGAGTAAAGAATGTTGTGGGAAAGGGAAAAAAGACCCGATTTTGTTGTCTTGAAGGTATAGTTAGTTATACAGTAGAGGGTTCAGTGACTTTTAGTTCATTACTCTTGATAACTTGACCTATAAAATCTAATGCAAATTATGCATTGGGTAAGAGGTATGTAGGGCATTGTGAAAAAAGGAGCAATGATTTATGCTTTGTATATCCAGTATTGCTCCCTTTTCCGCTATGTTTTCCCAGGATGTCAATACGATAAATGTTAAACATGGCTGAAATTTTGGAATATGTCTTTCATAGGGTAGAACAATGTTGTAGGAAAGGGAGAAAATGTTGGTTACCACAATGTGTTCAAAAGGTCGTTAAAAGTCGGGATTGTTTGGTAAGGGGTGAAGCCATGGCTACTGTAAGGATCAAGTTTTCCAAGTACAGTGTGTATGTCTTTCTGGAAAAAAAAGTAAGAGCAATAATAAGAGCAATAATAATGGAGTATGTGGAAGGCTACGGAGTATGTGGAAGGCTACGCCTGTCAATTCTACTTATGATTTAGATACTTTATATAATTTTTCAGGATTATTTATAGCAAGATGAATATTTTATGTAATATGGTACATATTAATAGATAATGCTGTACATTTATTTTACTGAGGTTGAATATTGGACTGAAGTACTGGTACTGCTGTCATTTCTGATGCACAAAACATAAGGTCATTTAAACTCAGGATTGGATGGTAAGGGTTAAACAAGGGGAAAAGGAATGTTTTAGTCTAGGGCCAGTTTAAATTGACAAAAATGAATTTTTAAGTGGAGTGTTTAGAATTTCAGATTGAAAACACATTTATACAGGCACACACCATGACTGGAGAGAAAAGTTCAAAGGAACCTCAGGATATTTGAGACAGTTTCGTCTGGGCTATCTATTTCACAATGTTAATGAACTTTCTCCACTCTGGAGCGTTTATCCCTTAACCCTTTACAACACAATGCTGACTTTTGACAACCTTGAGAAAGAAGCCTTTTGAAAACATTGTTGGAAAGGGAGAAATGCTGGTATCCAGCATTTTCTCCTTTTTCTACAATGTTTTCTACCCCTTCCAATTCAAAATTCAAATTTTGATTCACATTTATTTTGTCGTCTGCTAATGCTTTCAATTTAGACTAGTCCAAAATTTTGTCATTTGATCAAGAGTTAACTAAGCAGTAATATATTGAACTGCCTTGAAAAAGGGCAGCTCTTAAAAATAATGTGAGAAAAGGAGCAAATGCTGGTAAATTTTGAAATCATTAAGGGGAATGGAGAAAATGCAGGCAACCAGCTTCTCCTTTCTCCAAAATAATTTTAAACCTTTCATGAATAAATGGGTAAATACCACAATTTTTGTGGTATTTGTCAAAGACAATACCACCATGAGTTCAAGATTGAATTTTGATAACCATGTAACTTATTTTGCGCAAAGCTGAAGGAAATAAACCCAGTTAAACTCATTCTTTCACAGGCAAAGGAGTTTTTCGGCGGTACACAGATATTTAATTTGAAATGGCATTTTAAAATACATTGGGCGAGGCCATCGATTGTTGAGATAACTTATTTTTGATTGAAAATAGCTTCTCTCGCTCATAGCCTATTATTGATACAAATTTGCCTACTGACCCTGGATTTTTTCGTTCTAAAACCAATTCGTTCCATGGCTTGTCCGTCCTATTATTGCGCGCTACTCCATTTGATTGCTCATGAATATTTATAGATCGAATTAATTGCTTGTAATGTTGGAAATTAAATGTAAAAGGCTAAAGATGTTTCAGAATTATAGTTTTAAGGTACATGAGTACTCTCCCTTCAACCGAAAAGGTATTCATTTGCTGTTAAGCCAATATTTGAACAATATGTCTCTTTTTCTTTCAAACTATTGATTCCACGCAATGGATTTTCTTGATAAATACTACTTCAGCGTTCTCATCGCTTTGATTTTTTCTTGTTGTCTGCTAATGCTTTCTTTATTCAGTGAATTCTATTAACCCATTACCAAACAATCCCTGGTTTTTAAGACCATCAGATAGAAGCCTTTTGAAAACATTGTGGGAAAAGGAGAAAATGCTGGTAACCAGCATTTTCTCCTTTTCCCACAATGTTTTTTACCCTGCTGGTAACAAATTTCAATTTTTGAGTTACATTTATTTTGTCATCTACACGTGTATTCATTTTGGACCAGTCTAAAATTTTGTTGTTTGCTAAAGGGTTAATTGTGATACTTAGTCTTACAGTCTATTTATTTTTTACCCAGAGCCCTGGTAGCTCAGTTATAGTGTACAGGATGCGAGAATATGGGGTGGCTGGTTTGTCCCCTACCATGGCCTTTTTTAAGAATTGGTGATAGTCCTTGCAACAGGATTCACGCTCTCACTGCTGACCATTGTTATGATGATTGTTATGTCGGAAAGCAGCTAGTGGCTTGGAAGAAATATTGCATATGCAGGGGCGGATCTGGGATTTCTTCAGGGGGCTTCAACTTGGTCAATCTCAGATATGCAGACACAGACCCAAAGCACAAATCAGTTGCCAATGGGTTGGAAGTCCATCAAAAAAAAATCTGGAAATTTACTGGAACCCCCCCCCCCCCTTTGGATCCACTAGTGACAGGGTACTGGTAAAAAGAAATGTCAGGAAAGCATGGATAGGTGCAGTGGCAGCTGCCATATAACTGAAACAAAGAAAAAGAGGGCGTGAAATAGCATACAGTCAGTCATTCAGCACTTTTTGTCACATGACAAAATGGTGAGCTCAACCAAGAAATAAGAGCATTTTTTAGACATCGAATTAAAAGTTGACTCGGGTGATACATGTAGATCTTGGGTTCGTTAGATGAAGGGCTAAAAATGCCTGAATACCATATTGGAATAAAAAAGCTGTTTTTCTCACAGTATGATATACAAACTCTTTAGTGTTTGGTAGAGATAAATAAATGGACTGTAGCAGATACCTTAACTCTTTACCACACAATCCTGACTTTTAACGACCCTGAGAAAGAAGCCTTTTTAAAACATTGTGGGAAAAGGAGAAAATGCTGGTTACCAACATTTTCTCCTTTTCCCACAATGTTTTCTATCTTTCCCAAAACAAATTTCAATTTTTGAGCCACATTATTTTATGTTGTCGTCTGCAAATGCTTTCAATTTAGACCAGTCCAAAATTTTGTCGTTTGGTAAAGAGTTAAAATGAAAATTGTTAGTGGAAAAAATGTAAATTTTCCAAGAAAAAAGCACGGTGCATATCCATAATCGGCATGTTCCTTACTGTGTTATGCAGTCTGACGAGAATCTTCATTGTTTGCAAAAGGTGCTGTATTTTCCTCCAGCATCCAAGGAGATAACCCTTTATTCCCCAATCATGAGTTCCAGTGACCCTCAAGAAACAGACTTTTGAAAACATTGTGTGAAAAGGAAAAAATGCTGGTAACCAGCATTTTCTCCATTTCTCACAATGTTTTTAACAATCTCTAAGAAAAGATCTGCCATTTTAGCCCCATTAATTTTATTGTCTGGATAATTATATGTTCTTTTTTGAAATGTCTTAATTTTTTGTGCCTGAGAAAGGGTGAAAACCTGCTATTTTATTCACCAGAGCTATAAACAAACTGCCAATTCTGCTGTGAATAATATTTGAAAAACGAGTGTTAGATTACCTTGAAATAACATGGAATGGTTTACGAAGATAGGTTTTATATCCATTTCATATAAACTGATGAAGAAATTCTATTTTTTCTCCCCCCAAAAATTGAGAAAAAATTCAGAAAATGTCTAAATATAGTTTTCAGTGTAATGTTCCCTCCCATGCACTCTTTGCAAACACAGGTGAGACCTGAAACAGCCAAGGCATTCAAAAACATTCTGATCTGGATCTGCTGTCCTATCCTAGATGACGAAATTAGGCTTGTCTAAATAAATGTGACTGAAAAGTTGAAATTGCTATGGGAAGGGTAGAAAACATTGTGGGAAATGGAGAAAATGCTGGTTACCAGCATTTTCTCCTTTTCCCATATGTTTTCAAAAGGCTTCTATCTCAGGGTCATCAAAAGTCGTCATTGTGTGGTAAAGAGATAACCCTTATCCTGCTTAGCAAGTCTGATGCTCCTTTAGGCCGAAAGTAATAATTCAAAGACAATGCTGTATCAAAGTTAATTAAGAAAAAATATCTCCTCATCGGAGAGTGTAGATCCAAGATCAGACTGCACATTTTGTGCAGTCTGATCTTGATCTATACTCTCAACGAAAGGTCAGTGAGTTGCATTTAGAAGCCTATTAGAATTAGGATTAGCCACACCTAAACAGAAATGAAGCTTGAAGCCCTGTTGTAAACAGATAAGTCTGGGAGTAGAGAAGAATACTATTGAAGCTAACTGGATCGAGTTACCTCAAGATTCCTGAGGTTTCCTTGATTATTCAACCTCCAACCTCAGTCATGCCAACACTGTAACTTTTTCCACAGAGATCGTTGAACTGTTTAGCTCTTTACCAAACAGTCCCTGGTTTTCACAACCCAGAAGAAAAAGCATTATGAAAAGCATTATTAGTCCCCTATAAACAAAGTGTGTGGGGGGGCTTATACTGGAGTCACCCTGTCCGTCTGTTCGTCTGTCTACACTTTTTTCCGGCTTTACCACAAATATTTCTCAACTATTTGATTCAAATCCAATCATTTGTGCCACACAAATTTTGTGGTCTGCAAGCATTATCTCCCGCTAGATGGCATTCTATAAATACTCATCTATCTGATATGGGCATCCTGGATACAGAACCGAACCACTTTCCTACCTGACAACCGTTAAATTGAATTTAAAACAAAAAAAGGTTTACCCAATAAAACGCTACCTCATGCAATTCACTCAACTATGATCACCAGTTTAGAGAAATCTGTTGCTAAAGAAGGTCTCATTTCCCCTCAAACGTATTGATACGTAAAAGCTATTTTCAACATTGCTACTTTATAGAGTGTAATATTATAGTCAGCCTGCTTTCGGGGCTAGCAGTGATGCGTCATATAAGACAGTCGAATCTTCGAAGAATATGACATGCGCAGACAACGGTCTGCAAGTGTTTTCAAATTGGACCTGTCTAATATCCTGTCTTTTTGGAAAGAGTTAAACCAGTCTAAAATTAGCCTGTATTGTAATTGGTAAAGACTGCAGCACCTGTTTCACAATCAGCATAATGGCACTTTGGCACCAGTGCCAATATTAATTTATGAAATACGCTGTTAAGCTCTTTAACATTCTACCAAACAACTTCAAAACTTAATGACCCTTGGAAAGAAACTTTTTCAAACATAATGGGGAAAGGGGAAAAAATGTTGATAATCAGTATTTTCTCTTTTATCACAATGTTTTCTATCTTGTTTGAGCCAAACAACAAAATTCCAGTCACATGTCTTGCTTGTTTGGAAGTGTTTGAAGTATGTACTGTTTGTTGTCTGGTGTATTCATTTTCTAAAAGGTTGACCATAGTTGGTTTGAAATGTGGATATATGTGTTGAACTTCCTGATTTCTTGTAAATGTTATCTGGCTCATTACCAAACGACAATATTTTAGGCTTGTCCAAATCGAAAGCATTTGCAGACAGCAAAATAAAAGCAACTGAAAAATTTGAAATTTGTTTTGTGACGGGTAGAAAACATTGTGGGAAAAGGAGAAAATGCTGGTTACTAGCATTTTCTCCATTTCCCACACTATTTTTGAAAGACTTCTTTCCTAGAGTTGTCAAACATAGGGATTTTAGGATAATGAGTTTAGAAATAAAAATCTTGATTGAATGTTGTTTTCTGCTTTCAACCTTATTTTATGTGATTGATACATGCCATTTGTTTCAATGATACTAGGCTAGGGCTTTGAAGTCTTGCCCAAGGACATTCCCATGAAAAACCAGGTGTTTGGTGGCACCTTGTGCCTGAGCAACACAGAACTCCTTTCTCTGCTTGAGTTATTTCTCAAACCTTTTTCCACTAGCCACCTTTGCTAAAGAAGTTTTTTGGCTTCTTATGAAAGAAGCTCTTTGCATTTTGTAGCATGTTTTACATATACGTCAGATCTTGTATAATACTTTCAAAATGCATTATGGCTATTGCATGAATATAATTAACTCTTTCCCAAACTACAAAACTATAGACTGGTCCAAACTGAAAGCATTTGCAGACAACAAAATAAATGTGACCAAAAATTGAACTTTGGTTTGGGAAGGGTTGAAAACATTGTGGGAAAAGGTGAAAATGCTGGTTACCATCATTTTCTTCTTTTCCCACAATATTGTCAAAAGGCTTCTTTCTCAGGGTCATTAAAAGTCGGTATTATAATCATGTGGTAAAGAGTTAAATTATAGCATTGTGGCAATTTTGCCTTTTTCCAGCATGTTTTCCAAAATGGTGTGCTATTTCTTTCTGCCAAACAAAAAAGGGTATGTCACTTATTTTCAACAGAACATCCAATTTGTTTTGACAGGTTAAGATGTCTATATAAGTGTTACATGATCGAAAGATTTTATAATCAATTTGAAATGCTCTGACATATCAGTGACCCTAGGGCTCTATCAACCTCTATACATGTCAAGTATGCTTTAAAACAGTTACTAAATGACAAAATTTCTGACCTGTCAAAACTAATAGTATTTGCAGACAAGATAAAATAAATATGACTAGAAAATAAAGAATAGTTTTGTGAAGGGTAGAAAACATTGTTGGAAAAGGAGAAAATGCTGGTAATCAGCAGTTTTCTCTTTTTCCCATAATGTTTTCTAAAGTGTTCTCTCTTAGGGTTGTAAAAAGTAGGGATTGTGTGGTAAAGGGTGAAACAAGTCTGAGTTTTACAAACCTGAGAAAAGAAGCCTTTTGAAAACATTCTGGAAAAAAAATGATGGGTACCAGCATTTTCACCTTTTCCCCTCTGTGTTTTCCACCCTATCAAGGTCATATTTCGGTTTTTGAGCCACCTTAACTCATTGCCACACAATCCTTGCTTTTTACGACCCTGAGAAAGAAGCCTTTAGAAAACATTGTGGGAAAAGGAGAAAATGCAGGTAACCAACCATGTTTTCTACCCATTACAAAACAAATTTCAAATTTTCAGTCCATTTTATTTTGTCATCTGCAAATGCTTTCAATTTTGGACAATCCTAAAATATTGTTGTGTTGTAATGAGTTTAATTTGTCATCTGCAATTGCTTTCAGTTGGAACAAGTCTAAAATTTTGTTGTTAGGTAAAGAATTAAAAGAGTTGTTGCTCTCAAATCGGCCTAACGCTGCATTTGCAGAATTAGGTTGAGTTCATTATTTTAGACACATTTCTCAAGCATGAACTAATTTAAATAACATTCTGTTCCTGACTTGATAAATTTTCAGACTTTACCATTTACCAAAGAAATCCTGTTTTTTTCGGCCCAGATGAGGAAGCCTTCTGAACATTGTGGGAAAAGGAGAAAATGCTGGTAGTCACCATTTTCTCCTTTTTCAACAATGTTTTCTACATTTCCAAAGACAAGTTTCAGTTTTTTTTGAGTCACATTTATTTTGTCGTCTGAAAATGCTTTCCAATTTGACAAGTCTAAAATTTTGTCATTCAGCAAAATTAACAAACTCAGTTTACAGGCTTCATGGCTGATAATGGAGATAAATGCTGGTTAACAGCCTTTTTATCATTTTCCCACAATTTTTCTCAAAAGGCTCCTTTCCCAAGGTTCTTGAATGAAATGTTGATGCACTGTAAAACAGCTTATTTATGTCAACAAAATATGCAAGTTTTCAATCTTCATGTAAAGATCTAATCTTTGCATTTTGCTGTTTCATTCAGGTTGAAAATCAACTTTTCCCATGCAAATTGTGTCCCTTTACAATATGGATATACGGTATGCCCTCTTGTTTACCTTCTGAAAATATCTTGATAAATGGAAGAATTGCACCCTATGTGAAATTACCCTGTTTGTCAATTTTTTTCTTTCTCTCTTTAGATTAAAAATTAAATTTCCCATTAATTTTGCCTGGCTGTAACCTGCAGGTTTTGCTATTTGCTTTCGACTGTTCCAGAAATAAACCATGGGCCACATTTTTAAAAGGGGCCCAATTTTGGTCCAAAAACTTTGTTGTCTGGTTACAGAGCTTAATCAGTATTGTGTGGTAAGGGGTTTCTGACTGAAATTGCCCTTTCCATTTATGGTGTTTTGTTTAATGCCATTTGTAACATCATTATAGTTACATCACGGCAGCCAGTGCACCTATCCATGCTTTCCTGGAGTTCCCTTTACCACTTCTCTGCACAATATTATTTCCAAGTCACTGGTTGCTTTCCCACATAGGTATCATGGAAACAATGATTAGTGATTAGAGAGGAATGAATCCTGTTGCAATGACCTATCATCAGTCCTGGAAAAGAAATTGGCTGACCTGGGGATCGAACCAGTGACATCTTATTTTTGATTCCTGTAAGCTATCAACTGCAATATTGGGGACTCTTCTTTTATTGTGACAAATGAAAGATAAACCAGTATGCCTTATCTAATTCATTTGGGTCTGTTGACAAGATTTCGAGAGGGAGTCCATCAAAATCAGCTATAATGACTGACAAGAGGTGAAAATGGCAATGTTTTCCTCACATATTTTTGTACTAATTGTCCTTTTGTTTGGCTGACCTGACTTGACCGGGTTCTGCTTTAACCCTTTGCTAAATAGTTTTACCCTGAGGAGGGCTTTTGAAAACATTGTATGGAAATGAGAAAATGCTGGTAACCAGCATTGTCTCCTTTTCCCACAATTTTTTTTTATACCTGTCACAGACAAATTCCATCATTTAAGCTATATTTAATTTGGCATCTTTAAATAGATTTGATTTGGATAAGTCTACAATTTTGTAGACAGGTAAAGAGTTAATTGAATGTCAGGGTTGACATGACGTCTAGGGTGTAGGAATACAATGTATGACTGGAATGAAGCCCTGTGCAGTTTTCAGACTCTTAAGTGCATGTGTTTATGACCTGACCTGTCACTGATTAACAGACCAACAGCTGTGAAATATGGGGGTAGTGAAACGTGGTCAAAACTCAATAGATTTCAGAGCTCCTTCATTCATGAACATGCTAGTAAGAGATTATATGTATGATAAAAAAAAAACAGTGTTATTAAAACTGTATTAGATGTTAAAAAAAGAATTGTTATACTTAGAGGATATTTTTACTCTTAAAAAGTTTTATTATTTGAAGACAACTTGTGGATGTTTTTATCAATGCACTTCTTTCAAAAACACCATTGCTAAAGGGGAAATTTCTACTGCTTTATCAATTTATTTTCAATAGAGTCAACTGTGGAGATGTTAAAAAAAAAGATGAAAAAAAAATTGTAAATTAGGGTGATTATTTAAGCTTTCCTCCCTAGATACTCATTTCTACACATTGCTTGTAGGAACCTTTCGAAAACATTGTGGCAAAAGGTGAAATTGCTCGTGACGAGCAATTTCACCTTTTGTCACAATGTTTTCTATGCTATCAAAAGGTGTCATTTACACATAAGAAACAGCTTCATCCTTGCTGTTATTTTGGGTCAATTTGAGATACCCTAGAAATGCCTTATGGGGTAAAGGGTTAATAGAA
The DNA here is from genome assembly GCA_943736015.1 of Tridacna crocea. Taxonomy (NCBI): domain Eukaryota; kingdom Metazoa; phylum Mollusca; class Bivalvia; order Cardiida; family Cardiidae; genus Tridacna; species Tridacna crocea. The sequence continues at coordinate 49,089,725 of OX031062.1, forward strand.
AAAAGATGTTTGGAAGAGGGCTGTGTTCTCGATTTTAGTGGGATATGAAATATCAGTGTACATTGTATAACAAGGGCACATAGCCTGCAGTACCCTGGTTTACTAAGGTAGTTAGGGTACATACTAAGTTCTATGTACCTATAGTATGATGGCATATTTCTGCCACAAGATAAAAGATAAATATCATGAATACTATAATGTTATTAATCAAGTGATTTCGTATTGGCCCAGTTACAGGTCTGAGGTCAGCCGTATTGGCCCAAGGCCGAGGGTCAATACGGCTGACCGAGGACCTGTAACTGGGCCAATACGAAATCACTTGATTAATGATAATTTTATTAATTAACGCTTTACTAAACAACCTCTGGTTTTTACGACCCTGAAAAAGAGGCCTTCTGAAAACATTGTGGGAAAAGGAGAAAATGCTGGTAACCAGCATTTTCTCCTTTTTCCCACAATGTTTTCTACCCTGCTGGAAACAAATATCAATTTTTGGGTTACGTTTACTTTGCCGCCTCCTGGAACGTGATTGGCTAAAAGTAAGCGCAGACGCTCACGCCTCTGAACTTTTGACCAATCACATTCATTCGTTCAAGGATTTCTGTATTGGTCGCAGGTCATCAATATTGATACGAGGTCAACTGTATTGATTGGAGGTCAAGTCGTATTAAGCCGGGGTCACAACCTGTGTACTATACGAAATCAGAAATGTGACTGGTATCGCGTGGACCGGTTTCCTTGTATAACTTCTGTATATCCAATAGTTAATTAATAATTGATAGTTATCCTGTATCTGTTGGCAGAAATATACCATCATACTATAGCTTCATAAAACTTATAAAATTTTTGTATGCAACTATCTTAGTAAAAGAGGGCCAAGTAGAGATAGTTGGATATATCGTTGGATTACTTCCAAAACATCGTAACTACAGCTTGTTACAAGCTGTAGTTAAGAGGTTTTGGAAGTAGACCGATGATATAGTAAATTTAACCCTTTCCCAAACAATCCCTTGTTTTTACGGGTCTGGAATAGTAGCCTTTTGAAAACATTGTGGGAAAAGGATAAATACTGGTAACCAGCATTTTCTCCTTTTCCCACAATGTTTTCTACCCTATCATAGACAGAAATCATCTTTTCAGCAAGAGTTGAATTGTCGTCTGCAAATGCTTTCAATTTGGTCTAGTCCAAAAATTTGTCGTTTGGGAAAGGGTTAAGGTTTGTTTCTGACAAAATATCAAGCATTGTGGATCTAAGGTAACTGTTTTCTTTACAGTCTGATCCTTGATCTACTATCCCTGCAAAAGCACCTGAGTTTGTAATTTGCATTTTGATAGATAATTCTTTACCAGATGAGAAAAATGGATGGGCTGAAACTTGAAACACTTGTAAATGACATTTAAATGTTGCTGAAAACTGAAATTCTCTTTGGAAGCATAGAAAATAAAAATTGTGGGAAACGGCTACCAGCATTTTTAGCTCACCTGAGCACGAAGTGCTCAGAGTGAGCTATTGTGATCACTCACCGTCCGTCGGCGTCCGTCGTCCGTCCGTCCGTCGTCCGTCCGTCCGTTCACATTTTCTTGTTTACACTCTAGCATCTACAAATATCAACCAATCAGGACCAAACTTGGTCAAAGTATATATGACCATAAGATCTCGGATGAGTTCGATTTTGGGTCTTATTGGACCAGAACATCTGGAGTTATTTGCCCTTGAATTAGAAAAATTGCTGTATTTCACTTTGTTTACACTCTAGCATCTACAAATATCAACCAATCAGCACCAAACTTGGTCAAAGTATATATGACCATAAGATCTTGGATGAGTTCGATTTTGGGTCTAATCGGACCAGAATATCTTGAGTTATTTGCCCTTGAACTAGAAAAATTGCTGTATTTCACTTTGTTTACACTCTAGCATCTACAAATATCAACCAAACAGCACCAAACTTGGTCAAAGTATATATGATCACAAGATCTCAGATGAGTTCGATTTTGGGTCTAATCGGATCAGAACATCTGGAGTTATTTGCCCTTGAATTAGAAAAATTGCTGTATTTCACTTTGTTTACACTCTAGCATCTACAAATATCTGCCAATCAACACCAAACTAGACCAAAATATATATGACCATAAGATCTCGGATGAGTTCGATCATGGGTCTAATCAGAAAAGAAAATTTGGAGTTATATACCCTTGAATTAGAAAAATTGCTATACTGCACTTTTTTTACTCTCTAGCATCTACAATTTTTAACCAATCAGCTGTAAACTTGGCCAAAAAATATATAACCATAAGATCTTGGATGAGTTTAATTATGGGTGTAATTGGATGCAAACAACTGGAGTTATTTGCCCTTGAATTGAAAAGTTCTTTGTAATAGTTCTTAATCCAGAGCATAACTTTGTCATCTCCAGTCTGATTGACTTGAAACTTGACATTTGTGTTTGTTGCAATAAAGCAGAGTGCAATGTGAAAGATCCATAACTCTACCTTATACTGTCTGTAAGTTATTTCCCTTTGATTGTCATTTTTACAGCATTTTCTGCTCGTCTGGAATATAACTTTGTCATCTATAGCCTGAACATCTTCAAATTTGATGTGCATGATCGTTGTATATTTATGGAGTGCAGTGCACAAGAACCATAACTCTTCCTAGCTTGAATTTTGAGTTATTTCCCCTTTGAACTTCATTTTCATAGCATTTCTTGCTTGTCTGGAGCAAAACTTTGTCATCTTCAGTAGGAATGACTTGAAATTGGGTATGATTATTTGGTACAATATTTGGAAGTGCAGTGCACAAGAATTGTAACTCTAATTCGTGCTGTCGAGTTATTTCCCTTTTAATGTCATTTTTACAGCATTTAGTGCCTGTCTGGAATATAACTTTGTCATCTCAGGTCAGAACGACTTCAAACTTGGTATGCATGTTTGTTGCAGTATTACAGAGTACAATGATCTTCATTCTTACAGTATTTCTTGCTTGTCTGGAATGGAACTTCAAAGTTTCAAGTCAAATTGCGACAAATCGCAACTCTTGTTTCATTATCATTTAGCCTTGAACCTTGATATTTGGTATATATCTTTATTGTAGACTTTTGCTGCTTAGTACTCAGGTGAGCGATATAGGACCATCATGGTCCTCTTGTCTCCTTTTCTTACAAGGTTTTCAAATACTTCTTCTTTTGGGTCATTAAAACTCTGGGTTGTGTGGTTAAGGTTTTAACCCCTTACCACACAATGACAGCTTTGACCTTGGAAAGAAACCTTTAACTCTTTACCACATGAGAAAATTTTAGACTGGTCCAAATTGAAAGCATTTGCAGATGACAAAAGAAAGGTGACTGAAAAATTGAAATTCATTCTGGGAAGGGTAGAAAACACTGTGGGAAAAGGAGAAAATGCTGGTTACCAGCATTTTCTCCTTTTCCCACAGTGTTTTCAAAAAGTTTCTTTCTCTGGGGCGTCAAAAGTAGGGATTGAGTGGTAATGGGTTAACAAAACATTGTGGGAAAACAATGTTTTCTGGCACATCAAAGAAAAATTGCATCATTTGGGCCACACTGAAATTATTGTCTGCAAGCTCTTGCAATTTAGTCAAGGCTGCTATTTTGTTGTCAGGTAAAGGTTTAACTCTTTACCAAATGACAAAATTGTAGAATGGTCCCAATTGGAAGCATTTACAGACGACAAAATAAGTGTGACTGTGAAAATGAAATTTGGTTGGGGAGGGTAGAAAACATTGTGGTAAAAGGAGAAAATGCTGGTTACCAGCATTTTCTTCCCCATTTCCCACATTGTTTTCAAAAGGCCTTTTTCTCAGGCTCGTTAAAAGTCGGGATTGTGTGGGTTTTCAAAAGGCCTTTTTCTCAGGCTCGTTAAAAGTCGGGATTGTGTGGTAAAGAGTTAAAAAGAAATTTTGCAAGAGACCAATACTCTTTACTCAAGTTCAGCAACACCTCTAAATGTTGCAGTTATTTATTCTAAAGCCCCACAGAACCTCAAATATTGAACTCTTCAGGAAACAACAAAATTACAGACTCGTCCCAATTCAAGGCTTCTTCAGACAACAAAATTAATTAAATATGACTCAATTGATAAAATTACTCTATGAAAGGGTATAAAACATTGTGGGAAAAGAATTGTTTAGTAAATGGTGATTTTTTTTCTTTTTCTATTTTCAGAAATGTTTTGAAAGACAAGAAAGGTATTTTGATGATCTGCAGCAGGATGATTAGAAGGTGGAATATGGTGGTAAAGCCACTTCTGATGATGAAGTTACATGTATAATCAACTCGCACCATTTTACCTTTACCTGTGATGTGGTACTGGGTGCTGATCCTGCTGTGCCTACATTTGTTCAGAGATCATGCAGTTTGTAATGGTGGCATTGCAAATGTTGTGGAAGAAAAGGCGCTTAAAAGTGAAGACAGATTCTTGGTATATAATGTAGTGAAAAGAGCCGTTGATGATGGGAATAGTACTGGCATAAATACTACTGACACCATAACAAATGCTAATCCATCTACGGTCTTGGAGTATATCACATCACACGGTTTTGACCAAAATTCCAGTGAAAGAGTGAGCGTAAATCAACTTAATGGAACCTCAAATTCTGAAACTAATGGTACAACAGACATACAAGAGAACAGTAATGTTGTTACTAAAACAACAGATGACTTACATGATACAGTGACAGAATCTGCTGTAAGTGATATCAACACTACTTCCACTGCTTCTACACAAACATGGTCAGATGGGACTGTGGAGGAGGATGCTTCATTAACTAACTCTTCCAAATCAAATATAACTTTAACAGAACATGTAACATTACCAGTAACTCTAGTTGATAATGTGACAGATACTAGTCCTCCAACAGTTACTAATAAATCTGTAGATAGCACTCTAATTCCAAAGGAAGACAATGCCACAGATAAATTGCCAGTAACACCAGTTGATAAAGTGACGGAAACTAGTCATCCAACAGTTACAAATAAAACTTTAGATAGCAGTGCAATTCCAAAGGAAGACAATACCACAGATAACATTATAACTGGAACTTTCAACAGTAGTATCTTTACAGCAAATCCTATATTGCCCTCTGTTACATCACTTTCTAGTCCAGTGTCAACTTCACCTTTGTTGAGTAGTAATACAACACATTCCAAAGTTACAAATACATCACTGACAAGTCCAAATAGTGTTACAGTATCACTAGACCATTTAAATAATACACAGTCTTTTGTGACCTCTAATTTAATGACTACAGTTCCAATTACAACCTCTGTGTCAAATGTGTCATTTAGTCCTTCAACTTCCACTTCCATAAAAGCAGTGTCTCATAAGGAGGAAGAGGTAACAACAGACTCATTGAAAGACACCACACAGAAGACCACAAAATCTTTGGCAATAACTAATTCTACACCAGTGGACCAGCCTGTAAACAACTCTGTCACTTCAACCACACAACAGCCAATAATGAATATTACAGACAAAACAACCAGGACAGTAACAACATCTGATCTGGATCTAAATGAGGATAGTAGTTATGGTGAAAACTACACAATACTAGTATCAGATACACCAACTACAACAAGTCGTAGCACAACAAGTGAGGAAGAAGATTTTGAAATCCCACTCTCTGAGCCAGAGCCTTCCCCTGCACCTGTGGACACCACTGGTAGATACACAAATAGTTCAGAGTACAACAATTCTACATTGGCACAGTCGACAACACCGAGTGTGAATATAACACCTGAACCAACACAGTCTATTACAAAGACAGAAATTGGTGTAAAAAGTTCAACAACACAATCAAAAGCATTTTCAACTACTGTGAAATACACGAACACAACTCTAATGTCTCAATCTCAGACAACATCTTACAGAGGACCAATAAACAACAGCTCTGCAGTCCATCCAGACCTCACATCAACAAGTGAGCCAGAAGAAAAAAGGTCTGATAATACTTCAAAAGTAGAGAAAACTTCAACAAAACCAGAAACATATATAGATACCTCTACAAAAGCACCAAAGACTACCACTGAAACAACTCCCTTTTCTGAAGACACAAAAAATGATAGTCTCACAACTACCCCATCTGAGCCTGAGGCAGAAAGTTCAGCACACCCTCCAACTTCTGAACCAGAGAATAGCTATCCAACAGCTGAGCCTGAAGGGGAAACTGACCATACTGAAACTGAAACAGGTTTTAATTTTGAAGTCTTTGCGGAACCAGGTCCTGATTGGCCTGTTGCAAAACTTGAGTGGAAACAAGCATGGGAATTTCATATATATTTTTTTGGCGTTACATTTACATTGCTAGGTTTGTATTGCTTATTCTGTGTTATTCAGCTCTGGAAAATGGACCATTTACTTAGCAGACACTATTTTATGACTCTGCAAGTACTAGTTATGCTCATATGCCTATTTCGTGCGTCATATTTGTTAATCGATGCTTACAATTCATTGGCAACGTTTCCAATCGTGTTGGATTACTTTCTGTACAGTACTGTGTTCCCTTGTCTTACAGCTGTGTTCAGTATCTTATTCTATGCATTACTTCTTGCAGTTAGAGTTCGTGTGCTTTCTGAAAAAGTGCAAAAATTATGGGTGCTGTTGTTAATTACAGGGTTACATTTCGCATTATCCTTTGCCACAGATATCATTGTGGGGCTGTTTTCCACTGCAGCTGTAATGTTATTGATTTGCCAGTCATTCTTTATCTTCTGGGGACTCATTATATTTATAGGGTATTTGGTTATATTTAAAAAATTGTATCAAAGTGCAATAAATAGACAGGAAACATTAAGAAGAAACAGCATGCATGACCGAAAAAATAACATTACTCAGGGCTTTCAGGAGAAACCTCCTCAACAGAAATACAGACTTGGGCTAGCCGTGAAGGTTACTTTGGTGTCTTCCTTTTTTGGTCTTGCTTGTGTTTGTTTTGAGCTGTATGGAATGTTTGGCGTGTATGGACTGATGCGAACTGATAAGCCTGAACCCTGGCCATGGTGGGCTTACCACTCCATTGTTCGATGTTTGGAAATCGCAATGTGTTCAAGTATTGCATATGTTGCTTCTCAACCTTTGAAATATACATACAAAAAGAAGTACAAAGACAAAGTATGTTTGAAAGCATTGCCATGTAGATACCTGTGTTGTGCTGACTTGAATACACCCAGGGATGAGGCCTCCATGAGTATGGACCAGTATGCAACATCTGAAACTGACCATCTTGGCTGGCTGAAAAAACTTAAGCTAAAAAAGTGCTCCTTGTCTGACACCAGTGCACCATATCCGCCTCATACTGCAGAGAAATACACAGATCCAGATGCTACCTTATTGGTCCGAAAAGTAAGTAAACCTAAACCATCAATGCTAGTTGTTGAAGATGGATTTGTTAGGATAAGACGGGAGGATGAAATGGTTCCAGGGAATCAATATGACCTTGATAGTAATTCAATGTCTTCAAGGTCAAGTGATGTGAATAATGTCAGTGCTTCACCATATGTCAGTCACATTAATGAAACTAAGAAAAATAGGGTAGATATACCTCACACGTCTAGGGGAGTTTCAAATGCTGCTTTTGCTCAGGATGACAAAAGATCTAGTTTTCATGATAATAATTTTCGGGTCAGTTTCCATGGTGATAATAGAATTAGTTTCCAAGGTGATGTAGAACATTTTAACGACATAGCAGATGAAACTGATATTGACATAGCAGTGACAGATTGTGAAAATAGTGATGGGTATGAAACTCCTGCACCAGCCAGTGATGAGAATTCAGGAAACAGTGGTGATATTTTCCGTCCTTTATCTGACATTGACCTTGCAGCTAGCATGGAGTCGGAACTTGAGAGAGCATTCCATCCACGTCATGGTGCTGACAGAGACGATCAAACAAAACAGAAAGTGCCTAGTAAAACTTCGAAAACTTACAGGGAACCGTACACAGGGTCAGAGTATAATGGAAATAACCATACAGAGGACGATTGGTCAGATTCTTCTGATGGAGCTTGTCGAACCCCTAGTAGTGGACTTTTGAAGCGACCAATCAGAAGATGTAAGAGTGAGGAATCGAAAGAACAGTTGCGGAGTAAAGTGTTTGATAACAATAGATATTTCTCGCTGTCCAGTCTAGACAGTGTTTGTAAACAAGACGTTAAGAGAGAGATATTTGTTCAAAAACTTTGAAAAAAACTCAGTGATCTGTATAATGCTTTAGCTCTTTCCTAAACTATAACATTTTAGACATATATCTAAATTGAAAGTATTTGCAGACAGCAAATAAATGTGACTCAAAAAGTGATATTTGTTTTGTGAAAGGTAGAAGACATTGCAAGGAGAGAAAAATACTGGTTACCAATTGCTTTTTGGCTCAGGGTCAGTGAAAGTCAGGATTGTGCGGTAACAGGTTAACTCTTAATCTTTACCAAACGACAAAATTCTAGACTGGTTCAAATTGAAAGCATTTGCAGACGACAAAATAAAGGTGACTGAAAAATAAAAATTTGGTTTGGGAAGGGTAGGAAATACTGTGGGAAAAGGAGAAAATGCTGGTTACCAGCATTTTCTCCTTTTCCCACAGTGTTTTCAAAAGGCTTCTTCCTCAGGGTCATTAAAAGTTGGGATTGTGAGGTAAAGAGTTAACTGATGACAAAATTTTAGAGTGGAGTGAAGGTTTTGCAGATGATAAATCAGCTATTTTTTAAATGTTGAAGTTTGCCTTATAAAAGTATTGTAGCAAGGAATACAGTTCAAGACAAGGGGAAAATGCTGGTAACCAGGTGGTTACTAAATGATGGTTACTGGTGGCCATTGACCCATTACCACACAATTCCTATTTTTGAAGACTTTGAGAAAGAAGCCTTTAGGAAGCATTGTGGGGAAAGGAGAAAATGCTGGCAACCAGCATTTTCTCCTTTTCCCACAATGTTTTCTACCTTTTGCAAAACAAATTTCAAATTTTCAGTCACATTTTTGTTGTCGTCTCCAAATATTTTGGATTTGGACAAACCTAAAATGATTGTAGTTTTGTAATGAGTTAACTTTTTACCACACAGCAAAATTGTTTGATATCAAAATTGAAATTATTTGTAGGCACAACTCTGATTGGTTCCCACAGGGAGAGTTGTATTAACCCATTACCACACAATCCCTACTTTTGATGCCCCTGAGAAAGAAGCCTTTTGAAAACACTGTTGGAAAAGGAGAAAATGCTGGTAACCAGCATTTTCTCCTTTTCCAACAGTGTTTTCTACCCTTCCCAGAAAAAAATTCTATTTTTCAGTCACCTTTATTTTGTCGTCTGCAATTGCTTTCAATTTGGACCAGTCCAAAATTTTCTCGTGTGGTAATGAGTTAAGAGATACAAAACATTACCCGCATTTTCTCCTTATCCCAGAATGCTTTCTACTCTTTCTGACAAAAATTCGATTTTTTTGAGTTGCACTTATTGTGTTGTCCATAAATGCTGTTAGTTTCGACGTGTAAAAATTTACTGTTTGGTAGAGAATTAAGTTACTGAACCTAATAAGATACGGACATTTTCTCATTAATTCATTTCCAAACCACAATATTTTAGGCTTGTCCAAATCGAAAGCATTTGCAGACAACAAAATAAAAGTGACTGAAAATATGAAATCAGTTTTGCGAAAAGTAGAAAACATTGTGGGAAAAGGAGAAAATGCTGGTTACCAGCATTTTCTCTTTTTCCCTCGTTTTTTAAAGGCTTCTTTCTCAAGGTCTTCAAAAGAAGGGATTGTGTGGTAATGCTTTAACACAAAAAATGCGGTCTTGATCATTGCATCCACAGCCATTTTGCCTGAAGATGGTATCATATTGGACAATGCTGATCAGTGAACAAACTGCATATCTGGTTCAGTCTGATCAAGACCCATACTGTCCACAAAAGAAATCAAATTATGCTTTGTTTGTATGGTGTTAAGTGCTGTTTTCAACATTATTTCAGCTATGTCAAGGTACCCAGTGGACCAATCCATGCTTTTTTTTTCTTTTATGAGTACTTCCTACAACATTCTCCCAGGCCACTAGCTGCTTTCCCACATAACCATCATTTCACCCTTTACCACACAATCCTGACCCCTGTGAAAGAAGCCTGTGAAAACATTATGGGAAAAGGAAAAAAATGCTGGTAACCAATTTTCTTCCCTTCTGAAAACAAATTTGAATTCTGTAATGACATTTATTTTGTCGTCTGCAAATGCTTTCAATTTCATTCAGTCTAAAATTTTGTTGTTTGGTAGAGTTAAAGACTGATTTGGGGAGAGAGAGGGATAAATCCTGACTCATTAATTATCAATCCTTGGAATGAAATTGGCTAAGCTTGTGATTGAACCAGTAGCCCGTAGTGTCAAGGTTTGTATGCTACTAACTTAGCTACTGAGCTAGGCTTAAATTTTTTTTGTAGTACTGGGTACATATTCACCAACCATTCTTAACCCTTTCCAAAACGACAAATTTTGGGCTCTTCCAAACTGAAAGAGTTTGCAGACGACAATTTTAGATTTTGAGAAAATGGCAGAAAGTTCTCAAAAAGGGTAGAAAACACTGTGGGAAAAGGAGAAATTGCTCGTTAAGAGCAATTTCTCCTTTTCCCACAGTGTTTTCAAAAGACTTTTACTGCAGACACGTAAAAACCAGGGCTTGTTTGGGAAAGGCTTGATAATATTTTTTGTCTTATTCTTCAAGATTTTCTGACAGTGAAAGTGACAGAACTTCCAATTGGCTAAACCATTTGTAATGGTTTAGCCAATCAGAAGTTCTGTTACTTTCATGTTGACAAAATTCTGAAGAACAAGACTTACAATGTTCTTAAGAATGGTTGGTGATTACTGACCCAGGACATCACAATATTAACCCTTCACCACACAATCCTGAGTTTTAACCCTTTACTGCATAGATACTCATTTCTACGCATCGCTTGTAGGAGCCTTTGGAAAACAATGTGGCAAAAGGTGAAATTGCTCGTGACGAGCAATTTCGCCTTTTGCCACAATGTTTTCTATGCTATCAAAAGGTGTCATATACACATAACAAACGGCTTCATCCTTGCTGTTATTTAGGGTCCATTAGAGATACCATAGAAATGCCTTACGGGGTAAAGGGTTAAGCATGCTGAAAAAGAAGCCTGTTGAAAACACTGGCAGAACAAGAAAAAGCTAGTACCAAGCATTTTCTCCTTTTCCCACAGTGTTTTCTATCAAAGACAAATTCAATCATTTGAGTAACATTTAAAGTGTCATCTTTTGACCAGCAGAAAATTTACTGTGATCAAAAAGTTTTGACACAGGTCAGTTTGCACAGACCTGTAAGCTGACCTGAGTCGATACTTGTTGAAGATGCATCAAGCAGAGCTCCAGATAAGAGGGAGTGATGGTATTCTAAATCCATTATTTCTCTTTCAAACCCTTTGTTGTGGGTACTCATTAGAATAGTCTTGATCGGACGATTCTAATGAGTACCCATAACATAGGGTTTAGTGGAAGATAATTAATATATTCAATTTTGAAATCAAAATTACTCGCTCTATCTGGAGCTTTGATTAAGCCCTCTTTTCTCAGAGCATGACTAAGTAAGTGATGCACAAATGTTTGTATATGTCTTTGAAAGGGAAACAAACATGCCAGAAAAGGGAGTTGTGGCTGGTTACCTGCATTTCCTCCTTTACCTATTATATTTTTTAAACTTTATTTTGCTTGGGTTGTTTACTGCATTGTTTAGTGAACAATTCAAGCACAAGATTGTCTGTAAACCCTTTAGCAAAATGTAAAAATTTTTAGACTGGTTCAAATTGTAAGAATTTACAGATGTGAAATTGAATGATGCTAAAATGATGTATTTGTGGTTGAAATAATAGAAAACATTGTGGGAAAAGGAGAAAATGCTGGTTAACAGCATTTTCTCCTTTTTCCACATTGTTTTCAAAAGTTTTATTCCTCAGCGTCATTAAAAGTCGGGATTATGCGGGGAAGGGTTAAACGCCTGATATTACTCTGCTTGTTTATAAATAATGGCAAGATATTCTCGACATAGTGTATAGATTTGCTATGTTGATTTACTTTCATTATATAATTATTTTTCTATTATATGCCAATCTTAATTTATGTATGTATTCATTGCTTTTTTTTCCACAGACACAATACAAAAAGTATTAAAAATTTTCATAACTAGTTAAGCTCTTATTTGTTGTGTTTTCTAAAAGAACTTCATATCAGCTGTTCCTTTCTCTAGCTGCAAGGCCCCAGTCAGTAATCAACAGAATTTGTACATGTATTTTTTGTTGGTCCCTGTGGTGTTTAACCCATTACCACACAATCCCTACTTTTGAAGACCCTGAGAAAGAAACCCTTGGAAAACATTCTGGGAAAGGGAGAAAATGCTGGTTACTAGCATTTTCTTCTTTTTTCGCGATGCTTTCTACACTTCATTAAACAAATTTCAAATTTTCAGTCACTTTTGTCTTCTGCAAATGCTTTGAATTTGGACAGGCCTAGAAAATTGTCGTTTGGTAATGAGTTAATGCCACTTGCAGCATTATTTCAGTTATAGTGCAGCAGCCAGTGCACCCATCCATTTTTGCCCTAGACCCTCTTTTACCAGTACTTTCCAAAACAAGTCTTTTCAAGTCACTTGCATCATCACCAGCCAAGTTTACGATCACTACGTGGATCTTACCTTGGCTGATTGAGCCCGATTTCGAGATTCCTGCAGTTTCCTCTATTGGATGCTGGTTATTACCCCCTTTACATCATATATCTAAAAGCAAATGAAATATCGTTTTACAAACCACTTGCGAATACACATGATGCGATAAGCAGACATCAACGTGGGTTTCCATGTTTTACCTTTTATTTGAAAGGTAGAGACCTTGTTCTATTTTTATCAAAGATGAAATGCTACGAGTGATTTCATTCATTGCAGCTAGAGCTGGCTGCATCCAATGAAAAAGCATATCGGGTGAACGTAAAAATCAAGCTCGATCCGCCAAGGGTAGAGTAGCATAGTGAATCGTCAGCCTTGGCTTGCGTAGATGAGTCACTTGCTGCTTTTCCACATTAACATCACCAAAACAATACTCAGAAGTGAATCTTCTGGCGATGACCATCATCGATCCTTTAACCCATTACCACACAATCCCTACTTTTGATGCTCATAGTTTGAATCCTAATCCAAGAAAAACTTACCTCAAAGTCTGATGCATTTAACTCTTTACCACACAATCCAAAGATTTAACGACCCTCAGGAAGAAGTCTTTGAAAACATTGTTGGAAAAGGAGAAAATACTGGTAAACAGCATTTTGTCCTTTTCCCACAATGTTTTTTACCCTATCAAAGACAGAAATCACTATTTTGAGCTACATTCAACTTGTTGTCTGCAAATGCCTTCATTTTGTACAAGTATAATATTTTATCATTGTGTAAAGAGTTAACCCATTACCACACGACAATATTTTAGACTGGTCCAAATTGAAAGCATTTGCAGACGACAAAATAAAAGTGACTGAAAATTTGAATTTTGTTTTGTAAAGGGTAGAAAACATTGTGGGAAAAGGAGAAAATGCTGGTTACCAGCATTTTCTCCTTTTCCCACAATGTTTTCTAAAGGCTGCTTTCTCAGGGACGTCAAAAGTAGGGATTGTGTGGTAATGGGTTAAACAAATTCTACAGACATTACCCCACATGTTTAATCCTTTACCAAACAATCCCTGCTTTTTAAGACCCTGAAAAAGAAGCCTTTTAGAAAACATTTTCTCCTTTTCCCACAATGTTTTCTAATTTTCCATCGTCCGATTCAATTTTTGAGTTACGTTTATTCTGTCATCTTCAAATACTTTCAATTGGGAGAAGTCTAAAATTCTGTCGATTGGTAAACAGTTAACTCTTTACCAAATGACAAAATTTTAGACTTGTCCAAATTTAAAGCCACTGCTTGCAAAATAGATGCTTGCAAGTCAAAAACAGCAGGGTAGAAAAACCCTTTTTCCGACGGTGTTTTCAAAAAGCCTCTTGTGACGGTCGTGAAAACCAGGGATTGTTTGGGAGAGGGTTAAATCAGTATGAAGCTTCATGAAGAGTTCTGGTCGACAGTTGCAGAGTGGCAAAAAGGAATGAATTCTTTGAAAGCGGAAGGTTTAGATTTAAACACAAAACCATTGTCAGTAGACATTTTGTGCAATATAAAGTCAAGAATTACACAGTATCAATTACACAAAAATGCTTTTCACCAGAATTTAGACACACAGTGTAGATACAAAGCAGCATCATGAAGTGCTTCTGGTGTGTAGTAATGTAGGAGCCTATCTTTCCACACTCCCCATGTCTTGGCGTTGGTGAGTTTTGGAATTGGGCGGTTCAAAAGGGTAATGGGTGTACCGGTTTTGTAATGGTCAGCAACCCAGCGTACAGCACCCTGAAAAAAATATGGATCAACCCTTTAACTCTGAACTCTTTACCCCATATGGCATTTCTATGGTAGCTTTAATTGATCCTAAATAACAGCAAGAATGAAGCCGTTTCTTATGTGTATATGACACCTTTTGAAAGCATACAAAACATTGTGACAAAAGGTGAAATTGCTTGTCACGAGCAATTTCACCTTTCGTCACAATGTTTTCCAAAGGCTCCTACAAGCAATGAGTAGAAGTGAGTATCTATGGAGTAAAGGGTTAACACAATTCTGAGTACTGACAGTTTCAAAGAAGAAAACTTTTGAAAACATGTTGGAAAAGGAGAAAATGCTGGTAACCAGCAATGTCTCCTTTTTCCGCAATGTAATCTGTCCGTTGTAAACATTGCTTATCACTTTAAACACATATTTGTGTGAATGTTTTCAAAATGTACAAAGAAGCAAAAATATATTTAGCCAAGGGAAACAACCTGAACACAAGGTTTGTAAACCCCGCAGTTATTTCCCTCCATTCAAAAGTCGGTGACAAACGTCAAAATACACATCATGTTGCAGATTGCAGGAACTGTGAACTTAACAGAGCTTTCGCCAGTTTTTAATTTTATACTGCTGAGAAATGAGGCCGCATTTACTTCCTGACAAATGAGTAAGATCTGGCAATTTTGAAGTTGGATTTGTGTAAACTGCATGGCGTGTTGTGCTTCTTTCAAGCCAGGTTATAAAATGGAAACTTTCGGAATATTTATGAAGTCTTCTACCCCTTGGACGACTATCACAAGCCGTTGTAATGGAGGATCATTTCACTACGTACAGGAATGACCCGTTTCATTATTCTACCTAGAGAAATGACCCCAGATGGTTATTTTTCTACGTAGAATGATGACCCGGGTCATTTCTCTACGTAGTGAAATGACCCATGGGTCATTTTTCTACGTTGTGAAATGGCCCATGGGTCATCTTGTCGGGGAGGGTAATTTCTGTGCACTACACCGGCCGATTCCATACCTACATCCAACTTGCTCCCCTTTGATCTCGCAACCGGATATTATGATCACATGACTAACATATGACGTAATGTAGTATATTTCTGTCGTCTGCTGCTTACTTCCGTTGCTGCTGTGAACACCACGGGTAGAAACCATCCAAAAGGAATCGGGAACGAAACAAAGTGTGAAATTGTACCTATATATATTTCAGGGATTCATCAAGTGGCCATATACAAGAAAATCAACAATATATGGACTGCATTTACAGGTAGATTTATTTTAAAATGATTTTGCCGAAAAGCCAGCACACCCATCAAACTAAATGATCGAGACTCTTGGTTTATCACCTGAATTAAAAAGAATAACAAATTTTACCATGCGCACATTGCAGAAGCAATACACTGTCCAAAAACAGTTGACATCTTGTTGGATAGAGTGATATGAGGTGAATAGGTCTACGACTTTCAAGAACAGAGAAACATTGAAGCTAGGAAACAACTTTAAGTCCTGTAGAGATATCTTATTCAAGCGCTCTGAAAATGAAAGCTTTGGAAAAAATTTTGGGAAAATGTTCGGATCCACACGTTCCACAATATTTTCTATTCTTTCAGAGCCAAATTCCACGTTTGAGCCACATTTAACCCTTTACTCCATAGATACTCATTTCTACGCATTGCTTGTAGGAGCCCTTAGAAAACATTGTGGCAAAAGGTGAAATAGCTCGTGACGAGCAATTTCACTTTTTGCCACAATGTTTTCTATGCTATCAAAAGGTGTCATGTACACATAAGAAACGAGTTCATCCTTGCTGTTTTTTTTTTTTTTTTTTTTTTTTGTGGGGGGGGGGGTCAATTAGAGATACCATAGAAATGCCTAATGGGGTAAAGGGTTAATACGTCCCATGAAAATCTTTTCAGTTTCGACGTGTCAAAAAAATGTTGTTGTCCAGCAGTAAATCAATAGTATGCAAATTTGTAATATCAAAAAGATTTTTTTGGTCTATAATCAAAACAGAGATTAAGATTATTAGTTCAAAGACGAGCTCTACAAAAAAGTCAACTTTATCCCCCTAACATATTTCAGGACTCTATAGGCCCATCAACTGAATGAGGATGTCGACAGTTCGGAGTTTATGTAATTATGCTAGATACAAAAAAAGAAAATATTGAGGTATGTCAACAGTTATGTTGTTCGTTTTTCAAAGCAATTCAGTCACTGTTTAATCATACCCCCAAACGAATTAGAAAGGGGGGAGGAGTTACTGGAATCACTACGGCTGCCTGTCCGTCCGTCACGGCCAACGTCCGTCCGTCTGTCCGTAGGAAAAAAAATGTACGGCGAAATACTCCGAAAGTTTTTTTAGGTACTGTACGCAAATTTACACACAGTGTTCCTACAAGTATGAAGTTGTGAATGTGCAATTTCCCTGCTGCGATTTGTTGTGGATTATCCCCCCTTAATTTTTTCGCCTCTTTTGAACTTAATCATTCTGCAGACAAAGACCTGTTTTGTGGCAAGGAGCTGGTAGGGGTGGGGTGGGGTGGGGTGGGGTGAACGGGTATGACCGCGTTTCATGATAGCTCTAGTTGATTTTTGTCGTCCATATTACAATTTCAGTTGAATCTGCATAGAAAGCATACTAATTCAGACACATTTTCTGCCTAATTTAAATGTTAGATTTAGTTTTATTACCTTTTCTGTCACTTAAAATTATGCCATTTTTTCCACAATGTTTTCCTCTCTATCAAAAACAAATATCATTATTTGAGCCACTTTTGATTTGTCGTCTGCAAATGCTTTGAATTTGGACTAGTCCAAAATTTTACCATTTGGTCATGGGTTGAAACCCACTTTTGCAAGGGCTCAAATGTAATATTACCAGAACAAAGCTGTCGTCTGCTCTTGAAAAACAGTATACATGTAGCTATAGAATGGTCGTTCCTCAGTATCGAAGGCACTAGATATGGAAGAGAATGGAATATATCTCCCACCCCCAAAAGAAAATCGTTGAATAACTGTTTACTACACAATTCCGGCTCATTTTAACGACCCCGAGAAAGAAGCCTTTAGAAAAAATGCTGGTAACCAGCATTTTCTCCTTTTCACACAATGTTTTCTATCCTTCCCAATACAAAGTTTACATTTTCATCACTTTTATTATTTCGTCTGCAAATGCTTTCGATTTGGACCGGTCCATGAATTTGTCATTTGGTAAAGAGATCGGCAATTCTAATGCATTTTGAAACCGTATTTGCTTGCAAAATTCAATTGATTTTGTGAATATTTGCTGTATTTCGATGGCCAATGTGTCCAGACACACCGCAGTGTCAAAGAATAGCTTACCACAGTCGTTGTCTGCGCATGTCATATTCTTCGAAGATTCAACATGTTTTATATGACGCATCACTCTTCCCGATATTGGGGAGATCAAGTATCAATGGAGAAAATGGCATTTATCAATACGTTTGAGGAAAAATCAGGACTGTTTTAGCTCCTGATTTCTCTTAACTGCTGATCATAGCTAAATGAATCGCACCTGGTAGCGTTATATTCAGTAAACTTTTATTTTGGTTTGAAATTCAAAGTAACGGTTGTCACGTAGAAAAGTAGTCCGGTTCTGTCAGTACCCAGAATGCCCAAATAAGATAGATGAGTATTTGTAGAATGCCATCTAGCGGGATATAATAAATCACAGTTACTTTACCTTGATTCCGTTGAATTCAACTGACACCAAACATGAACAGATTTGGTCAGATGGTGGATTGGCTGTGAGGTCATTCCACGCAGATTCCTTTATTTTGTACCACAGATCCCACATATGGAACACGTGAGCGACTCGCTCGACCGGGGACCAATGTTCTCCTGAAAGAAATATTTAAACGCTGTTCTGGCAAAAGGAGGTTTAACCAATAAGCACACAATCCCTATACTTTTGACGACCCTGAAACAGACACCTTTGGAAAACATTGTGTGAAAAGGAGAAAATGCTGGTAACCAGCATTTTCTCCTTTTCCCACAATGTTTTCTACCCCTAACAAAACAGATTTCAGATTTTCAGTCACTTTTATTTTGTTGTCTGCAAATGCTTTCGATTTGGACAAATGTAAAATTTTGTCGTTTGGTAATGAGTCAATACATCTCTGTGGCGCTTTATACCAAGCAATTCATCACATCATTATGGGTTCATAAAACCCATTTTGCCCAAATTCGACTAAATTCTGAAGTGATAAATTTTGTCATTCAGGTAACCTTTAATTTGACGCCTACAAAGTAAATGCTTTCAGTTTGGACTGGTTTAGAATTTTGTCGTTTGGTGAACAGTTAAAATCCACATACCTAAACCATCCTTGGAGTTACCGAGAGTGGACAAAATCTTGTCAATAACATTCATCGTAAGAGTGGAAAAGTCGTGTCCAATACCGTCTTGTGGTGCATGGTTCAGTACAGTGTTTGGCATCGACAAGTCCTGGTTCACCGTCGGAACATAATTCTTCTCCGTCGCTTTCTCGCTGAACAGTTTCAAACCTTCCACCGTCATGGAATGGACCGCATGCGCGATGGTTTCGTTGTATCTGGTCGATAGTTTCGAGTCAGGGAAAGCTTTGGCACAGTTCAGGAGATTACCTTGTACTGTGATTGTGCTTGCAAGCAAGCTGATTGCAATCAAGCCGAACACCATTGTTATTTTTCTGGAATAGAAGTGGTCCTGCTCCTGTACAGACGGACCTAACAATGCCAATTTGAATTCTGGGACAAATAGTGTTTTTTTTTTTCACTTATCAGTCGACCTAAGACGTCATATCAATAATTCCGCTTATCTGTGGCACCTGTTTAACACATTACCATCTGCCCCTTGCATAACGTTGTGGCAGATGGGGCAATTGCTTTTTACGGCCAATGTCTTTTTTTTTTCCTACAATTTTCTTTTTTTCAAGTAAGTTATATCCATGAATTTAATCTACAATCCTAATGCTTATCCATATTTTACGAATATTTGTTACAGTTGTCCGGTACAATTCTGTTCGTAAGGTTTAGGGTTGGTGTCACATGAAAGTGGGATAAGAGAACTTAACTCTAGATTGTATTATTTGGGACAGGTCATCTTTCCACAAAGAACCTCCACGAATTGTACCACTTTTTTAGGAAAAGGAAAGATGTTGATAATTATCACGTATTTTTGTGTGAGGCATGAATATTTGAGCCTTGCACTGTAAATAAGGCGCTTGATGCATTTGCGAAAAGTTTTGACGCAGGTCAGCCTACGCAATACGCGCAGACTGACCTGGTCAAATCTTTTCGCTAAAGGTCAATTTTCTACATGTCAAGGGACCAGTGTGCCTCATGATTCAGTGGTTTGTCATACAAAACGAACTTTAGAAATGTACCAGTTACTAGTATATCGTCGGTTTACTTCAAAACCCTCGTAGCTACAGCTTGAAACAAGCTGTAGTTACGAGGTTTTTTAAGTACGTCGACTATACACGTGTACCGTTATGACTTGGTTGGTATCTTGCATCACGGTGATGCACTAAGTCCCCTTTTGCAAAAGCTTGGCTCATATATGAATAGAGATTGCAAGCTGGAGGAATGTTTCTTCTTTGACCATAATATGTTATCATGTATAGTATGTCGCTTTAAGGTGGAATTTGACCCACTTAAGCGCACCAGATAGATAAAATTGTGAGTCTTAGATTGAGAGACAATACAAAATAATAAGAGGCTGTTTTGACTCGAAAGTTCACAAAAAACTGTGGAACTGTGAAAATCCGTTATCAAATTGACTTTTTGGTAGTAATCCTCGCAGGCTAATCCGAGACGGCACTTTTAAAACGACTACAAAAGAGTTTTTGCTACAGTAGACTTTTGCAAAACAGAAAAATACGTAAAAACGGAAAGTGTCTTTTCGGATCAGCCTGCGCGGACTGCGCAGGCTGATCCGAGACGATACTTTACGAAAATGACAGAGATTTTAGACTTGTTCAAATTGAAAGCACTCGCAGACGACAAAATAAAGGTTACCGCCAAAAATTGAAATTTGGTTCCAGTAGGATAGAAAACTTTGTGGGAAAAGGAGAAGATGCTGGTTAACAGCATTTTCTCCTTTTCCCACAATGCTTTCAAAAAGCTTCTATCTCAGGGTCGTAAATACCAGGGATTGTTAGGTAAAGAGTTAAAAAATTCCAGTTGTTTTGCATACAATATATAATGTGCAATATCTCGGGCGATGTAGATCCGGGATCAGAGTACTTGTCCTGTACAGTCTGATCTTAAGTGTACGCAGGAGAGCAATAAAGTTGATCTCGACGTTTAAAAAAAGTTATAATTTGTATCTGGTTTCAAATCATGAGAAAGATTTCGATTTAAAACAAAAGAAAGTTTTCTGCATTTGGATATTTAATTACTTTTTGACACGGTCTTTGCTTTTTTAAGGCCGTGACACAACAGAAACAGACGCCAGCCATTGCTCAGTGGCTAAGGAGTTATATATTTGTAATCATCTCAGAAAATACTTATATGTTGAAATTTATAGCTGTGAACAACTTTTTCAGAGAGAGAGAGAGAGAGAGAGACAGACAGACAGACAGACAGACAGACAGACAGACAGACAGACAGAGATAGAGGGCAATGTGGCTTGTAATGAACAGTTTTGGAAGTGGTAACTCTTTATCCCTTTACCACACAATGACGACTTTCAACGGCCCTGAGGAATAGGCCTTTTGAAAACTTAGTGGGAAAAGGAGAAAATGCTGGTAACCAGCATTTTCTCCTTTTTTCACAAAGTTTTCTACTTTATAAGAAAAAAAAAGTATCATTTTAGCCACTATGAAATTATCGTCTGCAATGGCTTTCGAGTTGGATAGGTCTAAAATTCTGCTGTGTGGTAAAGAGTTATATGTATGAAATACTAGTACTTGCTTTCATTGCATATCCCTTTACTCCATAGATACTCATTTCTACACATTGCTCATGGGAGCCTTTGGAAAACATTGTGGCAAAAGGTGAAATTGCTCGTGACGAGCAATTTCACCTTTTGCCACAATATTTTCTATGCTATCAAAAGGTGTCATATACACATAAGAAACGGCTTCATCCTTGCTGTCATTTAGGGTCAATTAGAGATACCATAGAAATGCCTTATGGGGGAAAAGGGATATATGACCAGTTGATTCGATTCACATTTTCACATGTTCTGCCCGAAGTAACGGCCGACCTGATTTTGGTTTACTATTAATTATTTGAAGAAATAAAAAGCTTACTTGTATTTTTAGTAAATAACTTGGTGGACTATATTCCAATGGTAAATAAAAAGATATTTTTTTGTGTTTTAATAGATACAAGGAAGTTTTAAAAGTTTCGTATTTCAAATACAAATGTTATAGGATACTTATGAGCTTATGTTATTTACATCAAAAAGTGCCTTGTATAGATCAAGGTCAGATAGCATAAAAAAAACGTATTTTGTTTTAAGTCTAACCGGTAGGCCGCTAAGCGCGACTTACTGACCTTTTACGGACAGAGTAAATCAAGATCGGACTGCACAGAACGTGCAGCCTGATCTTGTATCCACACTATCCGAGAAGGAGATATTATTCCCCCCAAAACAAAACATTTTAAGTAATATTTGGGTTTTTACTATCGAAATAAAATTTTTATTTTATTTATTTAGCAGGATGAGGGTTAATCTTGGTGAAATGAATGTACACGCACATAATTATGTCGTTATCAAATCTTTTTTTTTTTCTTATATTCTCCGAAAAGTGCTAAACGGCAGATTTAAACAGATTTAAATATTTTGGTGAAAAGTACTAGATTCCTATCAGACTGCATAGATCATGGCGTATAGTCTTGAATCTCCTCTGTTCTATATCATGAGATAATTATATTTCTACCATACAGCCTCGAACACATTTTTATTGGACAAGCCAAAAAAATCTTGACGACTTTTTAAAAAGGAAAATGTTCTTTTCAGCAAAATTAAAAACGCTTTTTGAAACCGAGTAGTTTCAGGTAATTGCTCTGTTTCCCACAATGTGTTCTTCGTCCTTTGAATGGTCTAAAACTGTCGTTTTTGTACAGAATACGGTCAAATCGAAATGTGCTCTTGCATTTTTTTTTTTTATAATATTAAGACATTCAATTTATATGGGACATGATTTGTTAGAGGGGGGATGGTTTCAGTGCATCTGCAAAATGTATCGACCCAGGCCAACCTGTGCAGCCTGCACAGCTCATGCTGGCCTGGACGATACGTTTTGTTTTTGGTAAATTTTCTGGACGTCCATGGACCATTCTATCCCAGGGTTCATCCGATTGTTAGACAAAAAGGATTTCATTGATCCTTCCCTCATTACCACACAATCCCTACTTTTGACGCCCCTGAGAAAGACGCCTTTTGAAAACACTGTGGGAAAAAGGAGAAAATGCTGGTAACCAGCATTTTCTCCTTTTCCCACAGTGTTTTCTACCCTTCCCAGAACAAATTTCTATTTTTCAGTCGCCTTTATATTGTCGTCTGCAAATGCTTTCAATCAATTTGGACCAGTCCAAAATTTTCTCGTGTGGTAATGAGTTAAATATATAATGACTTGTAGATGTATAATGTATTATGGAAATGCATTCACGCCCCTTTTTTGCCAGAACGTTTGTTTAACGCTTTAAAAGTGGGTAACACAATGCTTTCAGAGCAGACATGGCACTGTGGCACGGTATGGAACAGGTCCAACGGGATTCCATGCATCTCTATGATCTCTGCTGTGAAGTAGGCCTCACACAAGAGCAAATCAAAGTTCGTCAATGGCTGGGCGACTATACCAACTCCTTATTTAGTCTTGAGGGCGTGGCTAATTACGGAAGTGACATAGATTTCATGTTTCACGCTGTAATAGTCGGGAGTCAATCTGAAGGGATCGGTCTGAACAAGCTCGAGTCGGATCTCAATGTCATGATGACAGTGTCTGGTACACGCGTCACTCCACAACGTCAGTTTGAGGGTCAAGGTGATATTCATCTTTTCAAGGTCGTTCAGACAGCTCATCCGGCATACGTAAGACTACAGTGTGTATATATGGGGGCTGGTACTAGTCGGTCTGTCGTCTCCACTCCGTCATACTGTATCGGAGACGAACAAGGGAGGATGATTTTGGCGGGAAAACTGCTAATGGACGCCTATAGCAAAAACAACCTGGGAACAATAAGTCCGCCTGCTATAGCAGCCTGTATCAAGACCCCAATTTCAACAATGCTTTGTATTCACTCTCCAGTGTGGCCACTCGCTGCCAGAGAGTGGGCTTTCCGAGTCAGAAGATATGTGTGGCCATCTGTAGAACTGAAGAAGTTTATATTACAACATGGCTGCCATGTTGTACCAATAGGCAATCCATTGAGTCAAACAAGACACATCGAATGGCGGTGGTCATTCTCTTTGGCTGAAAAGTTTCTTGTTCGAACATTCAATCTGACACAACTTCAGTGTTATTTTCTTCTGAAAATGCTCGTGCGTTACGTCATCAATTCCATGGTCATTGACGGCTTGACATCATACCACGTGAAGACAATCATGTTCCACATGGTTGAAAATACACATCCGTCGGAATGGACAAAAGAAAAGCTGGCACCGTGCTTCGTATCTTGCTTAGAGAAATTACTTCAATCTTTAGAAGACGGATGCTTATACCATTATTTCATTTCAAGTTACAATTTGTTTGTTCCTCGCATCCAAGGAGACACACGCATACGATTAGTGTCGATCGTCTCTGGTCTCCTAGAAAAGGGGTGGCAATGTGTGCTGCAATGTTTGCCACCTAACTTGAACATGATATTGTCCAAGAGTAAGGTAGCGGTACCATGTGCATGTTACGATACACACTGGGGAGGTGAGAGCTGTGAGCATCGCGTCTCGATGGTGGAACGCTGTTATACACTGTTCAATGCCACAGTCAGGGTTATTCTACGGCTGACAGAGAGGGAGGACCTTCAAGCAACTATTGATGCAATAACTGCGTTCGTTGAGTACCCAACAATGCGTGACCCGGTTCACTTTCCGGATGTTCCGGCAACAGGTATCATAAAATTGATGTTAAAAAGTCACCTAGGTTTGATGTTCTATGGTCTGTCGAAAACCTATCCATACAGTAGAAAAGGTGGGTCGCACACCTTGCTCCCAACGGCTCAAAAACATCTGGAGGATGCCGTTGAAGTTGATGCATGCTCAACCAAGCTGAAGCTAGCTACCTTCCACTTTATGACCGAAAATTATGACGAGTGCATAAAAATTGTAATGCAGTTACTTCGCCAACACAATGAGTACATCGTGAATACAACAGGTGATACTACAAGACGGAAAAAGTCTTGCAAACGACCTGCAGCCCTACGCAAACATCGCTCAGTGACATCATTACTTGGGAACGCCCCATCTTTGACAGAGTGGGCGTGTCTAGAGGTTTGCTTTTCGCCGTGGGAAGTTCCGTTTGCACCGGAAGCTATCCAGATGCTGAAAGACCGGGAAGCAGTCACAGACGACGATACAGACCATAAAGGTTTCGTCTTTGTAGATGGTGTTGTTTACGGATATTTTTTGTTAGCTTTAGCGTATACAAACATTCACAGACCCGTGCACAGGCAACAAGCTGTTGAAAATTTACAGCTGCTTGTGAAAAACATCGAGCAACACGATCTGCATTATCCTGAAATCGCCAGATTTCTGTTACCGTATGCGAAGGAAAGAAAACACAAAAACTGTTTGTTATGTCACGTCAGAATATACTGAATATGGGTGAACTGAAAGATTCTCTAGAAGTGCGCTTAGAATTTTAATGAGTTTGGAGTATATCCGTTCACCAATGTGTGTGCACTAATTCTAGGGAGACTACTTTCAGTTTTAGTTTATAAATGCTCCTAAACCTCGCAGGTATGAGTCGTCAAGTACAAATTTAGATGCAACTTGTTCTTATGGACTATTATGTCCACGCACCCTGCTTTCTCAGTCTTCTTAATTCATTAAAGATAGCGCCCGAGACGTGTTATAGTAAAGTTTTTATGCCATGCTTTATGTTGTCCCGTTCGTAATTACTACATAAGGGATAGTGTTCGTTAAGCATTCTAAACCCAATTAGACGCCTGTATCCGAAGACTGGCGATCTGATATGTTGAGATGGTTAAATGGCCAAAATCCGAATTCAGGTTTGATATTCACTTAAGAATGGCCGGCGAATTAGACTCGAACTTTCGTATACATGTGCGTCGTACAATTGCTTTATCAAGCCCCATTTGTAATCACAAATGAATTTTTTTACATTCTGATTTTGCGACGTACTCAACGGACATAAAAAATTATGATGTACTATCTGATGATAAATCGGCTTATTAGCTCTGGAAAAAGATTCATAGATTTTGGCGATTTTTGGAAACATTCTTGTATATTATAGATAATGAACGACGAGTTCACATCACTGCATGTAGAGCACTATGAGTGAAATACGACCCCATGAAGATAAAAATATTTTGATATTCGTTGGCTTTTGAGATAACATTTCTTTCGAAAATCGTCTACTAAAAATGTTAAGCTCGCCAGAAGCTCGCTTTATAAATTTTTATGCATACGCGTTGAGAAAAAAATCTCAATTACCAACTGGGAAAGCTGCGACAGGTATGGAAACAAAAAGGGAAGTTAGAGTTATACCCATGGAAAACTATTAATTTTACTCTTTATTTCAATGCCACGAAAGTTTTAATTACAGAAATTGATATTCGCCAGTCATGATGGCTACTCTGAAGGTACCGTATAGAATTGTCGGGGTTTGGTGGGGTCCCTCTGATCTATAACTCATTATGGAATAGTTCTTGGGAAGTTTTTTCCGTCTGCCTTATTTTATGCAAATAGCCAAGGACACAAATGCCCTGTCATCGTGAAATTTTCATGGAAAATCGTTATATCTCTACAAAGGAGATCATGACCAAATTGAAAGCATTTGTACACGACAGAGTTCATGTGGCCAAAACGAGGACTGTTTCTTTGCATAGGTAAAAAATACTTTGTCAGAAATGCATAAAATGCTGGTACCAGGTATCTTTCTCTAGGTCGTCAACACCGTTTGAAAATGGTGGTTTCACGAATGGTTATTCTATTACTCTAAGGGAAGTAACTCTTATACTACACAATTGTTTTTCCCGTGCAGGTGACCTTCCCTGTAGATGCTTCAATACCATTTTGACCTTAGGTAATAACAATTTCTCATTTTTTTCCCCCACATCCCCTCACCAGCTTTCGCCATACGTTTTATCATCTGCAAATTTATACTTTCTAAATGGACTTTTTTTTTTCGTCTTGTCAAGAGTTAAACAGGCTTCCAAGAATCTCACAACAAGAAAATGACACTCGTTTTAGTAACATGTTTTATTTATACAGAGAAGCCATTCTACTCTAATGGTATACAAAGTATTGAGTGATACAAGAAAGTGTTGATTTTTTTTCTCATTTCTGAATGTGACAGCTATTGCACATAAAAGTACTTCAGTATTACACTATTTGCCTGCAAATGGTCATAACATAATTGCATACAAAGATAACTTGTTTAGCTTATTAGTGGAGATTTTAAGGGTTAACAGTAAGAAACATCAAAATAACAAGGTAAAAAGCTTACAGATCATAAAATTCTTGTGCATGTAAAACAATTACTATTCCATGACACTTCCAAACTTAGTGTTGATCAATATTAACTTCAGTGCCAAATACATACCTCTTTTAACTGCTATAAATACAATCCCATGAGACATCTAAAGACTTTGGTTGTATAGACAGGACTAACTCATTACCAAAAGACAAAATTGTAGACTTGTCCAAATTGAAAGCACTTGCAGATGACGAAATAAATGTGACTCAAAAATTGAAATTTGATTTGGGAAGGGTAGAAAACACTGTGGGAAAATGAGAAAGTGCTGGTTACCGGCATTTTCTCCTTTTCCCACAATGTTTTCTAAAGGATTCTTTCTCAGGGTCGTCAAAAGTAGGGATTGTGTGGTAATGGGTTAACAAGTAGAGGGTAAAAATGTAGATCAAAGGTTCTGTGCAGTCAGATCTTAATCTATATCATCCATAAAAGTCACAGTTTTCACCTACGGCGCCAAAAGGGTTTAATCATTACCAAACACCAAAATTTTAGGTTTGTCCAAATTGAAAGCACTTGCAGACGACAAAATAAGTGACTGAAAATTTGAAATTTGTATTGTGAAATTTGTATTGTGAAGAGTAGAAAACATTGTGGGAAAAGGAGAAAATGCTGGTTACCAGCATTTTCTCCTTTTCCCATAATGTTTTCCAAGGATTCTTTCTCAGGGTTGTCAAAAGTAGGAATTGTGTGGTAATGGGTTAAACTGTACAAATATGCAACCTTATCTTGAATCTACACTGTTCATGATTTTGTGAGATATTTTGGTCCAATCAACCCTGGAATGTGTAACATTTTCATCCTATATGACAACAACTGAAAATAGCGTTGTACCTTTAACTCAGTGATGATCCAAAACACAGCAAATACCATGACTATTTCTTTTGCATTTTGATAATTTCTAAGAAAGCCTTCCAGAACTTAAAAGCCTGTAAGAACTTACTCGAGCCATGTCCGTAAAAAGGTGCCTAAATGCATCTGCGAAAACTATCAACCCAAGCCAGCCTTGGCAGTCCACGCAGGCTGATCCCGGCCAAATTTAAAGAGTTAAGGTTTTTAAAACTCAAGATTGGGTGATAAAGGGTATGTAAAGTACATATATGTTAAAATTACATGTACCTATATAACTGACAACCCATACTCCTTAACATAACAAAAACTGTAACAGAACAACAAAATAATAGTATAAAATAATATGATAAAATGTGAATAATATTCATGTAAAAAAATCATGTTATACTTAAAAAGCTATGACATTATATTGGATAGCATAACATACTGTGTGTCCATACTTTACAATCCCATGTTATGATGACACTGAAGAGAAGAGCTTTTGAAAACATTTAACTCTTTACCACACAATCCCGACTTTTAATGATCCTGAGTAAGAAGGCTTTTGAAAACATTGTAGGAAAAGGAGAAAATGCTGGTAACCAGCATTTTCTCCTTTTCCTACAATGTTTTCTACCCTTCCCAAAATAAATTTTAATTTTTCAGCCATGTTTATTTCGTCGTCTGCAAACTATGTTGAATTTGGACCAGTCTAAAATTTTTTTGTTCAGTAAAGAGTTAATGAATTTTTGCAAAAGAATTGAATTTGCTGTTTACAGGAATGCTATGAATGTACTACATGTACCAAAAGTCATTGAGAAAAAACTAAAACACTGAAAAATCTAAACAGGGGTCTTGGAAAATCAACACCTAGGTTTAAGCCACTCCTGGAATTGTTGCTCTTGACCCTTCAACCATGATTGTAATTGGGATTACACAATGATTGGTTGTCTTCAAATATTTCTGAAAGAAAAAAAGATACTAGTATAAAGGATCTGATATAAGGTGGAGTTTGAGATAAATAGGATCTGACATGAGTTGGTTTTTGAGATACATTGTATTATTAAACAAGTGAAGGGAAATGGTATTAAGCGAGCCTTTGGCGAGCTTAATAACACTTTCCTTGAAGAGTTTAATAAAATATTATCTCAAACGCCCATAAATGCCAAATTCTTTTTATCACATAACGATATTTCACAAAATATAGATCAGATCATGCAAAAACATTCATAAATACTCCCTTTGATATTTTCCATGAGACCTTTTCACTTGTATGAAATGCGCACAAAATGACATAAAAATGACGTCACACACGTGATATCAAACATGTATAAGAAAAGAAAATTTGGAATGGGTATATTACACTGAAAACAAGGGGAGTTTTTGTGATAAAAACTGTTTATTAGTGCTTTACTATAAAACAGATTTAAGCCTGATCCAAGTGGGAAGCATTTGTAGAGAACACATTAAACCATAACCAAAAAATGTCTAAATCAAAAGCATTTTGCAGATAACAAAATAAAAGTGACTAAAAATTTGAAATTTGCTTTGTGAAAGGTAGAAAACATTGTCAGAAATGGAGAAAATGCTGGTAACCAGTATTTTCTCCATTTCTCACAATATTTTCTATAGGCTTCTTTCTCAGGATCGTCAAAAGTAGGGATTGTGTGGTAATGGGTTAAATGTTATTCAAAACAGAGAACTTGTCTTTCAAAGGGTAAAAAACATAATTATCAGGAGAGGCAGAAAATGCTAGTTTTTCCAGCATTTTCTCCTATCCCATGTTTTCAAAAACCATCTTCTTTATGATTGTTAAACATAAAAGTGTATTTGAAAGGTTTGAACAAGAAAAGTGTCATTAGGCAAGCATCTTGCGCATGGTATGGGGTAATGATGTTACATGTTTCACATGGTAACAGTTCCATTTATTTCACATAGTAATGATTTCATATTTTTTACCTGGTAAAGAGTTAATGTTTTACACGGAAATAATTTCATGTGTTTCACATGTTGATTATTCCATGATGTAAATATGTTTCACATGGTAATGATTTCATATATTTTACCTGGTAAAGAGTTAATGTTTTACATGGAAATAATTTCATGTATTTAACATGTTGATTATTCCATGATGTAAATATGTTTCACATAGTAATGATTTCATATATTTTACCTGATAAAGAGTTGATGTGTTACATGGAAATAATTTCAAGTGTTTCACATGTTGATGATTCCATGATGTAAGTATGTTTCACATGGTGATAGTTACATGTATTCTACCTGGTAATGAGTTCATGTTTTACATGAAAACAATTTCGTATGTTTCACATGGTAATGATTTCATGCATTTTATCTGGTAATGAGTTAATGATTTACATGGAAACAATTTCACATGGAAATGTTACATGTATTTTACCTGGTAATGAGCTCATGTTTATATGAAAACAATTTCATATTTTTCAACTGTTAATGATTCCATGATATAGATTTGATTCACATGGTAATGACTTCATGTTTTACATACATATTTCGTATATTTTTCATAACAAGCAATGTTTTTTATAATGCAGATATTCATAATCATGTTTCACATAGTAGCAAATGTTTCTGAAAATGATTTTTTTTCATATGTTTCACATGGTCCTTGTTTCATATGATTGAAAATGAGCCTAGTCGCTTTTTCCATAGCAAACAGGAGTTGAAACCAGGTGCTTGCTGGTTTGAATCTCTGGCTTGGTCAATTATTGTTTTCTGTGGATTGATGATAGTTGTCAAGACAGGATTTATTCCTCTATCACTCCTCATTGTTTTCAACCATGGTCATGTAACTTTGGAAGGAAAGTGTGAAGAATAATGGTAAAAAGAAATTCCAGGGGAGCATGAATAAGTGCAATGGCTGCCACAATATAACTGAAATACATGTAATGTTGAATATGGTGTTACTTACCACACAATCCAATTCAGAAAATGAAAAATTCATTATGTTTCACATGGTAATTATTTTAGATGTTTCAGATAGTTGAAATATGCTATCTCGCTCATAGTAAAGATTTCTTATGAAGGAAAAGGTAACTTACATCAGCGTAGGCCATGGCATTCCTTTTTTCATCTATTGATGCTCCGCGTCCAATCCAAACAGAGCAATTTTTACCTGAGTCTATGATCATTACATCCTGTTTTGAAAAAAGAAATTGGACAATTACATGAAAAGCATCATAACTGTCCCTATAGGCGGATTACAGTATATGCTCGACTATAAGACGCCTTCACTTATAAGATGCTCCCCCAACTTTGTGATTCAAAATCAGGGATTTCATTGGTGACCTCCTATAAGACGCATGTGTTTAACAAAAGACAAAATTTTTTACCTATCCAATTTGAAAGCATTTGCTGAAAACACAATAAACATGAATCAAAAACTGAAACTTGACTTTATGAGAATAGAAAACAATCTGGGGAAAGGAGAAAATGCTGGTTACCAGCATTTTCTCCTTTTCCCATAATGTTTTCAGAAGCCTTCTTCCTCTGGGTTGTAAAATTCAGGGATTGTTTGCTAGAGGGTTCAGTCTTCACTAGAACAACAAAATTTAAGACTTGTCAAACTTGAAATAATTGGCAGATCACAAAGTTAAGATGTATTTAAACAAGTAAATTTGCCTTTGAAAATAGAAAAAAAAAAGAAACATTGTGGGAAAGAGATGACCAGCATTTTCTCCTTTTCCAATAATGCTTTCTGACACTTTTCTCAGTGACCTACTTTTTGACCCAATGCAAACCAGTTTCAAATTCTTACAGGCACTGGACTGAAAATGTGGTCTCTAAAGTGTACAGTATTAGTTGTATATTAGGTAGCAGGGGACTTGGAAACTTGTTCACGGCTGTGGTGAATCATGTCATCCTGAGCCGAAAACGAGTTGGCAACATGATTCACTACAGCTGTGAACAAGTTTTCAAGTTCCCTGCCACCTGACTGTTCAACAAATATTATAATACTGCAAATTTCCAAACATTGTAACTGTTAAGTGAATTTTACCCGTTTTTTGGTTTCGAAAATTGATTATGCTGACAAAAAAGAATTTTCCTTCTGAGTGCCGCTCTTCAATGAAAATGGAAGTCACTGGGAACTGTCTTCACTGAAACCTTAAGATTATGTGCTAAAATGTGCAGTTTTGCACATACACTTGACGCTAATCTTCATCAAAGCCGCTAGTTTGATAATGTGTTGAAATTGTAGTCATGTATATGGGCTCCCGAAAGGGAAACTGCTTTGGCTTTTGCCAGTATCCAAAGAAATTTCTTTGCAGTATAACAATGATCTATCAGCTTTTTCTAAGATTTATTTTTGTGACTTACTTTTGGACCAAATATCACCCACTCTAAAATCAATTTTAAATATCATCAAGACAAATATCCAGACTAACATTACTGTCATGAGTTTCGGACTAAAAATGTGGCCTCAAGCATGTACATAAGTTCGTTCTAATTCATTACCAAAGGACAAAATTTTAGGTAAATCCAAATTGATAGCATTTGCAGACAACAAAATAAAAGTGACTGAAAATTTGAAATTTGTTTTGTGAAGGGTAGAAAACATTGTGGGAAAAGGAGAAAATGCTGGTTACCAGCATTTTCTCCTTTTCCCACAATGTTTTCAAAAGCTTTCTTTTTCAGGGTCGTTAAAAGTCGGGATTGTGTGGTAAAGAGTTAGAAGATCAGACTGCACATTCTGTCATACTTAACAGCTTATGAGTTAATAAAAGAGATAGAAAAAATATCTTACGTTACTATCAAGGTCATCCTTTGTTATGCCACCTTCCTTAACTGGTTCAAGGTCAAGGCTGCCGTCAGCATCACTAACTCTAAGAAGCTTGACGGTTGTTTCTTCTTCTTGCTCATCATCATCGTCATCATCATCATTATCGTCATTGAGGTAATCATAGAAAGGATGCTATAGTATTTTTTCGGGGGAAAGGAAAAGCAAGACTGTTAGCACTAAATAGACATTTCAGTGAGAATAAAAACTGATCTTAAAATTGCAATGATTCTTTAACTCATTACCAAACGACAATATTTTAGGCTTGTCCAAATCAAAAGTATTTGCAGACAACAAAATAAAAGTGACTGTTAATCTGGAATTTGTTTTGTAAAGGGTAGAAAAAATTGTGGGAAAAGGAGAAAATGCTGGTTACCTTTTCCCACAATGTTTTCTAAAGGCTATTTTCTAAGGGTCGTCAAAAGTAGGGATTATGTGGTAATGGGTTGAATCTTAACCACGGATAAAAATCTAGACTTGTCCAAATTGAAAGAATTTGAAGACAACAGTTTGAATCTGGCTACAATGCTATAATTGTCTTTGATATGGTACAAAAAAATATAAAAGGAAAAATACTGCTCTCTCTCTCTCTGTTTAGGAACATGTATGTACATGTACCTGTCCAAACTGCAGATTTTATTTGTTGTCTGCATGTTGTCTGCAGATGCTTTGAATTTGTTCTGTTCCAAAAGTTTTTTGTTTGGTAAAGAGTTAAATGAGGTGATTTGATATTGAAAGGTCAGACGACATTTGGTGGAAAAAGGTGAAAATGCTGGTTATCGCTATTTTCACATTCTCCTAGAATATTTTTTGAAGTTTTCATTCTCAGATTCTTATAAACATAGGACTTTTCCACAAAGCATACACCCTGTACCAAACAATCCCAACATGTAATTAGACATGTAAGAAGGCTTTAGAAAATATTGTGATAAAAGGAAAGAAATACATGTACTGATAACAAGCATTTTCTCCTTTAACCACAATGTTTTCTACCCTATCATTGCGAGAAAAAATGATTTTAGCAACATTTAATAGAATTATGTTGTCTCAAAATGCTCTCAATTTGTTGGTGTCCAAAATTTTGTCATTTGGTGAAGTATTAGGTAGTTTTCTTACACTATCAGATATATCACCAGCATCTAGGACCTCCTTGGTTGGTTTACCATTTCTTTGGCTTATAAGTGTCTGCAGGTACTGGGCAGCCTGAAAAGTAGTAAATTGAAACAGTTTTAATGACTTATAGGACAAATATTCAAGCGCATCCTAGCGTGCATGTATTTTTGTTGTGAATGTTAAATCAAAAGTGCATCTATGCATGGTTACCAGCATTTTCTCCTTTCCCAAAATGTTTTCTATAGGCTTCTTTCTCATGGTCATTAAAAGTCGAGATTGTGTGGTAACGAGTTAGTCTAATACCTGGCAGAGCTAAGTAAATGTAATAGATAATTTTAGTCTGAAATAAAGACAGACGGACGGACAGATGACGGAAACCATGCCATGACATAAGCTCTAATGGCTTTCAGCCAGTTGAGCTAAACATGGATATTTGAACGGTCATTGACAAATGATTAACTCTTTACCACACAATCCCGGCTTTTAACGACCCTGAGAAAGAAGCCTTCTGAAAACACTGAGGGAAAAGGAGAAAATGCTGGTAACCAGCATTTTCTCCTTTTCCCACAATGTTTTCTGCCCTCTCAAAATCAAAATTCAATTTTTGATTCACATTTATTTTGTCGTCTGCTAATGCTTTCAATTTGGACTCGTCCAAAATTTTGTCATTTGGTAAAGAGTTAAAATGCTGTTTATATGGCATTATACACCTAACTAGGAAACAAAGGCAGGAAAATCTGTGGAAGTATAGCTGTTTCCAATTTAAAAAAATATTGTTGGAAAAGGAGAAATTGCTCTTAGTACTAATCTCGCATGCATTGGAGGTGAATCATGAAAAATCGCTGCATAGAAAGTTTGCCACAACCTGGTATTAACTCTTTACCAAACGACAAATTTCTGGACTAGTCCAAAGTGAAAGCATTTGTAGACGACAAATGTGAATCAAGAATCGATTTTTGATTTTGGGAGGGTATAAAACATTGTGGGAAAAGGAGAAAATGCTGGTTACCAGCATTTTCTCCTTTTTCCTCGATGTTTTCTAAAGGCTTCTTTCTCAGGGTCGTCAAAAGTAGGGATTGTGTGGTAATGGGTTAAATAAAGACAACCAGGTCACAAGTCAGATACCCTAACCACTAAGTTACCCAGCAGGGCCGTTAACCCATTACCACACAATCCCTACTTTTGACGCCCCTGAGAAAGAAGCCTTTTGAAAACACTGTAAGAAAAGGAGAAAATGCTGGTAACCAGCATTTTCTCCTTTTCCCACAGTGTTTTCTTCCCTTCCCAGAACACATTTCAATTTGTCATTCACCTTTATTTTGTCGTCTGCAAATGCATTCAATTTGAACCAGTCTAGAATTTTGTCGTGTGGTAAAGAGTTAAATTTGTAGTCTGCAAATGCTTTCGATTTGGACCAGTCTGAAATTTTGTTGTGTGGTAATGAATTAAAGAGCTAAAGAGAAACGTCACCTTGAAACTCTCATCACGACTGCATTCTTTTCCGTTCCACAAATAGCAAATGAGACCAGTATCTAAAATGAACACATCTTCATCTCTCAGTGATGTCTTTGATCTTTTCACCTGCAAGTGTAATTATATAAAAAGGAGAACTAGCAACAAAACGGCCATGATGATTCTATTTCACTTGACTTCTTTATAGATAATTAGTCGTAGAGCCAATAGTTTACATGACCTGTGACATTCCATGCAGGCTAATGCACAACAGCACTCAGTTTTTATGTACCGGTAATTTTCTGTTTTGTGCAAGTCTGTTGTATCACAAATTGTACTATAATCCTAAAGTCCCATCATGGAATAGTCTGCGTGGACTGCACAAGCTGATCCAAATGACACTTTACCCAAATAAAATTTTAGACTTGTCCAAATTAAAAGCATTTGCAAATGAAAAAAAAGATTTGACTCAAAATTTGCAATTTGCTTATGGAATGGTAGAAAACATTGTGGCAAAAGGAGAAAATGCTGGTTACCAGCATTTTCTCCTTTTCCCACAATGTTTTCAATAGGCCTTTTCCCCACCGTCATTAAAAGTGGGGACCGTGTGGTAATGGGTTAATGCATCTGTGAAAAATATCTACTCAGGTCAGCCTGCAGTTCCAGCAGGTTGACCTAAGTTTAAACCTATTGCTATTGGTCAATTGTCTGCATGTCAAAGAACCAGTGTACCTCATGACTCAGTTGGTTGTTATATAAAATGGATTTATTGTGATGAGTTGCTCAGTATCATGAATCACAGAATTGCATTAAGCCCCCTTCTTCCAGAGGATGGCTCATGTATAAGGCTAGTCTAGTTAATTCAGTTGGTAGCACACAGGGCTTGAAACTAGGGGTCGCTGGTTTGATTCCTTAGCTTAACTCTTTACGAAACGACACAATTTTAGACTGATCCAAATTGAAAGCACTTGCAGACGAACAAAATACACCTACCTCCAAAAGTGGAATTTGTTTCCAGCTGGGTAGAAAACACTGTGGGAAAAGGAGAAAATGCTGGCTACCAGCATTTTCTCCTTTTCTCACAATGTTTTCTATAGGTTTCTTTGTCAGGGTAGTTAAAAGTCGGGACTATGTGGTAAAGAGTGAAGTAATTTCTTCCTAAGGATGAATGATTGTCATTAACCCATTACCACACCACAAAATTTTAGACTGGTCCAAATTGAAAGCATTTGCAGACGACAAAATAAAAGTGACTGAAAAATTAAAATTTGGTTTGGGAAGGGTAGAAACACTGTGGGAAATGGAGAAAATGCTGGTTACCACCATTTTCTCCATTTCCCACAGTGTTTTCAAAAGGCTTCTTTCTCAGGGTCGTTAAAAGTCGGGATTGTGTGGTAATGGGTTAAGACAGAGTTCATTCCTCTCTAATCAATGAACATTGTTTTGAGTATGGTTATCAGGAAAACAGCCAGGGCTTGGACGTCTTTGCAAGCCAAGGGTGACGATTCACTATGCTACTCTACCCTTGGCGGATGGAGCTTGATTTTTACATTCCCCCAATACGCTGTTTCATTGCAGCCAGCTCTAACTGCAACAAATGAAATCGCTTGTAGCATTTCATTTTTGATAAAAATAGAACAAGGTCCCGACCTTTCAAATAAAAATAGAAGGTAAACATGGATAACTCTGTGGATGTGCATAGTATCTGCAATCATTTTTTACCAAATAAACATAGATGAACAATATTTACTGAAAGTTTCGCTGTGACCAATCAATTATTAGAGGTTTAAGGCTATATTCCAGCACCTTACGATGGAATGTCAAAGTATGTTTGTGGTTATTGATTCATGTTGAATTATTGTATTTGTAAGCGATTTGTAAAACGATATTTCATTGGCTAAAAGAAATATGATGTAAAGGGGGATAATAACCAGCATGCAGTAAGGGCATATTGCAGGAATCGAAATCCAGCTTGATCCAACAAAGTAAGATCCAGGTAGTGATAATTAGTGAAACCTACAATGAGGAAACACTTGGCACTATGATACAACTGAAATAAACACAATAAAATGAAACTAATAATTATGTACCTCTTTGACTTCGAAGCTCCTGGGTCCGACCTTCTTACAGTGCATTAATCTAGGTATGTACTGCTCTGGCAGGACATGTCTAAATCCGCTGTCAGCTCCCCCTTCCATGAACCTGGTGAAATAATAAAGACATAAATCATTAAATAAAAATGATATCTTCCTTTTATCCCTCTACAAAGACAGAAATATTTTAGACATGTCAAAAATTTAAAGCATTTGGAGACAACAAACTAATTGTAGTTGAAATGATAGGAATAATCTTTGAATGGGCAGAAAACAGTGTGGGAAAAGAAAAAGGATAAAAGTATCTTTCGCAATGGTAGATAATCGTAAATCTTTTTTTTTGTGTGTGAAAAATTAGAAATGACCCTCAACTAAAGAGGCCTGGGGGTCATAATGAACCCTAGTTTCTAAACCCAGAGGAAAAACCCTGATCTCGAATTTAATTTTAACCCTTTTCCAAAGAATCCCTGGTTGTTAAGAACCTGAGATAGAAGGCTTTTGAAAACATTGAGGGAAAAGGAGAAAATGCTGGTACCCAGCATTTTCTCCTTTTCCTACAATGTTTTCTCCCCTGCTGGAAACAAATTTCATTTATTGAGTTACATTTACTTTGTTGTATGCTAAGTGCTTTCAATTTGGACCAGTCTTAAATTTTGTTGTCTGGTAAAGAGTTCAAGTGCGTCGTGGGGGGGGGTCCTTTTTGTCTAGGTGGTAAATGGTAGGACTCGTAACTTAACCCATTACCACACAATCCCTACTTTTGACGCCCCTGAGAAAGAAGCATTTTGAAAACATTTTGGGAAAGGAAAAAATGCTGGTTACCAGCATTTTCTCCTTTTCCACAATGTTTACTACCATGCTGGTAACAAATTTCAATTTTTGAGTTCTGTTTATTTTGTAGTCTGCAAGTGCTTTGAATTTGGACCAGTCTAAAATTCCTCGTTTGGTAAAGAGTTAAGCCACACTGGAAATACCAAGTCTTTTGGTGGGATTGTCTGTGGAGAAGACACTTCCAAGGCCAAACCTAGTACTGGTGAAACCCAGGACATAATATGAATGAGCAAACTGCAGACTTCATATGACTTAACCCTTTACCACACAATCCCGACTTTTAATACCTCAGTGAAAGAAGCCTTTTAAAGAAGCCTTTTAAAAACATTGTGGACAAAGGAAAAAATAACCAGCATTTTCTCCTTTTCCCAGAATGTTTTTGTCCCTTCCTGAGACAAATTGCAATTCTTTAGTCACATTCATTTTGTCATCTGAAAATGCTTTCAGTTTTGTCTAAAATTTTGTCATTTGGTACAAGGTTAAAATAATGCTGAAAGCATCTTAGCACCGAGAGCAGTTTTATAAACAAGATTTTCTTCTTTTCCTAGAATCTTTTTTAAAAGTTTAACCTATTACCACACAATCCCTACTTTTGACAACCCTGAGAAAGAAGCCTTTAGAAAACATTGTTGGAAAAGGAGAAAATGCTGGTAACCAGCATTTTCTCCTTTTCAAACAATGTTTTCTATCCTTTACAAAACAAACTTCAAATTTTCAGTCACTTTTATTTTGTCGTAGGCAAATGCTTTCTATTTGGACAACCCTAAATTATTGTCATTTGGTAATGAGTTAAAAGGCAAATTTCATCATTTTTGACTTATTTATTTTGTGGTCTGCAGAAGCCTTCTGCAGAGACAGGTCTCAAGTTCTGTCATGTGGCACAGAGTTAATGTCCTTTAGATGTTAAGACTAGAAAACAATGTGGCAAAGGCAGAAAGTGCCTGTCACCACTATTTTTCTCTATTTCACACACCATTTTCAAAATCATTCTTATGTATGATTTTTAAACCTTTACCAAACAATGCCTGGTTTTCCCACATTGTTTTCTACCCTGTAAAAAAAAATGGAGTCTATTTTAACTTATTTCAAATTTGTCGTCTGCAGATGCTTTCAATTTGGAAGGGTCTAAAATTTTGTTGTTTGGTAAAGAGTTAAAATACAGTATCGTCCAATACAAGGTATAACTCATTACTAACAAATTCATGATTTGCATTGCAAGCTACAAGATTGAAGTTGACTAAAATGTTGAGGTTTCTCTAGAACGGGTGGAAATATTGTGGAAAAGGGAAAAAAAATGCTGTATCACACAATTGCAAGTTTCAGAGACCTGAAAAAAGTTTTTTGCAAAGTTGGTAACCAGCATTTTCTCCTTTTCCTGCAACGTTTTTGCTCTTTCAAAAGCAGATTTCAATTTTTGAGTCACATTTATGATGTCATATGCAAATGCTTTTACTTTGTAAGAACAAGTAAGAGTTAACCCATTACATGTACCACTCAATCCCTACTTTTGACGCCCCTGAGAAAGAAGCCTTTTGAAAACACTGTGGGAAAAGGAGAAAATGCTGGTAACCAGCATTTTCTCCTTTTCCCACAGTGTTTTCTACCCTTTCCAGAACAAATTTCTATTTTTCAGTCACCTTTATTTTTTCGTCTGCAAATGCTTTCAATTTGGACCAGTCTAAAATTTTCTTGTGTGGTAATGAGTTGAAAAATATCAAACATCAATCATATCCATATCCCTTGGGCCAAGGAGGGTTAGAAACTTACGTCAAATTTTTAAAGTAGGATCTAAACAGGGGTGACTCGTGGTCTTGACATTCACGATGCTGCACTGGTTTGTCATCAAGTAATGTATCAAGTTCCACAGTCTTGTATGCAGCAGTCCCATACTCATCCTGTCAAAGATATGCCCAAATATTCAATCCTTCACCGAACATCACCAAGTCTTAACCCATTACCGAACGACAATATTTTAGACTTGTCCAAATTGAAAGCATTTGCAGACGACAAAATAAACATGTCTGAAAATTTGAAGATTTGTTTTGTGAAGGGTAGAAAACATTGTGGGAAAAGGAGAAAATGCTGGTTACCAGCATTTTCTCCTTTTCCCACAATGTTATCTA
Source organism: Tridacna crocea (assembly GCA_943736015.1). Taxonomy (NCBI): domain Eukaryota; kingdom Metazoa; phylum Mollusca; class Bivalvia; order Cardiida; family Cardiidae; genus Tridacna; species Tridacna crocea. The sequence goes on from OX031062.1 coordinate 49,130,064, forward strand.
AAGCCTTCTTTATCAGGGGCGTCAAAAGTAGGGATTGTGTGGTAATGGGTTAACAACCTTGAGGAAGGATGCTTTATTTAACTTTGTGGGAAAAGGAGAAAGTGTTGGTAACTAGCGTTTTTTCCATTTCCCAACATGTCTCCTTCCCATTCAGAAATGAATCCTTAGAGCCACAATTGATTATGTCTTTTCTGTAAATGGATTTGATTCAAATACTGTATTTCACCTAAATAACCCATTACCACACAATCCCTACTTTTGATGACCCTGAGAAAGAAGCCTTTAGAAAACATTGTGGGAAAAGGAGAAAATGCTGGTAACCAGCATTTTCTCCTTTTCCCACAATGTTTTCTACTCTTCATAAAACAAATTTCAAATTTTCAGTCACTTTTATTGTATAATCTGCAAATGCTTTCGATTTGGACAAGCCTAAAATATTATTGTTTGGTAATGAGTTAACATGCAGGGGTGTGATGCAAAACACCAAGAAGGCGCTCTTATTTCATAGCTTATTTTCTGAAATTTCATCATATGGCTTGCAACATGCGAAAAGGGGCATTCGGACATCTGCGTAAACTGTCATCTCGGGTCAGCCTGCGTACTCTGCGCAGGCTAATCCAAGATAACACTTTCCGTTTTTATGTCATTTTTCTGTTTTGCAAATGTCTACTGTACCACAAAGTCTAATGTAGTTGTAAAGTGCCATCTTGGATCAGCCTGTGCGGATTGCACAGGCTGATCCAAGACAACACTTTACGCAAATGTCCGAATGCCCCTTTTCGCATGTTGCAGGCCATATAGAGTTAGTATGGTACTTTGATCCAGGTTTTAGTTAGTGCTGTGTACATCACAGTAATTGCCACTTGAAAGACCCACTGTATCAACTCTTTACCACACAATGATGACTTTTAAAGACCCTAAGGAAGAAGCCTTTTGAAAACATTGTAGGAAAAGGAGAAAATGCTGATAACCAGCATTTTCTCCTTTTCCTACAAAGTTTTCTACTCTATCAAAGCAAAACTGCACCATTTGAGCCACTTTGAAATTGACGTTGTCGTCAAATGCTTTTAATTTGGATAGGTCTAAAATTTTGCTGTGTGGTAATGGGTTAATGCAGAATGTATCAGTTTTACTGAAAATCACCATTCATTTAGACATGAAATGGCACTGACAATTTATATGAAACACTTTTCTAAAGTTCCTTTTTTTTTTAACAAAGTTTACAAATTTTGTGTTACTACAAGTTTATATTTGTATTGGAAGAGTATTTTTGGATGGTCAGGGGTTAATGACATCGAGTTGTGAAGTACAATCATGTAATTAGATGTCAATGCCACACCTGTAAGGATTAAAGGACTGCAAGATCTGAGTTTTTTGGAGAAAAGGTATTTTCATTCGATGATAAAAAAAAAACTATCATCAAGACTGGGATGTACCATGATGATTTTCATGATTTTTTGACACAACATATTAATTGAACAGATTAAGCAATATGACCTTGGATTTGCTCACATCGAAAGTGAAGACAGTGGAATGAGGTAAGGTGAGGAAGAGGAGAGCAAAGGAAAAGAAGCTGGGAGCAGAGGAGAGAGGGAGGAGATGACAGGAAAAGAATAAAAAAGAGTAAAGGACAAAGCACTGGTGAGGGAGAGATGACCAGAGATGAATGAGGAGAGTAAGGGGAAAAGAAAGGTGAGGAGAGGGAGTGGAGAGCACTGGAGAGGGAGAGATGATCAGAGACGAGTGAAGGAGAGTAAGGAGAAAAGAAAGGTGAGGAGAGGGAGTGGAAAGCTGATGAACAGGAGGGATGACAGGAAAGAAATAGAGGAGAGCAAGGGGGAAGAAAGATGAGGTGAGGTAGAGGAGAAAAACTAGGGAGAGGGATAGAAGATGATAGGAAAGGAGGAAAGCAGATCAAAGGGGAAAGAAAGCTGAGGAGAGGGAGAGAAAAACTGAGGAGGGCTGGAGAAGAGCAGAGGAAGAGGAAAGCAAAGCAGAGGGAGGGGAAAGCTGAGAAGAGGGAGAGGAAACTTGAGGAGAATAAGAGGAAAGCTGTTGATAGCATGAAGAACAGAAAGGGTTGAGGAGTTAAGAAGAGATCGAGATGAGGAGATGAGAAGAGATGGTATGAGAGGACTAACCTGTGTACTGTACTTTCCTATCCAAAAGTGGACATCATACAGGAGCTCATCTGACTCTTTGTCCTTATAGGTCTGAAAAGATACATTTTGTTTAGGGCAGGTACAAAAAACAGTCCTTTGAAAGACTCAATATTCCAGTTAACCCTTTACCCCATAAGGCATTTCTATGGTATGTCTAATTGACCCTAAATAACAGCAAGGATGAAGCCGTTTTTTATGTGTATACGGCACCTTTTGATAGTGTAGAAAACATTGTGGCAAAAAGTGAAATTGCTTGTGACGAGCAATTTCACCTTTTGCCACAATGTTTTCCAAAGGCTCCTACAAGCAATGCATAGAAATGAGTATTTATGGAGTAAAGGATTAACTCTTTACCAAATGACAAAATCTTAGACTGGTCCAAATTAAAAGCACTTGCAGACGGCAGAATAAACGGAACATTTTAGACTTGTTCAAACTGAATATTTGAAGATTACCAAATAAACATGAGTAGAAAATCAGAATTTGTCCTTTAGCGAATACAATACATGACAGTAGAAATTCTTTCAATTCTGAAAAGTCCTGAGTTTTGCTGTTTGATAGAATGATAACACTTTTTGCACCATGGCAGAAAACAGGAGCTTCTAGGGACCACACAGATTAACCCTTTCCCAAACGACAAACTTTTGGACTGGACCAAATTGAAAGCATTTGCAGACGATAATTCAACTCCTGCTGAAAAGATGGTTTCTGTCTATGATAGGGCAGAAAACATTGTGGGAAAAAGAAAAAATGCTGGTTACCAGCATTTTCTCCTTTTCCCATGATGTTTTCAAAAGGCTTCTATTCCGGACCCGTAAATACCAGGGATTGTTTGGGAAAGGGTTAAGCTAGACTTGTAATCTAAAGTTCAAATGACCCTGAGAAAGAAGCCATTCGAACACATTGTTGGAAAAGGAGAAATCCTTTTCTCACAATGTTTTCTGCCCCTCTGAAAACAATTATCAATTTTTCAGTAACCTTTATTTTATTATCTGCAAATACACTTTCAATATGGACCAGTCTAAAATTTTGTTGTGTAGTAAGGAGTTAAGATAACCTCTGCCTGGGATATGAATTATTAAAAAGTGCAATTGCTTGGTAAAGTATAAAAGCCTTCACAAAATCAAAGCATTGAGAATGCTGAAGTGGTATTTGTCAAGGAAATCATTGTGTGGAATTGATAATTCAAAACAAAAAGAGAAATAGTATTCAAATTTTTACTTGAGAGTCAACCTACAAAGTAAATGAATTCCTTTTTTAATTTTGGTTGAAGAAAGAGTACTCATGACAAGGTTAGGATTATGGGTTTTGGTGGTCTTCCTTCAATCATTAGGAGAAGTCAGGAGTAACATCCCTTGACAGTAGGATGCATGATGGATAGAAAGAAAAACCACGTGAACATATCAAATAAAATTAAGTTTGTACCTAAAAACTATAATTTTGAAATATCTTTGGCCATTGATATTTAATTCCCAACATTGCAATCAATAATTTCGATCTATAAATATTCATGCCCAATCAAATGGGGGTAGCGTGCAATTGTGGGATGAACAAGCCATGGGACGAAATGGTTTTGCAATGAAAAAGCCCTGGACCAAGCAATCGGTAGACAAATTTTGTATTGATTGTGCCAATAGAAGGCTATTAGTGAGTGAAGCTATTTTCAATCAAAAACGAGTTTTTCCACAATCGACAGACTCATTGATTGCATCTAAATATGCCATTTCCAATTACATACCTGAGTGCTACCAAAAAACTCATTTGCCTGTGAAAAATTGAGTATAATTGGGTTTATTTTCTTTGCCTTTGCACAAAATACAATACATCATATTCAAAATTTAATATTGAACCCATAGTGGTATTGCCTTCGACAAACATCACAATCAATTGCCTTTGTGCTCTGTGTACCTAAAGATCAGCCTGCACAAGGCACTGCCTCAGATTTTGGATCCACTCTGACCACCTTGCATTCCAATTCACATTGTAACTTGTTGTCAACAAATTGTTATAACTTTGAATAGCCCAAAATTGCAGAGTCTGTGAAAAAGCTAACAGATGACAAATTTTAGACTCCAGCAAATTCAGAGCAGTTGCAGAAAAATTGATTGTCACTAATTCTATTTGTCTGAGGAAAGGGTAGAAAATACCATAGAAAAAAGAAAAAAAGCTGGTTAATATCTTCTCTTTTTCTCACAATGTTTCCACAAGCCCTTTTCTTAGTCATTAAAGTACACGTATCAGGAATGTTCGAAAGGGTTTTATTCTTTCCCAAGCAACAAAGTTTGTATTTAAAAAAAAAATCTGTGGACAACAAATCAACAACTACCGCTAATACAATTATATTCAAGTTCTGCTGTGGTAGCAAACATTGTAGAAGTAGAAAAGCAGCATTTTCTCCTGTTTCCACAATGTTTGTGCCCCTTTCTTAGAGTTGTTAACACACTGAGAATGTATAGTATGGGCAAAACCAACCAAATACTTACATTCAGGATGATGTAGGAGTCACCAGTGTAAAAATTCCCATAATCCTCCTTAGGCCAGGCTTCAACCTTGAATTTCTAAAAACAGAAACAAAAAACATCTGTAAAAAGATAGCCAGAGTAAAGTTACCTGCAAATAAGCAGATGCCATCAGATTAATCCTGTCTACATTTTTGACCATCACAAATTTTTGCTTATTCATTTGTCATCTATTCTTAACTCATTACCAAACAACAAAATTGTTACCTCATGAAACAAATAAAATAAAATCAAACTACATTACAAACAGATGTATGTCTTACACTTGTGCGTAGGTAGGCATATTTTGGCAAATGGATAGATTTCTTGCATCGAGCAAGTTTTCCTTTAGCCATTTTTTTTCAAATAAAAAAAAAAAATGCTTGGCTCCTCAAAAAAAACTTTCTTTGCTGGAGATATTGTCTAAAGTCTTTATCAAACAACAAATTCTGCACTAGACCAAACTTTAGGTATTTGCAGATGATAAATTAATGACAACAACAAATTAAATGTAGCTCAAATGATGATTTCTATCCATGATAGCATACAAAACATTGTGGGAGAAGGAGAAAATGCTGGTTACAAGCACCTTCTCTCCTTCATCTACAATGGCATTATTAAAAGTCAAGATTGTGTGGTAAAGAGTTTATCAAAAAATAAACATGCAAGTCACATCAATCATTTGTCCACGGGAGATAACTATATGATAACATACATTGATTCTCCAGATCTGCAGGCCCACACTCTGTCCAGCACCATGCCAGGCAGGCTCTGTCTCTGCAGATTCCTCTGTAACAATTGAAACATAAAAAAAATGTAGATTCAATAAATATTAGTCCAACCTGCATTTAGCAATCACTTACAGAGTACACAAATTATGTTTTGCTTAAGACAGGTGCTTGCTCAGTGCAGGTGCATTTAACCCTTTACCAAATTACTAAATTTAAATTGAAAGCACTAGTCTTGCAGATGACAAAAATAAACGTAACTCAAACATTGAAATTTGTTTTCAGTGGGGAGGAAAACATTTTGGGAAAAGGAGAAAATGCTGGTTACCAGCATTTTCTCCTTTTCCCACAATGTTTTCAAAAGGCTTCTATCACAGGGTCTTAAAAACCAGGGATTGTTTGGTAAGGGGTTAAATTTAGCCATGCTTTGTGAAAATGGGGGCTTAAATGCATCCACGAAAAGTATCGACTCAGGTCAGCCTACCCAGTCTGCGTAGGGCTGACCGAGGCTGAAACCGTTTGTCAATTTTCTGTATGTACAAGGACCAGGCTACCTTATGATAAAGACAATTTTTAAAAAAAGGGGGCTATTAGGGATCCTTTACTTTCCCTTCTTTATTAGGGATCCATAAGCACTTTATGGCTTGCTTGGTACTCTGGATTACAGAAATGCAGTAATTCCCCTTTTGTCACAGCTCATATAATTACTGTCAAAGCTCTCAATGTATATACATGTATTTCTTTCATGTATACAGGTTGTCTGTTAACAGAGGTGGCCATTATGACAAGCTTTACTGCATTCTATCTAGTTTGTAATTGTAAAGTATATTCTTACTCCAGTAAAAACTTTAATTTGATTTAATTTATTGAAAAAAATACTCTACAGTCATGTATTGAACTCTCTATCAGACAAAAGTAGGAAAAGGAGAGCAATGCTTGTTGTCATCTTTTTTAGTTCTTTCTTCTTTTAGAAAAGGTAATACCTACTTTTGACCTGTTTTTCTGTGTCAGATCCAAACAGAGCAAGGTTGGAATCTTTCCAATCATACTTTTTGGCTTTTCTTAGTCCTGAAAAATAGAATTTGTTATCAAGTATGATGTATAATGAAGTTTTCAACATTATTTCTGTTATTTACAGCAGCCAGTACCTCTAACACTACTTTCTGTGAGTTTCTTTTACCAGTGTGATGCATAGTATTCTGTCCATGTCACTGGCTGCTTTCCATCTACCACAGAGTTCCAGATATTTTCTCCCTATCAAAGTCAGAAACAATTACATTACCAAGATTTAATGTGTTGTCTGTACATGCTCTAAATTTGGTCATGTCCAAAAATTTGTCGTTTGGTATAGAGTCAAGCATGACTACTGACCTTTTGCGGATAGTGTAGATCAAGATCAGACTGCACATTCTGTGCAGTGTGATCTTGGATCTACAACATCCGATAAGGAGATACTATTCCCTGAAATATAACTTTGAAATGGCAATACATATATTTTGTTTTTTTACTATAGAATTGAAAATTTTATTTACTTAGGAGTGAAACAGTTAGAATAAATTATAAGATTAGTCAGTAAATACAGACTGAATCTTACAAACATAATTTTTATTTATCTTTCATACTTAACCCTTTACCTAACAATCCCTGGTTTTCACGGATCCCAAGATAGAAGCCTTTTGAAAACATTGTGGGAAAAGGAGAAAATGCTGGTAACCAGCATTTTTTCCTTTTCCCACAATGTTTTCTACCCTGCTGGACACAGATTTCAATTTTTAAGTTACGTTTATTTTGATGTCTGCACATGCTTTAAATTTGTACCAGTCGAAAATATTGTCATTTGGTAAAATGTTGACCTAGATGAAGTTATAGATCTAATATCAGACTGCACATTTCAAGAAGTCTGATCTTGATCTATGCCATTTTGCACTGACAGGAATAAAAAAAGGACTTACCCGACATTTTTTTAATGTGAATGTTACTTCCTTGTTCTTTGTGATGTCTGCAAAAGAATGAGAAATGAATTGTATAAAGTTCCTGTTCTTTTTAAATAAACCCTTAACCCTTTACCACAAAATCCCGACTTTTAACGACTCTGAAGAAAGAGGCTTTTGAAAACATTGCGGGGAAAGGGAGAAAATGCTGGTATAGGAGCATTTTCTCCTTTTTCCCACATTTTCTACCCTGCTGGACAAAAAAATCAATTTCTGAGTTACTTTTATTTTGTTGTCTGCATGTGCTTTCAATTTGGACCTGTCTAAAAATTTTGTCGTTTGATAAAGGGTTAATCACAATATCTCAAGTTTTAATGACCTGTGGAAAACATTGTGATATAAGAAGAAAATGCTGGCTTGCTAGAATATTTTCCTTTCACCACAATGTTGTTAAGCCTTTCTTCCCCGGGTTTTTAAAACATGGAATCATTTGTTATAGGGTTACAAGGGTAAATATGAAATACAAGTCATGTACCCGTATACTGTATAATGTAACGAGATATCAGGCTACTTTAACGTAAAAAGTGTCGTTGTATCCAGGAGCAGAAGGATTTAGGGAAGTTTAATAAATCTTTAACTCTTTACAACACAATCCCGACTTTCACTGGCCAAGCCCTGGTAGCTGAGTCAGTAGCGTACAGGACTTGAGAACAGGGAGTCATGAGTTTGATCCCGGGCTAGGCCAATTTCTTTCCGAGGATTGATGATAGTCATTGCGACAAGGTTCATTCCAAACTCACGGCTGATCGTTGTTTTGAGGATGGTTATGTGGGAAAGCAGTCAGTGGCTTGGAAAGAATATTGTGCGGAGTACTGGTAACAGAAACACCAGGAAAGCATGGATAGGTGTAATGGCCGCTGCAATATAATGAAATAATGTTGAAAATGGCGTAAAACACCATAAAATCAACAAAATCAATCAACCGGCTTTCACTAAAAAAAACAACTTTCACTGATACTTGTGCAGAAAGCTTTTGAAAATATATTGTAGGAAAAGGAGAAAATGCTGGAACCAGCATTTTCTCCTTTTCCCACAATGTTTTCTACCCTATCTCAGATACAAATTTCATCATTTTAGCCACATTTTGTCATCTGCAAAAGCTTTCCACTTCGACCTGTCTAAACTGTAGTGTACAAGATGTTACATACAAGGAGTAGACATAATTTTTGTCGTCTGGTAAAGGATTAAAAACACTGACCACAAAATGAGAATAAATCCAAGATCAGACTGGGATTAACATGCGTATATGTCTTGACTTTTATCAATGCCATACAAAATCTTGGTGAAAAATTTTCTTTTCAGTTTCAAGAAAAGCTTACAAAGGTAACTAATAAGTGTAATTTCCAAACAACACACAGGCCAAAAGTCGATGGATTTCATTTTATGTATTTCAAAAGTGCTGTTTGAATGAACACTACATAATTCAGTCTATTTTGGTTAAAAGCTTGGTGTTTGAAAGATGTAAATGTAAATTTTGTGTATGACTTAATTTACACAATCCTGTTTTGCAATGTTCATATAATTTACATTGAATGCATGGCTAACCATCTTCAAAAGATTATATTACAAGTTTTAGTGATGTAATTTTTTTAACACATTACTGCACTGCTTAAATTTAGAACCATACAGAAAAACCTTTCAAGGGAAGGGAAGAGAAGTGTTTCTGTTGATTAGAAAACATTGAGGGGAGAGGAGTGTTTGCTTGTAACAATACATTGCCTTTTTTTCATTATGATTTCAAAAGCTGTCCAAAGCAAGAAAGCAAAAGAATGTATAAGCCTTTCCCAAACAAAACCTGGTTTTCATGACCTTGAGAAAGAAGCCTTCTGAAGACATTGTGGGAAAAGGAGAAAATGCTGGAGCATTTTCTCCTTTTACCACAATGTCTTCAGAAGGCTTTCCCACTATGAATTCTTCACTTCTAAAGTCAAATTTCAATCTTTGAATCACTTGTTTTGTTGTTTGCAAATGCTTCCAATTTTGTCAAGTACAAAACTTTGTCGTTTAGTAAAGAGTTAGGTAAAACAGAAACCTGGTTGAAAAAAAAAGCACAACCTTGCATAAATGTAAATAATATTTTGTCCTGTTGAAAGCAGGAGACCCAGGAAAAAGGAAACTTTTACAAGTATTTAGTTGAAATGATATTGCCTCACACAAAAAAGATCTTTTTTGACAGAAACTCATAAGCAGTAATACTATAATGTTTTGCATGTACATTTTGTGCATTTGCAAATTATGTTATTGGTCATGCCCCTTTTTCTCATGACATGGCATTCTGTCAAATAAAGATAAATAATAATTATGTGCAGCTTATGATAACAATATAAATATGAAGTTTCATTAAATTTTGTCCAATAGTTAAAGAGATGTTAGTCCATAATGGAAGTATAGATCAGGCCCCTTTTCCATGACATGGCATTACATGAATTAAAAAAAAAGCTTATTGGCATACCCTTATAAGGAACACATGACTGTATGCAGTTTCATCAATTTTTTAAGGATTTCAGAACACATTGGTTTAGATAGATGGAGAAACATTTGGAAAGACAAACAGACAGACAGACAATTCAAATGTATATCCTTCCACCCTAGGGTGGTGGTGGGGGGAGGGATAATGACATTAACTAGGAAATTAATTCAGAAAAGTGAGGGTAAATTGTCCAAGGGCATATTGAATTAGTTACCAATGAATTTATGGGTAAAATTTCGACTGTTCTGAATTTTGACAGTACAGGATCTGCATGTAAAAAAAGATGGCAGATTTGACAGATTATGCAAAATAGCTCATCACTAGTATTAACTTGACTTATCCATACTGAAAGCATTTTTGTGGATATTGACCACTTGTGAATGAGTGAGAGTGAGGTAATGGATAGATGTTGTCAAATTAGGTTAGGTGAACAAAAACAAATTTTTATGGTAACTACTAAATCTTGTTCACAGAATGTTTTAAAAAGCTTTCAGCCACAGGAATGCTAACGATTCCATTTGAAAGCCTTTGAATAAACTCTTTACCAGACGACAAATTCCTGATGATTTCTGACTTTGATAGAGTCCGAAACATTGTGGAAAAAGGAGAAAATGTTGGTTGTCAGCATTTTCTCTTTTCCCACAATGTGTTTTATTGGCTTCTTTCTCAAATTAGTTATAAGTAAGGTTTGTATGGTATACAGTTAAAGACCCACTTGAGATTACTTGTGAAAAACTTGTATTTGTTGGGGACTTGCATTTACAAGAAAGTGTATAAAACAATGTTTACATGCATCAATCAATGTTGTTTTAACCTAACCTGATAAGCCTTTCATTATCAGTTTATATTATTATTTGTGTTTGGGATAGCAAGTTTAACCCATTACCACACAATCCCTACTTTTGACGACCCTGAGAAAGAAGCCTTTAGAAAACATTGGAAACCAGCATTTTCTCCTTTTCCCACAATGTTTTCTACCCTTCACAAAACTAATTTCAAATATTTAGTCTCTTTTATTTTGTCATCCGCAAATGCTTTCGATTTGGAAAAACCAAAAATAATGTTGTTTAGTAATGAGTTAAAATCATGTACTGTAACGAGATCATTTAAAAACATAACACAATAATGTTTATATCATCTGATCATGGATGGCTCTAGGTTTTAAAGTTGTATTTCCAAAAACAAGCAATAATATAAAGTTTTCGTAAAAAAGTTTTTCAAGTAAGATTTATAAATTGGACAGCAAACATGAATAGGCCATGACATGACTTGTTTTGAGGGGGTAGACAAGTCATATTTTGGTCAACACTTTGAAAATTTTGCCCTATTGCCATTTCCTGTAAAGCAGAGAATTCTGAGTATGTGTTTTAAAATCAATCTAAATTCAGTTTTAATGCTAAATGCAAAACTTGCCATTTGAATTGCCTAGGACACCTGTTGCAATTTCTTGTTTAAAGATGGGTACTTAGAAATTTCACATCACACCAAATCAAAAAATATATATATCGCTGAAATTTATTTGAAAAAACAATTTAAATCATAGATAATTAAGAACCATAAAATTACCAACAAAATTTTTTTTGATGGTATTCCCTTAAAAGGCTACATAGCCTCTTAAGCTATTTTTAGATTTCGCACCAAAAATTTAAAAACGCATTGTGGGAATATTAAGTGACTGGCATGTAACTAATGACACTTAAATTCTATTAAATAACAAACATATAATTATTTTTCATAATATCTTCCTCTGACGCTATGTTTGAAGCTTCGTCTGTGCATTTCCGGTAGGTAAATGAGGGAGCTGTTCATGTAAAAATAGTATGTGTTTCCCGTCGATGTCGACCTTGGCCGAAGTAAATCTCTAATTCCTGGTCTTGTCGGATGGTTTTCGACTACTGGGATTTTTTGAATGTAGATTATAAGGCTTTGGGAGTATAAGGATGATATTTTTGTATTTTTTTCAAAATTTTCGTCCCAAATTCTAAAGGGCCACCTTTAACTGCCAAACTTGCAAAAGGCATTGAAAACATAGTGGAAAGGGATAAAATGCAGGTTACTATCACAAACAGTAATTGCTGCATTATCAAAGACCGATTCCAACATTTTAGCAAGTTTTCATTTGCTGTCTGAAAATGCACTCAATATTTATCCGCCTTCATTAGTCTGGTAGAGGATTTAAAAGTAGATTCAAACATTCAATTACTTTGTCTAAACAACAAAATTTTAGACTGGTCTAACTGAAAGCATTTGCATACGACAAAAATGACCTAAAGTGTGAAATTTTTGTTTAAAGGGTAGAAAACAAGGTTACAAGCATTTTCTCCTCTTTCTGCAATGTTGTCTAAAGGCTTTTCTCTCAGTGTTGTTAAAAGTCTGGATTGTATGATAAAATGTTAAAAAATAGAATGACACATGCCGTAGGGTGTTAACCTATATATAATTTTTTAGTTTTACGCAGATGTAAACCTCTACCATTGACCAAATGAAACTGGGCATTTTATGATCCTAACCAACTAAGTTACCATACGTTAATACTATGTTTTAATGACCAACAAAAAGATGGCTTTTGAAAACATTTTGGGATGATGAGAAAATACTTTAACCAGCATTTTCTCCTTTTCCAAAAATATTTTCTCTATCCTCAAAAACAGATGCAATAATGTGAGCCACTTTTAGTTTGTTGTTTATAAATGTGATAGATTTAGTTGAGTCAAAAATTTAGCTCGTGGTAAAGAATAAAGACTGGTACAGCATGGTGAAAAGATAGGCTTTGAAACCTCAAGGCGCCAGCTTCAATCTTTGCTGTCAGTTCTGGGATTTCATTAGAGTGTCCTAGGGCAAAAACCATCAGAGCCCTAGGCTGGGCTTTTTCTAAAACCCATAGCACAATAAGTGAGCTGTTTTGTGTGGTATGACTGAGAGAATGTTGCAAGCAAGACACTGTTTAATCACTCAACTGTTATATATCTTGAAGACATATATTGAATACATTGTGGAGAAAAAGAAAATGCTAATAACCTGCATTTGCACTTTTTCCATTTGTGATTCCTACCCTTTCACAAAACTCATCTAATCATTTGAGTTATATTCATTTTTGCAATTACTTTTTAACCCTTTACCATTATCATGACTTTCAACGACTCTAAGGAACAAGGCTTTTGGAAACATTGTGTTAAAAGGAGAAAATGCAGGCAATGTTTCTACCCTTTCATGAGCAAATAACATCATTCGGGTCACCTTCAATTTGTCATCTGCAATTGCTTTCAATTTAGTCTAGAATTTTGTTGCCTGATAGAGACTTCTATGGGGACAAATTGTAAATTTTGTCATCTGTTAAAAGAGTTCAAATCATACATTTGGTTGGCACAAACTATAAAGCTTTACCAAAGGATCCAGGACTTTAACAACCCCGGGAAAGAAGACTTATGAAACTAGCATTTTCTCCTTTTCCCACAATGTTTACTACTCTGGCATGAACAAATTCTGCTGTTTGAATCTTGCTTTCAATTTGGATAACTCTAAAATTTTGTCATTTCTATATAGTTAAACAGATTACCACCAGCAATCAAAAAAGGGAGAAAGAACATTTCATCATAAATCTTCAGACTGAATGTTTTACCCCCAGTCAAAAAATGAAAGTATTTACAGATGATGGAAAAAGAAAAGACGCTGTTTAACTTCTTTTCCTATATTTTCAAAACATTCTTCAAAAGCATCGTAAAATGCTGCTTTTTGTGAATATACTGTTAACATTGTCATGAATATCAACACAGGATGAAAAAAAAACTTGACAAAGCTACCTGCTGAATGACCCTGAGTGATATAAAATACTGTTAGTGTTCATATTGTGAAATCAAAATTATAAATATTATAGGATGACAAAAATTTACATTTACAAAATACTCCTATCCGCATTTAAGGGTGGGGCACCCAATGGGATTCATGAAACATCGCCTTCTATCACCGAAAAAAACTAATGAATTTGGCTTAGACTCTGGTATTCTGTAATTGATAGGCCGATAGATGCTAGTTCAAGGAAACCCTTACAAATAACCCGAGTCTTAGCTGAATCTGTACGATTTTGGTGATGGATGGCGATGTTGCACGAATCCCATTCTGTAAATTCTTTCAATATGGATGATTGTTTGGTGTATGGTCTGTATTATTCAGTTATATTTGGTAGGCCAAGCCCCAGTAGCTCAGTCAGAGGCATACAGAAGTTGAAAACTGGAGGTTGCTGGTTTGATCCTGGGCTTGGCCAATTTCTTTCTTAGGATTCAAGTGAGTCATTTCAATAGGATTCATTCTTCCCTGACCCCCTTCACTACTGACTATTTCATCCATGATGGTTATGTGGGAAAGCTGCCAGTGGTTCAGAAAGAAAATTATGCAGAGTACTGGTAAAAAAAAATCCAGGAAGCATAGATAGGTGCACTGGCTGCAACAATATCACTGAAATAATGTAGGAAAGCGCGTTAAACACCATACAGTCAATATATTTAGTGGCTAGTCTTGAAAAGAAATGTGCAGAGCTGGGATTTTCATCTAGCGACCCAAGAGTCTCAAGTCCTGATTGCTGGACTGAGACTAAGGACTCTGCTTCAACAAAGACATGTCTATTAAACTATTGTTGTTCTGTAAAGACTTAAGATAATTGACAGATCACCACTGTCAATCATACTTGGTGTCATTGACCAATCAGTTTATGTATGGACATAATAATGTCCACTATTTCATCGAACACCCCAGGATATAGATACATGTATGGTAAGCGGAAAATATAACCTTGTTCGACCTTTAAACCATTACCACACAATCCCTACTTTTGACAATCCTGAGAAAGAAGCCTTAAAAAAACATTGTGGGAAAAGGAGAAACACAACAGATTTCAAATTTTCAGTAACTTTTATTTTGTTGTCTGTGAATGCTTTCGATTTGGACAAACCTAAAATTAATGAGTTAAAAAGGCTTGTTCATCCCACTCTGGTTAAAGTAAAACCCAGATGACAAATTTCCAGACTTGTCCAAATTTGAACAGATAATTCATAGCCAGGGTCTATTTTCACTAACCAGTCTTAGTCTAACTTCAAATTTAGAAAGTAACACAACTTTGACTGGCAAAAACAACTACGGTAGTTTAGCCATTCTGAGGTTCTGCTACTTTCAAATTTACAATATTTGTATGCATGTCCTCCAGAAAGACAGGACAGAGCCTGAGCCTTCTGTTAGTGAAACTGGAACATACAAAATCATTTAGTATCATTCATAATTACAATAAGAATGTTGAAATTGGTTGGTTGTATTGGATTTTATCGGCACTTTAACAGCTAAGGTCATATCATGGTGGTCTGTGACACATGTATATTTCCTGGCTTTCTCACACCAGTACTAACATAACTTTCTTTCTAAAGCCACCGTCTACTTTTCTCACATGTTTCAGCAGAGGTGAGAGGCAAAATATGCTGGAAAGAAAGTTCGCCTCATCTGGGTATCGAACTCACAACCACCAGGTCATGAGTCCGACACGCTCACCACTGAGCCACCCAAGCAGGCATTGAAATTGGTGGATAAATGAGTGAGTGAGTGAGTTAGTGAGCAAGCAAGTGAGTAAACGAATGAGAAAAACAGTTCTATTGTCTATTCTATTGTTCAGATATTTTCTGGCTGACTGAAATGATTTACAGGAGAAAACTGACAGAAATGTAATATTGTGACAGATGGGTGACATAATTATGATATATTCCCTTAACACTCTAGGTACTTTTCATAATATTAGTTGCACTAAATAGGGGTTTGTGTTGATCAGAAAAAAAATGTGCAGTCTGATCTTCGAACAAAACTGTCTACTGTCCAGAGACATGTTAACAATTTATCATACAATTCTGCTTTTTAATGACTCTGAAGTAGAAGCCTTTGAAAAACATTGTGTGAAAAGGAGAAAATGCTGGTAACCAGCATTTTCTCCTTTTCCCACAATGTTTTCTACCCTGCTGGACACAAATTTCAATTTTTGAGTTATGTTGATTTTGTCGTCTGCAAGTGCTTTCAATTTTGACCTGTCTAAAATTTTGTCATTTGGTAAAGAGTTAAACATGCAACTTTATATTGCTTTTAGTTAGGTCGAACTCTAGAATAAAAATGCTTGTTCGGTTTTCTGTGCTGAAGCAAAGGCTTAATAACGATCAATTAAATACATGTATTACATTACATTACTTTATATTTATGTGTGCACATGGTTAACAATAGCAACAATTAAGAAAGAAAATCCTGAGTTTCCAAAGAAGTCTTTTGAAAAAAATATTCAAGGAAAATGAAAAAAAAAAAAATGCTGGTAATCACTATTACTGCCTAATCTCACAATGCTTTTTACATTTCAAAGACAAAATCAATCTTTTCAGCAGTCTGAACATGATAATTTAATTGTCATCTGTGACTACTTAAAAAGTTGAGCATGTCTAAACTTTTGATGACTGGCAAAGAGTTAACTCACTGTCCCATTACTATGACTTTTAAAAAAGATGATTTTAGGAAAACATTGTGCAACAAGGAAATAATGCATGTAACCGGCATTTTCTCTTTTACTACAATACTTTCAACTCCTAAAAAATAAATCCACTTATTTGTTTTCTGAAATTTCATTCAAATTGGACAAGATGAAAATTTCATCATCTATTGAAGCACCAGACCACAACATTTAAGCCTTGTTCAAATTGAAAGCATTTGCAGAAAATTTCACATGGCTCAAATAGTGCAATCTTGCTTTGATATGGTGAAAAACAATGTTTTCAACAGGCCTCTTCCACAATTTCATGAAAATTCAGGATTGATTAGTAAAGGGTTAAGGACTGCTGTGAAATGGGTGGGGTTTTTAGAATAATGAGTGGGTGGGATAATAGAATGGGGGTGGGTGAATTATGCCTGGCAACTTTATAATGGGCGTCAAATTTGATTCAACAGTTGCGGTTATCTGTAAAAAGGATTTTAACCCGTAACTATCTTAGAGCTTAAAATAGTTTAAATAAATATACACCATCAATTTTACAGTTCAAAATATAGGACCCAAGGTTGTGTTTCAGGTTGTTTTGGCTACAACATCTTATGAACAAAATGTGCTCATTGTCAAAATTCAGGTTGAATATTCTTTTACAATTTGTTCATAGTCAAAAAAAGATTGAATTTGTATTTGACATTATAAGGATAAATGCATCTAGGTGTTTGTGACCTACAGGTAACAATCCCAAGTTTTAATAAGGCTTAGATAAAAGACCTTTGAAAACATTGTGGGAAAGGGAGAAAATACTGGTTACCAACAGACAGACAGATGGACAAACAAACAGATGACTGGGACCACAACATAATTATGAACTTACAGGCAAATAAATAGGAGAAAATACTGGTAACCAGCAATTTATCCTGTTCCCATTGTCTTTTCTATCAAATAGACATATCTTATGTATCCCCTGCAAGTGCTCTCCACACTAATGTTTAAAAATTTGTCTTCTGGTAAAGTCAGTCTTTCGCCTTTTTCCAGGCAATCCAGAGTTTTTGACTACTTTATGAAAGAAACCTTATGAAAACATTGTGGGAAAAGAAGAAAATGCTGGTAACCAGCATTTTCTCCTTTTCCCAAAATGTTTTCTACCCTACAGGACAGACATGATATTATGTAACTCTTAACCACACAACAAATCAGACTTGTCCAAATTGAAAACATCTGGAGATCACAAATTTGAAAGTGGTACAAATGAACTGTAGCTTTTTGACAGTGTTTAAAACATAATGGGAAAAAGAGAAAATGCTGGTAACCAGCATTTTCTCTTTCTCTAAAAATGTTTTTGAAAGCCTAGCTTTTCAGGGATAGGATTGTGTGGCAATTTAGAAGTGACATTTATTTGTTGTTGGCAAATGGTTTCATGTTGATCCTATCCAAAATTTTGTTGTTTTGTACAGAGTTGCTAAGCAGCTTTTAACCCTTTACTAAGTTTACTTCATAGATACTCATTTCTACGCATTGCTTGTAGGAGCCTTTGGAAAACATTGTGGCAAAAGGTGAAATTGCTCATGACGAGCAATTTCACCTTTTGTCACAATGTTTTCTTTGCTTTCAATAGGTGTCATATACACATAAGAAATGGCTTCATCCTTGCCGTTATGTAGGGCCAATTAGAGATACCATAGAAATGCCTTATGGGGTAAAGGGTTAAAAGATCCATGGTACAGTCCTATCTCTGGCGCTCAGTCATCATTCAAATTCCTTCCTCCATGTGTATGGTAATAAGTTATATTTATTTGGTAACACATCAAGCAACAATTTTGAATAATGATCGGAGCTGGTGAGCCCTACATGGGTTACTCGGGAGTGATAACAGCAGATAAAAATAAACAATTGTTTGTTGATGACATCTATGATCATCATAATGATGAACAAAAAATTGTTATTGTCTTTATTAGTCATTACATTTTTTTTTCTCGAAAGGAATTTAGTTACACCCAAGTTCACCATGTCCCACTCAAATACCAATACTATTTTACTTTAAGGAGAGCATTTTTGTCCCTCTTGCAAGATACATATACATGTATAATGGTAGTAAAATATCTGTACAAAGTTGTTCAGTATAGCAATAATATAAATTTTAATGCATGTATTTATGCATCCTTGGAACCCAGGTTTAAGCATTACCTTACTCTCCATGCATTTCGATTACAGAATGAATCGGAACTGGATCAACAAGGATGGTATTTATGTCAACAGAAAACACAAGAAATGACCACTTTATACCACACAATCTTGATTTGATAGGGTAAAACACCGATGGAAAAAGACAAAATGCTGGTAATCACCATTTTCTCCCTTTCCCCTAATGTTTTCTATACTACTGGAAACAAATTTCAATTTTTGAGTTATATACATTTACTAAATTGTCATCTGCAAGTGCTTTCAATTTGAATTAGTCTAAAGTTTTGTTGCTTGGTAAAGAGTTAAAATATAAAACATGTGTGAAGGAAAAAAAAATGGGATGATTAATTTGATTGATAAGTGGTGCTTTTTGGCTTCAGTCCTATCACATTGATTTGTAAGATTATTTTGTGATTAATTTTGTTCCAAGATGCTGGTATCCAACATTTTCTCCTTTTCCCACAGTGTTATCTATCCTTCCAAAAACCATTTTCAATTTTTGTGTCACATGCAGATGCCTTTGAACATGGTAGTAGGAAAATAAGGAAACAGTGGAAACTAGCATGGCCTGTCCCCATCTTCAACAATGTTTCCAGTGAGTATGGTGTCTGTGGTTGTGAGGTAGAGCATCGGCCTTGTAACCGAAAGGTCCCAAGTTCGATTCCCTGGAGCCGGTGTCAACTTTAGGATTTTTCATCGGCTCACACATTCGGCGCCAGTACTGGTGTAATCCCAAGGAAGCAGAATCAAGAGTGATTAGTATGAGTTGTCAGAACTTGTTTCTCAATGAATATAAAATAAATATGTTTAATGTTTCCTGCTTTTCAAGGACAGATTGCATCCACTGAGTCTCATTTCAGTTTATGTCTGCACATACTTTCAATTCAAACATGTTTAAAATATTGTCATAAGATTAACTCTTTACCAGATAACAAAATTTTTAGCCTTGTCCCAACTGAAACCATTTGCAGACGACAATTCAAGTGTGGCTCAAATGGTGTGATTTTTCTTTGATAGAGTAGAAAACATTGTGGAAAAAGGAGAAAATGCTGGTTACCAGCATTTTCTTCTTTTCCCACATTGATTTTAAATGGCTTCTCTTCCAGGTGTGTCAAATGTCGGCACTGTGTGGTAAAGGGTTAAAGAGTTTAAAACAGCTTTTTTCTCCCATGTTTTGATCCGTCCTTACGCCATCAGGTAAGAGTCATTGCAAACAGCTTTCCCTCTCAGGGACGTTAAAAGTCGGGATTGTGTGGTAAAGGGTTAAACCACAAGTAAACAAATCCAAGCTAAATTTACAAAATCGGAAGCAATATTCACCAACCACCTTAAATTTCCTTCTAATTCCCAAATCTGGCCGTCTGATTGGTTGAAACTTTCTGGGATAAAGGATGATTTAGATGATTAACATTTTTCTACTGTTATGAGACCAAAATCTCTTACTTGTTCTTTAATGTATATCAAGCCTTTTGATCCACAAATGTATTGAATAAACACAGCGTCAGATGATTCTGTTAATCCTTTACCACATAATCTCTACTTTTAATGCCCCTGAGAAAGAAGCCTTTTGAAAACACTGTGGAAAAAGGAGAAAATGCTGGTAACCAGCATTTTCTCCTTTTCCCACAGTGTTTTCTACCCTTTCCAGAACAAATTTCTATTTTTCAGTCACCTTTATTTTGTCGTCTGCAAATGCTTTCAATTTGGACCAGTCCAAAATTTTCTTGTGTGGTAATGAGTTAATCCTTTACCAGACGATGAAATTCTAGCCTTGACCATATCGAATGCATTTGCAGACGACAATTTCAGTGTGGCTCAAATGGTATAATTTTTCTTTGATAGAGTAGAAAACATTGTGGGAAAAGGAGAAAATTCTAGTTACCAGCATTTTCTCCTTTACCCATAATGTTTTCAAAAGGCTTCTTTCTCAGGGTCGTCAAAAGTAGGGATTGTGTGGTAATGGGTTAACCCATTACTGTTTGAGTAAGATTATACCCTCTTACAGTTTCCGCTTGGAAAACATTCTGCGGTGTAATTGTATGCACTGAAAGCAATAGCTCCTTTTCTAGCAACATATTCCCCAAACTTCAATACCACTTATTTTTTTTCCCTCAAATTTTTGTCTTTGGTGTAATTTTAAAATAAAAATTATGTTGTCTGCAGTTCCTGAAAAGATAGCCTATAAAGTAATGGATTAAGTCATATGAAATTTGAGCAGCTGTCACAATGTTTTTAGCTGGTTAATCTATCAACAAATACAGTGTACAAGATGTTACATAGAAGGAGTAGACGTAATTGAAGACATTGTGGGAAAAAAAGCAAATGCTGTTCAAGCAAGTAACTGATCCTTGTCAAGCGTCATTATACATCTAACCCTCTACCCAAACAATCTCCTGTTTTAACCCATTACCACACAATCCCTACTTTTGACGCCCCTGAGAAAGAAGTCTTTTGAAAACACTGTGGGAAAAGGAGAAAATGCTGGTAACCAGCATTTTCTCCTTTTCCCACAGTGTTTTCTACCTTTCCCGGAACAAATTTCAATTTTTCAGTCACCTTCATTTTGTCGTCTGCAAATGCTTTCAATTTGGACCAGTCTAAATTTTTCTCGTGTAGTAATGAGTTAACAATCCTATCATGGACAGCACTGTAGAAACAGTGAGGGAAAAAGAGAAAATGCCAGTAATCTGACCAACTCATACTTTTTCTACAGTGTTTTCTACCCTTTCAGACAGATTCGATCATTTAAACCAACTTTAACTTGTACACAAATGCTCCCAATGTGGAAAAGTCTAAATATTGTCCCCTGATGAAAGGTTACAGTAGTCTCTATTAAATCAAATTTTCCTAACATATAACTTTTTACCAAACAACATTATTTTAGTCTGGTCTAGTTTGGAAGCATTTACAGATGACAAAATGAAGGTGAAGACGAAATGAGATTTGTTTCAGGAAGGATAGAAAACATTGTGAGAAAAGGAGAAAATGCTGGTTACCAGCATTTTCTTCTTTTCCCACAATGTTTTCAGAAGGCTTCTTCCTCTTGGTCATGAAAACTTGTTTAGTAAAGGTACACTAGCTAGACTGAATTCAGTAAATGGGAAAATTTAGAATTTTTTCTCTGTAAGTCATTGATTCATTGAATGGTATTTTATGCCATTTTTAACATTATTTCAATCATATCACTGGGCCAGATCACTTATTTTATATATTTCATGTTTTTCACCAGTGCCAGGCTAAGGCTCTGAAGTGTCTTGCCCAAAGATACTCTCACAAAAAACAAATGGATCCAGCAAAGCTCAAACACGGGTCTCCAAGTCACAAGTCCTACATTCTATCAATGAGGCACGCAGGAGCCTTTTTCTTTTAGTCACTTGTCACAACTGTACTCTACGAAAAAATTTTAGACAGGACCAAATTGCACATATTTGTAGACATAAAATTACACTGTAATTACCACTAAAATAATTTTACCCTTTACAAAGGACAAAGTTTTAGACATGTCCAAATTGAAAAGCATTTGCAGATGACAAAATAAAGGTGACTTCAAAAACTGAAACTTGACCTTAAGTGAAGAAAACATTGTTGGAAAAGGAGAAAATGCTGGTTACCACCATTTTCTCCTTTTCCTCACAATGTTTTCAGACAGCTTCTTCCTCTAAGTTGTAAAAACCAGGGATTGTTTGGTAAAGGATAAGTTGCTTTTGAAAATAGGAAAAAAAACAGCAGGAAAAGAACAGCATTTTTCTTTTTCCACAATGTTTTCAGAAAGCTTCTTTCCCATGTTTGCTAAAAATTGGGATTGTATCATAAAGACTTTTAATGATGTTATAAGCAAATGCAAAAGAAGTTAGATGAAGAAAACCTAGCTGGGAGGTCAAACTTAACTCTGTTCCAAACAGTAGTTAGACTCATCCAAATTGAAAATACCAGCAAACAACATTTTCAATTTGGCTAATATGATGATATCTATCATTGATCCTGTTAAAAACAATGTTGGAAATGGACTAAATGCAGGTTACCAGCATTTTCTCCTTTTTCCACAATGTTTTTCAAGAGGCATCTCTTTTCTTGCAGTTACAAGTCAGGACCGTCTCTCCGACTGTGTGGTAAAAAGTTTAATTTCATGCCATAAAGTTTGTATATGCATGTAAAAGGAAGCTATTAAATCTTTCCCAAACTTGTAAATAAATTAGGAAAGTTTTGAGAGAGAAAATTTATCCTCCATTGTAGAAACTGTTTAGTCATACCTTAAAGGTGGCCCTTCAGGTTTTGGGAAGAAAATTTTACAAAAAAGCGAAAAAATCATCCCTATACTCCCAAAGCCTTTTGATTTTCATTCATAAAATCCCAATAGTCGGAAACTATCCGACAACACGAGAAATTAGAGATTTACTACGGCCAGGTTGACATCAACGGGAGACACGTTCTATATTTAGATGATCCGTTCGCTCATTTACATACAGGAATACACAGACAAAGTTTCAAACATAGCCTCCGAAGAAGACATTATGGAAAATTATTATTGCATATTTGTTATGTAATGGAATTTAAGCGTTATCAGTCACGTGCCAATGACTTGACATTCCCAACATGCTTTATTGGTTTTTGGCGCGAAATCTAAAAATACCTTAAGAGGCTACGTAGCCTTTTAAGGGAATACCATCAAAAAAAACTTTTTTGTCATTTTATGATTCTTAATTATTGATGATTTGTTTCATTTTTTCATATGATTTTCAGTGATATATATATTTTTTAATTTGGTAAGATAAAAAAAAATCTAAATACCCACCTTTAAACTCTTTACCAACTGACAAAATTTTAGACTGGTCTAAAATGAAAGAACTTATAGATGTCAAAATAAATGTAACTCAAATATAGAAATTTGTTTCCAGCAAGGTAGAAAACATTGTGGAAAAAGGACAAAATGCTGGTATCCAGCATTTTCTCCTTTTCCCACAACGTTTTCAAAAGGCTTCTATCTCGATCTATCTTGATCAGGGTTGTAAAAACCAGGGTTAAATCCGACAGACACAAGCTCAATATGCACATTCTGAGCAGTCTGATCCTGACCTGCACTGTTTCCAAATGAAACTTATCATCTATGATTGCATGAGGAAAGAAATTATAAACCCCTTCACAAACAATCCAATATTTTAATGACTATTTTCACTGTGTTTATTCAGTCTGCCCTAAAATCAGTCAAGAAACTGAGATTTTTGGGGCTCTGAATTTCCTTCTAACTGAAACTATCCACTTTGCATATTGGTTGTATTGGGGTTATACCCCACTTTAACAGCTAAGGTCATATCATGGCAGTCGGTGACGCACGTGTGTTTCCTAGCTTTCACACACCGGTACTAACACAACTTTCTTTCCAAAGCCACCGACTACTTTTCTCACATGCTTCAGCAGAGGTGACAGGCGAAAATACGCAGGAAAGAAAGTTTGCCTCAGCCAGGTATCAAACTCACAACCACCAGGTCATGGGTCCGACACGCTCACCACTGAGCCACTCAGGCGGGCATCCACTTTGCATGACCCTTTCCCACACAATCTCACCATATAAAGCCCCTGAAAGAACAGGCTTTGTAAAACATTATAGGAAAAAAAGAAAATGCTGATAACAAGTAACAACATTTTTTGTCCTACCAAGGACAAAATTAATGTTGATATCTGAGTCATATGTAATTTGTCCTGCGCAAATGCCGTCAATTTTCAGCAGTATATCTGGCAATAACAGTTTGGATTAGATTTTTTCACATTTTGTGCACCAGGGCCTGTATTCACCAACCATTCTTGAGAATATTCTTAGTCTTTAATTCTCCAAGGTTTTCTACATTTGTAAGTAACACAACTTCTGATTTGCTAAACCATTCGGTTTAGCCAATCAGAAGTTGTGTTACTTACAAATTGAGAAAATTCTGGAGAATAAAACAAAGAAGGTTTTTAAGAGTGGTTGATGAATATGGGCCCTGAGCTTAACCCATTACCAAACGACAATATTTTGGACTGATCCAAATTGAAACCATTTGCAGACGACAAAATAAGCGACTGAAAATTTGAAATTTGTTTAGTGAAGAGTAGAAAACATTGTGGGAAAAGGAGAAAATGCTGTTTACCAGCATTTTCTCCTTTTCCCACAATGTTTTCTAAAGGCTTCTTTCTCAGGGGCGCCAAAAGTAGGGATTGTGTGGTAATGGGTTAATC
Source organism: Tridacna crocea (assembly GCA_943736015.1). Taxonomy (NCBI): domain Eukaryota; kingdom Metazoa; phylum Mollusca; class Bivalvia; order Cardiida; family Cardiidae; genus Tridacna; species Tridacna crocea. The sequence goes on from OX031062.1 coordinate 49,154,800, forward strand.
CAAACTATCTGTCTAAGCAGTTAGATCCGGGGTCATCCAAAAGAGGGTAAATACGGTTTTACTTTACAACCAGCATTATAAAATGTCAACCACTTTCACCACTGAATTTGATATTACTTTTCAGTGAGTCATAAGAAAACTTCCCACATATCATATTATATACCCTAGACCAATGAATTAACCCTTAAGTGCTGAATTAATACAAGAGACATTTTTAGATCGGAAAAATGTCTAAAATATTGCTGTACCAAGGCTTTCTTGGCCAGAACATGTAACAAAACAGTGGACAGTGTAAATCCAAGATCAGACTGCATGTTCTGTACAGTCTGATCTTGATCTACACTGTCCACAAGAACCACTTTAGTTGGTTCCAGTGCTTTAACCCATTACCAAACGACAATATTTTAGACTGGTCCAAATTGAAAGCATTTGCAGACGACAAAATTGAAGTGACTGAAAATTTGAAATTTGTTCTGTGAAGGGTAGAAAACATTGTGGGAAAAGGAGAAAATGCTGGTTACCAGCATTTTCTCCTTTTCCCACAATGTTTTCTAAAGGCTTCTTTCTCAGGGGCGTCAAAAGTAGGGATTGTGTGGTAATGGGTTAAGGGTTAATTAAGTCTTTTCCTCACAATCCCCAGTGTTGAAGACCCTGAGAAATGAAAACATTGCGAGAAAATCAGTAAAATTAATGCTGGTAACTGGCATTTTCTGTTTTTTCCCACAATGTTTTCTAACCCTTCCAAAATTAAATTTTAGTTTTTGAGTCACACATTTCGTCGTCTGCAATGCTTTCAATTTCTGCATGTCTAAAATTTTGTCATTTTATGAGGAGCTAATTATCTCTTACACATTAATACTGTTCTCTGCAAATGCCCCCAGTTTGGGCTAGTCTAAAATTCTGTTGTTTGGTAAGGAGTAAAATGAAAGTGCCTCAGCTGTTATACCGTACATACTTCATCATCTTCGCAAGCTAAGTTTACGATCACTACGTGGATTTTACCTTGGCTGATTGAGCCCGATTTCGAGATTCCTGCGATGCGCCTCTATTGGATGCTGGTTATTACCCCCCCCTTTACATCATATTTCTAAAAGCCAATGAAATATCATTTTACAAACCGATTACGAATACACATGAAGCGATAAGCAGACATCCACATGGGTTTCCATGTTTACCTTCTATTCGAAAGGTAGCGACCTTGTTCTATTTTGATCAAAGATGAAATGCTACGGGCAATTTCATTTGTTACAGTTAGAGCTGGCTGCATCCATTGAAAAAGCATATTGGGGGAATGTAAAAATCAAGCTTGATCTGCCAAGGGTAGAGTAACGTAGTGAATTGTCAGCCTTGGCTTGCGAAGATGATACAACATAGGCCTAATGCCCATAATGAACAATGTGGCAGACCATCTATTCTTCCTTAACACATTAAAAATTTTTCGACTCATCCACATTGAAAGCATTGGTAGAATAAATGAATGAACTCTGTGTTTACTTATCGTTGCCACCTGTTGCTTCTTTGGGCAGTGCCCCCAGAAAACTGTTAGTATTGTTAAGGGGAATATTGCAGATACTGCTCAAAACCTATTGTAAGTTACACCTGATTCTTTAACGTGCTCTGCGAGCAGCATCGTGACATGGGACCTTGGTTGAACGTCTCATCCAAAAGATTATTTTGGATGGACAGCTGTGGGGATCGAACCCACACCCTAAATGGATTAGAAATAGTATGTCTACGAGTCGGACTCTCTACCTATTGAGCTACGTGAGCTGGTCAAGCACTGGCAGACTACAAATTAACCCATTACCACACAATTCCTACTTTTGATGACTCCGAGGAAGAAGCCTGTGGAAAACATTGTGGGAAAAGAAGAAAATGCTGGTAACCAGCATTTTCTCCTTTTCCCACAATGTTTTCTACTGTTCCCTAGGCATATTTAAATTTTTCATTCACATTTGATTGTTTTCGTTTATTTATCATCGCTACCGGTTGTCCATCTGAGCGACGCCCCCAGAAGACGGTTAGTTGTTACGGGGGATAGTGCAAGGATACAGGACGAAACTACTGAGAATTCCGCCTGGTTCTTTAACGTGCTTGGCGTATAGCACCGTCACACAGGACCTCGGTTTAACATCTCATCCGAAAGACTATTAGGAATTTTTAGTTGGCCAGCCGGGGATTCGAACCCACAACCTGTAGGACATTGTGTTCACAAGTCCTACGCTCTACTACTGAGCTATATCGACTGGTAATTTCATTCACATATATGTTTTTGTTAAATTTAAATTTAAATTTTGCTGTGTTGAAAAGGGTTATGATAATGAGGTTTCTCTATGATGTCAGAAAAATTTGTTGGAAAAGGAAAAAAGGCAGGTAAAAAACCTTTCATCTCTTTCCTACACTGTTTTCAAAGGTATCTTCCTCAGGTTATTGAAAGTCAGGATTGTATTAAACTTTACACCCCTGTAGCCTATCTCATTTGAAATAAAGGGAGGTAATTACTATTGCATTACCAAATAAGGTTATATGGTAATGAATGAACAGCATCAATTATTAAAAGACTAGTACCCATAAGGCCAACTTTCTGTACAAGTTGTTTGATAGTAATGTATACATGAATCTGCATTTTATCTATGACTTAACATTATTGAATTCTCTCCATCTTCATTTCATCAATAAATTCGTATTAACAGGTTTTTCTCCATCTGGCGCAATTTATCCTATTTCCAAAAGCTATCTTTCCCAGGGATCTATAGAGCTATTTGACAATATGTTGACACCAATGACGATTTACCCTTTACCACACGATCCCTACTTTTAACGATCCTGGGAAAGGAGCCTTTTAGAAAAGTTGTCGGAAAAAGGAGAAAATGCTGGTAATCAGCATTTTCTCCTTTTTCCACAATGTTTTCTACCCTTCCCAACAGAAAGTTAGAATTTTCACTAACACTTAATTGTTGACAAGTCAAAAATTTCGTTGTGTGGTAGACAGTTAACCTTTTCCAAACAATCCCTGGTTTTAACGGGTCAGGAATAGAAGCCGTTTGAAAACATTGTGGGAAAAGGAGAAAATGCTGGTAACCAGCATTTTCTCCTTTTCCCACAATGTTTTCTACCCTGTCATATAGAAAAATAATCTTTTTAGCAACTGTTAATTTGTCACCTGCAAAATGCTTTCAATTTGGTCTGGTCCAAAATTTGCCGTGTGGGAAAGGGTTAAGTCAATCTAGCTGTATGCTTTCCCAGCAAGCTGTGTGATAAATTCTTTTTACTTCATTCATCGACTTGACTGTTTACTAGTGGACAAGATTTTGACTAGTACAAATTGAAGCATTTGTAGACAACAATCGGAATATGGCAAAAATTGTGGATTTATCATTGATTAGGGCCAAGCATTGTGGGGATAGAAAAAAAATGTTGGTTATCAGCATTTTCACCCATTCACACACTGTTTTCAAAAACTTCCTTTCTCACGGTCTTTCAAAATTGGAATCCTTTAATGAAGGTTCAACTCTTTACTAGGCAACAAAATTTGTAGAATGTTCCAATCTGAAAGCATTAGCAGATGACAAAATTAAAGTGACTCAAAAGTTGAAAACTGTTTTGGTAACAGCAGAAAACATTGTGGGACAAGGAGAAAATGCTAGTTACCAGCATTTTCTCCTTTTCCCATAACATTGTTTGGTAAAGTGTTAATTCATTACCACACAATCCCTAATTTTGACGCCTCTGATAAAGAAGCCTTCAGAAAACATTATGGGAAAAGGAGAAAATGCTGGTACTGTCACTGTAATATGACTGAAATAATGTTGAAAGGGGCGTAATAATCTTTATGAAATGATTCTGAGTTTTAATAATTCAATGCTTTAAAATACATCTCTGTATGTCCAAAAATTACCTGTAGAGTAATGGACTCAAGAGGGTTCTGTCAACCCTACACAGTGCTGATTTATAACGACCCTGAAGCAGAAGGCTTTTGGAAAACATTGTGGGAAAAGGAGAAAATGCTGGTAACCAGCATTTTCTCCTTTACCCACAATGTTTTCTACCCTATCAAGGCTAAATTTTGTAATTTGGCCGACCTTTACTGTGTTCTTGTTAAATACCTAATTTAATTTGGACCAGTCTGAAATTTTATTATCTGGTAAAGGGTTAAAATTGAAGTTATCTGTCAAATTTTTCTGTTTCTATGTAAAACCTATGTAATGCACCCACCCAGGAAGTTAACCCATTACCACACAATCCCTACTTTTGACGCCCCTGAGAAAGAAGCCTTTTGATACACTATGGGAAAAGGAGAAAATGCTGGTAACCAGCATTTTCTCCTTTTCCCACAGTGTTTTCTACCCTTCCCAGAACAAATTTCTATTTTTTAGTCACCTTTACTTTGTCGTCTGCAAATGCTTTCAATTTGGACCAGTCTAGAATTTTCTCGTGTGGTAAAGAGTTATGAACTGAGGACAGTTCTTTAGCTCATCAAAAAAAATACAAAAGCCAGTAGAAATAACAATTAGCATTTTCTCCTTTTCCCAGCATTTTCTAACCTTCCCAAAGCAAATTTCAACTTCTGGGTAATTTTTATTTTGTCGTCTGCTAATGCTTTCACTTTGGACCAACCTAAAATTTTGGGGGTCTTTTTGCTAAGGAGTTAAATAAGAAAAATATGCTAGCCACCCTTTCCATGAAAATTCCATCATTCTACCAACTTTAATTTGTGACTTGCAAGAGCTTTTGATATCATCCTAGTATTTTATTGTCTAGTATATAATAAGGTTCAACCCATTACCACACAATGTACAGAGAAGGCTTTTGAAAACATTGTGGAAAAAACAGAAGAAAATGCTGGTAACCAGGGATTGTTTGGGAAAGGGTAAATACCAAATCATATCATTTTAGCCATATTCTGTTGTTGTCTGCATAATTATACTTTTAACCCTTAACCATACAATCCCAAGGTATAACAACCTTTAGGAAGAAGTCTTTTGAAAACATTGTGGGAAAAGGAGAAAATGCTGGTTTCCCACAGTGTTTTCTTAACCATCAAATACATTAATCAATATGTAAGCTACAATTAATTTTGTTTTTGAAGATGGTTTGAATTTGGAAAAGTCTTAAATTTTGACAAGTGGAAAAGAGTTAATTTGGACCAGACAAAAAAGTTGTCATGTGCTATAGAGTAATTACATAAATATTCTATTAATTTCAAGAAAAAAACTGCAATGATAAATTATGCAAACCGGAGAAAAAAGTTATTTCTTATTCTAGCAATGTCTTCCTCTAGCATGATATTTCAAAGTTTGACTTGCGCGAATGTCACTCACATAGTTCATCTGCACCATGAAATAAATCAAGAAGTTGGAAAAAACTATCATTGTAACTGAATTTATAAAATAAATAAAATACAGAAAAAAATTGTATAAATACCTGTATGCCAGAAGCAGGCTATAGGTGTGTATTCGTTGTATATTATACGTATATAATGTCGCCGACTCCAGTCATTAATTGATGGTTTTTCTGAACCCTTTTAGCATTTATATGATTTTCACCTCAACGAATTTGGGCAGAGAATGTGTTAAATTGGCACGGTTTATCTCTGTAAATACCGTTTTAAGTCAATCAAATTCCCTATGACAACTGTCATAAAGTGTATTATACATTTCAGAGGCAATAACTGAAATTCAAGACGAAATTCTAGAGAAAAATATTTTCTGTAGATGTAGGGAAATTCGTAGTATTGGTAGGGTAAAAGGTTGATAGGCAGGCTCGCTACGACACAGGTGAAAATTCTTTCTAGATGACAGGCGAATGACGTATAGTTTGACAGGCGGATATGTGTTTATTTCTCTATCAAGTACATTTTCCCAATCTAAATAAGACAATAAGTAATTATCGATTATTTTGCCCAAATATGTACATAAATATGACTTACCGATTGCGGATAAACGCAGCCTTTCACTACCAAATTTGATCGATTGAATGGCCGTCTGCACTTAGTAAGGGAAGATGCGGTAAAAGTTCAAGGCCGTTATGTGGGCGGGGCTCGTTCGATATGTCGCCTTGCGAGTAAAATTGATCAGTCTATATTTAAGAAGTGAAGTTGGACACTTTAATTAAATTGTCCTGTTTTCATCGGAATACCTTCGGCGTGGGAAATGTAACGAGAAAAGCAGCCCATGTCGATATGCAACATACACTAACGGAGGGGGTGACTTGCTCAAAAAGTCAGAGTGAAATATATTGTGACGTCTAAGGAAATAAATCACTGATATGACAGACCTAAACCGTCTACATGTCAAGTCGGGCATTTGCAGCCACTTTGCATGTAGTATAGGTTAAGATCAGACTGTCAAGCCACCCACGATAATCTGATTTTCGAGGCTATCTAGTTCGTTTCTAATAAGGCCGAAAAACCCTTGGAGCTGCAACATAGGGGTTTTAATTACTTCCGGTTGAAAAAAGCCATTTAGATAAAATTTATGAAACCATACCGCGTTTAGGCCTCCTCTCTTCCGAATGACAATTTTTAAGACTTCCAAATTCAAAACGTCTGCAAATAACAATTTCGGAATAGGTACAAATGAGCATCGAAACTTCAATGAAAGGATAGAGAACAGTGAGGGAAAAGGAGAAAATGCTGGTCACCAGGGTTAGTTTTGTCAAGGGTTAGCAGGTCTTGTTTGAGTATAATAAATGTATCAATGAATGCAGCATTATGCAACATAGTTCTGTGCCAGGGATCTTATATATAAGACCCCTGCAGCTGATCTGTGCACAACAGCAAACATTTTGTGATAGTGGTGATGCAGAGGTTGCTGATAATGTGGCCTGAGCCACGCCATGATCGAATATTTTACAAAAAGAAACCAGCCTGCTTTGCAGGCAACTTTTCCAAACTTTCAGCAGTCGTTGTCTTAAAAATAGCGTTCCATTCCGCTCGCTTGCTCGCGAAAGAGTAAAGCATGCGACAAAAGTATTTAAGTACTTCCTGAGCATTTGCCCATTTCATCGACCGCGCAGACAGGTACATGTATGTCAAACTAGATCATTTTCCCTTGATATTTTGCTTTTCTTTTTCAGTCTAGGTTGTGTTATTCGAGCCAAATTCTGTTTTTCGTCTGCAATAACTTTAAACTCGGACGAGACGGAAAGTTAGTCGTCTCAAGAGTTAGCCCATTTATCAAACAATCCCTGGTTTTTACGGCCCCGAGATAGAAGCCTTTAGAAAACCTTGTGGGAAAAGGAGAAAATGCTGGTAACCGGAATTTTCTCCTTTTCCCACTATGTTTTCTACTCTACTGAAAACATAATTAAATTTCTTAGTTACATTATATTTGTCGTCTGCAAGTGCGTTCAATTTGGACCGGTCTAAAATTTTGTTGTTTGGTAGGGAGTTAGTTAGTTGCTCAATGAACGACAGCACAGAATAGAGTATGTACTTCGAACTGAGTCATTCACTGGAATGATTCAAATAAATTTTGGCTCAAATGATGGGACTGCCTTTATGGGAGAAGAAAATGTGGGCTGAGAAGGAGCAAAAGCAGTGGAAAAACTTAAAAAAAAACTATGTTAACCTTTCCTCGACGACAAATTTTAAAACTAGTCCTAACCGACAATTTTTGTAGACAAGAAACTGAATGTAGTTTAACCCTAAATACCAAACAATCCCTGGTTTTTATGACCCCGAGAAAGAAGCCTTTTGAAAACGTTGTGGAAAAAGGAGAAAATGCTGGTAACCAGCATTTTCTCCTTTTCCCACAATGTTTTCCACCCTGCTAGAAAATAATTTCATTATTTTGAGTTACGTTTATTTTGTCGTCTGCGAGTGCTTTTTTAAAATTTCGACCTGTCCAAAATTTTGTCATTTGGTAAAGAGTTGAATACCAAGACTCGTCTTTCAGAGGGTAGAAAATATTGACAGGACGGGAAAAAAATTCTGGATGCAAATATTTTTCCTTTTACCACAATTCTTTTTTCCAAGACCTTCTGCCCCATGGTAGTTAATAACGTGGGTGCTAGGTAAAGGGTTAACCACTCGTTCACTTATAAGTATTAATGAAAGGACTCTTGAATCAAGGACATCTTGTGGGCTTGACTTTGTGTATCGTAGTATAGTCATAAGATAGGAAATGACTGAAATACTCTCTCTCTCTCTCTCTCTCTCAGCCGTGGCTCATAGTCTACCTACCTACACCTACTTTCTCCTGTCTGTCTCTCCCGCTTTCTACCCTTATTTTCTCGATCAAAACTGGTTCTCCTGCCCCTCTCTTTCTCTTTTTCTCGTTCTCTATCTTTCTCTCGTTCTCTATCGCTCTCTCATTAGGTTTACTTTTGATGGATAAACTTCTGATGTTACTTACAATTTCAGACGTTAAATCTTATAGCTGTTACAATAATAACTGTGGCGAGGAACATGAACAACAACAACGACAGCGGTGACTACTCTTCTCACGGGAGGTACAATAATTATTTTTTTATTTGAAATTACATTGCAGACGAATTCTTCAAAATAAGTTCCAAATAATTCTTATTAGCGGAAAGAATCTAAAGAGGAGGAACTCGTGTCATGCAAGAATAAAGTAAGAACACGCTACGCAAATAAACGTAAATGTGTTTTCATAAGCATTCGTGATCATTTTGTATCCATTAAGCGGCATTTGTCATGCCTAGTCCATCGTCACTTGAAGCGTCAACATTTATCTAAAATTTAAAATGCTACATTTCCAGTCGGATCCTCATAAAACTGCTTGTCTTGATGATATCTAGCACAAGTTTGAAACAGGGTCAAAAAGTTAGGTAACTTGGGCAAATTTTAAAGAAAAAAACCTTGAAGTCTGGAGGTTACATTTTCAAACCGGATACTCGTGAAACTTGGGTCAAAATATTTGTCTTCATGATATCTCTGATGGGTTCTTTGTCTTATTCTCCAGAGTTTTTTTTTTTATATTTGAAAGTAATACAACTTCTGATTGGCTAAACCAAATGATTTAGCCAATCAGAAACTGTGTTTCTCTCAAACCTGGAAAATCTTGGAGCATAAGACAAAGAATGTTCTTAAGAGTGGTAGGCGATTACATACCCAGGACAGCTTTAGTGTTTATCATTCCTAAGATGACTTACTGGCTTTAGGGCCAGTCTGCTATAAGTTTGCTGTAAGAAATAATGAGTGGACTCCGAACCGAACGATCCCTTGTGTTACCCGATCCTAATGGAAAAAAAAAACAAACTTGAAAACAATGTAGGATAACGAAAAAATGCTGATCACCCACTATGTCTGCGAATGCATTCGATTTGGACAAGTCTGATTTTTTGTCATCTGTTGACTAAAGAGCTTAAGTATAAGGATTGGTCTACTTTTATCCACATAACAAAACACTTTGATTGTCTAACTGTTTACTTGTATCATCATCATACCTTTTGAAAAAAACAGAAGGATTCCGGAAGTCCCAAGTGACTCAAGTAAATAGTCATAAGTGTTTTAAGATGGATTGTTTATTTATGAATATTGGTACAAATGACGTTGATTTTTTTTTATTGATTGATGTTCTCTGTATGTACCAAATATATTATGCTCTGGCAAAAGGGGGCTTAATTCTTAACCAAACGACAAATTTATAGACTGGTCCAAATTGAAAGCATTTGCAGACGACAAAATAAATGTGACTGAAAAATCAAAACTTGACTTGCGAACGGTAGAAAACATTGTGGGAAATGGAAAAAATGCTGGTTACCAGCATTTTCTCCTTTTCCCACAATGTTTTCTTAAGGCTCCTACCACAGTGTCGTCAAAAATCGTGATTGTGTGGCAATGGGTGACAAAATAAATGTGACTGAAAAATCGAAACTTGATATGCGAAGGGTAGAAAACATTGTGGGAAAAGGAGAAAATGCTGGTTACCTGCATTTTCTCCTTTTTCCACAATGTTTTCAAAAGGCTTCTACCACAGGGTCGTCAAAAGTTGTGATTGTGTGGCACTGGGTGACAAAATAAATGTGACCGAAAAATCGAAACTTGATTTGGGAAGGGTGGAAAACATTGCGGGAAAAGGAGAAAATGCTGGTTACCAGCATTTTCTCCTTTTCCCACAATGTTTTCCAAAGGCTTCTACCACAGGGTCGTCAAAAGTCGTGATTGTGTGGCAATGGGTTGAGGCATCCCCATGACGCTTTTTACCATGCAGGACATGACAAATTTAAATATCCATAAAATCCGTATTGTCTTTCAACCATTAAAATCATGGGGTGGATTGGTCCTTTAACATGCAGAAAATTACAGACAGCGAAAAGTTTCAGCTCAGGTCAGCCTGTGCGGACTGTCAGGCAGACCAGGGTGGGTCCTGTGCAGATCTATTAACACATTACTACACAATCCCGACTTTTAACACCCATGTCAAAGAAGCCTTTTGAAAACTTTGTGGGAAAAGGAGAAAATGCTTTAACATTCTCCTTCTCCTTTTCCCACGATGTTTTCTTCCCTTCCTAAAACAAATTTCAATTCTTTACTCACAATTATTTTGTCGCCTGCAAACGCTTTCAATTTAGATCAGTCTAAAATTTTATCGTTTGGTAAAGCGTTAAGCCCTCTCTTTGCAAATTATGGCAGATTAGTGTTTTTTTACAGTTGATTGTTTTATTGTACAACCATTTATGGTATTGGTCAAGTGGACATTCCCTATGTACGCAATGACTTTGGTTTTTGCTCGGTATTCAAACAGGAGAGGAGCTGATAAAACCAAACATCCATATGCAGATGACTATATCCCTTAGTACCCCAAATGTGACTCACTGGCTTTTTGCGGACACTGTAGATCAAGATCAGACTGCACATAAGGTGCGTATTGGATCTATACACTGCCCGAATAGGTGCTCTTTTCCACCACAAATAATAAATTGAAACAACATTATGTTGTTTTTTTTAATGATCGGTTTGTATGAGATAGTAATCACTAATGAGAAATCTTTCAATAGTGAAAGTTTAGAACTATGAAGTCTGCATACAACAGAAATCTCATAAGATCAAGCACCAGATCAGCCATTTAATACTTACATATTTTTTTTGTCTGTCCAAATGTTCGTCGTGGACAGAAGAATAAGTTTCAGGACTAAGTAAAAAAGTTACCAAGTCGCCTTGTTATCATACAATAACATTTCTTTTAAACATACTGCCGACAGTGAGACATCTTGTTAAAACACTGTGGAAAAAAGAGGGCATTTTATAACACATAATTAGGCCTTTTCCCAAAATGCTTTAATTCGCCCTTTCCCAAGCAATCCCTGGTTTTTACGACCCTGAGAGAGATGCCTTTTGAAAACATTGTAGGGAAAGGAGAAAATGCTGGTAACCAGCATTTTCTCCCCTTTTCCCACAATGTTTTCTACCCTTCTGGAAGCAAATTTCAATTTTTGAGATCCATTAATATTATAGTCTGCAAATGCTTTCAATTTCGAGCTAAGGCAAAGGACCATTTTTCTTCCAGATCCGGGTGATTGTTAAATTAGACGAAATGGATTGTAAAGATCTATGATAACGCGGTGAGTTGCTTGGTATAATACATCAAAGAAATGCATTCAGCCTCCTTTTTGCCATAGCAGGGATCATGTGTGTGCGATACATTTTTTTTAGGGTTTGGCATTTTAACAGTCATGATAGATAACTCCTACAGGAGTATTGTGCTGTTCAATCTTTATTACTTACCCTGAGAAAAAGAAATATATGGTCCTGCTCATGGTGTATAGGCAAACATTTAACTCTTTCAGTGTCAAATTTTTTAACTCGGCCTTTTTCGACGACTAAAATACATCTCAGAGCTCGAGATAGAGGGAGCGATTTTGGTTTTAAAATCGAAAACAATATTCATTTTCCACTAAATCCTATGTTATGGATACTCATTAGAATCGTCTCATCGAGACGATTCTATTGAGTATCCACAACATAGGATTTGGAACAGAAATGATGAATCAAGGATACCGTCACTCCCTCTTATCTGGAGCTCTGCATCTCACGATACTCAGACCGATCCTTGTCCGAGAGCCTTGACCAAACAAAAAGCTGGCATAGATCAATGACTAGGTTGCACGTTCGGTGCAAATCGCCATCTGTTCATTCTTTATCATTACCGTAATGTAGGTCAAAGCCAACGCAATCGGCTCGGTCGAAAAACGACTGGAACGGTTTCCAAGTCAGACTGAAAATCGTTGTCTGCGCATGTCATATTTTTCGAAGATTCAACCTGTCTTATATGACGCATAACTCCCCCCAGTTTTGGGGGGATTGTAGAAGTACGCGCTATAAAGTAGCAATGGAGAAAATGGCTATTATTAATACGTTTGAGGAGAAATCAGGCCTATTTTAGCCCCCCGATTTCTCAAACTTTACTGGCAGAAATTATTTGAAAAAAAAAAAATCGATTACTGCAAATCTTTGTACACATGCAGATTAACAAGGTACACCAAGTATACATGGTCATTACCCAATCCTGTTGGGCCTGTTTTAATAAATGACCGGTACATAGGTTACATGCTGGCTGATCATAACCGAATTAATCGCACCAGGTAGAGTTTTATTTAGTAGACGTTTATTTTAGTTTGAAGTTCAAAATTAATCCCCTTCTGTACCCAGAATGCCCAAATCAGATAGATGTATATTTATAGAATGCCATCTAGTGGGAGATAATGGACTGAAAATCAGTAAGTCATCCCTGATCTATTCTGATGGACCCCCATCTTCGCAAGCCTATGGTGATCATCCCCTACGCTGCTCTATTTTCGTTACCCTTTCCTGCAAAGATGGTGCGCCTCGTTATCTTTGTCCAAGCATTTTCTTGTGAACATTTGATACATGTACTTTGCAGGCCCGTAGGAAAAGGGGGGGGGGGGCTAGGGGGGGCTCAGCTCCACCCAATAATTTTGAAAATCATAGTAACTCAAAAATAAGATTTTCGCGCAATGCAACTACCACGCAAAAAATCTCAGTATTTTGAAGTTAGCCCCCCCCGCCCCCTCATCTTGAAATGCTTCCTACGTGGCTGCTTTGGTTCTTTGCACAGACAATTGTATTATATGCTATGTAACTATTCTTTGTTTAAGGTCTTTGACCATGTAAGTACTTTGGTTTTTGGCGGACTCGATTTATACTCGTTTGCTCGCACCGTTAACTGTAGCCTGGCATCCAGGCCCCGCATTTGCTGTGTTAAATCAGACACTCAGAACATTGACAAAACAGAGCATTTGTTTTGCAGTTTTACTGGATGATTTTCTTTTACTGAAAATGTTCTATATAACGGACCGATACCAGTCTACGTTAACTGTAAAGAACGTTTTCTTCTGTGGATGATCGTGTGTTTCGGTTTCTAATTCTAGTGGTCGCAAGTCTCGTTTTCTTGTGTCGAAATCTGTTACTACTAGCACGATAGCGCTGTTGATCGGATATTTCGTTTTCTCGCGCCTTTAACATTTTGCAAAGATTACAGCTTCCTGAAACATGGAAACCACAGACGCCCTGGGAGCAACAACATATATGCCATGCTCTGTGAAAAGGTGGCTTAATGCATCTGCGAAAAGTATCGACCCGGGCCAGCCTGCGGAGTCCGCGCAGGCTGACCTGGGTCGAAACTTTTCGTCATGCATAATAGTTAGTTAATCTTTTATATGTCCAAGGACCGGTGTAACTTATGATGAGGTCGGTTGTTAAAAGACAAAAGCTATTAGGGATCCATCATTATGCGATAACTTGCCTGGTATCATGTATCACGGAGAAGCCCCCTTCTTTAATGTTCAGAGCTCGGCTTATATGTTAGGACAAGAGATAACATTAGAGATATAAACAGCAGAGTCAAACATGAAGAAGGTCCACAATCAAGGGCGGCAGTGTCAAAGTTTATACTGTCGCCATTCCCAGCTTGGCACAGGAAGTACCAGTATATCATCACGGCACCATTCGGCATACCTCGGATGATGGGAGCATGTAGGTACGGAATCGGCCGAGTTGTGACGAGTGATCACGACACATCATTGGTGGAATGTCGTTTAGTCTCACCATACAGATAATATATATTTTCTATCATGTGAGTATTGCATGACTTAGATTTTTTTTTATTTGCAATATATGTCAGCCTCAGGGGTATAGATAAGAAGAGTTTTAGAGGTCATATACCAAGATTACGGATTTTATTACCTTTGTTGTTCAGTAAATTTTAGATTGCAGTTTGTCGCTCAGTGACAGTGTAGTGCATAGTGCCTCAAAAGAAACAGGAAAGTAAAGATAGGTGCAGAGGCCGCCGTTTCATTGTCGTTCAATGTAAGATTAGCCGGACTCTTTTTCAACATCACTAGAGGTCATGATACTATTACGAACAAAGTCCGTAACAAATGAACAAATGCTTGGCAGAAATACAGGGACCGGGCAGGATTCGAACCTAGAACGCCCAAAGGAAAGACCAACACCATAACCACAGAGCTAAGGAGAAATCTCCCTAATGCAGTTGTTCGGTATTGTATTTTAAGTCCGGAGAAAGCTATGGATGAAGGAGTGGTCTCCCGTAACAATACAGATATTGGTAGATATATCAACACAATCTCCGAGCAGAGTTGTCGTTCGTTACTCTCAACATACATCTCTGTAATGGGCTAAATGACAAGAATCTTGTGAAACCGAGGAAAACATGTTTTCTTACTTTTTAACTATTTCATGTGTAACATAATAAAGTAGACAAAGGAAATATGTTCCTGGATACATTATAGGTGCATTCAATCTGGTGAATTTACCTGTATGCAATGGAACTATTTTTTTTTCAAGCTTCTTTACTGATCAGAATCTTATGCCAATTGTAACAAAAATGACTGCGCCAATGAATGACAACAACAGTTTCGACACACCATCTGAGCTAAGTTTGTCCATTGAATTCGTCAGCGTAAACTCGATTCGTGAGATTGTAAAACAGGAAAATGTTGCTTAACGTGCTTTGAAAGGGTAAAACTTTGTCAGCGTTAGCTCGATTCGAGATATTGTAAAACAGGAAAATTTTGCTGAACGCGCTTTGAAAGGGTAAAACTTCGGCTCGGGACGACATGATTCACCACAGCCGTGAACAAGTTTCCAAGTCCCCTGCCACCTGACCGTACAACTAATAAAGTCATCTTAGCCATTTAAGATTTCCGTAACTTTTACGATAAATGATAAAATAAATCTTTTGTCCAGCGTTTTTCAACCATCATTTGTAAATATTTATGATAATGTTTTGAATTTTCAAAAGATTTTGACAGGGAGTTGACAAGATTGATGTATCGATCATCGGTTGGTTGATTTTTTATCATGAATATATAGGTATAGGGTATTGACTAAACGATGATGCATCTTATTACCGTATATTTTTTCACATTACCACATCGTAGGCGTTATTTTTTGCCTGACAGAACCTAATGAAAAGTTTACCTGGCTTGAAAGGACCTTTTAACTCATTACCAAACGACAATATTTTAGGCTCGTCCAAATCGAAAGCATTTGCAGGCGACAAGATACAAGATTTTTTATTTGTAAATGTAGGCTTCTGGCCCATAATACAACATGTCATTTACAATGAAAATAACGAAGAGTTACAAATTACATTTGAGCCATAATCTGTGAAAAACAAAATAAAAGGGACTGAAAATTTGAAATTTATTTTGTGAAGGGTAGAAAACATTGTGGGAAAAGGAGAAAATGCTGGTTACCAGCATTTTCTCCTTTTCCCACAATGTTTTCTACAGGGTTCTTTCTCAGGATAGTCAAAAGTAGGGATTGTGTGGTAAAGAGTTTAATTTAACATATGATCCTTGCTCTGTGACAAGGGGGTAAAAAGAGTCGACACAGGTCACCTGGCGCGTTCCATAGGTCAGGGACCTTTCATCCCTGGGATCTAGTTATTTGTCTGACAAAATTGATTTAAGGTAAGACCTGTGTAATGCACTTCCGGTGAACATTGGGCAAAAATTCTAATTGGTTGATAAATAACGATAAATAAGGATTTATGCAGAAATAATATTTTTGCACCGTTTCTAACGGATCAGATATTCCGTTTATGTCTAACGTTATCTTGAAATTATTTTTTGATACTTTTTTTAGTTTTCTGAAAAGGAAGGTAATTATTATCTCTTTTTGAATTGAGAATAGAGTGGTTTTAAATTTATAAATGAAAATACAAAGAAGGAAAAAATGGAAAAAAAAAATATGAATCGGCGAAAGTGGTTCAATAATACTCATTATTAATTATAGCTAATTGCAGGATGATATTTTAGTAGAAATAGCTGTTTTCCATTACACAGGTCTTACCTTAATGATCCATATTAGCATATTGATCTAATGATTTTTTTGTACATCGTAGGCCTATCACGTAGATGCATTAAACCTCGTCTTGCCATAGTTCAGCCCGCCCGTGTTGCTCAGTGGTGAGCGTGTCGGACTCATGACCTGGTGGTTATGATACCCGGTTGAGGAGAACTTTCTTTCCGGCATATTTTCGCCTCTCGCCTCTGCTGAAGCATGTGATAAAAGTAGTCTGTGGCTTTGGAAAGAAAGTAGTGTAAGTACCGGTGTGAGAAAGCCAGGAAACACATGTGCGTCACCAACCACCATGATATGACCTTAGCTGTTAAAGTGGCGTTAAACCCCAATACAACCAACCAATCTTGCCATAGTTCAATAAAAATTTTAATGTAAGATATCAATAAATGTGATATGTCACTCATATTTTACAAGATGCCTCGATTTGAGGTAGCATCAACTTGGGTTAATATTTATTACATAGCAACATCGTAACACAACATAACAAGATAACTGCATGTACATGTACTTACATTCTAGTGATGACACATATATATTACAATAACAGCTGACTAAAAACTTTAGATGAAACCCAGATTTTTATGCCGCGATTTATTTCTGAGACTGGTTTCTTTACGTCCATTTCGACAGTAGATCTACTTCTGTTACGATATGGTGGCAGTTCAATATTCATGTACAGTATTTCCTTTGCATCTCCTAGTTTGGCCTGTTTTCCTCTCAAAGTATAACAAAAACAGATACTAGTAGTTGGCTAATGTGGAACTCTAAAGAACGCTTTTTCAAGTTCTATTTAATTTGAATACGGTTTATTAAGTAGCTGTTTCTTTTAAATTCGATTCATGATGCTCATTTGTTGTTCGCAACCGCTGAAAAGGTACATATATGGGCGTATAAATATAGTGTATCGAAGTAAAAGAAAAAAGAAAAGTAATTAAAGGGTACTTAATATTGTGGGCGGTGCGTTGACTGCGCATGTCATATTCTTCGAAGATTCGACCCGTCTTATATGACGCATCACTAGCCCCGAAAGCAGGCAGATTGTAATATTACGCTCTATAAAGTAGCAATGTAGAAAATAGCTTTTATCAATACGTTTGAGGAGAAATGAGACCTGCTTTAGCTCCAGATTTCTCTAGACGGCTGATCATAGCTGAGTGAATTGCACGAGGTAGCGTTTTATTGAGTAAACGTTTATTAAATAGCTTGAAATTCAAAGTAACGGTTGTCGCGTAGGAAAGTGGTTCGGCTCTGTACCCAGGATGCCCAAATTAGATAGATGAGTATAGACTGCCATCTAGCAGGAGATAATGGTGGGCGGTGAACAAGCGTTTGCAGATCTTTTGAAAATATCTTTCCCCTTTAAAGACTCGTTCTAGAAAAGTTATGGTAATCATTCACAAAAAATGTTCGAAATCAGTTCATTTAATTATGCTAATGACCCGTATATTTCACAACTGACCACATTTCTACCTTTTTCTGTGTGTAGTTTTTTCTTCGTTCGATTTTTCTATTTCTAAACACATTGAAAACATTTAAGTTTTTTAATCGTTTCATCTGGAATTATTCGTGAAATACTAAAATACATAAATAACGGTATCACAAACATTTTAGGACTGTATGCTTCATAGCGCTGAGCACAACTGAAGGGTTTTTTTTAAGATTATTTCCCCGATTGATATAAGTCAAGACCAGGCCGCACATAATACAGATACACCAAGTCGAAACAACCTTAACCATTGCCCCAAAAAAGCCCTGTTTTTTACGTGTCTACAAGTCTTTTGAAAAAAAAAAAAAACTGTGGGAAAAGTTGTATTCAGTTTGAATTTATGAGCAATTTACGAGCAATTTCTCCTTTTCCCACTGTGTTTTCTACCCTTAAGGAGAATTTTCTACCATTTTCACAAAATTTAAAATTGTTATCTGCAAACTCTTTCAGTTTGAAAGAGTCTAAAAGTTGTCGTTTGGGAAAGAGTTAAGCCATTACCACTCAATCCCTACTTTTGACGCCCCTGAGAAAAAAGCCTTTTGAAAACACTGTGGGAAAAGGAGAAAATGCTGGTAACCAGCATTTTCTCCTTTTCCCACAGTGTTTTCTACCCTTTCCAGAACAAATTTCAATTTTTCAGTCACCTTTATTTTGTCGTCTGCAAATGCTTTCAATTTGGACCGGTCTAAAATTTTCTCGTTTGGTAATGAGTTAAGCACTGGTAGAAGAATAAAATCACTGTCGCCACACGACTTTTAATAATCCTTGGAGCCAAAGTTCGAAACCCCGTGGTTGTAGGTCCTTCATCTATAGCTACCGAAGCTCGGCGGATAAGGTACTTTAAGTAAGGTTTGTTCTGTAAATCTATCAAGTTGTGAATGGTGCTTTCTACCATACGGACAATTGAGATAGTCAAATGGTTTTGTATGCCCTTTTCAAGAAATAATATATACTTACAATTATCTCATAAGATTTAGTTATTGTCTCAGAAATTCCATGCATGCAAGAACACACGCACGCCCTTCATTTTTTTTGTTGGGAGAGGGATTGTCTTTTTTTCAGCATCTTTATTCACAAGCTTTTTAACTTTTTTATTAAGTGTCTTTCGTCTTTCATGAACAGTAATTGAATTATTAGAGGGGAGAGTAATGTGATTACAATATACACAGATTTATGGTTGAAAAATCCTTGCCAACGGGCCCTTGACTGAAAAAAAACGTGCTTTAAATACACTTTCAAAAGCCTTTTCCCAAAAAAGAAGCCTGCCATTACGAGAGAAATAAAAAAAGGCGGGAAAAATTACGAGAGCCTTCGATTATATCTCTTTACATAACAGTAAAATTTTAGAGGCTGATAAAAAATGAAAGCATGTACAAACGGCATATTAATTCGGACTCAAATAAAAGGATCTGTCTGTGAAGTGGTAGAAAACATTGTGGAAAAAGGAGAAAATGCTGGTTACCAGCATTTTCTCCTTTTCCCACAATGTTTTCAAAAAGCCGTCTTCGTCAGGATTGTTTGGTACAGGGTTATGACTCCACCCGGGTAGAGTTGTCATGGTGCCGTATAAATATTTCTGTTATCGTCTGCTGACTTAAATGACATAATTGAGTTTGTATTTTCATGAGTTTTAGGGGGGAGTTCCGTCAGCAGCGGTATCGATTTATCATTTGATTGATTTTGGGAGAAAAAAGATAAAGATCCCGACTGATTTTGTGTTTGTTTCAGATCTGTCTGTCATTCCCAAGAAAAAAGTGCAAGTTGCATAAAGCATGGATTTGTTAGATGTTGTTTGAAGAATGATAAAATGGTAAGATTTTTTTTTTTTTTCATTTCTTTTAAAGATCGATAGATTGATTAATAGATCGATAGAATGATTGATTGACTGAATGATTCATGAAATGAAATTTCTGAAGAAAACATTATGCTTTTGTCTTTGAAACCATATTTTGCTAAATAAGTAAAATAAAAATTTCAAGCGTATATTAAAAACTCAAACTTCTTTATTTGAAATATTTTTTTTGATGGGACGAAATCTCCTTATCGGACAATGTATATCCAAGATCGGACTGCACGTTCCGTGCAGTCTGATCTTGATCTACATTGTTCGCAATAGCTCAGTGGATCGGGCTTAGCAGTATAAGGTTGAAATATTGTTTAACACATTACCAAACAATCCCGACTTTTAACGACCCTATGAAGTAAGCCTTTTAAAACATTGCAAGAAAAGGTGAAAATGCTGGTCACCAGTATTTTCTCCTTTTCCAACAATGTTTTCTACTCTTCTAAAGTCCAGTTTCAATTTTTGAGTAACGTTTATTCTGTCGTCTGCAAACGCTTTCCATTTTGGACAAGTCTAAAATTTTATCGTTGGTGAAAGACTTAAAACCAGAGAGCATAAACTTTTTGGAAGATAATTTTCAGCTTAATTATTAGTTCCATTTTATTGTCTTTTTCGGTCAAATTTCTTTCACTTGAATTTGGATTTCTCTCCGCATATTTAGACATCTTTTTTCTCCTTAAAAGGGGAAGGGGGAGGGGGGAGTTTTTTCTTTTAATTTGTAAATCAATGAGATCATTATAAATTTGGAATTCCTCTAATGATATGATTTTGCTTTCCTCTTTTCTATACGTGTTTGTTTGTAAGGTATCTCTGCAAAAAGGTTGCAAAATTAAAGAAGAATCTGAGCGTTAAACTAGAATAATACATGTCAGCCCATCATCGCAAGCCAAGGCCGACGATTCACTACGTTACTCTACCCTTGGCGGATCGAGCTTGATTTTTATGTTCACCCAATACGCTTTTCATTGCATGCTGCCAGCTCTAGCTGCAACGAATGAAATCGCTCGTAGCATTTCATCTTTGATAAAAATAGAACAAGGTCTCTACCTGTCGAATAGAAGGTAAAACATGGAAACCCACGTGGATGTCTGCTTATCGCTTCATGTGTATTGTAAAACGATATTTCATTTGCTTTTAGAAATATGATGTAAAGGGGGATAATGACCAGCATCCAATAGAGGATGCATCGCAGGAATCTCGAAATCGGGCTCAATCAGCCAAGGTAAGATCCACGTAGTGATCGTGACCTTGGCTCGCGAATATGATGTCAGCCATGTTCTGTGAAAAGGGGTCTTAATGCAACAGCAAAAAAGTTGTGGCCCACGTCCAAAGTAACATTTCATTGTAGATCATGATGAAGGTATTTGTCTCTGAAAAAATTGAAATGATTTTTAGGAGAGTGTGAAAATCCTGGTTACCAGCATTTTCTTCCTTTCCAAAAGGATTTTCAAGGGTCCTGGTCCCCGAGGTCGCTAAAAACACGGGATTGTTTGGGAAATGGATTCAACCATGTTTTAGACATTTTCTTAGAATTGAAACCAGTCTAGAATAGCTACCAAACAACGTTTATTTCAGAAAAGTATATTATACTGTCAATGAAAGTGATGGGATGCCGTTGCCACCTTGATGAATATTGAAATTCAGATTACGTTTTTAACTCTTTATCAAACGGTAACATTTTACACGTGACCAAATTGAAAGAATTTGCATAAGAAAAATTAAATATGGATGTAATGTTGGACTTTGTCGTTGAAAGAATAGAAAACATTTTGGGAAAAGGAGGAAATGCTGGTTACCAGCATTTTCTCATTTTCCCAAAATGTTTTCAAAACCCTTCTTTCACAGGATCGTTTGAACCCTGGATTGTATGGTACAGGGTAAATTAAATCAAGACTGCAGCCTCGATTTGAATACAGTGCGTCTGATTCTGATACAAGATTAATCAGTTACGGACCTGTCGATTTGAATGTTTGATCTATTTATAAGATCAGCAGTCAATACGGATCAATACATGCACGTCGCATCCAGTGCAAATTTTGGACTGCAGCCGTATTGAGATATTCTTTGGCCTTTCACAGTAACAAGTTATTTTAAGATCTACCAAAAAGCTTTTAACAAATTCAATAGTTAAAGGCCAAACATTTTAATGAAAAGGGAAATTAGTTTCGCTGTGGCAAAAAAAAAGGGGGGGGGGAGTTTAACGAATCCCCATAATGCATCATTCCAAGTCAACACATAATTATGGATCCCTGAATGATTAAAAAATTGTAAAGAACTGTTCATGCTGTATTGGGTAGTTTTTATATACCAGAAATAATGTTGAAAAAGTGTTAAATAAAAGCAACTCACGTACTTAGAGGTTATTACACGGCTGATGAGGGCCGGAGAGTGATATCGGCCCGCCACCTTGATATCTGTCTCTAGGGCTTTATCACTCTCCTGCCCTCATCAGCCGTGTAATAACCTCTAAATATACGCAGAAACCAAGATGGCTGTGCAGCTGTACCGGCAACCTTTTATCAATCACGTGATTTTACGACTCTTTGGAAGAGACGTAGTTTGACATCATTGTGGGAAAGGAAATAAGACCAATACATGCAGGTGCAAACTCTCTGCTAGAGGTTAGGTATAGTGAAAAATCTTTAGAAGTTGATAAGGGGAGATAACTGTGTAAAAATATTTTAATAGTAACCTGCTCCTTTTGATTAAGAGATATTATGAAATGTGACAATTTTTTACACTAGATTTAAAGCACAAGGGTTACAGTAACTCGACATTTTTTTTTTTTGGAGAAAGATAAAGATTATATATGAAAGTAACAAGTAACATACCATTCGATCATGCGATTGTCTTGGACAAAATGAATATGGCTCGAAAAAATGGAAATTTGGTTTTCAAATGGTCGAAAAAACTTTGTAGGGAAAGGGAGAAAATACTAATAACTATTATTTTTTTCCTCAACATTACTATCCCCCTAAAAAAAATCATCGAAGTGGTAAAAACTGAATGATTGTCAATAGGTCAATTACATGATCCATTCACTATGAAATGAAGCTTTAGTGCATCTACAAAAAATATCGACAAGGTCAGCCTGCGAAAACTTCGCAGGCTGATCTTGTCGATACTTTTTGCTATCGGTCAATTGTTAAAGGTCGTGTTGAAGGGCCAGCCTACCTTATTCTGTCTTGTGGTTCAGCCATTTAATATGGTACAATAGGTCTTATGCGACATTTGCTATGTAATGATCACAAACACACATTTAACCCCATTTTCACTTTCTTTGTCTCAAATATAAGAAATATATGCTGAGGTGATATTTTACACGTGTTCTTTTAATTGTGTTATGCATAATTTATCATTTTCTGTCAAACCGAATTTTTTTTCTTTCGTTTTATACTTAATTGATATTTACAAACATTGAATGGAATTTAGCGGCCAGTTTAAACTAATATATACTAGGACGAAAAAGAAACGCAGGGTAACCTTTAAGGTAGTTTGGAGGTGTAAAACTTGATTGAGAATTCTAAATTATGATTTTATGTTTATACCTCTGATCAGTTTTGAATATTTTGACTAAATTTCATTTCATTGTGGCCAAAAGGAAATTTTAGCTGTCTGATATTGCAGGCATTTACCGATATTTTGACCTGACTGAATTTCATCCATTTAGGCCAAGCAATATTATTTTATTTGCTTAATTTAGGTACCGTGCGTTTCTTGTTCGTCCTAGTATTTACAATGTGTTTTGATTGGTTAGCCATTCAATTATTTAAACCAACCCGATAACTTCAGTGGCTCCAAATCTTGTCTTAATCACGGGTTCAGACCGTTAATTTCCATATATCATTCGAACAAAAAAAGTCTTCCATTTGCATAAAAGCAAAAAGTACATTAGCCTGCGCGGACAGGGCGGACTTATCCGAGACGACAATTTACGCAAATGTCCCAATGTCCCCTAGTTGCAGGCCATGTATGAGTGAGCTGTGACTGAAAAACTACCAAAGCACCATTCAAATAAATACATCCTGATGAAATAAAATGTGTTTGAAAAAAAAAAAAGCATCGACATGCTTATCACCTTTTTCGCTTTCAGATGTAACCATGGCAGCATGTGTTTCGCCACCGGAAGTTGATAACGGATATGTTTCGTACTCATCGTTAGCATCCTTTGGTACAGGAGGATTTGCCGATGGCACTACGATAACCTACGATTGCTCCAACTTTTACAGCCTCGTGGACTCCGATAGCCAAACCTGTTCCAGTGGTTCTTGGACCGGAACTTTGCCGAAATGTGAATACAGTCGTTCTACCGAAAGTAAGTTGTAAAGATGACAATTTATTGTTTGGTATGACCTCTCAAAAAAGGGTTGCGCTCCCTCCTGCCATGAGAAGGGACAACTGTACGATAAACTGGAAGAAATAAGAGGTTTTTAAAAATAGCTAGAAAAATTGTCGTATTATTATAATAGAGTTTTAACCTCATTTTTGCAAAGATCCTAATTATTATTATATCTTTGAAATCGTCTGGAAGAGTTCAATCTATCTGCCCAACTCTTTACCACACGACAAAATTTTAGAATGGTCCAAATTGAAAGTATTTGCAGACGTCAAAATAGAAGTGGCTGAATATCTGAAATTTATGTAGGGGAGGATAGAAAACATTATGGAAAAAAGAAAAAATATTGGTTATCAGCATTTTCTCCTTTTCCCACAATTTTTTCTCTAGGCTTCTCTCTGAGGATTGTTAAAAGTCGGGATTTTGTAGTAAAGGGATGAAGCATTTCTTTTTCTTTTTTTGAAAAAAAAAAAAAAAAAATATATCTTGACTATCAACAAATGCTCTCGGAAGCGTGTTTTATGCCTAGTGTATGAAGAACAGTTTTTGAAAATAAAAAATCTGTAGTATAATACGCTAAATCTGCTATTTTTAGGAACAGATTTTTCGCCAAAATGCAAAAGTAGTGTTTTCGATTATTTCCGCCTGAAGCTATTGTTTCTACCGGAAACACCGCTGTTCCTGATATTAAACAGACCGGAAGTTATGGGCCACATGATTTATACGGGAATATTGTTTTGTGTATGGAGACCTATCAGCGCCATTATTTTATAATTGTTTGCGATTTGATCAAAACGATGCTGTGGATGACCTCAAATGTTTTTGTGGACAGTGTAGGTCAAGACCGGATTCAATATAGTGTGTCGTCCGATCTCAGATCTACGTTATCAGTTCTTATGGGGGAATTAAATTAGGATTAGCGGATTTTTTTTTTCTTACCTCTTTACCACACGAGAAAATATTAGACTGGTCCAAATTGAAAGCATTTGCAGACGACAAAATAAAGGTGACTAAAAATAGAAATCTGTACTGGGAAGGGTAGAAAGCACTGTGGGAAAAGGAGAAAATGCTGGTTACCAGCATTTTCTCTATTTCCCATAGTGTTTTCAAAAGGCTTCGTTCTCAGGGGCGTCAAAAGTAGGGATTGTGTGGTAATGGACTGACTTAGAACGTGAATATCAGTAATTTTGCAGCTTATTTTAAAATCTATTTTTTTTTCATTATTTCGATGTACTAAACGCAGTTTTTTTATTCCATTAAAATATATTGCAAATTAACTCGTCTCCTTATTTACGACAGTCACTGCATTTTTCACAATTTTGCAACGGATGTCATTGAAAGAAACATTTTTGTGAAATATAAATTAATCAAGGTGAAAAGGCTGTACTCTAGTACACTAGTCCAAATTGAAGGCAATTGCAGACGAAAAAAAAATGTGGCTCAAAAATTGAAAGTTGTATTGGAAAGGGTAGCAAACATTGTGAGAAAAGGAGAACATGCTGGTTACCAGCATCTTCTCCTTTTACCACAATGTTTTCAAAAGGCTTCTATCTTAGGGTCGTAAAAACCAGGGATTGTTTGGTAAAGGGTTAAAAGCATGATGACATTGTGGCAAAAGGAAAATTTGCCTAACAAGGCCTTTTCTCTAATACCACAGTATTTTTTTTTCAAAACTGGTCTGTGCTACATGAAAGCACATGGAATTGTACTGAACGTTGGTTGCTAAGCGCGACTCACTGACCTTTTGCGGACAGTGTAGATCAAGATCAGACTGCACAGAACGTGCAGTCTGATCTTGGATCTACACTGTCCGATATGGAGATATTATTCCCTAAAACATAACTTTGAAATAACACTATTTGGGTTTTCACGACAGAAATTAAAAAAAATATCTAGTTATTTAGCAAGATGAGGTTTAACCCTTTCCCAAACGACAAACTTTTGGACTAGACCAAATTGGCAGACGACAGACAATTCAACTCTTGCTGAAAAGATGATTTCTGTCTATGATAGGGTAGAAAACACTGTGGGGAAAAGGAGAAAATGCTGGTTACCAGCATTTTCTCCTTTTCCCACAATGTTTTCAAAAGGTTACTATTCCAGACCCGTAAAAACTAGGGATTGTTTGGGAAAGGGTTAACTCTTTCATTACTGAACAAATGAACTGCATTTTCTGAAAGGCTACGGATACAGTTTCTGTGCAAGATCAAGAGAGTGTTCATTGTTATTCCAGAGTAAAGAAGTGGGCAGTGTAGATCAGAGATCAGACTGGACGTTCTCTGCAGCCTGATCTTGATCTGCACTGTCCACAAAATCTTCTGATTTAACGCATGACCAATCGACCAAATCTTCGGCTTGTCCAAATCGAAAGTATTTGCAGACGACAAAATAAAAGTGACTGAAAATTTGAAATTTGTTTTGGGAAGGGTAGAAAACATTGTGGGAAAAGGAGAAAATGCTGGTTACTATCATTTTCTCCTTTTCCCACAATGTTTTCTTAAAGGCTTCTTTCTCAGGGTCGTCAAAAGTCGGGATTGTGTGGTAATGGGTTAATGATGCTGTATGAAGTGTGTTTTAGCTTACATGTGAATTTACGTGTCTACATGTAAGTCTATAACTTTGTACTTTTTTAATTTTCAGTTGTGTTCTGGTTACTGGTTGCCTTATTTATCTTGCTGCTTCTACTACTACTCATATTGCTGATACTTTGCTGCTGTTATTTTTGTCGGTGCTGTAAGAGGTTAGTGTTATATGATCTGAAAAGTTTCTAATTTTTTTGATTAAACAGATGAAAACAAAATCTGTTAACCCTTTTCCAAATAATCCCTGGGTTTAGCGACCCTGAGATAGAAGCCTTTTGAAAACATTGTGGAAAAAGGAGAAAATGCTGGTAACCAGCATTTTCTCCTTTTCCAACAATTTTTTCTACCCTACTTGAAACGAATTTCAATTTTTCAGTTAGGTTTAACTTGTCATCTGCAAGTGTTATTAACTTGGACCAGTCTAAAATTTTGTCGTTTGGTTAAAGAGTTAAACATATCGACATCTAAGATCGGTGCAGTCTGATCTCTGGACAACGTACCTTCTGTGCAGTCTGATCTTGATCTTTAACTGTCAGCAAAAGTGGACTCAGCTGCGTTAAGTTGCGCAACTCTTTATTAAACAAACACCCTTCAGTAAAAGGCTTTTGAAAACGTTGTGGGCAAAGGAGAAAAGCTGTTAATCAAGATTTTCTCTTTTTCCCACAGTGTTGTCCATCCTTTCATGGGCAATTCCTATTAATTGAGCCACATAAGGCTTGCAACACAAGAAAAGAAGCATTCAGACATTTGCGTAAGGTGTCGTCTCGGATCAGCCTGCGCAATCTGCGGAGGCTAATTCGAGACGGCACTTAACGACTACATTAGATTCTGTGCTATGTAGACTTGCCCAAAACAGAAAATTGCTTAACCCATTACCACATAATCCCTACTTTTGACGCCCCTGAGAAAGAAGCCTTTAGAAAACATTGTGGGAAAAGGAGAAAATGCTGTTAACCAGCATTTTCTCCTTTTCCCACACTGTTTTCTGCTCTTTACAAAAAAAATTACAAATTTTCTGTCACTTTTATTTTGTCGTCTGCAAAAACTTTCGATTTGGACAATCCTAAAATTTTGTCGTTTGGTTATGAGTTAAAGACGGAAAGTGTCCTTTTGGATTGGTCTGCCTTGATTGCGCAGGCTGATCCGAAACGACACTTTACGCAAATGTTCGAATGCTCCTTTTCGCATGATGCACACCAATTATCATCTGCAGTCCTAGTCCAAATTCAAGTGTTTATAGTTTTGTCAACTTTATGCTATAGCATACTAGTCAATGTTTTTGTGCAAATTTGCAATTCCTGCAGATAACAAAAACATAAACAGTCTCTACCCTTTACTTTATCACAAAATTTTGGACTTGTCCAAACTGAGAGCATTTGACAGATTAAATGTAGCTCGAAAGGGAAATGTTGTGTAAGAAAAGATAGATAACCTTGTGGGAAAGGGAGAAAATGCTAGCTACCAGCATCTTCACCTTTTCCAAAAAAGGTCTTCGAAATTCGTCTTCCTGAGGGCCGTAAAAACTCGGAATAGAGTGGCAAAGGGTTAGCGAACTGAAGTTCTATGACACTAGGGAATGTAGGGAAAACATTGTGGGAAAAGGATGAAATCCTGGTTACAACATTTTCTTATTTACTCACCGTTGAATGTTTCCAAACCACTCTTTTTCGGGTTCATTTAAACTGGGTCTGGTGGGGTAAAGAGTTTAGGTTTAATGCGATTTTTATTAAAATTTAAAATCTAGTACTCAGGAATGTTTTGCCGACACTCTAAGAGTACTTTTCAAATTCTGTTTGATATTTGATGTCATCCCATACATGACCCGACATAATTTGAAAAATTAATAGAATATATTTACGAGCCTATGTACATATCAGAAGCTGATGTTATTTTACGCACCTTGACGATTTTACGCCATAGATAGCATTTGCCCTGATCGGCATATCAAATGCGCCGAACTGATATAATCCTATCTGGGTTTGTATTCACCAACCATTCTTAGGAACATTTTTAGTCTTATTCGTCAGCATTTCGTCTATATATGTGTGAAAGTAACAGAACTTCTAATTGGCTAAACCAATTTGGTTTAGCCAATCAGAAGCTCTGTTGCTTTTACAGTTAGACAATCATGAAGGATAAGATAAAGAACATTCTTCAGAATGGTTAGTGAATACGGACCTTCTGGTTTGATACTTTTCCTTGTTGCACAGATGACAAGATTAGCTCAAATTAAATCATGCTCGTTTGGGATTAGTTAAGTTTGAGATCAAGGTCAACACTTTACAACACAACTCCAAGTTTTAAAATTCCTTTGAAAGAAGCCTTTAGAAAACAAAGTGGGAAAAAGAGAAAATGCTAGTAAGCAGCAAAGACATAAATAAGTTAGATGTTGCTGTTGTATGACTGAAATATTGTTGAAAGTGGAATTAAAAACATGTTAAATAGACATAGAATGAATAATGCTGTGCCCTTATTCACCAGCCACCCGTATTCACCAACCACTAAAAATATTCCTAGTCCTGTACTTCAGAAGTGTGTCATTTTGAAAGTAACAGAACCTCTGATTGGCTAAACCATTCGGTTTAGCCAGTCAGAAGTTCTGTTACCTTCACAGTCGGAAAATCTTGAAGAATAAGACAAAGCGCGTTCTTAACAATGGTTGGTGAATACGGACCCTGCTGTTCGAGTTTAGCACCAATTATATAGACCTGCAAGGATCCGCGTTCATCCTCCATCCTTTAGAACATTCTCAGTCTAATTCTAACGAATTTTGTACATTTGGAAGTAACAAATCTTTTAATTGGCTGAACCAAATGGTATAGCCAATCAGAAATTGTGTTACTTTATTAGTCTTGAATGAAGACATAAAGTGAATGAAGAATTGTTGATGAATATGACCCCTGATCTCTTTCACTGGCTGGAAATACAATCAACTAGAACTCAGAAAATCTTTCATTTGATTGGCTGATTAAACAAGCGTATAGTGTAGATCCATGATTAAACAGCATGATCCGTGTGGTCTGATCTTGATCTATACCCCCCTCCCCCCCGCAGAAGCCCACCCCATTTCTTTCGCCAATCGGGCTTAGAGGGTTTACACGCCACTGACAAGTGAGGCGTCATCAAATCGGAGATTGATTGAATTTTTTTTATGGTATCGATCTTTTATTTTTCTTTTCTTTAATATTATCGAACTGAGATGCGAACGCCATTACTCTGTACGTGTGCACTGCATGGGGCACATCAGTTATGAAAAAATTTGAAGCTATTTGTAAGTGAAAGGGTATTTATACATGCTTGAAAGAATCTTGATATGAGTTATACTCTGACTTTATACATTTTTTGTGATGCATCGATATGAACCCTTTACCCCATAAGGCATTTCTATGGTATCTCTAATTGACCCTAAATAAAAGCAAGGATGAAGCCGATTCTTATGTGTATATGACACCTTTTGATAGCATAGAAAACATTGTGGCCAACGGTGAAATTGCTCGTGACGAGCAATTTCACCTTTTGCCACAATGTTTTCCAAAGTCCCCTACAAGCATTGCGTAGGTATGAGTATCTATGGAGTAAAGGGTTAAACCAAGCAAGTCATTACATTATACGGAATCCACAAGAATCATTTAGTCTGACGATTTACTGAATCTTAAGGATGAATGGTGCTCGAACATGCAGAAAATTGACCAATGGCCAAAAGTATCGACTGATATCAGCCTGCGCGGAATGCGCAGGCTGGTACGAGTCGATACTTTTTGCAGCAGATGCATTCAGATTGTGTGTAGTTCAAAAACTGATTTTATTTTCTGTCACACTGTATTTGTCTCTTTAACTGTTTACAGATGCTGTAAAAGAGACGGACGGGACAAGGATGATCCTGAGAGAGGAGAAAGACATCGAAGAAAAAGTAGTGCAAGCTCGTATAAGGACACACGTGGTCAGAGAAATGGTCGCACTAGACGAGATTCGTCAAGCCACAGCTCAGACCATTCTGATGATGACGACAAAGGTCCTTGCAGCCCGTGCTGTGTCACGTGCTGTGGTAAAAGGACTAAAAAAGACAGAGTACCGAGCGAAAGAGATCCTCCAGACCGTGAGAGACATACTCCAAGGTCGCCAGAACATGCAAGAGCGGCAACAGTGCGGGAAGAAAGACAAACCGTAAGGGGAAGGACCTCGAGTCCTCGTGCATCCGGATCTAGAAGTCCGGATAGAACTGTTATTGTATGCCAAACACACACAGACACACAATACGTGGACGAGCGAGTTGTTGAGGACAATGAAAGGACAGAAAGGTCCGGATGTTGTGCCGGATGTTGTACAACAACGGAAGCTCGCTCAACACGTGATACCAAGAGAGAGAAAAGAAACCGAGTCGGTAGTGATGATAGACTGGACGAGAGTCGAACTAGGAACCAGCAAGACAGGGACGATGATGATGACGGGTACCAGGAGAGAAGCTACGATTCCGATGATAATAAAGCAGGAGGATGTTCTGCTTGTTGTAGAACAACAAAAGGTAGGTCCAGAAAAAGGAACACAAACAACCAGCCAACAGAACAGTACGATAGAAATGTTGACGAGGTAGTAGAGGAAAGAATAGTGCAGGAAGCACAGCCAAAAACAGAGAGCTACCAACAGCCAAAGAAACAAGCAGTTGTTGTAGCAAGTGGTCCAGTCTCCCATAGTGCTATCGAGGATGATCGCCTGATACAGGAGGAGTTCAAAAGACAAAAATTGATGGAGGAACGGGAAAAGGAGCGACAGAGACGAAAAAAAGAACATGAGGAAATGTTGAGGAAGGAAGAAGAGAGACTGACGAAAGAAAAAGAAAAAAGGCAAAAGGAGGAAGAAAAAAGGATTGAGGCGGAGAATAAGAGAGAACAAGAGAGATTAAAAGAGATTGAGGAGGAGGAAGAAAGGCAAAGAGAACGAGAAATGAAAGAAGAAGAAGATAGATGGGAGAGAGAAAGAAAAGAAGAAGAGAAAAGATGGGAGCGGGAAAGAAAAGAGCAAGAAAAAAGATGGGAACAAGAAAGGAAAGAGGAAGAACAGAGAATGGAAAAGGAAAGAAAGGAGGAAGAAAATAAATGGGAACAAGAAAGAAGAGAAAGAGAAAGGGAAATAGAGTTGTTAGCACTGGATAAAGAATTAGAGGATGAAAAGAGAGCGGAAGAAGAACGCTTAAAACAAACAAAAAGAGAATACGAAGAAAAGAAAAGGCAAAGGGAGAAGGAAATAGAAGAAGAAAGGAAGAGAAAGAAAGAAGAATGGGAGAAAAAACGAAAAGAACAAGAACTGCAACGCCAAGAACAGATCGAGGCGGAGAAACAGAGGAGACGCGATGAGATAGAAGAAATGCACAGAAAGGAACGTGAACGGGAAGAAGAGAGACGTCGACAGGTCGAAGAACGGAAAAGAGAAGAAGAAAAACACCGACAAGAACGAATGGAGGAGCTCAAAAGACAGAAAAGAGAGAAAGAAGAAAGGAGAAGACAACTCGAGGAAAGAAAACGTGAACAGGAACAGCAGCATAAAGAAAAGATGCGAGAGTTAAACGATATTTACGGCACGGAAAGAGACGGCGATGTTTACAAAGAGAACCCACTGTATAATAAAATGGAAGAGAGTCCAGTAGATGACGGGTATGGGTCCCCAACCAACAGCCCAAATCGAAAACGTAAGAGGAAGGACTACAACGAAGTGAAGCCAAGGTACCTACAATATACTCAGAATGTGGAAAAGAAGCAAGTAGAACAAAGACCAATATGGCGTTATTGGTAAAATATATATATTGTCTACAGCTGAAAATATTCATAATCTCCCGCAAGAATATGACATGCGCAGACAACGGAATAATATTGCACCGAACGTACCCGTGTTTTATCGACCCCAATGAAAAATCTTTTGAAAACATCGTGGGAAAAGGAGAAAATGTTGGTAACCAGCATTTTCTCCATTTCTCACAATGTTTTTTATCCTTTCAACGTCTTTGCGAGTTATGGGTAAGACCAACAACGTCACTCTCTTTACGTGAATAAGATATCGTAGTGGATTGCCTCCCTTGACTAGCGGAAATCATTACTCAAAACCAAACGACAACATTTTAGATTGGTCCAAAATGAAAGCACTTGCTGACTACAAAATAAACACAACTCAAAAATTAAAATTTGTTTTCAGAGGGGTAGAAAACATTATGGGAAAAGAAGGAAAATGCTGGTTACCAGTTTTTTTTCTCCTTTTCTTACAATGCTTTCAAAAGGCTTCTATCTCAGGGTCGTAAAAAAGCAGGGATTGTTTGGGAAAGGGTTAAGCCAACTTGAATTAGTTGTCTGCATATGCTTTAAATTTGGACAAGTCTAAAGTTAACCTGTCTGTTAAAGAGTTAACAATTTCGACGTATTTGCAGAAATACGCAAATGAACTTTTGCCATGTATATGCTTACATGTATAATTGTAGATTTTTGTATCATACAATTGTATAGTTTTTCGATATTTATACATACAACCTGTTTTCGTCTTGTTTGTTTGTTATTGGTTACGTAAGTAGGCATTTTATACGATAAAATTGCTTTACAAATAAACAACACGTTATTAGTTGTGCTCTGTAAAAGGGGAAGTAAATGCGTCTACAAAAAGTACAGACCTAGGCTAGTCCGCCCATGCTGCCTTACTTTGATCGAAGTTTTTCAGCTATTGCTTAATTTTCTGCATGCCAGAGAACTAGGCTACTTAATGATTAACTCTTTACCAAACGACAAAATTCAGGCCTAGACCAAATTCAAAGATTTGGTCTGTAATTTTCTGGCAACATGTTGAGTGTAGCTAAAGAGACGATTTCTGTATGTGATATGGTAGAAAACATTGCTGGAAAAGGAGAAAATGCTGGTCACCAGCATTTTCTCCTTTTCCCACAATGCTTTCAAATGGCTCCTTTTTCAGGGTCGTTAAAAGTAGGGATTGTGTGGTAAAGAGTTAAGACAGTTATAAGAAAAATCGATTTTGTAGACCCATAAGATGAGTTACTCGGTATAATCATTATTTCCCGCTAGATGGCATTCTACAAATATATGCATCTATCCAATTACTCAATAAAACGCTACCTGGTGCGATTCATTCAGCTATGATCAGCAGTGTAACGAAATCTGGAGCTAAACAGGCCTGATTTCTCCTCAAACGTGTTGATATAAGCCATTTTCTTCATTGCTACTTTATAGCGCGTATTACTGCAATCCCCCCAACATCTGGGAGAGTGATGCGTCATAGCAGACAGGTCGAATCTTCGAAGAATATGACATGCGCAGACAATGCCATTTTCCCAGATCAATCCTCATTGTAAAGTTGCATTTGGTTAAGACTCGTAGGTAATATACTACTTCTTTTTCCCCCTTTCAAGTTTTGTGAGAGTGTGTGGAGTTTTTCTTATTACCCTCAATTGGAATATGTCCGAAATGTTGAGAGAGAAGCCGTTGTTCTGGTTATTTCCCCTTTTTTTTTCCTTAACTCTTTACCACACGACAAAATTTTAGGCTGGTCCAAATTGAAAGCAATTGCAGACGACAAAATAAAGGTGACTTAAAAATTGAAATTTTTTCTGGGAAAGGTAGAAAACACTGTGGGTAAAGGAGAAAATGCTGGTTACTACAGTGTTTTCAAAAGTCTTCTTTCTCAGGGGCGTCAAAAGTAGGGACTGTGCGGTAATGGGTTAAATCTGTACCAGGGTTCGTTCACCAACAGTTCTTAAAAAAAAATTTCAGTGTTATTCTGCACAATTTTCTGAACTTCAAAGTAACACGACTTCTGACTGGCTAAACCAAATGGTTTAGCCAATCAGAAGTCGCGTTACTTTCTTTAGCCAATCAGAAGTCGTGTTACTTTGAAATTCAAAACATTTTGGCGAATAAGACTAAGAATTTTCACTCGGAATGGTTGGTGAATATGGCAAAGTATGGCTTAGATTAGAGGATTTGTCTCAGAGAAAGAAGAACGCACTGTGGTAAAAGGAGAAGATGCCTGTAACTATTTCTATAATCAACCACTATGATTGATTGATAGATCGATTCAATGAAACGATTAGTTGACAAACATGATACAAGATAAACCAGAAAAGGCACTTACAGCACTATTGAAGGTAACTCATATGTGCAGAAATCATATTTAGTCAGACACACAGGCAGTCAGACATAGAGACACATAAAAATGGTAGAGACAGTGGAAGGATGGGACACGAAATACTAGTATACATTATTAAAGGTAACTTACATGTACATGAAATCAGATACAGGCAGTCGGACAGATAGACAGACACACAGAAAAACACGAAATGGTGGAGAGAGAGAGAGAGAGAGAGAGAGAGAGGGGAATGGGACACGAATTATACACTGAGTCTCCTGAATGTTTCATGAATTTTATTTGAAAGTCCAAATTTTCACAAACATTCGATCAGCTCCATTTGATACTACTTTTCAAATTCCATGATTGTCCATATAAGACGGAGTGTCCACTCACTCTAACCGGTGATTTGACCGTTAGGGCCGACCAGGTATCCACCGTTGACCAATTGACCAGGGTAAGAGCCCGAGGCTTGAGAAGCACAAGTCTCAACAGACTGGTTCCAAACGAGGCCGGATGGACATGTCTGGACGTAGGCGTTTCCTACCAGATCACACTGGATGAATTTTGTCGGGTCAGGATGAGGGAAGAAGAGAGCTTGCTGAGAGAGGGCCTGGGAGGGGCAAGGGTTTCCGTTGGGAAGATATCCTGAAATAAAAGACACTCGTATGCAAACTGAGTGCATCTACAAACGACAAATTTCTAAACCTGCTAAATATATAAGTTACTACTAAATTAAAGGTTGAAGATCAACGTAAAAGCCCTATTTAACCCTTTCCCAAACAAGCCCTTGTTTTTACGTGTCTGCAGTACAAGTCTTTTGAAAACACTGTGGGCAAAGAAGAAATTGCTCGTAACGAGCAATTTCTCCTTTTCCCACAGTATTTTCTACCCATTTGGAGAACTTTCTGCCATTTTTATCAAATTTAAAATTGTCGTCTGCAAACTCTTTGAGCTTGGAAGAATCTAAAATGTGTTGTTTGGGAAAGGGTTAAGTGAAGAAATATTTCCATATCGGACAGTGCCGATTCAAGATCAGACTGCACGTTCTGTGCAGTCTGATCTTGATGTACACTGTCCTACCAAAAGTCTTGAGTCGTGCGAAGCAGTTAAATGGCTAATGGGCAGCAAACAGTAAGGTCACAAACATGTTCTCATTTTCCAACAATGTTTTCTATAGTTTTCTTCTTTGGGATAGTTGAAACTCGTCTTTCATCAATATTTCAGTCGTATGGCGGCGGCAGCTTACTCATTTGTGTTTATTCATGGTTGCACCAGTAAAAGGCTAAGCTTTTGGCATTGCCTTGCCAAATGAAACCCCAAAGTGACCCGTGCCCCCAGGGAGGATCGATACAGAAATTCTTGGTAATGAATACAATGGTGTGACAGAAATAGAGTTTAGGAATTAAAGAATGATGATGATGATGATGATGATGATGATGATGACAATCATCATTATTATCATGAGTAGTAGTAGTAGAAGCAGCAGCAATGTTGTTGTTGTTTTGTTGTTGCTGATAACGTATCAAATAAGTAGCTAGGCAAGAGGGTTCTTATTTGTAGCACTATATATAGAAACGTGATCACATAAATTGGACATAATCATGGTTCCATAAAAACGATTTCGTCTAACAATAGATTGTATCTGGAGGTAGAATTGTACTTAGATATGCAGAAAATTCACATGATTTTATAGCAAAAAGTTTCGACCCATGTGTCGAAATTTTTGTAGATGTACCAAGCCCGCCCCTTTCATTTATTTATTTATTTATTTATTTATTTATTTATTTATCTGTCTATCTAATTATTCATCTATCTATTTATTTTTCAACAGAAGCTCTTACCGTTGTTGATACTGTAACCAGGTCCAAGCATTCCAGGGCTTGGGACAGTTCCAGGTTGAATGACGCATGATTGTCTAGACTGGTCCCATACTAGTTGGCCTGGGCAGGTCAAAATTTGGGCGTTTCCGTTCTGGTCACACATAATGAACTCTCTATTGTTCCCGGCCACACTGAAGAAGTAATTCCCGGCGGCGAGATTTTGTGGAGTACAGGGGCTACTTGCAACGTTTTGAATTGGTGCTACGGTCAACTGAAAGAAAATAATAGATAAGAGTCATGGTTTGTGAAATGGGGGGCTTAATTTAAAGGTGGCCCTTCAGATTTTTGAACGAAATAAAAATACAAAAAAATCATTCATATACTCCCGAAGTCTTTTAATTTTCATTTCATATTGACATCTCTTCAAAAACTAGGCCGAATGAAACTTAGAGTTCACCCTACACTATAGATTGGTTACCTCCCCTGATACATCTGAATTGTTAGTACAAGAGGGACCCAAGCAATTTGCAGACGGCATGGATTAAGATCAGACTCCATTACCATGCAGTCTAATCTTAGATCTATACTTCCCGCTTTTACATTCAAGCCTTGAATTTAAAAATTTGTCCGAGTTGCCAGGGAATGTTTTTTTCAGCGCTTTATTATTATTCTTCAGCGTCACTGAATATGCTGGCATTTGACCTCCTTTCTGTTATAGATAACAAACGAATTGATAGAGAAATGTGATTGGTCAAAAATGTAGACATGTTTATTTCAGTTTGCAGACAAACTTACGCCATCTGTCTTTTTTAAGGTAAGACCTGTGTAATGGAAAACAGCTATTTCCACGAAAATATCATCCTGCAAAATTAACTATAATTAAAAATGAGTATTATTGAACTACTTTCACCGATCCATTTTTTTCCCATTTTTCCTTCTTTGAATTATCATTTATAAATCTAAAACCACTATATTCTCATTTCAAAAAGAGATAATGATTACCTCCCTTTTCAGAAAACTAACAAAAGTATCAAAGAATAATTTCAAGATGGACATAAACGGAATTTCTGATCCGTTAGAATTGTGCAAAATATTATTTCTGCATAAATCCTTATTTATCCTTATTTATCAACCAATTAGAATTTTCATCGGAAATGCATTACACAGGTCTTACCTTAACTCTTTACCAAACGACAAAATAGACTGGTCAAAATTGAAAGCATTTGCAGACGACAAAATAAATGTGTCCAAAGAATAGAAATTTGTTTTTGGAACGGGAGAAAACATTGTGGGAAAAAGAGAAAATGCTGGTTACCAGCATTTTCTCCTTTTCCCACAATGTTTTCAACATGCTTCTTTGACAGGGATGTTGAAAGTCGGGACTGTGTGGTATAAAGGGTTAAATTTGTGACCGATCAGAAAAGCAGACATGTTTATTTCAATGACCCCTGTCATTTTGCGAGCAAATTTACATCTATCCTTTTCAAAGATATTTTTCTGTTCTCTATATCTAGCAGATGGACAAACAGACACAGAGAAAACAGTTATAAACTTACAGAGTTAGGGATGCATGAGGTGGTGGCCTGATCGTAGACTTCGCCGGCGGGACACTGGACGATGTACAATCTGTTGTAAGTACCGCACTGAAGAAATTTGGTGTTGTCCGTCGGGTGGGGAAAGTTGAGCTTGTTCAAAGGGTTGTTGGTGCAGGGATTTCCGGCAATCTGCCATTGACCTGTTTGGAAACAAAATCATGATCGAGTGAAATTGTTCGAATATGTCAAAGTAGAAATACATGTACATACAACCCTATCTTAAACCTTTTACCGCACATTCCCTACTTTTGACGGTCCTAACAAAGGAAGCCTCTTGAAAACATTGTTGGAAAAGGAGAAAATGCTGGTTACAAGCATTTTCTCACAGATGTGTTAAAAGTCGTGATTGAGTGGTAAAGAGTTAAAATAATTAAGATTAAGTTTACTAAACAATGATACAGACTGAAAAAATGGTATATTAAGGCAGCTGGTCGCTGAATACAGGTGATCACATAAGATACGTTCATATGTATATCTGAATTTACTAAACTTATAGATACAATGTCATGGAGACGCTAACTCTGGGGCTGAAGTTGACTCGGTGCTTATTTGGAGACAATGTAGATAAAATATTAGACAGCGCAAAACGTGCGGTTTGATCTTGGACCTACAGAAACTTTGGATCGATTGGAGTCAGTTTGAGATGGCGATCTTGCATGAGCAATCAAATCTGCCCATCTGGGTGGCTAAGTGGTGAGCGTGTCGAACTCATGACCTGGTGGTTGTGAGTTCGATACCTGCATGGTTGAGGCGAACTTTCTTTCCGGGCGTATTTTTGCCTCTCACCTCTGCTGAAGCATCTGAGAAAAGTAGCCGGTGGCTTTGGAAGGAAAGTAGTGTTAGTACCGGTGTGAGAAAGCCAGGAAACACATGTGCGTCACCGACCGCCATGATAGCTGTTAAAAAGCGGTGTTAAGCCCCAATACAATCAATCAAAAGCAATCAAATCTACTGCTGTATATTTTATTCGATGAAAGTCACATGTTTGAATTCTGGATTTACTCTGTCATGTTCTGTCCATATACGGTCTGCAACAAAGGGCAAAGGGCATTTCGGACATTTGCGTAAAGTGTCGTTTCACATTAGCCTGCGCAGTCCGCGCAGGCTAATCCGAGACGGTACTTTACGGCTAGGTTACATTTTTGGCAACAGCTGACTTTCGCAAAACAGAAAATTACATAAAAACGGAAAGTGTCGTTTCGTATTAGCTTGTGCGGACTGCTCAAGCTGATCCGAGACGACACTTTACGCTAATGCCCGAATGTCCCTTTTCACGTGTTGTAAGCCATATATAGGGAGGGTGGGGATTCGATAAACGTTATATTATGTAACAACAAAAGATAAAAAAAAGAAAGATCGTGATTGATCACCATTCTAGTACAAGCAGAATTGTTGTTTAAACCTTTACCAAACAATTCTATGTTTTCCTGTGGAAAAGAAGCTTTGAAAACGTTGTGGGAAAAGAAGAAAATGCTGGTGACCAGCATTTTCTTCTTTTCCCACAACATTTTCTTTTCTTTAGAATATAAATCTAAACCATTTAAGTCATGGTTAAGGTTTTGTCTGCAAATGCTTTCAATTTGGACAAGTCTAAAACTTTGCCGTCTAGTAAAGAATACAAACATGCATTTTCATGAATACAACATGAACAGCAAAATCATACATGCGCTCTTCAGTTCGTTATCGCTGTGACAAGTTCGACATTTAACGAAACCTTTCAAGAGACAGATTTCGGAGATCGTTACATTGAAGAGAGGATAATTTAGTTTTAATAAGCATTTCGTTACAAGCTGTAGTTACGAGGTCGGAAGTAAACAGACGATAGGCTTCTTTACTGACACTTTCTTTTTTTATTACAAAATAATATTTTCTGCGAACAAAATTATTGATCGATTGTATGGTATTTAACGTTGTTTTCAACACTGCTTCAATTATATCGCGGTGGCCAGTGCATTTGTTCATGCTTTCCTAGGGTTTCTTTTTACCAACACTTGGCACACAATTTTTCAAAGCCACTGGCTGCTTTCCCGCAACCATCGCCAAGACACCGGTTAGAATGAATCCAGTCGCAGTTACTATCATCAGACTTTGAAAAGAGATACGCAGAGTCGGGGATCGGGCCAGCGACCTCCGTGTCCCCTCCCCCATCCACCCTTCCCGTTTTCCCGATTTCATGTCTTGTGGGCTTCCATAGTCCATTGGTCTATTACAAGGGATAAAAAAAGTTCATTATGGTTACCAGCATTTTCTCCTTTTTCCGCAATATTTTCAAAAGCCTTTTTCTCAGGGCCGAAAAAAGAAACCCCGGTATTGTTTGGTAAAGGATTAAATACACGTACTGATGTGGTATCAAAGCTATATGACATTCATCAGATGGACATGCAAAATACATCGATTTGCTATCAGTAGAACATGTTTAAAAAGCATTTCAGACAAAGGTTCATTTTCTCCATCTTGTACATTGTTATTGTAATATTGTTTCCTTCATGGAGATCAAATTTGATGGCGTTGATCTAAAAAAAAAGTTAACCCTGTCCCAAACAATCCCTGGTTTTTACGGGAAAGGAAAAGAAGCCTTTTGAAAACATTGTGGGGAAAGGAGAAAATGCTGGTAACCAGCATTTTCTCCTTTTCCCACAATGTTTTCTACCCTATCATATAGAAAAATCATCTTTAAACCCATTACCAAACGACAATATTTTAGACTGGTCCAAATTGAAAGCGATTGCATACGACAAAATAAAAGTGACTAAAAATTTGAAAATTATTTTGTGAAGGGTAGAAAACATTGTGGGAAAAGGAGAAAATGCTGGTTTCATCTGCAAAATGCTTTGAATTTGGTCTGGTCCAAAATTTGCCGTCTGGGAAAGGGTTAAACGAAGATTTGATGCAGTTCGACCCAACCCGCTTGGCGAAACAGGGTCTTTTTGTACAGACTGTGTACACCGAGATCACGCTGCACAAAATGTGTAGTCGTACCTTTGAACCATTGCCATCTGCTTGTGTATTAAAAACATGCGTTTTGCGATTAGTATGAATTAGGATTAGATTGCACAAAACGTGCAGTCTGATCTTGGATCTATACTGTCCGTCTGTTAACCCTTTACCCCATCAAGCATTTCTATGGTATCTCTAATTGACACTAAATAACAGCAAGGATGAAGCCGTTTCTTATGTGTATATTAAACCTTTTGATAGCATAGAATACATTGTGGCAAAAGGTAAAATTGCTCGTGACGAGCAATTTCACCTTTTGCCACAATGTATTCCAAAGTCCCCTACAAGCAATGCGTAGAAATGAGTTTCTATGAAGTAAAGGGTTAAGTCAAAATCTATGAGAAAAACGGAGTTCT
Organism: Tridacna crocea; assembly: GCA_943736015.1. Lineage (NCBI taxonomy): Eukaryota > Metazoa > Mollusca > Bivalvia > Cardiida > Cardiidae > Tridacna > Tridacna crocea. The sequence continues at coordinate 49,196,248 of OX031062.1, forward strand.
GTCAAGTCTGTGAGAGGAAGAATATGTCTGAGTTTCAGTAGATTGTATTAAAAAGTGTCGCTGACACTGAAGATCAAGATCAGACTAAACAGCTGTGCAGTCTGATCTTTGATCTACGCTGTCCGATAGGGACAAATTATCTTCGAAAAAGATACATGTAAAATAGCTACTTTTTTTTTACGATCGCCTCATAAATTTCATTTCAGTTATCTAGCACGATCAGGATTAAGGCCCAAGTAATTGTTATGTCAAAGTAGCCCCCTTTTACCCTAACCAAACGAAAAATTCATAGAGTGGTCCAAATTGAAACCATTGCAGACGACAAAATAAAAGTAACTGAAAATTTGAAAGTCGTTTTGTAAAGGGTTGAAAACATTGTGGGAAAAGGAGAAAATGCTGGTTACCAGCATTTTCTCCTTTTCCCACAATGTTTTCAAAAGGCTTCTTTCACAGGTCGTTAAAAGTCAGGATAGTGTGGTAAAGAGTTAAGACAAGGAAGTCTCAGCACAAACGTTTTGTGGGATGATCTTGTCTGCAGGAGCAATAACGATTAAAGTTTTAAGAAAAATCAAAGCGTTGAGAACGCTTAAGAGGTATTTGTCAAGGAACACATAGTGTGGAATTAATTATTTGAAAGAAAAAGTAACATATTGTTAAGTACCGTTTATTGCAATGAAAGTAACCTACTAAGCAAATGAATACATTTTTGGTTGAAAGGAGAGTACTCATCACAAAGTTTGGAATATTTGTGTATTGGTGGTCTCCCTTTGTTCATTAGGAAGAGTCAGGAGTAACGTCCCTTGACAGTAAGATGCATGGTGGATAGAGAGAAAAACCATGTAAATACATTGTGCCAATGAGCGAATGAATCTATTTTCAATAAAAAGTTAGTATTTCCACTATTGATTGCCTTACCCATGTAATTTTAACATGTCCTTTCCAATTACATACCTGAGTGCTACCGAAAAACTCATTTGGCTGTGTAAAATTAAGTATAATTGGGTTTATTTCCTTCGGTTTTACACAAAAATACAATACATAGGCTTCAAATTCAATACTGAACTCACAGCGATATTGTCTTCGACAAATACCACAAAAAAAAAAACGAAACCTAACTTACCCGCACAGTTTCTGTTGACTCCTGGGAGGATGATAGATCGGTCATCTCTTTCTGCTGTAAAGTGAAATGTGAGATTTTATCAGTTGATGGATGGATGGATGGATGGATGGATGGATGGATAGATGGATGGATGGATGGATAGATGGATGGATGGATGGATGGATGGATGGATGGATGGATGGATGGATGGATAAAAGTACAAAAGATCGAAGAATAGATTGAAGAAAACGAACAACCTTTTGCTTACATGTATTTGCTTAACCCATTACAACACAATCCCTACTTTTGACGACCCTGAGAAAGAAGCCTTTACGAAATATTGTGGGAAAAGGAGAAAATGCTGGTAACGAGCATTTTTTCCTTTTCCCACAATATTTTCTACCCTTCACAAAACAAATTTCAAATTTTTTAGTTACTTTTATTTTGTCGTCTGCAAATGCTTTCGATTTTGGCAAGCCTCAAATTTTGTCGTATGGTAAAGAGTTAATGGAAAAGTACAATTATTTGAGAGGTCATTTGCAATTATGACAAATTAATAGAACAAATATGTTTTTAAATCCGTCAGATAAAAACAAATTATATCTATTTCCTGTTTCTTGTTTTTTTTTTTAATTTCGGTTTATTTTCAAAACCATGACGAAACAGCCTGTGTACTAGAACAGTTTTGCAAGAAAATGGATTTAGACAACAAATTCTGTGGCAGTCTACCTTTTAAGGTAAGACCTGTGTAATGGAAAACAGATATTTCCACTATGATATCATCCTGCAAAATTAGCTGTATTTAAAAAAAGTTTTATTGAACTTCTTTCACCGATTCATTGTTTTCCATTTTTTTTTCCCTTCTTTGAATTATCATTTATAAATCTAAAACTACTTTATTCTCAACTTAAAAGGAGATAATAATTACCCCCCCCCCCCTTTCTGAAAACTAACAAAAGTATCAAAAATAATTTCAAGATAGACATAAACGGAATTTCTGATCCATTAGAAATGTGCAAAAGTATCATTTCTGCATAAAACCTTATTTATCCTTATTTATCAACCAATTAGAATTTTTGCCCCATGTTCACCGGAAGTGCATTGCACAGGTCTTACCTTAAACTCAGCACTATTGGAGATAACCTCTCCAATAAGTTGGAAAACCGTCTTATCGGATTAAAAAAAAATTACTTTGAAGAGAGGGAAGCCGCAGCAGCAGCAGTTTAATGGTACAGCATAAAGCCTTACATAATAAAGGTTATTGGTTCGAATACCGTAGTAAGCTGAGCTAGCTTTAGACATTTATGCACAAGTACTTGCGTCCGTAAAGCAGTCTTCTAGACAGATTGATATGAAGTTATGTCACACACGGTGTTACATAATCTATTTAACTCTTTACCAAACGACAAATTCATAGACTGGTCCAAATTGAAAGCATTTGCAGACCCCAAAATAAAGGTGACTGAAGAATCGAAATTTGATTTGGGAAGGATAGAAAACATTGTGGGAAAAGGAGAAAATGCTGGTTACCAGCATTTTCTCCTTTTCCCACAATGTTTTCTAAAGGCTTCTATCTCAGGGTCGGTCATCAAAGTCGTCATTGTGTGGTAAACGTTGAAAGTGCACAAAACTTCAGATATCACTTTTCATTCTATACCGATAAAACTTGCAACATCATCTCGGGTTTGAACAAGATGAAAGTAATGAAATGACTTTTGACCAAACAAAAAAGTGTCAAAAATTTGTTCAAATGAAATTTGGAAAAAAAAAAAGTGGCAGTAACAAATCGGACAAAATGACAATACACATTTTAAAAAATCGTCTTTTTGGATATAAACAAATACAAATGTAAATTTTCATTAATATTATGAAAAAAAAAACATGAAATTAATTATCAAATAGTGCGACGATTAAAAATAAAAAAAAAAATTTAAATATTTAATGCTGGTTCCGAATTAAACTGTTTTAATCTGTTGAACTGAATCAAAATTTTCCAAAACCAAATGATAACAATGATGACTTTTTTTCCCACAAAAAAAAAAAAATCCGAAAATTGTGATGTATGATAACGAGTTAAAAGTGGAAAGAACTTAAAAAAAAAATACAGAGAATATAGTCTTTCAACCAATGAATGGAGGAAGGATGACAATCAAAAGATATCAACAAGTATATAAATTGCATTTACCTTCATGATCATGTAGATCTACGTCAATGGACGCTCCAAAAGCCAGTCCGAGACAGCACATCAAAATCAGCGAAAGTTTCATGTTGGAAAAAACTTCTTTTTCGTCAACCAGTGTAGATGAGCAAAAGGATGATTGTTTCAACAATAATCTGCTGATTTGGCCTGGTGCAATCCCCCTCCTTATATACTCGAAAACGAGGCTTAGTAGCGGAAGTACCGGAAAACAGTTTGGGCGATAAATGGCGAGGGGTTCCGAAAATGAAACGAGTTTGATGTATCCGTCACCGGTAAATGTTTTATTTGCGGAACTAAATTAATTGATGCATACACTTTCCCTTTTTACGATTGTGCAATAGATCTTCCAAGTTTTGAGCATGTGCAAATAACTCATTACCAAAAGACAAAATTTTGTACCAGTCCAAATTGAAAGCATTTGCAGACGAAAAAATAAATGTGAATCGAAAATTGAATCAGATTTGGGAAGGGTAGAAAACATTGTGGGAAAAGGAGAAAACGCTGGTTACCAGCAATTTCTCCTTTTCCTACAATGTTTTCAAAAGGCTTCTTTCACAGGGTAGTTAAAAGTCGGTATTGTGTGAAATAGGTTTATAAAAGGGTAATAGTTGTGTTTGAGAAAAAAATCCACCTAGAGACCAAAGAAGCATGATTGAGATCATAAGAATATATGAAGACAATCACTTTAACTTCTAATGAAACAGGACGAAGTTTTCAAAGACACTGAGAAAAGAGGCTTTGAAAATATTGAAGGTAAAGGAGAAAATGCTGGTGACCATTCTCCTTTTCCCACTATATTTTCTATCCATTCGAAAACTAGTTCAATCAGCCGTGAAGAGTTTCTAATCAGGATCTGCACTGTCCAAAAGTGCACAGAATTTCTGACCCTGTTCGTCCTAGCCCTCGGCTTGCGTAATTCCTAATATGGCCTGCAACACGAAAATGGGCATTCGGACATTTGCGTGAAGTGTCGTTTCGCAGTCCGCGCAGGCTAATCCGAAACGACACATTCCGTTTTTATGTAACTTTCTGTTTTGCGTAAGTCTACTATAGCACAAAATCTAATGTAGTCGTAAAGTGCCGTTTCGGCTCAGCCTGCGCGGACTGCGCATGCTGATCCGAGACGACACTTTACGGAAATGTCCGACTGCCCCTTTCGCGAGTTGTAGGTCATATTGTCCTTCCAATATCAGAAACTGTATTTAGAAACAGAATCAGACAACACTTTCTGTGCAGTCTGATTTTGATCTGCACTGTCGCCAAAAGTGCAACACCTTGCACCCAAGCAGTTTAGAGGTTTTCCATTCTTTACCGCACAAACAAAAAGTGTAGTGAATCCAAAGCATTTGTAGACGAAAAATAAAACAGTTTAACTTTTTACCAAACAACAAAATTTTAGACTGTTTCAAATTGAAAGTATTTGCAGACAACAATATATTTATAATTAAAAAAATGATTTTTTTCCAGCTGGGCAGGAAACGTTGTGGGAGAAGGAGATAATGCTGATTACTAGCATTTTCTCTTTTTCCCACTATATTTTCAAAAGGCTTCCATCTCAGGGTCGTAAACACAAGGGATTTTTTGGTAAAGGGTTAAACATATTTTATTTCATTTATTAAGTTGAAATGGGAGTTGGACCAACTTAAGAAAAATTGATTGTGGTTAAAAGTGCAGTTTTTGACTTTGAAAGGGGAGAAAGCATGGTGGGAGATGGAGAAAATACTGTGTAGCAGCATTTTCTCCTTTACAATTATTTTATTCGGGCGCCTTCTTCCTCAAAGTCGTTAAAATTCTTGATTTTGTGGTAAAGAGTTTCAAAAAAGCGTTTTGGAAATACAGGGGATGTTGAATTAACGGGTTTGTCTAGAAAACAAAAACCGGGGGGATTCACCAATGTTTGTCTTTTTTCAGTGATAGGTAAACGAAAATAAAGCCCAAAAGGTCTTTTGATGATAAATTTTCGTTTCTTGTTGAAAAAAAAAAAAAACTTTTAGAGGACTCTTTACATGACCACATGATTCCGAGTTTCAAGGCTGTTGAAAAACATTTGAAGAATGCTGGTAGGTAGTATTCTTCTCTCTTCCCCCGTTCTCGCCCTCCCCCTCCCACGCCCTATTAGAAATGTTTGCTAACCATTCGAAGACAAAGTTGACAGTGGCTCAGTTGGTAGAGCGTAGACTCATAAGGGTGTAGATCGTGCAATGTGGCTTCGATCCCCACGGTTGGTCATCTAAAATTACTGATAGTCTTTCGGATGAGACGCTTAACCGAGGTCCCGTGTGACGGTGCTATATACACCGAGCACGTTAAAGAACCAGGCGAGACTTAGGATGGATTTTCGTCCTGTATCTGCACTATCCCCCCTAACAATACTAACAGCCTTCAGGGGGCGTCGCCCATATGGGAAACCGATGGCGACGATAAATAAACGCAAATCGAATCAATCTAAGACAAAGTTCATCATTTGAGCCATCTTTTACTTTGGCATCTGCCATTACTTTCCTGTCAGGATAGAATTTGGTCGGCAAGAAAATGGTTAACCCATTACCTCACAATCCCTACTTTTTGACGATTCTGAGAAGGAAGCCTTTTAAAAACACTGTAGGCAAAGGAGAAAATGCTGGTAACCAGCATTTTCTCCTTTTCCTACAAAGTTTTCTTACCCTTCCCCAAACAAGTTTTATTTTTTGTCGTCTGCATATGCCTTCAATTTAGACAAGCCTAAAATTTGGTAGTCAGGTGAATGGTTTAAACCCCGCCTTTCATAGCGAATATTGAACACAATAAGTCATGGAGGCGTCTTTTATCAAGATTTAAGACTCGTCCATATGGAAACTATTGGCAGACAACAAATCAGGAATTTTTTTTTGACATGGCAGAAAACATTGCATGTTTGTAAAAAGAAGAAAGTGTTAGTTAGCAGCATTTCTCCTTTTCCCTTAATGGTTTCAGAAGCCTTCTTACCTAGGGTCGTTAAAATTCAGAATTTTGTGGTAATGATTTAACCCTTTACCAGACGACAAATTTTTAGCCTTGTCCAAATTGAAAGCATATGCAGACGACAGTTTCAATGTGGCTAAAATGGTGCAATTGTTTATTGATAGAGTAAAAAACGTTGTGGGAAAAGGAGAAAATGCTGGTTACCAGCATTTTCTTCTTTTCCCAAAATGTTTTCAAAATACTTCTTTTCCAGGTAGAGATGTGGTAAAGATTTAATTTCATTTCTGTCGAAGTATTACTAAAAAAATCTGACAATGGTGGTCACAGATCAGACTGCGCGGTCTGTTTTGTGTAAGATAATCTCCGGGTTTGTATCAACTCATTACCAAACGACAAAATTTTAGGTTTTTCCAAATCGAAAGCATTTGCAGACGACATAATAATAGCGACTGAAAATTTGAAATTTGTTGTGTAAAGGGTAGAAAACATTGTGGGAAAAGGAGAAAATGCTGGTTACCAAAATTTTCTCCTTTTCCCATAATGATTTCTAAACGCTACTTTCTCAGGATCGTCAAAAGTAGGGATTGTGTGGTAATGGACTAAACAACCATTCTTAATTTGATTCTAGGTCTAATCTAGATGTAGAAAGTAACCCTTTTTTGATTGGCTAAAGGATTTGGTTTAGCCAATCATAAGTTCTTTTCCGAAAGAAGCTCAGGTGTCGTTTTTAAGGTTATATTGAAAAAGGAGAGAGAAAAACAAAATGAAAATGGATTTATTCGAATTCCAAACTATATAAGAAGGAAAGGGATCAAAGCTAATGGTATTTTTAAAACAGGCTGGGAGAAGTTTAAATTGTTTAGATGTTTTCCTCACTGTTTTTACTTAAGTAATTTACCACAGCTACGCCCCTTGCGTAAGTGTATGTTACAGTAAATTCTCAATTTTTCGGACATACCATAATTCCAAAGTAGATGACTACTTCCGGAACACAGCCCTAACTTGTAGGGAGCATGCGCAAAAGGGATCCCCAAAGTGAGCCTAATCAATACAGAAACATTTTAGCCTTCTCTGGGCATTTAATATGGTTGCTGGGTAGCCATGGGGAGAGGTTTTACTGTGTTTGCTTAAATTCTTTACCAAATGACATAATTTTGTACTTGTCTTAATCTAAAGCAATTACAGATGACAAACTGATTTGGTTAACATGGTTGGATGTGTCTTTAGAAGAGAAGAAAACATTGTGCGAAAAGGAGAAAATGCTGGTTACCAGCATTTTCTCCTTTTCCTACAATGTTTTCAAAAGCCGTCTTTCCCGGGATCGTTAAATCTTTCGTGGTAAAGGATTAAGCCATTAAAAAGGGCGTATGTCTGATATTTAAAGCGTAGAAGGAAGAAGGAAGTACAAATGTTCAGACTGCTGAGGCGAACTATCAAAACTATGGCTGCTTTTTTTGTTACCCCTTAAATGCCATTGGTGAATACAATACATACAGACTTTTACGTATGACTTGGGTCAAGACCAGACTGTACGTGAAGCATATTGTTGGATCTATACAAATCAATTTACTTGAGACAGAGTTAATTTGACGATTGTAAGTTTTAAGTTGGGCAAGTGTAGAAGAGGTTTGTCCTTAGTGAACAGTTCTACTAACGAAAACAGAGGAAGGAGAGAGAGACACAGACAGACAGATACCCAAGCAGGCAGAGAGAGAGAGATAGAGAGAGAGAGAGAGAGAGAGAGAGAGAGAGAGAGAGAGAAAGAGAGAGAGAGAGAGAGAGAGAGACGGTTGGAAAAGAGGAAGAGAGAAGGGACCTGTATCAATGAACTTCAATTCGTATATATAGTATAAGAAAAATACAAGTACTTTTAACAGTTAAAGTAAAACAGAATTCTCTAATGCTTTGAAATGGGACAGTCACGAAAGAAAAGATAAGTAGAAAAAAGAAATCTATTTGTTTGCATGAATCTATATTTATGTTGATATAAATGTACATTTACATTCATATTTACAGTATACGTAATAGAAAGAAATTTACATATTCGTACCATCTACAATTCATAGACATGAGTTAAAATTTACAATAGTTATGGATCTATGAATTCCGCTTGTCTAATAACCGAATGGATTATATGATGTAAAACAGTCATCTGACATGCAGTAAATTTACAAATGGCAAAAAGTTTCGGCCCAAGTCAGCCTGCGCGGACTGCGCAGGCTGGCTTGGGCCGAAACTTTTTGCACATGCATTAAGAACCCTTTTCACAGAGCGTGGCTCATATATAACATGTCTATCTTATCATACAAAATAGCACATTGAAAATATTAGTCAACCCACATTGGGGCTCTATTCACCAACATTTCTTTTGTTCCAGCTCAAAATTCCGAGACATGCTATCTGATTGGCCGTGACGCTTTGTCTCGGCCAATCAGATTGCTTGTCTTGGAAGTTGTACCTAGAACTCAATCTAGAAAGATTGACAAATTCGGACACAGGTCCTCCTTTATATAAGTTTGGAGTCCTCGATCAAAACATGTCTTCGATCAAAACATGTGATAATAATGACTCAGGGCCACTTTCTTGCCTCCACGAAGACGTATATCCATTCTCCCTTCTGCAAAAACATTTTTCCGTCGGCCAATATTGCTAATCTCCAGAACAGGAATCCTATAACGTCTATCCAGAGCGAATACTCCATCTAACCATAAAGCGCAATGGCGCTAAGCGCATGCCATGATGCTTTCGCAACATGATATTTTTGCGCATGCGCGCTCTCACCTGCGCTGCTTTTCAATGCGCATTGGAGCGGTGCCCATGTGTAAGGCACTAGCTTTGTTGCATGAATTGCTGCCCATGAGCAGCGCATTGAAATTGCGCATTGGAGGTATTACCATATTCCAAGCTCAAGCTCTAAAAGCCTTGCATTTCAGTAATTCAAGGACAGTCTGCTCCTGGCTCGTCGGCTTTTACGAGGCTGTTGATCTTGTCCGGCGGCCCATGATTTGGATTTCAACCGGAAGTGGCGTAAATCTTCTGTGTGGTCCTTGTGTAACATTGGTTTGTAGGTTTGAGGTTCACACAGTGTCTGTAAAGTAAAATAAAATTTGTTATGTAAATAAAAATCGAAAGAATCCATTCTGAATGATTCTAAAACAACTTCAAAAATAAAAAAGAGTTTTGAATTCTGATTTTGAAATTTTTAACAGGGATTTCAAGGGCTTAACTCATTACCACATGAAAAAATTTTGGACCGGTCCAAATTGAAAGTATTTGCAGACGACAAAATAAAGGTGACTGAAAAATAGAAATTTGTTCTGGGATGGGTAGAAAACACTGTGGGAAAAGGAGAAAATGCTGGTTACCAGCATTTTCTCCTTTTCCCACAGTGTTTTTAAAAGGTTTCTACTCAGGGGCGTCAAAAGTAGGGATTGTGTGGTAATGGGTTAAGTCGTGAACGTTATGGATTTGTCACCAGGAAATCCTTGTGAGGCCACAGTGCTGGGTATGATGATAAGCGAAAACGAATACTGGTATTGAAGCACAGTTAAAGAGTTGATTCATTATCTCATTACCTTTTCTAGAATTTCTCTTAACTCATTACCAAACGACAAAATTTTTGGCTTATCCAGATTGAAAACATTTGCAGACGACAATATAAAAGTGACTGAAAATGAGAAATTTGTTTTGTGAAGGGTAGAAAACATTGTGGGAAAAGGAGAAAATGCTGGTTACCAGCATTTTCTCCTTTTCCCACAATGTTTTCTAAAGACATCTTTCTCAGGGGCGTCAAAAGTAGGGATTGTGTGGTAATGGGTTAACTCATTACCAAACGACAAAATTTTTTGGCTTGTCCAGAATGAAAGCATTTGCAGACGACAAAATAAAAGTGACTGAAAATTTGAAATTTGTGTTGTTAATGGTAAAAGACATTGTGGGAAAAGGAGAAAATGCTGATTACCAGCATTTTCTCCTTTTCCCACAATGTTTTCTAAAGGCTTCTTTCTCGGGGTGGTCTAAAGTAGGGATTGTGTGGTAATGGGTTATCTGACATTACACCTATTAAGGATTGAAATTACTCCATTTAGAGCGAAAAATGTAGTGGAATACCCATCTGCTTTTTCAGCCTTTCTAGGTCCTTACTTATGAAGCAGTGATAACAAGAAATGTCATTGGCTAAACTTAATTTACCTTGTCATGCGCAAAGAATACTTTGTATCCGCCTTCGAGTAGATAGATTTCCGGATAGTGGAGTTTCGGATACTGGTCTTTGTTCAGATCTCTATCAATGCTTCTCAAGAATCGAAACCTAAAAGAAATGAAATGATAGAATTATCACAACTTACGGTCAGCTGAAATGTTAACGAAAAATTTGCATCTTGGAGTCATTATTTCTTTGCTTCTAGGTACTAACTAAAAGTATGTAAGTTTCAATCACTCAAGTCCATTTCCTCAGTAAATTATTGTGAGAAAGAAGTCTTATTTCATGCTTTCCGGTAGGATATCGAGAAATAGCAGTGGACATATTTTTCGATCTTACACTAGTACCACCAGTGAAAATATCGATTTTCACGTTCTTGTCGCCTTGGTAAATTGTGCGTGCCTGACAACCAGATGGGAAATATGACGTCATTTACCTTAGATTTCTCGCGCATGACGTAATATTGCAATGTGTTGCTATGCAGGAGGGTAACGCCACAGGGAATAACGGAAAAGAACTGTACTGGATTTTGATAAGACTCCTCCCAGAAAGGGTTAAAAGCATGAAATAAACAGAATATCTATTTTTTCGGTGAAAGATCGAAATTTATTTCATCTCGTGAACACCATCGGTAATATTTTCACTTGTGGCTGCGCCACAAGTGAAAATATTACCGATGGTGTGGCTGCGCCACAAGTGAAAATATTACCGATGGTGTTCACGAGATGAAATATATTTCGATCTTTCACCGAAAAAAACACAAATATCCTCTATATCATTGGATTATGGATCCATAAAATTCATTTTGTCAGACAACCGACTGAAGCAAGAGGTAGAATGTCCTTAGACATGTAGCCAGCTCGGACTGCTAAGTGTAACACGAGTCGATACCGTCCGCAGCAGATGTAACTGTCGGTTTGAAGGTCTTCTAATAATTAGTCTTCATATTTTCTAAAAGGAACCTGTTATTAAAGTTTGGATTCACTAATGAAATAAAAGCTTTTCATTTCGAATTCAAATTGACAGAAAAACTTACATTTTTGGACCTCTTTCTGATGAAAACTCACAATGAAATATGAGGATACGTGGTCGTTGATCTTTTGGCAACTTTAAAAGATCGTGAACGGCGTCCTTTGTGTACAGATTTTGGGCACCCTGTGAAGATAGAAAGAAAAAATAAATTCAGTGAGAACTCTAAATTTATTTTTTCTTGTCATTGGTTTATTTTTTGTGATAAGTTTATCTAACATAAAAATGGTTCAATTTGTTTTGCTAAATCTGGATAGATCTTCTCAAAGGAACCACAAAAATAATCTTATTCTAAATTGAGAAAGTAACATAATTTTTGATTGGCTAAACCGTTTGATTTAGAAAATGCGCTACTTTGTATTTCAATAAAATTGTAAGAACTGGACTAAGAAAGTTATTTAACCCTCTACCGAACAATCTCTGGTTTTTACGACACCGAGATAGAAGCCTTTTGAAAACATTGCGGGAAAAGGAGAAAATGCTGGTAACCAGCATTTTCTCCTTTTCCCACAATATTTCCTACATTGCTGGAAACAAATTTCAAGTTTTAACTTACGTTTATTTTGTAGTCTACAAATGCTTTAAATTTGGACCAGTCTAAAATTATTTCGTTTGGTAAAGGGTTAAAACGGTTCATGAATCAGGGAGGGCTCTGACTTTGCCCCGATATTTTTTGAAGATTTCCAACCTTTTAACTTTTATCCTGCTAGACAAATTTAATGAAATTTTCAAATTCATAACAAAACCCAAAATATTGCTATTTCAAACATATTTTTTAAGGAAAAAAATCTACTTATCGGACAGTCTAGATCAAAGATCAGACTGCACGTTCTGTGCCGTCTGATCTTGATCTACACTGTCCGCAATGGGTCAGTGAACCGTGCTTAGAATATTAAGAGTCAAAACTTCAATGTTTGAATACCGAATAGTTACCTGAATGTGGCCGCCTTCATACTCGTAGGGAAATCTACAGTCTACAATACGGACTTCTGATTGGTCAACGTTATCGTATTTACCACGTAGCAGGTTCACCATCTATAGGAAAAGAAAACATATTATTAATAAAATAAGAATATTACAGCACTTAGTATCAATATTATACTTGTCTTTGTCAAAAAGTACTTGGTGATAATGATGCATATTTTTATGCCAGTGAGTTTTTGAATTTGTCAACTGCAAGTTTGCTTCTTGCTTGATTGCTTGCTTGCTTGTCTGCTTGATTGCTTGCTTGATCGATCCATTGATTGATTTGACCGATCGATTGATTGATCTGATCGATCGACTGATTGATTTGATCGATCGATGAATGGTTGGTTGATTGATTGCTTAATTGATTGATTGAATGATCGATCAATGATTGATTAATTGATTGATTGATGTAGACGCGCCTGTTTAAAATATTCCATTGCTTGTTTATTCTAGTCCAATGTGTTAACAGAGTCTCTGTCTGTTCATTGCAATGGCTAATTGTCTATTAAGATTCTATCAGGACTTAAATGCAGAAGCTAACATACCGTTTCAGAGGAGATGGATTTCAGATCGCTGTGTTTCCCGGGAATGGTCGGCAAACTATAGTTACATGACCCATCAGCGATGAGGTCATTGTCCGTAGTCAGCCTGTCTACGGCCTCAATAATAGTGTCCACTCTGTCCTCGTACGGTGTGACTGACGGCTGAACGGGAGATGTCCGTAAACAGGGGTTTGTGTCGGGTCGTTGAACGGGGCATATCCGCAGCTGCGGCGTTCTTAGTGGTCTTTGCACAGGAGAATTCTGAAAACAGTGATATTGATTGTTAGCGATTCTTCGGTGACCAAGGTTTGAAAAAACTCTCATAACAAACAAAACGAGGTCAACTTGGGCCAGTATTAATCTTTCATTCTTAATATGTGACCCGTTAGGCAAAAAGGGACCTTCTTGGAACTGCGAAAATTGTCAACCCTGGTCGGACTGCCCGAATTGTGCAGGCTCACCAGGGTCGATCCTTTTCGCTTTTATGACATTTTCTGTAGGAAAAGTGGCCATTCTACCTTGTCATTCGATAATTTTTGAATTATCAACTTAAATTGACCTGTACTATCGTTGATCTGTTTTCATCTACTTGATGTACAGAATTCCCAGATGGTCCCTTTTTGCGTCACGAATCATCAGTAAAGCCTAAAATGTGCAGTTTAACTCTATACCATACGAGAAAATTTTGGATTAGTCCAAATTGAAAACAAATGCGGATGACAAAGTAAAAGTGAATCAAGAATTGAATTTTTAATTTGGTAGGGTAGAAAAATTTGTGGGAAAAGGAGAAAATGCTGGTTACCAGCATTTTCTCCTTTTCCCACTAGGTTTTAAAAAGCTTTCCTTCTCAGGGTCGTTAAAAGTCGGGATTGTTTGGTAAAGATTTAAGCACTTCGTGGTTTTTTGAGAAATAGGTAAAATATCACTTACTGTTAATGCTAGTTTTAGCAAACGTGGCTCCCCTTGACGGATCTTTTTTAAAGAAGGAGAGAAATCCTCGTCGGAATCCTCGCACTCTATGGTTCGTTTACCAGCAAACAGACTTTTCTTGACACCCCGGCGGGCGCGGCGGATTTCCTGGCAACTTGGTGGGGTAAACTGAAATCATGAGGAGGAAATTGTCATGAACTTAAAATGGCGCATTGATATGGAATCTGTAGAAGATATAAAGAATTTTGGTCCTTTTCGTACTGTGGAAATGGGGGTGGAAGTTTGAAAATGGTAGTACATGTAATTATATTTAACCCATTACCACACAATCCCTACTTTTGACGCCCCTGAGAAAAAAGCCTTTTGAAAACACTGTGGGAAAAGGAGAAAATGCTGGTAACCAGCATTTTCTCCTTTTCCCACAGTGTTTTCTACCCTTCCCAGAACAAATTTCAATTTTTCAGTCACCTTTATTTTGTCGTCTGCAAATGCTTTTAATTTGGACCGGTCTAAAATTTTCTTGTGGGGTAAAGAGTTAATTCAATCAGTTGTATTTGACACTACTAGTATTTTTCTTAGTGTTTTCAAAATCTGGCCTTTGCTTTAACTCTTTACCAAACGACAAAATTTTTGACTGGTCCAAATTGAAAGCACTAATAGACAACAAAATAAACATGACCCAAAAATTGAAATTTGTTTCCAGCAGGATAGAAAACATTGTGGGAAAAGGAGAAAATGCTGGTTACCAGCATTTTCTCCTTTTGCCACATTGTTTTCAAAAGGTTTCTATCTCAGGGTTGTGAAAACCAGCGATTGTTTTGGAAAGGCTTAAAACGATAAGACCCTTCGGTAAAAAAAAAAAATAGCCTTTTCCTGGTCGAGATATTTGGTTACCAATACCTATAACAGGCCGTTGAAACACCATTGGTCTAAATGTTACGAACCATCGAAATGTTCATTGGTCGATCATAGACACTGTTACTAAAAATAGCAATGTTTCATATACATAACACCATATACAATTTAGACTGTTTTGTATATATAGCACCATATACAATATAGAGAAGATGGTCTATATGAGTAGTTCTTTAATAAAAATCTATGTTGATGGTAAAATGCCTCGATGAAGCTATACAAATAAGTATTTTTATCACATGGGTTTTAAAACAGAATTAAATAGAAATTAGAAATTGAACCCAAATTCTGTGGTAGACATACCGGGTCGAAGGAGCCATTTAGCTCATCACACAGCGTGCCTGTGGTATCGTCCCCAAAACCAAACATCTTGGCGTCTTCTTCAGTCTGGAAAATAACGTAGAAATGATAAAGTCATAATTAATCCTAGGGCTGGTGAGAGCGACTCAATGCACTTTTGCGGACAGTGTAGATCAAGATCAGACTGCACAAAACGTGCAGTCTGATCTTGAATCTGCACTGGCCGACAGGAAATTTTCTCAAAAAAAAAAAAAAAATACCACTGAAATAGCAGAGTAAGGGTAGATACTATGAGTTTTAAAGTTTCATTTCAGGTTTTCACATTTGGCTATCTTATGTACTGCCGTTCAAGACAACTTACAAAAAATACATGAAAAATTGTCTCTGGAAAGGTAGAAAGCATTGTGGGAAAAGGAGAAAATGCTTGTTAACCCATTACCACACATTCCTACTTTTGACGCTCCTGGAAAAGACGCATTTTGAAAACATTGTGGGAAAAGGAGAAAATGCTGGTAACCAGCATTTTCTCCTTTTCCCATAATGTTTTCTACCCTTCACAAAACCAATTTTAAAATTTCAGTCACTTTTATTTTGTCGTCTGCAAATGCTTTTAATTTGGACAAGTCTAAAATAATGTCGTCTGGTAATGAGTTAATAGGATTTCCTCATTTACCCACAAAGCTTTCTAAAGCCTTCTTTCTCAAGGTCGTTAAAAGTCGGGAATTGTTCTTTCAGGCAGGGTAGACTGATGATCTAACTGCACGTATTGTACAGTTTGATCTGAATGTACACTGTCCCCAGAGGTGAATTACGTCAATGGTAGTCATTCTTATGGTTAAGTAATACAAAACTTTAACAATAAAAGTACAAACTCACCATATCATACTCCATTCCAAGGCCGGAGTCCTCGTCGAAAGACGGGATTTTGCTGATCTGTCGGATTTTCCATTGTCGACCGCTGGTCGGGGTCGATCCCTGAATACTGGTTGTCGATGGACTGGACTTTTTACCGAATCCGTATGTGCATCTCAGAGCCACAACATCCGGTGAGGAAATCTCTTCGTTGAAGAGTTGCATCCTGCAAAATAGTGATAACATTGCAAGAGAATGGATGAGCAGCGCTTTTGCAAAAGGAATCAGATCAGTAAATGCGTCATAGTAGTTTTACAACAAACAAGCCGGTGCATAAAAATAACAGACTGAATCATGAGTGAGAATGGTCATTTGATGTGCAGCAAGTTTGCTTACGGCAAAAAGGATCAATTCAGATCGGCCTGCGCGAACTGCGCAGGCTGACCTGAGTCGATACTTTTTGCAGATGCGTTTGACCCTTTTGAAGCATGAAACATATAATAATTTCATGAAAAAGCAATGTGCATCCGTTTGTCTAGATGGTTGCGTCTGATTGATAAAGCCATTGACTTTTGTAAACGAGTGGTCCCAGTATATATTCGATCTAAACGCGCCTTTTCACTTGAAGAGCTCCACTATTTGAAAGAAGTATTGCACTCAAAGTCTAATTCTAAATTTAGACTGAGACCCAATTTCTGATTGGCTAAACCATTTGGTTTAACCAATCAGAAATTGTGTTACTTTTAGATTTAGAAAATTTTTAAAAATAAGAGAAAGGATGAAATTTATACTGGTTGGTTAATACGATCGCTACACATGATTTTCACTTAAAAAGCAATCGGTAACTTGTGGCTGCCTTTGTCCAAATTCGGTTTTGTTTTTAACCCTGAACCAATCAACCTCAGGCATTTACGGCAAACTTTCTCCTTTTCCTGCAATATTTTCTAACCATTCGTATAAAGTAACATTGTCTATTTGTTTTAGCAATATTTAATGTATTGCTTGGCGACAGGCCTACAACTGTGTCGTTTGGTAAAAGTTAAAATCGATTTTTTTTTTCTCTCCCATTTTTTAGTAAACATGAATGTGTTTGCCTAAGAAAATCACATTTCTAACAAAACTATGAATATACGACAGTTTTCTTTCTTGACAATCGCTTTATCCCCTAACACCCCACCCCTTTGGTAGAATTATGCCATTATTGTTACATGGAAAACATTGTGTACTTACATGTTAAGTGAGAGAGACATTCCTGTAATTCAAAAACTACAAAATTCTGTCGAATACTAGTACAAACTAGATGTGTTTAGTTGTAAAATGTCAGCACTTAAAAATACTTTAACAATATGTCTTTGATCTCTAGAACAAGAACGCTGTAGAATCTTCTTGCAAAGCAATCAAATTATTCAAACACTGCACAGTTATCCTGTAACAGAAACAATTCTCTGCAGACTTGCAAAAATAATATTAATCGAATGAAGAAAGCACTTTAAAATATGAATATATTAAGGTACAAAAAGAAGCACTGAATGTAATTATATGACTATATTAAGCAAATACAAGTTATGTTCGAAGATGATATTCGATTGAGAATGGTGTTTGTATTTTCGATCTTGTATTTATATACCGGCTATAGAGTCTGTAAACAATACATGGGAAATTACTATCATTATTTCTGTTTAAAAACTAGATTTTAATTAAAAGCGAGTACAGAGAACATGTGTCATACATGGCAAAAAAACCATTATCGTCCAAAGGTCGAGACGGCCCAATCGTACTCAGAAATTAGTGTTTTAGTCTGTACCATTGAAATACGTGTTACTTTTACTAATGAGGTAGTTTAATTGGTGTTAATTAGGGAAAATAAGACAAGGTTGGCGCGTGCTGGAGCTCTCCTAGGAAGGAGATGATTATCTGCCGCTAATGATAGTGATAATTAACTCTTTACCAAACGACAAATTTATAGACTGGTTCAAATTGAAAGCATTATTGCAGACGACAAAATAAATGTGACTGAAGAATCAAAATTCGATTTGGGAAGGTGGAAAACACTGTGGTAAAAGGAGAAAATGCTGGTTACCAGCATTTTCTCCTTTTCCCACAATGTTTTCAAAAGGCTTCTACCTCTCAGTCGTCAAAAGTCGCCATTGTGTGGTACCGTGTTAACCCTTTACAAACGATCCCGAGTTCAAGAAGAAAGGCTTTTGTAAATATTGTGAGAAAAGGAGAAAATACTGGAAACTAGCATTTTCTCCTTTTTTCCCCACAATGTTTCATATTCCTTGTTAAGACACTTTTTAATGGTCGAGGCTCGCTCCATTTGTAGTCTGAAATTATTGCTCTCAGTTTGGACAAGTCTTAAAATTTTGTAACCTAGAAAGGAATAAAGGATATTTTTTTTACAAAATTATTAAACTTTGTATCTGTCTCCAACTGTCTATACCTTGTCTGTATTATTGTCTCTCTCAAAGCCAAGAAAACAAACAAACAAACAAACAAACAAACATATAATTAAACAAACAGAGTCAAACCAAACAAACATTACTTATTAGAACCCCTATAGCATTTCATTTCATTTATTGGCATTATCGACATAGCACGTCTTTGGCCATTTAAAAAAAAACACGAAATATGGCAAATGAAAATTACAATATCAATTCGGTTGTAAAATACAATGTGTGAGGAAAAACGAAGTAGCTTATTGGGAATATAAGAAGTACACATTCTGATATAAAAAAAAAGTTGGGACTATTTTGTTGAACACAAATATATGAATCATGTTACGATTCACTATATAGCAAAACTCAGGTTGTTTTTGGCCGATGCAATTCAACAAACTACATTTTCTGTGAGTTTCATGTATACACTGTCTTCAACGTGAGATTGGGGTGGATACGGATTAAGATTCGACTGTTTTTTGCAGGAATTGCAGATGGAGATCACAGGACTGTAGAGCATTTGCCTTCCGATCTTTGCTGTACACTGTCCGATAAGGAGAACTTTCTTTTTCAAAAAACAAAATGAATGGCATTATTCGGTGGTTTACTGTCAAGTTTTTGAGTCATATCTATTTTTGTCATCTGCAAATGCTTTCAGTTTAGACAAGTCTAAAATTTGATCATTTGGTAAAGAGTTAATGTTGAATGGTGTTTTTACGCCGCTTTCAACGTTATTTCAGTCATATCACGGCGACAGTTCACATATTCATGTTTCCTGGGTTTCTCAAGTACTAGGCTAGGCTCTGAAGTGTCTTGCCCAAGGAGACTCCTGTGAAAAAACCCAGTGGAGCTAGTGAGGCTCAAACCCGGGACCTCCAGATCACGAGTCCTGCACTTTACCACAGAGCCACACAGGACCCAAAAGAGATAATGTAATGGAGACAAAGGAGATGCTCTAAACCTACCTTTGGCCAGGGCGTCGTGAATATTTTCTTAACCCTTTACGAAACAATCCCTGGTTTTTACGACCCTGACATAGAAGCCTTTTGAAAACTTTGTGGGGAAAAGGAGAAAATGCTGGTAACCAGCATTTTCTCCCTTTTCCCCACAATGTTTTCTACCCTGCTAGAAACAAATTTCATTTTTTGAGTTACGTTTATTATGTCGTCTGCAAGTTCTTTCGATTTGGACCAGTCTAATTTTTTGTCGTTTGGTAAAGAGTTAACTGAAGGCTGTGTGGTAGTCCAGCATAGGGAGAAATAGGTTCGAGAAATAGGTCTAAATAGGTTCGAGAAATAGGTCTAAATTACGGTAAGAGTAAGGGAGTGGGGGAGCAGGGGTGGGGTGGGGGGGCTAAGAGTAAGGGAGTGGGGAAACTGGGGTGGGGGGGGGGTAAGCCGGGAACGAAGAGGCTTAACTATTGACGGGTAGAAGAAATGGTATATTGAAATGATTGCCTGTAGGCAGGGAGTACTAATTTGTCTCGACTAGGTAGATAACGATCCATGCAGACTATATATTGCAATTAAGGCTACGACGCACAGTAGGCCTAACCGGAGCCATACGGTTGAGGGTTCGAAACAGCCGGCTGGGCAGGAAGCAGTTTAACTCTTTATTAAACGTTAAAAGCTTTTATTTGACCAAGTTGACAGCATTTGCAGACGATAAATTAACTGTAATTTTAAAGTTTGAACTCTGTCTTTGATGAGGTAGAAAACATTAAATTAAGTGTAATTTTAAATAATGAACTCTGTATTTGGTGGGGTAGAAAACATTGTGGGAAAAGGAGAAAATACTTATTCTGTCTTTAATGGGGTAGAACACATTGTGGGAAAAAGAGAAAATGCTGGTTACCAGCATTTTCTCCTTTTCCCACCATGTTTTCAAAAGCCTTCCTTTCAGGGTCGTCAAAAGTCGTCATTGTGTGCCAGTAGGTTCGAGAGAGCTAACACACAGCCTGTCCAAGGGCAGTCACAATCACCACCGTACAGAACAAAAATTGTATTTTCCAATGATTTAACTTAGGTAGCTCTCCAAAAGTACTGTCAGTGCTTTGAAAAACTCCTTGGGTGCAACAATTATAATCGTTTTTGTCTTAGCCTGTCCAAGGGCAGTCACAAACACCCCCGTACAGAACAAAAATTGTATTTTCAAATGATTGAACTTAGGTAGGATGTACAAATTTATCCTGTCTGGAAGGACATTGTTCGAGACAAACTGTTTTGCAATTAACCTTTTCCAAAACAATCCCTAGTTTTCGCGGACCTGTAACAGAAGACTTTTAAAAAGCATTGTGGGAAAAGGAGAAAATGCTGGTGACCAGCATTTTCTCCTTTTCCCACAATTTTTTCTACCCTTCCAGAACAAATTTCAATTTTTGAGTCGGATTAATTTTTTCATCTGCAAATGCTTTTAGTTTGGACCAGTCTTAAATCAGGGCCCGTATTCACCAACCATTCTTGAGAATATTCTTAGGCTTATTCTTCAGAATTTTGCCAATGTGAAAGTAACAGAACGTCTGCTTGGCTAAACCGGATGGTTTAGCCAATCAGACGTTCTGTTACTTTCACAGTCAGGAAATCTTGAAGAATAAGACCAAGAACGTTCTTGAGAATGGTTGGTGAATACGGGCCCGGCGGGTTGTTTGGTGAAGAGTTAAGGGAAGGAAGCATAGTAGCCATTGCTCGAGGGTAGCGAGTTCGGGACGTCTATTAAAGACACAACCGATACGAAGACAAATCATTCAGCACGGGGAGTCTTTTTTTTTAAGTTGCCTTTGTGTAACTACTTTTCTTCCATCTTGTAGCACAATACCTTTGAATGAAAACAAGGTGGCATGGGGAGAAACTGGTGGTAATGGGTCACTTTTACTTTGGTCACTATCTTTTCAGACGACGTTGTATTCGTAAACTGAACAAACTATTTAACATAAAATACATGTATAAATTTTAACGACCCTGGGTAAAAAGGCTTTTGAAAAATTGTGGGAAAAGGAGAAAATCCCCATAATCATTGTGGTTACAGGTGTTTTCTCCCTTTTCTACTCTGTCTTCTTCTTTAGGGTCGTTAAAACTTGGGATTTTGGGACAAAGAGTTAAACGATTAACTAGCAAGCACTTCATACGACCCTGCATAGATGCTTATAAATATTGCTGGGGGTGTAGGTAACATGTTGCAAAACCCCATTAACCTATTACCAAACGACAATATTTTAGACTGGTCCAAATTGAAAGCACTTGCAGACGACAAAATAAAAGTGACTGAAAATTTGAAATTTGTTTTGTGAAGGGTAGAAAACATTTTGGGAAAAGGAGAAAATGATGGTTACCAGCATTTTCTCCTTTTCCCACAATGTTTTCTAAAGGCTTTTTTGTCAGGGGTGTCAAAAGTAGGGATTGTGTGGTAATTGGTTAAAACTGTTTCGGAGAAAATAATCTAATGTTAAACATTGACATCTCATATCTGAAGCTCAGGGTCCTATTCCATGATGGGCTGGTTTCAGTAACATTTGAAACTTTTTGCAAGTCACAAATCTTCTTCCAATAGCGTTTTTAAAGGCAGTTTGCTAAGCCTATGGAAACTTATAATATGTGAACAATTGGTTAG
This sequence comes from Tridacna crocea, assembly GCA_943736015.1. Taxonomy (NCBI): domain Eukaryota; kingdom Metazoa; phylum Mollusca; class Bivalvia; order Cardiida; family Cardiidae; genus Tridacna; species Tridacna crocea. The sequence goes on from OX031062.1 coordinate 49,218,269, forward strand.
AATGGAATAGGCAAAAAATCAATCAAAACTATGGTGATAGGGAGGGACAGAGAAGGGCAGAGAGAAGAAAGAAAGGAAGGGGCTAAGGGGAAGAAAAGAAATAAAAAAAAGACAGTACGAAAGATAGAGAGAAAATAGTCGTTCTTATATTCTTTCACAAAAGCTCAATCTAATTCAAAGACCACAAAATTTCAACTGTAAAATTTCTATTTACTGTATTGTATATTTATCTTGCAACTATACAGAAATAATAGCATACCATTCACATACACTTAAACACTGAAGTTGCTGGTTTTACAATTCAAAGAAAAACGATGTATAAACTAAAAATGACTTAAATGCCATATACAGTCGTAACAATAAAACATTTAATCTTAAATGTTGAACGCATGATCAGTTGTTTGAGTTAAATTGTGGATTTTTTTAAACCTGTAATACAGGTCATAATGCATTTGTCTGCTCAAATTATGGGGCATGTCATGGTAAGCACAGAAAACATTGTAGGAAATGTAGAAAGTGCTGGTCATTAGCATTGTCTACATACTTATAATTTTGTTTGAATGGTTTTATATGCCGCTTTCAATGTTATTTCAATTATATCATGGCGACAGTCCACATATGCGTGTTTCCTGGGTTTCACTAGTACCAGGCTAGGCTCTGAAGTGTCTTGTCCAAAGGACACTCTTGTGAAAAAACGAGTCCTGCACTTTACCACTGAGCCACACAGGAACCTACATACTTTTAAGGTTTTCTTTAAAGGTCATCTCATTGGATCTTAAGGTAAAAATTTTTCAAATAGTAAAAGGGTAGTTTTGTGCTTTCATGGACAGGTCTGCGTTTTAATAGAAGAGAACAAAACTAATTACCACACAATCCCGACTTTTGATGACCCTAAGAAAGAAGCCTTTTGAGAACATTGAGGGAAAAGGAGAAAGTGCTGTATACCAGCATTTTCTCCTTCCCCCCTCAGTGCTTTCTACCCTTCCAAAATCAAAATACAATATTTGATTCATACTTATTTTGTCCTTTGTAAATGCTTTGAATTTGGACTCGTCCAACATTTTGTCGTTTGATAAAGAGTTAAGTATCTAGTAAAGGGTATAATTGACTGCTAGATACCTGTACAAACAAACAATTTTATTGAAATGATATTCCCTGTCAAAAAAAGCCCTTTTCAAAAATTTATGCGTCCATGTAACTCACAATTGCTTCCACAGAGCCATTTTGCATCCAATGAGAAAAAACGAATATAATTGTATTGGCAGAATATGACATTGTACAGACGTTTCGAGAAATTCTATCGCATGGTATAGAAGATAGTGTCCTGAACAGACACATGGACGGACAATGCTAAAACTATATCCTCCCACTTCGGCAGGGGATAATAACCCAAGATGAAAAAGTAATAAATGTATTTCAAGTGTACAAAATCTTCAGAATTCTACAGTTTTAAAAGAAAGAAGGCATTTTTGACTGATTTCCAAGTTGACTACACACATACGCAAGTGCACACACACATACGCATATTGTACTTCGTGTAAGACTGAACTAACAAAAAGTAGCAGAAAACACATGACAGAATGAAATGAAAACAATGGCTTTAGGCTTTAAAAACATACAAGTTTTCATGAGAGAGATGCTGAAAAAAAAAAAACAGAAGGGTAAGAGAGGGTGTGATATTAGAAGATATAAATAGTATATACATGTATAATATTCATCTTATTATCTTGGATACGTCTAAATACTATCTAACTACATGAAGATAATGATACAATATCCAAATTCTCAAACACCGTAGGAGTATGAGGGTGATTGAAAGATGTAAAAACAAATTAAAATATTGAAAAACCAATAAACAGTAGCAACAACAAAATAATTGATCTCTAATCAATGTTATTTTCAACATTTACTATTGCAACATACCAGGTAAAAACATAGTAGTAAAAGGATGATTTATTGCTTATCATGAACAAAGAATTAACCCTTACAGCTCTACAGGCAAAAACAGGGCAGAGCTCCAGATAGAGGAAGTGATTTTGATTTCAAAATTTAATATATCAATTATTCTCCACTAAACCCTATGTTGTGGGTATTCATTAGAATCGTCTCATTGAGACGATTCTAATGAGTACCCACAACATAGGGTTTCAAAGAGAAATAATTAATTTAGAATACCATTGCTCCATCTTATCTGGAGCTCTGAACAGGGTTTTTCGTGGATAGTTTAGGTCAAGATCAGACTGTATAGAGCATGCTGCTTTGGGCATGCCTTTAACAAAAAGAAAAATATTTGTAAGTATCAGAAAAATGTATACATGTAATCAGTTGTCGAAAAGAGTCAAATATACTTTATTTGGCACATATACTTATCCCTTAGCCAAGTTGTTTTCGAAAATGATGTGGATCAAGATTAGATTGCATTTTGCAGATACCCGCAATGTTTTCAAAAGCCTTCTTCTTCAGGGTCGTTAAAAGTCAGGGTTGTGTGGGAAAGGGTTAACAGGCATTTCCTTTGGGGTCAATCCCTTTGTTTGTTTGGTAAAAGTTCAAAACTGAGGTCTACAACTTGTTTGTCTGTATTAGAGTTAAACACAGTTTTAACAGCCTAGGTCATATCAAGGCAGCTAAAGCATCTATGAATGTGTTCCTGGACTTTCCCTCACAACAGTATTGATACAACTTTCTTTCTAATCCACTGACTGCCCATCTCATTTCCATCGAAAGTGAGAGGCACAAAAAACACCAGAAGAAAAGTTTGCCGCAACCTTGTATCGAACTCACAACCTCCAGGTCGCAAGTCAGATAAGCTTACACTTGAGCTACTCAGCCAGAAGCGGTCTACAAAGACAAGTGATAGTAATATACAGGTGGCCTCAGATTAAAGTTAAGTAAAAGATACAAAACAATTAACCTACTATACTATACAAAACACTGTGTAAGAAAGCCTAAATATATATATTTGAAAAGAAACATATACTAGTATATAGAAATGAAAACATCAAAATAAAACTTTACATAAAACACAAGCATGATGTAAAGACAAAAGCTATATATATAAATATATAAACGGCCATGCTCCTTGAAAAGGGGACGTAATGCATCTGCCAAAAGAATTGACCCAATTCAGCCTAGGCTGATTGTGCAGACTGACTGGTAACCAGCATTTTCTCCTTTTCCCACGATCTTTTCTACCCATCCGAAACCAAATTTCAATTTTTCAGTCACATATATTTTGTCGTCTGCAAATGCTTTCAATTTGGACAAGTCCAAAATTTTATTGTGTGGTACAATGTTAATTCATATCATTTGGAAGTGTGGATATGTAATATTTGATATTCTTCTTCTTTGCTTTACAAGTCGATGGGTGAGTGCAACACTATCCTAAGTGCCTATACTTTGTATAGGCACTTAGGATAGTGTTGCACTCAGCCATCGAAGTTTGTTTTACAATACTTGCAAATCAACCCATAATAGATTGTGACTATTATTATATGTCATTCTTGTATTTTCAAGATGAGATACAATTACAAATCATAATAAATCTCACTGTCAATGTCAATATTATCAAATTGGTAACCAGCAGCATTTTCTCATTTTCCCACAATGTTTTCTACCCTCCCAGAATATATTTCAATTTTTTTGAGTTGTGTTAAAATTGTTGTCTGTAAATGCTTTTAATTTGGACCAGTCTAAAATTTTCTTGTTTAGTAAAGATTTAAAAAGAAATGGCTTATGCTTTTTTAATTTCAAAGCATTTGCAGACAACAAATTCAATGTGGCTCATATCATGGAATTTATCTCTGTTAGGACAGGAAAAAATTGTGGAAGATGAAGAAAATGCCAGAATTTTCTCCTTTTTCCCACAGTGTTTAGAAAACCTTTTTCAAAGGGTTGTTATAACTTGAAATTAATTCATAAACCATTAAGTTTCCGAGTACATGTACTGTATAAGTGGAAATTTTCATGACATGCAACTTTTTGCGATTTTGCGAATTTGAACTTTTTGCAAACTTTTCTTTTTCTGTATTTCACTTCAAACATACCAACAAATAACAAGTGTCTTAAATTTGTAAACATGTCCATGGGCAAAATGTCCATAATCAATATGTGTACTTCACAAATTTTTCGATAAGCGTATATATCCATATATACAGCACTTAACAAAATTGGGTATCTGATATTCTGGATTTTCCTTTTTTTTTATCTCAAATTGTATGGATACATTTCTTGTAAATTAGATCTAGATTAAATATTAATACAATGGATAAATATTAAAATGTAGGAAAATATGTCATGAATTGTGCGGGAAACATTGAGAAAAGAATCAATTGATAGTGTGTCTTCCAAATTGATTGGTGGTTTATATTCTATAGTCACTTTGTACCAGCTTTAGTCACAACAATGTCAAAGCCACTAGCAGCTTTCACACATAAACATAAAAACATAGATATGGCGTTCAGGCAAGAGAGAGAGAGGAGTACACTTTGACAAAGATTATCATGTCTATGAAATATTCTATACATCATCTGAAGAAACAAATTGTACATGATGCAAGCATTAACCTTGCACATAACAAAATAAGGGTGACCAAAATAATATTTTCTCCTGTGCAGAAGGAGAAAATTCTTGCTTACCTCTTTTCCAAACAATCCCTGGTTTTCACGACCTTGAGAGAGAAGCCTTTTGAAAACATTGTGGGAAATGGAGAAAATGCTGGAAACCAGCATTCTCTTCTTTTCCCACAATGTTTTCTACCCTGCTGGAAACAAATTTCAATTTTTCAGGTACATTTATTTTGTCGTCTGCAAGTGGTAAAGAGTTAAAACTTGGGATTGTGCAGTAAGAGATTTATTAAACCACTTTTCCTCGGAATTACAATCTAACTCTATTTAATGGAGAGTTATTACAATGATGATTAAAATGAATGAAAAGATTTTTACAGCATGTATAGGTTTTAGATCCAATTCACTTCAACCTAACTTTGAATTTGTTTCATCAGTTTTTTCAGAGTCTAATTTTGCATCCTTCTTCACATCTTTGGTATCATTTTCTTTGTCTGTAATTAAATCTGTTTGCTTAGTTTTCTTACTGTCCGTTTCTGCATTTTCATTGGATGGGCTATCTGTAGACTGGTCTCCTTTCTCATCTTTCTGGACTGGTTTTACATCTTCCTTGCTCTCCTTTTCTTGTTTTCTACCCTTGGTTTCCTTTGCTCCTTTTTTCACAGTGTCTTTTTTAACATTTCTGATGACTTCTTCTCTGTCAATTTCTTCCTCATCTGAAGTGTCTGAATCTATTTCTAGTCTCTTTAACTGTCTTGCATTTCTCTGAAATAATCATTTCATCAAAAATTCATGAAATGCTCTAACGATAATGAAAAAGGGTTTGTAAATGTGTAGAGAATAATTCAACTCTCACAATTCAGCTCTTTACAACACAATCCCAAGCTTTGTTTAACCCTGAAGAAAATGCCTTCTGAAAACATTGTGAGAATAAGAGAAAATACTGGTAACCAGCAATTTCTCTTTTTCCCATATTTTTTTCTAGCATTTTCGAAACAAATCACATCATTTGGATCATATTAAATTTGTGAACTGCAAAAGCTTTCAATTTAGACTTGTCCAAATTTTCTGCTGGTGAGTGTTTAACCCTTTCCCAAACAATCCCTGGTTTTTATGGGTTAGGAGTAGAAGCCTTTTGAAAACATTGTGGGAAAAGGAGAAAATGCTGGTAACCAGCATTTTCTCCTTTTCCCACAATGTTTTCTACCCTGTCATATAGAAAAACCATCTTTTTAGCAACTGTTAATTTGTCACCTGCAAAATGCTTTCAATTTTGGTCTGGTCCAAAATTTGACGTTTGGGAAAGGGTTAACTCCACACCCTCATAATGACCAGATTTAAACTCGGGAATCACTCAAAATAATAGTACAAGAACTCATTTTACTCTTTACCAAACAACAAAATTTTAGACTGGTCCAAACTGAAAGCATTTGCAGACCAAAAAAATGAAAGTGATTAAAGAATTGAAATTTGTTTTAGGAAGGAAGGAAAACATTGTTGGAGAAGGAGAAAATGCTGGTTACCAGATGTTTTCAAAAGCTCTCTACTCCTGGGTTGTCAGTTGGGATTGTGTGGGAAAGAGTTAAATATGACCTAAATCATAAAATTTGTTCTTGTTAGGGTAGAAAATATTGTATAGATAAAGGAGAAAATGTTATTTACTGGCATTTCCTCCTCTTCCCCCAACAATTTTTTCAAAGGCCTTTCTCCTTAAAAGTTTTCATTGAAAAATAGAGTTGTTATAAAGTAAAGAGGTGGCGATATCTGCTGAAAAAAATTGTATACATTCACTTACCTGTGGACGTTTAGTTCCAGGACTTTCAGTACCAACATGTTTTGACTTTGTTGTGTAATCTTCATCACTGTCTTCTCCCTTCTTTGCCTTTTTGGCCTAGATGACAGATAGTAAATATAGGCTTAACCTATTACCACACAATCCCTACTTTTGACGCCCCTGAACAAGAAGCCTATAGAAAACATTGTGGGAAAAGGAGAAAATGCTGGTAACCAGCATTTTCTCCTTTTCCCACAATGTTTTCTACCCTTCACATAAGAAATTTCAAATTTTCAGTCACTTTTATTTTGTTGTGTGTAAATGCTTTCAATTTGGACCAGTCTAAAATATTGTTGATTGGTAATGGGTTAAGGATGTTAAGACAGGGATCCCCCGCCAGGGCTTTGACAGAAACAGGCAATCACCAGTATTTTGTACACAGACAGATACACTGTCCGACACACAGACAGACACACTGTTGGACACACAGACAGACACACTGTCGGACACACAGACAGACAGGCTGATTACAGTATACCTCTAAAAACATTGGTTTTAGAGGGGTATAACCCCTTACCAAATGACAAAATTTTAGCTTTGTCCAAATCGAAAGCATTCACAGACGACACAATAAAAGTGACTAAAACATTTTAAATTTGTTTTGTGAAAGGTAGAAATCATTGCGGGAAAAGGAGAAAATGCTGGTGACCAGCATTTTCTCCTTTTCCCACAGTGTTTTCTGAAAACTTCTTTCTCAGGGTTGTCAAAAGTAGGGATTGTGTGGTAATGGGATAATTAACTTTTTGTAGTACAATCATGAGATTTAATGCCTCTAAGGAAACAAGTGTCTGAAAACAGTGTATAAAGAGGGGAAAATACTGGTAACATAGCATATTCTCTTCCTTTTCCACAGTGTTTTTAACCCTATCAAAGTCATCTCCAATCATTTAAGTAATGATGAATCTGTGATCTGACAATGTTTCTTATCGGGGCAAGTCTATAATTTTGTTGTGTAGCAAGGAGTTAACTTATGACTAAATTTATTTTTAATATGGTTGCCATTGTTTTCAGTTGTAACTAGCCAATAAAGAATGATCTTACCCGACACATGTCTGAGATAAGCACTATTTGAAGCCATTCTCTATGTTTCAAAGAAGTAAGTATGGTGTAAATTCTCATGAGCATATGTATGTTCTTCTTAACAAGACCAATGACTCTTGATATTAGTACATGTATATTGTTGTGAGAAGAAGCGTCTGACAATAGTAGGCTTTTGAAATGAAATCTTGTTGGAAAAAAATTACAGAAAGCACATGAATAAGTTTGCTAGGAGGTCCTTTTAACCCATTACCAAACAACAAAATTTTAGACTGGTTCAAATTGAACGGTCCTACTAAACACTGCAAAAGACATGCAAAGACACACAAAGACATGCAAAGACACCACAAAGACACGCAAAGACATGCAAAGACACCACAAAGACATGCAAAGACACCACAAAGATGTAAGAAGACATTTATTTGTGATATTTAATAACATTTAGTTTGTTTGTGGATACAATATCATGCTTTAGATTGTTCGCAAATGTTTTTTTTTCTCTGTAAATCTTTCGGTCTCGCACTTACGATTTACTCACCGATAAGACCAACTAAGGCTGCTAAATGGGTAACGCCACCAAAAAGAGAGAAACAGCTTAATCTTGCTATTACTGAATACATTTTTTTTTCATCTATTTCAATATTATGTGTTTTAAAACGACGGTTTTTTAAATAAAAATAACTTTAGCTTGTATTGGATTTTTGCATTATTTAGCTTCCCTAGCTCCCCGAAAATTTCGCACATAAACATGGAATGGACTGGTCTCAAGATTTTCTTGGCAATTGGAAACATACAAATGGTTTCTTTTGTTTTAATGCAAAGTTTAGTCTTTAGCATAGCCATCGTATTTAAAACAACGTAAAACTGATCAATTCTATTAACAGATACTTCAAATGAAAAGCTTTCGCATATGTGACACTTGTACACACTTACATGGTGATATACTGTTGATTTGATATGACTTTAAATTAGATATGCAAAATTATGGCAATTATATTTCCTTGTGGAAAGTGTCAAAGAATTTTGTGATTTTGGTACCCACGTTGACACGCGTCAGGGAGACATTAAAAGAGAATGAAAAAACTTATCAGTCCTTCATTGATAAAGTTGCTCTCGATAGATACGTATAATAAAATTTCTTTCTGTAATAGCACAAGTTGATTATTCTTCACATATTTGATTTTAACAGTCGTGACTTTGCGTAATTTTAAACCTATAATAATAATTGTCAAGGATGGAATTCAAAGGTAGACACAAGCGGTTTCCGTGTGGTTCTTGTAATGTTCAGTGTCAAACTAAATTCTCTAACAGCTGTTTAAAGTGCACAATGTGTGAACAGTGGTACCATACAAGATGCCAAGGACTCCAGAAAAATGAAATGGAAAAATGGACTAATTTGAACATAGACTACTTGTGTGTATCCTGCAGAACGATCGGAGACAATGAATTTGACTATGTCTTGGGAATTCATCGGCTTGAAAAGGTAAAACAAAATTTCTCCCGATCTTCCTCCTTCCCTCTTTGTATATCTTAACCCTTTACCATGCGACAAAATTTTAGAATTGTCCAATTTGAAAGATGATGTAGACGACAAATCAAAGTGAGTGTAAATAGGGAAAGAACCGTCGTATAGGGTAGAAACAGTATAGGAAAAGAATGAATCGCTCGTCAGAATCAATTTCTTCTTTTCCCACAATTTTTTTCTCTCGTATAAAAATTTTAAGGTATTGAAAACATGAGATTGAGCGGGAAAGGGTTAAGGCATTAGTTTAAGTGAAAATTTTCTTCTTTCAATACAATACAATACAATACAATACATTTTATTTGCTTCAATGTAAACAATGTACATTTTGCAAAATATCAATAATAAAACAATAGAGTAGTCAACGTGATTTTTGATTTACTTGAAACTATCAAGCGGGAAAGAGAGTGAAGAGGTTGTTATGTAAGTGAAAATTATACGTGACATGTTTTGATTGAAGATCTTGTCCATTTTTTAGCGAAATTGTGATAATTCTATTGTTGAGAATTGCTTGAACTATTTTGCTGGTGTTTATGTGGTACTCAACATTACTTTTATTAAATTGACAAGTGCACTTATTCATGCTGACTTGATTTCGTTCTCGAACACTTACGATTCACCGTAAACAATCTTTCGAAGAAACTGGCTGCTTTTCAAGAATATATATAAATGCTGTCGACAAAAAAAAAATGTTCATTTTATATTAAGATTTTTTTTTAAATGAAAGATAGAAAATGCATATAAAGAGACTTTATATAAAAAGACTGATATGATATTTTACACCACCTATAGTGATCAGATATTCAATCAGTCATATCTTTCATGTGGTACCTTAATTGCCCAATAATGCACTTAACACGTGATTATACGATAGTGATAAAGGCACGTGCTCGCACTATGTACATTGTACTTGACACGTCGATAATTAAGTAGGTGCTAAGATGCTCCATAGGCACGCGACACAGCCAATTACCCGGATAAAATTTATTCAAATCCTATAAAATCAGCCTAGAGGATCGAATAGAGGGAAAACAGTCACAGTTCTGAGTAGGAAGAAAGTCATAGGAAAAGCAAAAATTTTGTTTGGTCACTAAAGTTAAAAAAGAAAGGGAGTGGGGAATTTGGGGAATTTATATATTGTCTGTATCTATCGGCCTAAAGGAAAAGAACCATTTTGAAGAAAGAAAAGGGAGGGGGGGGGGGGGGGAATGCCTGTTATAATCAAGTTTTTCCTTTTTCAAAAATATTTCCTTAATGTCATATCTCAGGTTTGCCAGATTTTACATTTCGTCCATGGGCGACCAAAATCTTGTAACAACGTAATATATGTACTTTGCTTTTGAACCATATTACGAGCCATATTCATATGTTTCGTCAGCTGGTCAGTGGTCCCTTTTATGTACTTTGTCCAAGAAAAGATTGAAAGTCACGTTGTTGCAAAATCAGATGATCTGTGGACGAACAACAATACTGAGAGTATCAATCATAGACTGAAGGTGTGGCTTAGTTGGGAACCGAAAAAAACAGACGAATTAATACAGAAGTTATACGAGCTAATCAAAGTTCAAATGGTTGATATGAGGCGGGCATTATACGGCACAGGAAATTTCAGTTTACGTGGACCATTCCAGAAATTGAAAATAACAAAACTTGTGTGGTCTGACAGGACGTACAGTGTGAGGAAAGTGCCAAGACTTGCAAAAAAGCCAAACCAAAATACGCGTTGCCGTCCTCACAAGACTTCATGGAAGTAGACTAGAGATTTCCAACGATTGAACTCATTACCACACAGTCCCACCTTTTAACGCACTAGCAATTAACAAGCAATTTCTCCTTTTCTCACAATGTCTTGTACCATATGTGACACTTATTTTTCAATTTATACGCACATTGAATTGTCGTCTGCAGCATCTTTCAATTTGGACCAGTCTTAAATTTTGTCATTTGGTAACGGGTTAAAAGGAAAATATTCGTTTCACATCGTGGAAGCAGACAAAACGCTATTAGAAATACAGGAAACACATGCATAGGTACACTAACCACCGTGATAGGACTTACGGTGTTTAAACGGTGTTTAACTCCGATATAAACAAAACTCTCTTTATCAGGGTCATTAAATCACGGAATTGTTCGGAAAAAGGTTAACTCGTTACCTTCTTTGAGTCTATTTTTGTTTAAAATGAATTGAATTAAAATTGCTGACGGACGGACGGGTAATAAGCCATTGCATAAATGATCTCTTTTAGTCGAAAACGATATAAAATATACTAAATGAATGTCTTTGCATGTCTTTGCATGTCTTTGTGGTGTCTTTGTGTGTCTTTGCATGTCTTTGTGGTGTCTTTGCATGTCTTTGCATGTCTTTTACAGTGTTTAGTAGGACCCCAAATTGAAAGCATTTGCAAACTACAAAATAAAGGTGACTAAAAAATTGAAATTTGTTGTGGGAAGGGTAGAAAACACTGTGGGAAAAGGAGAAAATGCTGGTTACCAGCATTTTCTCCTTTTCCTACAGTGTTTTCAAAAGGCTTCTTTCTCAGGGGCGTCAAAAGTAGGGATTGTGTGGCAATGGGTTAAAGTAACATTTTTGTTCAATATCTGCTGATGATGGCCAAAAGAATACTTCCGACTCCAAAAATACGAGGGTTGTTAAAAAATTATACGGATTTTGCCTTTTAGAAAATTATTTGCAAAGCAATCGTGCTAAATTTTGCATCATTCTCTGTCGGAATTCAATCCGCACTTGCCTATGCTTATATTATGTACTTCTTTCATAAAACGCGCTCGCAGTTGCCATTGGAAATGCCATGAGAACGTGTTCACGGCGCAGCGCAAAATATTGTATCTATACTCTCCCTTATCTTCTACATACTGTTTCTCTCGTAGATTACACAATGAAATTTAATCAGAATACATGATTTGGCGCTACACTGTACTTACATCGTGAGTAAATTTGATTTCATTTGACAGTTAAATGCTTCAGAAAATCAGTTTAAATAATAACAGCTGAAATAAACGTTTTGAACATTAAAGATAACATCAACTGACCGTTTGGAAATCCAGTCTATATTAAGATTTGGCCAGCAGCTAGGAGAAACTGTGACAAACACATACAAAAAAATATAATGGCGAAAGAGAATAATTTGGTCACACGGACACTGGTACAGGGATGTGTACAGCCAGTGGGTCAGCCGTCACGGACAATGCATAGAGCATGGGGGCAAGTGCTTTGAGAGAGAATAGGTAACGTTGCCTGATAACCTGCAGACGACTTTGATGACGTCGTATATTGTAGCGTTTCGTGCGCCGACTCCTGGTACATATGCACGTTTGATTGCATGTAAAATCAACATGTATTGTTCGATTGTTGAAATATTTTCCACTTTTGTACATAATGAATGTTGTTTTTCGATGCGTGGATTTTTGTTGCATTACGATGACTCATTAAAACTTTACAGATTTAATCCAAATAAAATTCGAACGACCCTTGTATGAGCATGGCTGTTGTTACATGTATATGTGAGCCATCATGCAAAAAGGGACCATCTAGGAATTCTATACATCAATTAGATGAAAACAAGATCAATGATAGTGCAGGTTCAGTTACAGTTGGTCATTCAAAAATGATTGAATAACAAGGTACAATGACCACTTTTCATACTGAAAATCTCATTAGAGCGGAAAGTGTCAACCCTGGTCAGCCTGAGCAATTTGCACAGTCTGACCAGGGATAACACTTTTTGCAGTTCCAAGAAGGTCCTTTTTTATGTAATGAGTCACATATTTCTTTAAATGGTTGAGCTGCTTTCAAAAGATTTTAGTGATTATCACCAAGGCATCACTCATACATAGATCTATCCCTCCAAATGGGGCTCTTCAAAGCCTTGCCCAGGGATACCCTAAAGAATACAAAACTAGTATGGGATATTGATCATTCAATGGCTAATTATGGTTCACCCTTTACTGAGCTCTGCCTTGTTCTACGACTCAGGAGAAGACAGATTTTGGAAACACTTTGGAAAAAGGAGAAAATACTGGTATCCTTTCATAGATAATTCCTATCCTTTAACCAGAATTAATTTGTCATCGACAGATGTGGTCAATATCGAAAAGCTTAACTTCTTGCCAAAGGACAATACTTTAGGCTGGTCCAAATTGAAAGCATTTGCACGAGACAAAATAAAAGTGACTGAAATTTTGAAATTTGTTTTGTGAATCTTAGAAAACATTGTGGGAAAAGGAGAAAATACTGGTTACCAGCATTTTCCTCTTTTCCCACAGCGTTTCCCAAAAGCTTCTTTCTCAGGGTCATCAAAAGTAGGGATTGTGTTGTAATGAGTTAAATATATTTTTACCATGTAGAGGGATTATTGTTTTGAAAAGTTACAGGTAGTTTGTAAAATATTAAGATCTTTTCATGAAGTTTATAATGCTAGCACATTGAATACCTTCTTTTTCTTTTTGGCAGACTTTGACTGTTTCTTGTTATTCTGAAAATAGGGAAAATAATGTTGAATGCAGCACTGATATAATTTATGCCTTCTCAAATTTTCTGGAATATTTTCTACCCTATCAAAGTCAGAAATCATCACATTACCGGTACCAAGTATTAATTTGTTGTCTGTAGATGCTTTGAATTTGGTCCAGTCAAAAAATTTATCATTTTGTAAAGAGTTAAAATGTAAAAGTTTTAGCAACATGTTGCAAACAGTGAGGCAGACCAATACAGGGCTGTGACAATAAGTTGATCTTTTCTTTCAAAAAGGACAAGCTAAAAATGTTATGTGCAATCATATATCTTTCACCTTCTTTTTTTTCAAATTTGGCTTGAGTTTTCTATGATCTTTACGAACAACCTATATCATTAGCTTAGGTATCTAAGAGTCTGAGTTATCAGGATTTGACAAGACCTACTAACTACATCAGAGCACCAGTTAGGGGGAGTGATTTTGATTTCAAAACTGAATATATCAATTATTCTATGCTGAACCCTATGTAATGGGTACTCATCAGAATGATCTCGTCAGATGATTATGATGAGTACCCACAACATAGGGTATGGAAGAGATATAATGGATTTAGAATGCCATCTGGAGCTCTGTATGAGTAGTTTTTTTTTGTGTTAGTCATTAAATCAAGCATTGAATGAGCTAGAGCTGTCACAGAATGTGACTTAATACCCCCACCAGCACTTTGATAGAAACAGGCAATTATTTGTATTTTGTACACAGACGGACACATGGATGGACACAAAGACAGACAGGCTGATTCCAATATATACCCCCCCCTCCAAAAAAAAAAAAAAAAAAAACATTAGTTTTGCTCGGGTATAACAATTAAAAACAAAGAGCACTGACCTTCCCAGACTTGGACTTTCCTCCTCCTTTTTTTGACTGCGATTTCTTTGATGGAATTATTATATCTGACTCAAATCCAGACTCTATGTCAGAGTCACTCTCATCCTGTAACAAAGTGCATTTAACCTTTTACCACACAATCCCAACTTTTGATGACCCTGAGAAACCAGCATTTTCTTCTTTTCCTACAATGTTTTCTATCCATCTTAAAACAAAATGTAACTTTTAAGTCACATTACTCTTGTCATCTGCAAATGCTTTCAATTTCGGCCAATTGAAAATTTTGTCATTTGGTAAAGGGTTAATACTGGTCTTATGAGAAATATCTCTATATCAAACCATAGTTTTTACTTTTCCAAAACAAACACGAGAAAAATAAAATGTTGCTCAAATGGTTGATATTGTCTTTGAAAGAATAGAGGAAATAGAAAACATGGTGGAAAAAGGAGAAAATGCTGGTTACCAGCATTTTCTCTTCTTACAACAATGTTTTAGAAGAACATTCTTTCTCCATGGTGTCTTTATTTGTATTGGTGTTTAGTGTCATTTTTAACAGTTGAGGTTGTATAACAATAGTCAGTGCACCTATGCATGCGTATCCTGGCTTTCTCACACCGGTACTAACAAAACTTTCTTTCAAGACAACAGACTACTTTTTGCACATGTATCAGAGGTGAGAGGTGAAAAATCACTGGAAAGATTCTTCGAGGTAGTTAAAACTTGGAAATGTGTGGTATATGAGTGACTAAGTTACTATCATAAAACAACAAAGCTTTTTACACTCCCACAGAAGAAGGCCTGTGATGAGCAATCACCCCTTTTCCCAAATAATAATTTCCATTCTGGCCTAACATGCAAAATATCCAATCAATGAATGATCAGAAAATTATAAGAGAAACAAGCTGTAATCACCTTGTAAGACATCCTTGGTTTTTCCCTCAGTGAACCAGACTCTTTCTGCAAAAATGGAGAAAATTTTGATTTCTAATACACACAAACAAAAAAATGAGTAAGTGATGGAGTTTATTAGTGAACAGACCCAGAAATTATACACTTTTTCCTCGTTTTTCTACAATGTACATTTTTTTTCACTGGAGGAGTAGTGTAAAGTCGATCAAAATCAATTATCTTTTGCTGCAGTATTCAACCCCTAGGCTGTTAACCCTCTACCCCATAAGGCATTTCCATGGTATCTCTTACTGACCTTGAATAACAGCAAGGATGAAGCAGTTTCTTAGGTGTATATGACACCTTTTGAAAGCATAGAAAACATTGTGACAAAAGGTGAAATTGCTCGTAACGAGCAATTTCGCCTTTTGCCATAATGTTTTCCAAAGGCTCTTACAAGTAATGCGTAGAAATGAGTATCTGTGGAGTAAAGGGTTAAGAGCAACTCAATGACCTTTAGCTGAAAGTGTAGATCTAGATCAATCTACACAGAACGGTTGTTTGGTTGTATTGGGGTTTAACGCCACTTTAACAGCTAACATCATATCATGACGGTCCGTGATGCACATGTGTTTCCTGGTTTTTTCTCACTAGTACTAACACAACTTTCTTTCCAAAGCCAACGACTACTTTTCTAACATACTTTAGCAGAGGTGAGAGGCGAAAATATGCCGGAAAGAAGGCTTGCCTCAACTGGGTATCAAACTCACAACCAACAGGTCATGAGTCTGACGAGGCGGGTGCAGTCTGATTCTGAATCTACACTGTCAGAGGAGGATATATTTTTCCCCCAAAAATAACCTTGAAATAGCAACATTGAGGGTTTTACTATTGACTGAGAGTTTCATTTTAGAGAGGCAATACAAGGGTTAATAGTTAAATTTGGCTGCAGAAATTTGAATGAAGGGCACATTTGCAGACAACTTCAAAAACATCCTTGTAAATTATAAGCACATGTATCAACCCTCTTAGCACACAACAAATTCTGGACAACTAAACTGAAAGCATTTGCAGACTACGAATTAAATGTAGCTAATAGGGTCCTTAAAACTCTGAGTTGTAAGGTAGAGTTTTTATGTCTTATTAGCTGAATACTAAAGAACTTGTTAACTGTATACTGAACAATTCCTGGTTTAATTGCCCTGAAGAAAGAAGGCTTTTGAAAACATTGTGGGAAAAAGGAGAAAATGCTGGTAACCAGGATTTCCTCCTTTTCCCACAATGCTTTCTACCCTATCAAAGACAGAAATTATCATTTGAACTACATCCACTATGTCGTCTGCACATGCTTTCAGTTTGGTAGAGTCCTAAATTTTATCCTTAGGTAAAGAGTTACAATAATGGAAAAAGAGAAATTCTTTC
Organism: Tridacna crocea; assembly: GCA_943736015.1. NCBI lineage: Eukaryota > Metazoa > Mollusca > Bivalvia > Cardiida > Cardiidae > Tridacna > Tridacna crocea. The sequence goes on from OX031062.1 coordinate 49,234,892, forward strand.
ATATGACCCGTTTCTTTTTTTTTTTCTTGTCAAAATGTTTTCAAGAACCTGAGCAATTTAGTTTAATCAAAAAATTTCATAGTTCCTTGGCTTTCAGATGAAAATAGCTGACTAGATCTACTAATGTAACTGTGTACATGTAACTGTGTATATCTAAAACACAAAACCTAAATCCCTGTGACTCTTTCACAACTAGCACTGATCCAGTTAAATGTATAATATTGGAATGTAAACATACCTTTGCTGGTAAGCCTGACTGGCTGAGTTTCTTTTCAAGCCTAACATCTGCTTCACTATCAGATGACACTGGTTCACCAAAAATTTCTTCTTCACTGCTGGACTCATCCTATTGATTCAAACACACAAAAGAAAAAAAAAAAACAGATAATACAATAAATCTTCATAGAGAGAAATAGATTTGCCATGATTAAATCTCAAATTGTCTCTCCTTTTAAAATTTTAATTAATTCTTTACCAAACAACAAAACTTTAGTTCATCTACACTGAAATTATTTTCAGAGGACAAATAAGAAGTGGCTGAAACTGCGGAATTTGTCTTTAAGAAAGTACAAAAAATTTTGGGAAAAGGAGAAAATGCTGGTTACCAGCATTTTCTCCTTTTCCCCAAGTTTTTACAAAAGCCTACTTCCTCTTGATTTTGTGGTAAAAGGTTAGGAAATATTTCAGCCTATTATTGTTAATACATGTATATGCTACTGTTATATACTTACTTTGTAGGACAGGCGAGGTCTTTCCCTAAGCTTTCCTGGATCAATCTAAAATGTATTGAAAACAGTTCTCTGATATTTTACTGTCCTATTTACCCTTATGTGCAAAATGTGATGTATCTAAAAGGTATGACGAAGGCCAGACTAAGATAAAATGAGATACCTAGTTAGGCTAATCAGGATATATTGTGTGACATGACATTATTGACAAAAGAAAAAAAAGGACCCAAATTTTCCAGAGGCCATCACTTCACACTTATTCTCCTAAATCAATATAATGAACTTTCAAGCTGGTAGTAAAAGCCCAAATTTCGCTTTTCAAGGATTTGTTCAAGGAAAAAAAATATTGCCTTGTTGACAGTGTAGATCAAAGATCAGATTGCATGTACTGTGCAGACTGATCTTAACCCATTACCAGACGACAAAATTTTAACCTTGTCCAAATTGAAAGCATTTGCAGACTAAAATTTAAATGTGACTCAAATAATGGAATTTGACCTTGATAGGGTAGAAAACATTGTGGGAAAAGGAGAAAATGCTGGTGACCAGCATTTTCTCCTTTTCCCACTATGTTTTCAAAAGGTTTCTTCCTCACTGGTGTTAAAAGGCGTCATTGAGTGGTAATGGGTTAATCTACACTATCCCCAGATGGTCAGTGAGTTGACTGACCTGCTCTTAGCAGTTCAACTCCTTAGCAAACAATCACGACTTTTATCAACCGTGTGGAAGCAACCTCTTGAAAACATAGTGGGAAAAGAAAGTGCTGGTAACCAGCATTTCCTCCCTTTTCCATGTTTTCAACCCTTCCCGAAACAAATTTCAATTTTTTCAGTAAGCTTTGTTTTGTCATCTGCAAATGCTTTCAATTGGTACCTGTCTAAAATTTTGACATTTGGTAAAGAGCTAAGTGTTAATAAAGACAGATCAAATTATATTTTCATCTATCAATCATTCAATCAATACATATGTTTTTGATCAATTACTTTCAACCAAGTAACAAACTAATGCTGATTTATGTTATCAGTCATCACACAATCAAGAAAGTAGAAAGCTTTTAAAATCGCTCCGAGAAAAAAAAGCAGGTCCCTGTCCCAAGCCACTATTCAAGTTCAAAAAAAAAATTTTTTTTATCTCAGAGAATTTAAAAAGAAAGGTGATTTTTCTTTCTCTTTAAAAAAACCTTAACTCACTTTATCAGATAAATGTAGATTGCTGGATTAGCAAAGCTGAGCAGGTATATTGATGCTCTGTCCAGTTAGAGGACATCACCACATCTGTATCTGCTCAATCTTGCTAATCTATTAACCCTGTACCACACAATCCCGACCTTTAACTACCCTGTGCAAGAAGCCTTTTGAAAACATTGTAGGAAAACGAGAAAATGCTGGGGACCAGCATTTTCTCCTTTTTCCACAATGTTTTCTATCCTTCCAACAACAAAAATGAATTTTTCAACCACATTTACTTTGTAATCAGCAAAAGCTTTAAATTTGTAGCGGCCCAAAAATTTTGTTGTTTGGTAGAGAGTTAACCCCAGTCCTTGTGAAACCTTGAAAAATATGGATATCAGGACACATGAGCTGTTGCAAAGATAAGACTGAAACTCTTTTAAAAACAGCATATAACACCATTCAAACAAAAGTTGAATTAAGTATAATTATGTACACTTACAGTTCTCTCTTTTGGGTTTTTTGACTGTCTCTTTTTCTTTGGTGGTGAACCTTCCTCCTCCTACAGTTATTATAATACAGACAATACAGTCAATAAAAATAACAATAACAGTATCCAAAACGAACCTAAAGCTGTGAATTCAATGAATGTGACTTTACTCTTTACCACACAATCACACTTTTTAACGACCTTGAGAGAGAAGCCTTTTGAAAACATTGTGGGAAAAGGAGAAAATGCTGGTAACCAGCATTTTCTCCTTCTCCCCCAATGTTTTCTACCCTTCCCAATACAAATTTCGATTTTTGAGCCACATTTATTTTGCAAATGCTTTCAATTTGGACAAGTCTACAATTTTGTTATTTGGTAAAGACTTAATACCCCCACCAGCACTTTGACAGAAATAAGCATTTACTAGAATTTTGTACACAGACACACAGACAGAGACAGGGATGACCACATGGACAGACACACAGACAGGCTGATTCCAGCATCTCCCCCCCCCTTACCATGTGATATACATGGTAAGGTACGACATCACATGGAATGTCACCATTTAATGTAAAGCACAGGTAAGGTACGACATCACATGGAATGTCACCATTTAATGTAAAGCACAGAGGAAATCAACGCATCCATTCGCTTGAAAAGAGAAAAGTTAGTACACATATATATATGGTAAAGTGATTTACAACTTTGGTTGCAGATTTCTTTTTATATCCAATAGGTATTGTGCATAATGGGCGCTACTTTGGTTTCCAGCTTTTTCTTTTTTTTCCCCAAATGTTTTCAAATGCTTTTCCAAAAAGTTGTTAAAACTCAGCATTGTTTAATAAATGGTTTACACATTGACTGTCGAATGACAAAATTTTGTCATTCGATAGTCAATGTGTAAACCCTTTACCAAACAGAGACCTGTTTAAATTGAAAGCATAAATTAGAACCACAAAAAAAAGTGTCATAACTGATTGGATTGTCTTTAAAAAGAAAACCCTTTTGGTCACTAACTCTTTCATTACAGCGCATAAACATAACCCAACAAACAGATTATACATATTATTTGTCTAAATCATTGATTTACAAGAATACACATACCCCTGTTTCTGGTGTGTCTTTTTGTGTCTTTCTCTTCCTTTTTGGAGAGCTGGACTGCAAAATAAAAACATGTCATGAATAAGTTTCTGAAAATATTTTGAATGCTATCAGTTTTCCCAAGAATGAAGATAACTTCACAAGAAAACGAGGAAATTACAATGTTTAACTCTGTTCTACACAGCGGTTTTAGACTGGTCCGAATTGGAAGCTGGTAACCACAGTTTTTTCAACCATTTCAAAGACAGCTCTAAATCATTTTTAAACCTACATTTGCTTTGTAATCTGCAAATGCTATCAATTTGGTTGAGGTTAAAAAAACCTTTGATAATTTTCAGAGGGTCAAAATATACAACAGATGTATAGTTTAGATACTAATTTGATCTTAACTCTTTACCAAACCACAAATTTTTGGACTAGTCCAAATTGAAAGCATTTGCAGACAACATAATAAAAGTGACTGAAAGTTTGAAATTTGTTTTGTGAATAGTAGAAAACATTGTGGGAAATGGCGAAATGCAGGTTACCAGCATTTTCTCCTTTTCCCACAATGTTTCTAAAGGCTTCTTTCTCAGGGTCGTCAGAAGTAGGGATTGTGTGGAAATGGGTTAAATGATCCTGATTTATTCTGTTCACTAAAAACAACAAACTAACTACATATATCAAAAATTACCTTAGGACGTAACTTTTTCTTCTTACCACCTTTCTGTTTTTGAGGAGACTTTTGTGTTGTTTTGACATCATCCTGAATTTCAAAAAAAATTAGTGACACATACTCTTTGTCTTTAACTCATTATTTCCTGTAGAAGACTCCAACATTTTATAGCATTATGTAAAAACAAACATACTGATTGTAATTAGCAATTTCTCCATTTGCAACATTGTTTTGTCTTGCATTTATGTAATGAACCTGAATTCATCCATACTTTATCAGTTTCTCCTTTTCCCATAATGTTTCCCACCCTGCTGGAAACAAATTTCAATATTCAAGTTACCTTTATTTTGTCATCTGCAAGTGCTTTCAAATTAGACAAGTCTGAAATTTTCTCATTTGGTAAAGAGTTAAAGTTCCTTTCAGACAATACAATCTCCTTAACCCTTTACCACATGATAAGATTTTAGACCCATCTGAATCTACAGCATTTGCAGACCCAAAATTCAACATGAACATACATTGCAGAAGTTGTCTTTGATAGGGTAGAAAACAATGTGGAGAAAGGAGAAAATGCTGGTAACCAGCACTTTCTCCTTTTCCCACAATGTTTTCAAAATTTCCGGTTCTCAAGAAATCAGCACTGTGTGGTAAAGGGTTAAAGTTGGAACAATCTTAGGCTTCACTAAACATGTGGATAGTACAGATCAAAGATCAAACTTCACAATCTGTGCAGTCAGATCTTGATCTATAACATTCACAAAAGCCTGCCTCCATCTATCCCACTGAAAGGGTTAGCTCTTTAACACACAAGCCCGAGATTTAACAATCCTGAAAGAAACTGCTTTTGAAAACATTGTGAAAAGAGGAGAACATGCTGATATCCAGCATTTACACCTTTTCGCACAATGTTTTCTATCCTTTCTGTCCTAAAATTTCCACACTTTGCCACAGAATACAGCAATTTAAGATCCTGAGAAAATGCTAGTAGCCAACATTTTCTCCTCTCCTCACAATGTTTTCCATCTTATCAAAGACAAATTCCGCAATTTGTGCTACATTTATATGTATTTATATGTATTTATTGCCTTCAAATGTTTTACATCAAGACAAGTCTAAAAATTTTGTTAATATGTGGTAAAGGTAGAACTTTTCCCAAACGACAAAGTTGTAAACTTGTCCAAATAGAAAGCATTTGCAGACGACAAAATAAATGTGGCTCAAAAATTGAAATTTGTTTTGAGAAAGGTAGAAAACATTGTGTGAAAAGGAGAAAATGCTGGTTACCAGCATTTTCTCCTTTTCCCACAATGTTTTCAAAAAATGTGGCTTAAAAATTGAAATTTGTTTTGGGAAAAGTAGAAAACATTGTGGTTACCAGCATTTTCTCCTTTTCCCACAATGTTTTAAAAAATGTCTTTCTCAAGGTCGTTAAAAGTCGGGATTGTACAGTAAAGAGTTTAAAAACAGACAGTAACAGACAGATAAATTACCTTTTCGTCCATTTCCTCAGCATCACTGACTTCTTCATGGTTCACTTCCTCCGCATCGTTTGTCACATCTTGACCCTTTGATTGAAACAAAGACATTATCAGAGAAACAAAACAAAACAAAACTCTTGATCTAAATTAGCCACAAAGACAGTTTTTAGTTGCCAAGGGAACTTTTTAAGGTTACCATTTCAAGTCTAAAGCTATGTTGCAGGTACCCATTAGAATTTGACCATTGAAATAGCCATAACGCAGGTTTTAGAGGAAAAAATATAGATTTTTAGTATAGCACACCTTTATGGGATTCTGGTAACATCATCATCATTGCCGAAATACAAATTTGGTTAGGGTTTGGGTAATCTGTACCTTATCAGCTGTTACATGCTGGTTCCCCACATCAATTGCGGATTAGCCAAGTCTTAGTCGAATGTGTATGATTTGGGATATGAAATGCGATGGTGCATGAATCTAATTCTGGAGCCATATTCTTTACCCTTTACCACACAATCCAGACTTTTAATGATCATGAGAAAGAAGCCTTTTGAAAACATTCTTCGAAAAAAAAAAAAAAGAAAATACTGATAAACAGCATTTTCTCCTTTTCTCACAATGTTTTCTACCCTTTGCAAACCAAATTTCAACTTTTCAGTCATATTTATTTTGCAAATGCTTTCAATTTGGACCAATCTACAAATTTGTAGAATTTCCTTGGTAAACAGTGAGCCCTTTTTCCAGATAATCCCAACTTTTAATGGCCCTGAAGTAAGAGGCATTTGAAAACATTGCGGGAAAGGAAGACAATGCTGGTAACCAGCATTTTCTCCTCTTCCCACAATATTTTCTTACCTATCAGTCAGAAATCATCATACATGTATTACCAAAATTTAATTTGAGTTTTTTGCAAATGCTTTTAATTCGGTCTAGTCCAAAAATCTATCATTTGGTTAAGAGTTGAATACAGACATGCATGTACATGTACTTCAATTATCTTGGCCTCCAATAGCAGAATGGAAACTCTTTGCCACTCAGATTAGTGCATGGCTGCAAAAATCATATAACATGTAAAAACTAATGTGAGCATGAATAAATATTTTCTTACCTCTGATGGATTACTTTCAATTGCTGTATCTGCCATTTTTAACCTGCTAATACATGTACTCAGCTTCAGAATACCTGTAATGATAATTTAAATGACTGTAACCAGCCCTTTTTTCTAGTTTTTTAATAAAAATAAATACATATTATGCCTATAAAAATTCTCGAAGACTCATTTATGAGAGTCTAAAATAACTAAGCATGATATTTTCAAATGGGTTGGGGGTTCTATGACCAATAAAACATTACACAAATAACAAGCTTTGTACTTGAATGTACAGAAAATATCGTTGAAAATGGAGAAGATGCATTGCCCTACTTTTTCTTTTTTTCAGCATTATATTTCAAAGCTTCCTTTATCTGGGTTGTGAAACTTAGGGCTCTTGACGAAGAAGAATTTTATTTCCCCCCCCTTTTGCAATTGTTTTGCTTTAGTTACTACAAGACAGAGTGCTCGCATGACCTATCTATTTTCTAATACTGTGATAATTGTTGAATGTAAAGTTACAGTAAATGTTGAGCCTATATTGTGCTTTTCAGTCAGACATATCTAGGTCAAGCCATCATGTTGACTATTTAAAATGCTCAAAAGGGAATCTGCTATGGTAGTACTATGGTATTGCGTTAACTCTTTAAATTTGCAAAATCAAACACAATACAATTTTTATTTCAAGAAAATGGTTTAGGTGCCATAGTTTTTGTTTCCAATGACAGACACAACCTTCACTTGTCAAACATGAACTACCAGTTTTATGGAGAATGGTGGGGGGAGGGGGGGATTATTTTAAAAACATGGGTGAAAATTGTGCTTTGTAATTGCAATTTTTGAATATGGAAAGAAACAAATGAAGACAAATCTGATAATTTTTGTAATCACTTCACTGCAAAAATTCTTCTGCTTTTGATTTGATGAAACAAACAGTGGATAGGTAGCACTAGGTATGTAATTTAGTTATTTTTCTGGATTATCATATCATCGATGAAGCAGTATCAGCGAGGACAAGTATATTTCACCACTCTTTGAGAGTTTCTATTGGAAAAATTATTTCAAGTGATGATTTATGTGCATAATACTGGCAACTTCCCTCCACTATATTGCAAAACCCTATAACCAGAGGGCCATGATGGCCCTGTATCGCTCCGCTGGCTAATAAGTAAAACACTACAAGCCAAACATTACAGTATTTGACCAATTGGTTTCAAACTTGATGACATACAGACAATTTTCTATCTAATCATACGAGAAAGTTTTGACCGCAAAGCTATGATGGCCAGAGGGCCATGATGGCCCTGTATCGCTCCACTGGCTAATAAGTAAAACACTACAAGCCAAACATTACAATATTTGACCAATTGGTTTCAAATTTGATGACATACAGACAATTTTCTATCTAATCATACGAGAAAGTTTTGACCGCAAAGCTATGATTATTTGAATCCTGGTGGGGGTCCACAAGATAAAGCCCCATACCAAATAAAACAGTTCTAGAATGCATGGTCATAAACAAGAAGATTTTCTAATTTTTCTCAATAAAAGGCTATGTAAAACATGAGACCCATGAGACAGGGCTAATTTTAGCCTAGTCTACATTATGGTTAGTAACATGATGACTTAAAAAGTTTTCACCACAAAAGTCCATGTAAAACTTGTGACCCCTGGTGTGGGGACAAACTTGACCCCAAGGCTATAATTTGGGCCCTCCTGGTAGAGGCCCACTAGATAACACTACATGTAAACTTTGGTAGCCCTAGGCCTTATGGCTAGGTACAAGTAGATTTTTAAAAAATTTCCAATAGGAGCCCATGTAGAACTTGTGACCCCCAGGACCAAATTTAACCCAAGGGCTTTAATTTGGGCACCTTTAGTAGACAACCACCTGATAAAGCTAGATGCAAAATTGAGTAGCTCAAGGCCGTATATCTAGGCCAGAAGGATTTTAAAGTTTTCCCTATATAAGCCAATATAAAACTTGTGACCCCAAATTTGGGGTCAAATTTGACCCCCTGGGCTATCATTTGGGCACTTTTGGTAGACAACCACTTGATAAAGATACATGCAAAATTTGGTAGCCCAAAGCCCTATGACTAGGTACCAGACGGATTCTAAAGTTTTCGCAATATAAGCCCATATGAAACATGTGACCCCCGGGGCGGGGCCAATTTTGACCCCAGGGCTATTATTTAAAGGGACTTGGTAGAGGTCCACTAGATAAAGCTACATGCTAAATTTGGTAGCCCTAGGCCTTACGGTTTCAGAGAAGAAGACTTGAAAATTTTCAATATTTTTCAGTTTTGTTGCCATGACAACCAGAGATTTTTAAGGAATACAATTCTTTCAAGGAATTCTGAAGAGGACCATGGCAGGATCATTTCTGTGAAGTTTCATCAAAATTGGATGAGTAGTTTCAGAGAAGATGTTTGAAATAAAAGTTAACACAAGCACAGCTACACGCACGGCTGCAAGCACAGACGGACGCAAGACGGACAATGGGTCATGACATAAGCACACTGGCCTTTGGCCAGTGTAGCTTAAAATCAAAATTGTGCTTTAAAAAACAAGAGGGTCATCATGGTCCTGTATCGCTCCATTGGCTTTTTGACCTTTTACCACACAAATCAAAGTGTTGAAGACCCTTACAGACAAAGTTTTTGTAAACAATGAGCGTCATCAGTAAATACAAGCTGGTTTAGTGACTGGCATGAACATGTGAAAGGTGTTCAAGTTCTGGAAAATAAACTTGGATGACAGACACCTCACTTTGAATTAAATATTCCACTTTATGAGCTCATAACTAATCACATCAGAATAAATCACTCTCCCTGAAAACAGACGATTTTCTGTAAAAAGAAAATAAAATACCTTACACCAGTCATGTATAACTGCAGTTTGATAATCAAGGGAGGTAAACAGTAACAAACTTTATCTCTTGTAATAGTTGTTTCCCTTCATTGATATTTAAATTGAAGTGACCATGTAAGGCCATGCTAAACTTTATTATGGTACAAGATAGGGCCAAATTTGACTCAAGGGCTATAATTTGAAAAAACTTGGTCATGGTCTATTAGAAAAAGCTACATGTCAAATTTGGTATCCTTAGGCCCTATAGTTTCAGACAAAAAGATTTTCAATATTTTTCAGTTTTGTTGCCATGGCAACCAGAGTTTTTGAAGGAATCAAATTCTCTCAAGAAATTCTAAAGAGGACCATGACCAGGATCATTTTTGTGAAGTTTCATCAAAGTTGGATGGGTTGTTTCAGAGATGTGTGAAATAACAGTTAACATACAGACTTGCAAACACACAGGCAGACACTTGACCTATGACATATGCCCACTGGCCTTTGGCCACTGGAGATAAAAATGCAATCTTTTAAGGATTAAATCAGTTTGCATCAAATAAAAGATTAGTCAACAGAATGAAGCTAAATATTTTATTAATTTCTCATCTTTTCTGATAATTTAATTCGTAAAACAGTGCCACATGTATCCACAGAACAGTACGGTGGTGACGATTTTCATGTGTTTCATCGATTTATGCAAGATGTGCTGCTTCCTAAAGAGTAATACTGACTGAAGTTATCATACATTCGTTCTCCCATTAGCGTACCCCACCCACCAATTTAATGTGTTTTCAGTCCAGACCCACAAAGTTTAACTTCAAATTTGCAAAATTGACAGCACATACACTTGCGAGAAAGTTCGTTGCAAATACACTGTATTATTGTTAAACATATGCAAATAATCTTTTATTAGTAATTGAAGCTAAATTTTAGTATTAATGCAAAAATACTAGTACCTCAAGCTGTAATTAATCAACACTAATAGACGCTTGTATGGACTCTATTACCGTTCGAGTGACAAGGAATTGATGGAGTATGTATAATTTGAGGCTTTCATTGCCAATATGAGGAAAAAGTCTGATTTCAGCAGCACTGGGAGAAAGTCGACAAGCAAATGATATTACGGGAAAGACAAGGTTTTGTCCTGAAACAATTCACTGTTTTTATGATATGAGGTCTTTGCGTTGGTGAAATCACTTGGTTTGACAATGAGCTTTACCTTTTCACCTCATATTTTCTGCGATTCTTGCAGACGGTAATAGTATCAATAAATCAAGTACAATAAGTACAAAAGTTGCTGCAAAGATGCAGCAAAATGGGTAAAAACACGGCGAAAAAATAATTTCGCAGCTGCCATTTGTTTCAAGAAATCATTCAGAATTCACGGAATTCGATAGGCCATAATGCAATCATATTACTAATGAGTAGTCCAGTAGATCTATTGAACTAAAGAAGATAAAGGTAAAATAAAGGATAACACAATTGATTGGAAGATATTATATATACAAAAATAGATAGCTACGAAATATATTTATTAAAACTTATAAAACAAAAATTGCATTAAAAAATATGTTCATTCTAAAGGAACAAGTACTGCCATCCCAAGCTTTAATAACTATGAAAGAGGTTTTTGAAAACATTGCTGGACAATGAGAAAATACTAGTAAACAGCCTTTGTTTCTTTTTCCCACCATATTCCTATAATATCAGAGAAAGAAAATTATCATTTGAGCAAATATAGTTAGTTGTGTATGTACGCCCGTAAATGCTTTTAGTTTGGTTTAGTCCATAATTTGGTCGTTTTGTAAAGAGTTATATCTAAAAATCAAATGCCATATCACGTGGGAAAAACAGAAAATATGAAAGAGAAAAAGTACAGACAATTCAATTTTTAGTTGCAGTAATTATCATTTACATTTTCCCTGCACTTGGCAATCATTTGTTTTGCTACAGTATTGATCGAATGGTCAGTTTATTGATTGATTGATTGATTGATTGAATTGGAGTTTATTGCCATTTTAACAGCTGAGGTTATATCATGGCAGTGAGTGCACCTATGCATGTATTTCCTGGCTTTCTCACACCTGTACTGACATAACTTTCTTTCAGGATCACTCGCTACATTCTCACATGCATCAGCCGTAAGAGGCAGGAAAGAAAGTTTGACTCAAGCAGGTATCAAACTCACCACTATCAGGTCACAAGTTTGCTGACCACTGAGCTGCCCAGGTGAGTTAATCCCCGAGAGAAACAGAACAAAAGAAAAGAGGTGAAAATGGGAATACACAACATTTCTCCTTCCATGCTATGTTTTTTCACCTTTGTTGGTAAATGCTTTCGGTTTGAGTCTAAAAGGTTTTCATCTTGTAAAATCGACAGGAATTTGGTCGAAATAAAGAATTAACTCATTACCAAACAACAATATTTTAGGCTTGTCAAAATCAAAAGCATTTGCAGACGACAAAATAAAAGTAACTAAATATTTGAAATTTGTTTTGTGAAGAGTTAAAAACGTGAGAAAAGGAGAAAATGCTGGTTACCAGCATTTTGCATTTCTCCTTTTCACACAATATTTTCCAAAGGCTTCTTTCTCGGGGTTGTCAAAAGTAGGGATTGTGTGGTAATGGTTAAAACCAGTAAAAACTTGGGTTGGACTTGAAAAACATTCTTACATTTAGGTTTGCATGCTCGAATACTATGGCATTTCTTAAATCTGGCCGGCCATCCATTGGAATAAGATAAATCCTGAATCCCCAGCTCACAGCCAAGTTATTCACCTTTTTGACAAGCATATTACCACTTACTACAATACTTCTTGAACTTAAGTCTGAGTACCAACGATAAAGGCTCTCATCCAGATTCATGTGTTTTGGTGTGCTAGTTTGAACCCTGTAATCTTCCGAACCACTGGTCCACTTCTCTTTGTTTTTCAAATAAACCACTGAATGTGGATGGTGGAAGACTCTTGCCTCATTTCTTGGTTAAATACTTCACAACTTCTTCCCGAAAAATATTAAGGTTTTTTTGTCACATGCTTGGTTATTTCTCTCTTCTCCGACGGGGTAAACTAATTTCTGCAATTTGCACCCCCCTTCCATATTTACACTACAAAAATGGAAAGAAAAGTTCATTAACTCTTGATTACCTCCATGAAAATGTATTTTGAAAATAATGTGGAAACAAGAAAATATTGGAAACTAGCATTTTCTCCTTTTCTGACTGTGACAAATGTTTTTTTTTTCTATCAAACACTAAACCCATTTTTGAACTACATTCCCAATATGTTTTCAACTCTGTCAAAGACAAATCTCATTGCTTGAACTACATTTCATTTGTTGTCTGCATTCCTTTTTATTTCAGCAAGTCGAACTAGAGCTGTGACTTAATGTGACTTAATAAACCCTGCCAGCCCTTTGACAGAAAAAAAAGTGTCAAATTCAAGGGGAGATAATTCTTCAACCAGGAAGAGATGACACTTGAAAAGTGCACCTTGCAATCTTCGATATATGATTAATACATGTGCAAAGTTTCAATACAGATGAAGGAAATCTGTAGGAGGAGTTTGCGACACAAAATTACTGGTGTTTTGTACACAGACGGACAGACATACAGACTGACACACAGACAAACAGGATGATTCCAGTATACCCCGAAAACATTCATTTTGTTGGGGGGGGGGGGGGGGGGTTTACAAGAATTTCTCATTTTTTTGTAGTTTTTATAGAAGTACTTTGTACTTACCAGCATTTTCTCCTTTTCCCAAAATGTCTTCAAAAGGTTTCTTTTTCAGGGTTGTTGAAAGTTGGGATTGTGTGATAAAGGGTTTAAGAAGAACTCAATTATAATCAAACATTCTTTAACTTATCGTTTGGCATGTGGTCCAAATGGCTCACAAAGTCTGCATTGGCATTTGCTCGTATAAAAAAATCTCACTGCAACAATGCTTTTGAAGGTTACCTCACTGCATGACAAAAAACTCCGCTGTGCTAGACGTAAAAGGGTTTCTGTAAATTACAGATTCGGTAAAATGGACGTACTGTAAGTAGATACATTCTTATCTTGAATGTGTGAAAGATATATGTTTTCTTAACCTTTTTTTAGGTGGTCTAGTATTAGCATTTGTTATATTTTGTAGAATTTCCATTAATTATAATGATTTATTCTGATTGATAAAAACCTGAAGTCAAACACAGTTAACCCTTTCCCCAACGACAAACCTTTGGACTAGACCAAATTGAAAGCATTTGCAGACGACAGTTCAACTCTTGCTGAAAAGATGATTTCTGTCTATGAGAGGGTAGAAAACATTGTGGGAAAAGGAGAAAATGCTGGTTACCAGCATTTTCTCCTTTTCCCACAATGTTTTCAAAAGGCTACTATTCAAGACCCGTAAAAACCAGGGATTGTTTGGGAAAGGGTTAAAGACAGGTGAAGGTGTGATAAATATTGTACTGCATATTAATCTCTTTATTAAGAAGGCTGAGTAGAATACAGAAAATTGTACAGATATAGAGCGGGTGCATGTAATTCCGTACGACGTCTAATTCCGAACAAGTTCCTATTTATGACCTTATTTCTTTTGCACTACTGTACAGAACAGATATGACATCACATGTATTACGACTCTTTATGAATCTGTCCTATTTCGCCGGTTTGGAGTTGATACCGTGATTATATCTCCTACAACTTCAACTTAGTTTTGCTACCCGCAATCGGGTGAGTAAAATTGTGACATTTGTTAATCCAATGACAATGTTATCTAAGGTTACCTCGCGGCACAAAGACGCTAAAAATCTGTTTTTGTATTGTTTTCTTGATGGTGAAACTATTATTTACCAGCACCAATAGACATTTTAAATCATTACACATGGATAACGAAGATATTTGACTGTTCGGATTTCAAACCTTGATTTCCCAGACTGGTTTTAATTACGAATTATGTAAACAGTGTTAAGTTCAATCACCGAAGGGTGCAATATCATGAGAAAATTCATCCACTGATTCCAGTTCATTCATTTGCATGTTTCATATTATAAGAATAAATCCATTGTTATGTTGATATCTTGAGAATTACTATAAAATGATGTTGAGAACATTGTGACAAAAGGAAATATTAATCATCATAAGCAAAAACTCCTTTCTGTCACAATATTTTCAAAACTTTTCAATTACGCAAACTATACAACAAGATTTCAAGAGATTTTTTCCTCTTTCCGTTCCGTTCCAAGATTTAGTAGTGACCCATAGATATTGATTAGACTGTGATCCCATCAGTATACCTCTATATCTGACAGAACCCAGTCAACATAGATCTCTGTCCAGAGTTGTCATTGTTTGCATACGCAAGATTGTTCGCAACTACCCCGCAAATTCTAGTACATGTATAGACTGCTATTAACGTGTATTTAAAGTGGTAATTTTTAAAAATTGCCAACGTGTTCGGATTTACAACCATATGTGTTCGGATTCATAACCAGCGTTCGTAATTTCAACCCTTTGGTTACACTGTAGAAATGCCCATAACTAGATATCGGTGCACTATACTGCGTTAGTTATCAGTCACAATTGAAAGGAATACACAAAATATGATCCAAATGACGTCACATGTTCAGTAGGTGGTTTTATTTCCGAACGGCACATTATCATGCTTAGGTGTTCGGTAATAGGTGCACTCGCTCTACCCATACTCGGAGTAATTCCCCTTGAATAAAGTTTATTTAACCCTTTCCCAAACAATCCCTGCTTTTTATGGGTCTGGCAAAGTAGCCTTTTGAAAACATTGTGAGAAAAGGAGAAAATGCTGGTTCTTCCGGTCTGGAATGGTAGCCTTTTGAAAACATTGTGGGAAAAGGAGAAAATGCTGGTAACCAGCATTTTCTCCTTTTCCCACAATGTTTTCTACCTTATCGTAGACAGAAATCATCTTTTCAGCAAGAGTTGAATTATCGTCTGCAAATGCTTTCAATTTGGTCTAGTACAAAAGTTTGTCGCTTGGGAAAGGGTTAAAAACCTGTTTTGATCACACACCCACAAAAACTTATAATGATATGACATCTTTAAAAGAAATTAAAGTTACTTGATAAAAAAAGGTCGAGTTTAAAAAGTGTTCTAAAAAATAACGTGTCGATATGACCAAAGTTTGCAAACATTTTTCCACCGGGGATCGAAATGACCAAAATGTGTCGAAATGACAGGGTGTCGAAATTACCGGGTGTTCAAATGACTGCCATTTGATAGAAACAAGTTTTTACAACTGTATTTATACCAACCTCTCTCAACTATGCTATTTTCTTTATTTTCTTTCCAACTAACGTAGAGTGATGTATTGAACAAATTTCAAATTTTTGTCACAATTCAAACTTTTATCCGAATATATCTACAATCCGGATACAGAGCAGATAATTCCCGTTCATGTTTACTGTTTTATTGTCTTTGACATAGTTCATATCCAAAGATATACACGTGTTTACTTAAAAAAAAAGAAACATGCGACTTACAACCATTGGCACACGTAGAATCGTAAAGAAATCAAGGAAATAGTGTCATGTCTTAATTAACCAAGCTTAATTATTTGCTATTTCCGGTTTGTTCCTTTCGCATCAATTTTTGTTTGTAACAGCAATTTACATTGCTTTTCTCCTCAATTTATTTAATTTGTTGCTACTGTCGATTATTTTCGTCAATTTTATCTGCAATTTTGCTTGGCTTTTTGTTCCGGGCTGATATTCATTCGAAATACAAGGGTCTTGCAAGAGAACGATAAACGACTAATGGTCAAAGGGAAACAACTCGTACAACATTTTGTAATTAGTAATGCTACAGTTGCCTCCCTTATTGAAGGGGAAAGGGCTTATTGCAAACTGCTTCACGTCGTGAGTACGTGCATACCATTGAATGGTACGCCCACAAAACAAAGACTCCACCTAAAACCTCGCTTTGGCTACTTTCGGAGGTGCTTAATTACTGCAGCTAAAGTATGCGCATAGTATGTGCAGAAGGCGGGACATGGAACCGCCTCTTCCTGTCTCTGGTCCTTATATGCCTGTGCACCTTACAAAAAATACCAGCCAAGAGCAAGCATAAAACCGAGGACGAATAAACACGGTTACGTCGATCCGTTTGACGAACGATAATTTTTCATGCAGGTGTAACGAATTTCAATCAGTTCATAAGGTCAAATTGTTAATTTTAACCGTTTTAAAAACTACATGCCAGCAGACAAAAAAAAAAAAATCGGTCAAACTTATTATTTTTCTTAACAGGCACCAGGTAGTCTCCCGTTTATTTCATGTTAATTATAACCGCCAATATTTGAATTTGGAATTCAATGTAAGATCGCGCTACAATAAAAATGCAACATTTGGTAACAGATATCATTGAGGTGATAGATGTTCAGTACATGAAATTAATGAGTTATGATAACCACTACGACAACTTAACGCAAACTTACAAACAAAACTATGTTTTCATTCAATGACGATATCGACATATATCGCTAAATATGGAAGGTCATTTTATAGCTCAACTTCAAAACATAAATTAACTTATTGTAGGAAGATGATGTCTAGTTAAAATAAATCCCAATGAATATCAAACCATTCCCGTTACAAACCCATAGAGCGCCAAATAAACAAGAGATAACTTCAGTCTAAAAAAAACTTTCCGAACAATTAAGATTTTAAAGTTGCATAAAATTGTACAGAAAGTCTGAGGAAAGTGGACGGTGTAGATCACAGAAAAGACTGCACGTTCTGTGCAATCTGATCATGATCTACACAGACTGTAAAGGCAACTTTTACTATATATGGCACTTTGAAGTTTTCGTTTTTACGCGCCTGTAAGACATCGAACCTCTGTCGACGATTTGAACAGTGTACCGGAACTATATCTATCTGATAAAGATTTTAACCCTATCAAAATAGGCTTAACCCTTTCGGCGCCATAGGCGAAAGCAGAGACTTTTGCGGACGGCATAGATCAAGATCAGACTTCACAGAACATGTAGTCTTATCTTTGATCTATGTCATCCGCTGATGTAATCAAGCCTATACAAACAAAATCTTTGTAAGTTTCAACAGATTGTATTTATAGCGTCCGCTGGAATTTGAATTTATTTATTTTGCACTGAAAGGTTTACTAAACAAGTTAACTGTGTGGACTCGGAATCAGATCGTACATTCTGTGAAGGATCATTTTAAACTATGCCGTCCGCAAACCTCATACCTTTGCAAATGGCGATTTTCAAAGATTAAAACCCTTCTCGGTGATCCCAATCGACTTTCAAGTAGAAAAAGCAGGAAATAATCTTATTTAAAAGTTAGATTCTAGTGTTTTTATTAAAATCAATATCAATGACACTCTTTTGTTAAAATTAATTGAAATCTTCATCAAAAACAGATTAAAAACGTTACATGCATGTCACCTTTTTCTAGTGTTGTGTTTAGTACTTTGATCCGTCAAGCGTCTAGGAGAAATGATGAAGGGCAGATCATTATAAGGGAGACTACTCTTGCTTTACTCTTACTCTTAGACAGTACGAGTTTTCTCCCCTAGACCATATATATATTTTTTTTTTTAAATCCCAGCTGCGATAGTTTTGCAGTACGAGTCTATGGGCATCATTTATTGGGTTGATTGATAAAAGATATAATTCGATATTGTAATTAAACTGTATCTAATTAAGAAAAATGGCTATTTATCTATTTTTTTTTTTGCCATATATGAATCAAGGAAAATCATCTCTGCACATAATTATGTAGACTACACAGTGGCTTATTTAAATCAATGAAAAATTTTGTCAAACAGTATGTTTGTATATGACTCTTTCTTATACATTTTACATATCTGTAATGTTATTAATACTAAATAGTACAGAACTTTTATAGTCTAGTCGATTTGTTTGTTTAAAATTCAACCCTTATCCTACTAAGTAACAGATGAAAAATTCAAACTGATAGTAAAAACCAAAATTTGGCTATTTCAAAGGTATTTTTTTCAGGATCAACATCCCCTTGTAGGACAGTGTAGATCAAAGATCAGACTATTTGTTCTGTGCAGTCTGATCTTGATCAACACTGTCTGCAAAAGGTCCTTGAGTTGCACTTAACAGCCTAAGAGTTGATACTATTCAAATATTTTCAATGATATCACAGCTGCAACCACTTCACCTATACATGCTCTCCCAGCATTTCTTTTCCAGGACTTCTCACTACGGTGTTCCTAAGTCATTGGCTGCTTTCCCACATAACCATCTAGGGTTATTCAGAAGCAAGATAGGAATGTATCCTGTTGCAATGACTATCATAAATTCTCTGAGAGAAACTGGCAAGCTGTAATTTTGTACCAGCAACATGCTTGCTCAAATGTTGTTACCAGCTGAGCTACAGAGCATTTTCATCTTTTCCCACAATGTTTTCAAAAGCTGTCGATTTCTCAGAAGAATTCTCCTTTTCTGGTCACAAGGGTTTTCTTCTTTTCCAACGATGTTTTTAAAAGCCATCTCTTTATCTGAAAGACTTCTCTTCTGGTCACCAGCATTTTCTTCTTTTCCCCACAATGTTTTAAAAAACCTCCAATATTTCAACTCTTTCCCAGACGGCAAAGTTTTGACCTTACCCAACTTGATAATAAAATTTGATCCTGATAGGGTAGAAAACACTGTGGGAAAGGGAGAAAATGCTGGTTACCAGTATTTTCTCCTTTTCCCACAGTGCTTTCAAAAGGCTTCTTCCTCAAGTTAAAAGTCGTTATTGAGTGGTAAAGGGTTAAAAAGCCTTCTTTTTCTTCAAAGGCATCCTGTCTGGTTACTAACATTTTTATCTTTTCCTACAATGTTTTAGAAAGCCTACAGTGTTTTCAAAAGCCACCTCTACTTGGGGTTGTTAAAACTCAGGATTGTGTGGAATGGGGTAAAAGGAATGACAAGATAAAAAGATAGAAATTCATAAAACGAACCTTATTTATTTAACAATGCAGTTCTGTGCATATACATGTATATATACATGTACATGTATTTTACAAAAATATTCAGTTCTCTGGGTGTAATTACTCTTTACCAACAACAGAATTTTAGTCTGGTCCAAATTGAAAGCACTTGCAGACGACAATATAACTGTAACTGGAAATTTGAAATTTTTTTCCAGCAGGGTAGAAAACATTGTGGGAAAAGGAGAAAATGCTGGTTATCAGCATTTTCTCCTTTTCCCATAATGTTTTCAAAAGGCTTCTCCCTCAGGGTCATAAAAACCAGGGATTGTACAGTAAAGGTTTAAGAATTATCATTAAAACAAAATGAAGTCAGTTAATTCATATTCCTGTTTAATAAACCTTTACCACTAAATCCCAACTTTTAACAACCCTGTGAAAGAAGCAGTTTTAAAACGTTATAAGAAAAGGAGAAAATGCTGATAACCAGTATTTTCTCCTTTTCCCACAATGTTTGCTACCCTGCTGAAAACAAATTTCAATTTTTGAGTTACATTTATTTTCTTGTCTGCAAAAGCTTTCATTTGGGACAAGTCTAAAATTATGTAGTTTGGTAAAGTTTAAAAAATTTGAATCAGTGTTTACATTCTCACTATTTCCTGTACCTAAAGCTAATACTTTAACAAACAATACTGAAAGCATTTGCAACTGACAAATATAGGTCAAGGGATGGTTACTGTTTTTGAGTTGTTAAAAAAAAAACTTGGGGAAAAACAACATATAGGTCATCTACATTTTCCTCTTTTCCCATAATCTTTTCAAAAGCTTTATACCTAAGGGAAGCCAAGCCCTGGTAGCTCATTCGGTAGCATGTAGGACTTGGGAACAAAAGGTCGTGGGCTCGATCCCTAGCTCGACTAATTTCTTTTAGGGGATTGCTGATAGTCATTGCCACAGGAATCATCATTCTCCCAACACTGGCTATTGTCCTGGCAATGGTTATGTGGGAAAGCAGCCAGAGGTTTGGAAAAGAAAACTGTTTGGAATACTGATAAAAGAGACTCCAGGAAAGCATGAATAGGTGAACTGGCCACTGTGACATAACTGAAATAATACTGAAAGTGGCTCTAGTCACCATACAATCAAAACAAGCAATTGTACCAGCAGGTATTAAATTTTTACCAGATGATCCTGTTTTATTAACCCTGAGGATGAAGGCTTTAGAAAATAATGAGGAAAAGGGAGAGAAACGCTGGTAATTAGAATTTTCTGCTTTTCTCACAATCTTTTCTATCCATTCCAAGACATATCTCAACATCTGGTTGGTATTTAATTTGTTGTCTGCTAATGATTTCAATATGTACTGGTCTAAAAGGCAGCATTCTCTCATTTTCCCACAATGTTTTCTATCCTTTCAAAGAAAGCTTTTCTACTCTGTGCACCATGTGATTCGTCTTCTGCAAATGCTTTCAGTTTTGACCATCCTTTATTTTTTTTATTGTAAAGAGCTAAAAGAGACTACCGGTATTAACCTCAGTGAATACCTACTCTAATACTTTTCCTGTTTTCCTTTCAGTCATTATTTGCCTTTTCCCTACTCAAATATTCCTTTCGCCACAAATTGTTAATTTGCAATATATCTTAACTCTTTACCAGATGACAAAATTTTGGACTTGAACTTGAAAGCATTTGCTGACGACATAATAAGCATGACTCAAAAACTGAAATTTCATTTGGAAAGGGTAGAAAACATTGTGGGAAAGGGAGAAAATGCAGGTTACTGGCATTTTCTCCTTTTCCCGCAAGGTTTTTACAGGTTTTCTTTCTCCGGGTTGTTAAAAGTCGGGATTGTGTGGTAAAGAATTAATCCATGTCAGTCATCCATAATTTGATTCTTCACCAAACAACAAAATTCTAGACTTGTCCAAACTGAAAGCATTTGCAGATAACAAAACAAACAAAACTCGAAAATTGAAATTTGTTTTCAGCAGGGTAGGAAATACTGTGGGAAAAAGAGAACATGCTGGTTACCAGCATTTTCTTCTTTTTCCACAATGTTTTCAGAAGCCTTCCTTATCAGAATTGTTAAAAGTCCGGATGGCTTGGTATAGGGTAAAAGCATTTGAAGAGGACAGTTTGAATTTAGCTTCAGGTTTTGAGATTTGAAAATATTGAACGATGAAAAGGAGAAAAACCTTAGATATCAGCATTTCCTCCTTTTCCATCAGTGTTTTCTGCTTTTTAAATCATGAATCTCATAACTTAAGCTATATGTAATTTATAGAATGCAAAACCTTTTAACCCTTTACCAGACAAAAAATTTTATCCTTTGTCCTAATTGAAAGCATTTGCAGACGACAATTTCAAAGTGGTTACAATTGTGAAAATTTTCTTTGACAGGGTAGAAAACTTTGTGGGAAAAGGAGAAAACATGTGGTTACCAGCATTTTCTCCTTTTCCCACGTCTTCCAAAGGCTTCTTTTTCAAGAGGATCAAAAGTTGGCATTTTGTGTTACAGGGTTAACCTGGACAATTTTGTAGTCTCAGTTATCATGAGTTAACCCTATTCTAAACGACAAAATTTTAGACTGGTCCAAATTGAAAGCACTTGCAGACGACAAAATAAAAACCTAATTGAAAAACTGAAATATGTTTCCAGCAGGGTAGAAAACATAGTGGGAAAAGGAGAAAATGCTGGTAACCAGCCTTTTCTCCTTTTCCCATAATGTGTTCAAAAGGCTTCTATCTCAGGGTCGTACAAACCAGGGATTGTTTGGTAAAGGGTTAGGCATTTTGTTCTTTTGTTACAGAATCAAAATACTGAGTTTCAACACATGGTAGTTATCTTCTTATGAGAGGGACACACCACTAGCTGGTTCTGTTTCTTTATAAATGACTTCACAATGGTTCTATAATATGGTAGACGTCTGAATTCTGTTGTTTCTTATTGAATGTTCGTGAAGTTTAAGTGCTGCAAAAATTACTGGACAACCATTTACTCCCCAAGCAATTCTGTTCTGAAAATCTGAAATGAAAAAAGAAATTTTCAAACCTTTCACACACTGTATCAGTAAAAAAACACCCATGAGGTAGAGGGTTTTTTTGGAAGGTAGCTGAATGCACTGGCATTTGACCTACTTCTTTGTACATACTCAGATAGAACAAATAGATTTTAATTGCGATTTGTATAAATTATTCACACGCTTATTGCCAGGCCCTTGCCGCCATATTTTCTTGAACATTTATGAAACCATTGTTTACGAGCACTGAGCATCACCCAATAACCCAATAGATATACTGCTTTTCAACAAAATAAAACAACGGTGATGATAAAAAGGTACATGTAATTGCTTGCCAGGTTACTTTTCATTATCTTACTTCATTTTGAGCCATAAAAGAATTTCAATGTTTCTATTTAACTTATTACTATACAACAATGTATTAGGCTTGTCCAAATCGAAAGCATTCGAAGACGACAAGATAAAAGTGACTTAAAATTTGAAATTTGTTTTGTGAGGGGTAGAAAACATTGTGGGAAAAGGAGAAAATGCTGGAAATGATTATCAGCGTTTTCTCCTTTTCCCACAATGTTTTCTAAAGGCTTCTTTCTCAGGGTCATCAAAAGTAGGGATTGTGTGGTAATGGGTTAAGTATCTTGTACGCAAAAAGCCATCGTTTTTGAAGACATTCATTGTTTTCAAACCACCATAATAAATGGCATTTTCTCCTTTTCCAACAAGGTTTTTCTACCCTTTTTATGGCAAATTTCATCATTCCAACCACATTGTATCTTACACATAAAGAAATCATCTATATGTACATGTATCCATGGGCTGACAATGCTTCAGAACCCTGTGGCCAAAACAAAACATACAAAATGTTTTCTTCAGTCTGACAGTATGGTTTGATATCATGTTATAGAACTGACTTTAGATTTGTTGGTCAATAAGAAAAGGATCTATGTACAAAGCCTACATTTGATCCAAAGGGGAGCTTCGATGCCATTTTTTAATTGGTTCTCCTCTCTGAGACCCAATCACAAAATGACACCTGGGAAATCCTTCAGTCTACAGATATGTACAAAGCCTAGTGGTTGCATGCTTGCTCCAATGCTGTTTTTTGTTATTTGGTCTCGACAGCAGAGACTAAATAACAACAATAGCATCGGAGCAAGCCTTCAGAGTTGGACTGAAGGTACACAGTCCCCAGCTTCAAAATATATCCTTGAGAACTCTATGTTCTTTTGAAACCACTATAGAAATAGGATGAAATACTATTATCCAGCATTTTCTGGTTTTTCCTATCAATTCATTTTGCCTATCCTATCAAGGATAGAGGTCATCTTTTGACCAACTTTTAGATTTGTCGTCTGCTAAATTGCTTCCAATTTGATGCAGGCCTAAAGTTTGTCATCTTCAAAATAGTTAAATGTTTACCAAACTTTTCCTCCATTTTTTCTGTTGCTTATTTTTCAAAACTTAAATGAAGTGTTTTAAGAACAGAACTTTTACGCTTCTTCTACAAAGCCAAACTTTTATCCGAATATATGTACAACCCGGACACTGTGAAAATAAAACTCATCAATGATTCCAGTATTTTGTGGATTGTTTTACGGTTTATATGTGAAGATACACGCGATTTTTTGTGTTAAATTATGAAATGTACAACTAACAACAAGAAGCACCCGTCAAATCACAAGAAATCAAGGAAAACTATCTTGTCTCCTTGTGTTTGTTTATTTCCGGTTCCTTCATGTCGTTTCAACTGATATTTGTTAAAACATTATCATGTACTTTTTGTCCTTTGTTTTATTTACTTTCTTGCTCCCTTCCTTCGCTTATTTATTCCATTTTACCTGCGCTTGTGCTTGTTGTTTTGTTCTAAACTGATTTTTCTTTCACAATTTAACGCCATTGCGATAGAATGATGAACTACCAATGGTCGATGGGAGACAACTCGTACAAAATTTTGTTATTAGTAATGTCAGAGTTGCTTCCCTTATTGAAGAGGAAGGGGCTTATTTCTGACTGCTTCCCGTCGTTACCTTTAAATATAGGTCTACAAGAGAAAGGCTCCACCCAAAGCCTCGCTTTGGCTGTTTCCGGTATTGCTAAATGACTGCGGCTACAGTACCTGAATGGTACAAGCAGTAGGCGGGACATGGAACCTCCTCCTCATGCCTGTGGTCCTTATATGCCTGTGCACCTTACAAAAAATGCCAGCAAAGAGTAAGCGTAAAACCGAGGACGAATAAACACGGTAACGTCTGTAGAGACGATCGGTTTGACAAGCGATAATTTTTCATGTAGCTATAACGACTTTGAATCAGTTCGTATGGTAAAATTGTTAATTTTAATTATTCTAAAAACGACAGAATTATATAATTCAGTAAGACATATTATTTGTCAAAACAGGCGGTAGATAGTCTCCCTTTTATTTCATGACAATTTATAACGCCAATATTTGAATTTGGAATTAAGGTACGAAATGTGAAAAATATGTTTTCATTCACGGACGATGTCGACAGATACCGCTTAATATTGAAACATTATCTTATAAACTATTGCAAAACAAAACTTCTGGTTTGTAAAAATATATGAGGTCGATTCAAAATTGAGCCCTAATGCTGTCCCCTAAACTGACAACTATCTAGGGCGTCATATAAACCCAACAGAAATGTTCAGTCTAGAATCTTCTCCCAAACAGTTACATTATCAAGGTTGCTTTTGTGAAGAATGTCTAAGCAAAGCGGACAGTGTAGATCAAGATCAGACTGAACGTTCTGTGCAGTCTGATCTTATCGTAGATCATTATCGTAGATCATTATAAGGGAGATTACTCTTGATTTTCTCTTACTCTTAGGCAGTACGAGTTTTCTCCCCTAGACCACATTTTTTTTTAAAAAATCGCAACGGCGATAGTTTTGCATTACGGGTCTATAGGCTTCATTTATTGGGTCGATTGGGTCGATTGGTACAGGATATAATTCGTTATCGTAAATAAACTGTATCTAATTGAGAAAAAATGATTATTTATCAATTTTTTTCGTCATATGTGAATCAAGGAAAATCATATTTACACATAATTATGTAGATTACGCCGTAGCTTTAAATCAATAGAATGCTTGTATATGATTATATTTCTTATACATTTTTAACGAATAATTCTCATGCAATTTAACCCTTCACGTGAAAGTCTGGATATTTAGGGACACTACTTAGGCCTTTGGAAAACATGTTTGGAATTTTGAGGAAAACTGCTGGTTACCAGCAATTTTCCTTCTGCCACAACGATTTCATATCCTTCGCAAAGTCCTTCTTTCTTCTTTTACCCCATGATATTTTCATAAGCTAAATTTCTTCTTCTGGGTCTCCAGAACTTGCATCTTCGCAAACCAAGATTGACGATTCTCTATGTAAGATCCACGTAGTGATCGTAAACTTGGCTCGCGAAGATGCAGAACTTTCAAGCGATTGCGTGGCAAAAAGCTCAGGAAGAAAAAGTCCTCCTAGAATAAAGTTCTATGGAAGATAAAAATGATAAAAAATGCGGGTGATTTACCAGTACAAAGGTACGTTGACCCCTTTCTCTCTAACTCTTTTCTGAACAAGCCCTGCTTTTCTCGGCCCAGAAGAAGCCGCTTAAAAACATCGTAAGAAAAGGAGAAAATGCTGTTTACCAGCATTTTCTCCTTTTCCTACACTGTTTTCTATCCTCCCAGAACGAATTTCAATTTCTGAGTCATGTTTATTTTGTCGTCTGCAAAAGCCTTGAATTTAGACCAGTCTAAATTTTTGTCGTTTGGTAAAGAATTCAACTACATTTCCTTAGATCCACGTAAATTCATAATCCTCACAGTTGCAGTTATGAACAGACTGCACAAGAAGTGCTGTCTGATCTCGATCTTTCATGTCCTCGAAAACAATTTAAGTTAAGAGTAGAGCTGGAATGGTTATATAATGTTGGAATACGACTTGCAAGAAGAATTAATTAGATAACGTTGCCAGTATAGGTTTAACACTTTACCAAACAATCCCTGGTTTTTACGGCCCTGATAAAGAAGCCTTTTGAAAACATTGTGGTAAATGGAGAAAATGCTGGTAACCAGCATTTTCTCCTTTTCCCACAATGTTTTCTACCCTACTGGAAACAAATTTTGACTCGCATTTATTTTGTTGTCTGCATGTGCTTTCAATTTGGACCAGTCTAAAATTTTGTTGTTTGGAAAAGGGTTAAAGAATTGTTGAATAGTGTTAGGGTTGCATAATCATGTCAGAAGTTTATGATCTTTGTCCCAATTACTTATCTTTCTTTTTCTGACACTCTCCTTATGTCTCGTTGAAAAAAAAACTATTTTAGAACATTTTTAAACATAGAAAGTCGCAAAGTCATCTAAATCTATTAGGATTATTCTAGATATTTAATTCTTTGTCGGTTATATTTTCACTGTGATAGTGTATTACACACGTTAAGGAAAAGGCTCACGTGTTCACCGCTATGGCATGGTTACTATTTATAGTAACATACACACTCCTCATTGTGCATGTCGCATTTTGCGAAGCGGTTATTTCGGAAAATTAGCGGCATTCCCACAGCATTTGGAAAGAAAGCTGGCATAACAGCAGGTTTGTTATTCAACTTGTTGTAATTTGAAAACGAAATCGATAACGTTTTAACTTTGCGTTATGTTGTTCTTTCTTTTGACCTTTCACGAATATCTGAGAAAAAACCGCTCCATTTTCACCCTTACTAACCCCCAGTAGCCATACAGTACCACTACTATCATCCTATGAAATGGGGTTCATCCTAAACCCCATTTAGTTTTATCCACTTTAAAATTTCTGCTTTCAATGTAGATCTACATGAAAATATATTGGAAGTAAATGTCAATATCAACATTCTTCAGCCCACATGTTGCAGCAGACGACTTTATAACCCTTTAGATCTACAAGCTGAGAAATATTTGGGCTTGCCGAAATTCAAACCATTTTGCAAAGAGTAATTTAACTTTGGCTAAAACTAAAATATTCCTCTTTGGTAGAATAGAAAAAGTGTTAAAAGGAGAAGATGCTAGTCTGTGACTTTCTATTTTTCCTACAATGTTTCTTCAAGTCTTCTTTAGGGTGGTCAAATCTCATTACTGTGTGGTAAAGGGTCATTATTAAACGTTGTGTGGTAAAGAGTTGATGCACCTGAGGTTTTGAATACATTTTTTCTTGTCCTCACAATGCTTTCTGTCCTTACTAAAAGAAACAATAAATTTAAACCTTGTGGTCAATGTAGATCTAGATCAGGCTACACAGAGCCTGATTTCTTATCAACCCTGTCAGCTTTGCTTAACTCTACCATACAATCCCAACTTTTAACCCTTTCCCAAACGACAAATTTTGGACTCTTCCAAACTGAAAGAGTTTGCAGACGACCATTTTAGATTTTGAGAAAATGGCAGAAAGTTCTCAAAAAGGGTAGAAAACACTGTAGGAAAAGGAGAAATTGCTCGTTACGAGCAATTTCTCCTTTTCCCACAGTGTTTTCAAAAGACTTTTACTGCAGACATGTAAAAACCAGGGCTTGTTTGGGAAAGGGTTAAGGAGTGGGCCCTGAGAAATAAGCCATAAGGCTTGTGAAAATATTGTGGGGAGAGGAGAAAATGCTGGTAACCAGCATTTTCTCCTTTTCCCACAATGTTTTCTACCCTTTCCATAACAATTTTTTTGAGCCATAATGTTTTTGTCGTCTGCAATGCTTTCAATTTGGGCGAGTCTACAATTTTGTCATTTGGTAAAGAGTATAACACTGTGGACTACAACAACCATGAAATAAGCTAAATGTGAGATAGGTTTGTTCAGCGCTTCTGAAAGGTTTGTTTGGCACTTTAAAAGTCAAACAAACTTAAGTTACCTGCAAAGGATTTGAATACAGAAGAGTCCAAAATGTAACATCTGGGAATGAATTTTAAATACATGTATCTAAATGGACTTGACCAAATTCAAGGCATTTTCAGATGACAAATAAAGGTTGCTTAGTTGATCTTATTGAAAATTGCTTTTGAAGGAGAGGAGCATTTGAAGACAACAAACGGATGTAGCTCAGGAATTGAAATTTGTTTTGGAGGATGGAAAACACTGATAAAATGAAAAACTTCTTGCCACCAACATTTTCTCCTGGTTTCAATGTGTTTTCAAGTCTTCCTCTTTAAGGTTAAACTTGGAATTATTTGGTAAAGGGTTACAGAAAAAAATATTAATGAGCAATTTCCCAAATTGCAACAATGTTTTCAGAAGGAATCTGATCCCAGTTTGAAAAAGAACAAGATCTATCTGCATGAAGTGTCCTCATTGGACATTCCAGATTGTTCCGATTTCCTTTTTATTTTCCAATACTAGGTGTCATAATATATGAACATTCTATTTCTATAAATATCGTTGATTATGTCAGATTGAGGCTTAGTTATACACAGTGTAAACAAACTGGCAGTTGTGGGATTAAATTCCTTGGGTCACACAGAGTTTAGTAAATTAGTGTATTATTTATAATACAATAATTATCTGTTCTGTGGAGAAGATTCAGTGCTATAGGCAGTTCTTGTAAGTTTTTCTTTCGTTATAATCTCTTGTCCATCTAGTACATGTAGATCTTTGTATCAGACAAGAATTTTAGATTTGCACATATTAACCTTGTACTAAACGATACCTAGTTTTAATAACCCTGAGGCAGAAGCCTTTTGAAAACATTGTGGGAAAAGGAGAAAAATGCTGGTAACCAGCATTTTCTCCTTTTCCTGCAATGTTTTCTACCCTGCTTAAAACAAATTTCAATTTTTGAGAGGCACTTATTCTGTCGTCTTCAAATGTTTTCAATTTGGACCAGTCTAAAATTTTGTCGTTTGGTAGAGAGATAATGAAGAAACTTTACTTGGCACAGAGATAAAGTGCAGGATTTCTATTCCGAAGGTGCCAAGTTGGATCCTTACTTTTTTTTTGAGAATGTACTGGAGTAAGATATCTTAGAGCCCAAGCCCAGTACTGGTTAAAACCTAAATGTACATAAATATTTGAGACATTGCCCTAATATGACAAATAATATTGAAAGCGACATATAATAAGCCATTTTGTCAACATCCTATTTAGAGTAAAATTTGCAAAGGAAAATAAATATATTTATGTTAAGGGTGCTTTGTTACTTATTATACTCTGTCGAGTGCATGTTGCGCACGGGCGCGTCTCATTGTAGTATAAATAGAGAGCGCGCCTCTATTCTGGTCATTCGACGGCTAGACTACACACTGTTTACGACTTCGTATAACTCGCCCGCCCACCCGTTTTCTTTCTTGGAGGGAATTATTTCATTATTGCATACATTTCTGTATTGCTTTTTAGCTCACCTGAGCACGAAGTGCTCATGGTGAGCTATTGTGATCGTGCTGTGTCCGGCGTCCGTCGTCCGTCGTCCGTCGTGCGTCGTGCGTCGTGCGTCGTCCGTCGTCAACTTTTTAGCTTGTGTACGCTCTAGAGGCCACAGTTTTGGTCGGATACTCATGAAAGTTGGTCAGGATGTTTGTCTCAATGAAATCTCGGACGAGTTCGAAAATGGGTCATGTGGGGTCAAAAACTAGGTCACTAGGTCAAATCTTAGAAAAACCTTGTGTACGCTCTAGAGGCCGCATTTTGAGTCGGATACTCATGAAAGTTGGTCAGGATGTTTGTCTCGATGATATCTCGGACGAGTTCGAAAATGGGTCACGTGGGGTCAAAAACTAGGTCACCAGGTCAAATCTTAGAAAAACCTTGTGTACGCTCTAGAGGCCGCATTTTGAGTCGGATACTCATGAAAGTTGGTCAGAATGTTTGTCTGGATGATATCTCGGACGAGTTCGAAAATGGGTCACGTGGGGTCAAAAACTAGGTCACCAGGTCAAATCTTAGAAAAACCTTTTGTAGGCTCTAGAGGCCACATTTTCAGTCGGATACTCATGCAAGTTGGTCAGGATGTTTGTCTGGATGATATCTCGGACGAGTTCGAAAATGGGTCACGTGGGGTCAATAACTAGGTCACCAGGTCAAATCTTAGAAAAACCTTTTGTAGGCTCTAGAGGCCACATTTTCAGTCGGATACTCATGCAAGTTGGTCAGGATGTTTGTCTGGATGATATCTCGGACGAGTTCGAAAATGGGTCACGTGGGGTCAAAAACTAGGTCACCAGGTCAAATCTTAGAAAAACCTTTTGTAGGCTCTAGAGGCCACATTTTCAGTCGGATACTCATGCAAGTTTGTCAGGATGTTTGTCTGGATGATATCTCGGACGAGTTCGAAAGTGGGTCACGTGGGGTCAAAAACTAGGTCACCATGTCAAATCTTAGAAAAACCTTGTGTACGCTCTAGAGGCCACATTTTCAGTCGGATACTCATGAAAGTTGGTCAGGATGTTTGTCTGGATGATATCTCGGACGAGTTCGAAAGTGGGTCACGTGGGGTCAAAAACTAGGTCACCAGGTCAAATCTTAGAAAAACCTTGTGTACGCTCTAGAGGCCACATTTTCAGTCGGATACTCATGAAAGTTGGTCAGGATGTTTGTCTGGATGATATCTCGGACGAGTTCGAAAATGGGTCACGTGGGGTCAAAAACTAGGTCACTAGGTCAAATCTTAGAAAAACCTTTTGTAGGCTCTAGAGGCCACATTTTCAGTCCGAAACTCTTGTAAGTTGGTCAGAATGTTTGTCTTGATGATATCTCAGACAGGTTTGAAAATGGGTCATTGGGGGTTAAAAACTAGGTCACCAGGTCAAATCTTAGAAAAACCGTGTATATGCTCTGGATGCCACATTTTCAGTCCAACACTCTTGAAAATTAGTCAGAATGTTTGCCTTTATAATATCTTGGATGAGTTTGAAAATGGGTCATGTTGGGTCAAAAACTGGGTCAATAGGTCAAATGTTATAAACACCTTTTGTATGCTCTGGAGGATACATTTTCAGTCTGATACTCCTAAAACTTGTTCATAATATTTGTCCTGGTGATACCTTGAATGAGTTTGAAAATGGGTCATGTGGAGTCAAAAACTAGGTCAATGGGTCAAATATTAGAAAAACCTTGTGTACACTCCAGAGGCTACATTTTCTGCCTGATACTCTTCAGACTTGGTCAGAATGTTTGTTTTGGTGATGTCTCAAAAGAGTTTGATAATGGGTATTTGTCGGTTCCAAAACTAGGTCACTTGATGAAATCTTAGAAAAACCTTTTGTACACTGTAGAGGCCACATTTTCAGTCCAATACTCATGAAACTTGGCCAGAATGTTTGTCTTATTGATATCTCAAAAGTGTTTGATGATGGGTAATGTCTGATAAAAAACTAGGTCACTGGGAAACTAGATGGTGCATGTTTGGTCAATAAACTCAGGTGAGCGATTTCAGGGCCATCATGGCCCTCTTGTTATGTATTTCGCATATTTAAGAGGTTGATATACATGTATGTTGAAAAATTCGATTACAATGCGTAGTCCAGGCCGCTACTCCTATTTCCGACTTCTGTTGTTTATTATTCCATAATAAGTTCATGCAATGGAACATAAATGTTTTATATTTGTCTGAGTGGAACGAAAGAAAATATAAAATGTATTTGTCATTGAAATAGAAAACTGTGTTAAAATGATACATGTAAAATGTCCAAAGGTCTATTTTCCCCTTTTCCAAACAGATTGTTTACTCTTCGAAATTGAAAGTACATGTAGCTGTACCTTCAGTCTGAAGGTGTCTGCTCCGATGCTTCGCGAAGACCAGTCACAAAAATAGCATCAGACCAGACACCTTCAGACTGAAGGTAATGTAGCTGCAGACAGTGAAATTAAAGTTGGTACAGATGAGTTACAATTCTTTGATAGGATAAACAACATTGTGGGAATAGAAGACAATTCCCTGAAAACATACTGAGAAAAGAAGAAAATGCTGCTAATGTACACATTTTTATTGTTTCAAAAACTATCATAGGCAATCCTCTGCTAGATTGCCCATGATAGTTCTTATTTTTATTGTGTGTTAATTACTTTGTAATTAAAAAATTAAACTACATGTATTTTCATATTGGAAACAAGCCAGGCTTTGCATGTTTTTGTTATTTATGAAACCTGGTATGTTTATTTTTGAAAAATATACCCTTTGCTTAGATTGCCTATGGTAGTTTTTGAATCGTTATCAAATGACAGAAGTTTGGACTCAAACAAAATTGAAAGCATTTACAGATGTCAAAATGTGGTTCAAATGTTGATTAAAATTTTGTGTTTTTGAACAAAAGAATATACTGTAGGTTCAAAAGTGCCAAAAAATGCTTGCAACCACAATGTACATGAATTCTATCCTGTCAAAGAACATTGGCACATTTGTATCACTTTTGAATTTATTGTATAGGGATCTTTCAGTTTGGAAGACTTGAGATTTTGCTGTGTGTTAACTCATTACAGCACAGTCCCGACTTTTGAAGACCTTGAAAAAGAAAGCTTCTGAGAACAATGTGTGGGAAAAGGAGAAAATGCTTGTAACCAGCATTTTCTCCTTTTCCCACACTGTTTTCTGTCGTTCTCAAAATAAATTTCAATTTATTTTGCTATCTCAATTAATGCTTTCAATTTGGAGAGGTATAAAATTTTGTTGTTTGGTAAAGACTTAAAGAGTTCAAACAAGAAACAAGCTAATTAGGTAAAGGGTTAATGCAAATGTTGATATGACAAGGTTTAAAGGTATTATTTACTGTTTTTTCAGAATTCCTTAACACCAACAAAATTAAGCGTGCTGGGTCACCGTTACTGGCCTACAGCGAGGCCAAAATGCCGCCTACAGATCTAAAGTCCGTCATTACGGACTATATCAGTAAGAACAAGGTCATGGTGTTTAGCAAGTCTACATGTCCATTTTGTTTGAAGGTAAGAAATGGGTTCTTTTTGATGTCTTATGTTGTTATCTTCATCTTCAACACATTTTCTGATTGCATTTTGGGTTTATCCAGTATTTTGACAAGAGCCATGATGCATGTTTATGCTTTACCAAACAGGCCATTGATTTTACTCTTAATGACACAAATTTTTGCACAATGTTTTCAAAAGGCTTCTTCCTCAGGAGTATTAAAAGTTGTCATTTTGTGGTAAAGGGTTAAAGGAAAAACCCAATAGTTCATGCCCATATTTTACTTGTCTTCAATTTTTGCAAGTCCATAATTTATCATTAGGTTAAAAGTTGAATGATTGAAAGATCTGTATGATTTTATATTTTGCAGGTAAAGAAATTGTTTGATTCTATAAAAGTGGATTATAAAGCACTGGAGTTGGACAAAGAAGGTATGAATGTTATAAATTCTTTTAATGATTTTCCACTCAATTCCAAGGTTGAACAACCTGAAGGAAGAACGCTTTTGAAAACTTTGTTAGAAAAAGAGAAAATGCTGCAAACTAGCATTTTCTCCTTTTCTCACAATGTTTTTAGAAGGCTTCTTTCTCCGGGTTGTAAAAACCAGGGATTGTTTGGTAAAGGGTTAAAAAAGAGATTGTTTAAGTACAGGGGTGATATTGTTTTTAATACATGAAGAGGTGATATGGAAATTGTACGGGTACATGATGTACCTAGTACTTTAAGGTGAGTATTTAGAATTTTTACATCTCACCAAATTCAAATAAATATATAACACTAAAATTCCTATGAAAAAATTATACAAATCATCAATAATTAAGATTCATAAAATTACAAAAAAGATTTTTTTTTTATGGTATTCCCTTAAAAGGCTACGTAGCCTCTTAAGCTATTTTTAGATTTCGCGCCAAAAATCAATAAAGCATTGTGGGAATGTCAAGTGACTGGCACGTGACTCATAACGCTTAAATTCCATTACATAACAAATATGTAATAATTATTTTCCATAATGTCTTCTTCAGATGCTATTTTTGAAACTTCGTCTGTGTATTCCTGTATGTAAATGAGCGAATTGATCATCTAAAAATAGAATGTGTCTCCTGTTGGTGTCAACCTGGGCCGTAGTTAATCTCTAACTTCTCGTGTTGTAGGGTGGTTTTCGATTACTGGGGTTTTATGAATGAAAATTAAAAGGCTTTGAGAATATAATGATGATCTTTTTGCATTTTTGTAAAATTTTCGTCCCATAATCTGAAGGCCCACCTTTAAGATGAAATGATGGAAAAGAATGTCAAGACGTAAACTAGATACCTTAACATTATGAATCCTAGCCTGAGTTGCCAAGTGCCTGTAATGCAGTTGTTAGCATATATAGGAATTGAGAACAGGGGATTGCAGTTTGGCCAATTTATTTCCAAGTATTGATGAGAGTCATTGTGACATGTTGCATTCCTCCCGCACAGTTGACATTTTTTTTCACAGTGGTTATGAGGGAACGCAGTCAGTGGCTTGGGAAGTATATTGTGCAAAGGAATGCAACAGAAACTGTGTTAAAACATGGTACACTGGCTGCTGTGACATAACTGAAATAATGTTGAAAATGGCATTAACTCATTACCAAATGGCAAAATTTTAGGTTTGTCCAAATCCAAAGCATTTGCAGATGACAAAAAATAAAAGTGACTGAGTATTTGAAATTTGTTTTGTGAAGGGTAGAAAACATTGTGGGAAGAGGAGAAAATGCTGGTGGTAACCAGCATTTTCTCCTTTTCCCACAATGTTTTCTCAAGGCTTCTTTCTCATGGTCGTAAAAATTAGGGATTGTGTGGTAATTGGTTAAACACTAAATAATCAATACAACCTGAGGTAGATATGATATTGTACATTGCAGCCAATGGCTCCAAGATGCAGGACACCCTTGCTGAGATGACGGGTCAGAAAACAGTACCTAATGTCTATATAAATGGGAAGCATCTAGGTAAGTTAACAGTAGGACTAGTCCCAGATAGATACACATATGTGAAATCCTTTGTAATGGTGTTCTGGTCCTGTATGAGATAGCTGAAATGATGTTGAAAACACCGAGAGAATGAATTGTCTTCTGTGAAAACACATAGAAAAACTTCTTACTTTGTAAGCATTAAGGGACACTTCTCTGTAAAAGGTTAGAAAACACTACAGAGTTAACTTACCAAACAACAAAATTTTAGACTTGTCTAAATTGAAAGCATTTGCAGACGATAAATGAAACATAACTTTGGAAGAGTAGAAAACAATGTGGAAAAAGGAGAAAATGCTGATTACCAGCATTTCTCCTTTTCCCACAATGTTTTCAGAAGGCTTCTTCTTAAGAGTTATAAAATCCAGGGATTGTTTGGTAAAGGTTTGATTAAAGCAAATTGTCCAAAAATCTTTGTCAACACAAAAAAGAAATTGCTGGTCAAAAGCAATAACTCCTTTTCCTTTGGTGTTTTGAAATGCTGTCAAGTTTTAGGATACTTACTTGAGCCATTAACTCAGTCTTTGACATACGGGGCTTGAAAACTGGAAGAGTTGCTTGCTTCAGTCCTGAGTTTGGCCAATTGATCATGGATTAACCTTCTACCAAACAATCCTGGGGTTTCATGACCCTGTAGAAGAGGACTTTCAAAATCATTGTGGGAAAAGTAGAAAATGCTGGAAACCAATATTTTCTCCTTTTTCACAATGTTTTCCACTCTATTAAAGCAAGATTGCATCATTTGAACCGAATGCTTTGAATTTGGACAAAGCTAAAAGTTTGTCATCTGGTTAACGATAGTCATATGCCAGAATTAATTCCTTTCTCACCACTGATCTTTGTTTAACCCATTACCACACAATCCCTACTTTTGACGACCCAGAGAAAGAAGCCTTTAGAAAACATTGTGGGAAAAGGAGAAAATACTTGTAACCTTTTTCCACAATGTTTTCTACCCTTCAAAAAACAAATTTCAAATTTTCAAGTCACTTTTATTTTGTTGTCTGCAAATGCTTTTGATTTGGACAAACTTAAAATTGTGTCATTTGGAAATGAGCTAATGCTGTTTATAAATATAGTTTTGCCGGAAAGCACTCGGCAACTTGGGAAGAATATTGAGTTGACACGTATAAACAAGACTGGGAAAGCAATGATAGGTACACATGCCAATGCAATGCAACTGAAATAATGTTGAAAAAGGCATTAACTCTTTACCAATCACAAAAGAGTAGACAGGTCCAAATTGAATGCATTAAATTTGGAGATGAAAAAGTTAACCCTTTACCTCACAATCCGGAGTTTTCACCCTCGAGAAGGCTTTTGAAAACATTGTTGGAAAAGGAGAAAATGCTGGTAACCAGCATTTTCATGTTTTCCTACATTGTTTTCTAACCTGGCAGACAGAAGTCATTTTTTGAGTTTTATTAATTTCATTTTGTTGTCTGCCGAAGCTTTGAATTTTGTTGTCTGCAGAAGCTTTAATCCTTTCCCAAACAATCCCTGGTTTTTACAGGTCAGGAATAGAAGCCTTTTGAAAACATTGTGGGAAAAGGAGAAAATGCTGGTAACCAGCATTTTCTCCTTTTCCCACAATGTTTTCTACCATATCATATAGAAAAATCATCTTTCTAGAAATGTTAATTTATCGTCTGCAAGATGCTTTCAATTTGGTCTGGTCCAAAATTTGCCATTTGGGAAAGGGTTAAATTTTGCGGTTTGATAATGTTATGCACAAACAGAAATCTGCCCTTGGAAATGTTGAAAACTTTGTTAGTACAGGAGAAAGTGCTCGCTACTAGTATTTCATCCTTTCCTAACAATGTACTCATAGGCCCTTTTCTTTAACCCTTTACTCCATAGATACTCATTTCTACGCATTGCTTGTAGGAACCTCTGGAAAACACGGTGGCAAAAGGTGAAATTGCTCGTCACGAGCAATTTCACCTTTTGCCACAATGTTTTCTACACTATGAAAAGGTGTCATATACACATAAAAAAATGGCTTCATCCTTGCTGTTATTTAAGGTCAGTTAGAGATACCATAGAAATGCCTTATGATGTAAAGAGTTAAAGTTGTTATAAATCAATGTGGGAAAAGGAGAAAAAACAAGGTTGCTAATTTCTGTAATTTCTGTGAGTGGG
Source organism: Tridacna crocea (assembly GCA_943736015.1). Lineage (NCBI taxonomy): Eukaryota > Metazoa > Mollusca > Bivalvia > Cardiida > Cardiidae > Tridacna > Tridacna crocea. The sequence goes on from OX031062.1 coordinate 49,272,417, forward strand.
TAAAATGGAAAAGTTGGTGAAAGGGGAAGGATATGGTTCACTTGTAGGAACAGATCTCCAGATAAGAGGGAGAGTGATAATATTCTAAATCCAGTATTTCTCTTCCAATCCCTATGTTGTGGGTACTCACTAGAATTGTCTCAATGAGACGATTCTAATGAGTACCCATAACATAGGGTTTGGTGGAGAGTAATTAACCCTTATCCTGCTAAATAACTAAAACGAAATTTTCAATTCGATAGTATAAACACAAAAACTGTTGTTTCAAAGCCTTTGAAAGGTATGTTTGGGGGAAAGAAATCTCCAGATCGGACAGCATAGATCCAAGATCAGACTGCACGTTCTGTTCAGTCTGATCTTGATCTGTGCTGTCCGCAAAACGTCCATGAGTCGCGATAAGCAGCCAAAAGGTTAATATTTCCTATTTGAAATCAAAATCACTCCCTGTATCTGGAGCTCTGTAGGAAGATGACAATTACAGTATATGTTGATGTTTATATCGATTATATCCTGATGTAACCCATTTAACTCTTTACCAAACGAAAAAATCTTACACTGGTCCAAATTGAAAGCATTTGCAGACAACACTTTAAATATAGCTGAAATGATTGTAATTCTCTGTGATAATGTAGAAAACCTTCTTGGAAAAGGAGAAAATGCTGGTTACCAGCATTTTCTCTTTTTCTCACAAGATTTTCCAAAGGCTTTTTCCTCAGGGTTGTTAAAAGTCGGGGATTGTGCGGTAAATAATTAATCCTTTCAAGCAACTTTTGATGCTGCTTTAGGATAATTTTTTTTTTTGTAGAAATTAGCAATTTCTACAGTATTTTCATTTTTTTTTTTCCTAGTGCATGGATACACATAAAATAGAATACCAGTATTCTCGTGTTCTTAGCCTTTTACCAGACGACAAAATTTTAGCCTTGTCCAGAGTGAAAGCATTTGTGACAATTCAATTGTGGCTCGAATAGTGCAATTTTTCTCAAATTTTGTGGGAAAATGCTGGTCACAAAAGAATTGAAAAATACTGGTTACAACAAATATTTAGACTTGTCCAAATTGAAAGCATTTGCAGATTACAATTTAACCCTTTTCCAAACAATCCCTGGTTTTTACGACCCTTAGATAGAAGCCTTCTGAAAACATTGTGGGAAAAGGAGAAAATGCTGGTAACCAGCATTTTCTCCTATTCCCACAGTGTTTTCCATCCTGCTACAATCAAATTTAAATTTTTGAGTTACTTTTATTTTGTTGTCTGTAAGTGCTTTGAATTTGGACCAGTCTAAGATTTTGTTGTTTGGTAAAAAGTTAAATGTGTGGAAAATTATGATGTCTTTCTCTTAAAAGTAAGAAAACTTTGTGGTTACCAGCATTTTCGATTTTTCTCACAATGTTTTCAAAAGCCCCTTTCCTTGGGGTCATGAAGACTCAGGATTGTATAGCAAAGGGTTAAGTGAATTGAGGATATGAAAGAGGATTCAACTATTGTCCTTGTCCTAGTATTTTAAAAGCATTGATATTGATTAGAACAAATCTTGAGGGACAAGCTTTTATTTCTCTAGCATCCCCTGGTAGTAGACTTGCTTCAGTATTTTTCTTTAATAGAAATTTCCATAATGTTAACCTTTTATCAAACAATCCCTGGTTTTTACAACCCTGAGATAGAAGCCTTTTGAAAACAATGTGGGAAAAGGAGAAAATGCTGGTAATCAGCATTTTCTCCTTTTCCTACAATGTTTTCTACCCTGCTAGAAATAAATATCAATTTTTTAGCAAGTGCTTTCAGTTTGGACCAGTCTTAAATTTTGTTGTTTGGTTACATGTTCATAGTACTTGTGAAACCCAGAAAGGAATGAAAATGTGAGCTGTTGCTATGACAAGAGCTAAAGTAGTTGTGAAAGCAGCATTAAAACATCAATCAATTGGGTGTTTAACTCTTTACCCAACGACAAAATTTTGATCCGAATTAAAAGCATTTGCAGACAACAAAATAAATGTATATCAAAATTTGGAATTTGATTTTGAAAGGGTAGAAAACGTTGTATTGCCTGTAATCATTGTACAAGAATGTTTTAACCCTTTCCCAAACAAGCCCTGGTTTTTATGTGTCTGCCGTTAAAGTCTTTTGAAAACACTGTTGGAAAAAGGAGAAATTGCTTGCATCGAGCAATTTCTCCTTTTTCCACAGTGTTTTCTACCCTTTTTGAGAACTTTCTGCCATTTTCTCCAAATCTAAAATTGTCATCTGTAAACTCTTTCGGTTTGGAAGGGTCCGAAATTTCTCGTTTGGGAAAGGGTTAAAAGTAGAGAGCTGTCCAAGACGCAGACTCATTTCCCACGGCAATGAGTTGGAGAAAAACTGGCCATGCTCTACAAAACAAGGAGTGTAATGCATAGATCTGCAAAAGTCTTTGACTTTACCAGCCTGGGCATGCAGACGTTGGCCTGAAGTTTTGGTGATTGATAATTTTTTTCTGCCTGTCAAAGGAACATTTTATGTGATTGATAATTTTTTTCTGCCTGTCAAAGGAACATTTTATGTGATGACTCAGCTGTAAGACAAAATAAATTTTATGGAACCATAATTATGTGATCACTTGGTACAATGCATTACAAAGATACTTTAACCCATTACCACACAATCCCTTCTTTTCGCGACCCTGAGAAAGAAGCCTTTAGAAAACATTGTGGCAAAAGGAGAAAATGCTGTTAACCAGCATTTTCTCCTTTTCCCACAATGTTTTCTTCCCTTCCCAAAACAAATTTCAGATTTTCATTTCCTTTTTTTTGGTCATCTGCAAATGCTTACAATTTGGACCAGTCTAAAATTTTGTCGTCTGGTAAAGAGGTAACTCTTTACCGCACAGTCCAGACTTTTAACGCTCCTGGGAGAGAAGCCTTTTGAAAACACTGCGGGAAAAGGAAAAAAGGTGGGTAACCTTCCTAAACCAAATTTCAATTTTTCAGTCACCTTTATGTTGTCGTCTGCAAATGCCTTCAATTTGGACCAGTCTAAAATTTTGTTGTGTTGTACAGAGTTAAACCCATTATTACCATACCACAGCTCAAGTCTATGATGTACATGTACATGTAATAAAATGTCATCAGGTAGTGAAATCAATAAAGCAGAAAGCGGTAAACTGTAATTATCCGTGGGAATGGATGGCATTGATTTGAAATCCCTTCCCTACATTCTGAAAATGATTGTTTTCTATCTCTTTAGCAGCAGACAGAAACTTCAAATTGGTCTAAAGTGTTCTGCAGACGTACAAATTAAGTTGATTGTTTGCCTAAATGAAAAAAAAAAAATGTGGACTTGTCCAAATTAAAAGCATTTGCAGACATTTATTTAACTCAATTGATGGAATTGTCTTAAATAGGGTAATAAACATTGTGGGAAAAGAAGAAAATACTGGTTACCATTGTTTTCAAAAAGCTTTTTTTTTTTTTCAGTTTCTTTAACCCATTACCAAACGACAATATTTTAGACTGGTCCAAATTGAAAGCATTTGCAGACGACAAAATAAAAGTTGACTGAATATTTGAAATTTGTTTTGTGAAGGGTAGAAAACATTGTGGGAAAAGGAGAAAATGCTGGTTACCAGCATTTTCTCCTTTTCCTTCAATGTTTTCTAAAGGTTTCTTTCTCAGGGGTGTCAAAAGTAGGGATTGTGTGGTAATGGGTTAAAACTCGGGATTGTGTGGTTAAGGGTTAACTCTATATTAGGGGACAGAATTATTGACTGGTTCAAATGGAAAGCAATTAGCAAAAGACAAATAAATTATGGGTATGAATGGTGCCAGTTGTCCTGGAAAGAGTACAAAACATTGCAGGTAAAGGTGAAAATCCTGATAAAACTGGCTGTTTTCTGCTTTTCCGTCAAAGACAGTTCCTTGCACATATGTTTAATTCTTTACCACACAATCCTGACTTTTAACGACCCTTAGAAAGAAGCCATTTTAAAGCATTGCCGGAAAAGTAGAATTTGCTGGTAACCAGCAATCTTCCTATTCATGCAATGTTTTCTACACTTTTAAAATCAAGTTTGAATTTTTTAGTCTCGTTTATTTTGTCGTCTGCAGATGCTTTCAATTTGAAGAAGTCTAAAATTTTGTCATTTGGTAAAGAATTAGCTGTAATTATCTATAAGAATGGTTGGTATTCTCCTTTTCTCACAAGGTTTTCAAAAGGCTTCTTTTAGAAGATTTATAAGTCTGGATTGTGTGGTAAAGGGTTAAGTTGTGGTCATCAAATGCTTTGAGTTTGGTTATAACGAATAGTTTGTAAATAGTTACGGCATAATTACACAAGAAAACATTGTAAACATCCATTGATTCTTGCTATCAAATCATTTGGCCTTGCCAATATTATTTCTAAAGAAAACACTCTGTGGTAGCTATTAATATGTTTGTGCATGGTGCAAAAAACATGTAATAATATCTTACAAAGGCTTATTTAGTCATTTATCACACAATCCTGAGCATTAATGATAATGGGAAAGAAGGCTTTTGAAAACATTGTGGGAAAAGGAGAAAATGCTGGTTACCAGCATTTTCTCCCTTTCCCACATTTTTTCCTACTCTTTCAAAGGCAAATTTAGTTATTTGAGTTATATTGAGATTGTTGTCTGCAAATTCTTTGAACTTGTATTAATATTACATGTTTTTTGTCTGTTAAAGATTCATCTCTTTACCCACACAAGAAATATTTTCACTTTCTATCCTAAAAGCACCTGGCAGCTTCAGATGTTGTTTGGTGGTTCATTGTAACTTGCATTTTCTTTGTTTTCCTCAGTATTACATACCATGCTTGGAAAAAAATCCTTTAACTCATTACCAAACGACAGTATTTTAGGCTTGTCCAAAACGAAAGCATTTGCCAACTATAAAATAAAAGTGACTGAAAATTTGAAAATGGTTTTGTGAAGGGTAGAAACCACATTGTCGGGAAAAGGAGAAAATGCTGGTTAGCAGCATTTTCGCCTTTTCCCACAATATTCTCTAAAGTCTTCTTTCTCAGGGTCGTCAAAAGTAGGGATTGTGTGGTAATGGGTTAAGTCACAGTGAATCTTTTGTCTACCCATGTTTTCAGTTTAAATAGAATTTTTACTCCTTACCACACAATCCTGACTTTTAATGACCCTGAGAAAGAAAGCTTTTGAAAACATTGAAGGAAAAGAAGAAAATGCTGGTAACCAGCATTTTTCTCCTTTTCCCACTAAGTTTTTCCTTTCAAAATCAATTTTCATTTTTTGAGTCACATTTATTTAGTCGTCTGCAAATGCTTTCAATTTGGATTTGTCAAAATTTTTGTTGTTTGATAAAATGTTTAATTTGTCCAAATCCAAAGCATCTGTAGACAACAAATGTGGCACAATCAGTAAAAGGACAAAAATCATTTTAGGAACTGGAGAAAATGCTGGTTGGCAGCATTTTCTCCATTTCATGGCAATGTTTCAAAAGCTCTCTGTCACAAGGTTCTAGGAAAGGATTGCACAGTAAAGGGTTAAATCGGTTGAATTTTAGATTCAATAGCTTATCATTTTATTTTGCATGTGATTTATTTGTGTCATTTATGTAGTTAGATTACTTTCTTTGAATTGCTGAAAATTGATATTACTTTTTCCATTATCCACTTTTTACATGTTTAGATGTAATATCAATGATCATTTTGTTGTTTATTCCACCCCCCCTCCCCTCCTCTTCCCCCTGCCCCCCCAAAACAATTTTTTTTGCTTATAATAGCCAGCAGGGATATCAGTCTATGCTTATGCCTGTATGGCCACAAGTTTATCACACAATGGGGAGTATCCCATGGTTTAACTCTTTACAAAACTGGACCAAATTCAAAGCCTTGTGCATATGATGATTTCTGACTTTGATAGGATAGAAAATATGGGGGGAAAAGGAGAAAATGCTGGTTACCAGCATTTTCTCCTTTTCCCACAATGTTTTCTGTAGGCTTCTTTCTCAGGGTTGTTAAAAATCCGGATTGTGTGGAAAACAGTTTACCAATTTTCTTGTTTCCCCAGGTGGCTGTGATGACACGCTGAAGGCACACAAAGAAGAGAAACTTTTGCCGTTGATCAACCCACCCACAGACAAATACGATTACGATCTGATTGTTATCGGAGGAGGGTCAGGGGGTTTGGCAGCATCTAAGGTACTTATTACAAGTTATATAGTTTTGGTCTCGGGCTGGAGTCTTGTTTTCACAAAGGCAGTAAAGTGCTTCTTAGTAGAATGCTGATTTGGTTTAGCTCTGAAGTGAAATGGTACACAGATTTCTACACCCTTGCAACATACAAATTTAAAAAATGTGTAAGGAAAATGAGTGAATTCTTTACCCTTTCCAGACAATCCCTTATTTTCTTGTAGATGTTGAAACCAACTTTTGAAAACATTGTGGGAAAAGGAGAAAATGCTGGTAACCAGCATTTTAATCCTTTTCCATAATGTTTTCAAACATTATCAGAGTACATGTACAAAGGCTCATTTATTCTAAGTTCAAATTCATCACCTGTACCTGCTTTCAGTTTGGAAGAAATTACATTTCACCATTTAGAGAAGGGTTGATTGATTGGCTGATTGTATGATGTTTAACCCTTTCCCAAACAATCCCTGGTTTTTACGGGTCTGGAATGGTAGCCTTTTGAAAACATTGTGGGAAAAGGAGAAAATGCTGGTAACCAGCATTTTCTCCTTTTCCCACAATGTTTTCTACCCTATCATAGACAGAAATAATCTTTTCAGCAAGAGTTGAATTGTTGTCTGCAAATGCTTTCAGTTTGGTCTAGTCCAAAAGTTTGTCGATTGGGAAAGAGTTAATGCTGTTTTCAACATTGTTTCAGTTATAGTGTGAAGGCCAGTGCACCAATCCATGCATTCCTGGAGTCTCTTTTACCAGTACTGTGCACAATTTTCTTTCCAAGCTACTGGCTGCTTTTCTACGTAACCATCATTGTAACAATAATCAGCAGTGAATGAACCCTGTTGCAATGACTATCATCAATCCTTGGAAAGACATTTGCTGAGCAAGGGGTCAAACCTATGACCTGATGTTCTCAAGTCTTGCACACTACCAACTGAGCTACTGGGAAAAGGTTGAAAAAATGGCATAAACAGTATTTGAAAGTGTTCATCATTATCCTGCTGAACTTTTTACCCTTTACCCAAGGACATACTTCAAGACTTGTGGAAATTAAAAGCTTTTTCAGATGATAGTAATTTTGAGTCAAAAACAGAAATTTGGTCTGAGGGGGTAAAAAGATAGAAATTTCCTTTAACTCTTTCACCAAATGACAAAAGTTTGGATTGGTCCAAATAGAAAGCACATGCAGACAACAAAATAATCATAACTCAAAAATTGCCTCCAGCAGGGTAGAAAACACTGTGGGAAAAGGAGAAAATGCTGGTTATCAGCATTTTCTCCTTTTCTCACATTGTTTTCAAAAGGGTTCTATCTCAAGAGTTGTAAAAACCAGGCTTTGTTTGGTAAAGGGTTAACCAGGATGGAAAACAATGTGGGATGAAGAGAAAATGCTGGCTACCAGCCTTTTCTCCATGTTCCTCAATGTTTTTAGAGGCATTTGCTAAAGCCCAGGATTGTGTGGTAAAAGTTAACCCATTACCACACATTCCCTACTTTTGACGCCCCTGAAAAATAAGCCTTCAGAAAACATCGTGGGAAAAGGAGAAAATGCTGGTAACCAGCATTTTCTCTTTTTCCCACACTGTTTTTTACCCTTCACAAAACAAATTTCAAATTTTCAGTCACTTTTATTTTGTCATCTGCAAATGTTTTCAATTTAGACAAACCTAAAATTTTGTCGTTTGGTAATGAGTTAAGTTTAGATTATCACTTTTTTTCTTTGTATCATATTATTTAATACATTTTATCACCATAGTAACAGGTATCTATTGATTTGAAATCCTCAGGGAAACCTGATACTATTATGGTCTTATTCCATTACCAGATAACAAAAAGTGGAAAAAAATTGAAAAAGAAATTAAATATTGCTTAAATAATGGAATAAGTCTTTGCAAGGGTAGAAAATATGGGAAGAGGAGATAATGCTGGTTGCCATCATTATACCCCTGCAAAACGAAAAGTTTTTGGGGGTATACTGAAATCAGCCTGTTTGTCCATCCATGTATGTTGCTGTGTCTGTTTGTGTACAAAATACTTGTAATTTTGTGTTGCAAACTACTACAATTTTGCTGCTATTGTATTCAAAGTGTGTTGATACTCTGATCGCATACTGAAGTTGTGCAAGACGCAGTTTTCAATCATCTACTCCCTATGAATCAAGGGTAATGTCCCCTTGAACTTAAAATTTTCTTTGTTTAATTTGCTGTTTCTGTCATAGCCCTGGCGGGGGTATTAAGTCACATTCATTGACAGCAGTAATTTTTTTTCCCACAATGATATTAAAAATGGCATGATATAGGGCTGTCGAAGCTTTACCAAGCATTGCCAAGTTTGCAGGTTGATCAGAAATAAGGCTTCTGAAAATTTTGAGGGAAAATGATAAAATATTGGAAACCAGCTTTTTCTTCTTTTTCCTGTTTCCTACCCTTTCCAAGGTAAGTCCCTTCAATTTAACATGTTGACTTTGTCATCAGCAACTCCTATCTTGTTTAATATTTTCAAAACTGATTGGGTGCTAATAAATTCTGTGCATGTGGTACTATAGTATTTTATCCCATTACCACACAATCCCTACTTTTGACAATCCTGAGAAAGAAACTTTAAAAAACATTGTAGGAAAAGGAGAAAATGCTGGTAACAGCATTTTCTTCTTTTCCCACAATGTTTTCTACCCTTCACAAAACAAATTTGAAATTTTAAGTAACTTCTATTTTGTCGTCTGCAAATGCTTTTGATTTGGACAGACCTAAAATTTTGTCGTCTGGTAATGAGTTAATTTACCAGTATTATTCACCTTGAATTTTCCAGCCCAAATTTCATATGTTGCTAGCAGATAAATTAACCCTTTTCCAAACGACAAATTTTGGATCCTTTTAAACCCCAAGAGCTTGCAGACAACATTTTTAGATATTGAGAAAATGGCAGAAAGTTCTCAAAAAGTGTAGAAAACACTGTGGAAAAAGGAGAAATTGCTCGTTACGAGCAATTTCTCCTTTTACCACAGTGTTTTCTTAAGACTTTTACTGCAGACACATAAAAACCAGGGCTTGTTTTGGAAAGGGTTAAAGCACACAACAGACAAAAAATCTGACTTTACACACTGTAAAATACAGTTCCAAATGAGGAATGATAATGTAACTTGCACATAGACTAATCATGCATTGATTTGCGATTTGATTAGTCAAAATGTAACCATGTGATGTTTATCTGCCATTCATAAAAGCAGAGTTACTACCCTCCACGCCATTAACTCATCACCAAATGACAAAATTTTAGGTTTATCCAAATCGAAAGCATTTGCAGACCACAAAATAAAAGTGACTGAAAATTTGAAATTAATTTTGTAAAGGGTAGAAAACATTGTGGGAAAAGGAGAAAATGCCGGTTACCAGCATTTTCTCCTTTTTCCACAATATTTTCTCAGGGACGTCAAAAGTTTGGATCGTGTGGTAATGGGTTAATTGTCTCATTTTGTGGACCGTTTTTGAAAAGATATGTCAGTAACTTCAAAATTTTGTCATTGAAAGGTGTATTAAAAAATTAGGTAATGGTTCTAATTCAGTTCTCTTTTATTCACAGACTGCTGCTAACCTGGGTAAAAATGTGGCTGTATTTGACTTTGTTAAGCCAACACCTGTTGGAACTACATGGGGTGAGTTTGTCATCTCTCTATCTGCCTCCCCCTCTCTCTCCCTCACTGGTGTTTGAAAGAACATGTGTCATCAAAATGCCATAGACTGAACTCTTAAAAGAGCCTTTCCTTACTGTAGCTGCCTTTTCAGCCTATTCAGGTCAAGTTAATCCTTTCCCAAACGACAAATTTTGGACTCTTCCAAACCAAAAGAGTTTGCAGACGACAATTTTAGATTTGGAGAAAATGCCAAAAAGTTCCTTAAAAGGGTAGAAAACACTGTGGGAAAAGGAGAAACTGCTCGTTTCCAGCAATTTCTCCTTTTCCCAGAGTGTTTTCAAAAGACTTTTACTGCAGACACGTAAAAAGCCAGGGCTTGTTTGGGAAAGGGTTAAGACTGTTCTCACTACACAAAACGTGATAAAATCTGAACTTGATCTAAACTATGTGCTTTGCTGACATATTCTGGAATAAAGCGACCTAACCCTTTGCCACGGAACGACAGCTTTTGACGACTCTTGAGGTAGAAGCCTTTTGAAAACACTGTGGGAAAAAGAGAAAATGCTGGTAGCCAGCATTTTCTCCTTTTCCCACAATGTTTTCTAGCCTTTCCAAATCAAATTTTGGTTTGTCAGTCACATTTATTTTGTCGTCTCCAAATGCTTTCAATTTGGACCAGTCTATAAATTTGTTGTTTGGTAAAGAGTTAAAATTGTAAAAACTTGGGTTTGGTTTATAGAACTAAAAATGTCTGCTTGGTTAATTTAGAGCTGCACAGATTAATCTGTTTGAAGCAAATGTTGTCATTTGTTGGCAAGGATGATTTGTGTTTCAGGACTTGGAGGTACCTGTGTGAATGTAGGTTGTATACCCAAAAAACTGATGCATCAGGCAGCCTTACTAGGTAGGTAACATTGATAAATTGTAAATAAATGTGAGCCATACTCTGTAAAAAGGTGTTTTAATAAATCTACAAAAACTATTGAGTTTGACCCAGGTCAGGCTGCACAGTCCTCGCAGGATGACATGGAAAAAACTTTTTGCCATTGATTAGTTTTCTGCATGTCAAAGGAACAGTCTACCTCATACATGAATGTGTACAGGGGTATACTAGAATCACCCTGTCTGTCAGTGCGTCCGTACGTCAGTCCGTGTGTGTGTCCGTGGGTTTGTCTGTGTGTCCCTCTGTGTACAAAATACTAGTAATTGCCTGTTTCTGTCAAAGAGCTGGCGGGGGTAGTCACATTCAGTGACAGCTCTAGTTTAACCCATTACCACACAATCCCTACTTTTGATGCCCCTGAGAAAGAAGCCTTTTGAAAACACTGGGAAAAGGAGAAAATGCTGGTAACCAGCATTTTCTCCTTTTCCCACAGTGTTTTCTACCCTTCCCAGAACAAATTTCAATTTTTCAGTCACCTTTATTTTGTCATCTGCAAATGCTTTCAATTTGGACCGGTCTAAAATTTTCTCGTGTGGTAAAGAGTTAAACAGTTGTTCAATAAGATGGATTTTATGGATCCATAATCAAGGCGTGGTATAATGCATTTGTCCCTCTTTTTCCAGAGGGCCCTTCATTCATTAGTGTCTGCATAAGTGTGTTTGTGCATCTGACCAGACTTGTTCAAATAAATGTTCCTTCATAATGGATGGGCTCTGAAATTATTTAGGCTTTAACCCTTTACCAAACAATCCCTGGTTTTTACGACCCTGGGAAAGAACCCTTTTGATAACATCGTGGGAAAAGGAGAAAATGCTGGTAACCAGCATTTTCTCCTTTTCCCACAATGTTTTCTACCCAGCTGGAAACGAATTCCAATTTCTGAGTTTTGTTTTATTTTGTCGTCTGCAAGTGTTTTGAATGTGGACTAGTCTAAACTCTTGTCGTTTGGTAAAGGGTTAACTGACCACAGTTAGTAGAAGTGAAACATTGTGTCTTGTTGTTGTAGACTGAGGGTCAGTGTAACATTCAAAGGTGAAAGAATGAAATAGATACAGAATGACCTTCTTTCAAGCCATTTTTCTACTTTACAATTGGCAAACGCTCCTTTTCCAAGAACATTTTAGAAGGCAAAGGGATTTAGTAAATTGCTTTTGAGTAAGAAAGTTGCACATTGACAAGGTTCGAATTTCATTTTTTTATCCACTTGCAAATTTTAGGAAGTAGATTTTATTTCCACTTGCAAAATTAAGATTGAACTCGCATTTTTGTTTTTGAAGCTCAGCTTGCCTACCAATTGTAAAGAACGAATGGCAGGTACAAACTGTTCAATTCTATTCTATTAAGTAACCTGTCAACCCGAGACAACAACCAAACAAAAGGAACGTTGATTGACTTTAAAACCCTCATTTAACAATAAATTCAATTTCAGTTGAATTTCTGTTCTAATGCGAGGTTAAATTTCTATAAAACTTACACTGGTGGACGATTTTGTAAATGAAAAACTGACGTGTCACATCCGAATATCTGCGTGTCCGGTAACTGGTTTAGCGAGTCCACCACATCCGACTTGCTTCTCGTTGCTTTTTGTACATAATAATTTATCCTTTCATGAAAGATTGACAAAAGTTTTTGTTTTAAATCAGAGGTTGAATTCGCCTACCGTTTTTTTGGTATAAAAAACGCAAAACCAACCTCAGTATCGGCTGTGAGTGCAGACGAACGCACTTGCCTCATGAAACTCGGGTAACGAACAACAACTCGGAGGCTTCAATGGCAACATGTAAAACTATCGACATCCGTCGAAGGGTGTTCTCAGTGCGATATGACCGATGTTTATCCAGAACAAAAAGAATTACCCTTTTTTTTTTGTATTCACATATGAAATTCAGTACATTTGGTAACTGTTCTTCAATAACTTGCACTCGCATTTTTTTGCAAGTGCTTGAAATTTCAACTCGCATTTTCCAATTCTGGCTTGCATTTTGCGAGTAAATATGTGGGAATTTCGAACCCTGATTGAGTAATTGGTTAATCTATTCTCAGTGCAGCATAAAAATGCAGTACTGTATTTTCCAGACAATAGGCCAAGGCCTATCTGTGAATATTTTCAAGGGTGTGGCCTATAAGATGAGGTGGCTTATAATTTAATTCTATTATTCTTAATGATTTTTCTGCAGCCTGTTTAACTGAAAATAAATGGACACCAATTTAGTTCATTCTGGCTCATGAGGGTAAAGTACGGTTTAAACACTAGTACATGTACCTAGGTAAAGTTGGTAGATGAAATGATCCCCTTGCAAACTTATGAATGTGTTAAAACTTGTGACCAACAAAGTATCCATGACCATGAAGTAGATTACATGTATTTGAGATTTATAGGATCTGACATGAATTTGTTTTTGAGATAAAAAATTATTAAACGATTCTGCAAAAAAATGTTCTTAAGCGAGCCTTTGGCAAGCTTAATAACTTTTTTTGTGGACAAGTTTAATAACTTTTTACCTCAAAAACCAATGAGTGTCAGATTCTTTTTATCACATTATTGTATAACAAGAATTATAGTCCAAAATGTCCTAAACCAGAGGCATACATGTATTATGTGTAGTGAAATTCACATGAAGCCTGTGCGCTTACTTTGGCAGGTACATTACGTACGAAAAATAGGTCCGAAGAAACATGCATGTATTGATTAAATTATTTTGACCACTAATTTCCATTAGGAACCTTGGTCAGTAATGTTTTAGAAATGAAGAGTATAATTACATAATGTTGACTAAATACAGCACTATTTTCTTATCTCACACGTGTGTGAGACAAGAAAATTCGTAATGGCTGTATTACATGGAAAACAGGAAGAGTTATGTGATAAAAGTGTTTCTCATCAATTATCTATACCGTAAATTCCATAATTTTTCAGGTCATAATCTTCATGATGCCAAATCCTACGGCTGGCAAGTACCAGAAAAAGGTAAGTACAGTGCTCTCCGGATACAGCGAGATCGCGGGGACAAGAAGTATTATCTCGTTGTAACCGGGTCTCGTTATAACCAAATCAGAAATCAAACATCATAAAGATACGTAAGGATACAAACTTTCATACTGTTTACTTTCGTTTATACGGGAAGTAGCTAATTACTTCCTTTTTGAAGAGTATACAAAGACAGATAACTCTGTCGATCTACTGTATGTACAATGTATTGTATGTATTTACGAGATATTTACACAAATGTTAATATTTTGAAAATTAAATATGCATTTATTTGAAGAATGCTGTTATGTTAGATGGCCTTTTTTGTTTCTGATTGTATCCTCCAGTAATTGTTCAATACTCGCTAAGTTTGAAAATGTGCTCTGATCAATGTCCGACTCGCACTCAAAGAACCGGCGTAAAGTTTTCATTTCATCCATCAGAACTGGTCAGTAATAAGCTACATGTATAAACTGTTAAAAAATATGTGTGATAACATTTAATCACCCACGGATCAATTTAGCCCGTGGCGCAAACATATCAAAAATGTGACAATAGGTTAATGTTAGACAGTTAATCCGATAATTGCCTTACATGGTGACAAACTAATACAGATGACGTATTTTATCAATAGACCTCATTGTAAGGTGGGAAATTTACGTTGGGGACCTTGAATATTTTTACGTTGTAGCCGATATCTCGCCGTAACCGATCTCGTTCTATGCGATATAAAATAAAAGAAAAAAAGAAGGGATTCTGCCAGGACTCGGCAAGATTTACGTTATAAGCGGTCTCTCGTTGAAACCGATCTCGTAATATGTGGAGCAGACTGTACAACCCTTGACCACATTTCTAGATTTAACCCATTACCACACAAACCCTACTTTTGATGACCCTGAGAAAGAAGCCTTTGGAAAACATTGTGGGTAAAGGAAAAAATGCTGGTGACCAGCATTTTCTCCTTTTCCCACAATGTTTTCTATCCTTCACAAAACAAATTTCAAATTTTTAGTCACTTTTGTCGTCTGCTAATGCTCTCGATTTGAACAAACCTAAAATTTTGTTGTTTGGTAACGAGTTAAACTAGCCTGAATTGAAAGCAAACTTTCTTTCTAGTAATTTTTTGCCTCTCACCTCTGATTGCTGTGAGAAAGTAGTTAATGACTTGGAAACAAAGTTGTTTCAGTACCCTGTGAGAAAGCCAAGAAACTCATGTGTCTGTGCACTGATAGCTGAGACCTCGCTGTTAACCCATTACCACACAATCCCTACTTTTGACGCCTCTGAGAAAGAAGCCTTTTGAAAACACTGTAGGAAAAGGAGAAAATGCTGGTAACCAGCATTTTCTCCTTTTCCCACAGTGTTTTCTACCCTTCCCAAAACAAATTTCATTTTTTCAGTCAGCTTCATTTTGTCGTCTGCAAATGCTTTCAATTTGAACCAGTCTAAAATTTTGTCGTGTGGTAAAGAGTTAATAAGGTGTTAAACTCCAAATAATCTGTCAACCAAATTTAAAGCATTTGCAGATAACAAAGTAGCTCAAAAGATGGCATTTGCTTTTGAAGTGTGCTGTGTTGGGTAAACAGGGTAGTTCATTGCAGTTCAAGGTGCATGGTCCAAATCAAAAACGATATGCCACCAATGATCACTATGGATATATAAATTGTTGCTTGCAAAACTGTGTTGCCACCTCAAAGGTCAAGGTTGCAGTACTTTGTTGACCTTTGTCGATATTGTCTTCAATTATTGTCATGACGGGGGTTCCTGTCTGGCCAATGACTTCCAAGTGTATTGTTTGATTCTTACATAAATAGGCACTAATGATCAGCATGGATAGATGTTGTGTGTGACATATTTGATTTCTCTCATTCTAAATGCTTTTAACTCTTTACAAACAATCCCTGGTTTTCATGACTCTTCTTACTCTTCTGAAAACAATGTGGGAAAAAGAAAAAAAGCTGGTCACCAGCATGCTGTCCTTTTTCCATAATGTTTCCTACCCTTCCCAAAACAAGTTTGAATTTTAGAATCGCTTTAATTTTGTGGTCTGCTAATGCTTTCAACTTAGCCCAGTATAAATTTTTGTCGTCTGGTAAAGGGTTAATCAAAGAAGTCAGAATTTTGTCATTTGGTAGAGTTAAAGAAGGTGATGCATGTAATAATTAACTCTTTACTCCACAGATACTCATTTCTACGCATTGCTTGTAGGAGCCTTTGGAAAACATTATGGCAAAAGGTGAAATTGCTCGTCACGAGCAATTTCACCTTTTGCCATAATGTTTTCAGTTCTATCAATAGGTGTCATATACAAATAAGAAACGGCTTCATCCTTGCTGTTATTTAGGGTCAATTAGAGATGCCATAGAAATGCCTTATGGGGTAAAGGGTTAAAGAGACATCTTAATCCATGATTGGTCATTTATCTATGTTTAAATAGCTGATCAATATCAACCATCCTACACACTATAAATTTACTAAAGCCTTTTTGTTTCTTTTTACTGTAAAAGATTTTCTGTTTTCATTTCAGTGGATCATAGTTGGGACAAAATGAAAAATGCTATTCAGGTAAGCTTGTATTATACTTATATTCAGAAAAACTAACTTTTGCAGCTGATCTGCAAAGCAACCTTGTGATCTATATTTGGGCCGTAATCTGACAAAAGGGGGCTTAATACATCTCCGTGATCCATAGTACCAAGCAGGCCGTCACTTGCTTATGCATCTGTAACATCCAGTTTGTTTTTAACCAACTTAATCATGAGATAGAGTGGTCTTAGGGCATACAGAAAATTGACCAATAGCGAAAAAGTTTTGGCCCAAGGTGTTGTGGTAACTTGGCTGGTACTTGCATTTACGTCATGCAGGGTTAGAAAATTTTCAGTCTTTGTACGAAATCAAATTTTCTCATGTTGCTCAAATGAATTACAAGCACCAGGAAAATTTCAACAGCATAATATTCTGTATGTATTTACTGGTGTTTTTTTACTAGTCCTGGTTTCTTCCCCCCCCTTTTCCAAAAAAAAAAAACCCAAACAAACAAAAAACACTTTCAAGTAACAATGCTGATCAAGCAAACACATTTGATTTACCTTTATTTTGCAACATATTGAAAGTAATAATTAAAAAAATGAAATAGCATCCTTTTCTGCCGCCGCAATATAATTGAAATAATGTTGAAAAAGGCATTAAACATGATACAATAGATCAATCAATCTTCCAACTACTTTTTTCTAGGATCATATAGGGTCACTAAATTGGAGTTATAGAGTTCAACTGCGAGAGAAGAAAGTCAAATATGTCAATGCCTATGCAGAGTTTATTGATAACCACAAAATAAAGGTAATTTTTTCGTCCTTTTGCTGAAATGTTGTTATACGTATTTATGTAGCAAACATTAATTAATTACGGCAAAATTTTAGACAAATTTAAGAGTATTTGATGTGATAAGTTATATGGGACCTGAGAAATTGTTTTTGGCTTCAAAAGGTTAGCAAATATTGTGGGAAAAGGAGAAAATGCCTGTATGCTTCTTAGTGGCATTTTCTGCTTTTCTCTTTATGTTTTCAAAAACTTTCTCAAAAAGTTTAAATTTATTATACAGCAAATATTCAGATATGTCCATGTTGAAAAAAATTTTGCATTACTGTTACATATTTAACCCTTTACCCCATAAGGCATTTCTATGGTATCTCTAATTGACCCCTAATAACAGCCAGGATGAAGCCGTTTCTTATCTATATATGACACCTTTTGATCGCATAGAAAACATTGTTGCAAAAGGTGAAATTGCTCGTCACGAGCAATTTCACCTTTAGCCACAATGTTTTCCAAAGGCTCCTTTAAGCAATGCGTAGAAATGAGTATCTATGGAGTAAAGGGTTAACATTGGCATCTAAATGTGATGCTTTCGTGTTTACAGGCAACTGACAAGAAAGGAAAGGAACAGGAATATACAGCTGAGACATTTTTACTAGCTACAGGTGAGAGGCCTCGATACCCAGATATTCCCGGGGCCAAGGAATATTGTATTACAAGGTAACACTTTTTGATTGGTTATGTAGTTTTCAGAATTGTCTGGATTTTGAGATTGACTCCAGTGCACCTTGCATGTGTTTGATAGGTACAATGTTTTGTCATCAATTTTATAAAAAATTGTTGGAAAAGGAGAAAATGCTGGCAACCAGCATTTTCTCCTTTTCCAACAATTTTTTCAAAAGGCTCCTTTCTCCAACTTTTTTTTCTTTTACATATATACATGTGAAAAGTTTGTATTAACCCATTGCCACACAATCCCTACTTTTGACGCCCCGGAGAAAGAAGCCTTTTGAAAACACTGTAGGAAAAGGAGAAAATGCTGGTAACCAGCATTTTCTCCTTTTCCCACAGTGTTTTCGACCCTTCCCAGAACAAATTTCTATTTTGTAGTCACCTTTATTTTGTCGTCTGCAAATGCTTTCAATTTGAACCAGTCTAAAATTTGGTTGTGTGGTAAAGAGTTAAAAAAAATGCTTAGTATTAGACTTTCCCTTTCTGATCTAATATGTTTGAATAATGCCCTGTGAAAGGGGGGGGGGGGGGGTTTAATGCAACAGCATAACTCTTTACCACACAAGAAAATTTTAGACTGGTTCAAATTTAACTCTTTACCAAACAACAAAACTTTAGACTGATCCAAATTGAAAGCATTTGCAGAAGAGAAAATATAAGTGACTGAAAATTTGAAATGTGTTTTGTGAAGGGTAGAAAACATTGTGGGAAAAGGAGAAATGCTGGTTACCAGCATTTTCTCCTTTTTTCACAATGTTTTCTAAAGTCTTCTTTATCAGGGCCGTTGGGAAGTAGGGATTGTGTGGTAATGAGTTAAAGCATTTGCAGACAACAGAAAATAAATGTGACTGAAAAATTAAAATTTGCCTAGGAAAGGGTAGAAAACATTGTGGGAAAAAGAGAAAATGCTGGTTACCAGCATTTTCTCCTTTTCTCACAATGCTTTCAAAAGGCTTCTTTCTCAGGGTGGTGAAAAGTCGGGATTGTGTGGTAAAGGTATAAAGTATTGAACTATGTCAGCCTAGCACAGTACCTGCAGGCTGACACGGGCCAAAATCTCTTGCTCTCTTAAAATTTTCTGTCTGAATTGAAAGCATTTACAGACAAGAAACTCAATGATCAGGAATTGGTTGTTATTTTTGAGATAGAGGAAAATATTGTGAGAAAGAGAGAAAATATTCTTTTACAGCATTTATTTCTATTCCCACATTGTTTTCAAAAGGCCTTCCTAAAGGTTGTTTGATAAAGGGCTTACTTGACTTGATTCAGAGACATGTTGAATCCATTTACCTATATCCTATATCAGAACAATTTAATCTTTGCTTTTTTTTTTTCAGTGATGACCTATTTTCTTTGAATTATTGCCCTGGTAAGACTTTAGTTGTTGGTGCATCCTATGTCGCCCTTGAGTGTGGTGGATTCTTACATTCTTTGGGTTTGAATGTCACAATTATGGTACGATCTATATTGTTACGAGGGTTCGACCAGCAAATGGCAGAAAAAGTTGGAGAGTTTATGGCAGAACAAGGAATCAACTTCATAAGACCTTGTGTACCTACTAAGGTAAAAATTAAACGACTCTTTACCAAACAACAAAATTTTAGGTTTGTCCAAATCAAAAGCATTTGCAGATGACAAAATAAAAGTGACAGAAAATTTTAAATTTGTTTTGTGAAGGGTAGAAAACATTGTGGGAAAAAGGAGAAAATGCTGGTTACCAGCATTTTCTCCTTTTCCCACAATGTTTTCTAAAGGCTTCTTTCTCAGGGTCGTCAAGAGTAGTGATATTTGGTAATGGGTTAATACTTTCTCTTTTGTATGAATTGAAACTGAGTTCACTTCATCCTGGAATACTCTCTTTTCTTGTAGTGTACATCATCCTGTATTGTCTGCAATCTGTAAAACTTTGGTTACATATTTGTTTTTCAAAACCATGTTTTCAACTTTTCATTAATGGTAAATTGATTATTTGAAAATGGCATTTTACAGAACTATTGACTAATGAATGAAGATGTTACATATCAGTGATAAAAAATGGTCATTTAAAGATGGCAAATTTATCTGTTTAGATTTTTCAATGCTTTGTTATTTTACTTGTTTACTTGTTTACTATAATTACTCTAGTTCATTAATCTAATGATAAAATTTGACTATGTATGATTTAGCAATGGTCAACGGAGGGAAGAGAATGAATCATGTCAGTACATGTATCATCAATCCTTGGAAAGAAATTGCTCAAGCCAGGGATCGAACTCATGACCCCCCTGTTCTGAAGTCCTGCACATTACTGACATAGCTACTGGGGCTTGGCTGAAAAAAAATAAAAAGAATAAATGATATTAACTTCGTTGTTTATACTTAACACCAGATTGAACAGATAAAATCAGGAACTCCTGGTAGACTGAAGGTGACAGGAAAGTATGGGGATGGAGAAAAATTTGAAGATGAATTTGACACTGTAAGAAAAACATTCCTTTTTAGCTCTTTTTTATACCCCTGCAAAACGAATGTTTGTCGTGGGTATACTGGAATCAGCCTGTCTGTCCATGTGTTTGTCCTATTGCGCACAAAAAGTTGCCTATTTCTGTCAAAGCACTAGTGGGGTTATTAACCCATTACCACACAGCAAAATTTTAGACCTATCCAAATTGAAAGCATTTGCAGATGACAATTTCTTAGTGGCACAAATGATTCAATTTTTCTTTGATAGGGTAGAAAACTTTGTGAGAAAAGGAGAAAATGCTGGTTACCAGCATTTTCCCACAATGTTTTCATTAGGCATCTGTCTCAGGGGCGTGAAAAGGCATCATTGTGTCGTCCCATATCTATGTTTTATATTTTCTCATATCCTCTTACTGTGAGAACTCATTATTTTGAAACTTGGCTTAGTTGTAAATCAACAAAAGAAGAACCCTGTCAGATGGGCATGTAACTCTTACAAAATTTTATACCCCTTATGCATAGAACTCATTTTAAGTCTTTAATGACCCTAAAATGGCCCTTTTAATGACCCTGAAAGAGAAGGCTTTTTGAAAACATTGTGGGAAAGGGAGAAAATGCTGGTGACCAGCATTTCTCCCTTTGCCCGAATTGTTTTCTATCTCATCAAAAGCAAATTTTGCCATTTGAACATTATTTTTATTGGCCTTTGCAAATGCTTTCAATTTGGACCTGTGTAAAATTCTGTAATTTGGAGAAGAGTTAAAAGGCACTCACAGCCAAGTATTGGCACCTTCAGGCAGTCAAGGTTTTTCCCTGACCTTTCTGGTGCAGGGGCCATTTTTGCCCCCTTCATATGCGTAAAAGAAAGGATACTTATAAATTTTGAGGGTCATTTAAAAAGTTTTACGGTCCATATTCAAAGAAATAGCGGTCACAAAAAACCCTGATGCGATGCTGATATTCTATATTTAGCTTCTCATAGCCCTGTTAGATGACTACAGTTGGGTTGCTTTAACTCATTACCAAATGACAATATTTTAGGCTTGTCCGAATTGAAAAGATTTGCAGATTACAAAATAAAAGTGACTAAAAATTAAAAATTTGTTTTGTGAATAGTAGAAAACACTGTGGGAAAAGGAGAAAATGCTGGTTACCAGCATTTTCTCCTTTTCCCATAATGTTTTCTAAAGGCTTCTTTCTCAGGGTTGTCAAAAGTAGGGATTGTGTGGTAAAGGGTTAACCTTTGAATGGGTGGATGAATTACAGACATTTTCTCCCATGCAAAAATTTTAATTGGATTATCTTTTGTTATTTGACACTGTACATCCGAGACCAGACTGCCTTTTCTTGATCTAATTTGTTAACAATAGCATATTGATTTTTGCTTGTTGGCCAAAGGGCTAATGAAGCTTTGACTTTCCTTTTTCATTTTTATGATATATTATTTTGATTCATTTGTCAAACAAATTTAACTCTTTACCAGAGGACAAAAATTTAGACTTGTCCATACTGAAAGCATTTGCAGAAAACAATTTTAAAATTTAAAAGATGAAATCTGTCTTTGATGGGGTGGAAAACATTGTGAGAAAAGGAGAAAAGGCTGGTTACCAGCATTTTCTCCTTTCCCTTAACCCTTAACCGCACAACAAAATTTTGGACCTGTTCGAATTGAAAGCAGTTGCAGATGATAGTTTCAATGTGGCTCAAATAAAATTATTTCTCTTTGATATGGTAGAAAAAATCATGGGAAATGGAGAAAATGCTGGTTACCAGCATTTTCTCCTTTTCCCCGCAATGTTTTCAAAAGGCTTCTTTTTCAGGGTCATGAAAACCAGGGATTGTTTGGGAAACGGTAAATGTGATCAAAAGGCTTTTTCTTCAGGGTCTTTAAAAGTCGGGATTGTGTGTTAAACAGTTTAAAAAATTAAATATTTGGATATGCTTCATATTGAAAGATGCTGAAATGACAGTTTTCTGATTTTTCACTTTTATATCTGCAGGTTTTATTTGCAATAGGTCGTGATCCCTGTACTTCCAATATAGGCTTGGATAAAATTGGAGTAAAAGTGAACAAGTGAGTATACATGTATTTGTGACCCATCATGTGAAGAAGGAACAATCTGGAAAATTTGTACATTAACTCTGTACCAAACAACAAAATTTTGGACAAGTCCAAATTGAAAGCATTTGCAGACGACAAAATAAATGTGTATCAAGTTTTGAAATCTGATTTGGATAGGGTAGAAAACATTGTGGGAAAAGGAGAAAATGCTGGTTAAACAGCATTTTCTCCTTTTCCTACAATGTTTTCAAAGGCTTTGTTTCTCGGGGTTATTAAAAGTCAGGATTGTGTGGTAAAGAGTTTAATTTGATGAAAACATATCGAAGATAGTGCTGGTCAGTTTGAGTCGGTAGTTAAAAAAAGATTGTATAGTAAGGTAGAGTGACCACTTATCATACAGGAAATATCATAAAAGCAAAAAAGTGTTGACCCTGGTCAGCCTGTGCAGTCCGTGTAGACTGACCAGGGTCAGTACTTTTCACAGTTCCCAGATGGTCTCTTTTAGAGTGACTGGTCATATTTAACCCATTACCATACAATCCCTACTTTTAATGACCCTGAGAAAGATGCCTTCTGAAAACATTGTGGGAAAAGGAAAAAATTCTGGTAACCAGCATTTTCTCCTTTTCCCACAATGTTTTCTTCCCTATCATAGACAGAAATCATCTTTTCAGCAAGAGTTGAATTGTTGTCTGCAAATGCTTTCAATTTGGTCTAGTCCAAAAATTTGTCGTTTGGGAAAGGGTTAATCCTTCATCTAATACTACCATATTTATTCCAAAAGCAATTTCTTTCCAATGATATCCCCCGCCGAAAAAGAATTTTTCATAAATTTACGAGACCATGTAACTCAAAATTGCTCGAAGTTGGTCATTTTGCATCGAATAAAAAAACTAAAATATATTTCAGTGGAATAGGTTATTGTACACATGTAAAGTTTCACAAAATTCCGTCAAAAGGCATAGGAGATACTGTCCAAGACAGACAAAGGATGGATGGATGGATTGAAGAATGGACAGTTGGATGGATGGATGGATGGATGGATGGATGGATGGAAGAATGGACAGATGGATGGATGTATGGACAGATGGACAACCCTCAAACCATATCCCTCCTTAACCAAACAATCCTATATTTTCATCACTCATAACTCTTTTACCAAAAAGAAATTTTTGGATGGGACCAAATTCAAAGCATCTGCAGGCAGCAAATTAAATCTTGTTAATATGATGATTTCTAGCTTTGATAGGGTGAAAAATATTATGTGAAAAGGAGAAAATACTGGTTACTAGTATTTTCTCCTTTTCCCAAATGCTTTCTAAAGTCTTCTTTGTTAGGGTCATTAGAATTCTGTCCAGTCCCAAAGATTGTCATTCTGGAAGGAGTTAAATAACCCCACTGAAAAAGGCTTTTAAAGTCATTATGCTGGTGACCAGCATTTTCTCTCTTCCATCAAGTTTTCTACCCTTTTCAACAAGAAATCCAATTATCTAAGATACATGTGTAATCTGCCAATGCATTTACAACAGACAGGTCTAAAATATTGCTAAGTGATAAAGAGTTGAGGGTTAACTCATTACCAAACAGCAATATTTCAGGCTAGTTCAAATCGAAAGCATTTGCAGGTAACAAAATAAAAGTGACTGAAAATTTGAAATTTGTTTTGTGAAGGGAAGAAAACATTGTGGGAAAAGGAGAAAATGCTGGATACTATTCCAGACCCGTAAAAACCAGGGATTGTTTTGGAAAGGGTTAAGTCATCCCTAGCCTTCTAACCATTTAACAGATGACAAAATTCAAATTGGTGCAAATTGAAAGCCTTTACAGACAAATGCTGTGATTCATTTTCAAAAGTGTAGAAAACATTGTGGGAAAAGGAGAAAATGCCGGTTACTGGCATTTTCCCCTTTTCCCACAATGTTTTCAAAAGGTCTTTTCCTCAGAATCTGTCAAGGGTTAATGGTGATAAACAATCTGTGGTATAGGATTAATGGTGCTAAAAAATCTGACCGACATTTTGCAGATCAGGCTTCATACCAGTGAATGATGACGAACAAACCAATATACCAAATATTTATGCCATTGGTGATATTTTGGAGAACAAGCCAGAACTGACCCCAGTCGCCATTCAGGCTGGACAGCTCTTAGCCAAACGTCTCTATGGAAACAGTAAAGTCAGGGTAAGCGAGATCAATCTGAACGATTTTTTCAGACCTTGCAGAAAATTTTACTGGACAGAGGGTCTGACAGGCATGGAAGTTAGCCGGACCAAAACTTAATCGAACCGAAAAAACATGTGGACAAATGAATTTTAGGGGCTCATGTGGCTTGAAAGGTATGGAACAGTGACAGATAAACATCACCAAGAACAATATTTCCTTTTCAAACCATTTGAACAGGTGATTGCTGTTAAATAAAAAATATTTGAATGAAGTCTTCTATTGCTTGTCAAATAGTGGATCTTGTGTGTTTGGTATACTGGAAGGATGTCAAAGAACATTCTTTTTTTTGACTACCCTGAGAAAGAAGCCTGTAGAAAACATTGTGGGAAAAGGAGTAACCAGCATTTTCTCCTTTTCCCACAGTGTTTTCTACCCTTCTCAAAACAAATTTCAAATTTTCAGTCACTTCTGTTTTGTTGTCTGCAAATGGTTTCAAATTGGGCTAGTCCAAAATTTTGTAGTTTGGTAAAGAGTTAATGAGCTAATTTGGAGAAGAATAATTTGTTTCTTTTACAGTCCTTGGAACAATCTCAATGGAGCATACTTATAACCACCTTATCTGTGTGTCCATGATTCTGTTTCCATGGTGTTCCTCAGCGCACATTCTGGACTTTCCACTAGTGTCTATAGAATATTCTTGTTTATTTCATGCTTTCCAGTGGGATATCGAGAAATAGCAGTGAAAATATTTTTCGATCTTACACTGGTATCACCAGTGAAAATACCAGATTTTCACGTTCTTGTTGCCTAGGTAAATTGCGCGTGCCTAACAACCAGATGGGAAATATGACGTCATATACCTTACATTTCTCGCGCTTGACGTAATATTGCTATGCGGGAGGGGTATGCCACGGGGAATGAGGGAAAAGAATTGTACTAAATTTTGATAAAGTTCCTCTCAGAAAGGGTTAAAAGCATGAAATAAATAGAATTTTTTTTTTTTTCGGTGAAAGATCGAAATTTATTTCATCTCGTGAACACCATCGGTAATATTTTCACTCGTGGCTGCACCGCTCGTGAAAATATTACCGATGGTATCCACTCGATGAAATAAATTTCGATCTTACCCCGAAAAAAACAAATATCCTCTATATAATCATATCTCTATCTCATTTGTATTTTACAGACTGACTATAAGAAAGTTGCCACAACTGTATTTACTCCTATTGAATATGGGTGTATAGGTTATTCAGAGGAAGATGCAATAAAGGAATTTGGGGAAGAGAATATAGAGGTAAATAGATATCTAGTGTTAGAAGGTGATGTAACAGCACAGAAGTGGAGTAAACTGCTTTATCCAAGCTTTATAGCCTGGAAAATATTAATTGAGCTAAGGCAGATGTTTGTTTTTTTTGTTTTTTTTTTGATGCACAAAATGAACTCTTGCTAGATTTTGTCGAAAACTGCCTGCCTGATAGCTCAGTGATTTGCATATCTGATTGGTGACCTGGTAGTTGCAGGTTTGATATCTGGTTGGGGCAAATTTTCTTTACAGCCTTCCCTTTGCGTCTCACCTTCATTGCATGTGAGAAAAGTAACCAGTGACCTAGAAAGAAAGTTGTGTCAGCCCTAGTGTGAGAATCTGAAAACAGATGTGTCCGCGCTTGTGTGAGAATCTGATAACAGATGTGTCGGTGCTAGTGTTAGAATCTGATAACAGATGTGTCGGCGCTAGTGTTAGAATCTGAAAACAGATGTGTCGGTGCTAGTGTTAGAATCTGATAACAGATGTGTCGGCGCTAGTGTTAGAATCTGAAAACAGATGTGTCGGCGCTTGTGTGAGAATCTGATAACAGATGCGTCGGCGCTAATGTGGGAATCTGATAACAGATGCGTCGGTGCTAGTGTGAGAATCTGATAACAGATGCGTCGGCGCTTGTGTGAGAATCTGATAACAGATGCGTCGGCACTAGTGTGAAAATCTGATAACAGATGCATCGGCGCTAGTGTGCGAATCTGATAACAGATGTGTCGGCGCTTGTGTGAGAATCTGATAACAGATGCGTCGTTGCTAGTGTGAGAAGCTGAAAACAGATGCACTGACCACTGTGATATTACCTAAGCTGTGGAATGGGTGTTAAATTCTAATACAAACAAACAATTATTGTCTGAAATTGATATTTCTTTATGTTCCAGTAATTAAACCCATACCACATTTTTTGAGAAAGTTTTAGAAAAAATTGTGGGAAAGGAGAAAATGCTAATAACCAGCAATCTTCTCTTTTTCTCACCGTGTTTTCTACTTGCAAGTTTTATCATCTTCAAATGCTTTGAATATAGGCAACTCAAAAAATGTCCTTGCATTTAAAAAATTAAAGCATTGGTTCTTGGAGAAGAAGGTGGCAGTTGTTATTTCTAAGTCCACATCATAGCTAATACAGTGTGCTCTAATATTGTACCCTGTAAAATGATACCAAGTTCTGCTCATTAAGTGGTGGTTTTCAGTGAATTGGGTTTAGATAATAATGAAAAGATTTTAGTTGTTCTCCTTAATGAGTACAAGTTTCGTGTGAAACATTTTAGCCAAGCTCTGTGATGATATATTTTGCCTGCTTTTCCCAGATTATATTTTATATATCAATGTATATTGAAGGTAGTGGTCTTAATGAACAGAATGTCTGTCAAGCCATTATTGTTTGGCATAATTGTTTTCCTTTTAATATTTACATATCATTTGATACGTTTCAGGTATACCACACCAATTTCAAACCACTAGAATGGACAGTGGTGCATGATAATGGTAATAAAGATAATGCCTGCTACACAAAACTGATATGCCTTATACCAGATAATGTAAGTCTTTCGTAGATAATAATTATGAGCTTTGCCCTGGGAAAAGGAAATTTAAAGCCTTCTCAAAAAATATCGACCCATGTCAGTCTGCGCAGTCAGCGCAGGCTGACATGGGTCGAAACTTTGTGCTTCTGGTCAATTTTTTGCATGTCAGAGAACCAATCTACCTCACAGTACAGCTGTTTGTTAGAAGATATGGATATCATGGAAAAATTGTTATGATGACATGCTTGGAGGTACAGTAAACCCCATTTTTCCAGAGCATGGCTCATCAATTTTTTTTTGTTCCAGTTAGGGCAATGAAATGTGTCATAGATGACATTGCTTTTGTCATCAGAGGCAATTTTATCTGTTTTGTAAATCATAGTAGATCGTTTGTGATTTCAATACTGTTTTTTTGAAACAGAAACAATAGCTGCAACAGACATTCTAAGGGATATTTCGTTGGAACCCTGCTAGAATTCTGTAGTTGGAGCCACATTCAACAACAGCATTCTATCATGGGTCAGAAATTTAAGGCTGTTTGTCTCTCTCTGTGACCCCCCCCCCCCCCACCCCATCCCACCCACCACCATACACACACACACTTTCCCCATGGCCTTTTGCAACCTTACTGGTATCCATATCCCCGCAAAGCTGGACATCAATGTTACAAGTTTATATTACTCCAGGAATCTTGTTCTGGGTTAATGGTTGGGAATCTGAAATTCTGAAATGCAGACGACCCAGCTCGTTAAGCAAACTTCTTTTGTGCGAAAACGCAAAAGTCAAACAACCCATGAAACCAAAGGTTCAATAACAATTGCGCGGTAGTATGTCAGCGGAGCGGAAACATGTGCAAAACAAGCATTACTCATCAAGCATTGCTCATGCATGAAGCAAAAACAGATAGGCCTTTACTTACATAGTGCTTAAATGAGGCCCTGAAAGGCAAAATGGCAATATAAAAATGACATGAATTTAACATCTGACAAATACAACCACAACAACACAACAACACTTTACATTCAACTTACTGTGTGACAAATAAATCATTTTTTCTTTTAGATGAGAGTGATAGGTTTTCATGTCATGGGACCAAATGCTGGAGAAATTACTCAAGGTTATGCTGTTGCTATGAAACTGAATGCAACAAAAGCAGACTTTGATGACACCATTGGTATTCATCCAACTTGCTCAGAGGTAGGTACCTGTACATGTATAATACAACATGTTCTTATGAACTTTATGGAAAATATTGTGGGAAAAGGATTTATATTTGTAACATGCAATTACGGCACAATGCTTTGTGGAAAAAAATCTTATAGAGACGTATCTTTATAGGGATGTAAAAAATTTGCATGTATGGTGATGAACGTAATTGTTTATTTTTACTGTGCAAATATGACTGAATACTCCATCAGTGACCTCCTATAGAATCATGGCAACAGGAGCATTTCTCATCACAAGCAAAAAAAGCTTATTTTGTCACAATGTTTGACATGGGATTCAGAGCAGACTCTTTTCTTTCCTTAATATAATTATTATATCCCCCCAAAACAAATGTTTTCGGGGGTATACTGGAGTCAGCCTGTCTCAGCTCAGTTGGGGTTGTTTTTATGAAGGGTCAAGCCTTCACTGCTCCTCTTAATGCACAGCCAGGTTGTTTAATGATTAGTGTATCTGACTTGTGGCCTGGTGTGATACCAGGTTGAGGCAAACTTCCTTTCTGGTGATTTTTCTTCTCCCACTTCTGACGCATGTGAGAACAGTAGTCAATATCTTGAAAAGAAATTTGTGTCAGTACTGGTATGAGAAAGTCACGGGTAGGTGCACTGACCATTGTGATATGACCTAAGTTGTTAAAACAGAATTAATCTCCAATATAGGTGGACAAACTGTTTTTAGCTCTGCACCACATGGTAAAGTTTGGACTCGTCTTTATGGAGGGAATTTACAGTGGACAATTTAATTATTTTTTGGAGGGAATTTACAGATGACAATTTGATATTTTTCAAATGACAGTTTTTGACCTTGAATTGGTAGAAAACATTGTGGGAAAAGGAGAAAATGCTGGTTACCAGCATTTTCTCCTTTTCCCATTATGTTTTCAAAAGTCTTTTTCCTTCATATTGTTAAAACTCGGGACTGTGTGTTAAAGTGTTCAGCAGCTTGCATTACATGTTAAAAGACTTTGTTTAAACAAATCCAGTACTAAAAGATGCATGGTGGATAAGTATCGTTGACAATAGCCATTTGTGTTCACTTCTTTTTACCATAGTTTTGGTTTGACTGAATTAGACTTTTATGTCAGTTTTCACAAAGGCAATGAATTAGTATTATATATATTCTTCCTCAACCATTTATCTGATTTTCTTTCAATCTTATTATGACTGTGTTAAGAGTTGTAATTCCTTCTTTTACTTCACAGGTTATGACTGTGTTAGACGTGACCAAGAGGAGCGGTGGTGATATCTCCCAGTCTGGTTGCTGAGGTTAGACCCTGCTGCTGAATTATCTCCCTTTAAAACAACACCAAACAGTCGACTATAGACCAGTCTAGAACCTGGAACCAACAACGAAACAGAACAGAAAAAAACACAAAGTATTTAAATGTGATTCTGTGATACAAAGTGAATATGTTATTTGAAAAATCATTGTGAGAAATGATTTAAAAAAGATAGAATCAGACTGATACTAACTTACAACATGCTAAATTTATGTTATTGGCTGTCTGACTAACAGGGCCCGTATTTACCAACCATTCTTAAAAACGTTCTTTGTGTTATTCTCCAGAATTTTCTACATTTGTAAGTAACACTACTTCTGATTGGCTAAACCATTCGGTTTAGCCAATCAGAAGTTGTATTACTTACAAATTTAGAGAACCTTGGAGAATAAGACTAAGAATATTCTTAAGGTTTCATAAAAGGATTCATTGGTACTTAATAGCAACTATGCAGGTGAAACCACTTTCCACGGAACTGAAGAGTATTTATAAAGATCAATTTTCATATGTGTGGATGCTGATCTGAGCCTACACACCTTTCGAAGTACATCCATAATTTTGCATATAATTTAGGGCATGACAAAGTTGAAAGCATTTTGTAGACAACAAATTGAACAGGACTAAAGTGATAAGATTTGTTCTGGAAATGGAAGAAGTGATTGCGGGAAAAAGAGAAAATACCAGCATTTTCTCCCTGTCACTTGATGTTTTCAAAAGCTTTCCCATAATTCCCCCCTCCCCATTATTTTCAGTTTTGAAGCCTGCTCTTATTGCACCACAATCCTATCAGTGACTGGTTGCCAGTGTGATTAAAATTTTACTTATTTTCTGTTAATTTGTAGGTTTAAATGTACAGTGTAGACAGTCTATTTTATTGTTGACTGGTGTCAGATTTTATTTGGAGTACAGCAGCAGGGATTTATGTAATTTTGTGAAAACCAGTCATTATTTGAGCTATTGTATAGGCTGTCTATGAAGTCTTTGTTTCTAAACTCAGAAATGAGGGAAACTTGGATGGATCTTAATATTGCCTGGTTTTCTGTATTTTGTAAGTAAATTTTCGAAGGATAGTTTCAAGATACTGGAGAAAAAAAATGATAATGTGTCTTCAATTTCAAACTTCAAGAAAATGATTCAGATGGCATTCAGATAGCAGTACTAGTTCCATAAGTTTAAATATTTTTATCAAAGATGGTTGCATAGTTTGATATGGAATATTGTGTCTTAGAAACTATCCCTTGAACTTTTACTTGGAATTATTGTTTTGAATTTAGAATTCCATGTTCAATTATACTGATTTATGCTATTTCATGAAACCTTGTCTAAAAATGTAAGGTTTCTGATACTTTTCCATCATGTTATTTATGAGTAACCCTTTACCTAAGGAACTCTGTTTTTTTGCAGCCCTTATTTACTCTTTAGCAAACAGCAAAATTTTAGACTGGTCAAAATTGAAAGCACTAAAAATTGAACTTTGTTTTCAGCAGGGTAGAAGACATTGTAGGAAAAAGAGAAAATGCTGTAACCAGCATTTTTTCCTTTTCGCACAATTTCTTCAAAAGGCTTCTATCTCAGGGTTGTAAAAACCAGGGATTGTTTGATAAAGGGTGAAGAGGAATTTCAAAAGCATCTGGAAATAACAAATGCTGGTAAATAGCTAGCGTTATGAACCTTTTTCTAAAATGTTTTTTTTTAAGCCTTTTTAAACACAAGCGCAGTCATATAAGCTAAATTGGAAGGTGATTGCATTAGATGTGTCTCGAATAATATGATTTGTCTTTGAAAAGCTAGAAAACATTTTTAGATAAAGAGAAAATGCTGGTCAGCAGCATTGTTTGTCCCACAATGTTTTTGAAAACCCTAAATTTTATTTCTCGAAAGTGCTATGAATTAGAAAAGTCATATGAAGGAGGTCTTGAGTTTAACATGTTTCCATGTATTTGATGAGAGATATTTTGGAATTGGGGCCTCTTTAAATGATAGTATTTAATGTTGTAAGATTAGTTACATGCATTAAAATAAATTAATTCATCTTGGTTTTTCTTGGTTTCTTTTATTAGTTTCACTTGCTGAAAGCCAGAGAGATAACTTATATGATACATGTATGTTCCTGTGTTGTGTGTGTCTAAGTTCCTTTTGGTCCCTTCATAAGCATATTGCTCTTTGGTTGACTTTTGTATGAGTCATTCTTTGTAAAAAGGGGGCTTATTGCATCTGCAAAAAGTGTCGACCAAGGCCAGCCTGTGCAGTCAATGTATGCTGGCCCAAGTCGAAACTTTAAATCGTTATTAGACAACAGAATTTTAGACTTGTCCAAAGTGAAAGCTTTTGCAAATGACAATTTTATAATGTGGCTCAAATGGCACAATCCCCTATGATAGAGTAGAAAACATCGTGAGAAAAGGAGAAAATGCTGGTTACCAGCATTTTCTCCTTTTCCTATTATGTTTTGAAAAGGCTTTTTTCTCAGAGTTGTTAAAAGTTGGGATTGCATGGTAAACAGTTAACCCTTTACCACACAACGACGACTTTTAACACCCCTGAAAGAGAAGGCTTTTGAAAACATAGTGGGAAAAGGAGAAAATGCTGGTTACCAGCATTTTCTCCTTTTCCCACAATGTTTTCTACCCTATCAAAGAAACTCATTTCATTTGAGCCACATTGATACTGTCACCAGCAAATGCTTTCAATTTGGACAAGGCTAAAATCTTGTCATGTGGTAAAGGGTTAAGCAATTGACCAATCATCTGCATGTCAAAGGACAGAGTGCTTCATGATTCAGATAGCTGTAACCTAGACAATTTCATAGATCTATAATGATAATAGATCTCCTTTTCCCACAATGTTTTCTACCCAATCAAAGAAAAATAATTTGGTATGAATCACAATGAAACTGTTACTTGCAAATGCCTTAAATTCAGACAAGTCTAAAATTTTCTTGTGTGGTAAAGGGTTAAAGGACCAATACCATAACCATTGGGTCAAAAAATGTCTCCCCAATGTAGTTGTTAGGTATTGTATTTAAATCGGGACGAAGCCATGCATGAACATAACTAAGATGGTTTGAGCATGAAAGTTTGATTATACATAAACAAATAAAAAACCTTAGCACTTAACCCTTTACTCCACAGATACTCATTTCTACACATTGCCTGTAGGAGCCTTTGGAAAACATTGTGGCAAAAGGTGAAATTGCTCGTGACGAGCAATTTCACCTTTTGTCACAATGTTTTCTATGCTGTAAAAAAGGTATCATTCACACATGAGAAACTGCTTCATCCTTTGCTGTTATTTAGGTTGAATTAGAGATGCCATAGAAATGCCTTATGGGGTAAAGGGTTAAACAACACACATGGGTGTTGAAGAACAGGATAATATAATATCAAATTAAATGCAAGAAAACACTAGCTGTACATCTGGACTCACGAAAAATAAATTTTGACTGCTAGCAGAGAAAGAAAGGTGGAATAGAGGATTTGCAGGAAATGCAGACATAAACAACAGAATGGACCCCAGGTAACAGGTAGGTAGACCCATGTCAAGGAAGAAATCACTTTTGACCTTCAAGCCTTGCCGAAATTTATACCATTTCAAGGAATATTTCCTCATGTCTGATATACTGAAATATAGTGGACATATGCCAATGTTTCGAATTTGGCCTTGTCCAATATTTTGTCGTTTCATTGACAGTTGATGGCGTTTCCATCAATTCAGTTAACTCCTTACCAAACGACAAAATTATAGACTGGCACAAATTGAAAGTATTTGCAGAAGAAGAAAAAAATGTGACTGAAAAATTAAAATTTGGTAGAAAACATTGTTGGAAAAGGAGAAAATGCTGGTTACCAGCATTTTCTCCTTTTCCCACAATGTTTTCAAAAGGCTTCTTTTTCATGGGCGTAAAAACCAAGAATTATTTGGCAAAGGATTAATTCTTAGCTTCAACCCACTAAGACAGCAGAAGTAGGTATGGTGAATTGAAAAAACAGTGAGTAAAATGAAGTGCAATTTCTCAAAACTGAATGTTTTGAAACCAAGCCAAATTTGAAAGTGTTTCAGTATGCTTTGTATAACTCAATCCTAACAAATTTCAAGGAAATGTGAGTGCCTAATAATGTGGACTTTGTTGAGTAAACAATCTGTTAAGTCGTCAAACGATGAATGGTTTACTAGATTTTCTTTACTTTTGATAGAGTTCAATATCCTTGATGAATCAAACAATCTTTGCAAGTTTCAACAGAATTGGATCAACACTGTGAACTTTATTGCGGGAACAAGAAATGTAAATTTTAAACTTAGAATGGCTACTTTTCCCACACTGATTGTCAGTTTTTTTTTTTGTTTTTGTCAAAAATGAATAAGATTCAAGCCGTTTATGATAAAAGGTAACTGTTCAAGTTTAATGTAAATCTGTCCCCAAAAGCTGACTTCATCGCATTAACAAGAAATGGAAATTTTCAACATTAAATGGCTACTTTTCCGATACTGGTTATCAGATTTTTTTTTTTTTTCAAAAATCGATAAGGTTTAAGCTGTTGATAATACAAAACAACTGTGTAATTTTCATGAAAATCCAACCGCAAATGCTGACTTCATTGCATAAACTGTAGAAATGGATTTTTTTTTTTTATCAGCAAAAGGCTACTTTTCCCATGCTGTTTGTTGGATTTTTTTTCAAATTCAATAGAGTTAAAGCTATTTATGAGATTAACAAACTGTGCATGTTTTACTAAAATCTGATAACAAATGCAGACTTTATCGCATTAACAAGAAATGGAAATTTTTGACTGAAAATGGCTACTTTTCCCATATTGTTCGTTGGATTTTTTTTTAAATCAATAGGGCTGAAGCTATTGATAAGATAAAGAAACTGTGTAAGTTTCGCTGAAATCTGACCACAAATGTAGGTTTTACAGCATAAACAAGAAATGAAAATTTCAAACTTGAAATGGCTACTTTTCCCATACCATTAGTTGGAATTTAGTCAAAATCGATAGGTTTCAAGCTATTGATAAGATAAACAAACTGTGTGCGTTTCACGAAAATCTGATGAGAAATGCAGACTTGATCACGTAAACAAGAAAAAGATTAGCATTTAGACAGACAGACAGACAGACAGACAGGCAGACGGACGGACGGACGACGGACCCCCCATAACACAGACAGTAGAGTTAAAATCGAAAGAATGCTCCTAAATATCGCTGTAGATCGGTCTCGGGTCTGTCCCAGATTCGTTCTGCATTAATCAGATTCCATTGCGATTTTTATGGTCAAAGGGAAAAAACTCGAACAATCTAGAACCATAAGTATGGAAGAGTACTCTCCCTTATTTTTGTTCTCCCCCCCCTCCTCGGAATAGTCTTTTTTACAACCATTACAAACAGTCACACCGGTGCAGGGTTAATTTATACCCACACGGTCTATCGGAAAAACCCGGACGCTCTGTTAACAATTATTCTGGTAAATTAGTAAAATGAGACTTTCAAGTCCATTTTGAAACTCAATCTTGCTATTTCAAGGATGTTTTCTATGGAAAAATGTTCTGAATGCACCGTGTAGATTGAAGATCAACACGTTAATTTCTAGCTATAAGTAAACATCCGAGTTAAGTCCTGTGCTGATTCTGATATTTTACAGTCAAAGGCAGGATGCTGTTGAGTTATTCTAATTAAATCAATTTATAGTCTTGAGTATTAGGTGTTCAAATTTACTCTTTCCCAAACAAGCCCTTCCTTTTACGTGTCTGCAGAACAAATCTTTTGAAAACACAGTGGGAAAAGGAGAAATTGCTCGTAACGAACAATTTCTCCTTTTCCCACAGTGTTTTCTACCCATTTGGAGAACTTTCTGCCATTTTCATCAAATCTGAAATTGTCGTCTGCAAACTCTTTAGAAAAGTCTAAAATGTGTCGTTTAGGAAAGGTTTAAAAAAAAAGTGACCTGCCTTCAACAAAAAAAAAGTGGGAGGGGGTGGGGGGGGAACCTAGAGTGGGGTCAATATTAATAAAATAGCGAAAAAGCATAACTTTCATCTCCTTTTATTAGTCTGGAAAATTCAGACCTGTATGCTTTCACTATCTGATCCCCGTTCCTTACTGTCAATGATCAAAGAAATAATTGGAATTTGACAATTCAGCCCATATTACCGATATTTATTAATAACCTCGAAAACCTAATTGAACGAAAACATGTCGTCGGTTCATAAGTTTAAACTTTGTAACATAATATGTACAGCTAATTTATCGTATACATTCATCAATTGAAGAATTTAAAATGCATTTAGATTCTGCGTGAGCTCTTACTTTGATGATAACGGAATTGTTACTTCCAAGTTTCAATTTCGGCGGTCGCCTTGTTTACAAATGTGACGAAATACAAGGGAAACTACTCCTTGTTCACAAAATAGTAACCACCTCTGCAACTGCTTTTTCTTTCTTTTGTTTTCTGTCATGTTTTCAGAATTAACAGCAGTTGCAGTCCTGCCTTAAACTTTACTAGAAATAATGACAAATCTACTATTTTTTTCTTTTCGATACAGATCGTCTTCACAAGCTGCAATGATATTTATTCGTCTTCGGTTTTATGCTCTCTACAAATGTAAGGGAAGTAACTCTGTCATGAAAGTGATTTAAGTAAATACAAGTTTTCTCCCTTTGACCATAATATTACTCCTAATTTTAGCCGGTTTTGGTTCGTGCAACACACAACTTCCCATTGACTAAATCAATATAAACAGAGTTGAAAGAAAGTAAATGTGATTATGAAATACAGGAACAGGTTACCAGCATTATCTCCTTTTCCCACAATGTTTTCAAAAAGCTTCTTTTCCAGGGGTGTCAAAAGTAGGGATTGTGTGGTAATGGGTTAAAACTGATTCAGTAATTTTGTTGCATTGAATGGATGGTTTAACCCTTTGCTATTCAATTAACCAAAGGAATATTTTATGAAATCATAGAGGGAAAAAAGAAAAGAGCTTGTAAGTAGCATTTTCTCCTTCAACCACAATGTTACTCAAAATTGTAATTTGCTTCCAGCAGGTTAGAAAACATTGTGGGAAAAGGAGAAAGTGCTTGTTACCAGCATTTTTTTCCCTTTTTCCACAATGTGTTCAAAGGTCATCAAAACTGGGAACTGTGTGGAGTGAAAAACTTCACAAAATCACCTTTTTTTTCTATGAAAGAAATAATTTAATTGTTGGCGATATTTCTGCTAACTACATGTATCAGGAATGGTCAGATTATCTCCCTTTGAAAATCAACAAATTTGGCTTTTTTCCATTTATCACACAATTTCTAGAGTTTTTCTGACTTGGACGTTTCTCACAATAATTGAAAGCTTCTTTTCCATTTAAGAAATACTTGGTAACTTGCCTGTATCTAAAACCTTGCAAAAATGGAGTTACCTCCCTTAAAACTGACTCGACTTGATCTTGTTGCATGGCTGTCAAAATGGATGGTTTTTCCCTTAACTATTCAATTAATCAAAGGAATCTTTATAAAATCAATGAGGGGAAGTGGGGGGGAAGTGCTAGTAACTAGCATTTTCTCCTTTTACCACAATGTTTTCTATACTATTAAAGACAAATTTGATTAATTCATGCAACTCTTTACCACACAATTTGACCCAGTGCAAGAAGCCTTTTGAAAACAATGTGGTAACCAGCATTTTCTCCTTTTCCTACAATGTCTTCTTCCACATTTAAGAAAGAAATCATAATTTGAACTAAGGATATTTTGCTGTCTGCAAATGCTTTCAATTCAGTCCAGTCTAACATTTTGTCATCTGGTAAAGAGTTAAATGTAAATTGTCCACTGTAATTGCTTTACCCTTTACCAAACAATCCTTATTTTTGACAACCCCTAGAAAGAAGGGTTTAGAAAACATTGTGGGAAAAGGAGAAAATGCTGGTAACCAGCATTTTTTCCTTTTCCCTAAATGTTTTCTGCCCTTCACAAATCACATTTCAAATTTTCAGTCACTTTTATTTTGTCGTCTGCAAATGCTTTCGATTTGGACAAATCTAAAATTTTGTCATATGGTAATGAGTTAATTTTGGGCAAGTCTGGTGTTTTGTTGTTTGGTAAAAGGTTAACTATCTACTATCTATATTGAAAGCACTTGTAGATCTATAACACATTATACTTGGCTCATGTGAAGTTACTTGTCTTGGAAAGGGTGGAGAAGAAAAATGCTTACACCAGCATTTTCTCTGTTTCTTACAATGTTTTCAAAGGCTAGAGATTGAGATAGATATTCAATGTCCCCTAACCCATTACCACGCAACCCCTACTTTTGATTACCCAGAGAGAGAAGCCTTTTGAAAACATTGTTGGAAAAGGAGAAATGTTTCCCACAATGTTTTCTACCCTTCACAAAACAAATGTCATATTTTCAGTCATTTTTTTTTTGTTGTTGTCTGCAAATGCTTTCAATTTGGACAAGTCTAAAATTTTGTCGTTTGGTAATGGGTTAATGTTTTCATAAACTCTCTAAAGAAAGAAGAGGTATTTTAGAACATTTGGCATATATATCATTTTCTTCATGTGCCCCAATGTTTCCTTGAAGTCTTTATCAAGATTGTCATTGTCAACATCTCTTCATTCTGTCTTTCATATTTTTACATTGAAATTTTTTCTTCTTATAATAAGGAATGGTCAGATTATCTCCCTTTGAAAATTAATAAAATTAGCTTTTTTCCATTTATCACACAATTTCTAGAATTTTTCTGACATGGACGTTACTCACCATTATTGGAAGCTTCTTTTCCATTTAACAAATTTATGATAAATGGTCTGTATCTAAAACCTTGCAAAAATGGAGTTATCTCCCTTAAAACTCATTCAAGAGTCATCTTGTTACATCACTATCAGAATGGATGATTTAACCCTTTCCTTTTTAATTCAACCAATGAATCTTTATAAAATCATGGATGGAAAAAGGAGAGAGTGCTGGTAACTAGCATTTTCTCCTTTACCCACAATGTTTTCTACCCTATCAAAGACAAATTCAATCAATCAAACACAATTTTAGCTCCTCATCTCATTTAACCATTTACAACATCTTTACCACACAATCCAAGCCAGTGCAAGAATTCTTTTGAAAACATTGTGAGAAAAGGAGAAAATGCTGGTTAACCCTTTACAAAACAATCCCTGATTTTTAGGACTCTGAGGTAGAAGTCTTTGGAAAATATTGTAGGAAAAGGAGAAAATGCTGGTAACCAGCATTTTCCCCTTTTCCAACAATGTTTTCTACCCTGCTGGAAACAAATTTCACTTTTTGAGTTAGATTTATTTTGTCATCTGCAAGTACTTTCAATTTGGACCTGTATTAAATTTTGTCCTTTGGTGAAGGGTTAATCTCTATGAAATCATTGACTGAAAAGGAGAAAATGCTGGTTACCAGCATATTCTCCGTTTCCCACAATGTTTTCTTCCATATAAAAGACAAATCCCTTCGTTTCATTCATTGCTTTACCACACAATCTGACTCAGTGCAAGGAGCCTTTTGACAACATTGTGGGAAAAGGGCAAAATGCTGGTTACCAGCATATTCTCCTCCTCCCACAATGTTTACTTCCCTATAAAAGACAAATCCCTTCGATTCATTCATTGCTTTACCACAAAGTTTGAGCCAGTGCAAGAAGCCTTTTGACAACATTGTGGGAAAAGGACAAAATGCTGATTACCAGCAGTTTTTTTCTTTTTCCAAAATGTTTTTTACCACATTTAACCCTCTCCCAAACAAGCCCTGGTTTTTACGTGTCTGTGGGAAAAGGTGAAATTGCTCGTCCGCTTAACCAAACAACAAAATTTAGACTGGTTAAAATTGAAAGCACTTATAGACCACAAAATCAATGTAACTTTGTTTCCAGCGGGGTAGAAAACATTGTGGGAAAAGGAGAAAATGCTTGTTACCAGCATTTTTTTCCTTTTTCCATAATGTGTTCAAAAGGCTTCTTCACTGTGTGGAGTGAAAAACTTCACAAAATCACCTTTTTTTCTATGAAAGAAATAATTTAATTGTCAGTGATATTTTTGCTTAGTACATGTATAAGGAATGGGTCAGATTATCTCCCTTTGAAAATCAACAAATGTGGCTTTTTTCCATTTATCACACAATTTCTAGAGTTTTTCTGACTTGGACTTTACTCACAATAATTGAAAGCTTCTTTTCCATTAAACAAATTCATGTTAAATGGTCTGTATCTAAAACCTTGCAAAAATGCAGTTATCTCCCTTAAAACTTATTCAACAGTCATCTTGTTACATCACTATCAGAATGGATGGTTTTACCCTTTCCTATTTAATTCAATCAAAGGAATCTTTATAAAATCATTGATGGAAAAGGAGAGAGTGCTGCTAACTAGCATTTTCTCCTTTACCCACAAAGTTTTCTATCCTATCAAAAGACAAATTCAACCAATCAAACACATCTTTAGCTTCTCATCTCATTTAATCATTTACAACATCTTTACCACACAATCCAACCCAGTGCAAGAAATCTTTTGAAAACATTGTGAGAAAAGGAGAAAATACTGGTCAACCCTTTACCAAATAATCCCTGGCTTTTAGGACCCCGTGGTAGAAGCCTTTTGAAAATATTTTTGGAAAAGGAGAAAATGCTGGTAACCAGCATTTTCTCCTTTTTCAACAATGTTTTCTACCCCTGCTGGAAAGAAATTTCAATTTTTGAGTTAGATTTATTTTGTCGTCTGCGAGCACTTTCAATTTGGACCTATATTAAATTTATGAAATCATTGAGGGAAAAGGAGAAATGCTGATTACCAGCGTTTTCTCCTTTTCCAACAATGTTTTCTTCCCTATAAAAGACAAATCCCTTTGTTTCATTCATTGCTTTACCACACAATCCCTGGTTTTTACGTGTCGGCAGTAAATGTATTTTGAAAACACTGTGGGAAAAGGTGAAATTGCTCGTCCGCTTAACCAAACAACAATATTTTAGACTGGTGAAAATTGAAAGCACTTATAGAACACAAAATCAATGTAACTCAAAACTGTAATTTGTTTCCAGTGGGGTAGAAAACATTGTGGGAAAAGGAGAAAATGTCTGTTACTAACATTGTTTTCCTTTTTCCATAATGTGTTCAAAAGGCTTCTTCTCTCAAGGTCATCAAAACTGGGAACTGTGTGGAGTGAAAAACTTCACAAAATCACCTTTTTTTCTATGAAAAAAATAATTTAATTGTTGGTGATATTTCTGCTAACTACATGTATAAGGAATGGGTCAGATTATCTCCCTTTGAAAATCAACAAATTTGGCTTTTTTCCATTTATCACATAATTTCTAGAGTTTTTCTGACTTGGACATTACTCACAATAATTGAAAGCTTCTTTTCCATTAAACAAATACATTGTAACTTGCCTGTATCTAAAACCTTGCAAAAATGGAGTTACCTCCCTTAAAACTGACTAAACTTGATCTTGTTGCATGGCTGTCAAAATGGAAGGTTTTTCCCTTAACTATTCAATTAAGCAAAGAAATCTTTATAAAAATCAATGAGGGGAAGTGGGGGGGAAGTGCTAGTAACTAGCATTTTCTCCTTTTACCACAATGTTTTCTATACTATTAAAGACAAATTTGATTAATTCATGCAACTCTTTACCACACAATTTGACCCAGTGCAAGAAGCCTTTTGAAAACAATGTGGTAACCAGCATTTTCTCCTTTTCCTACAATGTCTTCTTCCACATTTAAGAAAGAAATCATAATTTGAACTAAGGATATTTTGCTGTCTGCAAATGCTTTCAATTCAGTCCAGTCTAACATTTTGTCATCTGGTAAAGAGTTAAATGTAAATTGTCCACTGTAATTGCTTTACCCTTTACCAAACAATCCTTATTTTTGACAACCCCTTTAGAAAGAAGGGTTTAGAAAACATTGTGGGAAAAGGAGAAAATGCTGGTAACCAGCATTTTTTCCTTTTCCCTAAATGTTTTCTGCCCTTCACAAATCACATTTCAAATTTTCAGTCACTTTTATTTTGTCGTCTGCAAATGCTTTCGATTTGGACAAATCTAAAATTTTGTCATGTGGTAATGAGTTAATTTTGGGCAAGTCTGGTGTTTTGTTGTTTGGTAAAAGGTTAACTATCTACTATCTATATTGAAAGCACTTGTAGATCTATAACACATTATACTTGGCTCATATGAAGTTACTTGTCTTGGAAAGGGTGGAGAAGAATAATGCTTACACCAGCATTTTCTCTGTTTCTTACAATTTTTTCTAAGGCTAGAGATTGAGATAGATATTCAAAGTCCCTTAACCCATTACCACACAATCCCTACTTTTGATTACCCAGAGAGAGAAGCCTTTTGAAAACATTGTGGGAAAAGGAGAAAATGCTGGTAACCAGCATTTTCTCCTTTTCCCACAATGTTTTCTACCCTTCACAAAACAAACGTCATATTTTCAGTAACTTTTTTTTGTCGTCTGCAAATGCTTTCAATTTTGACAAGTCTAAAATTTTGTCGTTTGGTAATGGGTTAATGTTTTCATGAACTCGCTCTAAAGAAAGAAGAGGCATTTTAGAACATTTGGCATATATATCATTTTCTTCATGTGCCCCAATGTTTCCTTGAAGTCTTTATCAAGATTGTCATTATCAACATCTCTTCATTCTGTCTTTCATATTTTTACATTGGAATTTTTTCTTCTTATAATAAAGAATGGTCAGATTATCTCCCTTTGAAAATTAACAAAATCAGCTTTTTTCCATTTATCACACAATTTCTAGAATTTTTCTGACATGGGCATTACTCACCATTATTGGAAGCTTCTTTTCCATTTAACAAATTTATGATAAATGTTCTGTATCTAAAACCTTGCAAAAATGGAGTTATCTCACTGAAAATATATTCAACAGTCATCTTCTTGCATCAACCAAAGGAATCTTTATAAAATCATTGATGGAAAAGGAGAAAGTGCTGGTATCTAGCATTTTCTCCTTTACCCTCAATGTTTTCTACCCTATCAAAGACAAATTCAATCAATCAAACACAATTTTAGCTCCTCATCTCATTTAACCATTTACAACATCTTTACCACACAATCCGACCCAGTGCAAGATTTCTTTTGAAAACATTGTGAGAAAAGGAGAAAATGTTTGGTTAATCCTTACCAGACAATCCCTGGTTTTTACGACCCTGATATAGAAGCCGTTTGAAAACATTGTGGGAAAGGAGAAAATGCTGGTAACCAGCATTTTCTCCTTTTCCAACAATGTTTTCTACCCTGCTGGAAACAAA
Source organism: Tridacna crocea (assembly GCA_943736015.1). Taxonomy (NCBI): domain Eukaryota; kingdom Metazoa; phylum Mollusca; class Bivalvia; order Cardiida; family Cardiidae; genus Tridacna; species Tridacna crocea. The sequence continues at coordinate 49,315,432 of OX031062.1, forward strand.
TTTCAATTTTTGAGTTAGATTTATTTTGTCGTCTGCAAGTACTTTCTATTTGGACCTGTATTAAATTTTGTCTGTTAATAAAGGGTTAATCTTTATGAAATCATTGAGGGAAAAGGAGAAAATGCTGGTTACCAGCATTTTCTCCTTTTCCCACAATGTTTTCTTCCCTATAAAAGACAAATCCCATCGTTTCATTCATTGCTTTACCACACAATCTAACCCAGTGCAAAAAGCCTTTTGACAACATTGTGGAAAAAGGACAAAATGCTGATTACCAGCACTTTTTTCTTTTTCCAAAATGTTTTTTTACCACATTTAACCCTTTCCGAAACAAGCCCTGGCTTTAACATGTCTGCAGTAAAAGTATTTTAAAAACACTGTGGGAAAAGGTGAAATTGCTCGTCTGCTTAACCAAACAACAAAATTTAGACTGGTCAAAATTGAAAGCACTTATAGACCACAAACCAGCATTTTCTCCTTTTCCCACAATGTTTTCTACCCTTCACAAAACAAATTTCAAATTTTCAGTTACTTTTATTTAGTTGTCTGCAAATGCTTTCGATTTGGACAAACCTAAAATTTTGTCGTTTGGTAATGAATTAGGTTTAATTTTTTGAGGTCCTTTGGCAGATAGATAATTTTCTTCAAGTGCCACAATGTTTTCTTGATGTCTTTATTAAGATTTTTATCATCAGTATCTCTTCATCTGTCTTTTGTTTTTTCTGCAGTGACTGCTGCTCTGAATACAAGATATTTTGAAGATAAAAAGTTGATCTCTTTATTAGGCAACAAAATTTTAGATCGGTACAAATTGAAAGCATTTGCAGACAACAAAATAAACGTAACTCAAAAATTGAAAGTTGTTTCCAGCAGGGGAGAAAACATTGTGGGAAAAGGAGAAAATGCTTGTTACCAGCATTCTCTTCTTTTCCTACAGAGTTTTCAAAAGGCTTCTATCCTAGGGTCATAAAAACCAGGGATTGTTTGTTGTCAGAGTTAACCCATTACCACAGAATCCCTACTTTTGACACCCCTGAGAAAGAAGCCTTTTGAAAACACTGTGAGAAAAGGAGAAAATGCTGGTAACCAGCATTTTCTCCTTTTCCCACAGTGTTTTCTACCCTTCCCAGAACAAATTTCAATTTTTCAGTTACCTTTATTTTGTAGTCTGCAAATGCTTTCAATTTGGCCCAGTCTAAAATTTTCTTGTGTGGTAAAGAGTTAATCAACTGACATTGCTGCTGGACCAGTTTTAAGGGAGATAACATCAAATTTGCAAGGTTTCGTAGAGAAGCCATATGGCAACAATTTCTTTGTTGGAAAAGTAGCTTCCACTCATGGTGATTGATGTCCAAGCAAAAGGACACTTGAAGAAATCATGAAATTTGTGAGATTTAAGATTTTGATAAATTTCAAAGGGAGATAATTTTAAGGGTTTTTCTGACCATATCCAATGATGATGGCTTATAAGCTTGAAGTTTAAACATAGTGGAAAAGATAGAGTATTCTGGTTTAACTCATTCCCTCACAATCCCTACGTTTGATGACCCTAAGAAAGAGGCCTTTTGAAAACATTGTGGGAAAAGGAGAAAATGCTGGTAATCATTTTCTCCTTTTCCCACACTGTTTTCTACCCGTCATAAAACAAATTTCAAAATTTCTGTCACTTTCATTTTGTTGTGTGCAAATGCTTTCGATTTGGACAAATCTAAAATTTTGTTGTTTGGTAATGAGTTAAGCATTTCTCCTTTTCCTACAATATTTTCAGATGATGTGTTCTGTAGGTCAGGCAGAGAGAGATAGAGAGAGAGAGAGAGAGAGAGAGAGAGAGAGAGAGAGAGAGAGAGAGAGAGATCAGGATTATTCATTAATAGATTAGAAAATGCTGGTTTAGCATTTTCTCCTTTTGTAAGAATGTTTTCCAAAGGCTTCTTTTTCAGTAGTTTTAACAGTCGCCTTTGTGAGGTAAAGATTTAAAGATCCTTTTCCACTGGTGATTTCATTAATCAGTGTGTAATGTTAAAACCATACTTCATACATGCCTAATATAGATCTAGGCTGAATCTAGTATGGTGATCCCTAGCAAATTTTGAGTAGCATATTTTCCCCATTTGCCATGATGATTTCTTGAGCCTCCATGCTTAGAAATTGCAATCATTAATATCCCTTCCCTTATATTTCATTTGTCTTCACTATGCAGGGCTCTGTGTACAGGGTATTAACTCTTTACCAAACGACAAAATTTTAGACTGGTCCAAATTGAAAGCACTTGCAGACGACAAAATCAAGGTCACTCAAAAATTGAAATTTGTTTCCAGTTAGGAAGAAAACATTGTGGGAAAAGGAGAAAATGCTGGTTACCAGCATTTTCTCCTTTTCCCTCAATATTTTCAAAAGGCTTTTCTTTCAGGGTCGTTAGAGTCGAGATCGTGTGGTAAAGAGTTAAAAGGGCAAAAAATTAACCACCTACTGACATGACTGTGTGACCAGTTTTTAAGGGAGGTAACTCCAAATTTGCAAGGTTTCATACAGAAGCTTTTTCTCAACAATTTTCTAGTTGGAAAAGTAGCTTCCACTCATGGTGAGTGACATCCAAGTGAAAAGAAATTGAAAGAAGTCATAAGATTTGCAAAAATTAAAATTTTGTCAGATTTCAAAGGGAGATAATTTCAATGGTTGTGTGTGACCATAGACATAGTGGAAAAGGGAGTATGGTGGTGCCACCATTTTCTCTTCTTCCCACAATATTTTCAGAAGCTATCTTTTGCAGTTCTGAAGATCAGAAAGAGAGAGAGAAAGAGAGAGAGAGGGGAGATATGGGGGTTATTTTTTTCTTCAAAAAATGTTCTGTGGCATCTTCTTAAGGTATTTGGGGATCTCTGGTAGATTATTTTTATTTACCATGAAGGTTTGTTTGAGTGTATTCCCATCATTGTTTCATTTTCAGATGGATGGAAGAATTAAAGGACAGACAGCTGTAGACAGAACGACAGTCCGAGAGACATACAGAGATTGATGAGGGTGTGTGCTAAACTACTGACCTGAAAAAAAATCTTTGAATCTACATGGTTACATTTGGGAACTTCTGGTAAATTATTTCCTCCATTTGCCGTGATAATTTATTTTGGTTTCTTCGCATCATGGTTTCATCGATAGATAGATGGAAGGATGGTTAGACAGAGAGACAGAGAAATTGTTGAGGTCTGTGTGTTTAATTCTTGACTCGAAAAAGTTGTTTGTAGCATCTTCCAAAAAGATGCTGAGGAGAGTTGTCTAACAGTTCCATCTTAGACAGTGAGGGTTGAGCAGATTCGTCAGAAACACAGTCCGACAGCAGTTCAGCACAACACCGTTCCTCAGGCAAACTTGAAGTGCTTTAGAGACACTTGTTCGAAGAGGTTTGTAGCCATGTAAGACTAAGCGAAATCGTGAACTCTGTTTAAACCCATGACCACACGGAAAATTGTTAGACGTATCCAAATTGAAAGCATTTCCAGATGACAATTTCTAAGTGGCTCATACGTTGCAATTTTGCTTTAATAGGGTAGAAAACTTTATGGGAAACGGAGAAAATGCTGGTTACCAGTATTTTCTCTTTTTCCCACAATGTTTTTAAAAGACTTTTTTCTCAGGTTTGTTAAAAGTCAGGATTGTGTGGTAAAGGGTTAAGCAAGGTTCATATCCGTCAGTTTAAAAAAAAAAAACAAAACAAAGACAGAAATCTGAGTTCAGCAATTTTCTTCATAGACTGTATAAGACAGTACTTGTCTTGGTGTCCGAAGGATAATCTATCAAGACGGTATTTCTACGCTTTTGTGATTTTAGCCATTGTTTTCTTTTACTACCCAAAACACATTTCAAATTTCCTGCCACTTTTATTTTGTCATCTGCAATTGCTTTCAGTTTGGACCCGTCTATAATTTTGTCATTTGGTAAAGAGTTTGGTAAAGGGAACACCATAAAAAAAATTTTTTTTCGTGATAAACATTTGCAGACAACAAATGAAATGTTGCTAAAATAACAACATTTATTTGTGATTCTTAATTATTGATGATTTGTATTGTTTTTTCAGATAAATTTCTGTGATAAATATATTTCTTAATTTGGTCAGAAGTGAAAAATCAAATACCCACCTTTAAAAAATATTTATGATCCACATTTGGACGTTTGATACATCAAAATAAAGATGATACTATGAAATTTTGTAAGCTGTGAAAATTACGGGAAAATGTCAACATAATGATGTCATCATGACATCATAATAAAGATGTTGTTTATTCACCATGGCTTCAGGTCAGGTAATTGCTGCTGATGTTGTTAAACTGTATTATCAAGTTTTTCACCAATAACTGTTAAAGAGAGATGCAAAGAAGACGCCCACTTAACTCTTTCCCAAACAAGCCCTGGTTTTTATGTTTTTGCAGTACAAGTCTTTAGAAAACACTTTGGGAAAAGGAGAAATTGCTCGTAACGAGCAATTTCTCCTTTTCCCACAGTGTTTTCTAGCCTATTGGAAAACTTTCTGCCATTCTCATCAATTTCAAAACTGTCACCTGCAAACACATTGAGTTTGAGACAGTCTAAAATTTGTCATTTGGGGAAGGGTTAATGTTTTCGACCTCTGCAAAAACAAATTACAGGAGCAGCATGTTATTTCTTGTCTGAAAATACTTTCAATTTGGACTGCTCTGAAATTGTGTTTTCTGCACTCACATCTTGCACTATTACAAGGAAAAAGGTGCGACAAGAAATCTGATTTATAAAAAAGAACAGACTTTTCTTTTTTTTTTAAGGTTTAATTACTTGAACATGACACACAAACCACAACATGAACAATTTTGCGACTAAACAAAAGTCTGTCCATGTCTGTCTGTCTGTCTGACTGTTTCCTCTCCATCTTGTTTTATTAATCTTATCTACATACATGAATATATACAATAAAGCCCTCAATCCCAGGAGTCTTGAACATTAACCCATTACCACACAATCCCTACTTTTGACGCCCCGAGAAAAAAGCCTTTTGAAAACACTGTGGGAAAAGGAGAAAATGCTGGTAACCAGCATTTTCTCCTTTTCCCACAGTGTTTTCTACCCTTCCCAAAACAAATTTCAATTTTTGAGTCGCCTTTATTTTGTCGTCTGCAAATGCTTTGAATTTGGACCAGTCTAAAATTTTGTCGTGTGGTAAAGAGTTAAAGGATCTTTGATTTTTCTAAAAACTTAAATAGTCCAGGAAAAAAACTGTTATTAATATTTCAGCCGTGCTCTGGCAAAAGGGGGACTTACTGAATCTCCGTGATGCACGATACCAGCACCAGTCATCACGTGATTATGGATCTATACAGGCCACATTTGGTTCTTTAACATTAAGTAGACTGGCCCTTTGATAAGCAGAAAATTGATCAATAGTGAGAAGTTTCGGCCTAGGCTGCGCAGGCTGACCTGGATCAATGCTTTTCACAGATGCATTAACTCTTTACCAGACAATTCTGTCTTTTAAGGACCCTGTAAAAGAAGCCTTTTGAAAACAACATTGTGGGAAAAGGCAAAGATAATGGTAAACAATATTTTCTTCTTTTCCCACACAGTTCTCTTGTCTTCAAAGGTGAAGTTTCAATTTTTGAGTAAAATTTGTTTTGTCGTCTGCAAACGCTTTCAATTTGGATCAGTCCAATGTTTTGTCGTTAGGTAAAGAGTTTAGCCCCCTTTTCATAGAGCATGGCTCATTTACAACACAAATATCCTGGGTCCGTATTCACCAACCATTCTTAAGAACGTTCTTTGTCTTATTCTTCAAGATATGGGTTTAGCCAATTAGAAGTTCAGTTACTGTCACACTTTTAAAATTCTGAAGAATAAGACTAAGAATGTTCTTATACCATTACCACGCAATCCCTACTTTTGATGACCCTGAGAAAGAAGCCTTTAGTAAGCAATGTGGGAAAAGGAGAAAATGCTGGTAACCAGCATTTTCTCCTTTCACCACAATGTTTTCTACCCTTCAAAAACGAATATCAAATTTTCAGTCACTTTTATTATGTGGTCTGCATATATGTTTGATTTGGACAAGCCTAAAATTTTGTCGTTTGGTAATGAGTTAAGAATGGTTGAGTCTTGATAATCTGATAAATCTAGCTTGTGTAATGGTTATTGTCATCATTTAACCCTTTACCCCATAAGGCAATTCTATGGTATCTCTAACTGACCCTAAATAGCAGCAACGATGAAGCCGTTTTTTATATGTATAGAACACCTTTTGATAGCATAGAACACATTGTGACAAAAGGTGAAATTGCTTGTCACAAGCAATTTCACCTTTTGCCACAATGTTTTCCAAAGGCTCCTACAAGCAATGCGTAGAAATGAGTATCTATGGAGTTAAGGGTTAAGCAATAATTCATAATCCTGAGCACGGATCATATTGTATATATGATCCCTGTTCAGAGCAACATTGTGGAAAAAAGAAACGCTAGTTATAAGCATTTTCTCCTTTTTCGACAATGTTTTCAACATTCCTTTTCTCTATTTCTCACAATATTTTCTACCCTATAAAAGTCAGAAATCATCAAATTAATAAGATTTAATTTGTTGTCTGTAGATGCTTTGAATTTGGTAAAGTCCAAATATTTGTGAATTGGTCGGGATTGTCTGGTAAAGGGTTAATGACATATCTCTGACGATAATAAGACTCCCATAAACCCTTAACCAAACGACAAAATTGGGGATGTGACAAAAGTGAAAGCATTTGCAGACAACAAATTAAATATTGATGAAATGACGATTTCTCTCTTTGATAGACTTCTTCTCAAAGGTTGTTAAAAGTAAGGACTGTGTGGTAGAGACTTAACCCTTTACCTCATAAGGCATTTCTATGATATCTCTAACTGACCCTTAATAACAGCAAAGATGAAGCTGTTTCTTATATGTATAAGACACCTTTTGATAGCATAAAAAACATTGTGGCAAAAGTTGAAATTGCTCGTGACGAGCAATTTTACCTTATGCCACAACGTTTTCCAAGGGCTCCTGCAAGCAATGCGTAGAAATGAGTACCTATGGAGAAAAGGGTTAAAAGATTTAACTCTGTAGGGAAGAAGTGATTCCTGTAAAAGGTTTAATCATATCAAAGTTAACCCATTACCACACAATCCCTACTTTTGATGCCCCTGAGAAAGAAGCCTTTTGAAAACACTGTAGGAAAAGGAGAAAATGCTGGTAACCAGCATTTTCTCCTTTTCCCACAGTGTTTTCTTCCCTTCCCAGAACAAATTTCAATTTTTCATCACCTTTATTTTGTTGCCTGCAAATGCTTTCAATTTGAACCAGTCTAAAATTTTGTCATGTGGTGAAGTGTTAACCAAGTGCTTTTATTTATTTACATTACACAGAATTTTGTGCTTCAAAATGTACTGTGCACATTAAAAAATGCTTTGTAAAATGAAACATTTATCCAAGATAGGTGAAAAAAATATGCATTGCTCAACAAAAAGATGTGGTGAACTAGAAATAAATAAAAAAAAAAAAAAGGTTGATTCACCACATTTTTGAAAAGTGCTTACATTTCTTTGTGAATGTACTTTCCATCTATTTAATGACTTCATTACAGTATCAGAACTAAAACAAATAAGAAATTTATAAAACTATCACAGAAATATCAATGGCAATTTCTTTTCTTTTGATAGAACTTGCCATCAGTCCCTGATGAGGCTTGCAGATGTGCCAAAGGTGTCGTCAGATAGCATGTTAAATATTTAGCTTATCTGAGAATAACTTATCTGAGAATAACAATTACCATCAAAATGAATCAATTTCACTGAAAAGTGAATGTTTTCTACAAAAAACCCCCAAACTTGATTAGAAAAAAAAATCTATACATTTTTTAATGTGTAAAGTTTATGAATAACTTATGGACACCAGGGTGGCATAAATATTGTACCCCAAGGCTACAGTTTTAAGTCTTGGTGGAGGTCTACTAAATAAAACTACAGGCCAAATTTGATAGTCCTATACTTAATAGTTACAAACAAGAATATTTTTTTAACCCTTTACCACACAATTGCTGGTTTTTATGACCCTGATGAAGGGGCCTTCACAAAACATTGTAGGAAAAGGAGAAAATACTGGTAACCAGCATTTTCTCCTTTTCCACAGTGTTTTCTACTCTTTTAAAGTCCAGTTTCAATTTTTGAGTCATATTTATTTTGCCGTCTGCAAATGCTTTCAAATTTAACAAGTCTAAAATGTTGTCATTTGGTAAAGAGTTAAGCTTCTGCCTTGTATGCCCAAATAATCCTTGTGACCTATGGAAAAGGGACATTTTTGACAAATGGGCTTTAATTTGAAGACTCTTGATAGAATTCCACTAGCTGAACATACATGCATAATTTGGTTGCCTAAATGGTATGGTTCTGGATAAGAACAGTTTTCAAGATTTTTAGTATTTTTCATTTCTGTTGCCATGGCAACTAGACTTTTTACCAAAATCAATTACTTTTGAAAAAATCTCAGGACAGGCAGGACCATTTCTGTGAAGTTTGGTCAAAATTGCAGAATATAGAGAGATTAGTTAAAGTTGTAAGAACTTGTTTTTCAATCGATGTAAAATTAATATGTTTAACTCTTTACCACACGAGAAAATTTTAGAGTGGTCCAAACTGAAAGGATTTGCAGACGACAAAATAAAGGTAACTGAAAAATAGAAATTTGTTCTGGGAAGGGTAGAAAACACTGTGGGAAAAGGAGAAAATGCTGGTAACCAGCATTTTCTCCTTTTCCCACAGTGTTTTCAAAAGGCTTCTTTCTCAGGGGCGTCAAAAGTAGGGATTGTGTGGTAATGCGTTAAACTAAAATTAGATGGGTAGTTTCAGATGAAGATGATGTCTGAAATAAAAGTTAACACACAAACAGATGGACTGATAGCCATACTATACACAAAGGGCTATGAGATAAGCTTGCTAGCCTTTTGGTCTTTTTAGTTAATTAGGATAATACATGTAATACACAAATATTGAAAAATGCTATCACAGCAACACACCACTGCAACTACATGTATCTTAAAATATTTATAAATGAAAATCAAACCTGCAAAGTGACTTAACCTTAGATTCGCTTTCCATAAATGAAGTAAGGAAAAAATCACATGAATATATAATTCTACACTGTGTCATTATATCATGTACCACTATTTCTAAAATAACACAGAAATGCAATACTTCTGTAGTGCACAGACAAGTGCACAGTGTCAATGTTTAAATGGTCTGTAACTCTTGATTGCAATAAAATGATATAAAATTATGTGCCAGTATGTATACAACAACTGTTAACTGTTAACTATAAGTGTACATGTATATCACCCAAATATTACTAACAGATTTTGAAAATGATTTATTATGTATTCAAAACACTGTATTTGGAGTAGTAATTGCTAAAAAAATTAGACTCGCTTTACTATCAAGATTAGGTAATAAATTAATATATCAAGTATTCTCCTTAACTTCTACCCATTAAGGCTTTAACTTGACATGTGACAACTGAAATTTGCCTACAAGTGATAAAGTACATTTAACACAATCCTGAGTGAACAATAATTAGGAAGAAATATTTTAAATTTTTGTTTAAAAACATTGTGGGTGCAAGACAAAATGGTGGTTACAAACGTTTTCTCCACCTACCCAAGTGCTTTCTGCATTTCCAAAGGCAAATCACATCATTTAGATAAAATAGAATTTGTCATCTCCAAATGTTTTCAATTTGGATCGGTCTTCAAATTTTGACATAAGTTTAACCCGTTACCACACAGCAAAATTTTAGACCTATCCAAATTGAAACCATTTGCAGAGGACAATTTCAAAGTGGCTCAAATGGTGCAATTTTGTGGGAAAAGGAGAAAATGCTGGTTATCAGCATTTTTCTCCATTTCCCACAATGTTTTCAAAAGGCTCCTTCCTCAGGGTCGTTAAAAGTCATCATTGCATGATAAAGGTTTCAGAGTAATAAATTGCATTTCTAGGCACCTTGTACGACCCAATTTTCATATACATGTCAAAGAAAATCAGATTTTTAACAAAATCACAAATTTCAAATGAGAAAGTAAAGGAAATTTGGATGCTTTAAAAATCAGGCACAAAACAAACTTGAGCGATGCAATAATTATTCCTTTCCCAAACAATCTCTGGTTTTCACAGGTCTGGAATAGTAGCCTTTTGAAAACATTGTGGGAAAAGGAGAAAATGCTGGTAACCAGCATTTTCTCCTTTTCCCACAATGTTTTCTACCCTATCATAGACAGAAATCATCTTTTCAGCAAGAGTTGAATTGTCGTCTGCAAATGCTTTCAATTTGGTCTAGTCCAAAAGTATGTCGTTTGGGAAAGGGTTAATATACATTTACACCACCATGTTGACATTATACATACCACAACAAACAACACTTCTACGACGATTACACACAGCACAAAAAAGGACAACAGTCTTCCTACAAACATTTCTACATAAGGAATTAACACACAACGTTCATGGGAGTCACATTTAACACAATTCAATATTGAGCAAAAGTATACAACTGCTTTGAGTTTGTACTAGTCTACATTTCTTGTTTGGTAAAGAGTTAACCCATTACCATACCACACAATCCCGACTTTAGATGCCCCTCGGAAAGAAGCCTTTTGAAAACATTGAGGGAAAAGGAGAAAATGCTGGTTACCAGCACTTTCTCCTTTTCCCACAATGTTTTCAAATGGCTTCTTTCCCAGGATCATTGAAAGTCGGCTTTGTATGGTAAATGGTTAAAAGGTCTTAGGAAAGGAAGCTTTTGAAAACTTAGTGGGAAAAGGAGAAAATGGTACACTAGTAACATGTATTTTCTCCCTTTTCCACAGTTTTCTTCCCTTCCAAAAACAAAGTCAATCATTTCAGAGATATCTTCCTTTTAATTTCTCTGTAAATATTTTTCATATCATTCGGTTGTTTAGTAAAGAGTTAACTATTTACAACACAATTCCAACCCTTAGAAAGAATCCTATAGAAAACATTGTGGGAAAAGGAGAAAATGCTCATACCCAGCATTTTTTTCCCTTTTTCCACAATGTCTTCTAACCTTGATTATCAAAGTCAGAAATCATCATGTTAAAAAGGTTTAACCCATTACCAAACGACAATATTTTTAGACTGGTCCAAATTGAAAGCATTTGCAGACGACAAAATAAAAGTGACCGAAAATTTAAAATTTGTTTTTTGAAGGGTTGAAAATATTGTGGGAAAAGGAGAAAATGCTGGTTACCAGCATTTTCTCCTTTTCCCGCAATGTTTTCTGAAGGCTTCTTTCTCAGGGGTGTCAAAAGTAGGGATTGTGTGGTAATGGGTTAATTTGTTGTCTGTATATGCTTTGAATTTGATCCAGTGTCCAAAAATTTGTTGTTTGGTGAAGAGTTGATCTCTACAAAATGATAAAATTACACACTTGACAAAATTAAAAGCATTTACAGATGCTGTGGAAAAAGGAAGAAATGCTGATAACCAGAATTTTGTCCTTTTTCCATATTGTTTTCAATAGGATTCTTTCTCATGGTCGTTAAATATGGGATTGTTTGGTAAGAGGTTAAGTGTTTAAAAAGCTGATAGTATGGATCAAAGATCAGACTCCAGTCTGATTCTAACCTACACGGACAACACAAGTTGTGACATTTGATCGAACAACAAACGGTCGAATCAACAAATATATGGGTTAACCCTTTACCAAACAATTCCAGTTTATAATGGGCCAGAGCTTCTTAGAGGGCTTTAGAAAACATTGTGAGAAAATGTGGAAATGCTTATTCAGAGCATTTTCTCCTTTTCACACGTTTTCTACTCTTTCAAAGAAAAATTACATTATTTCATCTGCATTGCCAAACAACTACTGTAAATCTTAGGATTGTTCGAACTGAAAGCATTTCCAGATGATAAAATAAATGTGACTCAATAATTAAAATTTCTTTTGTGAAGGGCACAAAACAAAGTGTGAAAGAAAATGCTGGTTGCCAGCAGTTGAAAACCAAAATCCCAATCAAAGTCCCAAAATCTGTTCAAAAGTTTTCTTCTTTCAGGGTCATTACAACTTGGAATAGTATGGAAAAAGGATAAGAGTAAACTAGTACAATATTGCAAAGCAGACAAATATCCCCAACACCCCCTTCTTACTTAAGCAGCACAATCAGAGAACAGAAATGATTTTCAAAAAAAAAAAAACTCTTAACCTTTTAACAAATGACAAAATTTTAGACTAGTCCAAATTGAAAGCATTTGCAGACGACAAAATCAATGTGACTGAAAAAATGAAATTTGTTTTGGGAAGGGCAGAAAACATTGTGGGAAAAGGAGAAAATGCTGGTTACCAGCATTTTCTCCTTTTCTCACAATGTTTTCAAAGGGCTTCTATCTTAAGGTCGTAAAAACCTGGGATTGTTGGGTAAAGGGTTAACATTTGACCAAGGTGATGAAAAAAGAAACAGAGCACCTCCATGGATCATGAGCAACACATGAATTAAAATTCAGGGTCCTAGGTCAAATCACTACTGAGTTAGAGCACCCAAACAATTTTCAAACAAAATTCACCTGTGACTTTGACCTTGAACCCATGTGACCCATAAGCATTAAGGCATCTCCTTGGGTCATTGGCAACATTTGTTAAAACTTGCATGGTCCTAAATCAAACAATTTAAGTAACAACAAGGAGATCATGTCTACAGACTGATGGACAAATGACAGGGAAAACTAGAGCTGTCACTGAATGTGACCTAATACCCCCCACCCCCAGCACTTTGACAGAAACAGGCAATTATTTGTACACACGGACAGACACATTCGTTTTGCGGGGGTATAAAGACAAAAATGGTAAAATAAGTATACCCCCATATCCCTTGCACTTCGTAGGTGGTTGGGAGAGGGTTATAAAATATGATACATAAATACCCTGTTTAACATCAAAGATTTTCAAAGGTCCCCACTGTACATAATATTTTCTAAAGTGTTTTACCTTACCGTAGAGGACCCACTTGATTGCTTGGTACCATTTCAAATGCTTTTACTACCAGTGAAAAAGCAAATGTACATTGATAGTTTAACCCATAATGGGGCATTCCCATACAATCCCCAGTTTTAATAACCCTAATGAAAAAGCCTTTTGAAAACATTGTGAGAAAAGGAGAAAATGCTGGTAACCAGCATTTTCTTTTTTTCCCACAATGTTTTCTACTCGTCATAAGTCAAGTCTCAATTTATGAGTCACACTTATTGTGTCATCGGCAAAGTCTTTCAATTCGGATAAGTCTAAATTCTTGTCCTTTGGTAAAGAGTTAAATGACCGATAGTGACAAGTTCTAAAGTCAGGAGAATTGCCACATCAAACTTGTGTTTTAGCATCTGTTGGTAATCTGATTAAATCAGAGCTGACAACAATATTAGCCAAGTTCGATTGAACAAGCATTCATCTCTTCCTTCCTTTTTACATGCCTCTCTCCCCCATCTCTTTACACTCTAAAGGTCAAAAGCACTGAAAGCATTTGCAGACATCAAAATAAATGGGACTTGAAAATTGAAATTTGGCTTTGGGAGAGTAGAAAACATTGTGGGACAAGGACAAACTTCTGGATATTGGTATTTTCGCCCTTTCACAATGTTTTCAGGAGGCTTCTTCCTGATCAGGCTTCTTCCTCAGGGTTAACACTTGATTAACATTTAAGTTTACTGAAATATATATATACTTTAATAATAACATGCTTTTATAACTCTTTACCAAATGACATATAATTCTAGACCTGTCCAAATTGAAAGCATTTGCAGACAACAAATGCAAACTGAGTCATACAATGAATTTTATTTCTGGAAGAATAGAAACAGTTGTGGGAAAAGGAGAAAATGCTGATACCAGCATTTTCTCCTTTTCCCACAATGTTTTTAAAAGGCCTATTTCCCAGGGCTGTTAAAACCAGGGATTGTTTGGTGAAGGGATGGTCAAGATTTAGAACCAAGGCACATAAATAAAGTATCGTGCAGCACATATATTGCTGTATCTCCCTCATTCGTTATTCACAATTTTAGTCACAGATTCTTCTTTGTGAAATCTTGTATGCCAATCAACTTCAAACCTATTTCAAATCAATTTAGATACATGTACCATTCACTAGGATCAGTATAAACTTATACACCCTAACAATAGCATATTGGTATAGGCATAAACACAATATATGATACAGAATAATGATACAACATCTAGTATACACCTTTTTAACCCTGTACTTCATAGATACTCATTTCTACACATTGCTTGTAGGAGGCTTTGGAAAACATTGTGACAAAAGGTGAAATTGCTCGTGACGAGCAATTTCAACTTTTGTCACAATGTTTTCTATGCTATCAAAAGGTGTCATATACACATAAGAAACTGATTCATCCTTGCTGTTATTAAGGGTCAATTAGAAATATTATAGAAATGCCTTATGGGGTAAAGGGTTAAACTGAATCTTTCTTGCCGAAAATACTGTCAGTTACTTATATACTTAAATGATGGAATTTAAGATACTGGCTAATACGAATATACTGTTATGTTCTACTGACAGGATAGCATATTGAACAACCTAAGTGGCTAAAAAGCAAATCAGAATCAAGATTGTGTGGTTAAAGTTTCAGACATAATGTAGATAAGACATCCAGTCTTCACATTTTTTCACAGCACATTCTACTACACAGCTATCAGTCTGTTAAACAGAACATTTTCATTAAAACTGCAACACAAATAATCTGTTTTCTCAATGTTCTGAATGTCTGATTTAATGTATTTCAGAAGAAGGGCAAGTAACAACTGATATTTCTGTGAGTTTGATGTAGTTGTCCACCTTGTTTAATAATATGACTAAATGCATTTTAGTCTAAATTCCAGGCTACACATTCTATGAGAAAAGGTGTTCTGCTTTATAATAACATTATTAATTTCTTCTTTTTCATTTTCCACAGATAGTTCTTCGAAAGCCTACAAGGGTCAAAATGAAGCTAAAATGTTTTTGAAAAACACTTAATAATGTTAATTAAAAATGGGTTATAAAGTAAAACACGATGCACTCTAATTGAAAAAAATCTCGAAATGACATGTTTTGAAAGATGTAGTTAAAAGTCAAAGTAACCCAAATCTAACAGTTGCAAAAAACTTTTTTTTCCCTCATTTTATCATGTTTACATATATTACCCATTTTAAATTCACATTATTGCATGTTTTTGAAAAAAAACTTAACTTCATTTTGACCCTTGCAGGCTATCATATAGTTCTAAATGAAAGCTGTTAACAGCTATGCTTCTCGCAAAACTCTTTTTCTCACCCTTTTGTAATGACAGTATTTATATTTCTACACCCAAAGTGCAAGTCCTGTCCAATCTCAGAATCTTCCCTATTGCTAAGAACAGATTCTGAGATTCCACAGAAGAAATAAATACTGCCATTCATGTGACATCCTGTGTGTAGCAGCGCTGGTCACTATCAAGGGAGCCCTCGATGCGTAGATTAGAAGTTTCGTTCAGAAATCTATAAAGAAAAACAACAGAAAAATCTATAAAGAAAAACAACAGAAAAAGAGTTAAAAAATCTTTTTCTTGAGCAAAAATACATTAACTCTTTTCCATACAATCCCCTGATTTAACCCTTTACAAAACAATCCCTGGTTTTTAAGACAGAGAAGCCTTTTGAAAACATTGTGGGAAAAGAAGAAAATGCTGGTAACCAGCATTTTCTCCTTTTCCCACAATGTTTTCTATCTTGCTGGAAACGAAATTCAACATTTGAGTTACATTCAATTTGTCATCTGTAAATGCTTTCAATTTGGACAAGTCTTAAATTTTTTAGTTTGGTTAAGAGTTCACAAATCTGAGACAGAGGGCTTTTTGAAAACATTATGGGAAAAGAAATAAATCCAATCATTTACACATCTTTAATGTTACATGCAAAAACTCTCCAATTTGACAAGTCTAAAATTTTGTTGTCTGGTAAAGAGATGAGGTTTGTACAGGATAGCTTTAACCCATTACCAAACGACAAAATTTTGGACTTTTCCAAATTGAAAGCATTTGCAGACGACAAAATAAAGATGACTAAAAAATTGAAATTTGTTCTGGGAAGGGTAGAAAACACTGTAGGAAAAGGAGAAAATGCTGGTTACCAGCGTTTTCTCCTTTTCCCACAATGTTTTCTAAAGGCTTCTTTCTCAGGGGCGTCAAAAGTAGGGCTTGTGTGGTAATGAGTTAATGCCTAGTCTGGCACCTTGGTTGGTAACATACAGGGTTTGAAACCTGGGTTTGTACTCACAACAATTCTGAAAAGTATTGTAATTCTCAAGAATATTTTAGATTTGAAATGGTTTAGACAATCAGAAGTTGTCTTACTTTCAAATTTAGAACATTCTGCAGAACAAGACCAAGAATATTTTAAGGAATGGTTGGTGATACAAATCCCTCAGCTCAGTCAATTTCGTTCCAAGGAATGTTTATAGGCAGAGACTGAGACTTTTTTCTATCTAACTCCTATCATTGTTTTAATGATGGTTAACCCTTTCCCAAACGACAAATTTTGGACTCTTCCAAATCATAAAAGTTTGCAGACGACAATTTTACATTTTGAGAAAATGGTAGAAAGTTCTCAAAAAGGGTAGAAAACACGGTGGGAAAAAGAGAAACTGCTCGTTACGATCAATTTCTCCTTTTCCCACAGTGTCTTCAAAAGACTTTTACTGCAGACACGTAAAAAACCAGGGCTTGTTTGGGAAAGGGTTAAATGGAAAAGCAGCAAGAGTATTGGGAAGAATACTGTACTAAATACTGGTAAATGAAAGTGAGAATGAATGAACAGATGTAAGGATAGATGCTCTGCCAGACAAATAATTCCATAAATGATATAAAACACCATACAAACAAAGCCAATAGCTTTACATACTTTTCCATCATTATAGAGTTTTCTGCAACCAGTCTTTTTAACTCCTCACTGTCTTGCTGTAATGAGCCTAATCTAGAAAAATTATAAAGCAAAAAATAAAATAATTGGTTATGATTGTGGATTCTTGAAAAACAGTTCTTACGTTATTGAGGCTATTCAAAAACTACATTGTTCAAATTGATATGAATTCAATTAGGTGATCCATTCATTATTGAAGCGATCATGATCCATTACATGTTTGTTAATATATGTAGAGATACAAGCTATCAATGACCTCGATATATGCCCTGGATCATTGGACGCTTGCAAATCTCACCAACCCTCTAAAGGATCATTGTTATGAATCAATAATGGACATAATACTTAAAATACACAATCCAAGGTTTTCGCAACCCTGAGAAAGAAATCTTTCAAAAATATTGTGGGAAAAGGAGAAAATGCTGGTAACCAGCATTTTCTTCTTTTTTTCACAATATTTTCTACCCTTCTGAAACAAGTTCAATTTAGGAGTCACACTTACTTTGTTGTCTACAAATGCTTTAATGTGACTACAAATGATGTCTTAGGAAAACAAAAGGGAACATAAAAACACTGCTAGTGCCCAGCATATTTTCTTTGCACATTTTTTTCTACCCCATAAGAGAACTTCAACTGCTTCCTGTCAGTTTTCGAAATTGTCATCTGCAGATCCTTTCAGTTTTGGCATATTCAAAAGTTTGTCATCTGTACGCACTTTAATTCAGCTGGATTGGTTGTGTGGGAAAGCAGCCAGTAATTTGGGAAAAATACTGTCCAAAGCCCTGGTAATAGAAACTTCAGTAGAGCATATATAGGTGTAGAGCTTTAACTCTCTACCACACAGTCTAAACTTTTAACGACCCAAGTTAGTTGGTAAGTTATATTCAGGTTTTTATCGCCACTTTAACAGCTAAGGTCATATCATTGCGGTCAACGCACAGTCATGTGTTTCATTACTTTTCTTTCCAAAGCCACCGACTACTTTTCTCACATGCTTCAGCAGAGGTGAGAGGCGAAAATACGCTGGAAAGAAAGTTCGCCTTAACCGGGTATCAACTCACAACCACCAGGTCGTGAGTCCGACACACTAATCACTCAACACCCGGGCGGGCTAATAACGCAAGAAAGAAAGCTTTTGAAAACATTGTTGGAAAAGGAGAAAATGCTGGTAACAGCATTTTCTCCTTTTCCCACAAAATTTTCTACCCTGCTGGAAATAAAATTCACTTTTTGATTTACATTTATGTCGTCATCTGCAAGTGCTTTCAATTTGGACAAGTCTAAATTTTTGTTGTTTAGTACAGGGTTAAGAACAGTTTCTGTACAAACAAACAAATTTAGGTAGGAAAGGGTAAAAACTTACTGTTCTGTTAATAAGGACAACATCTCTGTCCTTTGTAACTTATGTTTCTGTCCCTCTACAGAGGACATTTTAACCCTGGAGGACTTCGTGGTTCCATTCACATGATTTGAGGTACTTTGATCTGCTAGATGGTTGTGCGAAGAAAGTTCCGACCTGATGTTTGTTTTGACGGACTCTTCATGGCCATTAGTGATTCCTTCAGGTACCGTCATCCAACTTTCATTCTCTCTCGAGTCTCTGTCTTTATCTTCATCATGCTCTACTTGACACTGAAATGAATATTTTGACTCTTTCCAAGGGAAAATGCTGGTTATTCCTTGACCAATGTTCTAAAGATCCCCACGGAATGAAGCTTTTGAAAACACACTATGAGACGACAAAATAAACCTGTCTTTGACATTGAAATTTGTTTACAGAAGGGTCGCAAAAATGATGGGAAAAGGAGCATATTCCAGCATATTCTCCTTTTCCAACAATGTTTGCAAAAGTCTTTTTCTTTAGGTGTTACAAGTCTGGATTTTTTGGGAAAAAAATTAATCAAACAATCCTATGTTTCAATGACTCCGAGAAAAAAATGCTTTTGAAAACACTTTGTAGAAAAAGACCAGTTAGAAGCAGTTTTCTATTTTCAACTATGTTTTCTACCCTTTCAAAGATTAACTCTTTACCAGACTACAACATTTTAGACTGGTCCGAATTGAAAGCATTTGCAGATGACAAAATAAAAGTGACTGAAAATTTGAAATTTGTTTTGTGAAGGGTAGAAAACATTGTGGGAAAAGGAGAAAATGCTGGTTACCAGCATTTTCTCCTTTTCCCACAATGTTTTCTAAAGGATTTTTTCACAGGATCATCAAAAGCAGGGATTGTGTGGTAATGGATTAATCCTATTATTTGAGCGTTGTTCAATATGAAAACTGCAATTGCTTTTTTAGCTCATCGGAGCAGGAAGTGCTCAAGGTGAGCTTTTGTGATCTAGCTGTCTGTCATCTGTCATGAGTCGTCCATTGTATGTTGTCAACTTTTACCTTGTGTATGCTTTGGAGGCCACATTTTTAGTCTGATGCTGGTGAAACTTGATCAGGATGTTTGTCTCAAAAACATCTTGGGCGAGTTCAGTAATGGGTCATGTCGGATCAAACACGATGTCACTACATCAAATATCAGAAAAACCTTGTGTACGCTCCAGAGGCCACATTTTCAGTCAAAAACTCTTGAAACTTAATCAGAATGTTGGTCTCCATGATATCTCTGACAGGTTCAATAACAGGCGAGATCTGGTCAAAAACTAGGTCACTAGGTCAAATCTTAGAAAAACCTTGTGTACGCTCTAGAGGCCAGAGTTTTTGTTGAAATCGCCTGAAAGTTGATCAGAATGTTTATATTGATGATATCCTATAGAATAACAAAAATGGGTCATGTCCAGTCAAAAACTAGGGCACTAGGTCAAATCTTAAAAAAACCTTGTGTACTCTCTAGAAGCCAAAATTTTCTGTCCAAAACTTCTGAAAATGAGTCAGAATGTATGTTTTGATAAAACCTTGAATAAGTGTGAAAATAGTTCATAATGGGTCAAATATTAGGTCACAAGGTAACTAGGTCAAATCTTACAAAAAGCTTCTGTATGCACTAGTGGCCACAATTTCAGTAAAAAAAATCTAAAAATTGGTCAGAATGTTTGTGTTGATGTGACTTTGATTGAGTTTGAATGTGGGTCATGTCTGAGTTTGAATGTGGGTCATGTCCTGTCAATAACTTGGTCACTAGGTCAATCTTAGAAAAAGTTTGTGTACACTCTAAAAGCCATTTTCTGTTCAAAACTCCTGAAAGTTGGTCACAGCGTTTGTCTTGATGATTTCTTGGACCAGTGTGCAAGTGGGTCATTTCAGATCAATAACTAGGTCACTGAGTCAAATCCTGGAAAAACTCTTTTCAGTCAAAGACCAGTACACATGAAAATTTTGCTAGAATGTTTGTCATAATATCTCAAGAGATTGAAAATGGGTTATGTTTGGTCAAAAGACTCAGGTAAGTAACTTCAGGGGCCATCATGGTGCTCTTGTTAGTTTAAAGGAGTCAAAATGTTGTCTTTGGTAAAGTGTCAGGGCTTTCTACTATGATCATTCCAGGGCCTGAAATTAAATGATAAAAGTAAAAACTGTTGGTTACCACCATTTGCCCCTCTTTCCACAAGTTCTTCTTTGCCTCAACTCTTATCAAACTACAAATTTAAGATGAATTGATTGATTGTATGGTGTTCAATGCCATTTTCAACATTATTTCAGTTATAACATAAAAGTTAACCCTTCACCAAAAAATCCAGTATCACAACATATCCTGAGAAAGACGGCTTTGGAAAAGATTGTGAGAAAAGGAGAAAGTGTGAGCATTCCTTCTTTTTGGCATAATGTTTTCTACCCATTTAAAGGCAAACCCTTCATTTTGGCCAGAATGAACTTTTGGTCTGCAATCTCTTTAACTCTTTACCAAACAACAAAATATTGGACCTGTCCTAATTGAAAGCATTTGCAGACGACAAAATAAATGTGACTCAAAAATTAAAATTTGATTTGGGAATGGTTGAAAACATTGTGGGAAAAGGAGAAAATGCTGGTTACCAGCATTTTCTCCTTATCCTACAATGTTTTCTAAAGCTTTCTTTTTTTTGTTGTTGTTAAAAGTCGGGATTGTGAGGTAAAGAGTTAAAATTGGATTTGTCTAAAATTTTGTTGTTTGGTAAATTGCTAACAAGCTTCGAGACTTCCTCAAAGAATCATTACCTCTGCACCCACAGGTACACTTCTGTTTGAAGTATATGAAATTGGTTCGCCCGCACGAACACTGGACTCTACTGGCCCAGACACACCCGTCTTGATAAACTCTGAAATATTGGCAACCATAGTTGTGAAGCTGGTTTCATTCTGAAATTGAAAAAGTAACAGCAAAAAATGCCTGAAATGTCAAATGCCGAAAAATAACCCACAACCTGTTGTTGTTGAATCTTCAAAAATAAAAAGGGGATGGATAACTCCGCTAAATTGCACTTACGTAAGTTCCAGAGTAAGAATGCCTATATTAAATTTTGAGCAAAGTTGTTTGAAAACCATATAAGGAAAACAAGACATTATTAATTGTACGGTCAGGCGGAAGGGGAGTTGGAAACTTGTTCACAGCTGTGGTGATATCATGTTGCCCTTCGCCTTCGGCTCAGGGTGACATGTTTCAAGAAACCCATGAACACGTGTTCAAGTCCCCTGCCACCTGACTGTGCAACAAATTTATTATATTGCAAAGTTATACCCTTTCAAAGCTTATTAAGTGAAATTCTCCTGTGTCATGAATTGAGTATGATGTCAAAACAGAAATTCCCTCATGTAAGCCCCAATGCAACGAAAACAGACGTTACTAAAACATGCAGTTTGGTGCATAAATGTGCAGTCTGGTGATCATTGGACGCCGCCATTTAGGATGTTATGTTGATAGTGTAGTCATATATATGGGGCTCCCGAAAGGCAAACTGCTTTTTTGCTGGTTTTGCCAGTGTACATGATATAATATAATTATATTCAGGCCACATCATCCAATCAGATCATGAGAAATTTCTTTGCAGTATAATAAAGTCTGTCCACTGATGGGCAGAACTGTATCCAGTACTGACTGTTCTCCTGCTAAATATGTCAGTTGAAGGTTTTGAGCCCATTGTAGAAACCCAAATTTTGCTATTTCAGAAGTATTGTTTGGGGAAAAATATCTCCTTATTGGACAGTGTACATCTACAATCAGACTGTACATTTTGTGCAGTTTGATCTTAATCTACGCAAAAATGCCCTTGATTCATGCTTCGCAGCCCAAGGTTCAAGACCCCCTTTTCAGCGGGGAGGGTATCGTTATCATTCAAGTACCAATACATGTCCTTGCAAGTTATATCTTTAACCCTTAGGCTGCTAAGCATGACTCAATGACCAATTGCAGAAAATGTAGATCAAGATCAGACTGCACAGAACATGTTGTTTGGTATAGAGTTAAATGTAAATAAACCACTCAAGTTTAGCTGCAGAAATCAGGAGAAATAGCTCCAACATGCTTTGTTAAACATTTGTATACCTCACTTCTAATTATTGGAGCAAAAAGTGTATTTATTTTTGGTAAAACAAGCAATTTCGTTGAAATGATATCCCCCGCCGAAAAAGACCTTTTTTGATACAAATGTATAGGAGGTATTCTGTTTTGCATGTACATGTGGCCTTTTTGTATATTGGTCCATGAAGAAATTATACATTAAGCTCCCTTGTTCCATGGCACAGGATTTCATTAGATAAAACAAGAGCCGTCAGAGACGGGTTATGCTCCCCGAATGAGTGCTTGTCATAAAATATATGAAATTGATAAAAATTCACTTCGTTTATCCTAAAAGAACCTGTTCATGCCCCCCAAAATTTGAAGTGAAAAGGCAATTACTATCTTAGAGATAGCCAACACAAACTTGTAGAGGACAATAAGCCCCCTTTAAGCCCCCTTTTCCCGTAAGACAATATTGGATCATTGAAATAAAAACAACGGGTGTGTGATTTGTGGCATTTTTAAATAATAATTCAAAATTCGAAATTTTGAGCAGTCATGTAGTAAATATTACATAAAACAATTTTTTACATGAAGCCCCCTTTTCCCGAGACGCAGCCTGAAATTGAGAAACAGGAAGAGAGGTACCTGGGCAACGTTCCAACAAGTTCAGATTTGAAATTTAACAAAGTTTTGAGCACCGATAAAGGAGATATTAGTGAAAAACAATTTTTTCCATGAAGTCGCCTTTTTCCGTGATGCAGCCTCAATTTGAGAAAGCAGGAAAGACATATTTGCGCATTAATAATTAATAGATTGAAAAAAACAAAGGGCACATGTGGAAACTTGTAGAAAAAGATGGAACCATGAAATTTCATGAAATTTTGACAAAAACTGAACAAGATACAAGTAAAAATTGCAATTTTGCATTAGGGCCCCTTTTTCCTTGTCATTATACAAGAAACCCCCTTTTTCCATGACAGAGGGTCAAATTGAAAAACACATAGATAAAGAAACAAGAGCACATGGTGAAACTTTGAAAAAACAATATAACCATGAAGTTTAATGAAATTTTGACCAAAACTGAATGAAATATTAGTAAAAATTAGAATTTTGCAAGAAACCCCCTTTTTCCATGACAGAACATCAACTTAAAAAACGCCCAGATTAAAAATAGCAAGGACACATGCTAAAACTTTCCATAAAGAATATAACCATGAAGTTTCATGATATTCTGACAAAAACTGAATGAGATATTGGTAAAAATTGCAATTTTGCATTAAGCCCCTTTTTTCCATTACACGGGGTCAAATTGAAAATCCGGGAAAGACACGTCGGCGCCTTACCCCAAGGAGTTCATACATGAAGTTTTATCCAATTTGGTCCAGGGGTTGTGGAGAAATTGAGTTTTGAAGAGAAGACTCCAAACATTAAAAGTGTACTTAAGTGTAACTTAAGTGAAACTTAAAATCGCTCTCAGTCGGCCATTTTGGATCGAATCAAAAAAACAAAACAAGAGGGCCATGATGGCCCTGAAATCGCTCACCTGAGTTTATTGACCAAACATGCACTATCTAGTTTCCCAGTGACCTAGTTTTTTATCAGACATTACCCATCATCAAACACTTTTGAGATATCAGTAAGACAAACATTCTGGCCAAGTTTCATGAGTATTGGACTGAAAATGTGGCCTCTACAGTGTACAAAAGGTTTTTCTAAGATTTCATCAAGTGACCTAGTTTTGGACCCGAGAAATACCCATTATCAAACTCTTTTGAGACATCACCAAAACAAACATTCTGACCAAGTCTGAAGAGTATCAGGCAGAAAATGTAGCCTCTGGAGTGTACACAAGGTTTTTCTAATATTTGACCCATTGACCTAGTTTTTGACTCCACATGACCCATTTTCAAACTCATTCAAGGTATCACCAGGACAAATATTATGAACAAGTTTTAGGAGTATCAGACTGAAAATGTGTCCTCCAGAGCATACAAAAGGTGTTTATAACATTTGACCTATTGACCCAGTTTTTGACCCAACATGACCCATTTTCAAACTCATCCAAGATATTATAAAGGCAAACATTCTGACTAATTTTCAAGAGTGTTGGACTGAAAATGTGGCATCCAGAGCATATACAAGGTTTTTCTAAGATTTGACCTGGTGACCTAGTTTTTAACCCCCAATGACCCATTTTCAAACCTGTCTGAGATATCATCAAGACAAACATTCTGACCAACTTACAAGAGTTTCGGACTGAAAATGTGGCCTCTAGAGCCTACAAAAGGTTTTTCTAACATTTGACCTAGTGACCTAGTTTTTGACCCCACATGACCCATTTTCGTTCTTGTTCGAGATATCATCCAGGCAAACATCCTGACCAACTTTCATGAGTATCCAACTGAAAATGTGGCCTCTAGAGCGTACAAAAGGTTTTTCTAAGATTTGACCTAGTGACCTAGTTTTTGACCCCACGTGACCCATTTTCAAACTCATCCGAGATATCATTAAGACAAACATCCTGACCAATTTTCATGAGTATCCAACTGAAAATGTGGCCTCTAGAGCGTACAAAAGGTTTTTCTAAGATTTGACCTAGTGACCTAGTTTTTGACCCCACGTGACCCATTTTCAAACTTGTCCGAGATATCATCCAGACAAACATCCTGACCAACTTTCATGAGTATCCAACTGAAAATGTGGCCTCTAGAGCGTACAAAAGGTTTTTCTAAGATTTGACCTAGTGACCTAGTTTTTGACCCCACGTGACCCATTTTCAAACTTGTCCGAGATATCATCCAGACAAACATCCTGACCAACTTTCATGAGTATCCGACTGAAAATGCGGCCTCTAGAGCGTACAAAAGGTTTTTCTAAGATTTGAACTGGTGACCTAGTTTTTGACCCCACGTTACCCACTTTCGAACTCGTCCGAGATATTATCCGGACAAACATCCTGACCAACTTTCATGAGTATCCGACTGAAAATGTGGCCTCTAGAGCGTACAAAAGAGTTTTCTAAGATTTGTACTGGTGACCTAGTTTTTGACCCCACGTGACCCACTTTCGAACTCGTCTGAGATATCATCCAGACAAACATCCTGACCAACTTTCATGAGTATCCGACTGAAAATGTGGCATCTAGAGCGTACACAAGGTTTTCCTAAGATTTGACCTGGTGACCTAGTTTTTGACCCCACGTGACCCACTTTCGAACTCGTCCGAGATATCATCGAGACAAAATCCTGACCAACTTTCATGAGTATCCGACTGAAAATGCGGCCTCTAGAGCGTACACAAGGTTTTTTTAAGATTTGACCTGGTGACCTAGTTTTTGACCCCACGTGACCCATTTTCGAACTCGTCCGAGATATCATCAAGACAAACATCCTGACCAACTTTCATGAGTATCGGACTCAAAATGCGGCCTCTAGAGCGTACACAAGGTTTTTCTAAGATTTGACCTAGTGACCTAGTTTTTGACCCCACGTGACCCATTTTCGAACTCATCCGAGATATCATCGAGACAAACATCCTGACCAACTTTCATGAGTATCCGACTGAAAATGTGGCCTCTAGCGCGTACACAAGGTTTTTCTAAGATTTGACCTAGTGACCTAGTTTTTGACCCCACATGACCCATTTTCAAACTCCTCCGAGATTTCATTGAGACAAACATCCTGACCAACTTTCATGAGTATCCGACCAAAACTGTGGCCTGTAGAGCGTACACAAGGTAAAAAGTTGACGACGGACGACGCACGATGGACGACGGACGCCGGACACAGCACGATCACAATAGCTCACCATGAGCACTTCGTGCTCAGGTGAGCTAAAAAGGGTATCGGGAGAATGGGTCATTGTATATGTATATAAAGTTTCACGAAATTCCGTCCAACGGTATTGGAAATATTTGCCGGGACGGACACACGGACGGACGGACAGACGGACGGACGGATAACGCTAAAACTATATCCCTCCGCCTACGGCGGGGGATAATACACAATTCATTTTTTTCAGAGTGAAAAAAAAAATTTCAAAAATACAAGCCGATGTAAATGAGGAGCTGTGACAAAAAAAAACACCTGACAACAAAACTTTAGACTAGAACTTGTTTTTCTACAAAAAACCAGGGCCCTGTTTTATAATACAAACAAAATTTGCATAAGTTTTAAGTAACTATAGTATAGTGGCATTAATCGGCTAAAATCACAATGATAGTTACGATGGCTTATCATGTATCACATGGCAGGTTAATGCCATTATACTTTATATGTAAAACTTACACAAATTTTGTTCGTAACTACCTTTATACAAGAGGACCATGATGGTCCTATGACGCTCACCTGAGTACCAAGCTGTAAAATCAAACTTTTGACCCCTAAGCAGGGCCAGTGTTGACCCCAGGGGCGTCCTAAGAAAAAACTTGGTAGAGGTCCACTAGGAGATGCTACTTACAAAATATCAAAGCTCTACGCCCTCTAGTTTCAGAGAAGTAGAATTTCAAAGTTTTTCTTCTCTGTTCCTATGTTTCAAACTTGTGACCCCTGGGGCAGGGCAAGTTTTGACCCCAGGGGCATAGTATGAAGAAATTTTGTAGAAATCCACTAAGAGATGCTACATACCAAATATCAAAGCTCTGCACCACCTAGTTTCAGAGAAGAATTTTAAAGTTTTCCTTCTTTGTTCCCATGTTTCGAACTTGTGACCCCCAGGACGGAACCACTTTTGACCCAAGGGGCATTATATGAACAATCTTGGTAGAGGTTCACTAGGAGATGCTACATACCAAATATCAAAGCTCTGCACCACCTAGTTTCAGAGAAGAAGAATTGTAAAGTTTTCCTTCTTTGTTTTTATGTTTTAAACTTGTGACCCCCCCCTAGGCGGGGCCAGTTTTGATCCCAAGGACATCATATGAACAGTAGTGGTATAAGTCCAAAAGGAGATGCTACATACCAAATATCAAAGCTCTGCACCACCTAGTTTCAGAGAAGAAGAATTTTAAAGTTTTCTGTCTTTGTTCCTGTGTTTCAAACTTATGACCCCCGGGGCGGGGCCAGTTTTGACCCCAGGGACATCATATGAACAATCTTGGTAGAGGTCAATTGGCAGATGCTACATACCAAATATCATAGCTCTGCACCATCTAGTTTCAGAGAAGAAGAATTTTAAAGTTTTCCTTCTTTGTTCCTAAGTTTCAAACTTGTGACCTCCGGGGCAGGGCCAGTTTTGACCCAAGGGGCATCATATGAACAACCTTGGTAGAGGTCCACTAGGAGATGCTACATACCAAATATCAAAGCTCTGCGCCTTCTAGTAACAGAGAAGAAGAATTTTAAAGTTTTCCTTCTTTGTCCCTGCGTTTCAAACTTGTGACCCCCGGGGCGGGCCAGTTTTGACCCCAGGGCCATCATATTAATAATCTTGGTAGAGGTCCACTGGTAGATGCTACATACCAAAAATCAAAGCTCTGCACCTTCTAGTTTCAGAGAAGAAGATTTTTGAAGTTTTCTTACTTTGTTCCTATGTTTCAAACTTGTGACCCCCGGGGCATGACAATACATATCATGATGCACAACAAATGTGTGAAGATGAAAAGGTTTTCAAGTAAGAAAGAGGACACAATTAATGACAGAAAATAATGAAAGGTGAATAATTCACAAATGGCAAGCTAGAGTTATGGCTCTTGTGCACAACACTTCATCTCATGGTGCTCTATAAATGTATGAAGTTTCATCAAAATATCTCAAAAGGTTTTTGAGTTATAGAGGACATGATTTGTTACATCAAATAATCAAAAGAGAGTAACCTGAAAAAAAGACAGGCCAGAGTTACAGTTCTTGTGTATGACATTTCATCTGATCGTGCTACAAATGTGTAAAGTTTTATCAAAATATCTTAAAAGCATTCTGAGTTATAGAGCTGACATGATTTGTGATAGACAGACAGACAGACAAAACATCTCCAGATCCTGACGGGAGGAGACATAACTAGTCAAAAATTGCAATTAACAACTAATAACATGTATCTCAAATGATGAGATTTCTCTTAGGTTAGATAGGACATCTTCATTTTCTTCTTTTCCCACAATGTTTTCATAACCTATCTTTTTAAAGGGTTGTAAAAAAGAAAGATTGTTTTGCAAAGCATTCACTCTACCTCACAGAAAGTTTTTGACTAGTCTTAACTCACTAGTCTAACCCATTACCACACAATCCCTACTTTTGACGACCCTGAGAAAGGAGCCTTTGGAAAACATTGTGGGAAAAGGAGAAAATGCTGGTAACCAGCATTTTCTCCTTTTTCCACAATGTTTTCCACCCTTCATAAAACAAATTTCAAATTTTCAGTCACTTTTATGTTGTCATCTGCAAATGCTTTCAATTTGGATAAGCCTAAAATATTGTCGTTTGGTAAAGAGTTAAACAACAAATTAAACATCACTCAAACGAATCTTTTTTATGAAATGGTACAAACAATTTTTGAAAAAAGGACAAAATGCTGCTTAGCAGCCTTTATTCTTTTTTCAAAAATATCTCATATCTGCTTTCAGAGTCATTAAAATTTCAGATTGTGTGATAAAAGGTTAAATTTAACTATATCTACATTTCATGAGCAATCCTAGCAATAAGCATACCTACCCATGCATTCCTGGAATTTCCTCACCAGTACTCCTCACATCCAGTATTCATAATATAATTACATATACAGAAACCATAGACTGCTTTTTCCCTGCTGCTTTCTCTGGAAAAATGCATTTTTTGACAGCACAAAATTAGATGCAGGCCTAATAACCAAAGCTTGTGAGAATATCACCTACATATACCATACTGAGCCCTTCACCAGACAACAAAATTTCAGAGCCTTATCTGAACTGAAACAATTTTCAAGACTTCGAGCTGAATGGTTTCGATAACTTTTCTATGAGAAGAAAGCACTGTGGGTAGAAGAAGAAATGCTGCTTTGAAGCATTTTTTCTTTTTTCTCAGTGTTTGGAAAAGCCATCTTTGTTTAAGGAAGAGAAGAAAACATTGTGGGAAAAGGAGAAAATGCTGGTTACCAGCATTTTCTCCTTTGCCCACTATGTTTTCAAAAGGCTTCTTTCCCTGGGTCGTGAAAGTGAGAGTTAATACTGATACAAGAGGGCCATGATGGCTCTACATGGCTCCACTGCCTAACAAATTATTTATGCCAAACACATAATTGGAACCAATATTCACTGAACTATCAGAAATCTGTATTGCAATCACTGCCAATTATTGCCTTGAAGAAAGTCATGTCTTTTTAACATGCAAGTGACAGCTGAAAATAGTCTCTACTCTGATAAGGTTTTGAGTCACTTTGTACCAGATACCAAACATTTGATTGATATAAATCCTATTCCAACTCAAAGCATTCTGACTAAAAATCATAAAGACTGTTGCTATGAGATCTAATTGATAGCATGACTTTCAAAAGAGTTGTGTCTGAAACAACATTTCTGATAGTACACATAAAACAAGAGGGCCAAGATGGCCCTGGATCGCTCACCTGAATTTTTGAGAGGACCATAGTCTATTTTTTTTTTTTGAGGTATTGAAACATTGGAACCAAATTCATAATTTTGCCAAGCAATTTTCAAAAGGTCACCTGTAAAAGTCATTTCGAAATCTGACCATCAGTTTCAAAAAGAAGAATTTTTAAGAATTCTTCATTTCTGTATAAGAGCAAGTAGCCCCCATCCACAAGAGCCATGTTTCTTGATGGATCAAAATTTATGAACAAGTTTTGAAAAGGGTCACCCAAGGAACATTTTGGAAAATTTCTTTTAAAATCTGACCAGGGCTTTCAGAGAAAGAGAATTTTCAAGAATTTCATCATGTCCGTATAGTGCAAGTAGCCCCCATTCACAAGAGTCACGGTTCTTGATGGATCAAAATGATATGTACAGCTTTTGAAAAGGGTCACTCAAGGAACATCTCTGTCAGATTATTTTAAAATCTGACTACGGGTTTCAGAGAAGGAGAATTTTCAAGAATTTCTTCATTTCCATATAGTGCAAGTAGCCCCCATTCACCAGAGCCATGATTCTTGACCAATCAAAATTTCGCGAACAATTTTAGAAAAGGATCACCAAAGGAACATCTCTGTGAAATTATTTCAAAATCTGTCCAGCCATTTCAGAGAAGAAGAATTTTCAAGAATTTCCTCTTTTCTGTATAGTGCAAGTAGCCCCCATTCACCAGAGCCATGTTTCTTGACCAATCAAAATTTCGCGAACAAATTTTGACAAGAGGGCCAAGATGGCCCTGGATCGCTCACCTGAATTTTTGAGATGACCATAGTCTTTTTTTTTTTTTTGAGGTATTGAAACATTGGAACCAAATTTATAATTTTGCCAAGCAATTTTCAAAAGGTCACCTATAAAATTAATTTTGAAATCTGACCATCAGTTTCAAAAAGAAGAATTTTTAAGAATTCTTCATTTCTGTATAAGAGCAAGTAGCCCCCATCCACAAGAGCCATGTTTCTTGATGGATCAAAATTTACGAACAAGTTTTGAAAAGGGTCACCCAAGGAACATTTTGGAAAATTTCTTTTAAAATCTGACCAGGGCTTTCAGAGAAAGAGAATTTTCAAGAATTTCATCATGTCCGTATAGTGCAAGTAGCCCCCATTCACAAGAGCCATGTTTCTTGACAGATCAAAATTATATGTACAGCTTTTGAAAAGGGTCACCCAAGGAACATCTCTCTCAGATTATTTTAAAATCTGACAATGGGTTTCAGAGAAGAAGAATTTTCAAGAATTTCTTCATTTCCATATAGTGCAAGTAGCCCCCATTCACCAGAGCCATGTTTCTTGGCCAATCAAAATTTCGCGAACAATTTTAGAAAAGGATCACCCAAGGAACATCTGTGTGAAATTATTTCAAAATCTGTCCAGCCATTTCAGAGAAGAAGAATTTTCAAGAATTTCTTCATTTCTGTATAGTGCAAGTAGCCCCCATTCCCCAGAGCCATGTTTTTTGACCAATCAAAATTTTGCGAACAATTTTTGAAAAGGGTCACCAAAGGAACAAGTCTGTGAAATTATTTCAAAATCTAACCAGCTGTTTCAGAGAAGAAGAATTTTTAAGAATTTCTTCATTTCTGTATAGTGCAAGTAGCCCCCATTCTCCAGAGCCATGTTTCTTGACCAATCAAAATTTCGCGAACAATTTTTGAAAAGGGTCACCAAAGGAACAACTCTGTGAAATTATTTCAAAATCTAACCAGCTGTTTCAGAGAAGAAGAATTTTTAAGAATTTCTTCATTTCTGTATAGTGCAAGAAGCCCCCATTCACCAGAGCCATGTTTCTTGACCAATCAAAATTTTGCGAACAAGTTTTGAAAAGGGTCACCCAAGGAGCAACTCTGTGAAATTATTTTAAAATCTGACCAGAGATTTCAGAGAAGAAGATTTTTTAAGAATTCCTTTATTTCTGTATTGTGCAAGTAGCCCCCATTCACCAGAGCCACATTTTTTGGCGGATCAGAATTTCACGAACAATTTTTGAAAAGGGTCACCCAAGGAACATATCTGTGAAATTATTTCAAAATCCGACCGGCGGTTTCAGAGGAGAAGATTTTTAAAGAATTCCTTTATTTCTGTATAGTGCAAGTAGCCCCCATTCACCAGAGCCACATTTTTTGACGAATCAAAATTTCATGAACAATTTTTGAAAAGGGTCACCCAAGGAACATATCTGTGAAATTATTTCAAAATCTGACCAGCGGTTTCAGAGGAGAAGATTTTTAAAGAATTTGCTAAAAAATTCCATTTGGTTGCCATGGCAACCAGAGTTTTTGATGGAATCAAATTCTATGAACAATTTTTAAAGAGGACCTCCCAAGGAACATTCCTGCCAAGTTTGGTCCAAATCCATCCAGCGGTTTAGGAGGAGTTGATGTTTAAAGAATTGTTGACGACGCACGACGGACGACGGACGACGGACACCGGGTGATCCTAAAAGCTCCCCTTGAGCACGTTGTGCTCAGGTGAGCTAAAAAGGGTCACCCAAGGAACAAGTCTGTGAAATTATTTCAAAATCTAACCAGCTGTTTCAGAGAAGAATTTTTAGGAATTTCTTCATTTCTGTATAGTGCAAGAAGCCCCCATTCACCAGAGCCATGTTTCTTGACCAACCAAAATTTCGCGAACAATTTTTGAAAAGGGTCACCCAAGGAGCAACTCTGTGAAATTATTTCAAGATCTGACCAGCGGTTTCAGAGAAGAAGATTTTTTAAGAATTTCTTCATTTCCCTAAAGTGCAAGTAGCCCCCATTCACCAGAGCCACATTTTTTGACGGATCAAAATTTCACGAACAATTTTTGAAAAGGGTCACCCAAGGAACATGTCTGTGAAATTATTTCAAAATCTGACCAGCGGTTTCAGAGAAGAAGATTTTTTAAGAATTTCTTCATCTCTGTATAGTGCAAGTAGCCCCATTCACCAGAGCCACAATTTTTGACGGATCAAAATTTCACGAACAATTTTTGAAAAAGGTCACCCAAGGAACATGTCTGTGAAATTATTTCAAAATCTGACCAGCGGTTTCAGAGAAGAAGATTTTTTAAGAATTTCTTCATTTCTGTATAATGCAAGTAGCCCTCATTCACCAGAGCCACATTTTTTGATGAATCAAAATTTCATGAACAATTTTTGAAAAGGGTCACCCAAAGAACATCTCTGTGAAATTATTTCAAAATCTGACCAGCGGTTTCAGAGGAGGAGATTTTTAAAGAATTCCTTCATTTCTGTATAGTGCAAGTAGCCCCCATTCACCAGAGCCACATTTTTTGACGAATCAAAATTTCACGAACAATTTTTGAAAAGGGTCACCCAAGGAACAAATCTGTGAAATCATTTCAAAATCCGAAAAGCGGTTTCAGAGGAGAACATTTTTAAAGAATTTGGTAAAAAATTCCATTTGGTTGCCATGGCAACCAGAGTTTTTGATGGAATCAAATTCTGTGAACAATTTTTAAAGAGGACCTCCCAAGGAACATTCCTGCCAAGTTTGGTCCAAATCTGCTTAGCGGTTTAGGAGGAGTTGATGTTTAAAGAATTGTTGACGACGCACAACGGACGACACACGACGAACAACGGACACTGGGTGATCCTAAAAGTTCCCCTTGAGCACGTTGTGCTCAGGTGAGCTAAAAAACCACCCCCTATGTTCCTTTATAGTTGAGGCAGAGTTCTAGAGTGTTACAAAAAATTTGACTTTTTAATGTCCTAGGAAAGAAGCTTTTTAAAATAAGACGGCCATGATGGCCCTGGATTGCTCACCTGAGTCAATAGGCCATATTTCACTCCACATGCACATTCAAATTTCTGACCAATTGTCTGGTCAATTGCACTCAAAATGTGGCCTCTAAAGTGTCAACAAGGAATTTCTGTAAGTTGACCTACTGACCTACTTTATCATCATAGATGACCCAATATAGAATCCTTTAAAGAACCTTATCAAGACAAACAGTTTTCAAGTTTATTGAGCAATAAATGTGGCCTCTATAGCACCGAAAAGGTATATCTTAAATTTGACTTAGATGATAACCTCAGATGACCCGAAAAGGTATATCTTAAATTTGACTTAGATGATAACCTCAGATGACCCTATTTCAAACTTGTCTGATACTTCATCAAGACAAACATTCTGACCAATTTTCTAGTCAATTGAGCAATAAATGTGGCCTCTTGAGTGCCTACAAAGTACTTCTTGAATCTGACCTGGTGACTTAGTTTATAATCCCAGGTGACCCAAATCCAATCTCATCTGAGATTTCATCAAGACGAACATTCTGACCAAATTTCAGGTCATTTGAGCAATAAATGTGGCCTCTAGTGTGCCAACAAGGTATTTAATTTGACCTAGTGACCTAATTTATAATCCCATGTGAACCAAGTTTGAATTTACTGAACACCTTATGCTCAGGTGAGCAAACAAACTTAGAACAGGTTCACTACATACAAAATATCAAAGCTCTACACCTTCAAATTTTAGAAAAGAAGGATTTTAAAGTTTTCCTTCTATGTTCCAACTCTTGACCTCTGGCCAGTTTTGACCCTAGTGGCTTAATTTGAACAAACCTAGTAGAGGTCCACTAGGAGATGTAATATACCAAATATCAAAGCTATACACCTTCCCATGTTAGAGAATTTTTTAAAAAAGATCTCCTGCTTTGTTTCCATCTTCAAACCTTTAACCCCCGGGGTGAAGCCAGTTTTGACCCGGTGGGCATAGTATGAATAAACTTGGTAGGGGTCCACTAGGAGATGCTACATTCCAAGTATCAAAGCTCTATGCCTTCCAGTTTTAGAGAAGGAAAATTTTATTGTTTTCCTTCTTTGTTCCCTTCTTCAAAACTGTGACCCCTACGGTGATGCTAGGTCCACCAGGAGATGCCACATACTAAATGTCAAAGCTCTACTCCTTCCAGTTTTAGAGAAGAAGAATTTCAAAGATTTTGCTAATTTTTCTTTTTTGTTGCAATGGCAACCAGTGTTATGAGTGAAATCAGCTTTGGGAGAGCTTTATGGTAGAGAAGACGGACAATGAGCGATCACAAAAGTTCACCTTAGCACTCTGTGCCCAGGTGAGCTAAAATTGTGAGAAAAAGTGAAAATGCTGATTTCCTACAATGTTTTCAACCAATCAAAGAAAAGTTACACCGTTTGAGCAACATATTGTCATCTGCAAATGCTCTCAGTTTGAATAAGGCTATAATGTTGTTGTCTGTTAACCCTTTCCCAAACGCCAAAATTTTGGACTGGGCCAAATTGAAAGCATTTACAGACGACAATTCAACTCTTGCTGAAAAGATGATTTCTGTCTATGATAGGGTAGAAAACATTGTGGGAAAAGGAGAAAATGCTGGTTACCAGCATTTTCTCCTTTTCCCACAATGTTTTCAAAAGGCTACTATTCCAGACCCGTAAAAACCAGGGATTGTTTGGGAAAGGGTTAAGGCATTAAAAAACATTTGAACATTCCTACAGGATTTGAGTTAGTGACCTGGGCCTTGTCTTACTAATACAGTTACGAACAAAATTTGTGTTAGTTTGATGTAACTATAAGATGGTGGCATATTTCCACCAAGAGATTAGGGATAACTATCATGATTGTTTTAGAAAACTGTTGTGATAAATCAAAGTATCCTGGAAATTTTATTTTGATAAAAGGAAAAATAAAATTTCCAGGAAACTTTGTCGCAATAGCCTTCTAAGTAAGCATGATAATTGTTGCGTATTTCGTGACAGAAATACCGGTATGCCACCATACTATAGTTATGTAAGTTAAAACATTCGCAAATTTTGTACATAACTTCCTTAGTACAGGAGGCCCTGGTGTTTGGCCTGGGAAGACCCTCATTTAACTCTTTACCAAATGACAAAATTTTATACTGGCCCAAATTGAAAGCACTTGCAGATGACAAAATACATGTAAATGTACTCAAAAACTGAAATCTGTTTCCACCAGGGTAGAAAATACTGTTGGAGAAGGAGAAAATGCAGGATACCAGCATTTTCTCCTTTTCCAACAATGTTTTCAAAAGGCTTCTGTCCCAGGGTGGTAAAAACCAGGGATTGTTTGGTAAAAGATTAACTCTTAACCACACAATCCCGAATTTAAACAACCCTGAGAAGGGAGCCTTTTGAAAACGTTGAGGGAAAAGGAGAAAATGCTGGTAACCAGCATTTTCTCCCTTTCCCACAATGTTTTTTACCCTTCCCAAACCAGATTTCAGTTTTTCAGTCACATTTAATTTGTCATCTGCAAATGCTTTCAATTTGGATCAGTCTAAAATTTTCTTGTGTGGTAAAGAGTTAAACCTTCCTGGAAATTGTTATTTAGACAAAGACTTTCAAATATTTATTACATCAGCGGTTAAAAAAAAAAAAAAACCTGTAAATTCACAAAAAGCTAACTACATGACATATCCAAAAACATGATTGATTAATTGATTGACTGGCGTTTTAATGCCATTTTAACAGGTTAGATCATATCAGGGTGGCCAGTGCACCTAACAATGTATTTATTTCCTGGCTATCTCACACCAGTACTGACACAACTTTCTGTCTATAAGTCACTGACTACTTTTCTCAAATGCATTATGGGTGAGAAGCAAATTTTACTGGAAAGAGAGTTTAGGTCAACTGGGTATCCAACTTGAAACCACTAGGTAGCAAGTCAGATTTATTAAGTGTTGAGTTACCACAGCATGCAAAAAATTGTGAGGTGTTGACTAGTCAACAGAAGCATAAGTATGCCAGGATCAATTTTGGTCCAAACGATATTGAACAAATACTTGACTTTCATTATAATGGAACAAAAATTTTTTCCCCTAGAAAGATACATTTTGATCTGGCTTCTGGTTCTGGCTGACTGATCCTATTCGCACTTGTCTATGACTTTAGCAAGACCTGACTAAGTTTTTCTAAAATTTGACCTGATGACCTAGCTCTTCAGCCAAGGTTGTCCATTTTCAAACTAAACTAAAATCTATTCTAAACTGAGATGCTAAACAAGTTTCATCCAGATCAATAACAAAATTCAGCCTCCAGGGTAACAGACAGGTTGACGTCTGAAGACTGACAAAGTGTTTTTACAACTCTCTACTGTGCACTTTTTGCTCAGGTGAGCTGAAAATACTATAAACCTAAAATTGCTTACTTCTTCCAGCCTTGCACTAAGTTGTGTTGAGCTCTCTTTCACAGTGAAAATATTCTGCTCAACTTTTCTTGTTCTTACTAAATGCCTTGACCATTTTCTGCAGTTAAAAAATAAAAAAAAAAACTTGTATTGGTCCCTTCCAATACAGACCTATCTACAACTAGTGATAGTGACAAAAAGGAGTAAATAAAAAAGAACAGAAAGTAAGACAAACAAAACAAGAGGGCCATGATGGCCCTGTATATTATGGCCCTGTATCGCTCCACTGGCTAATAAGTAAAAACACTACAAGCCAAGCATTACAATATT
The DNA here is from genome assembly GCA_943736015.1 of Tridacna crocea. Taxonomy (NCBI): domain Eukaryota; kingdom Metazoa; phylum Mollusca; class Bivalvia; order Cardiida; family Cardiidae; genus Tridacna; species Tridacna crocea. Next base: position 49,352,836 of record OX031062.1, read on the forward strand.
TGGCTAATTGGTTTCAAACTTGAGGACATAGAAATTTTTTTCTATGAAATCCTACGAAAAAGTTGTGACCCTGGGGCAAAGCCAATTTTGACCGAAAAGCTATAAATACTTGAACCCTGGTGGAGGTCCACAGAATAAAGCCTCATACCAAATAATATAGGTCTAAAATGTGTGTTTATAAACAAGAAGATTTTCAAAGTTTTCTCAATAAATGGCCCTGTAAAACATGAAATCCATGAGACAGGGCTAAATTTAGCAGCCCTACTCTTTATCATGGTTAGTGACAAGATGACTTTGGAAGTTTTCACCACAGAAGCCCATGTAAAACTTGTGACCCTTGGTGTGGGGACAAACTTGATCCCAAGGCTATAATTTGGGCCCTCCTGGCAGAGGCCCACTAGATAAAGCTACATGCAAAATTTGGTAGCCCTAGGCCTTATGGCTAGGTACAAGTAGATTTTTAAAAAAATTCCAATATGAGCCCATGTAAAACGTGTGAACCCCCAGGAAGGGCCAAATTCAATCCAAGGGCTATAATTTGGGAACCTTTGGTAGACAACCACTTGATAAAGCTAGATGCAAAATTGAGTAGCCCTAGGCCTTATGGCTTGGTACGAGAAGATTTTTAAAGTTTTCCCTATATAAGCCCATATAAAACTTGTGACTCCTGGGGCCAGGCCAAATTCGATCCCTGGGCTATCATTTGGGCACTCTTGTTAGACAATCACTTGATAAACATACATGCCAAATTTGTTAGCACTAGGCCCTATGGCTAGCTCCCAGAAGGATTTTAAAGTTTTCCCTATATAAGTCCATATAAAACTTATGACCTCCGGGGCAGGGCCAATACTGAACCCACTGCTATTATTTGAAGGGACTTGGTAGAGGTCCACCAGATAAAGCTACATGCCAAATTTGGTAGCTGTAGGCCTTATCCTTTCAGAGAAGAACATTTATAAAAATTTTCAATATTTTTCAGTTTTGCTGCCATGGCAACCAGAGTTTTTGAAGGAATAAAATTATTTCAAGGAATTCTGAAGAGGACCATATCAGGATCATTACTGTGAAGTTTCATCAAAATTGGATATGTGTTTTCAGAGAAGAAGTTGTTTGAAATAAAAGTTAACGCATGCACGGACAGACGCACGGATGCACGCACATACATACAGACGGACACCAGGTCATGACATAAGCCCTCTGGCCTTTGGCCAGTGGAGCTAAAAAGAGCTATTGCTTGTATCAAGCAAATGCTCCTTTGCCTTCAATGTTTTTCATCAGATGTCTACAGCTGGGATACAAAAAGCAGGACATAAAAGTTTGAATATTTTGGTGTCATGGAATAAACATATATCTTGATAAAACTCTGAAACTTGAGAATTACCAGTATGTGGTTAACCCTTTACCACCTAATGACGATTTTTGATGACCCTGAGGTAGAGCCTTTTTGAAAACATTGTGGGAAAAGGAGAAAATGCTGGTAACCAGCATTCTCTCCTTTTCCAACAATGTTTTCTAACCTTCCAAAATCAAAATGTTGATTTTTCAGTCACATTTATTTTGTTGTCTGCAAATGCTTTCAGTTTTGACCAGTCTATAAATTTGTTGTTTGGTAAAGAATTAAGGAATGACAATTTCTGAATGGTTAAACAGATTGGATTAGTCAGTCAGACCCGAGTCAGATGCACCAAGAATATGTATTGACATGTTTATTAACTTTTTACAAAATGGCAATTTTTTCATAATTGAGGAGGAAAATTTTAATGCCGTTGGAAATGAAGACAATGCTGATAACCAGCAGTTTTCCCCCATTTTCACAAATTCTTGATAATCTGACTTTTACAAACAAATCATGTTTGACTCTTTACCAAACAAACCAGGTTGGAACAAAACCTTTTTTGAAATATTGTGGGAAAAGGAGAAAATGCTTGTATCTAGCGTTTTCTCCTTTTTCAACAAGCTTTTCTACTCCATCAGTTAAATAATGTTATTTGAGCAACATTAATTTTCATCTACAGGGTGTCTGGAAAGGAATGTGACACTTTTGTTTATCTATAATATACATGTAGCTTTAAAAATTAGATGAAGAGGTAGACATAAACATATACATGTATGTGTATAAAATATGTAAGGTTTTTTATATGTGTGATAATTTCATTTAATTTTCTTAACAATACACACTTTTTTACTGATTTCAAATCAGAAGTACCTTTTTGTCATTGGCGTCATTTTATTAATTAATGACGTTATCAATTTGAAGGCCTTTTATGCCCTTTCCTTTTCAAACACATACAATGAAATTGTCGATCACTTTAGGACACATTCAAATATCGATGATCAGAGTTTACATGAAAGATTGTTTAACAACATGTCTCTGTTGTCTGGGTAGGGATCGACCTCAAAGTAAGGCAAAGGAAGAAGTTATGCAGCATGAGGTTTGGACTGTGTGCAGGCCACAATGTTCAGCAATCTGTGGCCTCCAGAATATCGTTTTGATATTATCATATCACCGAACGTATCATATAAGAAGTTTGTCATAGATTTAGATGTGTGTGCTTTAGCACCATCCAGCATGAACAATTTTATTTTTTTTTTTCCATATCTGTATGACTTCATCCTGACATCTACCCGTGCGACTTCTTTCTTTGGGGTTATGTGAAGTCAAGGGTCGACAATCTCAACCAGAGACCACAGATATGTTGTTAAAGAACACTTAAAGTGAAATCGAGAAGATTGGTATTGATAGTACACTAAAGTGATTGACAATTTTATCCTGCATGTTTGGCAAGGAAAGAGTATAATTGGTCGTCACTTTGAAAATGTCATTAATTATTAAAATGATGCCAATGACCGAAAAAGCATCTTTGAATTAAAATCTTTATAAAAACGCAAAATATAATGAAAATTGGATTAATATATATCACACACAAAAAACTTACACGTTTTATTTACATTTTTATATATTTTTATCTCTTTATGTTATATTTTTAGCTGAATTATAAATGCACAAAAATGTTACTTTACTTTCCAGACACCCTGTACAAATGCTTTCAATTTGGACATGTCAAAAAAGATGTTGCTTGGTAAAGAGTTACATGACAATTTATTCATGGTCTGTAAATGCTTTCAATATGGACAGAGCTGAAACTGTCGTGTATGTAGATTTTAAGGTTTGAAAGAAATTTACTTACCCAATTTCGTCCATCACATCTCTGTGCATAAGGACAAGATTCCGCCGACAATGTTCCTTAGCAAGTGACCAAATGTTTACTGTGTACTCTTGTAACTTTTCTCTATAAGACAGGCAATAATCATTTCAGAAATGGTAATAAGTACAAGTTGTATGAATTACTTTTTGTGGCACGATGCTTTCAAATGTATACAGGGTTTTTCCCTGAACCCCAGTTTCTTTGAATTTAGCCCCAACTTTTCTAAATGCCCTCAAAATTTAAATGTCTACCTTCTAACATTCCTTTGACCCTTTACCACAAAATGATGACTTCTAACGCCTCCGAGGAAGAAGCCTTTTGAAAACACTGAAGGAAAAGGTAACCAGCATGTTCTCCTTTTTTCACAGTTTTCTACCCTATCAAAGCAAAATTGGACCATTTTAACCATTTTTAAATTGTCGTCTGCAGACGCTTTCAATTTGGATAGATCTAAAATTTTGTTGTGTGGTAACAGATTAAAAAAGGGTCAAACGACACCCCTATTCTCTCATTTGAGAAAGTCCAAAACAATACAGATGTATTCCTGCATTATATCTGGACTGGAGTGTCCAAGACCCATGCACAGTTGAATAACTGCCCATTGTTTTCTTTAGACAATATTTTTTGAGTGATAGTAAACAAGTATGTTTTCAAAGGAATATTTATCTTACAGGGAACAGACACTCCATCATAATTAGTGAAGGGTATTCAAGAGATCAAATGTGGAAACAATATATAGAACATGCTGGTCCCCATTCCAAATAAAGACTGGTTTCAAATCAGCCTAATCATAAAACCCAGGACCTTTCATTGCAAACAAACATGTTTTAATATGCTTCCGGTATTTCAAATTAAATACGAGCAACTATGCCATTTATTAAAACGAACGATATTAACGCAATTATTTTCCAGTTTGAAAAACTGTATTGTTTTGACTTTATTAATCTTTGTAACTTGTTTATAAATAGTACCGGTTATTCAAATGTGCTATTTTAGGTTTGTTGCTATGGTAGACAATTTTTTAATTAGCATTTCGGTTTTGTCTGCAATAAAAAAGCTGCAAGTCTAATATTAGAAGGGTTTTTCTACATGGACGAGGACTTGTGTTTTTTTGAAGTCACTTATCCTACAGGATGAGTGCTTTTTCTGGAAATTTTTTGGCCCTGTAGCAAGAATAATTTTGTTGCATTTGTTTTGTTGTATGGATATACAATATTCATTAATACAATCTACATACACTCATCATTTTCATTCCAAGCTTTGCTAATTGTAAAAAACATCACCGTTTCAGTCATAACCTTAGCTTGGTTGTTTCCCAACAAAACATCAAGATACAGTTACAGCTCTGCCTTTCTCAAGAAAAATCTTTGAAATAGCTGATATCTCGACTAAACATACATATATTTTACTTCATACTTGGAAGAGTTGACTGACATTTTTACTAAAATATTTACTTCAAGCTTAGGGCAGCTCTACTAAAGATATGTTACAGTTCTAACAAATAGCCGTCCCTGGTGGAGTTTGAACCCTGGACCTCTGGGTCTCAAAGCAAACACTCTTCCATGTCGCTACAAAAGCTAGCTCTATAGCAGGGCAGTATAAGTGTCCCGTTATAAAAACACAAGCTGCTATACTTTTACATCTATCTGTGGATAGACCAGTATACTACATACTCCCTCACCATATGAAGATTCATCCATGAAACCTTCAATTACAGTCACTCTAATTCTCCAAGAAGTGGATTTTTTACAGTGGGCAGCAATGTAACAGTTCTAACATAGCCGTCACTGGTGGGGTTTGATCCCTGAACCTCCCGGTCTCAAGGCAAACACTCTACCACATCACTACAAAAGCTAGCTCTATAGCAGGGCAGTGTAAGTGTCCCCGTATACAAACACAAGGTATACCTTTACATCTATCTGTGGGATAGACCACAGATAGATGTAAAGGTTATACTACAGATATTTGCTTCAAAATTGGAGTAGTCAGCAGATATTTCTCCTGGAAATATCTACATCAAACTTTGGATAGTGGGCTGATATGTTTCCTGAAGATATTTACATCAAATTTAAGACAGCTGACTGAAATATCCACCGACGACATTTAATTCAAACTTGTGGAAGTTGGTTGATATCTCTCCTAAAGATGTACAACCATCAAACTTGGGGTAGTTAGCTGGTTTCTGTACGGAAGATATTTTACATGAAACTTGGGGTAGTTGGCTGGTTTCTGTACGGAAGATATTTTACATGACACTTGGGGTAGTTGGCTGGTTTCTGTACGGAAGATATTTTACATGACACTTGGGGTAGTTGGCTGGTTTCTGTCCGGAAGATATTTTACATGACACTTGGGATAGTTGGCTGGTTTCTGTATAGAAGATATTTTACATGACACTTGGGGTAGTTGGCTGGTTTCTGTATGGAAGATATTTTACATGACACTTGGGGTAGTTGGCTGGTTTCTGTATGGAAGATATTTTACATCACACTTGGGGTACTTGGCTGATATCTCCACTGAATACAAAAACTTCAAATTTGGGTCAAACTGGCTGATATCTCTGTTGAAGACATTTAGATCAAAGGGTAGCTGGCTTACATCTCTACTGTGATACTTTACTTAACCCTTTCCCAAACAATCGCTGGTTTTTACGAGTCTGTAATAGTAGCCTTTTGAAAACATTGTGGGAAAAGGAGAAAATGCTGGTAACCAGCATTTTCTCCTTTTCCCACAATTTTTTCTACCCTGCTGGAAACAAATTTCAGTTTTTGAGTTACCTTCATTTTGTTGTCTACAAATGCTTTCAATTTGAACTAGTTTGAAATTTTGTTGTTTGATAAAGGGTTAATAGTTTGGATAGATGACTGATCTCTCTGTTAAAGGTAGTCTCTTCCAGGCTCTTCTGAATATATGTTACTGCAAACTAAGCATGGCTGACTGGTATCTCTACTTAAGATATTTACTTCGAACTTGGACTGACATTTTTCTGATAACATAAGCTTGGGATTTACTGCTCATATCTCCACTGAAAACATTGATTTCAAACTGCTGCACTTGTACTCATATTTTGACTGAAGATATCAGTATTTACTTCAGAATTAGTTGGCTGGAATCTCTACTGATGATTTCCAATAGGGTTGAAGTTTGGCTGATATTTCTATTGAAGACATCTTCGACCTTGGAATTATTTGCCAAATTCTCTACTGAAGACATTTACATCAAACTTAGGGTAGCTGGTTGATTTCTCCAATTAAGATTTTTATTTCAAAATTAGGGTAGCTGTTCACAATGAAAAATGGAACCTATAGGATCAGGTATCCCTCACAGTCTCTTTGAGGTAGCTGTTACACTTCTTCCCCATAACCCTTTACACATAATCTCAAGCTTTAACAACTCTAAAAGAGAAGGCTTTTTAAACATTGTGTGAAAATGAAAACAAGAGAGCCAAGATGGCCCTGGATCGCTCACCTGAATTTTTGAGAGGACATGATAGCCTTTTTTTTTTTTGAAGGTATTGAAACACTGGAAACAAAATCATTATTTTGCCAAGCAATTTTAAAACGATCACCAGTAAAAGTCCTTTCAAAATCTGACCAGCAGTTTCAGAAAAGAAAAAATTTTGGGAGTTCCTTAATTTCCGTACAGTGCAAGTAGCCCCCATTTTACCAGAGCCATGTTTCTTGACATATCAAAATTTCGCGAACAAATTTTGAAAAAGGTCATTCAAGGAATATTTTCATGAAATTATTTTCAAATCTGACCACTTGTTTAAGAGAAGAAGAATTTTCAAGAAATTCTTCATTTCCATAAAGTGCAAGTAGCCCCCATTCACCAGAGCAATGTTTCTCGATGAATCAAACTTTCATGAACAATTTTTGAAAAGGGTCACCCAAGGAATATGTCTGTGAAAATTTTCCAAAATCTGACCAGCCTATCAGAGAAAAAAATTTTTTAAGAATTTCGTCATTGCCATATAGTGCAAGTAGCCCCCATTCACCAGAGCCATGTTTCTTGACGGATCAAAATTTCACGAACAGGTTTTGAAAAGGGTCACCCAAGGAACATCTCTGTGAAATTATTTCAAAATCTGACCAGTGGTTTCAGAGAAGAAGAATTTTTAAGAATTTCTTCATTTCCCTATAGCGCAAGTAGCCCCCATTCACCAGAGCCATGTTTCTTGACATATCAAAATTTCACAAAGACTTTTTGAAAAAGGTCACCCAAGGAACATCTCTGTGAAATTATTTCAAAATCTGACCAGCGGTTTCAGAGAAGAAAAATTTTTAAGAATTTCTTCATTGCCATATAGTGCAAGTAGCCCCAATTCACCAGAGCCATGTTTCTTGACATATCAAAATTTCACGAACAATTTTTGAAAAGGGTCACCCAAGGAACATCTCTGTGAAATTATTTTAAAATCTGACCAGCGGTTTCAGAGAAGAAAATTTTTTAAGAATTTCTTCATTTCCGTATAGTGCAAGAAGCCCCCATTCACCAGAGCCATATTTCTTGACATATCAAAATTTCACGAACATTTTTTGAAAAGGGTCACCCAAGGAACATCTCTGTGAAATATTTTTAAAATCTGGCGAGGGGTTCCAGAGAATAAGAATTTTTAAGAATTCCTTCATTTCTGTATAGTGCAAGAAGCCCCCATTCACCAGAGCCATTTTCTTGACGGATCAAAATGTTGCAAACAGTTTTTGAAAAGGGTCACCCAAGGAATATCTCTGTGAAATTATTTTAAAATATGGCCAGCGGTTTCAGAGAAGATTTTTAAACAAATTCCTAAAAAATTCCATTTCGTTGCCATGGCAACCAGAGTTTTTGACGGAATTAAATTCTGTGAACACTTTTTTAACAGGACCTCCTAGGGGACATTCCAGCCATGTTTGGTCCAAATTGGCCCAGCGGTTTAGGAGGAGTTGATGTTTGAAGAATTGTTGACAACGCACGACGAATGACGGACAACGGACGCCGGACACTGGGTGATCCTAAAAGTTCCCCTTGGGCAGGTTGTGCTCAGGTGAACTAAAGAGGCATGAAGCCAGAATTTTTTCCTTTTCTCACAATGCTTTTTCTTAATCAAAATACAGCAATCATCTTTTGTACAATGTGTAATTTTCTATCTTCAAAAGCTTTCAATTTCAGACAAGTCAAAAGTTTTGATGTATGGCAAAGGGTTAACAATTTGCACTGAAACAACCACTGCTGCTGAGTATTGGCACTGATATGTGGTCCTTTGGTTTTTAATCTGACAGGGCTGTAATTTCAAAATCCGCAAGAAGTTTTTTCTTACTTTTCGCATTTATGAATGAAGGACTCGTGTGAATGCAAATCCCTGTATTTCTTATGTTTTGCCATGGTAAGGGCGATATTTGCAATCATGGTCCTCAAGTGTTCGGCTTTGCTGAGACTGAAAATACATGTATAATTATTTCAAAGTAACTTCTGACAGTATATTTCGCAACACAAATGAAGATGTCAAAGACCTTGGCATCTATAATTTTTTTGCTGCTTTTAAAATAGGATTTTTTAGCCATTTCTCAAGGAAAGCTTTCAGGAGTTTTAGATTTTAGACTCTTAACTATTGAAAGCCTTTGCAGAGAATAAATTTATTGAAGCTCAAATAATATGATCGTCTTTGAAAGATTTCAAAACCTATTGGGAAAAGTAGAAATTGCTGGGTTCTAAGACTCTCTTTTTTCCACCAGTTTTTAAAAGCTTTCTTTCCCAAGGTAATAAAAGAATGGGATCTTTTGATAAAGAATAAACCCATTTCAAACAATCCCAAATTTTCATCACCATGAGAATGAAAGCTTTTGAAAACATTCTGGGAAAAGGAGAAAAGCTTGTAACCATTATTTCCTTCTTTTTACCACAATGCTTTTAAAGACAGATCCCATTTTTTGAGCCATTTTAATTCTCATGCTATTTTTACACACACCAGGACCCAGGAAAAGGACACAGAGAAGAGTATGTGGTGAAGTATAGGAATACATTTTGAGGGATGTCAGAGCAATCGTTTGTAATAAGATATTCACTTTTATCACACGATTGCACTGGATTATCCCACATGACAGTAGTTTAGATCTGTCAAAACTGAAGGCATTGCAGAAAGAAAGCAATTTAAAAGTGGCTGGTCTAAACCATACTACAAAGTTTAGACTAGTCCATTTTGGAGGCATTTGCAGACATCAAGTTAAATTGGCTCAAATATTTGCAACTGAACCTTTCAAAACACAAATCTCAATTTGGTCCATATTTAATTTGTTGTCAGCAAATGAATCCTCCTACAAATACCATCAAGGTTACCAAACCCCTAACTCCTTTCTCACATACACAAAGTCAGCACAGCATTCCAAAGGTGAGAATGGAATGAACACAGCAACAATCATCATCAAATTCTCTCAGAGTTAACCCTTATCCTGCTATATCAATGAAATGAAACTTTCAAGCCAATAACAGAATTCAAGATTTTTTGCTTTTTCAAAGGTATCATTTTAACCCTATACCCCATAAGGCATTTCTATGGTATCTCTAATTGACCCTAAATAACAGCAAGGATGAAGCCGTTTCTTATATGTATATGACACCTATTGATAGTGTAGTAAACATTGTGGCAAAAGGTGAAATTGCTCATCACGAGCAATTTCACCTTTTGCCACAATGTTTTCCAAAAGGCTCCTACAAGCAATGCATAGAAATGAGTATCTATGGAGTAAAGGGTTAACAGAAATATCTCGTAATTGGAGAGCGCAGATAAAAGATCAGGGCCTGTATTCACCAACCATTCTTAACTCTTTACCACACGAGAAAATTTTAGACCAGTCCAAATTAAAAACATTTGCTGACGACAAAATAAAGGTGACTAAAGAATAGAAATTTGTTCTGGGAAGGGTAGAAAACACTGTGGGAAAAGGAGAAAATGCTGGTTACCAGCATTTTCTCCTTTTCCAAAAGTGTTTTCAAAAGGCTTCTTTCTTAGGGCGTCAAAAGTAGGGATTGTGCGGTAATGGGTTAAGAACATTCTTAGTCTTGTTCTCCAGAATTTCGTTAATGTGAAAGTAACAGAACCTCTGATTGGCATTCGGTTATGCCAATCAGAGATTCTGTTACTTTCACAGTTTGATAATTTTGAGGAATAAGACAAAGAACGTTCTTCAGAATGGTTGGTGAATATGGACCCAGGGCTCCTATTCACCAACCATTCTTGAGAATATTCTTAGTCTTCTTCTCCAAGGTTTTTCTATTTTCTTATTTTTTTAAATTTGTAAGTAACACAACTTCTGATTGGCTAAACCTAATGGTTTAGCCAGTCAGAAGTTGTGTTACTTACAAATGTAGAAAATTCTGGAGAATAAGACAAATAATGTTCTTAAGAATGGTTGGTGAATACGGGCCCTGACTGCAAGTTCTGTGCAGTATGATCTTGATCCATACTGTCCGCAAAAGGTCTGTGAGTCACCCTCCGCATGTGAGTCACCCTCTGCAGCCCAAGGGTTAACGGCTACTCTCTAACATAATATTCAAAAGCTGAAAGAAGAATGAATCCTGTCTCAATAGTTAATGCTATCACCAACCCTTGAACTTGCGCAAACTATTATTTGAATACACAGTCCAAAGACTACTTTCATTATATTATTTAGGTTCCTATAAATTTTTCAGCCCAAATACATGCACTGCACTTGGATAGAATCACATTCGATGGAAAAATAAATCAGTATTCACAGTGCCGTTACTCTTTACCAAATGACAAAATGTTGGACAAGTCTACATTGAAAGCATTTATAGGCGACAAAATAAGTGTGAATCATAACTTGAATTTTGATTTTGGAAGGGTAGAAAAAATCGTGGGAAAAGGAGAAAATGCTGGTTACCAGCATTTTCTTGTTTTCCTTCAAGAGGCTTCTTTATTACGGACATCAAAAGCCAGGATTGTGTGGTAATGGAATAAATATGGTACAATGATATATCCTGCACACAGTATACATGCACACTGGTTTGCTTTTTAATTGGTCAAAACATTAGGGAGTAATGTTCATCCTCCATTCTTGCAAACAAAGTTACCTGAGGTAAACCTGTATTTGCCTTCTTTTTCTGTTTCTACCTATTTACCAATCAACCTAATTTTAGACTAGTCCAAATTGAAAGCTTTTGCAGATGACAAAAAAATATGACTCGGAAATTGAAACTTGAATTTAGAAGAGTTGAAAACATTGTGGGAAAAAGGGAAAAATTCTTATTACCAGCATTTTCTCCTTTTCCCGTAATGTTTTCAGATGGCTTCTTCCTTTGGGTTGTAAAAACCAGGGATTGTTTGGTAAAGGGTTAAATAAAATTGTCACTAATTGTAGTATTTCAGTTGAAAGTTGAATTTACACGCATATATACATGTATACTATAAATGGAACATAATATTGTAGTAAGTTTCTTGGTGCTTGTATCTGCGTCTAGCTGTGTAAAATTCCGAAACCTTGCTTGATCTACAGTCTCGCATAAATGTCGAATTTTTTCACAATGCCAAAGGCAAATGCCAACACCAGGAAAGTCTTTACAACATAATATTCTTTGTGTCTGTTCTCTACAGACTGAGCTAACTAGATTTGGCTGAGGGGATGTGGAATCCTATTTGTATGTAAATACAGAATGTTATGATTGTAATAATATTTCTGCTGATTGTAATTGCTTCGCGCAGTGTTAGAAAATTTGATATGAAGCGAGCTCAAGGACGAGCAAGACATCAAAATATTCTTACAAGGCAAGAAGAAAACACAATCACCAGGGAAGTTACTACAACACAGTATCCCTTTTATAGTTTACAAATTTCAACAATTAAATATTGCAATTTTGACAATTTTATTTCAAAACAGTAAAAAATAATTAGACAAATACATGTTTGGCAGGTAATACTATAAAAGAATGGTGAATGAACACTATAGCATATTTTTTTTCCTCGAATCAAATCAAGGGGAATAAAAAAGCCTAACATTCTGACCAATCGATAACAAACATATCTGAACATGTTTTACTATCATACCATATTTCAACCCTTTACCAAACAATCCCTGGTTTTTACAAAACTGAGATAGAAGCCTTTTGAAAACATTGTGAGAAAAGGAGAAAATGCTGGTAACCAGCATTTTCTCCCTTTCCCACAATGTTTTCTACTCTAATGAAAACAAATTTCAATTTTTGAGTTTTGTCTATTTTGTCATCTGGTCACCTGCAAGTGCTTTTAATTTGGACCTGTCTGAAATTTGTTGTTTGGTGAAGGGTTTAACCATATTTTTCTGACATTTTTTCCCATTATGTCTGATTCAATCTATGAGCAATGCAGGCATTTCAGGCAGAATATCCACAAATATCTATAAATAAAGTATGTAATAATGGACATTCTTTTTTTACTAGATGATAAAAATGTAAACTCATCCATGTTGAAAGCATCTGTAAACAGCAAATTAAATATCTCCAACATGCTGGGATTTGCATGTGCAAGAATAAGAAAACATTGTGAAAAAGAGTAGAATATTGGTTATCATCCTTTTCAACATTTCCAACAATGTTTACACAAGAATTCTTTTTTAGGGTTATACATTAAAACTTTACTACACAATCCCTAGTTTTAATGACCCTGGGAAATATGACTTATGAAAACATCGTTGGACAAAAAAAAAAAATTGCTGGTAACCAGCATTTTTTCCTTTTCCCACAATGTTTTCTAACCTTTCAAAAGCAAACCCAATTATATTGGGCTCATATGTCATTTGCAAATACTTTCAGTTTGGACTAGCCATAAATTTTGTTGCGTGATAAAGAGTTAAATTATAGAATTGTTTGGTAAATGGTACAAAAAATTTTCTGTTGAGAACCTATATAGAAATTCCTGTGAACAGAAATAATGATCACATGAATTATTTAACATCACATGAATACATGAAACAAGAGGGCCACTATGGCCCTGTATTGCTCTACTGGCTTTTTAACCTTTACCACACAAATTAAAGTGTTCATGACCCTGAAAAAGAGGGCCTTCGAAAATAGTGAACACTGTCAGGCAATACAAGCAGGTTAATTCATTGGCATGAAAGGTAAAGTCCTAAGAAAAAAAATCCTAAATGACAGAAACCTTACTATGAATTTAATATTCCAATCATGTGAGCATAACTATTAGCATCAAAATGAATCACTCTCCTTGAAAACAGAATATTTTCTATCAAAAAACTTAATATCTAGCATCAATCATTTTGTCACTGCAGTGTGATAACCAAGGGAGGTAAATAGTAACAAACTTTATCCTTTACAAAAAGAGTTATTTCCCTTAATGTTTAAATTGAAATGATTGTATTTAGAACCCCCATGTTAAAAGTTGTGATCCCTGGAATGAAGCCAATTTTGACCACAGGCCTATAGTATGAAGAAACTTGTTTAAAGTCCATTAGATAAAGCTACATGCCAAATTCAGTAGCCCTGGGCCTTGTTGTTTCAGAGATTTTTAGTTTTGTTGCCATGTCAACTAGAGCTTTTGAAGGAACCAAATTCTTTCAAGAAATTCTAAAGAGCACCATAGCAGGATAATTTCTGTGAAATTTCATCAAATTTGGATGGGTAGTTTCAGGGAAGAAGATGTTTGAAATAAAACTTAATGCACGGACGGACAGACGCACGGAGGACACCAGGCCATGACATAAGCCCGCTGGCCTTTGGCCAGTGGAGCTAAAAACATTACTGCAAAGAAAGATGTTGCTCAATTGGCCTTTCATAATATGCAAAAAAGCACCTGCAGGAGGTAATAAGTAATTAGCTTATCAGCAAAATGTAGAAGAACACCTACCAGTTTTCTTCCTCCTGACAGCCTAGGCTCTTTTTCGACCGCTCGGTTTCTTGATCTGCCATCTTTCTGCTAAGTACTTCTATATAGACATTGATTTCGTTCAACCTTGTCATGATCTTTAAAAATCAAAATAGAGAACCAAACTCAGACTTCAATTCGACTTGCAACATGCAAACAGGGACATTCGAATATCTGTCTAAAGTGTTGCCTCGGATCAGCTTGTGCAGTCTGTGTGGGCTTACCCACAGCGGCACTTTACAACTACATTAGATTTTCTTCTTCAGTAGTCTTGTGTAATACACAAAATTGCATAAAAACGGACAGAACCGTCTCGGATTACCCTGTGCAGACTGCGCAGGATGATCTGAGACGACACATTACACATATGTCCTAATGCCCCTTTTCATGTGTTACAGGCCATTTAGTATACAAACTAACCCTTTACTGCAATAATTCCCAGTTTAATGACCCTGAAAAAAAGAAGGCTTTAGAAAAAAGTTTTGGGATACTGTGAAAATGCGAGTTCCGAGCATTTACTCATTCTTCCACAATGTTTTCTATCTCTTCGAAGACAAATCCTATCATTGAACCCTTTGATGAAATTCCTACACTTAACCCTTTCCCAAACGACAAATTTTGGACCCTTCCAAACCGAAAGAGTTTGCAAACGACAATTTTAGATTTGGAGAAAATGGCAGAAAGTTCTCAAAAAGGGTAGAAAACGCTGTGGGAATAGAAGAAATTGCTCGTTATGAGCAATTTCTCCTTTTCCCACAGTGTTTTCAAAGACGTTTTACTGCAGACACGTAAAAACCAGGGTTTGTTTGGGAAAGGGTTAATATGACACTGAATTTGTCATCTGCAACTGCTTTTAATTTGGATCGCTCAAGAATTTTGTCTATATTTCATGTTTAATTTTCTACTGGCATACATATACAGCGAACCTGTTTTAACCCTTTACAAAACGACAAACTGTAGACCAGCCCAAATTGAATGCATTTGCAGACGACAACGTAAGTATGGCTTAAAAATTGAAATGTCTTGGGAAGCATAGAAAACATTGTGGGAAAAGGAGAAAATGCTGGTTACCAGCATTTTCTCCTTTTCCTACAATGTTTTCAAAAGGCTTCTTTCTCAGGGTCAGTAAATGGTGGGATTGTGTGGTAAAGAGTTAAGATATTAACCCTGATCACACAATCACGATTTTTAATGAGCAAGGAGAAGAAGAATTCTGAACCTTGTGGGAAATGGAGAAAGTGCTGGGTATTACTCCTTTTCCTGCAATGTTTTCTACCTTAACAAAGACAGAAATCACCATTTGAGCTTGATTTACTTCGCTGTCTGCAAATGCTTTTGTCTTTGTGCCCTCCAGAAGTCTGTCATTATAAAAGAGTTAAAGAGCCATACACACATTTAGTTGTTTTTGCACCCAGAGTAGATCAAGACAAGGCTGCACAAGACATATTTGATCTTTGATTTACACTGTCCACTCTGATGAGACATTCTAGGAACAAGAGCTTCACAAAGTGGCGCATATACGCCCGAAGGGGCTTGTCAGTGAAATGGCTAAAAAGCTAGAATACCTGCAGATATCTTAAGTTTAAAAGTCACATGCACCACTACACATCATAGAGATTCATTGTGGTAAGTTTGAACTTATTCCAAAGAAAACTGTAGGAGCAGTTGCACACATAAGAAATTGCTAATGGATAGACAGACAAACAGACTGACGCCCGAGACCATAACATAATACAACCCTTTGGGCATATAAAAAGAAACTTGAAATTACATTTATATGAGACTTATTTCTATTTCCTTACAATCTGGCTCTCTAATGGTTGAGCCTTTATCAAACAATCACATTTCAACAACCCAGAGGAACATGGCCTCTGAAAACATTGTGGGAAATGGGAGAAAATGCTGCAAACCAGCATTTTCTACTTTTCCCACAATTTTTTCTACCCCTTTAAAGAAAAATACCAAAAGCTAAGTCACATGGAATTCATCATCTGCAAATTCCATCAGTTCTGATAAGTCTGAATTTTTGGGGTGACAAACTTTTAGACTTGTCCAAATAGAAAGCATTTGCAGACAACAAAATAAATTATTCAAAACTGAATCTTGACTTTAGAAGAGAAGAAAACGTTGTGGGAAAAAGAGAAAATGCTGATTACTGGCATTTTCTCCTTTTCCCACAATATTTTCAGAAGGCTTCTTCCTCAGGCTCATAAAAAACCTGGGACTGTCTGATAAAGGGGTTAACCCTTTCCCAAACAATCCCTGGTTTTTACGGGTCAGGAACAGAGGCCTTTTGAAAACATTGTGGGAATAGGAGAAAATGCTGGTAATCAGCATTTTCTCCCTTTCCCACAATGTTTTCTATTCTATTATGTAGAAAAATCATCTTTTTAGCAACTGTTAATTTGTCATCTGCAAAGTGCTTTCAATTTGGTCTGGTCGAAATTTGCCCTTTGGGAAAGGACATCTCCATGCACCTACTTTTTCATGGAACCTCTTCAACGACACATCCTTTACAAACGCATCTATCTGTTGAACAGTTTGTCTACAATTACTGAAATCTGTTAATATCATCACACCATCGTTGATTAAGCTACAAAGGGTTTGAAATAAGGTTTGAAACACGCCCATGTGAGATTGGAACGATTTAAGACGCCGCTCTGTTTCTTGTAACGTACAGGAAATCTCTGGAAGTATTAACTCAAACTGTCGAACACTAGATTTGATATATTTTCTGAAAAAAGAAAAGAAAATGATTATGGAAAGATGCTGCTGAATTAACATAACCCATTACCACACAATCCCTACTTTTGACGCCCCTAAGAAAGAAGCCTTTTGAAAACACTATGGGAAAAGGAGAAAATGCTGGTAACCAGCATTTTCTCCTTTTCCCACAGTGTTTTCTACCCTTCCCAGAACAAATTTATATTTTTTAGTCATCTTTATTTTGTCGTCTGCAAATGCTTTCAATTTGGACCAGTCTAAAATTTTCTCATGTGGTAAAGAGATAATATGCTCATCTCTCATTGATTGCAAATTACTTATTCTAACATGACATACAAATTTGGTTCTACAAACACTATCGGCCTAGTGAATTATTGACTGTCCCTCATAACTCACAATTGTGGTTTATTGAACAATAAACCAAGATAGAAAGAAGATTATTTCGTAATGCTAACATGACACATGAATTCGGCTCTATAAACATAGTGCAACAAAAGCTTGGTGAAATCTATATTATTCTATGTAGAGTGACATCATTCCATATCATGTGTCATCATTCTGTACAAAGTAAGTTATTCAATGGAACATAAATTTCATCCGTGTTTTTACTTCAAGTTTGAAATTGTTTTCCTTTCATTAAGAATTGGTCATGTCAGAGTCAAAATAATCTTCTTTCTATAATGGTTCATCATTTAATAAAATATGCGAGTTAACAGGCAAAATAGATAAACCACTCAGGCTATTGCCCTAGGGGATTATTGATTATGCCTCATAACTCACAACTGTGGTTTATTAAATGATAAACCATGATTAAAAAAGTAGGTTGATGTGATGTCCATGGTTTGAGTTAAAGCTTCCGCCTCTTCACTGTTACCAAACAACAAATTTTAGACCTGTCCATATTGAAAGCATTTGCAGAGAACAATATCAATGCAGCTTAAATGATGTCATTTTTGTTTGATAGGGTAGAAAACATTGTGGGAAATGGAGAAAATGCTGGTTACCAGCATTTTCTCCTTATCCCACAATGTTTTCAAAAGGCTTCATCCCCTGTTATTAAGTCGGCACTGTGTGTTAACCATATGGTCCCAAGTTCAATACCTGGCAGCAGGTGTCAACTTTTTGGGACTATTTATTGGCCAACACATTCGGTGCAAAATTAATGTTAGTGCAGTTCCCAGGAAGCAGAGAGATTTGACGCAAAACAGGATAAATTACCTGTAACTCTGTTCGGCCAAATTCAACAGTCTTTGCTTCGGTGCAAAATTAATGTTAGTGCAGTTCCCAGGAAGCAGAGAGATTTGACGCGAAACAGGATAAATTACCTGTAACTCTGTTCGGCCAAATTCAACAGTCTTTGCTTCTCGATAGTTTCCTGTACTTTCAGATGGTAGTGATATGCTAGAGATGTGGCCTTTTTGGAGGACTGTGCGTCTACGTCAAGATTTTCATATCCCAAAATCTCTGGGAATTCCGCTGTTATACAGAAAGACATGATAGTATCTTACTAACTCAAATATATGCAGAACAAAAAGAAAAGGGTTTAGGCTTTACCAGAAGGTAAAAGACAAGACTTGTCCAATTTGAAAGCATTTGCAGATAAAAAATTAACTCTTTGCCACATAATTCCAACTTTTACGCCCCTGACAAAGAAGCCTGTTTGGACCTGCCTAAAATTGTGTTGTTTGGTAAAGAGTTAAATGAGGTATAACCCTTTCCCAAACAACAGATTTTGGACTCTTCCAAAGCTAAAGAGTTTGCAGATGCCAACTTTAGATTTGGAGAAAATGGCAGAAAGTTCTCAAAAAGGGTAGAAAACACTGTGGGAAAAGGAGAAATTGCTCGTTCCGAGCAATTTCCCCTTTTCCCACAGTGTTTTCAAAAGAGTTTTACTGCAGACACGTAAAAACCACAGCTTGTTTGGGAAAGAGTTAAGTGATGAGAATTATATTTTGAATTGCAGAAAACACTGTGTAGAAAGGAGAAATCTGAAATCTCGGCTCTACATGTCATCTCATCAAGGCATGTGCGAGTTATTACAACGATAAATCAGACATTTCAAGATATATAAAGCAAGCATACATGTAATCAAAGAGTAAGTAACCTTTGACCCCCTGCCGTGACCTTGATCTTGGAGCCTTGTGTCTGAAACCTCCACTCTGCATGTCACCTTCATCATGGTATGCATGTCACCTCATTGAGAAGCAGTCATGTGAAATATTTTCAAAATCAGACAAAGGGTTCAAGATATACAGAGAGGACAAAAAAACTGTTAATAGATGGATAGACAGACAACCATAGGCACAAGATAATAATTATGTCCCTTCTAGTGTATAATGAAAAAATAAAACTACCAGCACAGACCTATGGACATAATGATACACAGTAGATCACATATTAACCCCTTGTAACACAATCCCAAGGTTCAATGACCCTAGGGAAAGCCTTTGCAAAAATGTGTAGGAAATAGAGGATAATCAACTGGTTGTTTTTGATATGAAAAATATCTCACGAGGATGCATTGTTAAAAAAACGAGTGCGCAGCATGAGTTTTTTAACGTCTTACGACGCGTCTGAGTGAGATATTTTTCATATAAAAAATAACCAGTTGATTATTCTATTTATTATATACCTTATTAACATCAATATTTGTAATTTTGCGTTTGAAAGTCGAAAAAAATGTAGTCGAAAAAAAAAAGTAGTTCCCAAATTACAGCAGGAAGTGAAAGTGAAAGTTGATAACATCACTAGTGATGATATCAAAATTTATTACACTGGGAAATTCCAGGATTTCACTGCTAGGTATATAATAAAAGGTGAAAATGCTTTTAACCGCCATTTCTCCTTTACAGAAAACAACTTATAGACCTTCAGTGTCAAATCTCACCATAACAGCCATATTTATACTTCTCCAAATCACATGCAAAATTTGCAGATGACAAAGTAACAATTTGTCAGATGATGAAATTTTTGTTTCCAAGAGTTGAAAATATTGTGGAAAAAGGAGAAAATGCTGGTTACGAGCTTTTTCTTCTTTTCTCACAATGTTTGATAAAGATTCATGTACAAGGATTGATAAAATTTGGGACTGCATGGGAAAGATCAGTTGAAGGCTTTTACAGATGACAAACTGAATACAACTTAAATGCTTAGAAGTACCTTTGAATGGTATCAAAACATTGTGGGTAAAAGGAGGAAATGCCATTCCATTCTTTTTTTTCTTCTTTTCCCAGTACACTTTTGAAAGTCTTATTTCTCAGGATCATTAACCCGTTACCACACAATCCCTACTTTTGACGCCCCTGAGAAAGAAGCCTTTTGAAAACACTGTAGGAAAAGGAGAAAATGCTGGTAACCAGCATTTTCTCCTTTTCCCACAGTGTTTTCTATCCTTTCCAGAACAAATTTCAATTTTTCAGTCACCTGTATTTTGTCATCTGCAAATGCTTTCAATTTGAACCAGTCTAAAATTTTGCCATGTGGTAAAGGGTTAAATCTTGGATTTGTGTGGTACAGGGTTAAACAAAAGATTTTTCTATCTTCAAGTATCCTAAATCTAGACCCAACCACCTCTATTAAGGTAGTAGACCCAAAACACTTCCAGTGCAGCATGAAATAATTTCTTTTTGATAATTGATAAATATGGATTTATACAAATGTAATACTTTTGCAAATTGTTAGCAGCCACAAATTCCTTTGATGTCTATCGTGAGATTATCTGTTGATACTTTTTAGTTAGTTTTCATAAAAGGGAGGTAATTTTTATCTCCATTTGTAATGAGAATATCGTGGTTTTAGATATATACATGGTAATTCTAAGTAGGAAAAACAGGAAAAAGTGGCTGGGTTAAAGTAGTACAGTAGTACTCATTTTTAATAATAGAAATTTTGATAATATAATATTGGAAATAGCTGTTATCAACTGCTGGTCCACTACCTTAACATCTAAGTGATATATTGTCAATCGAATTGCCACCCCCAAAAAATGGAACTTGTCTGGCACATCTATTCTTCAATCTTTCTTTAGTTTGAATTCAGAATGTAACTCAAACACAATTCTTACGTATTTCTTTAAACAAAACTGTATAGTTCTCCATAGAAGTTTTATTGAAGAGAAAAAGTGTTTCCTTGAAGAACGACTTGTGGAACGTGCGGGCCAAAGTCAAGGCGTCTAGACTATCTCTAACGTCTTTATCTTGATATAGAAGGAGTTGATTCACTGCAGGAATATCTGTTTCCATTGCCAGTTTTTCCTGGATTCTTGTAATTCTTCAATAGAAAGAAGGGTTTCCAATTTGTTTCCAATAGCAGCTGCTCATTTTTGATAAAAAAATTTAATCCACACTAGCTCTGAAGGTTATGAAAAGTGTTTAACTCTTTACCACTCAATCCCGACTTTAACGACCCTGAGAAGGAAGGTGTTTGAAATCATTGAAAGGAAAGGAGAAAATGCTGGTAACCAGCATTTTCTCCTTTTTCCACAATGTTTTCTACCTTTCCAAATCAAATTTCAACTTTTGATTCACATTAATTTTATAGTCTGGAATGCTTTCAATTCGTACTGGTCCAACTTTTTGTTGTTTGATAAAGAGTTAACTCTTTACCAAACAACATAATTTTAGACTGGTCCAAATTGAAAGCACTTGCAGGCCACAAATTAAATGTAACTGAAAAAAAAAAAAAATCCCAGCAGAGTAGAAAACATTGTGGGAAAAGGATCTCAGGGTCTTAAAACCAGGGACTGTTTGGTAAAGGGTTAACTCTTGCCACTGTAGATCAAAATCAGAGCCTGCCTTGATAGCACAGTGGTGAGCACATCTTACTTATGACTTGGTGGTTGCAAGTTCGATACCTGGTTGAGTCAGACTTTCTTTGAAGCAATTTCTTCACCTCTCATATGTGACGCATGTAAGAAAAGCAGCAAATGACTTGGGCAGGAAGTTGTGTTAGCACTGGTATGAGAAAGCCAGGAAGTACATGCATAAGTGCACTGAATGCCATAATATATAAAACTCAAATACAAACAAAACAAAAAACAAATTAAAGGTGGCTCTTCAGATTTTGGGACGAAAATTTTACAAAAATGCAAAAAAATCATCCTTATACTTCCAAAGCCTTTTAATTTGTGTTCACAAAACCTCAGTAGTCCAAAACGATCCAATAACATGAAAAATTAGAGATTTATTATGGACCAGGTTGACACCAACGGGAGATACCTTCTATTTTTAGATTATCAATTCTCTCATTTAAATACAGGAAAACACTGACGAAGTTTCAAACATCCATCCAAAGATGACATTATGGAAAATAATTATTACATGTTTGTTATGTAATGGAATTTAAGCGTTATTAGTCAGGTACCAGTCACTTGACATTCCCACAATGCTTTATTGATTTTTGGCGCGAAATCTAAAAATAGCTGAAGAGGCTACGTAGCCTTTTAAGGAAATACCATCACTTTTTTTTTTTGAATTTTATGCTTTTTAATTATTGATGATTTGTATTGTTTATTCATATAATTTCCAATGATATATATATCTTTTAATTTGGTGTGATGTGAAAATTCTAAATACCCACCTTTAAAATCAGACAGCACAAAATGGACATCTACTTACGTGTCAGTTTGTTCCACATACAGGTCTATTAATTGTCCTGTTCCACAGAAGAATACTTTGACTGTTAGCATACTGTCTAACTGTCCAACGTGCTTGAAGAACGTCTCAAACGTCCACATCTTACTGGGGTTTATCTCCATTAGTCCACCCAAGAGAACAACTACAATTTCTTGTAGCTGACTGTAAAAAAATAAACAACAATGTGATGCATTATCATAATCCTTTACTTTTCAACACAATCCTAGGTTGCATAACCTTGAGGAAGAGAGGTTTTGAAAGCTGTATTCATGTATTTGACATAATCTTTGTACATGATTTAAACCAGATACTTTCAAATTCATGCTGTCACTAAATGTGACTTAAGTCTTTACCACACAACAAAAATCTAGACTTGTCAAAACTGATAGCATTTGCCGATGACAAAATGAAAGTAACTCAAAAAATTAAAATTTCTTTTGGAAAAGGTAAAAAACATGGAAGGAAAAGGAGAAAATGCTGGTTACCAGCATTTTCTCCTTTTCCCACAATGTTTTCAAAAGCTCCCATCTAAGGGTCATTAAAACTAGGGATTGCATGGTAAAGGGTTAATACCCCCGCCAGCGCTTTGACAGAAACAGGCAATTTAACAAAATTTTTCAGAAGTTCAAGGGGAGATTACCCTCAAATCATAGAAGGTAGATGACTGAAAACTGCGTCTTGCACAACTTCAGTTTACCACTAATGTATCAAGAAACTTACAACACAATAGCAGCAAAACTAACGCATGAATTTGCAACACAAAATTACTAGTATTTTGTAGACAGATGGACACACAGATGGACACACAGACAGGCTGATTCCAGTATACGCCCGAAAATGTTTGTTTTGCAGGGGTAAAACTATTCACCGCATTTTTTTTGGTAGGTTATCGAGAAATAACAGTGAAATATTTTTCTTACAACCAGTGAAAACAAGTGATATTTATATTCCAACTCTTCATTTGAAGGCAAAAGCAGTTGTTAACCTGTACTAGTTGCCAAGGTAAAATGCACATGCCTCTCAACCAGATAGAAATATGATATATTATCATACTGCAAAGAAATTTCTCGTGATCTGATTGGTTAACATGCCGGGAACATATATCATGTTCCCTGGCAAAAACCATGTAAAACCAGTTTCCCTTTTGAGTGCCCCGTAAACATCATTTCATGTCCAACACAACATCCAAAATGGCGGCATCGGTCGATCACCTTACTGCACATTTATGCACCAAACTGCACGTTTTAGTGACATCAGTTTCCAGTGACGTCAGTTTTCATTGAATTGGGGCACACAGAAGGGAATCTCTGTTTCTTCAGCATACTCAATTTGTGAAATTATAAAACAGGAAAATTTCGCCTAACGCGCTTTGAAAAGGTAAAACTTTGCAGTATAATAAAAACGTTGTACGGTCAGGTGGCAGGGGACTTGGAACTTGGCGACATGATTAACCACAGCTGTGAACAAGTTTCCAAGTCCCCTGCCACCTGACCGTACATATATATATATCTTGAGCTTGACATAATATTGTAATGCGTTGCTATACAGAGGGGATATGCCATGGGGAATAAATGAAACAAACTAAACTGGATTCTGTGGTAAACTGGAATCTGTAGTAACCGCTCCCCCCCCCCAAAAAAAAAAAAACATGAAATAAATAGAATGTTTGTTTTTTTCACATGAAAGATAGAAATTTATTTCAGCCAGTGAACTTTATTTGTAATACTTTCACTCAGGTTACAAATGAAAATATTACCGATCACGTTCACTTGAAATAAATTTCCATCTTTCACTGAAAACAACAAATACCGGTATCCTCTATTACCAAACAATTCCATTTTTTAAAAGCCTTGGAGAATAAGGCTTTAGAAAACACTCTAGGTAATAGAGAAAATATCGGTAGCCATTTGGTAATTACTATTTTTCCCCATCACGTTTCTACCAAATAAAAGACACTTCATTTAACATTTTCCAAATGAAAAAAACTTGTGAAATCCAGACAACAATCTGAATCTGGCTCAATCGATTGCAATTGTCTTTACCAGGGTGAAAAACATAGATGATATCGGAGAAAATGCTAGGTACAGGCACTTGCTGCTTTTTCAAGTGTGTTCTCAACTGTGTTCCCAAGTATGTACTTCAGTTATGGTAAGTCCAAAATTTTCTCAGTTAGTAGAAAGTTCAACCCCTGCTTAACTCTTTACCAAACGACAAAATTTTAGACTGGTTCAAATTGAAAGCATTTGCAGACGACAAAATAAAGGTGACTGAAAAATTGAAATTTGTTCTGGGAAGGGAAGAAAACACTGTGGGAAAAGGAGAAAATGCTGGTTACCAGCATTTTCTCCTTTTCCTACAGTGTTTTCAAAAGGCTTCTTTCTCTTGGGCGTCAAAAGTAGGGATTGTGTGGTAATGGGTAAAGAAAGGGAAAAAGCTATCCCTTTTACCATACAATATTTTAGATTCGCCCAACTTGAATGCATTTTGTAGACATCAAGGTAAATTTAGCTCGAATATTAAAATTTGTTTGTAGACAGGTAAAAAACATTGTAGAGACAGGGAAAAATGCTGGTTACCAATATTTCTTCTTTAACCCTTTACCGCACAATCACAACATTAACCCTTTACCTGATATGCCAATTTGAGGCTCTTCCATTTCGGCAGCAAATAAAGATATGATGCCAAAAATATGGACAAATGAGGATACAAATATCTGATTGAGTGGAAAACATTGTGGGAAAAGGAGAAATTGCCCGTTACAAGCAATTTCTCCTTTTCCCACATTGCATTCCAAAGCTGTCTGTTGGTGGTGTGTCAAAATGAGAATTTATGGAATAAAGGGTTAAACGGCCCCTAATTTATATTGTCATCTGCAAAGGCTTTCAATTTGGGCAAGCCTAAAATTTTGTTGTTTGGTAATAAGATTTGTCCAAATTGTTGTCATTGGTAAAGAGTGTAACTTTTAAATTGAACAACAATCTCATCCATCACATCAATTCCTGGGTGATATACAATCCTATATGCCTATTTTCATATTAGGTAACCTTCAGAGTGCTTTGATAACACATTTTCTTTTATGAAACGTGAATAATGATAACTGTAGCATTTATGTCCAATGGGGACGCAGAATAGACATTCCCTCCCAGAAGACACCCGTGCGCTTCACTGGACCGTGAACGTTTCCGTTGTGAAGCATCATGAGGGTACACTTCAATAGATAACTCAGAATGTCAAACTGTTACCTTGCTGTCTCATAAATGTTTTGAAAGGTCATTTTGCACGGCTAAATTGTTGAATATTTGGTAAACGTGGACCGACATATGACACCCATTTCTGTTCACTTCCGGTTGGCAATGAGAGTAAAATGAAAGTGTTGCTCAAAATATGCACCGGTCTTCTTCATTACTTCAAACGGTAATATTTAGCACAGACAATATAAATTTACAAACTTTGTTAAGATGTCGCCAGTTTACAAATAATTTTAGGTAACCTCGTGCACTTGGGCCAGTTGTTGTATTACCCGCTCCCCCCACCACCCCGCTCCTTGTTTCAACTGAGGCGCCACTCGTCACAACTAGGCCGACTCTTACATCCAACCTCGTTCGTATCGATTTGGGGAGGGGGTGTTAATGTTTCCATTCTGAACTACTGCCAGTGACATGAAAAGAGCTGCGCCTACCAACGGCAACAACAGCCACGGGGATAATAAGCAAACTTGTCGCAAAAAAAAAAAAACGCCGACGAAACTGGTAGACCTGAGTTTGAAAATAAATGTACAAACTATTTGCAATTGGAAATATATTTAGTAGGATTCGAAAACGGTGATTTGTGTTTGCTTTCAAAGTAGAGAGTTGCGATTTAACCCTTCACAAAACAATCCCTGGTTTTTACAACCCTGAGACAGAACAAGCATTTTCCCCTTTTCTCACAATGTTTTCAACCTTGCTTGAAACAAATTTCATTTTTTTTTTTGAGTTACGTTTACAGTTTCGTCTGCAATTGTTTTCAATCATTTTGGAACAGCATTAAATTTTATCGTTTGTTCAAGAGTTAAAGAACGGTGAAGCGTTGTATTTCCTGCGAAGAAATGTAGCGTGTAGGTGCCCTTGTCTGCAGATCATAGCCGAATGAATCGCACCAGGTAGCATTTTATTGACTTTTTTTAGTTTGAAATTCAAAGTAACGGTTGTCGGTAGAAAAAGAGTCCGGTTCTGTCCCCAGAATGCCCAAATTAAATAGATGAGTATTTGTAGAATGCCATCTAACGGAAGATGATGGTGAAGGTGCATATCAAACTACATGTTCGTGATGATGCAGCCGAAAAGACTTGATCAACAGATTATCCGACTGCCTAACGCTGCGGCAAGCGATGCAGCACTTACTCATTAGAATTTGCTTAAAATTCAAACAGGTGATTTGATTGTTTCCAACTAAACGCATGGTTCATTTGCGCATGGCTCCTCTTATATCCGTAACCTTATCTTTAAATCTGACAGGCTTTGCAGATTGGCAATTATTCTAGTATTCTGGTAGATTCCCAAATCTATGGGACACTCTTGAGAAATGCATGTACAATTCAGGCGTAAATCCACAAGTGCCAACTGCCAACTGAAGCAAGTTGATGCACATGCCCTTATATTTACGCTTCGAGTTAACATAGTATATCATCATAGGCTGTGTAATAACGTTACAATATTTACGGATTTGGCAAATCATTGACTCGCAGATGTATTAGGACAGTTTCTCATCTCATTCAATATTTGAGTGGTACTGAAAACGCTGTCAGCACTACTAAAGACATGTATACAGTCTCATAATGAATCTACATCGTCTAATGCCTTGTGAGGGGTCCATTCCAATAAACCCTTGGAAGGAAGAGTTTTCCTTTTGCTTTTCATGGATTTCTACAACATTCCTGACCAACATTTTACGATGAAATAAGACACCTGCAGCCTTTTATTCCATGCTTTCCGGTAGTTTATCGTGAAATAACCGTGACATATTTTTTTTTCTATATTTTATGATTAAGACCACAGGAAAAGACCAATTTCGTCCTTCTTACTCTTAAATTGAAGCCGGAAACAGTAAACTCCGCGCACTGGCCATCTAGGTAAAATGCGCGTGCCACTTTTAAAACTCTTTACCACACGACAAATTTATAGACTGGTCCAAATTGAAAGCATTTGCAGACGACAAAATGAATGTTAATGAAGAATCATAATTTGATTTGGGAAAGGTAGAAAACATTGTGGGAAAAGGAGAAAATGCTGGTAACCAGCATTTTCTCCTTTTTCCACAATGTTTTCTAAAGGCTTTTTTTTCAGGGTCGTCAAAAGTAGGGATTGAGTGGTAATGGGTTAAGCACATAGAAATGTGACCTAATTTACCCCTACATTTCTCGCGCTTTACGCCATATTGTAATGTGATGTTAAGTTGGGTCTGGGGGTACGCCACGGGGAATCACCCAAAAGAAGTGTACAGGATTTCGATGTTAGTCCCTCCCTCCCACTGAAAAAATGGTTATAGGCCTAAGCTTGAAATGAATAGAATACCTTTTTTTTTCTGTGAAAGATCAAAATTAATTTCATTCCGTTAACATCATCAGTAATATTTCATTCGTGGCTGCACCACTCGTGAAAATATTACCAATAATATTCACTCGATGCGATAAATTTTGTTCTTTCACTAAAAACACCAAAATCCTCTATTTATTTCATGCTCTTTGTTAGTTTATCGAGAAATTATGGTGGGTTATGGTTTAATATTTTATGGTTATGAAAAGTGAAAAATATCGATTTCATATTTAGTAACTGTTCAATCATGTGAAAACGGAAACAGTTCTCGCGTTCCTATGTAAATTGTTGGTGTATCCAACCAGATGGAAATATGAATTAATTTACGAGCATTTACCCTACATTTCTCGAGCTTTACGTAATATTGAAATGTGATGTTATGTGGAGGAGGTATGCCACGGGAAATTACGGAAAAAGGCTGCACTGGATTTTAACGAACCCTAACAAGAGCTTCGCAAAGCGGCGGTTTTATAGTTTGGAAGTTATGGCCTGGACAAAAATTCAAACTGGAAATTAACAAAGGGTAATAACTCAAAAAATAAAAGTGGCAGAGTTATGTTTCATGTGCACTGCACTTCTCCATAATGTGTTCTATCAGTGTATGTAGTTTAAATTTGATACCTTTTATGGTATGGAAGTTATGGCCTGAACAAAAATTCAAAGTGAAAAGTTGGTTATTTCAGAAATCAAGGGCAGATAATTTTGGAACGCAAACAGCGATCAAAATTCTAAGACCCAGGTGCACAACTAGACATCATGGAGATTCATTGTGGCAAGTTTCAAATAATTCCGACGAAAACTGTTGGAGGAGTTGCACACACAAGAAATTGCTAACGGACGGACGGACGGACGACCGGGGGTATAACATAATACGACCCTTCGGGCGTATAACAAAAAGGGATAAACATAAAATAAATAGAATATTTGTTTCCGTTTTTCCCAGTAAACGCTCGACATTTATTTCATTGAGCGAACGTCAACAGTAGTATTTTGGGTGGCGCAGCCATCAATACCGATAATGTTCACCCAGTGAAATAAATTTCTATCTTTCAAAGAAAATAAAATGGCACAGCCGCTCGTTAAGAAACATATGCAGGCGCGTAGCCAGGCGGAAGCCTTGAAGCCCGGGCTTCAACATAATTTTTTCAAGTATCGTCTTTCCGAGAAAAAATTAAGAAAGAAAATAAAAATGACCATGATTGCTTTTCTTAATACACGAATTCAAGTATTTATTGGCTTGATCAATTTCTCCTCCAGTTTTCACAAAATAATTATCTAAAAATCTTCAAAATTTTGATCGCAACACACCCGTTCAGACATCCCCAGATGCCACCAAATCGCACCAAATTTTCAAAATTTTCTCGGGGGAGATCCCCCGAACCCCCCTTAAGAGAGGGGGGCTCTGCCCCCCTCTCGTGCTCTCCCCCCTGCTCGTGCCTTCGGCACTCGCCCAACGCCTATGGCGTTGGCTTCAACATAACAAATATTCTGGCTACGCCCCTGATATGAATATTTTGTTTTAGAAAAGGATTCAAAAAGGAATATCGGAAGCTTAAAACTGATATATTCTCTACTCATGACTAAATAAGTTGCTACAAGGTGTGTCTGTAATTGTTAAGATTCAGAACCGACATATTTAGCCAAGGCAAAAATTTAGCCATGGCAAAAAAGGGGTTTAATGTACTGTATCTTGGTGAAGCATTATACCAAGAAACCATCATATAGTTACAGATTCATAAAACCCTGATGTCTGAAACCAAGCTGAATTATGTGGTATAGACAGTTTATCTGGCATGCAGAAAATTGACCAACTTAACTAAAATGTTCGTCTTACGTCAACCTGCGCAGACTGCAATGCATTATACCCCCTTTTCACAGTGTATGACCCTATTGTACTTAATTGTACGTTTTATTTTCATTTGACATTGCTTATATACAACGTCACGTTTTCTATAAATAAATTCGAATCATTGGCTTTTTCGATGACCGATTTCTGGAAACCTTGTAAGTAATCCCCGCAGATGTGTACGAGTTCTACGCGGAAATTTAATCTGCCCATTACGGGGCTTCAACCCCACATCCCTTAACCTGTTACTCCATAGATACTCATTTCTACGCATTGCTTGTAGGAGCCTTCGTAAAACACTGTGGCAAAAAGGTGAAATTGCTCGTGACGAGCAATTTCACCTTTTGCCACAATGTTTTCTACGCTATCAAAAAGTGTCATATACACATAAGAAATAACTTCATCCTTGCTGTTTTTTAGGGTCAATTAGAGATACCATAGAAATGCCTTATGGGGTAAAGGGTTAAATGAGTAGATTACACTGTACTAGCTGTAAATGCATGACCCATGTTCTTTGAAAAGGTTTGGATAAATCAGCGAAAAAGATCGACCCAGGTCAGCCTGCACAGTCCGCGCATTTCTATTACGTTCTCGTACATGTAAACACGTGTAACAGAAAAACGACATTAAGGGAAGCAACTAAAAAAAATTAGCATTCACAGCCTGTTAAAATACTCTTTCCAATTTTTCTTCGGTTTTAAACTGATAATGAGGACGTAATTTATATCACGATATTGCTTCTAATTACTTTGGCATGCACTCAAAGGGATCTTCTTAGTTTTCTTCGTCTAAAATCATAACGATTCATTTCATCCAAATATCAACCTCTCTGTCGGCCGTCTGTCCGTATATTTTAGAAAATTTAAGTGAAATTATTGACATGAAGCTAAAATAGACGGAACTTTGAAAGAAACCACAGACAACCAATACCGCGTCAACAAACTTACTTATCTGACCAAACCTTTCTCCTTTTAAAAAACAAGCTGAGAATAACCTCTCGGGGCTTCAGATTAAGAGGAAATGATTTCATTCTAAATCCATTATATCTCTTCCAAACCATATGTTGTGGTTACTCATCAGAATCGTCTCAATGAGACGATTCTAATGAGTATCCATAACATAGCGTTTAGTGAAGAATTCTTGCTCCTTTCAATTTTGAAATCGAAATCACTCCCTCTATCAGGAGCTCTGACTTCTGTCAGTTTCATGCAAGCCCTAAAAGACTTTGCAGTCACCTACAAACGACATCAGTCACACTCTGTGAAAAGGCGATTTAAAGTATCTGCTTAAATTTCAACCAAAGCCAGACTGCGCGGTCCTTTTTGCTTCTAGTAGTTTCCGCGAGTTCAAGGGCCATTCAATCCTATAAGTCAGACGGGTGTAAGAAAAAAAATGCATATATGCATTAAAAGGCAATGCTTAGTTAATGTGAGAAGGTGATGTTTTTTTTTTCCCCTCAGAGTACCGCGCCATATAAGCAACAAACGTTTTTATTTGTTTCATAGCCATTTTGTATGCAAGTGTACAACGTCAAGAAGATGGTCTCACCTGCCGTTTCGAAGTCTGTTTCAAAATATAATCCATTCAATTTAACTCAGAATAGAAAACAGATTCACCGTATGGACATGTTCTCTCCGTTGCCTCACGGTCATGATATGCCGCTACATCGACAGTCTGTACATGCGCAGTAAGGGCGATGTTAAGAATACATGTATTTTTAAGCACTGCCCTCATTGGTTGGATTTTACCTTTATTGGTACCCGACATTTCTCAATAATTTCAAAAGCATGTCTGGGTAAAAGTATTTCGAAATATCCAAGCTTTACTCGCTAACCTATTGAGATAAAACTCTAACCGCAATGACGTATTTCATCCTATAATAGGTTTCAAATTTCAAAACGGTAAAATAATATTACTGACGGTAAGATCTAGATCATCAGACTATAAAGAACACACAGTCTGATCTTGGATCTACACTGTCCGATAATGTAAGAATTTTTCAGCGAAAAGAACTTTACAATGACAATATTTGAATACTTACCAGTTCCTGGAAAGCCACATGTAATCTACCCAGCAGTTAACCCTTTACCCCATAAGGCATTTCTATCAGGTACCTTTAACTGACCCTAAATAACAGCAAGGACGAAGCCGTTTCCCATGTGTATATGAAACCTTTTGATAGCATAGAAAACATTGTGACAAAAGGTGAAAATGCTCGTCACGAGCAATTTCACCTTTTGCCACAATGTTTTCCATAGGCGCCTACAAGCAATTTAATGTGTTGTCTGAAAGTATATGAACAAGGACAAGTCTTTAACCGTATGTCATTCAATAAAGGGTTGACCGGACCAAGTACAAAGTAGAGCATAAGTTGCTTTGCGGGAAGTAATGATATATATCGTCGGTTTGCTTCCAAAACCTCTTAACTACAGCTTGTAACAAGCTGTAGTTACGAGGTTTTGAAAGCAAACCGACGATATACAATTCAGACTGTACAAAACCAGCACTCTGAATCAGGACTGTCCAATAAATTGGCTTGCAACACGAGAAAAGGGTCATTTGGACATTTGCGTAAAATGCCGTCTCGGATCAGCCTGCGCAGTCCACGCAGGCTGATCCGAGACGGCACTTTACGACTACTTTAGATTTTGTGCTACAGAAGACTTGCGCAAAACGGAAAATTACATAAAAACGGAAAGTGTCGATTCGGATTAGCCTGTACGGACTGCGCAGGCTGATCCGAAACGACGCTTTACGCAAATGTCCGAATGCCCCTTTTCGCGTGTTGCAGGCCAGTTGTGGGATGATAATATACTCTAGCCAATTCAAGTCCATCTTCGCAAGCCAAGGCCGACGATTCACTACGCTACTCTAAGATCCACGTAGTGATCGTAAACTTGGCTCGCGAAGATGGTTCAAGCCATACAATGCAAAACCTTGCTGTACCATGTTACAACAAATGTCCCTTTCTCTTTCTTCAGAACTCTACAATTCAAGCTGAGCCGGTAGCTCAGTTGGTAGGGTGCAGACTTGAGAACAGGGGGTCGTGGGCTCAATCCTTGGCACGGCCAATTTCTTTCCAAGGATTGATGACAGGATTCATTCCTCTTCCTACGCTAACCATAGTTTCAATTTGGAAAAGCAGCCATGGGCTTGGAAAGAACACTGTACAGAATACTGGTAAAAGAGACTCTGTGAAAGCATGGACTGGTGCACTGGCCGCCGCGATATAACTGAAATAATGTTGAAAACGGCGTTAAACACCATACAAACATCAATCAACTACAATTCAGAAAATTTAAAAGAATACGTCTGAATAGGGACGTGTTGTAACTGAGAAATACTCATTGACCCATAACTTGATGCAATTTTTTTGGCCTTAAGTTATTGATTTATTCATAAGGAATAAAATGGTCACCCATAATTGAGCCATGCACTTTGAAAAGGTTTTTGTTTCAATGCTCTGCAAAACGTATAGACCCATATCAGGCTGCGCAGTCCGACCGTTACGCCACTGTTCAATTTTCTTTATGTCAAAGGGCCAGTCTAGCTCATGATTCACTGCGAGACAAAATGGTTTTAAGGATCCATAACCCTGTGATGACTCGCTTGGTGCAGTGCGTTACGGAGGTGAATTAATTCTTTATACCAAACGACAAAATATTACACTGATCCAAATAGAAAGCATTTGCTGACGACTAATTAACCCATTACCACACAATCCCTATTTTTGACGCCCCAGAGAAAGAAGCCTTCAGAAAACACTGTGGGAAAAGGAGAAAATGCTGGTAACCAGCATTTTCTCCTTTTTCCACAATGTTTTCTACCCTTAACAAAAAACAAATTTCAAATTTTCAGTCACTTTTATTATGTTGTCTGCAAATGCTTTCGATTTGGACAAGACTAAAATAATGCTGTTTGGTAATGAGTTAACCTGATATGCCAATTTGAGGCTCTTCCGTTTTAGCAGCAAATAAAGATATGATGTCAAAAATATGGACAAAATTTTTAATGAGGATACAAATATCTGATTGAGTGGAAAAATTGTGGGAAAAGGAGAAATTGCTCGTCACGAGCAATTTCTCTTTTTCCCAGTGTTTTCAAAAGCTGTCTGTTGCTGATACGTCAAAATGAATATCTATGGAGTAAAGGGTTAAAATGGTGATTTCTTTTTTCGATGGGTTGAAAACGTTGTGGGAAAAGAAGAAAATGCTGGTTAACAACATTTTCTTCTTTTCCCACAACGTTTTCAACAGACTTCTTTTCTAGGGCCGTTAAAAGTAGGGATTGTGTGGTAAAGGGTTAAACAAACACAAGCTATACCTTTTACATCTATCAGTGGGATAGATCAGTATACTACATTTCGATCGATACAAACACTGGTAATTTACTAGGCATTTCCATCAGTCAGTGTACAAGTGCATGTATTTGTGCACTCTCTTGCACTCCGGATCATTCACATTCACCTCTGTAGTGGGCTTAGAAAGTAGGCCGTCATTACGTCATATTTTTGTCACATGACCATAACTCAAAATGGCGATACAAACGCCAGTGAAAGAAAGACCAACATCTTCAAACAGCATAGAGCCAATAAGAGTTTGTGGTAGGAAATGTGAAAAAGATGGCTTTTCTGAAAAGCCTTAATATCTTTTAAAGGACGATAACTTGATTTTTAATCTTAAAAACTTAGATCCACCGGTGTGTCAAATCAGTTGTCATCATTCATAGGCGCAGCCATTTTTGTTAAAATTGGCGTAAGATTCCGATATCAAGTAAAGAAGCTCGAAAAAAAAAAAAGTTCCATTCCATACAAGTAAATTCATCAGTTTGAATGCACCTATAATGCATCCAGAATCATATTTCCTTTGCTATTTTATAATGTTACGCATGAAACAGTTAAACAGTAACAAAACGTGTTTTCCTCGGTTTGACAAGATTCTTGTCATTTAGCCCATCGCAGAGATGTATGGTCAGAGTAACGAACGACAACTCTGCTCGGAGATTGGTATCTGCGGTCATGAAAAAAATTGTCACAATATTCTGTAGGTCTTAGCTTTATCAAGTTATCTGCTAAATAACTAAAATGAAATTTTCACTTCGATATCAAAAACCAAAATATCGCTATTTTAAAGTTATGCTTTGGGGAATAATATCTTCTCATCGGACAGTGTAGATCTAAGATCAGACTGCACATTTTGTGCAGTCTGATCTTGATCTACATTGTCTGCAAAAAGTCAGAGGGTTGCTCTCAGCAGGTTAATTCTTGCTTGAAAACGGCCACCATGTAAGATAAACTCGATTTGACGTGGGTGGAAACGGACTTCAGATAAGAGAAAGACGAAATGGGCATATCGCTACCACTTCTTCAAGTTTCTTAGTGAGGGAATCATATAATAATTACGTTAAAACTATCCCTTGTTGTCATGTCATAATGACCCCAAATAAAGATTTATGGGGCGAAAAAAGATAACTGAGCAATGCTCTGTGCAAAAGGGGGATAATTGCATCCGCAAAAAGTATCAGTCCGCGCAGGCCGATCTGGGTCAAAACTTTTTTGCTATCGGGAAATTTTGTGCTTATCAAAGGACCATTCCTACCTGATGATTCGATTGTTTGATAGACAAAATAGGTTTCATGAAAACTCCATAATCACGTGATGACATGTTTGGTATGATGCACCATAGAGACGCGTTATATAGACCCTTTTGCCGCAGAGTGTTACCAAACGACAATATTATAAACTTGTTCAAATTGAAAGCATTTGCAGACGACAGAATAAAATTAATGTGACTGAAAATTTTTAATTTGTTTTGTGAAGGGTATAAAACATTGTGGTAAAAGGAGAAAATGTGGGTTACCAGCATTTTCTCCTTTTCCCACAATGTTTTCTACAGGCTTCTTTCTCAGGAGTGTCAAAATTAGGGATTGTGTGGTAATGGGTTAAATGCTTTTTGCCAGATTACAAGCGGTTATACAATTTTCAGTGGATTTAACCCTTTCCCAAACAAGTCCTTGTTTTTGCGAGTCTGCAGTACAAGTCTTTTGAAAACACTGTAGGAAAAGGAGAAATTGCTCGTAACGAGCAATTTCTCCTTTTCCCACAGTGTTTTCTACCCATTTGGAGAATTTTCTGCCATTTTTATCAAACTTGAAATTGTCGTCTGCAAACTCTTTCAGTTTCGAAGAGTCTAACATTTGTCGTTTGGGAGAGGGTTAACTGTCTGGGCTCGTATTCACCAACCATTCTTAAGAACGTTCTTTGTCTTATTCTCCATAATTTTCTACATTTGTAAGTAACACAACTTCTGATTGGCTAAACCATTTGGTTTAGCCAATCAGAAGTTGTGTTACTTACAAATTTACAAAACCTTGGAGAATAACACTAAGAATAGTCTCAAGAATTATTGATGAATACGGGCCCAGGACGTTTAGAGGCGCATACAGAATGTTTACATTTACCAGCTATAGAGCGTTTGGACATTTTTATGTTTACGAAGCTACTTCTTAAGAAGGGATTGCTTGATAAACCTGTGTAGTAAATGATACCCCATCAATGGGAATGTTAAAAATACCTTGAAATTGTCCAGGTGATAATGGCATGCAATAGGCAGAAACAAGGATTCGGACATAAGCGAAGAGTGTCATCTCAGGTCAGCCTGTGCAGCCCGCGCAGGCTAATCCGAAACGACGCGTTCCATTTTTATGCAATTTTCTGTTTTGCGCAAGTCTAATGTACAACAGAATCAGATGCAGTCGTAAAGTGACTCCTCGGATCAGCATGTGCGGACTGCGCAGGCTGATCCGAGACGTCACTTTACGCAAATGTCTGAATGCCCCTTTTCGCGTGTTGCAAGCTAATTGTGAATGTTCGACGTATGAATATCATTTGCTACTGCCTTAGAAACTTGCGTGGATCTGTCATGGTTATTTTTTTATTCTCAGCAATTTTCATTTGCATGCAATCAAAGACTATGGGATATACTCGTAAATCAACGTAACTGTGTTTGCACCACTCAATAGTGATATGGATAATACCATGACGGGTAGAAGGTAAGTGATTCGATGTTTTAGTTTGTTATTTGTAGATTTTTTAATGTTTTTGTTTTAACAGTGCATACGAAGTGACTTGTTCAAATGCATATTTTGACACTAGTGTATTATTGAGTCCCATTCAATACACAAAACATATAATGAATTAACATCTTTACAAGACCAAGGGTCATGTCATAAATTATCTTTTAAATTCCATCTTTTCTGTCTAGATTATTCTGTCTCGAATTTTAACCCTTTACCCCATAAGGCATTTCTATGGTATCTCTAATTGACCCTAAATAACAACAAGGATGAAGCCATTTCTTATGTGTGTATGACACCTTCTGATAGCATTGAAAACATTGTAACAAAAGGTGAAATTGCTCGTCACGAGCAATTTCACCTTTTGCCACAATGTTTTCCAAAGGCTCCTACAAGCAATATGTAGAAATGAGTATCTATGGAGTAAAGGGTTAAGCCCATGGTTGCTTTAAGCCTAGGCAGATGATGTCCTTCTGATGCATGTTTACGGGGCTTGGGAAAGTCAAACCAAATGTTGAACCCTTTCCCAAACAAACCAGGGTTTTTATGAACCTGATGGAGAAGGCCTTTGAAAACATTGTGAGGAAAGAAGAAAATGCTACAAACCAGCACTTATTTTCATCTTTTCACACCATGCTTCGCGGTTTCATACAGTGTGATTAGTTTTTTTCTTTCATACAGTAACCTCCATGAAAACAAAAGAATTCTCTTAATTCCTTAAATGAAAAATGATTTTATTCAAGCAGTATGACCTGTCCTTAGAAGGTAAGAAAAAATGTGAAGGAGAAAATGTTGGTTACCATACCAGCACTATCTTCTTTCCTTCATTTTTTCAAAAACTTTCTTTCTTGAAATGATTCAAAACTCAGTTTTGTGGGGTCGAATGTTACAGTGAATAAACGCTGGGAACAAGTAAATGATATGAAATTGATAAATGGTAAAAAACATGGGTCATACAAAGTATCACCTCAATCATATAACCACGCACAGAGACAAAAGGCATATAGATGTACAAAAAAAAAACTTACTCAGAGAGGGAACAAGTGTCTGGAAGCTTTGTATTCCATGAAATGGGCCCATTCTGAACCTTTTGTGTCCCAGAAATCACACCACTGGGTTTCTTTGATGTGATTTCAAACCTGAAAAAAAGCACTATCTGTTGGACCTGTCAAGAATACCACCTGAAATTGGTTGGACTGCTGCCTGGTAAACAAACAAAAAAATTTCAGGATCCAAAAAATATAGTTACACTAAAAAAAATACTTTTTGGTCCTAGTTGAACATCATTGCAACTGTTCTCTCACACAAATATTCAATATTTGAGTAATACTCTGTGAAAAGGGGGCTTAACCCATTACCACACAATCCCTACTTTTGACGCTCCTGAGAAAGAAGCCTTTTGAAAACACTGTGGGAAAAGGAGAAAATGCTGGTAACCAGCATTTTCTCCTTTCCAACAGTGTTTTCTACCCTACCCAGAACAAATTTCAAATTTTCAGTCACTTTTATTCTGTCGTCTGCAAATGCTTTCAATTTGGACCAGTCTAAAATATTGTCATTTGGTAATGGGTTAATGCATCTGCAAAAAGTACATGTATCAACCCAGGTCAGCCTGTGAAATCCAAACAGGCTGACCTGTGTCAAAACCTTTTGCTACTGGTCAATTATCTGCTTGTCCAAGGACCAGTCTACCTCATGATAAAGTCTGTTGTTAAAAAATTGTGGAATCGTAGATTCATACTTGTGTGATGGATTGCTTGCTAACATGGATCATGGAGGTACATTAACCCATTACCACACAGTCCCTACTTTTGACGCCCCTGCGAAAGAAGCCTTTAGAAAACATGGTGGGAAAAGGAGAAAATGCTGGTAACCAGCATTTTCTCCTTTTCCCACAATGTTTTCTACTCTTCACAAAATCAATTTTTAATTTTCAGTCACTTTTATTTTGTCGTTTGCAAATGCTTTCGATTTGGACAAACTTAAAATACTGTCGTTTGGTAATGAGTTAAGCCCCTTTTACCTGACCATTGCTCATTTATTAATTTTTCATTACATTTTTAATCAATGGCACAGTCATTTATACAAAGAGGAGAGTTCAAGAGAGACTTTCTTCTAACTTAGAAATAATTGCTGGAAAAGTAGTACAAGCCCTTTGGCTTTATTGAATGGTTCAGGTTTTACCTCCAAGGTCAACATGATGCTTAATATATGAGCCATCCTCCTTAAAAAGGGGGCTAAATGCATCGCTGAAATGTATCGACCAAAGTTAGCCTGTGCAATCCGTGCAGGCTTGCCCTGGACCAAAACTTTTCGCTAATGGCCAATCTTTTGTATGTCAAAGGACCAGTCTACCTAATAATTGAGTCAGTTGAAATAAGTGGCTATTCTGGGATCCATTACCGTGTGATGACTTGCCTGGCATCATATAACATGGAGAAGCATTAAGCCCCCTTTTGCCAGAGCGTGACTCCTATCCTTACACTTGAATTTGTATTAGGATAGTTGAAACAGCATTGAAACTTGCCTATATTCTGTCCTTTTCAACCTGAATATGACAAAGAAAATTTCAACTTACATTGTTGATGAATTTGTTCTGCCGCCAAAAGGCTGGAAAGGAAGCTGGCCTGTGCACACATGATAGATGGTCACACCAAGACTCCAGATATCGACGGAAATATTGAAAGTGGAGTTTCCTGCACCAGGCATTCGCAATACAGCACGTTCATACATCATTGGGTACTGTGGGAGTAAAACAGGGTAAATATGATGTTATCTGATTTGCAGTAGACATTTATTGTAAACCTTGTTGCAAAGGCAGGAATTACTCATAAGAGGCAGTTTCTACTTTTGTAGCAATATTTTTACCTTTGTTTATTTGTATGGTTTTTTTTTTACACTGCTTTCAACATTATTTCAGTCATATCCAGACAACAGCTCACATGGGCTTCATCAGTACTGGGCTGGGGCTCTGAAGTGTCTTGCCCAAGGGCACTCCAGTGTAAAACCAAATGGAGCCAGTGAGGCTTGAACCTGGGACCTCCAGGTAACAAGTCCTACACTTTACAACTAAGCCACACAGGACCCAGAAAGCAAATTTTGATCTGCAACCAAAATCAGCTGATCCATACTGAAAACATGTGAGGAAAAAACACTTTACCCATTACCAAACAACCCTACTTTTAAGGACCCTGAGGAAGACAGCTTTTGAAGGAGAAAATGCTGGTAACCAGCATTTTCTATTTTTCCAACAATGTTTTCTATCCTGTCAAGACTAAATTTCATCCTAATGGCTACATTTAATTTGTCAACTGCAGATATGTGTACTTTAAATTTGGACCAGTCTAAATATTTGTCATGCGGTAAAGAGTTAAGTGGACTCAGTTACTATAATTAGTTTTGAAATCTTGATCTAGAAAAGACCCGCAGACATTGTTGTAAATATGTTATATTGAAATGATATCACCCTACTAAAAAGGAACTTTTGTTTTACAGAAAGATAAGAGGTATATGTTTGTTTTTTGCATGTACATGAGAGCTTTTTGTTATTGTTTCGCAATAAAAATATGTATTATATCCCCTTTTTCCATGACATGGCATTCTGTGACTGAAAATGTGAAATTTCTTTTGGGATGGGAAGAAAACATTGTGGGAAAAGGAGAAAATGCTGGTTACCAGCATTTTCTCCTTTTCCCACAATGTTTTAAGAAGACTTCTTTCTCAGGGTAATCAAAAGTCGGGATTGTGTGGTAAAGGGGTAAACAATATAAATATGAAGTTTCATGAAATTTTGTCCCATAGTTTAGAGATACAATGTATTCGTCAATAATGGAAATATACATCAAGCCCCCATTTTCCTTGATGCTGCATTACATAAGAAAAAAAAAATGTAGATATAGACTAAGGAATATATATATGAAGTTACATCAATTTTCATCAAGGATATTAGAAGATATCTGTCTGGATGAATAGACAGACACACAAGGGTACAGAAAGATGAAAATACAGATGGATAGTCAGAAGACGCAAAACTATATCCCTTTGCCCTTGATGGGTGTTAATAAGAAAGGTAAGCCCTCCCTGTACATTGTCATCACTGCATTTACTTTAAGAGTCATATTGGAAATGTTCAATCTTGCAAGCAGCATTTTCTCCATTTCCTTCAATGTTTTCAACCCTATCAAATATATTAAATTCTTTCTTTTGAGCTGGATTCCTTTTGTTGTCTTTCTTTTGGGGGAAAAGTATCTAAATTTAGGTAAAGAGGTCAGACCAAGTAGGTCAGTCTGCAGGAGGTAAATTAACCCTTCGTCACACAATCCCGACTTTTAACACCTCTGTGAAAGAAGCCTATTGAAAATATAGTGTGAAAAGGAGAAAATCCTGGTAACCAGCATTTTCTCCTTTTCCCCCAAATATTTTCATCCCATCCTAAGACAAATTTCTATTCTTTAGTCATATCTATTTTGTCGTCTGCAAATGCTTTCAGTCTGGACCAGTCTAGAATTTTGTCGTTTGGTAAAGAGTTAAGTCAACTGATTGATCCTTAGAGCTCTTAATAAACCTATCAGACATTTTCATCCTACAAAATATGATCCAATTACTTGCAATTTCATGGCTGTTTTTTCGTCTACAATTTTCAGCAAAGTGGACAGAGTAGATCAAAGATCAAGCTGCACATTTTGTGCAGCCTGATCTTGATCTACACTCACTGGCAACGAAGACTACAATAATTGTGAGAGGCATTTTAACTCTACCAAATGACAATATTTCAGGCATGTTCAAATCGAAAGCATTTGTAGGCAACAAAATAAAAGTGATAGAAAAGTGAAATTTGTTTTGTGAAGAGTAGAAAACATTGTGGGAAAAGGAGAAAATGCTAGTTACTAGCATTTTCTCCTATTCCCTCATTGTTTTCTAAAGGTTTCTTTCTCAGGGTCGTTAAAAGTAGGGATTGTGTGCTAAAAAGTCAAGTATTACAAACTTCAATATGAAACCGAAACAAAAAAGTATGGCACAATGCCAGCAAGGTAGGTGATCAAATTTCAACTATTACATTCCAAAATAAAATATTGATAGCAATATTTCCTGAAAACGCAATGACCTAAAAAGATAAATAATGGCACCAGCAAACAGAGGACTAACATTTGAATGAAAACAAAACAAATTTAATGCTTGTCAACAGAACAGTGAACATTGCAGAAGAAGGAGCTATTGCTTGTTGCAAGCAACTTCTATCTTTTCCCATGTTTTGAAAAATTATCCACTGCCAGAATAACAGCTATATTTGCAGAGTAATGTTTAGATCATGTTTATAAATAGATTTAAAAGTCCTTGAAATGGGTCAGTTAACTTTATATCAAATGAAAAAATTTTGTACTCGACCAAATTGAAAGCATTTGCTGATAACAAATTGAATGTAGCTCAATAAAATATTTGTAATCTCAACAACTCTGAACTCTTTATTTCCCATGTACATAATAAATCCTTAACCATTTACCACACAATCTTGTTTGTTGGTAACCAGCATTTTCTCCTTTTCCCACAATGTTTTCTACCCTGCTGGAAACAAATTTCAATTTCTGAGTTGCATTTATTTTGTCTCCCGCAAGTGCTTTCAATATGGACCGGTCTAAAATTTTGTCGTTTGTTAAAGAGATAAGAGATTGCCACTGGTATATAGTTGTCTAAGTGATAGAATTTAAAATCTTATTTTAGCAGAATATCTACAAGATACTGATGAGCGTAGATCAAGATTGGACTGCAAGTACTGTGCATCTGATTTTCATCTACACTGTTTGCAAAAGTACCTCATGTGGCCTTCATTTATATTCGTACTATGTATCCATTCAACTTTTTCAATCTTCAAACAAACAATCCACTGATACCAGGGGGACAGCTTTGATTCAAAGATCAGAATGTCCATTATTTGAGGTCTGATCTTGATCTGTGCTGTCAATAATGACCCTGATGTTAGACTTTGTGGCTTTTTATCTCCTGCAACAATTTGCAGCTTTAAACTTTTGAAAAAATCTAAAAGCAGTAAACCTTTTACAACATAACTCTGAGTTTTAGAGAAAGAAGTAAAGATCTTCTGAAATGACAGAGACATTATAAAATGTCAAAGTTTAGCTTGGCATTGAGGTCATTGCAGAAACAGGACTTTGACAATATGTGCTTTGACATTTTCTTTCAAAACAGCCGCATTAATTTACCTGCTATAATTTTCGTTTAACACTTTACTACACAATCCCGACTTTTAACGACCCTGAGAAAAAAAGTCTTTGAAAACATTGTAGAAAAAGGAGAAAATGCTGGTAACCAGCATTTTCTCCTTTTCCTTCAATGCTTTCTACACTTCAAAGCATAAATTTCAATTTTTTGGTCACAAAAATTTTGTCGTATACAAATACTTTCAATTTGAAGAAGTCTAAATCTTTGTTGTTTGGTAAAGAATTAATACTTTACCAGACGACAAAATTTTAGCTTTGTCCAAATTGAAAGCATTTGCAGATGACAATTTCAGTGTGCCTCAAATGGTGCAATTTTCCTTTGATACTGTGGAAAACAATGTGGGCAAAGGAGAAAATGCTGCTTACCAGCATTTTCTCCTTTTCCCACAATGTTTTCAAAAGGCTTCATTCCCAGGGTTGTGAAAAGTCGGCATTGTGATGTAAAGGGTTAAGACCTCCTATACATGTCTAGCTCAAGTAACAAAATGATTATGTGGATCCAAGGTTGGACTTTGTCCTTAGAAGAGTAAAAAACATTGTATGAAAAGAAAACAAATGTCAGTTATTAGCATT
The DNA here is from genome assembly GCA_943736015.1 of Tridacna crocea. Taxonomy (NCBI): domain Eukaryota; kingdom Metazoa; phylum Mollusca; class Bivalvia; order Cardiida; family Cardiidae; genus Tridacna; species Tridacna crocea. The sequence continues at coordinate 49,396,550 of OX031062.1, forward strand.
TCCTCTTCATCCCTTCTACATTTTCAACCATCTTTTTCAGGGTCGAACAAGTCATTATTGATTATTAGATATATAGAAGTTATACAAGGAAACCAGTCCACGCAATACTGGTCACATTTCTTACTTTGTATAGTATACAGTTTGTGACCCCGGCTTAATACGACTTAACCTCCGATCAATACAGTTGACCTCGTATCAATAGTGATGACCCGTGACCAGTACAGGAATCCTTGAACATGATTGGTCAAAAGTTCAGTCACGTGAGCATCTGCGCTTACTTTTAACCAATCATGTCCAAGGATTTCTGTATTGGTCGCAGGTCATCAATATTGATACGAGGTCAACTGTACTGATGGGAAGTCAAGTCGTATTAAGTCGGGGTCACAAACTGTATATTATACGAAGTAAGGAATGTGACTAGTTAAGATTGAAAGCACTTGCAGGCAGCAAAATAAACATAACCCAAAAATTGATATTCATTTCCAGCAGGGTAGAAAACATTGCGGGAAAAAGGAGAAAATGCTGGTTACCAGTATTTTCTCCTTTTCCCACAATGTTTTCAGAAGGCTTCTTTTTCAGGGTCGTAAAAACCAGGGATTGTTTGGTAAAGGGTTAATTAATAAAATTGTCATTAATCAAGTGATTTCGTATTGGCCCAGTTACAGGTCCGAGGTCATCCGTATTGACCCTCAGCCTTCGGCCTCAGGGCAATACGGCTGACCTCGGACCTGTAACTGGGCCAATACGAAATCACTTGATTAATAATATTATATTATAACATGTAAACACATCAATATATATTACTATATATCTAGGTTTGAGGCCTACCAAGTACTCTTCTGTTCCATATATGGAGTTGAACGTTTCATCATCTTGAAGTTCCCGTGCTGCCCCAAAATCTGTTAGTTTAAATATTGACCTGCAAGTATAAAATCAAACATGGTTCCCTATAATCTTTACCAAATGACAAGAACTAAGATTTTTCTATATTGAAAGCTATTGCATATGACATATCACATGAAGATATCACTAACAAATGCTAAACTTTACCATCATTTTCTCCTTTTTTGGCAATGGCTCCAAAAGCCTTCTATTTTAGGGTCATTAAAACTTAAGAATGTTTTGAACAAGGTAGGTAAATATACACCTCCCTCCATTGAAGTGCCTGGGCTATAACTTTTAACACTTTACCAAACAACAAAATTTTAGACTGGTCCAAATTCAAAGCATTTGCAGATGACAAAACAAACGCAACTCAAAAATTGAAATTGTTTCCAGCAGGGAAGAAAACATTGTAGGAAAAGGAGAAAATGCTGGTAACCAGCATTTTCTCCTTTTCCCACATTTTTTTCAAAAGCTTTCTATCTCAGGGTCGTAAAAAGCAGGGATTGTTTTGGTTAAGGCTTAATATTTTGCAGACAACAAAATAAATTTGAATAAAAATTTGAAATTTGATTTGGAAAGGGAAGGAACCATTGTGGGAAAAGGAGAAAATGCTGGTTACCAGCATTTTCTCCTTTTTCCACTTTGTTTTCAAAGGTTTTCTTTCTCAGATTGTTCAAAATTGGGATTGTGTGGTAAAAAGAGTTGAAATAAAGAATCTTTCTATAAAAATGTATCACTGGTATTCTGACAAAATGGGGTTTACGGTAAGACCTGTGTAATGGAAAAAAATATATTTCCACTAAAATATCATCCTGCAAAATTAATTTTAATTAAAAATGAGTATTACTGAACTACTTTCACCTTTTCATTTTTTCCATTTTTTCCTTCTTAGAATTATCATTTATAAATCTAAAACCACTATATTCTCAATTCAAAAAGAGATAATAATTATCTCCCTTTTCAGAAAACGAACAAAAGTATCAAAAAATAATTTTAAGATAGACATAAACAGAATTTCTGATCAGTTAGAAATGTGCAAAAATATTATTTCTGCATAAATCCTTATCTATCCTTATCTATCAACCAATTAGAATTTTTACCAGAAGTGCATTACACAGGTCTTACCTTAATGGATCTCTGTGACACATTATACAAAACAAATCATCAATGGTCATGGGTCCATAAAATCTATCACATTTAACAACCAGCTAAACGATAAGGTAGAATAGTTATTGGATGGGCAAAAAAACTGACAAACAGCAAAAAAGTCCTAACCCATTTCAGCCTGTGTGGACTGTACAAGCTTGCCTGGGTTGATACTTGTTGCTGATGTGTTACACCAAAGAATCCCAAGTTTTAACTCTTTACCAAACAACAAAATTTTGGGCTGGTCCAAACTGAAAACATTCACAGTCAACAACAGAAATGTGAATCAAAAATTGATTTTCAATTTTAGGAGGGTAGAAAACATTCTGGGAAAAGGAGAAAATGCTGGTTACCAGTATTTTCTCTTTTTCCCACAATGTTTTCAGAAGGCTTCTATCTAGGGGTCGTTAAAAGTCGGGACTGTGTGGTAACGACTTAAGAAACTTAATTCTATACCATATGACAAAAGGCTTGTCCAAATTCTAAGCATTTGCAAACAATAAAATAAGAGTAACCTAAAAATTAAACCTTGTGCTGCGTAGGGTAGAAAACATTGTTGGAAATGGAGAAAATGCTGGTTACCAGCATTTTCTCCTTTTCCCACAATGTTTTCATTCAATAGGCTTCTTTCTCAGGACTTTTAAAATTTGGGATTGTGTGGTAAAGAGTTAAAAAGGAAAAGATTTCAGGGATTCAAAATGGTGGGAAAAGGAGAAAATGCTTGTAACCAGTATTTTTTCATTTTTTGACGGTATTCCAAACATCCTTTTTTGTTTTCTCAAACTCAAAGCTTTTACTATCCCTCTAAGGTATAAAGAAGATATTTTTGTTTTGGTGAAAAATCAAAATTTATTTCACTGAGTGAACATCGTAGGTAATATTCTCACAGTGGCAGCCACAACTGGAAATATTCAATTTTTGTGATTTTTTATGTATTGATATAATTCACAAAGATATACTCCATCATGGATATAAGCTGCATTAACTCTTTACCACATGACAAATTTATGGTCCGGTCCAAATTGAAAGCATTTTCAGACGACAAAATAAATGTGACTGCAGAATCGAAATTTGATTTGTGAAGGGAAGAAAACATTGTGGGAAAAGGAGAAAATGCTGGTGACCAGCATTTTCTTCTTTTCCCACAATGTTTTCAAAAGGCTTCTACCTCAGTGCCATCTAAAGTCATCATTGTGTAAGGGTTTAAGTAACAAATTGCCTTGGTATCAGGTCATGTTGGGGTGATTAACTGGGAACCTTGTCAATATAAATGAGTGCCTTTTTTCATCAATGTCAACCAGAATACCAGACTAGTTGTGATTAACACCCCCAACTGAAGAGACTGTGGTTCATGAATACAGAGCGCTGGCACAAAAGCGTCTTTTACGCAAGATTTTCTGTTGCAGTTTTAGTGGAAATTAAAACAAGCATAAGGTCAGTATTTGGTCATTTGAAACAATTTTGGGCCAACAATAATATCCACTTTTACAGTCGATATAATTTCTTGTCTGCAAAAACTTGCAATATGGACAATTCTTTTGTCCTCTGATGAAGACATAGCATTATAAACAAAAAGACAAATCATATGAAAATATTTACTTTCCATCCATTCCGATAAATCTCATGATATTCCCGGGCTTAATGTCTCTATGTATGTAGCCCTTCATACGAAGATAGTTCAGTCCACCGCCTACAATGAAACACTTAACTCTTTAATCCTTTACTCCATAGATACTCATTTCTACGCATTGCCTGTAGGAGCCTTTGGAAAACATTGTGGCAAAAGGTGAAATTGCTCTTGACGAGCAATTTCACCTTTTGCCACAATGTTTTCTAAACTATCAAAAGATGTCATATATACATAAGAAACGGCTTCATCCTTGCTGTTATTTAGGGTCAATTAGAGATACCATAGAAATGCCTTATGGGGTGAAGGGTTACAGTACACTGTAAAATTTCATTCTTGACTACATTGAGGAAATTTACAGAGGAAAGTTGACATGTTGTCAAATAATGATACTTGTTCTTGAATAGGTAGAAAACATTGTGGGAAAAGGAGAAAATGCTGGTTTCCAACAATGTTTTCAAAAGTGTTCTTTCTCAGGGTCTTTAAAAGGTGGGATTGTGTGGTAAAGAGTTAAGGTGACAATAGTCGAGGGATATTATACTCTGTGATCTTTACGAAATGATGTGCACTTTGTGTCGACCAAGAGGGAAGAAAGCATTTTCAAAACATTTTGGGAAAAGGAAAACATGCTCAAGATAAGCATTTTCTCCTTTTCCCACAATGGTTTCTACCCCATCAAAAAACAACTTCTAAAATTTCAGCCACATTTAATTTGGCCACTGCTTATGCTTTTGACAGGCTAAAATTTTGTTGCGTGGTGAAGGGTTAAACAGAAAAGAAAATCTTGAATCTATCCAAAGCATTAATTTTTGCAAACAGTAAATAAAGTTTGGTTCAAGTTATGATATTGTTAGAGAAAAGAATAAAAGCAATGTGAGAAAAGGAGAAAATTCTGGTTTCCAGCAAATTCTCCATTTTCGGCAGTGTTTTAAAAAAAATCTTTCTGCTCACTCAGCCTCAGGATTGTAAAAGCATGAGACTGTGTGGTAAAAGGTTAATAGGAACTATTAGAATGAATCTGAATGAAAGAATCAGATACATGTACAAGAAAGTCCTGGTGCAAGACCTAAACTCCTCGTCTGATTCCATGGTTGTTATGACTGTCCAGTGTAAAACACCAATACACACATGGCTACTACTGGGCTTCTTTCCCATGTACTTGATACATGGTCCACCTGATACATGTACCCCCATGTTTCAAACCTGACATCTTCCCAACTAAGCCAAGTAGGACCAAAACTTTAGTGAACTGCTGTTTAACCCTTTCCCAAACAACAAAATTTTAGACTGGTCCAAATTGAAAGCAGTCGCAGACAACAAAATAATTGTAACTAAAAAATTGAAATTTGCTTCCAGAAGGATAGAAAACATTGTGAGAAAAGGAGAAAATGCTGGTTACCAGCATTTTCTCCTTTTCCCAAAATGTTTTCAAAACAGTTCTATCTCAGGGTCGTAAAAACCAGGGATTGTTTGGTAAAGGTTTAATGGCATTTTTGTGTGTTGTAAGGAACATGCTCATTTTCCTTAACTCTTTACCAGACAACAAATTTTTGGACTGGACCGAACTGAAAGCATTTGCAGATGACAAAATAAATGTGACTGAAAAATCCAAATTTGGTGTGAGAAAGGTAAAAACGTTTTTTTCCCACAATGTTTTCAAAAGCTGTCTTTCTCAAGGTCATCAAAAGTCAGGATTGTGTGGTGAAGAGTTGAACATTTTTCTTTTACAAATAGTACATTTAGAAACAGCCTGTATTGCTATAAATCTGACAAAAAAACAATAATTTGAACAGAATAACAGTTTACAAAGCTATACCATATTTCTCATACCCCGAGAATGGAAGTTTATGAAACCATTGCAGCTGGTTGTCAACATTTTCTCCTTTTCTCACAATGTTTTGAAGCCTTTTAAATGCACATCCCATCATTAGAATTGTTTTTACGGTACCAGTAATTTGTTGTCTACAAATGCTTTCAGCACTGACAAGTTGGAAATTTTATCGTCTAATAAAGATTTAAACATTTATCAACAATTACTGTACCTTACAACCCAAATTTTTTTTAATCTCAAGAAAATTTCCTTTGGTAACATTAGGATGCTACAGATTTCTACTGTATCCAAAAGGTGTTTATAGTTCTTACAGATGTGTGTTAAGAAAAGCCGAAATTCGTCCTCTGCAAATCCCAAAGAGTGCTGGGGTGTTTCTAACATATTAAACACACTTCCTCCGGAGCAGTATTCCATTACCAAGACAACATTGCCCGATGCAGTCTGAAAAAAAAGTATATAATTCCATTCAACTCTTTCCCAAACAAAATTTTGGACTCATCCATTATCAAAACATTTACAGTAGACATCATCAAAATTTGTACAAATGAGCATAGTTACCTGAAAAGATACAAAGTATCATGAGGAAGGATTTTTAACTGGTTTCTGCTCCATGGTCGTCAAAAGTCCAAAGAGTTTCATGATGACTATATCTAACAGACAATAAATAATAACAGACAATAATAATAACAGACAATAAAATTCCTCTGTTTGGCTGTCTTTAACCCTTTACTAAACGACAAAATTTTGAAAGACTCCAAATTGAAAGCATTTGCAGATGACAAAATCAATGTGAATCAAAAACTGATTTTTGATTTTGGGAGTATAGAAAACATTGTGGGAAAAGGAGAAAATGCTGTTTTCAAAAGGCTTCTATCTCAGGGTCGTTAAAAGTCTGGATTGTATGGTAAAGAGTTAACTCTTTTACCAACAACAAAATTTTAGGTCTGTCCAAATAGAAACCACTTGCAGACGACAAAATAAGGGTGACTGAAAAATTGAAATTTGTTTTGGAAGAGTAGAAAAAATTTTGCGAAAAGGAGAAAGTGCTTGTTTTTTTCCTTTTCCCAAAATATTTTCAAAAGGCTTCTTTCTCAATGTCTTTAAGAGTCAGGATTGTGTAGTATACAGTTAATGGGTAGAAAACACAGTGGAAGTAAAAATAGGAAAAAAAGCTTCATGCTAGCATTATCTTTATTTCCCACAATGTTTTCAAAAGCCTTTTTTTTTCAGGATTGTAGATTTTTGGTAAATGGTTTATGATATTTTTTTTGTACACATGTTTGAATCATGCTCTGTAAAAAGAAGGCTAAATGCATTTGCAAAAAGTATCCACACAGGCCAGCCTACACAATCCATCCAGGCTGACCATGGCTGAAACTACTCGCTATTGGTCAATATTCTATATGTCCAGGGACTCGTCTATCTCAAAAATAAGGCCGTTGTTACAAAAGTGAACATTTTGGATCTATAACTTTTTAAGTTTTGCTTGGTCCCATGGATCACAACGATACATCCCAAAATTTAATGACCCCGAGAGAGAATCCTTTAAATTTGAAAACATGTAGGAAAAAGGTAAATATTCTGGTAACCAGCGTTTTCTCCTTTCCAACAATGTTTTCTTCCCTTCCCAAAGGCAAGTTTCATTTTTTCATTTGCAATTATTTAGTCGTCTGTCAGTGCCTTCAATTTGGACTAGTCCAAAACTTTGTTGTTTGGTAAAGACTTAAGCCACCTTTTGCCAGAGCAGGTGACCTGTCACACAAAAAGGGAACATTTGGGAACTGCAAAAAGTGTCGATCCTGGTCAGCCGGTGTAGATTTTGCAGGCTGACAAGTGTCGACACTTCTTGCTTTTATGATCTCTCTTGATCTTGCATCTAGGAAATGTATTTTAGTCTTTGAAAAATGCAATTCATTTATTGAGTAGAGAAAGAGTTAAATGGCACATACGACAGGATTTGTACTTAATACATGTAGTATAAAAAACATTTTGGGAAAAGGTTTTTCCACTTTTAAATTGTTGTCTGCAAATACCTTCAATTTAGACAAGTTTACAATTTTGTTGTTTGGTTACAGGTTAAAGAGAAATTCCATCTTTTCAGTCAGACTTAATATATCAACTACAAATGCTTTCTAAATAGACTAGTCATAAAAAATTTAGCCCTGTACAAGTAGAAAGGATTTGCAGACCACACTTTCAATGTGGCTCAAATAGTACAACTGTCTATTGATTGGGTAGAAAACATTGAGGGATGTTTTCACAAGGCTTCATTCTAAGGGTCGTCAAAAGTCCTTATTGTGTGGTAAAGGGTTAAGATGCTATAATAGTGGTGATTTTAAATATCATATTTTCTAGGGTAACATTACTGTGGAAATAGATGTTCCACTTCAGAATAAGAATACCTTACAGTTAAGCATTTGATAAACATTTAACCCTTCACTCCATAGATACTCATTTCTACACATAGCTTGAAAGAGCATTAGGAAAACATTGTGGCAAAAGGTGAAATTGCTTGTCACGAGCAATTTCACCTTTTGCCACAATGTTTTCAATGCTATCAAAAGGTGTCCTTTACACATAAGAAACGGCTTCATCTTTGCTGTTCAGGGTCAATTAGAGATACCATAGAAATGCCATATGAGGTAAAGGGTTAAACCGCTGTAAAGTGTGAAAAGTTTTAACCAAAACCAAATCAGATTTGAACCACCTACTTCCTTCTCCAGAGCTAGAAGTTTGACAATATTCAGGTGAACTAGACTTCGAAGAGTTTCAATTTCCCGCTGTCTGGTGGCCATCTGATGCCGTAGTTCTCTCTCATAAAACACTTTGACTGCGCATACATCTCCATTTGTCTAGAAACAGAAACAAATAAACAATTGGAGCTTTTGATGATTACAAAAATTGAACCTCTTTACCAGACAAAAGTTGTTCAGGCTACCCTGAAGAAAATGGCTTTACACAACAAGAGGACCATAATGGTCCTATATCGCTCCCCTGAGTACCAGGCAGTAAAGGTCTACTGGTATCAAAGTTCAAGGCCGAATAATTCTGACAGGGCATGTAACTGTGCAAGAAGTATTTTCTTCTTTTCTCAAAATGCTTTCACAACCCTTCTTCTTCAGGGTCATTGAAAGTCAGGGCTGTATAGTACGGGATTGAATTAATTTGGGAGGCCAGGCGCTGATTTCCTGGTCAAAATGGTGGTCGAATGACAAGAAAGCTAATAAATGAGGTTAAAAAAACATCATTTGCTCATTGGTGAGACACAAAATTAATGAGACTTTTTATCAAATGTCACACATGTTGGCTGAGACAGTAATCAAGCCAGTGCAAACTGGTAACCCTAGACTAACAGGTCACAACATTACTGACTGATCTATCGGGGTTTGACAACTACAGTGTGTGAAAAGTAACTCCTTTTTTCTATGAAACATCTTACAGAAGAAAATTGTATCAAAAGAGTATCCAAAGGAAGACAAGTTTGAAGTTTCATAAATGCCATGTTCTTTTGAAGATATCTGTCAAAGTGGATGGATGGGCAAACTGGCTGTAATTGGTCCATAATGAAATTATACATTTAGTCCCCTTTTTTGATAAAATGTTGTTTCATGAAATAAAATCAAATACATGTATCTATTGTCTGTGGCTTAACAAGATGAAGTTTAATTATATTTTTTCCTGTAGTGAAAGAGATATTGGTCCATAATGAAAATATACACCAAGCCCCCTGTTTCCATGACATTTAATAAAAAAAAAAAAAAAAGGAAAAAATATATTTATTGGCAGACTATCATATAGAACACACATACAAAGTTTCCATCTTGTTTTAGATGAGAATTTTAAAGATTTCCTTCCTTGTTCCCATGTTCAAACTTTTGACCACTGGGCCGGGGCCCATTTGGACCCCAGGGGCATCATATGAACAAACTTGGTAGAGGTCCATTAGGAAATCTACATGCAAAAATATCAAAGCTCTTCGCTTTTCAATTTCAGATAAATTTTTTTTTAAACTTTTCCTTCTTTGTTCCTAGTTTTGACCCGAAGGGCATCATATGAACAAACTTGGTAGAGGTCTACTGGGAGATACTACATACCAAATATCAAAGCTCTACTCCTTCCAGTTTCAGAGCAGAAGAATTTTAAAGTTTTCCTTCTTTGTTCCTATGTTTCGAACTTGTGACACCCCCCCGCCCTCCCCCAGGCAGGGCTAGTTTTGACCCAAGGGGCATCATATGAACAAACTTGGTAGAGGTCCACCTACAGGTTCCAGTTTCAGAGCAGAAGAATTTTAAAGTTTTCCTTCTTTGTTTGCTCTTGTGACTCCTTTGGCGGGGCCAGTTTTGACCCAAGGGACATATGAACAAACATCAAAGCCTTCGGCCCTCTTGTTTCAGAAAATATTTTCTAAGATTTTGCTATTTTTTTCTTTTTTAATGCCATGGCAACCAAACTTATATGGGTTGTATATAATCTTTTGAACAACTTCGGTAGAGCCTCACAAAAGAAACAATTCTGCCAACTTTCATGAAGATTGGCCCAGTGGTTTATGAGTAGAAGATATCAAAAGACACTGTTGATGACGGACAATGCAAGACGGACATTGAGCGATCACAAAAGCTCAAAGTGCTCAGTCCAGCTAAATATAGCTGAGCTAAAAATGTGATTCAGACTCTCATCCCTATACAACAGTTACTAAATGAGCTACTCTGATTGGACACAAATATCAGTGATTATGGTAAAGGTAATTTCGAATACATGGATTTAGACACCTTGTTCCGGCCAAAATACACGCAGGCTGTTGCCCCTCTTCCCAGGATGTCTGCTGTGTTCCAGGTATAATGCAATGTTTCCTGCAGGGATCCAGTTTTGAAAAGTTCAGTTGCGTTCTGTGGTTTAGTATGTGGAAAAGGCATCTGAAATGACAGTGGATCTTATATCTTAAACATTTTACCAAAAAGTTCAATGCTTTTTTAACCCTGAGAAAGAAGGGGCTTTTGAACATAAATGTAGAAAAAGGACAAGAGGGCTATGATGGCCCTGTATCACTCATCAGGGTCAATAAGTGAAATTTCAATTCAAATCTCTATGCCCTCCAGTTTCATAAAAGAAGATATTCAAAGATTTTGCTATTTTTTATTTTGGTTGCCATGGCAACCAGGCATTTGGGTGGAACTTAATCTCTTGAATAACTTTGGAAACTTTACCCCAGGGAACATCCCTGCCAAATTTCATCAAAGTTGGCCTAGTGGTTAACGAGAAGATGTTTATAGAGATTGTGGACGACGGATACATAAGCTGTCATTTTCTATCATTTTCTCCTATTCCCATGTTGTATTCTACCCGCTCCAAAATTCATTTTGTCATTTGAAGCACATTTAATTTGTTGTATGTAAAACTCCAATATTTTGGTGTTTTGGGAAAAGTTTTAAGTTCTTCTTGCTTGATTCATCAACAGCAGATCATATATGAAAACGATGTAACAAATGATAGGAAAAGTGTTTGATGCCATGTCAACATTAATCTGGTAACTTAACTTGGTTAGTCCAGGATATTCATTTTATTTTTTGAAACCCATGGACATAATTTGTTTTCTGCCAGGCAACAAGTAAGACACAAATTTTGTATTGCAATTTTGAAGGTGATTTGTTAACTTTATGACCAATAGTTTGGGACTGTGAAGACTAAAGATCAGGCTGTACATTCTATGTAGCCTAATCTAGAGCTAAAAAAAATCTAATGTTAATCCTAAATCATATGTTGAATAAGAAACCATTTAAGAATCAACTGAAATGAAAAAAGTTATTACCAGTGATAAAATAACAAATTCTCCACACACATTCAACCAACTCTAGAGATATTATTTGTCATTTAAAAGCAAAACTTTGGATGAGCATTGACCAAAGGAAGTTATAATTATGGAAAAATGACTGCTTTCTAGCATGCTTTTTTTTTCCTCATACATGTCACCGTAATTGTGTTTCATCCTTTTCCTCAAATGTAATGGAAATTTATTTCAACTAAATTTCCTTGAGCTCCAGCACAAAATTCACATGACCTGTAACTTTTTTTATCATAAGAAATTTTCAGCATGACCTTGCAGAACTTATCAACCACTTATATTTATAAATAGTAGGTTGTGTGCAGAACCATGTCAGTACACCAAAGATTAAGGAAAGTTCAAATATAATATTTGAGCAGAGAAACTTTGGGGGTATGCTTGTGTCCAACCTATTTCATTATAAATGGATTCAAGCAGAATTGTGCACCACCTAAAGATGCATTGCATGCAAGAAACATGTCTGTAGGTCATAAGTAAAGGTCACATGTCTATTTCAGTGTGTGAGCCATAAGTTTTTTCCTTTTTTGTACTATTTTAACTCAATTTCAAAATAACTTATAATAATCTTAAATACACAGAGATGATAAATAGAGGTTATTACACGGCTGACGAGGGCCTTGGAGTGATATCTGCCCCCACCTCAATATCTGCCCTCTGGCTGTCCAAGGGCAGATTTTGAGGTGGCAGGCCGATATCACTCTATGGCCCTCATTAGCCATGTAATAACCTGTTTATTGGATCATTTGCACGGTATTTTCGTTTTGTAACATGTTTAAACACAGAAATTGTCTTTGTATGACAAAACTTAATTTCAGTTGGTAAACTTCACATTCATGACGTAATCATGCATCATTTATCATGCCTATCACAGCTACATAATATTATGCAATATAAGGACTTCTCAAATACACATTTTCATCTTTAATCTTACTTAAAAAAATAGGTCGATATGTGTTTTTTCTGCACTAATACTACCTGCGTATTATAAATGAGAAACTGGATAAATAGAATGGTTAGTGCTTTGGGTTAGAAACATTTCTCTGGCTCGTTTTTACCTGGCTCAGTGGATAAAACTCGTAGAACTGGCCTACAGACACCACGTCTTACCCGATAAACTTTCACAATCCAAGACAACAAAAATCTTTTTCTCTATTTATAGTGTCTTAGCCAGTTTTGGGATTCAGTTATCATCTGCAGTTCTGAAGATTTGCCTGCTAACTGATTCAACCATTTTTGTTCAAACTGAATGTTTTGGGAACATCAGTTCACTAGCGAGTGTTCTGTTGCTATAGATTTAGAACAAAAAACTTGTCAATGTGCAGGATCAGATATCAGCCCGTTGCCCCGCCATATAGGCCCTCGCATGACACTGATATTACACCATTTTTGGTAGAAAATGTTACTATCATTAGTAATAGAATGTAATAATTATTATAATGTCATACCCAAGAGTTGTGTCTGTCATGGTCACTGAAAAGTAAGATGACTGTTTTGGGAGTGTTATGTGTCCACCTTGTAACTTTCAAATAATGCATGAATTTCAGTTCATGCATAATTTTCAACTACATGAAGATGATGTGTCTCATACCACAACCATGTCTGTAGATCAAAGTTCAAGGTCACAGAAAGGTCAAATGTTCATTTATGTGTCAAAGTTATGTTTTTGTCCTGCTTGTCACTTTTTTCATCATAAATTAATCTTGCTATAATTAAGCAAAGTGTTATATATGTGTCCAGCTTGTAACTTTCCAGTACATGTATAATTTTGCAGAATTCTCAACTACATAAAGATGATGTGTCTCTCACCACACACATGTCTGTAGATCAAAGTCAAGGTCAAAGAAAGGTCAAATGTTTGTTTATGTGTCAAAGTTATGTTTGTGTCCTGCCTGTCACTTTTTTCATTATGAATGAATGAATCTTGATGTAATTATGCAGAATTACTTAAAACATACAGAAGATTTGTCGCACACAAGAACAATGTTCATAGGTCAAAGGTCAAGGTCACTGCAAGAACAGAAGTGTTTGTAAGATTCATTTCAGTTTTCATTTTTCATGTTCAAAGCTCACATGAAAAGGTTATGCTATTTTTGGTGGGCGTTAGTCAATTCTCAGTGACATCTTTTGTTCAATGTTCATTTTGTGTTAAAACTCACTGGAAAGCAATACAGATGTGAGACAATTCAATGAAGTTGATTGGACCTGGTTTATATTGGAGTTTCAAGGCCATTTTAAATGCTTTACTTGACAAACATAACTATGACAAATTGTAAAGTAAATGGATTGGAAACCAATATGATTGTAATACATGAGAAATATACAATTTGTAAGCATAAACAAGCTGTTTTTTTTTTTTATCCAAATTAGGTGAGATGAGTAAAATATACAAATATTGCATATACAAGATATACATCCACAAGACTTGTATCCTTAATACTTAAAATTTTCATGCTTTCTTATTTTTATTCTTTATCAAATAATCCAGCATTTTTAACCAGCCAAAGAAGAAATCTTTGAAAACTGTTTTCTACCTTTCAAATATAGATCTCATCTTAAAGATGCCCGTCTACAGCCAGTGAGCAAAAACGCTGTTAAATTTCAAAAAATTCATAATGGTACAGAAATCGATCCTTTGTGTAAACATGGATTAATTACTGACATATGTGGTGTAATTGAAAAAAAGAAACATGAAGATTTGTATTAGAAACCGAACAATGGTCAGAAGAAAACTGGCTGACGATCGAAGCTGTAAACAATGGTGGTGCTTCACAGAAATTTATCGTTGGTTTCCGCCTAGAGTCGGATACAGTGTAATTTGCATAATATAGGCTGAGACCTCTGTCTGAAAATCAAGGCTGCAAAAGAGAATCATTAATTTTCCTTTATTTACCACGTCAGACGCAGGGCCAAGGTCAAATATAGTCATGTGACAGAATGCGTGATCATCATACGAATCTACCTGAGTATATAATGATAATCGAAAATCTTCGATTCAAGAATCGGAAACGAGGAGTCTGTTTACATTGAAGGCCGCAACTCAGCGAAATGCATTTTCTATCGACCATTATCTAAGAAATGTTGCAACCATCAGGCGCATTATTTGGCATGAAGATATAAGAATGACTATATTTTGATAAAATAATGACAAAATGATTAAAACTGGCTAAAAATGAGTATTAGTGCCTCTTTAAGCTGCACTAAATTTGACATCTGCAAATTGCTTTCAGCGCTTAAAAGTCTCTAAATTTGTTGTCTGGGAAAGACTTAAAAAGACATGATACTGATTTTACCAGTGTCTTTATCCAAGCTGTTAACAAAGCTATACATGTGTATACACAAGTCCATATTAATGTCCTTCTAAAGAATTGAAAGCTATTTTCTAAGAAAGGAAGTGGATTAACAAGGAAGTATTTTTAATATCCAGTTTGTCTATACATGTACGATTGAATGGCGCAATTGTTAGCTTTTTACCTAATATATATTCCTACATTATTTTGGTGCTACGGCATTTGCCAATTACTTCCTGTCTCTGCAAATGAAACACAAGAAGACAATTTAGGGTTATATTTGTAATTTACGATGAACATATAGCCACTTTTTTGTCCCAGCAGAACTAGTACACAAGAGGACGATTGTGTGGTGGCATGTGCATGAGCTGGCCATATGTGGACAAGAATATTTGTATGTGCCTATATGATGAGTAGTATGTGAATAAGTATGTGAGTTTGCTGGCAGTAAAAGTCGACTATGTCCAAAAGAGTAATGAGATTCTTCGTACTCTCATCCAAATGACCATCTCAAGCTGGATCGGACGGTGGCGACAATTCAAGACATACACGTATAAAACAGCAGATGTAGCTTCTGCACTCTTGTTTCGACACAAGCCATCCAATGTGTATACTACATTGCAAACTACTCTCTTTGACTTTCTAACTGTCCATGTCTGTCTGTCTGTCTCTCTAATCCCCTTATTTTTACTACTGCATAATTGTTCTTTCCACTCTTACACCATGTTATAATGAAAATATTATACAACCTTTGTATTTTTTTTTATCTATAATGTCTGTATGTTAGAATTAATCTGTGTAAAGAGGAAATAAAGATAATAATAATAATAATCATAATAATATCAAATCTGGAACAAATATAAAGTGCCTTTTCAGTTCTTTTGCAGCAGCCTGCCCGGTTGGCTCAGTGGTGAGCGTGTCGGACCTGGTGGTTGCGAGTTCGATACCCGGTTGAGGCGAACTTTCTTTCCGGCATATTTTCGCCTCTCACCTCTGCTGAAGCATGTGAGAAAAGTAGTCTGTAGCTTTGGAAAGAAAGTTGTGTTAGTACCAGAGTGAGAAAGTCAGGAAACACATGTGCTTCATCGACTGCCATGATATGACCTTAGCTGTTAAAGTGGCATTAAACCCCTATACAACAAAATCTTTTGCCGCAAATTAAACTTTTTGGTTAAACAATGAAAAGTGTAACAAAATATACTTTTCTCTGCAATCAAATGGAAACTGGACAGTTAGATGCTGTGACAAGGTGCTAATTTGGCAGTAAAATAAATGCACTGCTGCTGTGCATTCAGGAACTTCATTTTCTCCGAGATCAAATATGACCTCAATGAATGCTGGTGGTTAACCTTTCCAGGAAGCAGCCAACAAGAGCAACCAAAATAAGTTGTAAGAACTTGTTTAACCTATTACCACACTATCCCTACTTTTGACAACCCACAGAAAGAAGCCTTAAGAAAACATTGTGGGAAAAGGAGAAAATGCTGGTTCTCCTTTTCCCACAATGTTCTCTACCCTTCACAAAACAAATTTCAAATTTTCAGTCACTTTTGTCATCTGCAAATGCTTTCGATTTGGACAAACCTAAAATTTTATTGTTGGTAGTGAGTTAACAATCCATGTCAAATAACCATATTGTAAAATCTTTGTAACTCTTTACCATACAATCCTGTCTCTTAACGACCATAAGAAAAGAGCCTTCTGAAAACATTGTATGGAAAGACAAACAAGAGGGCCAAGATGGCCCTGAATCGCTCACCTGAATTTTTGAGAGGACCATAGCCTATTTTTTTTTAGGTATTGAAACATTGGAAACAAAACTATTATTTTGCCAAGCAATTTTCAAAAGGTCACCTGTAAAAGTCATTTCAAAAACTGACCATCAGTTTCAGAAAAGAAGAATTTTTAAGAATTTCTTAAGAATTTCTTCATTTCTGTAAAGTGCAAATAGCCCCCATTCACCAGAGCCATGTTTCTTGATGGATCACAATTTAGTGAACAAGTTTTGGAAAGGGTCACCTAAGGAACATTGCTGTGAAATTATTCTAAAATCTGACCAGCAGTTTCAGAGAAGAAGAATTTCAAGAATTTCTTCATTTCCATATAGTGCAAGTAGGTCCCATTCACCAGAGCAATGTTTCTTGACGGATCAAAATTTCATGAACAATTTTTGAAAAGGGTCACCCAAGGAATATCTCTAAGTCTTGTCAAATTATTTTAAAATCTGACCAGCGGTTTCAGAGCAGAAGAATTTTCAAAAATTTCTTCATTTTTGTATAGTGCAAGTATCCCCCATTCACCAGAGCCATGTTTCTTGCCGGATCAAAATTTCGTGAACAATTTTTGAAAAGGGTCACCCAAGGAACATCCGTGTGAAATCATTTTAAAATCTGGCCAGCGGTTTCAGAGAAGATTTTTAAAGAATTTCGTTGAAAATCCAATTTGGTTGCCATGGCAACCAGAGTTTTTGACGAAATCAAATTCTGTGAACACTTTTTAAAGGGAACCTCCCAAGGAACAATCCAGCTAAGTTTGCTCCAAATTAGCCCAGTGGTTTAGAAGGAGTTGATGTTTAAAGAATTGTTGACGACGCACGACGAACGACGGACACCGGGTGATCCTAAAAACTCCTCCTGAGCATGTTGTGCTCAGGTGAGCTAAAAATGGTAACAAGCATTTTCTCTCTCCCCACAATGTTTTTAACCCTTCTCAAACAATTTCCAATTTTTGAGCCATAATTATATTTTGTTGTGTGCAAATGCTTTCAATTTGGACTGGTCTACACCTCTGTATTTGAGTAAAGAATTAAAGGGATCCACCGAGTAAAACATGTGTCAGAGTTGTTTCAGTATCAGTTTTTAACAGATACATGTCGGGGAACTCCCTATTTTTTCTACTTCCTTATAAATGATACCCTTTTTAACCTCCTACTATACGATCCCAAGTTTTATAGACCTGAGGATGAACTCTTTTGAAAACACTGTGGAAAAAGGAGAAAATGCTGGTAGCCACTATGTTTTCAAAAGCTCTTTTTCTCAGGGTCATTAAATTAACCCATTACCACACAATCCCTACTTTTGACGACCCTGAGAAAGAAGCCTTTTGAAAACACTATGGGAAAAAGGAGAAAATGCTGGTAACCAGCATTTTCTCCTTTTCCCACAGTATTTCTACCCTTCCCAGAACAAATTTCAATTTTTCAGTCACCTTTATTTTGTTGTCTGCAAATGCTCTTAATTTGGACCAGTCTAAATTTTTCTCGTGTGGTAATGGGTTGACCCTTTACTACACAATCCCGAGTTTTCATGACCCTGAGAAAGAAAGCTTTTGTAAATACTGTGGGAGAAGCAGAAAATGCTGGTAGCCTTCTCCATAAGTTTCTTTTCCCACAACGTTTTCTTTTACAGACAAATCTAATTACCTATTCCATGTTTACTATGATGTTCTATAGAAATGCTTAAAATTTTTTAATCTGTCTGCAAATTTTGTCATGTGGTAAAAAGTTCATTAAAACATTGAACTGTTGATAAAAATCTGTTCACTGGTATTTATCTGACAGCATGCAAAGACAAGTCCAAGGTGATAGCATATTTATATACATGTATATATATATGAAAAAATTGGAAAAGCCCAAATGCTGATAAGTACTCTATGAAACAGTAGAAAACAAAGCAGGAAAAGAAGAAGGTGCCTCGGGGTCCATGAAACATGAGGATGCTTAGTGTCCTGAAAAAGAAAACTTTTTTCCTCATTTAACTCATTAGCAATCGACAACATTTTGGACTGGTCCAAATTGAACGCATTTGAAGATGACAAAATTAACGCGACTCAAAAACTGAAATTTGATCTGGGAGGGTAGAAAACATTGTGGTTATCAGCATTTTCTCCTTTTCCCACGAGGTTTTTAAAAGGTTTTTTTCTTATGGCTGTGAAAACAAGGGATTGTTTGGGAAAGGGTTAACTCATTACCAAATGAAAATAGTTAAGGATTGTCCAAATCGAAAGCGTTTGCAAACGACAAAATAAAAGTGACTGAAAATTTGAAATTTGTTTTGTGAAGGGTAGAAAACATTGTGGGAAAAGGAGAAAATGCTGGTTAACAGCATTTTCTCCTTTTATCACAATGTTTTCTAAAGACTTCTTTCTCAGGGGTGTCAAAAGTAGGGATTGTGTGGTAAAGGGTTAACAGAGTGCTTTTGAATTCCAACATAGTTGCAGTACTTAGGTCATTTTACCACAATACACTATACTCATGCTTACTACAACAAGAGGGCCATGATGGCCCTGAAACCGTTCACCTGAGTCGATTGACCAAACATGAACCATCTAGTTTCCCCGGGACCTAGTTTTTTATCAGACATTACCCATCATCAAACACTTTTGAGATATCAATAAGACAAACATTCTGACCTAGTTTCATGAGTATTGGACTGAAAATGTGGCCTCTACAGCATACAAAAGGTTTTTCTAAGATTTCACTGAGTGACCTAGTTTTGGACCCGACAATTACCCATTACCAAACTCTTTTGAGACATCACCAAAACAAACATTCTGATCAAGTCTGAAGAGTATCAGGCAGAAAATGTAGCCTCTAGAGTGTACACAAGGTTTTTCTAATATTTGACCCATTGACCTAGTTTTTGACTCCACATGACCCATTTTCAAACTCATTCAAGGTATCACCAGGACAAATATTATGAACAAGTTTTAGGAGTATCAGACTGAAAATGTGTCCTCCAGAGCATACAAAAGGTGTTTATAACATTTGACCTGGTGACCCAGTTTTTGACCCAACCTGACCCATTTTCAAACTCATCCAAGATATTATAAAGGCAAACATTCTGACTAATTTTCAAGAGTGTTGGGCTGAAAATGTGGCATCCAGAGTATATACAAGGTTTTTCTAAGATTTGACCTGGTGACCTAGTCTTTAACCCCCAATGACCAATTTTCAAACTTGTCTAATATATCATCAAGGCAAACATTCTGACCAACTTACAAGAGTTTTGGACTGAAAATGTGGCCTCTAGAGCCTACAAAAGGTTTTTCTAACATTTGACCTGGTGACCTAGTTTTTGACTCCAGATGACCCATTTTCAAACTCGTCCAAGATATATTCTGCCAACTTTCAAGAGTTTTGGACTGAAAATGTGGCCTCTAGAGTGTACACAAGGTTTTTCTAAGATTTGACCAAGTGACCTAGTTTTTGACCCCACATGATCCATTTTCGAACTTGTCCGGGATATCATTAAGACAAACATTCTGACCAACTTTCAAGAGTTTTTGACAGAAAATGTGGCCTCAAGAGCATACACAAGGTTTTTCTAAGATTTGACCTAGTGACCTAGTTTTTGACCCAACATGACCCATTTTCGATCTTGTCCGAGATATCATCCAGGCAAACATCCTGACCAACTTCATGAGTATCAGACTGAAAATGTGGCCTCTAGAGCTTACACAAGGTTTTTCTAAAATTTGACCTTGTGACCTAGTTTTTGACCCCACATGACCTTTTTCGAAGTCGTCCGAGATATCATCCAGACAAACATCCTGACCAACTTTCAAGAGTTTTGGACTAAAAATGTGGCCTCTAGAGCGTACACAAGGTTTTTCTAAGATTTGACCTAGTGACCTAGTTTTTGACCCAACATGACTCATTTTCAAACTAGTCCGAGATTTTATCAAGGCAAACATCCTGACCAACTTTCATGAGTATCGGACTGAAAATGTGGCCTCTAGAGCATACACAAGGTAAAAAGTTGACGACGGATGACGGACACAGCACGATCATAATAGCTCACCGTGAGCACTTCATGCTCAGGTGAGCTAAAAAACAAGAGGGCTATGATCACCCTGATGACCCTCACCTGAGTCTTTTGACTAAACATGACCCATTTCCAATCTCTTTTGAGATATTATGACAAACATTCTACCAAGATTTTCTTGAGTATTTGACGGAAAGAGGTTTTTAAAAGGTTTGATTCATTGACCTAGTTATCGACCCCCAACTGACCAACTTGTAAACTGGTCCAAGAAATCATCAAGACAGACTTTCTGACCAAGTTTCATGGGTATTGCACAAAAATGTGGCCTCTCCAAAGTACACAAGGTTTTCAAAGATTTGGCGTAGTGACCTACTTTTTTACCAGATGTGGCCCATTTTCAAACTTGTATAAATTATTATCAAGACAAACATTTTGACCAACTTTCAAGAGTTTTAGACTATAAATATGGCCTCTACAACACAAACATGATATGACCTAGTGACCTAGTTTTCAACCTAACACAACCTATTTTTCTAACTTGTCTGAGATATGAAGGCAAACATTCTGATTAACTTTCGAGAATTTTGGGCATAAATGTGGCCACTAGAGCATACATAAGGTTTTACTAAGATTTGACCCAGTGACCGAATTATTGACCTGAAATGACCCTCTTTCAAACTGGTGCTAGATATCATCTAGATTAACATTTTTGACTAACTTTGAAGATTATCCTTTTCCCACAATGTTTTCAAAAGGCTTCAATCTCAGGGTCATTAAAACCAGGTACTGTTTGGTAAAGGGTCAAACATAAAACTGTCCCATCTCTAGTTTCAAGTAAAAAAAAATTAAACTTCCTTTATCCCTTACAAAACATTAATGAATTCAAGGTTTCACCCTTTACCACACAATGACGAATTTTGATGCCCTAGGAAGAAACCTTTTGAAAACATTGTGGGAAAAGGAGAAAATGCTGATAACAAGCATGCTCTCCTTATCCCACACATTAAGTTTTCTACCCTATCAAAGGAAAATTGCATCATATGAGCCACTATGAAATTGTCGTCTGCTAATACTTTCAATTTGGATAGGTCTAAAATTTTGCTAAGTGGTAAAGGGTTAACTACAATGAGGTAGAGGCCATATGAAAACATATCGCGAAAAATAGAAAATGCTGATTGCCAGCATTTTCTACATTTTCCATAAATGTTTCTACCTTGTCTATTAGTTTCAGTTCAAGTGTACCACTTTCTGATTCATTGTTTACATACCGGTATGCTTTCAATTTGGACGAGTCTAAATTGTATCTTTCAGGAAAGGGTTAACTCTTTTCTAGGCAGCACAATTTGAGACTTGCTGAATCTGAAGACAATTACAACCATACTAATGATGGCTAAAATGGTGTTAGAGTACGAAACACAGTGGAAAAAGAACAAATTGCTGGTTACCACCTTTTTCTCTTTTTCCCTTCTGTGTTTTCACTAGGTTTCTTCCTCAAGTGACTGAAACATAGGGTTCTCAGCATCTTCGCGAGCCAAGTTTACTATCACTACGTGGATCTTACCTTGGCGGATTGAGCCCAATTTCGAGATTCCTTTGATGCGCCCTCTATTGGATGTTGGGTTATTACCCCCCTTTACATCATATTTCTAAAAGCCAATAAAATATCGTTTTACAAACCGCTTACGAATACACATGAAGCGATAAGCAGACATCCATGCGGGTTTCCATGTTTACCTTCTATTCAAAAGGTAGCAACCTTGTTATATTTTTATCAAAGATGAAATACTACAAGTGATTTCATTCGTTGCAGCGAGAGCTGGCTGCATCCAATGAAAAAGCGTATCGGGGAAATGTAGAAATCAAGCTTGAGTAACGTAGTGAATCGTCAGCCTTGGCTTGCAAAGATCGGTTCTCAGGTAATGGGTTTGCTCTTTGTGCTTACCAAACAATCCTGGGTATTAACCCTTTCCCAAACAATCCTTGGTTTTTACGGGTCTGGAATAGTAGCCTTTTGAAAACATTGTGGGAAAAGGAGAAAATGCTGGTAACCAGCATTTTCTCCTTTTCCTACAATGTTTTCTACCCTATCATAGACAGAAATCATCTTTTCAGCAAGAGCTGAATTGACATCTGCAAATGCTTTCAATTTGGTCTAGTCCAAAAGTTTGTCATTTGGGAAAGGGTTAATAACCTAGGTAAAAAGACTTCCTTATCTACGGTAGTTTTTTGCGGAATAAGGTATTTTCTGTCAGTAGAACAGAACTGCAATTTCCAGGCTATCAGAGGATCTAGCATAGTAGCAGAGAGCGTAGGTCCAAGAGGAGACTATATGTATATAATATGTCCTGTGCAGTCTGATCTTGATCCACACAGTTATTATTTATAAATGCACCAAATACATTAATTCCAGGTTCAGCAATATGGTGGTAAGAGTTTAAAGTATGAATAACAGTGAAAGAACACCACAAAAAAAAAAAGAAAGTGCATCATATAAAGAATTTTTTCTGCTGTCACAATCTTTTCGGAAATGGTCAGCAACCAAATTAACCCTTTAGCACACAGAACTAACTTTTAACAACCCTGAAAGAGAAGGCCTTGAAAAAACATTGTGGGAAAAGGAGAAAATGCTGGTTACCAGCATTTTCTCCTTTTCCCACTATGTTTTCTTCTCTATCAATTGCAGATATTTTAGCAACATTTTACTTGTCGTCTGCAAGTGCTTTCAAATTGGATGAGTCTATAATTTTGTCATGTGGTACAGGGTTAAGCGAAGGAGCCTTTCAAGTGAAGATCCTCAGCCACAGTATCTTTCTGAAAAGAGCCATGGTCTTGGGGTAAAAAAGAGGCTTAACCCTCTATCAGACGACAAAATGTTAGCCTTATCTGAATTGAAAGCACTTGCAGATGACAATTTCAATGTGGCTCGAATAGGGCAATTTTTCTTTGATAGGGTAGAAAACATTGTGGGAAAAGGTGAAAATACTGGATTACCAGCATTTTCTCATTTTCCCACAAGGTTTTCAAAAGGCTTCTTTCCTTGGCCAATGGGGTGTCAAAAGTCGAAATTATGTGGTTAAGGGTTACTGCGTCTCTTGATGCATTATACCTAGATAGTCAGAAGATAATAGATTCATAAATCAACCTAACAACCAACTGCATTGTGAGGTAGGTACACTGGTTTTTGAACAAGCAGAAAAGTTACAAATAGCAAAACATTTCCAGTCATGTCAGCCTGTGCTCACTGTGTAGGCCAGTGTGAGTGGCTACTTTTTGCAGATGCATTAAACCTTAACCATTACCACACAGCTAAATTTTAGACCTATCCAAACTGAGAGCATTTGCAGACGACAATTTCAAAAGGGCTAAAAAAAAGGGTGCAATTTTGCTTTGATAGGGTAGAAAACATTGTGGGAAAAGGAGAAAATGCTGGTTACCAGCATTTTCTCCTTTCCCCACAATGTTTTCAAAAGGTTTCTTCCTCAGGGGCGTTGAAAGTCGTCATTGTGTGGTAAAGGGTTAATCCCCTTCTATTTCCACAGAGCACAGTATGGCTTAACCCTTTATCAAACGACAAAATTTTAGTACAGTCCAAATTGAAAGCATTTGCAGATGACAACATGAATGTGACTAAAGAATTGAAATTTGTTTTAGGACGGGAAGAAAACATTATAGGAAAAGGAGAAAATGCTGGCTACCAGCATTTTCTCCTTTTCCCACAATGTTTCCAAAAGGCTTTTTTCACAGGGGTGTTAAAGTTAAGATTGTGTGGTAAAGGGTTTAATATACAGTCTGCTTGGTTCCAAGCAGCACTTATTCTTACACTAAACCCAGTGCATATCTATGATTAACAGCATTTTCTCCTTTTTCTACAATCTTTTCTACCCTTCAACAGACAAACCTAATTATTTTAGCCCTTATGTGGAATAAGCCTTTCAAGCTGATAGTGCAAGGTAAATTTGGTGGAAAATAAGAGTTCTGTCTTCTTATTGAACAGTGTAGATCAAAAATCAGACTGCATGTTTTGTGGAGTCTGATCTTAATCTACACTGTCCACAATTGCTTAGTGAGTCCCACTTTGAAGTCTAAGGGTTTAGCCTTATAGTAAACAACCAACTTTTGAGAAGACCCCTCCCATTGGAGCCGATTGCAAAGGCATAACCTAAACTACTAGTTTTCACAGGGCATTTAATAATTCAGGAATATCTTCTTCGACATGAAGGAATGCATTTTATTTAGTAAGGTGTTCTGTCATACCGTGTTTTTTGAAAATAGATGTATAGTTGATGATCCATCTGCAACACAGAATCTGTTGAACTATTTTTTGTTGTATGGGGAATCCCCTATTCTCTCCAATCTAAAAATAGAAAACAGGTCGAGGACTTTATGTATTCAGTTTACAGCACACAACTTTGTTGATAAGGCACAGATTAACCCCTTACCAAACAATTCCTTGTTTTTACGCCCCTGAGAAAGAAGCCTTCTGAAAACATGCTTGAAAAAGAAGAAAAGTGCATTTTCTCTTTTTTGCTTTCTACTCATCTATAGTCAAGTTTCAATTTTTGAATCTTGTTTATTCAAAAATGCTTTATGCTGCAAATGCTTTCAATTAAGGAAAGTCTAAAATTTTGTCGGTGGGAATAGAATTAACCTATTACCACACAATCTCTACTTTTGATGACCCTGAGAAAGAAGCCTTCAGAAAACAAATTTCAAATTTTCAGTCACTATTACTTTGTTGTCTGCAATTGCATTCGATTTGGTCAAACATAAAATTTTGTTGTTGGGTATAGTGTTATGTGATACCAAGAATAAGTCAAAACAGACTTGCAAACAGTATCCCTTTATCTCTCTATGTGAATTATTACTGTGTTGCTTCGATGACTTTGAAACCCTTTCTCAAACAACAAACTTTAAACTCGCTGACGACAAATTCATAACTGTTACAAATCATTTTTACATATTATTTAAGTTCTATGATTGGTCTTGGAAAAAGCAAAAAAAAAATATCTGGCTACCAGCAGTCTTATTTTTCCATCTCGTTCGATAAAACTGGAAACTATGGTAAAGGGTTAATGCAGACGACGGCTTATCAGTGCTCGATAACTCCCCAAAGGCCATGTTACTTTTTGACTGATCGCCTTTTTACGGTGCACAGTAAATGTCCAAATATGAAAAAAAAATCACTGTAGCGTCTCGTTATTGAGACTAGATATAGTACAGCTTAGCTTCGTTGACCTAGATCTAGCCTGGGATCGTGTACACATAGATCTATAAGATGCCTGATCTAGCTTGTCAAATTTGTAAACAAAATGCAACGCTCGTGCATGCATATTCGAATAATTTCTTTTCATATTACATGTAAACTAATGTTAAAAGCAAACCTCTCTAGACCAAAAGTAGGTAGATTTAGTCCACTAGAGCATACACAGTTGTTGGCGGTAAAAACGCATAGAAATGGTCGCTATTTGAAACGCATTTTGACAATGCCAAGGTCGTAGGGGGTGTTCTCAAAACGAAGAGATGTTTATAAATTTACACAAGGACACTTTGAATTCCACAGGTAAATTGAAACACCAATTTTCAAGAGTTAGTAGAACGCCAGAACATTTTTTCTCAGTGTGTATCATTGCAGCCATGTTGTTTTACTAATAAGAAGTAGGTCAACTCTGCTACACAACGTCTTGTAAACGTAGGCCTAACTTCAACGTTCCCGCGCGCTGTCATACTACTTGGTCGCCAGGGGTGGAGGAAGATTCGGACCCAAGAAGATTCGGCCCAACACGAAATCTTGAGAAGATTCGGACCCAAGAAGATTCGGACCACCTACGAGAAGATTCGGCCCAAGGTAGAAGAAGATTCGGCCCTAATTCTAATAACAGTATATAGTCAAGGCAATTTCCATAATTATCTTGTAATTATACGGTTTACTTTAATTACATAAAGGAAGGCCCTGGGCCAATTCTTCTTGGGTCCGAATCTTCTGACATCCGGTCGCCAGTACCGAATCACTTTCGGTATGAAGAAGAAAATAATACACAAAGACTAATAATTAATAACATTGAATTCATCAAACAGTGGTAGCTTTCCCAAAAACTTTTGATGAAAAGGAATTTTGAGATGTTTAAATTCTGCTAGGGGTACCCCAATAACGAACCAATTTCTCCAGTACAGAATCACGTGATACGGGAATGCATGGAGCACATTATCTCCCGCTAGATGGCATTCTATAAATACTCATTTATCTGATATGGGCATCCTGGGTACAGAACCGAACCACTTTCCTACGCGACAACCGTTACTTTGAATTTAAAACTGAAATAAAGGTTTACTCAATAAAACGCTAGGTACCTCGTGTAATTCACTCAGCTATGATCAGCAGTTTAGAGAAATCTGGAGCTAAAGCAGGTCTCATTTCTCCTCAAACGTATTGATACGTAAAAGCTATTTTCAACATTGCTACTTTATAGAGCGTAATATTACGGTCAGCCCGCTTTCGGGGCTAGTAGTGATGCGTCATATAGGACAGTCAAATCTTCGAAGAATATGACATGCGCAGACAACGGCATGGAGCATGCATAAAACCAAAATCTTGACAGGAACCAATTGAGCATTGAAAATCGGTCAGCATAAATGAGCTTTAATCATACAGAAAACCGGTTTTTGACGGGCAATTCAATTAAAAGTACGTTTGAGATCACCCCCCGCCGGTCCTACTAAATACCACAAAGACACCCTAAACACCATAAAGACACACAAAGATACCACAAAGACACACAAAGACACCACAAAGACGCACAAAGACACTAAAATTATAGTTTTTGAGCTGTTTACATTATGCTAGGTTAAACAAGTGACAAACTAGCGCAGACACACGTACATGTAGGTCCAAGCATCTGCCGGATCATTTCCTGCAACTTATTTTCCTGTTAAACATTTAATCTAGAGCTGGTAATTTAAAAGCCTTGTCTTAGATGCCCTTTATCAAATCGGCACCGTAAAAATTTTGTTTATTAGTAAATTGTAGTTAATGACATAGTTTGTTCTTTGACCATAATTAACTGGACAATCTCATTTCGTATTGCTAACATTTGACAACTTATTGTAATATATTGACTGATTTGTAAGGTTCAAGAGGAAAGAGAATAATCCGAATATGTTAACCAAAGGAACGTTCGGTACTTTTAACCCATTACAACACAATTCAGGGTTTAAACTATCCTTTGACAAAGACAGCCTTTGAAAACAGTGTGGAAAAAAATAGAAAATTCTGGTTACCAGCATTTTCTCATGTCTTCACAATGTTCTCTATCATTCAGATACCAATTTCATTATTTGAGCAATACTTGATTGGTCGTCTCCAACTTTGTGTCTGTAGGAGTCTGATAATTTTGTCGTTTTGTAAATAGCTTACAATTTTGCAGTGCAGAATAAGATAAAAAAAAAAAAACGGCTAATGATAAATTGTCAACTTTGCCTTTAAATATGCAACATTGAACTTTATAGAAGGTTTTCAAGCGATATGCAAGCAAGTTGATATCATCATCATCATCATCATCATCATCAATCATTCATCATGGTGTTTAACTAGAGAAAATATATTTGGTATACACGTATAAGAAACAGCAGAACAAGAAAAATATCTGCCTGATCCTGCAGATGCCCTAACCCACCTACATGTAGGTGTGATTTGCATGATTTATTAATTTTTCCACCGAGCATAATGCAAACAACAAAAAAAAACTAACTCTTTTTTTTACATGTAAAATAACGTCTTTCTGGTGTCTTTGTGCGTCATTGTGGTGTCTTTGTGGTGTCTTTGTGCGTCTTTGTGGTGTCTTTGTGGTATTTAGGGTGTCTTTGTGGTATTTAGTAGGACCCACCCCCGCAGCACTCCAACTTCATCCGCCATTTTGTTATCTGTTTCAATGTGGTTCGCTACTGGTGACTTCACACTGGCTTAAAAAATGCCTATATTATTGCTACCTATCAGGTAACATTCATGTCAAAATAATCTTCAATAACGTATCTTTCGACGGACAATATTTTTTCGGGGAATATAGACGATTTGCCAATTAAATTTGATATAAGCGATATTTCCATTTTATCGTAAGCGGCGCACCGGAAGTATCACCTGACACCGGACAATCAAAGCATTATTTCAATTACAAATGCCGTATGTCCCGTTCACAAATCCTTTAAATTTGGACAAATTAATCACTGAAAAAAAGTGACATAGTAAGAAATCTATATGAAATCAATTCTAACACAATTTATTCATATTTCATGACATTGCTTTTGAAAAAAATAATTAGGAACAGACAAAATACGCATTTTATGAGATCGTATTGAAATAAAGAGCATGTAGAAAGTAAGAATGAACTTACCCTCTGTAACCTGTATAAAATTCATAATCCCTTCCACTAATGATCACCAAACGGGTAAATAAATATGAAACAAAAGATAAGAAGGGTCAATTTAATGTGACACGTGTATGTTAATCTGTAAGAAGTAAGTACATTACAGCTGTTCTAAAGGTCTTCCGCCCTGTCCAGCACAGTGCGATACTGAGATCAAAGGAACACCGAGTTAACCCTTCATCCAATATTTTATTTGTATCAAACTTCATTAGACGCATATTTTTAAATATACTCAAACTGAAGCTTGAATAATTATTTTGTGAAGAAGGTATGGAAGGTTTGAAATTTGAAGCCACGTTTCTTTCATTCATGAACTATAATATGAAGTTATTCGTCTATAGGAACATGGCTGAAAGTGCAACAAAGACGTTTGATAATATTGCTATAATATCAGTAAATGGACTGTCCCTGTCTTTCTGAAGACACTGGACAGCTATATAACCTTTTACCAAAGTATTCCGAGTTATGGGGATCCGGAAAAAAAAGGGGGGCAGACGTGCTGATTTTGCCCATTTTATGTTATTTTTCTCACTTTCTAAAAAAAAAAAGTAATCAATATATAGTTCAGAGACATCTGTGAAAAATGAATTTCAAATTGTGAGAGAAAATATTGTGGGGAAAAAAGGAAGGGATTGCAACAAGCACTTTCTCCTGTCCCAATAATATTCTTTTACTTTTTCAAATACAATTACAACCATTTGGCCTTTTTTTATTCGATCATCCCCATATGCTAAGTATCTGGACGAGTCCAAGGTGATGACGTCGGGTGAAAACATTCACGGTAACTATTTAACCTTTTACCAGACGCCAAAATTTTTGACTAGACAAAATTGACAGCACTTGCAGATGGCAAAATACGCAACTCAAAAATTGACCTTCGATTCCAGCAGGGTATGAAACATTGTGGGAAAAGGAGAAAAATGCTTGTTACCAGCATTTTCTCCTTTTCCCACAATGTTTTCAAAAAGCTTCTATCTCACGGTCATAAAAACCAGGAAATGTTTGGTAAAAGGTTAAAACCCTATACCACATAACCCAAGCTTTTTACGACCCTGTGAAATATTGCTTTTGAAAATGTTGTTAGATAGGGATAAAGTTCTGGTAACCAACATTTTCTCCTTTTTCTTTGCTATCCAAAATAGCGAAAAAAGGGGAAAAATAACATTTATATAACTGCAATAGGCCTTCCCTATTTTTATGTCTGATTGGTCAACTAATGTTTGCTGAATTCCGTAGCTAAGTTCGTAACGTACAGGCTCGAAATCCAGGGGTTGGTGGTTTAAATTATTTAAACTAGATCTATTAAAGTGATAGTAATTCTTAAAAAAAAAAAAAAATTCCAGTATCTGCAAATAGACAGACACAGTCTATTTACCAAAAACTGGGATATTATACAGTTTGAATTTACGGGATTCATTTTCAGTGGGCAAATACGTGCTATTACTTGTTTTCATTGAAAAGCTAGTACAGGGTTAGCTGGGTGTTCTTTTGATCTCGGTTTTTCACCGTCAAAGTGGGTGCATCTATTAGAAAAGCTGTTATGCTCTTCTTAAGCACAGACTAACACACACGTGTCATAATTGTTTATTACGTTCAGTCTGACGTTGATCACATGTAAAGGTTTGGAATTGTTTAAATCTGTTATAGGGGGTAAGTCTGTTCTAATCATTGGCCCCTTCATTTTTTTGTTTTCAATGCATTATTATGTAACCTGATTTAACAGAACAGAACAGAACAGAAACTTTATTCATAATATCAGCTTGAACACATAAGGTTCATCGCCGAACACATAAATTATAAATACATACATGGGTATGGACTAAACAACCAAAAATAAAACAAAAATCAAATGATATCAAATGGATATGTTGAAATGAATAAGCGAATGAATAAGCGAATGCGGAAATAATGAATGATAAAAGTGAAACATAAACGAACATAGCACATAAGAGAAAGAATAATTTCAGATAAGTAAGATGTCAAACTTTAAAAGTGAAAATCATTACCAAGAGATAAATTACGAGGGAGTTAGATACTACAAATATGGAACTCGTTTTGGGAAAAGGAGTCGCTTGTTAAAAGCGAATGTTTCGTCCAAAACGACCTCCGATATATACAAAAAATGTTAATACAAGTAAACAGCACGATATAGAATGGGAAGAAGTATAGTATATTTCACACTCAAAATTTTACCGTTGAACGTGGAAGACGCCTTGGGCGAAGCTATTCACTTTTTAAAAACGAACGCTCCGCCCAAAACGGCCTCCCTCAAGCATTGAGTATACTGCTAATTGTGTATTTAGACTAAACGGTCCTTTAAACAAAGGAAAACAAACGGGAAAACAGTTCAATAAATGGCTTCGGTAAAAGAAGCAATTGCTTATTAAAGCAAGTACTCCTTTAACCACCACGTCCTTCAGATGAGCCATATGTAAACCTATAAACTCAATACTGTAGAAAGAAGACTACATATAATTATATTTTGGGAAATGTCCAACAATTAATCACTGACATTACTCAATTCGGTTTTTCTTTTCTCACTTGCCTTAATATAGTAAATTCCAACTGCATTTAATACTTTAACATTTTCACAGTTTAAAAGCTGGATTAATTTTAACATACTTGGTTTATTATAATAATACTTTTTAAAATACAAATGCCTCAATTCATTATAAGCTGGACAAATTAATAAAAAATGATACTCATCCTCAACTTCATTTAGAGTGCATAGTGAACATATTCTTTCATTTCTAACAATGTTTCTATGTCGACCTGTTTCAATAAAAAGGTTATGTGCGGACAGACGTAGTTTGGTAACAGCGTTTCTATAGGATGTTATTAGCATTTTACAAAGATAGTTTGAAAAACTAAAATCTTCTTTCAGATGCTTGTAAACAAACAGTGAAAGTCTGTTGTTAATATCTTGAGCCCACTCACTCACATATATGTCAATCAGTCGATTACGGAAAATAGGCATAAATATATTTAAGTTCACTGAAGCGGGAAATAACCATACGTCGTAAAAGCCCGTCCTTTGTAAAAGTTCTTTTACTTTGTAGGTCCATAGGTTAGAGTTATTCATGTTATCTAATTCTACCAGGACGGTTTGTAAAATACAATTAGATCTTTTATCTGTGAAAAGCTTTATGAAATATTTAATTATTCTGGTTTTTATATTAATATGTAAAGGATATCTTCCAAATTCGCCGTAAATAGCTGAATTAGTAGTTGTGCTCTTGACATTTAACAATTTCCGAAGAAATTTTCTGTGAAGTCTCTCTACAAGTTCACTTGTCATAAAGCCCCAGACCTCGCTAGAATAGTATAAAATCGATGCCACGAATGAGTCAAATAAGTTAATCATGATTTTCAAAGGAATTTCTTTATGTCTAGTAATTTGTATTAAATTGCTCATCGCACGCCTCGCTTTCCCTGTTAAAGTCTTAAGGGCATTTTGAAAACTTCCATTGCTAGTAAAAACTAGACCTAGGTAACTGAAAGTGTTGACTTTTTCGATTATTCTACCTGAATATGTAAAATTAATTTCTTCGGTCAAAGTCCTGCCTTTACGAAAGACAACTATTTTGGTTTTTTGAACATTTACTTTAAGGTTCCACTTTTCACAATAGTTTTCAATTTCTGTCAGTAATTGCTGTAAGCCTGTAGCGGTATCAGAAATAAGGACCGAGTCATCTGCAAATAGTAATAAATAAATCGATAATTGTCCTAACGTAAAGCATTCGTTTGTATTCTGCTGTAAAAACAACTCGATGTCGTTAACGAAAAGTGAGAATAAGATCGGCGAGAGGGATTCGCCTTGTAACAATCCTACATTATATTCAAATAGATCTGAAACAGAATTCATATGTTTAACACACAATTTTACATCACTATAAAGTGAACGAATAACGCTAAACAGTTTCCCTGTAATGTTATTCTTGATTAATTTAAACCATAGGCCATTTCGATAAATAGAATCAAAACATTTTTGTAGATCAACAAAACAACAGTATAACTTTTTCTTACTGGCAAATTGTCTTTGAATAAGAGAATTTAAGATAAAGATTGCATCGACCGTACTATATTTAGCTTTCTGTTTGGTTTGATAGCAAATGCAAAGAAGCTAAGGCTTCTTTTTATCGTGCTAAAAGAAGATATGCGCGGAGTAGATCTGATGTGGATAAGATTTTGTTCTTACAAGAGCGATCTCGTTTTTGTAGAGTTAAAAGAAATGCCAAATTTCGATACCAGAACACAGAAAAACTTAAATTGTCCGATCTCAGTCAGAATTCTCCAAGTAAATTTTGGTCTTATATTAATAAATTTCGTAAGAAAAATAGCGATTCAGGGGTGCAAGTTACACCCTGATGACTTTGTGAAGCACTTTTCAAACACGCCAAATTTTACCAGTTTAGTTGATCCTGACTTTGCATTGAATGCCGTGCATTCTACACGTGACGAACCGTTATGTATTGATCAGCTTGACAGACCTTTCACGGAGGACGAAATTAAGAAAACAATTTCTTGCCTTAAGCGTAACAAAAGTCCCGACTTTGAAAACATTGTCGCAGATTTTTTTCTGGATTCGAAAGATTTCATTGCGCGTTTTTTAACTGTTTTATTTAATCATATATATGACAGTGGTGTATACCCCGAGTCTTGGTCTAAGGGATTTATTGTTCCCATTTACAAAAAAGGTGATACCTCTAATCCATGTAATTATAGAGGCATAACTATAGTAAATACTATCGCCAAAATATTTCCACTAGCTCTCCGCAATCGGTTGAATTTGTGGAGTGAAAGTGAGAATGTTCTGGACGACGCACAATTTGGCTTCCGTAATAGACGTTCGACGTCAGATGCAATTTTTATTTTGCACTCGTTGGTTCAGAAAGTTTTGAGTGAAAAGAAACAATTATGGTGTATTTTTATTGACTTTGAGCGTGCTTTTGACACAGTAAATAGGGATGCCCTATGGTCCAAGTTAATTGAATGTGGCGTCAGTTGTAAAATGATCAAGATTTTACAATCCATGTATTCTACAGTAAAGTCATGCGTAAAATTCAGTTTCGACATGTCCTTTTCAGATTTTTTTTGATGTTTCTGTTGGTCTTAAGCAAGGAGAGCCTTTATCGCCTTTATTATTCATTTTATTTATAAACGATATTCGAAATGTTATCGATGTCGAATCACTTACAGACAATGATCTGAGAATCTTATCGATATATTTATTACTTTTCGCTGATGACATTGTGTTGTTTACTACAGATCGAGAATCTCTTCAAAGTCAAGTTGATAATATAGTCAGGTATTCAAATCAATGGAGTTTGAAAATTAACGTATTGAAAACTAAAGTATGTGTTTTTAGAAAAAAGAGAGAACCAATATCGGATATTATCACTATTAATGGTGAATCTATTGATAATGTTGAGAATTTTATCTATCTAGGCGTTAATTTTACTAGTGACGGAAATTTAACTTCAGCAGTAAAACAACTTAATGACCAAGCACTAAAGGCATATCATAGTTTACTTGGAGTCTTTGATAGAGTGGCATTAGATATTCAAACTAAATTATCACTTTTTGATTCACTGATCGTTCCAATCATATTATATGGATCTGAGGTCTGGGGTATCTATAATTACAAAATTGTTGATAAAATTCATTTACGTTTCTGTCGCTATTTATTAGGAGTAAGCCAACAAACCCCTAACTACGCTGTTTATGGCGAACTAGGTCGCTTTCCGCTTTATATCCTGGCCAAAGAGAGATCAGTTAATTTCTTTCTTAAAATGAAGCAAAATCCCCAAAGTATAACGTATAGTGTATTTTTAAGTCAATTTACGAGCAATAGAAGTAACTTCTGGGCATCTAAAATGAAACGAGTTATTGATCATCTAGGTTTTGGGTTCCTGACAAATATCGTTCCAATGGATTTATATATACCACCTTTCCAGAGTTTGAAAAACCGTATTAGGGATCAGTTTATACAAGATTGGCATAGCTATATAAATAGAACCCCAAAACTTATGTACTACTGCAATTTTAAAACTGATTTCAAATTTGAAAAATACCTTCATACAATTAAAAATGATCAATTACGAATTCACCTCACCCAAATTAGATTAAGCTCTCATGTATTAGAAATAGAAACTGGTAGGAGAAATGGTATTGACAGAAATAACCGTCTTTGTAAGTTATGTAATATGAAAGTCATTGAATCTGAATATCATTTCATTTTAAGTTGCCCGAAATACAACAATCTACGCCAACAATACATTGGAACAATTGCATGGCCCTCTTTACAGAAATTTAATCGACTTATGTCTCAAACAGATGATATAACATTGTATAAACTGTCCAAATTCATTAAGGAAGCAATGACTTTAAGGAAAAATTATTTTGATAGTATTCTAGCAGAAGGATCTAATTAATTGTGTTATTATAGTATCTTTTTTTTTTTTCACACATCCCTTGATATTTTGTAGTACTGTTATATATTACATTACTTATTTAGTAATTTAATCCATTACCACATTATTCCTACTTTTGACGAGCCTGTGAAAGAAGACTGTGGAGGCTGGTAAACAGCGTTTTCTGCATTTCCCACAATGTTTTCTTTTTTTCTGTTTTCTACCCTCCACAATGCAGATTTCATATTTTCACTCACTTTTATTTTTGTCGTCTGCGAATGCTTTCGATTTGGACTAACCTAAAATATTGTCGTTTGGTAATGAGTTAAAGAAAGATGTATATGTTGAGCCGGTGCTCTGTAATGCTTTAACTGTCCGGTTTATCTTGTGCTATTTTCGTTTTTTTTTTTTCATACTCGAGCTTTGTTTATTTGTTTATTCTGTTTGCCTTTGTTGAATTTGTTGTATATAGCCAAAGACATGTTTTGTCGTTTGCTGAATAAAATGTATGTATGTTGTATTTAAAACCAAACTGTGCGTCGCTTAAGACATCGTATTTTACCGACCATGACTTCAGTCGTTCATTCAATAATGAAGTAAAGAGTTTAGAAAAACAGCTAGTTAAGGTAATACCTCGGTAATTAGTGGGATCGGAATGATCTCCCTTTTTATGTACAGGTATAATAACACCCTTAGACCATGAATTAGGAAAAATTTTCTTATCCAGTATGTAATTGAATAAATGAACAAGTGGCTTATCAAGGTAGTCTATACATTCTTTAAAATATTCATATATGATATTATCCGTTGAACATGCTCTATTTGTACCTAACTTTTGGACACATTTTCTGATTTCAGCTGTAGTGAAGGGTGAGTCTAGCTCTTCATATATACAATGAATATGTTCATCAAAATTACTCAAAAATTCTTCACATTCGACATCTTCTTGTATTTCTATATCTGATGAAAGGTTTTTAAAGTGTTCAAAAAATGTCGCAATATCTATATCTGAGCCATAATTTTGATCTTTATTTTGTTTAAATAATTTCCAAAATTCTTTAGGTTTTTTATTTCTCATATTTTCTAAATCACTAGCAAATTTTCTATTATATTTACGTTTAGTTAATCTACAATGATATTTGTAATCTTTTTTACTAGAAATAAATTATTGTCTATTTTCATCATTTCTTAAAGAATTAAATTTTTTTAATGCATTTTCATAAACTAGTTTTTTCTGTTAGCAGGTATCATCGAACCAGTTTTGCCTTTGGTTTCACTTTGATTATTAAAATTTGTCCTTTTTGAAACCTTAATTTGCTTTTCAAAATATTTGTTACCAACTGAGCTAAGATAATCTGAAAATATTTGGACTAATCCGTCAGGTTCAAAATCACGTGAAATCTCATATTCTATTTAAATATTCAATAGAGGATGCAATATCATTATTAAATAGCTCTTTGTATGAACTATTCCATCTATAGACTGTTTGTACATCATTTTCAACTGAATCAGTTCGTTGATTATTAACAACGATGTTGAATGTAAGGGGAGCGTGATTTGAATAAACATTAAAATCATGTACAATAAAATCTTTTATCATATCAAAATTTTGAAAATGAGTCAATAAATAATCAACTGTGCTTTCTCCATTATGGGTAAAACAAGTAAATTTTCCTTCATTAGAAGTGTTTCCTATCCGTCCGTTTACAATCTGTAGATCAACTGCCTTACATAACTCTAACAGACAGTCACGAAACCTGTTTGATCCCCTGTCGCATGAAATGCGAGGTATCAAACCGTGGTGGCCGTAATTATGTTCGTGCCCCAATAACGGCAAATCGTCCGCAATATAATCCGATTTACACCCAGTTCGTGCATTGAGATCCCCCAAAACAAACACTTTACCCCCTAAACTCTGAAAATATCTAATTTCTGATTCAAGTTTTTCAAATAAATCGAAATCTAAAATTTCATAAATAGGTGAGCCCTCAGGGGCTATATAAGTAGAACAAATATAAATATTATCTGTTAAGTTGAAAAAGGCTTTGTCAAGCTTAAACCATTGAATACAGTCTACACTATTACGGACCAATTTTACCCCATGCGATAAGCTATTTCTAACATAGAGTAAAATTCCTCCGCTGCTTCTCTTTGCTCTTTTATTTTGGACTTTTCTATATGAATGGAACAGTTTATAACCATTTAAAGATATTTTTGAATTTTTATTAGTCCATGTTTCAGATAAAAATATTAGATCATATTTGTTAATCAAAGATGAAAATTCATTGTCATTCAGTTTATCACGTGTAAGACCCTCAATATTCCATTGTAAACACTTCACAATATTCCCGCTATTGTCCTATTGATTCCCTCCCTGTGTTGTAGGTTCCCTGTACAGAGCATCATCGATGTACAACCGGTCCATCACCAAATAAGCCTCTTTCCCACTGTCTCTGGCCCTTTTCAAAACAGGATACAGTCTTTTTCTAGTATTTACTACCTCCTGAGGAAATTGCTGTGCGATGCCCTCGGGTCTAGTGAGCTGATCTGCACTGTGACGTACCTTCTCCCGGTCTGGATAGTAAGCAAATTTAGCCACAATGGGTCGGGTTTTGTCCTTATGAAATCGTCCGATCCTATGTGCACGGTGTAACTTGATGTTAGCTTTAGCGTCTTCTATTTTGCATTTTTCCTCTATCATTGTAAGTACTTTATTAACACAATCGCTATCACGTTCACCCTTTTGCTCCGGAATGCCAAAAAACAATAGATTGTCTCGCATACTGCGCGCCTTTAGATCTATCAGCTCCTTCTTCACTGCCTCTGTTTGTTGCTGCTGCTGCTGCTGTTCAAGGTTCTTTATTCCTGCTAGCATAGTATCTAGTTCTTTTTGCTTAGTTTTTATAGATTCTATTGCTGAAGAGTCAAAATCTCTACTTTTCTCTACATCACTCATATTAGTTTCAAGATTGGCCACTTTCGAATCCAACTTGTCTAATCTGCTGTTTATGGACCTGACCGATTTTTGAATGTCTTCTAACTGACATAGCTTATTATCTATTAATTCAAGCCTGTTCAGGATAGCTGAAAACTGATCAGTCCCCGTTATAGATTTAAAAATGTTGGTGGTGTATTATAGCTAGGGGTAATACACGGTGATCCATGACTCTGTGCTTGTGCAACCTGGGTCTGTGCTGTAGGTAGTTGCGGTGACGCAAAATTTTGCCCATATTGTACAAAGTTTCCATTAACAGGTGATTGAAACTGGTGTTGATTGTTCATTGTTGCAGACTTATGTTCATATTTGGCATTATTCAATGAATTGTCTTTAGTACTCACTGAAGCCCGCCTTTTCTCGTTTCCATTGTTCTCTGGTGTTATCTTACTCCGTGGCCGTTTTCTTCCCATAATAAGTCCAAAATTTCATAATAACCACTCAGTTCCATACATTGTACCTCCATATGACAGTTAAGATGCAATTCACTGATATCAAGCTCTAAATAGAGTTAATAATCCAGTTTTTATTCTTCATTCCAAATTTTCAAGATAAAAAGCGTCCATACTCCACGCATGCGCAGTCTTTTTTAACTGGTCTCAGTTTAACTGTATATTTGCACTCATTTCTTTAGGAATGGGAGAGGGATTTGATTTTCAAGTTACTAAACCTTATCCTACTAAATAATATTATGACACAAATGTTAAAGTCGATAGTAAAATCCCAAATAATATTTCAAAGGCATATCTCCAGGTAAATTATCTCCGTATCGGTCAGTGTAGATCTAGGATCAGACTGTACATTTTTTGTAGTCTGATCTTGATCTAATTTATCTGCAAAAAGTCGTTGAGTCGCGCTTCGCAGCATAAGGGTCAATGCAGTCTGCAAAAGTTCTATCAACACGCCCGACAGGAGATAGCGCTGCTTATGATCTCTGAAGTTTACCGAAAGACTGACAAAACGACATTTTTTGTGTGTGTTCGTAAAAGATAATTGATAAAACTACTGGCATGGCCGATTTAGGGTTTTTGTTGTCTTATTTATCACGTTTAGGGTGAATTCCATTTTAAAAATATGACCTTTTCACTATTCGGTATATTCAAGATTAGGAAAGATTGTCCGGTGGAGAGTATTCGCAAGGGAAGTAACTCGTGGTGACGCGTCAGTAATGGAATTTGGCAAATGGTCTATTCACAGTAGAGTCTACATGCTTCTTCCGCTTTCGGTTATCCAAAAGGAGGCTCTGTTTGTAAACAAGGCATGAACATATATACTTTTAATGCACGACATAAAAATAACAAGGTCAGCAATGAAACCAAGTAAAATATATTTGAAGATGCAAATGATGCAAGATAATGAAAATTTAGTTTAATAATTTTTAACTTGAACGGTAAGAGATACAGAGTGTTTGTTTTGTAAATTTGATCCGCTACTTGGGACGATTCGGTACTGGGGACCAAGCTGTATTTCATGTTAACTATAGTGTATGCAGTGGGTAATTTGAAAAATGCCATAGCCAAAGTATTGAACATTGGAGTGTTTTTTTTTCATAGACTAAGTCTTTTTTCTTTGATATATGTTGAATCTTTACATTAAGATGAATTAAAGATCTCTCTCGATAGCAGAAAACCAAAAGATTGTCGGTGTTATCTTTGCCAAGTGAGCTTTCCGATTTATCCGTTATTTTGAAAGCATACCAACCAAAGAATTGTCTCTTTTAGAAGATGGTACTGGCATTGGAAAGCATCTTCGCAAGCCAAGGCCGACGATTCACTACGCTACTCTTCCCTTGGCAGATCGAGCTTGATTTTTACGTTCACCCGATACGCTTTTTCACTGGATGCAGCCAGCTCTATCTGCAACGAATGAAATCGCTCGTAGCATTTCATCTTTGATAAAATTAGAACAAGGTCTCTACCTTTCGAATAGAGGGTAAAACAAGGAAACCCACGCGGATGTCTGCTTATCGCTTCATTGTATTCGTAAGCGGTTTGTAAAACGATATTTTGTTTGCTTTCAGAAATATGGTGTAAAGGGGGGTAATAACCAGCATCCAATAGAGGGCGCATCGCAGGAATCTTCTTCTATAAAATCTTACGAGAAACTTATGACCCGAGAGCAAATCCATTTTGGGCCACAAAGCAACAATTACTTGACCCTTGTCCACAAGATACAGCCCCATTCCAAATAAAGCATGTCTCGAGCGAGCGGTTATTTATAAACAAGGAAATTTTCAAAGTCTGCTCAATAAAAGGCCCTGTAAAACATGAGACATGTGTGACATGTTACTTAGCTCTGGGTCTTATGGCTTGTTACAAGAAGATTTATAAAAAGTTTTCACTCTAATAGCCCATGTAAAACTTGTGACCCCTAGGGTGGGAATAAACTTGATTCCAAGGTTTTAATTTGGGCTATACTTTGAAGAAACTTGGTACGCTTTATTTTCAGACGACAATAAAGATACGGCTGAAATTTAGAGATTTTGCTCTGAAAGAGTAAGAAACATCGTTATCTGCCGCTAGATGGCATTTTACAAATACTCTTCTATCTAATTTGGGCTTCTTGGGTACACAGGACCGGACCACATTTCTACGCGACAATGGTTACTTTCAATTTCAAACTAAAATAAACGTATACTCAATAAAACGTCACCTGGTGCGATTCACTCAGCAATGATCAGCAGTTAAGAGAAATCTGGAGCTAAAACAGGCCTGATTTTTCCTAAAACGTATTGATAAAAGCCATTTTCTCAATTGCTACTTTATAGCGCGTAATATTACAGTCTCTCCGACAGCGGGGAGAGTGATGTGTCATATAAGACAGATCGAATCTTCGAAGAATATGACATGTACAGACAATGTAAGAAACATACTGTCATTTCAGACGAAAATACACTCTTATACCAGAAACTTTTTTTCTTTTACAAGAGTGCGGTTTTCAGCATCATTTCAGAACAAAAGTGTAATGCGATCGACATAAACACATTGCTGGGGCTTGCAATTCCCCCAACTCTTTACCAAAACGACAAATTTTTGGACAGGACCAAATTCAAAGCATCTGTAGACAACAAATCAAATCTTGGTAATATAATAAATTCTGACTTTGGTAGGGTAGAAAACATTCGGAAAAAGGAGAAAATGCTGGTTTTTCTCCTTTCCCACAATGTTTTCTGTAGACTTCTTTCTCAGGGTCGTTAAAATTCGGGACTGTGTGGTATCGAGTTAAACCTCGGAAAGTCGGACAGAAAAGAGGGGCTCACATCAGTTTAATGTCGTTGTCACACGATCAAACCAGCTTCCGAAGGCATTGCAATGTTGCACTTATTTTCTGAGGATATTATCGAAACAACACTACAAACATGATTTACTTCGTCCTTCCATATTTTCGAAGAAAACAGTGCAGCAGAAGAGCTTGATATTTAAGACTTGACTAAAATCAATTGATTAAAAAGAACTAACTGCTTGCATTATCCCATCTCACTCTATCCGCTATGTTGAAAAGGCATAAAACGAGTTCGTACCCAGGGGAGATAAAACTCGTAATCCATACCTAGGTTGCGAGTAATCTGGATAAGGGATAGACCTACATACTATGTACATGTAAACGCACACCGATGTTGATAAACATACATATACATGTATATTGTTATGTACATACCCAGTTATAATTAGCTTTATTCATGTGTGTATCTATTTTTGAATGGTTTTCCCCTGTTGCTATTTTTAGAACTGGATTCTCTCTTGTGGAATATTGTGCTGGAAGTTTCCAGGCCTTTATACAATCTGATTACTAAGAATTATGCAACTGATTTTAACATGAATTTTCTGGAAGTTTCCCTGTTATTATAAAAGGAAAAGCTTTTTACATCTCAGTGTTCACTAGTTAATACATGATTGCCAGACTACAGTGGGGATTATCTTGTGTTTGTGTCATATAATTAGTGCTTGGATTACATTCAGTTGGATTAGGATCAGACTAGACTAAAGTGAGGATTATTTCATGTGCTTGGATTACATTCAGTTTGGATCAGGATCAGATTGGAATTAAGACTGGAATAATTTGTCTTTTGAATTTAACGTCTAAGGTATTGTTTTGTACTATTGTAATATTGTCACTGTTTATTTGATATTTTTGTTAATAAATTCTGTTAATTGTTATCGTTTGTTGCTGGCTTCTTCTTTCTAGTTACGCCTGACTCGTAACAATATGGCGCTCAATACGTGAAAAGGGACATTCGAACATTTGCGTAAAGTGTCGTCTCGGATCAGGCTACGCAGTCCATGCAGGCTAATCCGAAACGACACTTTCCATGTTTAGGTCATTTTCTGTTTCACCCAGGTCTACTGTATGAAAATATCTAATGTACAGTCGTAAAGTGCCGTCTCGGGTTAGCCTGCGCGGACTGCGCAGGCTGATCCGAGACGACACTTTACGCAGATGTCCGAATGCCCCTTTTTGCGTGTCGCAAGCCATATGTAAACGCACGAGCCATGCTCTGGCAAAAGGGGCCTTAAGACATCTCCCTGATGCATGATACCAAGCACGTCATTGCAGTTTTATACACCCCTAAACCCCATTTTTTTTTTGTATAATAACCTACTGAATAATCATTGAAACACAGGTCCTTTGACATACAGAAAAATGACAAGTAGGAAAAAATTTCGGCTCAGGTACGCCTGCGCGGACTGCATCTGTTGCCATGTTCTGTGAAAACGGGGACTGATGAATATGTAAAAAAAGCAATCGATCAGTGTTGGCCTGCACACTCCGCAAAATGTTCGTGCATGCCAAAGGACACTTCTATCTCATGATTAAACTGGTCCGGCACCCGCCCCCCCCCCCCCAAGTTCCTACGGCACTGTACAACACATTATCTCATTACAAAAGGAGATAATAATTATCTCTTTTTTTTTTTGGTAGTTAACCCTTTACCACACAATTACGACTTATAACGACCCTGAGGAAGAAGCCTTTTGAAAAAAAAGTGAGATAAGGAGAAAATGCCGGTAACCAGCATTTTCTCCTTTTCCCACAAAAGTTTCTACCCTATTAAAAGAAAATTGCGTCATGTGAGCCACTATGAAATTTTCTTCTGCAAAATGCTTTCAATTTCGGGATAGGTCTAAAATTTTGCCATAATATGACTTGCAACACGCGAAAAAAAGGGGCTTTCTGACATTTGCGTAAAGTGTCGTCTCGGATCAGCCTGCGCAGTCCGCGCAGGCTAATCCGAGACGGCACTTTACGACTTTGTTAGATTTTGTGCAACAGTAGACTTGAGCAAAACGGAAAACTGCATAAAAACGGGAACTGTCGTTTCGGATAAGCCTAAGCGGACAACGCAGGCTGATCTGAAACGACGCTTTACGCAAATGTCCGAGTGACCCTTTTCGGTGATAAAGCCAATGCAATACATTCCTAATAAAATTATCATTATAAATAGCACCGCGTTAAAGGTGGCCCTTCAGATTTTGAGACAAAAATTTTACAAAAATACAAAAAAAAAATCTTTATACATAATCCCAAAGCCTTATAATTTTCATTCATAAAACCCAAGTAGTCGAAATCACCCGACAACAAGAGAAATTAGAGATTGACTACAGCCCAGGTCGACACCGACGGGAAACACAGTCTATTTTTACATGGGCAACTTGCTCTTTTATATACTGGAAATACACAGACGAAGCTTCAAACACAGCGTCCGAAGAAGACATTATGGAAAATAATTACATATTTGTTATGTTATGCATGAATTTAAGCGTCATCAGTCACGTGCTAGTCACTTAACATTCCCACAATGCTTGTTTTGATTTTTGGCACGAAATCTAAAAAAAAAATAGCTTAAGGGGCTCCGTAGCCTTTTAAGGGAATACCACCCCAAAAATGTTTTTTTGTAATATTATGATTCTTAATTATTGATGATTTATATATATATATATGTGTATTTTTTTCCATATAAATTTCATATATATATATATTTTCTTTTAATCTGGTGTGATGTGAAAAACCTAAATACCCACTTTTAAAGAAGCCATCCTTACAATTAATTAGATCGCAATGTAAAGTCTTACCCTGCTATATAAGTTAAATAAAACTTCAGGCAGATAGCATGACCAACTATTGCTATTCCAAACTCATTCATCTTTATTATTTGTGGTTGAGAAAAAATGTCCGTTATCAGACAGTGTATATTCAGAATCGGAATGCTGTTATATCTTAATCAGCACTGTCAGCAAAAGGCCACGGAGTCGCGATTGGACATCTAAGGGTTAAAAGCTTGTATCATATTGCCCAGGAAAT
Source organism: Tridacna crocea (assembly GCA_943736015.1). Classification (NCBI taxonomy): domain Eukaryota; kingdom Metazoa; phylum Mollusca; class Bivalvia; order Cardiida; family Cardiidae; genus Tridacna; species Tridacna crocea. The sequence goes on from OX031062.1 coordinate 49,441,055, forward strand.
AAAGGGAATTAGCTCTTTCATCATCACACGTTGTAGAGTATGAGTTATTTCCCTTGTCATTTTTTTTTTTTTAAAAATTAACGTATCATTGTGTTTCGAAGCAAACAAACTCTTGATGTTATCGACCGGTATTTTTTCTGGTTTCCCACAATGTTTTATCTTGTGTCCACAAGAATTTTTAAACATATTTTATTGCCATCTATATACAAATCATACAACATACATAGTTTACACAAACAGAGATACAAATCAGGCAAAAGGGTCTGGCCACAAGTTCTCACAACTTAGATTCGGCCATTCCTTTAAATAATTTACAAGCTATGAGAGTCTTCTACGAGTCTAAAATTGTAATAGGTATTTATTTCCACAAGAATTAAAAGTAATTTCAAACACTGACGTCAATGAGTCAATAACCGATGTTTGAACTTTGTATGACCAAATGCATGTATTTTCTTGTGACAATATATTGATCAAGCGGAATGATATTTCGTTTTAGTTTCACTTTTAAACTAAATAATTAAAACGGCATATGACTCTTTCCAAGCCACTTTAATCCTTTACCACACAATGACGACCTTTAACGCCCCTAAGGAAGAGGCCTTTTGAAAACATTGTGAGAAAAGGAGAAAATGCTAGTAACCAGCATTTTCTCCTTTTCCCACAAAGTTTTCTACCCTATCAAGGCAAAATTGAAATATTAGAGTTATTTTGAAATTGTCGTCTGCAAATGCTTTCGATTTGGACGGGTCTAAAATTTTGCTGTGTGGTAACGGGTTAACAACATTCTTAAAGCCTTAGATGACATAAAGTAACTTACTTCGGCAAAATATATGGACTTTTTTTTAAATTACTATACCTAGATCATCCATTTTGCTGATTTGAGCCCATTATCTCCCGCTAGATGGCATTCTATAAATACTCATCCATCTAATTTGGGCATCCTGGGTACAGAGCCGAACCACTTTCCTACGCGACAACCGTTACTTTGAATTTCAGACTAAAATAAACGTTTACTCAATAAAACGCTACCTCATGCAATTCACTCAGCTATGATTAGCAGTTTAGAGAAATCTGGAGCTAAAACATGTCAAATTTCTCCTTAAACGTATTGATAAAAGCTATTTTCTACATTGCTACTTTATAGAGCGTAATATTAAAGTCAGCCTGCTTTCGGGGCTAATGATGAGTCATTGAAGACAGTCGAATCTTCGAAGAATATGACATGCGCAGAAAACGGATTTGAGCCTGAAACGTTGTAAAAGTGTTAAGGAAGGACTTGAGAACATGCTGACGTGGGTCGGTACTTTTCGCAGATCTTTTTTCACATTTATTGATTTATTTTAGAAAAAAATAAGAACACGGTACACGGTCTCCAACGATCGTCTGCAGCTGCTTGAATTTCAGTAAAAGTTTCAAGTTCAAGAAGGGACATAAGTGTGTCCAAACTACATGTTCTTTGAAGATTACTTGCCCTTATATTAAGGGTTCCACTTTTGATAGCTAACAACTATTTTAGCCCTTTCCCAAACGAAAAACTTTTGGACGAGACCAAATTGAAAGCATTCACAGACGACAATTCAACTCTTGCTGAATAGATGATTTCTGTCTATGATAGGGTAGAAAACATTGTGGGAAAAGGAGAAAATGCTGGTTACCAGCATTTTCTCCTTTTCCCACAATGTTTTCAAAAGGCGAATATTCCAGACCCGTAAAAACCAGGGATTGTTTGGGAAAGGATTAAGTTTGAAGTAAATATTGACAGATACATGTATATAACGAAATGTCGTTATTTGCAAGACGATGACGCACACGACTGGGCTGAACCAATACCTTGACGTTCTGTTCAAAGACGGCCGAGCTAAAAATCAATGATGATGAATTCAGGTAACTGCTTTAAGCTCCGTAAAAAGGTCCTATTCAGTTTTTGTATTATGAATCAAAATTTCGTTTCAAATACCGAGAAAAAATAACAAGATAAGTTCGTCTTTGCGACCGTGCTAACTTTACGATTACATATATTAGATATTTGCAAATTTAGGGGACGGTTATAATAGGGGAATGGTCGTTGTGTAATCGGTGGCTCCATCTACTTTCATCACATCATTTATGACATCATCATCATGATTTAACTCTTTACTACACAAATCCGAGTTTTAACGACACTGAGAAAGATGCCTCTGAAAGCATTGTGGGAAGAAGAGAAAAGGCTGGCAAACAGCATTTTGTCCATCAAAGAAAAATTGTATATCTGAACCTCATTAAAAGTGTCGTCTGTCAATGCTTGAATTTGGAAAAGGCTAACATTAAAAAAAAAAGACTTCTTTCATAAGTCGATAAAACTAGTCATTATGTGGTAAACGGTTGAACACGTAGCGTGGTATTGATCATGTGACATTCCCACAACTGTTTGCGAAACTCTATCACGAAATCTAAAAATACTGATAGAGGCTACGTAGCCCACTAAGAAAATACCACTGTTTATTTTTCCTTACTCTTGTCTTTTTTCATTTGTGATGACTTTCCAGCTGCCGCCTTACTCGTTTTAGTGGTCAATAACATTTTCAAGTTATGAGAGATTATAAAAATCAGAGGTACCTTTTATATGGGGAAAAAAATGTGCAGAGAGGAAGAAGAGAGTCCAAGTTTCCCCACAAGGTTCCAGGTAGGATTCTTTCTGCGGGCAGATCGTGTTTACTTTTAGAGGTTACCCTTGACCATGGTTTTAAGTCTTTAACCAACAATAAAATTCAGTCTTTCCCGACTACTGAAGCATTTATAGACGACAAATTAAAGTGAGGTTTAAATAATGTGATTTGTGTTTGAAAAATTAGAACATATGTGGGGGTAAACGAAAAAAATAAAAAAAGTGCTATTAACTAGCACGTTCTCACTTTTCCCCAAAACGTTTTCGAAAGCCTTCTTTCCAAGGGTAGTTCAAAATCCAGTGTCAGCTCAAGATTTATGAGACAATTATTTTCCAGTTTTCCAGGAATCTGGCAACTTCATTCATGCACAATCCAAACTTTCTGTTTCACACATGATGTAAAACATTGACGTGCCTTTTTTCCCCATTCTGATTTACCAATCCTTTGGAAACTAGCCAATAGGCATAAACTTTTATCCAAACTGATGAAGTGAATAGATCTTTTCCACAGGAATAGCATGCAGTGGCTCGTTATAACCAAGCCTGTTCCATAAGTATTTGATCTGCGGATCACCCAAGGCTTGCCGAGGTTTGCCAAATAGAGACACCCAACGTTACGTTTACAAGAGCCTCACAAAAGTACGTGTATCTCACGAAGTACAAGGTGTTTAGCAGCATTTATTTCATGCTTTCGGATAGGTTAGCGAAAAATATCAGCGAAATATTTTTCGATACTTCATGATTACGACCAGTGAAAATATCGATTTCTATATTCTCACTCTTCAATATTGAATAGGAAACAGTTGTTCCCGCGTTCTAGTTACCTAGGTAGAATGTGCGTGCCTCACAACCAGATGAAAATATGACGTAATCATTACCCTGCATTTGTCGCGCTTGACGTAATATTGTAATGCATTGATTTGTGGAGGAGGTACGCCACCGGGAATCACCGAAGAGAATTGTACTGGATTTTAATAAGTTTCCCCAAAGAAAGGGTGAAAAGCAGAAAATAAATAGAATATTTGCTTTTTACGTTGAAAGACAGAATTTTATTTCATCTCGTGAACATCATTGGTAATATTTTCACTAGTGGCGCAGCAGTGAAAATACCGATTTTCATGTTCTTGTTGCCTAGGTTAATTGTGCGTGCCTCACAACCAGATGGAAATATGACATCATTTATTTTACATTTTCTCGCGCTTGACGTAATGCGTTGCTATGCAGGAGGGATACGCCACGGGAAATAACGGGAAATAACTGTACTGGATTTTGATAAAGCCCCTCCCAGGAAGGGTTAAAAGCATGAAATAAATAGAATATTTGTGTTTTTTTTGTGAAAGGTCGAAATTTATTTCATCTCTTGAACATCATCAGTAATATTTTCACGAGTGGCGCAGCCACTCGTGAAAATATTACTGATGATATTCACGAAATGAAATACAGTTCGATCTCTCACCGTAAAAAGACCCAAAAATTCTCTATATATTGCACTTTCAAATATGCCATTGCTGTACTCTAGATTATGATCGAAACGTCTCCTGATCTTCCAGAGGGAAATGATTTTAGCCTTTGAGAAAATGCAATTCATTTCATCAGAAGTGAAGAGTAAATCATACCTTTTCTGTATATCAAAAGAACTTGGCCGAGCTCAGAAATTTTGTCCAAAGAGAGTATAGATCAATGGGAAACCCCCTTACTTGATGACAAAATTTAGATTCGACCAAACTGACAGTAGTAACAGCCGCCAAGCCTTTGATAGACTACAAAATAATTATTGTTAACAGCAGCTTTCCTTTTTAAACAATATTTTGAATTGTCTCCTTCCTCGAGATCGTTAAAAATCGGGCTTGTTTACTGAAATTTTGTTCCAGCTTCTGTGGAAAAGATACATATGTATACATGCACTTGTGAATTATGGTGCCATATTTTTGCCATGAGACACAACTATCATTTTAATTTTTGAAAACTATCCCAACAAATTGGCCTCTTACAAAAGAAGCTAGAACCAATGTTTTCAAATAGTTTGTTGGCTTTTAATTTCAATACATTTTGGACATGTAAATAAACAAGTGAAAAAGCCGCCGCGCAGAAACCTCTCTTGCTTTACATGACGGTCATTTGACCTTCTTCCCTCGTTTTCAAGTTGCATGATCTTGTCCAGCGGTCTTCTTTCACTTTTTTTAGCGAAATTCTTCTTATTTGTTTCTTTTACTTAGATTTATTTTGCTTAATGGAAAATTACAATTATTTGAGAACTCATTTGCAATAATGACAAATTAGGGCCTAATATAAAAAATCTTTTCTGAAATTCGTCGTATAAAAATAAATCACGTCTATTTCCTGTTTGGGTTTTTTTATTTCGCTTTATTCATTTATATAAAACTATGACGAAACAGACTGTGCATCAGGAATATTTAGCAAGAAAAAAAAAAAGGATTTAGACAGCAAATTCTGTAAACTCACCACTATTGGATGACCTCTCCAATAACTTTCTGGAAATTTTTATCTAGACAGGGAAAAGTTTTCTGAAAAAGAAAAATCACGATAAAATTTGTTATTTAGAAAATTTTACATTGATCAGTAATTATTTTAATGTAAAATTTCTCATTCGTGCACAAAAAGCTGACATTCAAGATAAGATTATTGTGGTAGTTCAACCTGGTTCTCGATATCTATAAATAGAAATTTCACAATTAGGGAGGACTCGGTAGTTTTTGACTGTACAAGATGGAACTTGGTCAAAATTTGAATTATGTAGATCTATTTACAATTGTATCTTAATTAGTATATTCTGACTACACATAAAATGAACTGAAGTCTTTTAAACCCCGAAACGGCTCGAAATGCATTGTAATAAACCATTCAGGAAAAAGTTACAATTCATAAAGTAGAAGAGGAGGATGTTCCGAAGCTGTATCTAATTATAGATACCCTCAATGTCAGGTATGGGCATGAACTCGAAAAAAATCACGATTAAAGAGAGAATTGTCGCGATATTATCACCGTGAAACTTATTATTATCGGGAAAATATTTCCAGGAAAGTTTGCTGTATCACTTTAAGTTTCTTAACCCTTTACCAAACAATCCCTGGTTTTAGGACCCATAGGAAGAAGCCTTCTGAAGAAGTCTTCTGAAAACAGTGTGCGAAAAGGAGAAAATGTTGATAACCAGCATTTTCTCCCTTTCTCACAATGTTTTCTACGCTTCTAAAGTCAAGTTTCATTTTTTATTTTGTTGTCTGGAAAGGCTTTCAACTTGGACAAGTCCAAAATTTTGTCGCTTGGTAAAGAGTTAAGTTATCGTGAAAATTATTTCGTTTCTCGTGGCAGAAACATGCCACCATAGTAATGTACATGTAATAGATAATTCAGTACACTATAAATGATATAATCAATTTTCGGTTTTACTGAGTGCAACTCGATCTTTTACAGCAACCAAATACTTTTATTACGCTTACAACTGAAATCTTTGAAAACATCTTTGGAAAAGAAACAAAATACATTGTTTGACCAATACTACTGTACACAAGAGCCGTCAGAGACGGGTTATGCTCCCCGAACAAGTGCTTGTCATAAAATATATGAAATTGATATAAATTTACTTCTTTTATTCTAAAAGGACCTGTTCATGCTCCCCAAAAATTGAAGTGAAAAGGCAATTACTATCTTAGAGATAGCCAACACAAACTTGTAGAGGACAATAAGCCCACTAAGCCCCCTCTAAGCCCTCTTTTCCCATAAGGTAAGATTGCATCATTGAAATAAATACAACTGGTGTGTGATTTGCGGCATTTTCTAATAATAATTCCAAATTCATAAAATTTTGAGCAGTCATGTAGTAAATATTACATAAAATAATTTTTTACATGAAGCCCCCTTTTTCCGTGACGCAGCCTAAAATTGAAGAACCGGAAGAGAGGTACCTGGGCAACGTTCCAACAAGTTCAGATTTGAAATTTCACAAAGTTTTGAGCACAGATGTAGGAGAAACAAGTGAAAAACAATTTTTTCCATGAAGTCCCCTTTTTCCATGATGCAGCCTCAAATTGAGAAACCAGGAAAGCGGTATTTGCGCATTAATAATTCATAGATTGAAAATAAGAAGGGCACATGTTGAAACTTGTAAAACAAGATATAACCATGAAGTTTCACGAAATTTTGACAAAAACTGAACGAGATATTGGTATAAATTGCAATTTTGCATTAAGGCCTCTTTTTTCTTGGCATTTTACAAGAAACCCCCTTTTTCCATGACAGAGGGTCAAATTGAAAAACACATAGATAGAGAAACAAGAGCACGTGGTGAAACTTTGAAAAAACAATATAACCATGAAGTTTAATGAAATTTTGACCAAAACTGAATGAGACATTAGCGAAAATTGGAATTTTGCAAGAAACCCCCTTTTTCCGTGACAGAACGTCAACTTAAAAAATGCCTAGATTAAAAATAGCAAGGGCACATGCTGAATCTTTCCATAAACAATATAACCATGAAGTTTCATGAAATTTTGACAAGAACTGAATGAGATATTAGTAAAAAATGCAATTTTGCATTAAGCCCTTTTTTCCATGACAAGGGGTTAAATGGAAAAAGCGGGAAAGACATGTCGGCGCCTTACCCTGAGGAGTTCAGATATGAAGTTTTATCAAATTTGGTCCAGGGGGTGTGGAGAAATGGCTTCGGACGGACGGACGGACGGACAGACAGACGGACGGAAGAACGGACGGACGGAAGGACGGACGGACGGACAGACGGACGGACAGACGAAGCGGCGACTATATGCTCGCCCTTCGGGGAGCATGAAAATTACCTACATCGTACAAGAAATACTAGTTGGTGCCATGGCAGTTAAACCCTTAGGCTGCTAAGAGCGACCCACACACCTTATGCGGACAGTGTAGATCAAGATCAGACTACACAGAACGTGCAGTCTGATCTTGGATTCTACACCATCCGATAAGGAGATATTATTTCCCAAAACATACATATGAAATAGTAATATTTTGCTTTTAACTTTAAAATTGAATTCGCGTAAGGCGTCATCGCTGATCAGCCTGCGCAGTCCGCGCAGGCTGATCCGAGACTGCACTTTATGACTACATTAGAATTTGTGCTACAGTAGACATGCACAAAACAGAAAATTACTTTAAAAAAAACCAAAACGGAAGTGTTGTCTCGGATTAGCCTGCGCTGGACTGCGCGGGCTGATCCGAGACGACTCTTTACGCAAATTCCCGAATGCCCCTTTTCGCGTGTTGCAGGCCAAAAATAGTGTTGATAATATCCCTGATTATACGTAGCAAGTCATCATAATTATCATGAATTTAGAAATCTATTTTGAGCTTCGACCGAATTATTCGGTAAACTAGTCCTTTTAACCTTTTCTCCATAGATACTCATTTCTACGCATTGCTTGTAGGAGCCTTTGGAAAACATTGTGGCAAAAGGTGAAATTGCTCGTGACGAGCAATTTCACCTTTTGCCACAATATTTTCTATGCTATCAAAAGGTGTCATATACACATAAGAAACAGCTTCATCCTTGCTGTTATTTAGGGTCAATTAGAGATACCATAGAAATGCTTTATGGGGTAAACGGTTAAACGCAGAAATTTAGCCAAGAGCAAATCAGTTTGGACCGTGGCAGCCTGTGCAGACTATGCAGTTTGGCCCGAGTCGATACTTGATGCAAATGCAATTAACCCCCTTTTTACAGAGCATGGTCCATGCTTCCTTTCCTACAAAAAGCAGACTTTTCGAGAGACTCTGCCTTACTATGTGGCTAAGATGTAGGGTTTCAAACCCGGAGACGCCGAGTTCCATTTCAGTCACTCCGGACAGTTCATAGCGCTAGCCTGTTCCTGGGGGTTAATTGATTGTATGGTGTTCAACCCTTTACCTGGTGTGTCAATTCGAGGCTCGTCTATTTCAGCAGCAAATAAAGATATGATGTCACAAATATGGCCAAATGAGGACAGAAATATCTGATTGAGTGGAAAACATTGTGGGAAAAGGAGAAATTGCTCGTTACGAGCAATTCCTCCTTTTCCCACAATGTTTTCAAAAGCTGTCTGTTGTTGATACGTCAAAATGAGTACCTATGGAGTAAAGGGTTAACGCCGTTTTCAACATTATTTCAACTATTTCGCGGCGGCCAGTGCACCTATCCATGCTTTCCTGGAGACTTTCTTACCAGTACTCCGCACAATATTCTTTCCAAGCCGCTGGCTCCTTTCCCACATAACCGTCGTCGAAACAACGATCAGCAGTGAGGGAGAAATGAAACCTGTAGCAATAATTATCATCAATCCTCGGAAAGAAATTGGCCGAGTCAGGTATCGAACTCACGACCCCCTGTTCTAAAGTCCTGTACGCTACCGACTGAGCTATTGGGGCTCGGCCCTGTTCCTGGAGAAACGCAGGACAATTACGAGCCATGCCCCGGAGAAAGAGGGTGGTTTCATGTATCCGCAAAAAGTATCGGACTGCGCAGTCGGCTGTTATGGGTCGAAACCTTTGGTCGTCGGTCAATTTCCTGCATGTCCAAGGATCAGGTTACCCCATGATTCAGTCGGTTATTTAACAAAATGTATTTTATGGGTCCATAGTTATATGACGACTGGCTTGCTAGATTATAATGCATCACTAAGCCCCCCTATTGCTAGAGTGCGGCTCATATATAGGTGAGCTGTCGCCATGAAGTGACTGATACTATCTTACTGTTATTTAACAACCCTTAACCCATTACCACATGACAAAATTTTAGACTGGTTCAAATTGAAAGCATTTGCAGACGACAAAATAAAGGTGACTGAGAAATTGGAATTTGTTCTGGGAAGGGTAGAAAATACTGTGGGAAAAGGAGAAAATGCTGGTTACCAGCATTTTCTCCTTTTTCCACAGTGTTTTCAAAAGGCTTCTTTCTCGGGGGCGTCAAAAGTAGGGATTGTGTGGTAATGGGTTAACCCTTCACCAAACGACAAAATTTCCGACTGGTCCAAATTGAAAGCACTTGCAGACGACAAAATAAACGTAACGCAAAAATTGAAATTTGTTTCTAGTAGGGTAGAAAACATTGTGGGAAAAGGAGAAAATGCTGGTTACCAGCATTTTCTCCTTTTCCCACAATGTTTTCAAAAGTCTTCTATCTCAGAGTCGTAAATACTAGGGATTGTTATAAACACATGGCAAATTTTAGACTCTTCCAAATTGAGGGCCTCCACAGATGACAAAGTCAGAGTGGGTGTAAATGAGCCTTAGGTCTCTGATAGGGTAGAAAACATTGTGGGCAATGGAGAAAATTCTGGTTACCAGCATTTTCTCCTTTTTCCACAATGTTTTCAAAAGCCAGGGTCGTGGAAGCCAAGGATTATTTGTTAAAGGCTTAAGAGAGGCTTAACATTCCATCAGATTACAATTTTCCTTCGATTTGTGCTAGTATAAGGCTGCCAAATATAAGTGTTTACAGTAATGGATCTAATTTTGTCCTGAGACAAAAAAAAAATAGATCTATTTCAGACATAAAGGACCTCTTAGGTGGAAATGTTAACCTTATTAACTCATTACCAAACGACAAAACTTTAGGTTTGTCCAAATCGAAAGCATTTGCAGACGACAAAATAATAGTGACTAAAAATTTGAAATTTGTTGTGTGAAGGGTAGAAAAGATTGTGGGACAAGGAGAAAATGATGGTTACCATGCTGCAGCATTTTCTCCTTTTCTCACAACCTTTTCTAAAGGTTTCTTTCTCAGGGTCGTCAAAAGTAGGGATTGTGTGTTAATGGATTAACTGGCAAAAAAAAAAAGAATATTACATACGATACACTTATACGGTTTTTACAATTGCTTTGAAAAAGTCTACTTTGTGTTCTATTTTTACTTTCTTTTCTTTAAAATAATGAAAAATAATGAGAGAGAGAGAGAGAGAGGGAGAGGGGACAGACGGACGGACGGACAGACGGACAGACAAAAAAACAGATAGCCAGAAAGAGAAAGATCCACATTTATTAGATATTATTAATTTTATTTAGATGAATTCAGGACAGTGGTATTGTATGTTTTAAAAAATGTGTGGCGCTTTCGTGTCTGTGACTCAGTTTAGGGTCTGAGATTTCATCCTTCGACTCCCTCTCTAGAAGACTCTAGGACAGATAACTGTCCCCAAAGGCGATGTTACTTTTCGACTGGTCGCCTCTGGGTACAGAGACAATCCGGACGAAATCAGTTGAAAGTTCCGCACAGATTTTGTGCGCAAGTTTGAACTCTTATAATTTCCTAAATAGAGCACAAAACTAGGATTTAAAGATACCTGTGGCTTCCATATTCAATATTCTTTCATTTGAAATACAAATATTTTCAATTCAAACCCTGATCGTGAGATAATACCGTGCATTTCATCAGTGACCCGAGCTGTTTACGTTCCCGAAAACATTCAAAATGGCCGCCACGCACGATAAATTTCAACCGTGATTTTTCCGAGATAAACATGTTGTAAACGACTTCTACAGGCTTTTTATGTAATGAATGGTTTAACAATTTGTTTTTGGTCATGATAAGTACTAAAATTTAATTGCATGTCACTGCAATATTGATAAAACCGACGAAACCGAAAGTAGGTATAGCGCTCTATATTTGCTACCGGAAAATTTACGATGGACTTGAGACGGTACGGTGGCGTCTCATCATTGAGACTATAGAAGACTCTTACCTATTAACAAAGCCCTAGGCCCCTTACCCTCTCCTTACCTTGGAGATACTTAAATTCTCAATCAATGAACGCCGCTGGCGTTGTGAGAAATTTCACTTAGTCACCAAACGACAAAATTTAGGCTCGTCCAATTTTAACTCTTTACCAAACGACAAAACTGTAGACTGGTCCAAATTGAAAGCATATGCAGACGACAAAATGAATGTGGTTAAAGAATTAAAATCTGTCTTAGTACGGGAAGAAAACATTGTGGGGAAAAAGGAGAAAATGCTGGTTACCAGCATTTTCTCCTTTTTTCCACGATGTTTTCAAAAGGCTTCTTTCACAAAAGTCGGTATTGTGTGGTAAAGGGTTAAAGTATTTGCAGAGAACCAGTAAAACATTCTCTCAATTGATGGAGTTTGTCTTTAAGACTATTGAAATATGATAAGGAATGTAGAAAAATGGCAGTAACCAGGATCTTCTCCCCTTTCGACAGTTATCTCTGTCAATCTCTTTGAAACTCGATAAAGCATTATTTATGACGATGAAGCTCATCTCATTTTTTCCCTTTTTTTCTTTGCTTTCTACCTTCTTTCTTTCCTCTAAAAATGCTTATAAAACATTAAGTTTGAGGCCCGGATTTCATTGCCACCTCCTAGCTATCCGCCTGTTTACAAACGCGCGCGGGAATTTTAAAAAACATGAATCCATAAACAGCTATTTAGAAATTGTACGTTATAAAGAATCGTAAACTCGGTTTATCTGTTAATAATTAATAAACCAATGAAAGAAAAATAGCTTTAAACTAATACAGACTTGGACCTAAAAAAAGATATTAAGGAAAATGTTAACTTACAGTCTCCACAGCAAATCTTTCGACACTGCGCATGAATCGAAAGTGAAAGTCTTGGGAAAAACCCATTTTCATTTCCGATTAATAATGTATACAATGCTTATGAAACTCTTTCCTTATTTCGGCGTATTTAGTGCATATCTCTCCAAAACATTGCGACAAACGTGTTTTGTAGTCTCAATAATGAGATGCTATACAGTGACTTTTTTCATATTTGGACATTTATTGTGCTCCAGAGGCGACCAGTCAAAAAGTAACATCGCCTTTGGGGACAGTTATTCGTACTAACGCAAGTCTAATGAAGAACGAAATCTAATGAAGTCGTAAGGTGTCGTCTCGGATTAGCCTGCGCGATCCGCACAGGCTAATCCGAAACGACACTTTACGCAAATGTCCGAATTTCCCTTCTCCCGTGTACATTGCAAGTCGTATCATGCCCCGATTGTTCTGTGAATATCTCCCCCAGGTGGTTTTTGTGGAGATCAAATACTCAAAAAAATACAAAGAACTCATTTGTCTGTTCATGATAATGATCTAAAATTTAGTTCCGGTGTTTTTTTCCAAATTTCCAAAAAAAAAAATCGAATACATGTACCCTTCCCCCTTCCTGTTCATACCGTTATCAAAACAAGCGCAATATCACTTGAATCTATTGTTATTGTAGTGATATTGTTAGATAATACAATAAATGTATCATAGTAATACATGTATATTCAGCTTATTATTGTTTCATTGGATTGTTATCGCGTTATCTGGGAAAACCCGGAGTAACATTTTTAATATTTCAATAATGATAATTAGATATTTCAAGTCTGACAAGAAGGAAAGAAAACTAGAGCTATCACTAAACGTGATCATACGCCCTCCCCCCCCCCTCCCCACTCTTTGTCACAAAAGTGCCCTTTGTTTGTAAAAGAATGCAGAATGGTTTAGTACAAAAGAATGAATTCAAAGAAAACAAACAAGTGGTGATAGACTTATGGTTCTTGTACTCTGCATACACTTCACGTTAATGTGGTCTATCTGTATATGAAGTTTGTAGTCACTAGCTTTTATGCTTTGAAAGTTATGCCCCAGACAGAAACAAAAAATTATAATATACAAAGGGAAATAACTCTTAAAATAATGGAAATAGAGCTATGGTTTTTCTATAGTGCACTTTACTCTATGTGATCTAATTGTACATGAAGTCTGAAGTTACTAGCTTCTGTACTTAGCAAGTTACACCCCAGATAAAATCCAAAGTTAACATTTATAAAGGGGGATAACTCTTAAAATAGTGGAAATAGATTAATGGTTCTTGTACCATGCACATCTGATTAATGTGGCCTATATGTATTTGAATTTTGAAGTTACTAGCATTTTACTTTGGAAACTATGCCACAAAGATAAAACATTAAAATTTACAAAGGGCAATAACAAAGAAAGTTGGAATAGAGTTACGGTTCTTCTACACTGCACTTTAACTTTCTATAATCTAACTGTGTGTGAAAGAAGTTGGAAGTAACTAGCTTCAATACAATTGGAAGTTATGACCTGGACAAAAATCCAAAGTGAAAATTTACAAAGGGCAATAACTCAAAAAATAGTTGGTATAGAGTAATGGTTCTTGTACACTGCACTTGTCCTCAGTGTGATCTGTATGTGAAATTTGAAGTTACTACCTTTAATACTTTGGAGGTTATGCTCCGGTCAAAAATAAAGAGTGAGAATTTTCAAAGGGCAATAATCCCGAAAATAGAATAGAGTTATGGTCCTCGTACACTGCACTTCTCCTTCATGTGATCTAGCTGTGTCTCAAGTTTGAAGTATCTAGCTTCAATACTTTGGAAGTTATACTCCGGACATAAATCCAAAGTTCAATTTTGCAAAGGGCAAAAAGTTCAAGGGGAGATAATTCCGCAACCAAAGGCAGCAAAGTCACGAAAATTGCACATGCACAATTTCAGTGTACCCAAACATTATGTGTAAATTCCAGTGCAATACTTGAAAAAAAAAAAACTCTTAAGAAAAACGCTCCTGACAAAATTGTGTCGGAAGGACAGCCATGCCGATTCCAGTATACCCCCCTCCACTTCGCTGTTGGGGGGGGGGGGTATAAAAATCATTCAACGTCACTACAGCTAATTTTGTCAAAATACCAAAATAGTTGTAGATCATAGACAATAGATCAACTACATCTTATTTGCAGTCTGATCTTGATCTAAATTGGCTATTATTCGTAGTAAGTGTTCAACAATATATGATTGCTAAAATTCCTATATCAATTATAATCATACGTATATATCTGCAGAACATGGCGTCATTCTATATTTATGATTATTATTGGAATATTGCTTGATCTATTGTAGTATGTTGAGTAATATTAACGACGAAAAAAGCTAACAGCTGTTGTATATTAAATTCTTATACTTTACTCTTTCAGCACCAATAGCGGCCAAAAGTAAACAATGCAAGTTACATGGATTTGAATTTAAATCAAACCTTTTACAATTAGCCATCACTGTGAAGCATTGGTCACAAACTCGGCCGATTCTGTACCTAGTACCTACATCTAACCTCTAACATCTAACGGTCGTTTCCATTTGAACTGTCAATCATGTGATCTCATACATGGCGGCGCCAATATAAGACGTTTTTATTGAGCGGGACATTTCTAGGGGAAAGATGCATTGTCATGGGTGCTTGACAATGTAGATCCATGATAAGACCGTTGCTCTACACTGTTCGCAAAAGGTCAGGGAGTCGCGCTTAGAAATTAGAATTTTTGCCCCATATTCACCGGAAGTGCATTACACAGGTCTTACCTTAAAAGCGTAAAATTTGATTTTTTTTTCTTTATAAAAAATGACGTCATAGCAGATGGTAGCACCTATTTGAATACCGTGCAACTGATCACGTTGCATTAAAAAAAAAGCTTTAGTGTGATTCCTGGCGAAATCTGAAAATAACTTAACGGTTTACCACACATTCCTGACTCAGTTATAACACCCCTGTGAAAGTCGCCTTTTGAAAAAGTTGTGGGAAAAGGAGAAAATGCTGATAACCAGCATTTTCTCATTTTCCCACATTTTTTCTTCCCTTCCGAAACAAATTTCATTTATTTAATCACGTTCATTTTGTCGTCTGCAAATGCTTTCAATTTGGACCAGTCTGAAATTTTGAAGAGTTAAGATGCTACGTGTTTCTAAGACTTCTCTTTTATATCTGTTGATGATTTACCAGGTATTGATTTTCTTTCATTCTGGAACAGAACATTTTTGAGGTTTGGGTCGATAAGAACAATCTAAAGGTCTGCTTTTACAATCGCCTTACTGCAGATTTGCAGCTGCAATTTGTTTCTGCAAGTAATGAGATATGCCCAGTAACCAGACAATGCTCATGCACAGACAATCGTTAACTGTCTGGAACTAAGCCTAGCTGGGTTTTTTTCCTGATTATTCAACCCTTTACCTTATGAACCCTGGCTTTTAACCCCTTACCAAACGACAAAATTGTAGACTAGTCCAAATTCAAAGCACTTGCAGACGACAAAATAATCGTAACTCAAAAATTGAAATTTGCTTCCTGTAGGATAGAAAACATGGTGGGGAAAGGAGAAAATGGTGGTTACCAGCATTTTCTCCTTTTCCCACAATGTTTTCAAAAGGCTTCTATTCCAGGGTCGTAAAAACCAGGGATTGTTTGGTAAGGAATCAAAGGACTCTAGGAAAGAAAGTTTTGAAAATCATTAGAGGTGGGGGAAATGCATGTGACAAAATTTTTCTCCTTTTTCCACGAAATGTTTTCTACTTTTCCACTATTTGAGAAAAATATTAATCTGTCGTTTGCAGCTAAATTAGTCATGCTATATAGTCAATCATTTACACTCTAGAACAAAGCCATCCGGGTTTTTTGTTTTACACCCTTTTCTTAAAACAATCGATCAATTTAACAAACCTATGAAAACAGCCTTTTTTGGGCGAAGAGAAATTGCAGGTAACTAGCATTTTCTGCTTTTTCCTCACAATCCTTTGTACTTTTCAAAATCCAAATTCTATCTTGAAAAATATTTAATATATCTAATATGTAAAACACCATGAGCATCTGGAACTAATCTTTTTGTTTTTCTTCCTCCATTTTTAGACTCTTTACAAGGCATTTTTCAAAATTTTGAACGAACTTGTGGAGAAATGTTTTAAAATGTAGTGGAGAGAGAGAAAACTTTCCTATAATGTTTAATTCTCCTCAAAAGTCATTCTGTTATTTCAGAAACATCTAATATGTTGTCTGCCATTACCTCCTATACTAATGGCTTGCAACATGCGCAAAAGGGGCATTGGGACACTTACATAAAGTGACGACACTTTCCGTTTTTATGTAAATTTCTGTTTTGCTGTTGCATAAAATCAAACGCAGCCGTAACGTGTCGTCTCGGTTTTATCCGGCGCGGACTGCACAGGCTGTTCCTTGACCACCTTTTACGCAAAAGTCCGTATGCCCCTTTTCGCGTGTTGCAGGCCACTCTCATTGTCGCCGGTCAGATAAAATTATCTCCCTTTGAGCCAAAAATGTGGGCTCTACAGAGTTGTCTACGCATGTCATATTCTTCGAAGATTCGACTTGCCTGCTATGACGCATCACTTCTCCCAGTATTGGGAGGGACTGTGGTAATACGCTCTATAAAGTAGCAATTGAGAAAATAGCTTTTATCAATACATTTGGGGAGAAACCAGGCCTGTTTTAGCTCCAGACTACGCTTAACTACTGATCATAGCTGAATAAATCGTACCAGGTAGGGTTTTATTGAGTAAACGTTTATTGTAGTTTGAAATTCAAAGTAACGGTTGTCGCGTAGAAAGGTAGTTAGGTTCTGTTCCCAGAATGCCCAAATTAGATAGATGAGTATTTGTAGAATGCCATCTATTGGGAGATAATAGACTCTAGAGAATATATCAGGTTTTCAAATAGATGACCCAGTGAATTATATTCTAAATCGTCCGAGGCATTATCAAGACAAGTATTCTGAATACGCACCATGGGTATCCAACTGAAAATGTGGCCTCTACAGCATACACAAGGTTTTCGAAAGATTTGGCATTTCGACGTAGCTTTGACTCAAAATGAGCCATCTTCAAATTGATCTGAGACATCATCGAGGCAAAAGTTCTAAGTCCCATGAGTACAAACTGAAGATGTAGCCTCTTAAGTCAGAAATTGACGACGCAAAACGGACACCGGACGACGGACACAGTACGATTACAAAAACTTACCTGGAGTTTTTCGAATTCATGTCGGCTAAATTATCTGGTGATTAGCATTTTCTTTTTTTCGCATCCAATGTTTACAATTAGTGATATTATCATGGCAAACATTTTGACCAAGCTTCATGAGTATCGGACCGAAAATGTAGCCTCTTAGCTCTTTACCAAGCAAGAAAATCTTAGACTTGACCAAATTGAAGGCATTTACATACGACAAATTCAGTGTTGCTAAAATGACGATTTCTGTACTTGATAGGGTAAAAAAGAAACAAGGGGAAAAGGAGAAAATGCTGGTTCAGGGGATTTTCTTCCTTTCCTGCGGGGCCGAATTTCGGCCCCATTCCCAATTGCAAGAAGTGTACTTTTTTCCCAATTTCATGAAATTAAATTCCCAATTAGACGCTAGAAAAAGAAAATAGTCTGATGTATCAGCCAGGGTTATACCCGACACACAAATTTGCGTGCACTGACCACAGTTCAAGCAGGAAATCCACAGAAGTCATATTGTAGGTATGAAAATATTTGGGGGCGAATTAACTATAGACTGCGTCATAATTTCAACCGATTCGTGTGTTGACTGGATTATCTGGCTGTAAACCGTTCTTCCTACAAAATACAGACAACTGTTAATTTCTCGGCAACTGCCACGCATATATTGCAGCGAAGCGGAGTTTCGTGAGGCAAAAAAGAACCCAGCTCCTAAATTGACAGTTTGAATCAGGAATAAGTTATGAAAAATACCCGGCCGAATCTAGAGTAAGACCATGAGATTTCTTTTTCCTCTCTCAAATTTCGATCGTTAGTCTCGAGCGGTTCGTAGAAGCAAATATCAAGTGTGAAGTTTTCTGTGTCCAATTGATTTTTAACAATTTCTTTTCAATACTGTAATAGGTCTACCACAAAAATGACAAATTTTCAATCTTTCTTTATATGTCAAACCACTAAAAAAATCAATTTCAAAGATAAATCGTCACGGGATAAAAACCACGAAAACCCATGGCATGACAGTACAGTTGTCAAACAAGACCTCAGCCGATCAGAGGCTCCTCAATCTGTCGTATCAAGCCTTAGCCTTGATAAGGACCTCTATCAGCTGACTTGCATACACACAATGTAAAAAAGAAAACGGAAATAATTTCTCTATTCATTCATCAGAAAAACAAATATCTTTATTTAAATATCCTACCTAGCAGGGTATGGGGGGGGGAAGAAAGGGCGAGTTGGGGGTCCTTACAGTTTAGACACTTGAACTAGTATGATGACAAAAGAGAGCAAATCCACCCAAAAAGAAAGAAGTTCAGAAAAAAGAAGCAGTATTGATTCAGTAACTAGTATTAAGTTTAATGTAAGGTCAAATGTTTTCCAAACTTTATATTTTTTGTCAATATTATTTTCCCAATTTTGACATTTTGTCGATGATTTTTTTCCCAATTTGGCCAGGGGCCTTTTCCCAAAATGCGTGGATAAAGCCCTGTGGTTACCAGCATTTTATCCATTAAATTTTATTAAAACAAGGGATTATGTGTCAAGGGTTAAACGTACACAAGTTATCAGTTGACGACGGGCCTTAGACGATAGAAACAGCACGATCATGAAAGATCACCTTGAGCATTTCGTCCTCAGGTGAGCTAAAAATTCTGCTGACTGACATTTTTCTCTTTTCACCTTCAATACCACTCTGTTACACTACGTATCATTCCCATTCACCTCTGTAGTTGGCTCAGAAAGCAGTCCGTCATTATGCGATATTTTCGTCACATGACCATAACTCAAAATGGTGACACAAACGCCGGTGAAAGAAAGACCAATATCGATTGTTTTGTGTGCTGTTCAAACAGCATACGGCCATTCAGTGGGAGGAAATGAGAAAAAGAGGAATTTTCTGAAAAGCTTAAATATCTTTTAATGGACGATAACTTGGTTTTTTTTATCTTAAAAACTTAGATCCATCGGTGTGTCGAAACTGTTGTCATCAATCATGGGCGCAGCCATTTTTTTCAAAACTGGCGTAAGATATCTGATCCGTGAAGAAGCTTGAAAAAATAGTTCCATTGTATATGTCGTAGTCCAAACTGGAATCCAGGCAGATCCGGAATCTGCCTAGACCAAACTGGAATTTGTCTATAACAAATCGGGATTCCAGTTTAGCTTTGCAGCTCTACAATCTGCCTAAACCAAATTTTAATAATTTCTCGTTGAATATAGGGCGTCTACATATGAATCATCTTACTTTTAAACGTAAACTCCAAAATAAAAGCAGTTTTAGTCAGAAATTCAGAGAAAATATAAATTTTGAATGTTTTGTACTAGTAAAAAAAAGTGGAAAAAAAAAGAGCGATTGTGGAAAAAATCATATAAAATGCTTTAAATGAAAATACCTCTCAATTGTAAACATAATTATATCAATATATTTAAATAAAATGTAAGAAAACAATGCATTTTGGTCTACACAAAATTTGAATTCTAATTTGGTCTAGGCAGATTCCGGATCTGCCTAGATTCCAATCTGGCCTACGACATATACATGTAAATTCATCAATTTGAATGCACCTATAATGTATCCGGAATCATATTTGCTTTGTCTTCTTAATTATGTTACACATGAAACAGTCAGTTAGAAACAAAACATGTTTTCCTCGGTTTGACAAGATTCTTGTCATTTAGCCCATTGCAGAGATGTATGGTGGGATAGTAACGAACGACTCAGCTCGGAGATTGCTCGTATATTTGGAAAAGTCTTTCTCAAAACAGGGATAGTATACGTGAAGTTTCGGTCCCTGCTCAAAAGGGTCATTAAACCGCAGGTTTAAAGTAACTCCTTTACAAACCTATACTTTCATAGCTGTAGCGCATAAATGATTTATTTGTTCACGGTTATTTCACTTGCACTTCCGGTCGAATGAAATAACAATAAGTGATTATTGTCGCTAAATCAGATAGCTGGCAAGCATTCAATGAAAGTAGTGTTTTGAACAAAGGCCATCAAAATAAATTTGCGAAAATGTAACCTGTAACCCGAACCATGTCCAAACTCGCTAATTCATCAGTGAGTTACATAAAGGTAGCTTGAGGCTCATAGGGATTCCCCCCCCCCCACACACACACACACACACCCCACCCCCGAATTTTGAAGTACTGTATCTTTAAAAAAAATGCTTTAGCTATTGTAATGAAGATTTGTATGGCAAATAATATTTCCTTTACCAACTCTGGGTGAAATTTTCAGATCTTTTGAAAACTTAGTTTGACTTTTTGACTTTTTTATGCATTCAATGCAATGTTGGCTTAAAAACGGTGGGAGCGTTGAAGGCTGGTCCGAGTAAAGATCCGATAACAATATTTTAATGCAAACATGGTAATTGTGGTCGTCTATTGTTTGAAAAGTAAAAACTTCAATTCTTGAGGCCCTTATGTCGTTTTCTATTTGGGTTTTATTGTAATGATTCAATCTTGGAGACTTGCACGCACCTGTTTACACTGTTTTGTTTCCGACATCTAGTCATGGATGTTTTTCCCAGAAACCCTGTCAAACTCTGGCCAACCTGATGTGATATAGCGAACAACAAAATGAAATAGGATGCATTGTATAAAGTGGTTAATTTCCGTAAACAAGCTCAAAAACATTGTTGCGGACGATTGACTGATTGATTGTATGGTGTTTATCGTCGTTTCCAACATTACTTCAGTTATATCGCGGCGGCCAGTGTACCTATCCATGCTTTCCTGGATTCTCTTTCACCAGTATTCTGCAGATTTTTTTTTCTTTCTAAGCCACTGGCTGCTTCCCCACATAACCATCGTCGAAACCATAGTCAACGGTGAGAGGGGAATGAGTCCTGTCGCAATGACTAGATCATAAATCCTCGGAAGGAAATTGGCCGGGCCAGGGCTCAGACTCACGACCCCCTGTTCTCAAGTCCTGTACGCTACCGATTAATCTACTGGGGCTCGTCTTATTGTAGATAAATTTTTACGGTCAAAAGGACAAAAATCTTTAAGACTACCACCCTATGAGTGTGACCATGATACATTTGAGCATATTTTAGGCGAGCTGATTAAGGTAAGACCTGTGTATTGCACTTCCGGTGAACATTGGGCAAAAATTCTAATTGGCTGATAAATAATGATAAAAAAGGATTTCAGCAGAAATAATATTTTTGCACATTTCTAACGGATCAGAAATTCCGTTTATGTCTATCTTGAAACTATTTTTTGATACTTTTGTTTGTTTTCTAAAAAGGGACGTAATTATTATTTCTTTTTGAATTGAGAATATAGTGGTCTTAGATTTATAAATGATAATTCAGAGAAGGAAAAAAAAGGAAAAAATGAAAAGTTGAAAGTAGTTCAATAATACTCATTTTTAATTATAGCTATTTTTGCAGGATGATATTTTAGTGGAAATAGCCGTTTTCCATTACACAGGTCTTACCTTTAAAAAAAAAAATGTATTGAAAAACAGTTCAGACTGAACCATGAAAGACCTTCAAGCCTAAGTGCCAGGAGGTTTGGAACACATACTTGAAAAGAAGAGGTTTAAAAGCGTAAAGGTGGCCCTTCAGATTTTGGGACGAAAATTTTACAAAACTGCAAAAAAATCATCCTTATACTCCCAAAGCCTTTTAATTTTCATTCATAAAACCCCAGTAGTCGAAAACCATCCGACAATACGAGAAATTAGAGATCTACTACGGCCCAGGTTAACACCAACAGGAGACACGTTCTATTTTTAGATGATCAATTCGCTCATTTACATACAGGAATACACAGACGAAGTTTCAAACATTGCGTCCGAAGAAGGAATTATGAAAAATAATTATTATATGTTTGTTATGTAATGGAATTTAAGCGTTATGGGTCACGTGCCAATAACATGACATTCCCACAATGCTTTATTGATTTTTGGCGCGAAATCTAAAAATACCTTAAGAGGCTACGTAGCCTTATAAGGGCATACCATCAATTTTTTGTGTGTGTAATTTTATGGATCTTAATTGTTGATTATTTGTATTGTTTTTTCATATGAATTTCAGTGATATATACATCTTTTAATTTGGTGAGATGTAAAAATTCTAAATACCCACCTTTAAGGCCATGCCGGAAATAGAATATGATCAAATATTGGAGTAGAGAGACACCATATAAGAAAACATTTGACACATTATTTCAGACTTTAAAGTTTGAATGAAAGTGACGAGACCGATATCTTTGGTAAAGTATAGAACTAAATTATTTGTACAAAAATAAATCAGGCCTTTAATTTACTGAATTGAAGTACTGAAGTCATGCACTTGTCCAACTATGCTGTTTTGGTCACTCTGTGCGAAACCGTCGAAGCTGTTTAAACTTCAGAGCAAAATTTAACGTTTCTGGAATAGGCAGAATATTCTTTTCTTGTGATATTTCAATTTTCACTGTGAGAGTTGGTCGGGTCAATTTAAAAGACATAGAAAAAATTCCTGAAGATTGCTACTGGATTTTTCAAGATATTTCAAAATTTTGCGACTAATAACTTATGACTTGTAATGCTTATGAACTGCTACTTTAGAAGTGTAAAAAAAATTGTGGGAAAAGGAGAAAATGCTGTCACCATTGTTTTCAGAAGAGATGTTCCTTTGGGTCGTAAAAACTATGGATTGTTCGGGTACTGCTTCTTGAAATATCTTTTGTAATATTGGCACACAAATTGAGAATATACACGGAAAATGGCTGACGAAAAATAGATTTATAAATATTACCAAAAGTAAGGTAGTTTTGATCATTTTGCAGCCAATTTTTGCCCACGTTCTTGAAATGCACCCAAGTCAAACCTTAATTTAGTTATATTTCATAAGGTACAAGTCTTAAATTGTTAGTCGCAAGTCACAACTGCCCTCCAGGGTTTCCATAGTTTAAGGTAGTGTGTCCGTAGTTTTAGATTTATAAATAATAATTTTTAGAAAGAATAAAAAAGGAAAAAGTGGCTCGGTTAAAGTAGTACATTAATACTTAATCTTAAGCATAGCAAATTTTGTAGGATAATATTACAGTAGAAATAGCTGTTTTCCATCACTACATTCTCATTGCAAAGTGGGATAGTAATTACCTCCCTTTTCTGCAAACTAACAAAAGTATCAACAAATAATTTCAATATAGACATCAAAGGAATTTCTGGTCAGTAAACAATATGCAAAAGTATTATGTCTGTACAAATCCGTATTTATCAACTATCGAGAAATTTTATTCCATGCTGTACTGTAAGTGTTACCGGTCTACTGTCTTAATGCATCAGCAACACGTATCTTATTTCCGAACAGAAACTTTTTTGCTATTTCTAAATTTTCTGTGTGTAAAAGGACCATTTTGCATCCTTATTCTATCAGCCATTAGACAGAACGGGGTTTTATGGATACATAATTATGTGATGAGTTGTTTCGTGTGACACATCATATATGATTTAACCCTGCCAAACAATCTCAGGTTCTTACGACCCAAAAGGAAGAAGAAGCCTTCTGAAAACATTGTGGGAAAAGGAGAAAATGCTGGTAGCCAGCATTTTCTCCTTTTCCCACAATGTTTTCTGCACTTCTAAAATCAATTTTCAATTTTTGAGTCGAGAGTTTTTTATTTGTCGTCTGCAAATGCTTTGTATTTGGACAAGTCCAAACTTTTGGGTGTTTGGTAAAGAGTTAAACACCCTTTTTGCCAGCGCACAGCTGATCTATTCTCTATTTCCATGAATCACCATCTAAAAATTCGGAAACTGTTTTATGTAAACGTCTGATGCAAATAACATTTTTTCATCGTGTATCGAAGTTCCCAGAGCTATTAACCCTTTCCCAAACGACAAATTTTTGGACTAGACCAAATTGAAAGCATTTTGCAGACGACAATTCAACTCTTGCTGAAAAGATGATTTCTGTCTATGATAGGGTAGAAAACATTGTGGGAAAAGGAGAAAATGCTGGTTACCAGCATTTTCTCCTTTTTCCACAATGTTTTCAAAAGGCTACTACTCCAGACCCGTAAAAACCAGGGATTGTTTGATAAAGGGTTAAAGTTCATGGCTACGTAAAAATGTTACATTTGGGGAAAACCTTTATTATGTCATGATGGCTTGAATAAAGTTATAGCCCTGAGAACGTCGAACAAATTCATCTTAGCCCATTTCAAACTACCCGACCTTTATCCACTCTAAAGAACATGGGGTTTAAAAACATTGTTGTAAAAGGAGAAAATGCTGGGAACCATCATTTTCTCCTTTTCCTATGGTGGCGTATTTCTGCCACGAGATACGAGATAGCTGTCGCGATATTTTACAAAACTATCGCGATAAATAAAAATTTATTGAAAAATTCATCGAGATAATGAAAAATAGAAATTTTAACACAAAAATTCCCAATTTTGCACGAAGCTAACATACAAGATAAATTTATCGCGATAGCTCTACCTTTTTCTCGATATCTATTTAAATAGAAAATTTATCATTAGGATTAATTCGGTAGTTTTGCAGTAAGTAAAAACTTGAATACTTAGTAATTGTAGGTTATTTGGTATTTTGACGCAACTCTAAATGAACAGAAGTCTGTAAAATCACAAATATATACGACCCGAAATACCGCCTACAAACACTTTCAAACCATTCAGGGAAAATGAGAAATCATAGTTTAGTTCAAACATATTTATTTTACATCGATTTAGAAACAAGTTCTTACAACTTATATTAATCTCTCTCGATTCTGATTTTAATTGAACATTTTCAATGATCTCGGAATGCTCGTAGCCCCATAGCTCTGCACCTAATGTGAGGATGGGTAAGACCATTGCATCAAATAATTTAAAGTATTCCTTATGCAGAAAGAAGCCAAATTTATACTGATATGATTAAATGGAAAATATTGCCTTTTTTGCTTGAAACGCAAGTTTGTATTTTGAAGCAGACCATGAAAGTTTGGGTGTTAACAACAGACCCATATACTTATACACTGAAGTTATTTTTACTCGTAAACCATCAAAGTACTATTTTTCACTCATTTTCAGGGGACCCCCGTTTCTAAAGACCATAATTTCTGTTTTACTTAAGTTCACGAAAATTTTTGTTTCATGACAAATTTCGGAGAGTTTATTGAGTTGTAACTGTAGATTATTTATGTCATTGGGTGTTTTGTTCTTATTCCTTTTGATCCACTTTTGAGTTGTGGTTAATTGGAACTGGTTCACAGTGCAGCAATAAACACAAATAATTAAAACAAATTTAAAAAATAAAGTATATGGCTTAACCCACAATTTTCTAGTACATGAATAGCAGAATTGTGAACTTTTGTCTTTTTTTAGTGTTTCTGTCCCCTACAAGATTTATTACATGGACAAAAATAAATAATACAATTAAGAAAACAGATCAAACTGTTAGTTCTTTTTTTTTTTTATAGATTATTTGTGGTTTAATCAACATTTTCAGTTTCAGCCTTCTAGTAGAGACTATTATCTTAGTTCTTGTGTTCTCTCCTTTTGAGATATTCAAGATTAGAAACTAGAGACCACAAACCAATAGAGTTTGTTGCGTCTTCGGCTTCTTTTATTAACACCAAACACGACATACTACCTTTTACTTCCAGTCATACTGTGAGATGGGTATACCACAATTCTACGTTCATGGAAAGACCTATTTTTAAATTTGTACAGTCTTTCGGATTTCACTCAGTGATTTCACTGAAGACAGCTCCTTTGTAAAGGTTCATATTCTCTTTCTAAGGATAAATAAAGCTATGGAGTTGCTTAAAATCAATTGTAGTTCAGCAAGGGATCTGGATTTAATCCCGGGTGTAGGAACCAAAACTGCCGAGAGAATACTTGCGATAACAGATTCATAAGGAAATATAACACCTGAAAAAAAATCTCAACTCTGAGAATAAAAAGACTTGCCTCTAGCCATGAGTAGAGTACACTTTCAACCTTACAGTCCCACACATTCACAAACCTGGTCCAGTTCTGCTCAAACATAACCACAAGCTGATTCCACACAGGAGTTGGACAGAACTCAAGAGTTCATGGATAACACATTGAAGGTTATTCATGAAAGAAAAACACAGGCTGATGTGTCACCTGTGGGTGACCGATTGGACCGTGTATATCGCCTTAAACCCAAGATTAGTATACTCGGATCTATGTCCAGACATATACATCCCCTCCGGGCAGTTACAGAAACAGGCAGGGCACATATATATGCAGAATTGGCGTGGCTGGCACCAAGATCAAAGGGGGAGTTTATGGAATTAATAAGAGGGAGAAGAGTATCACTATTTTGTAGGAGCATGTGCATGGGCAGGCATATAAGCAGTATCCGGGGACCCAAATCAATAAATTGGTGCGTCCAGGATGGTCTTTCCCGTCTCACAGTGTTGGACCAAAGGCATTTGACCAGGGGCGTTCACCCATGAAGTCTGAACCAAGGGACCCTTACGCAATTGAAAATCTTCGAGCCAAATCAGTCAATATTCCGAAATCAATTACTTATGGTGGAAAATCAGGTTGGCGTGCATTCATCACAAAATTTGCCTCCTATGCGGACAGGGAGGGCCGAGGTTCCACAGTAAAACGTGATGTGTTGTAATGGTTCTTAGAGGGGAAGGCCAGAGAATTTTATTTCCGTTTGGTTGAAAGGGAACAAAATATTGATTATTTCGAATTGGTGAATAGGCTGGCCAAGATATTTGATATTAAATACGTACCAGAGACAATTCAAATGCATTTCTCATATGCTACCCAACATCAAAAAGAAAGCTTTGTTGAATGGAGTGACCGGATAGTAAACATGGCAATGCATGCATATCCAGACATGACTGACATCCAAATTCGCAAGCAAGCTGTTTTAAGATCCTCCCAAGGCTGATTGGATAAAGAGGCAGGCCTTTGTGCTATCAAGCAAAGGCCTAAATCCATCGAGGAGACCACTGATCGTGCTCAGTGGTTTCAACACACCAGCCAGGGAGTATATGGTAGATCGAGAAGAGAAATAAGAAGCATTTTTGAACAAGAAGTTAACCCCGGGATCCGAGCTGCAAAACCATTTCCGAACTCTGAACGGGAGTTAAAAAAGCAGGTCCATTTTTTTAGGAATCTGCAGCGTAAAGAAACTCTTTGTCACGACTGAGTCAAAGGCTTGACGAATTAGAACAGAAAATGGCTCAATTAACCGAATCTGTAGCTACTCTGATAATGGCTGTGAAAAGGAGATCACGTTCACCAGTGGGGAATAAAATCCGTTTCAATTGCGGTAAAGAAGGTCACTGGAGAGCAGAATATAAAGCCGAGGTTTAAACTGAAGCCAAGAAATTGTCGACAGTGTATGACCCACTCCTGGATGAAGAGAGTGATGAGTCAGAGGAAGCTTTAAACGAACATGGGTCGGAGTAATAGGCCTCTCCCCCTCCCCGACCCAGAATGATCGTCGCACTGGCTATATCAACTCGAAGAATTTAAGCTTGAGGACAATCGAAAGGTAGCAAATGCGGAACTATAAAACGAAGAAACCAGGGTAGATGCAAATCGTGATGATTATCTGGATTATCATGATACAGGGATGTGGAGTCAGTGCTTATCTCAGTTGATCCCGCCTGCTCGTGAGGAAATTAGTGCAGTGTTCTCGAAGCTACAGTCGCATGTGGTGAGGAGAAAGACAAATAGGCGTGTATTCAGCAGATCCTCGTTTTACCTGATTACACAGAGAGAAGCTAAAAGAACGACAATGATGAGGACAAAGACCGCCAACAAGAAGAAACAGGGGATGAAGAACAAGTAGAGTTGCAGTTGCTTTCGGGACCAATATACAAAATTCCCCTTACACTGAATAATGTAAAAGTCTCAGCTGTTGTTGATACTGCAGCTCAAGTCACCCTGATTTCAGACAAAATATTGGAACGTCTGGATCCCCATCCTAGCAAGATTAAAAAAAAATACGTCTTCAGACGGCTGGTTGAGAGATGAAAATGAAAGGTCATGTGGTTGGACCTGTTGAAATACATTTTGGTAGCAAGATTTGCAATGAGAATGTATGTAGCACCACCAAAGATGACTTGCATGCCTTTGGGACTTGATTTGCTGAAGAAACATTGTGATCAGATAGAGTTTGTCAACAACACAGTTTGGGTGAATGGAAAAGCTATCAAGATGGAATTAACAAATTAAAAGGTAGATGCTCAAGTTGTAGTCATCAGTCGAAATATCATACCGGACTGTGTAGATTCGGGCTTGTGTTCAATCAGGTCCAATAAATTGAGCCGTGGGTGCGGAAAGGTTGTGGGATTCCCTAGAAATTTAAAAATAGTCGTCCACAATACTGCTGGCCCCTGTGCTATCACACACAACCTCTTTGCAAGACAGAGATTATTTCAAATTGGAATCGTTTCGTATTTTTCACATAGCTTAGTTTTTAAAGCCTATGTCTCGAACCGAGAAATATAAGAAATCCCCTCTCAAAACCCAACACTGTATAAAAAAAAACCCCTAAACTATTGCCTAAACTAAAGCCCAAGCCCACGCCGAAAACCGTAGATGTATTTTTAAGATTAATGGATGATAATGCTATAAATCTTGGAAAACAAATGTTGTCAGCTGTCATATGAATGGGTTTTTAGAGCAATCAAATGTAAATGGTCCATGCTAGCAAGGTTTTTTTATCTATACTGTCGGTGCTTTGATTAGATCCATAGAACCTTTCGTGACTCAGTGGTGAGGACATAGGATGGCCATCTTGTGGGCCCCAGCTTTATTCTCACTTCAGGCACTGACTGACATGTAAATGTATAAGATACTCTGTACACATGTACACACCGGTAAATAAAAACAACATGACGCGTTTATCACCACTCAACAATATCTTACTGACGTTATTTGTCAGGTAAGTGAAATATTGCCTACCACACTCCTTTTCGCCTTTTCAGAGAAAGACAAATGAGAATAGTTACATTTCTTGCAATAGTTAAATCTTCACTTAAGATGAGCTGAATGTAGTCAATTTAAACCCTGAAAGTACTAGATATTTCCATTATGTATTCGAAGATACAATACAAAGCACTAAAAGAATGTTTAAAACATTTCGTGGTCGTCTTATCCATTACCACACAGCCCAGAGCCCTCCTGAGACAGTAATGTTTCAAAACATATTGTACGATATTACCTGAAGACAAACCACATCGTTTGAATATGATTGAATTTATTGTCTGTTGTCGACCTTCATCGACTCGGAGATAGATTTAAAATAAAAAGACATTGCAGGGAAAGAAAAAAATGCTGCATTACCAGCACATTCTCCGTTTCCCACGAAGTTTTCTATCCTTTCAATGACAAGTCACAGCACTTGAATGAAAATAAATTTGTTGTCTGTAAATGCTTTGAACTTGGACAAGTTCTAAAAAATATGTCGCATGATACGGTGGAAAAGGGTGAGCTCTATCATACTCGTATACTTTGCTCCAACCCACTTTACACTAAATTAGTATGATGAAAGCTTCAGTCCTATAGATAAAACGAAACGTCGATTTTTCAAACTTTTTTTCTTATTGAAAAAAAAACCTCCTCGGCGGACAGTGTAGATCAAGATCAGACTACACGTTCTGTGCAGTCTGATTTTGATCTGCACTGTCCACAAAAGATCGTTGAGCAGCGCTTAGCAGCCAAAGGGTTGTTATTTGTCAGGCCTTTTTAAGATTGTCTAGAGTTTACAAATTAAGATTAAAGTGAATTAAAGAGCTTTTATCTCAGGTAATTTACACGACATGTCTTCCTTTTTGGTAACTTTCCCAGGCTGGGACCCGTCTTGTATTACTCAGCATATTTTCCTTCAAAGAAAGAAAGAAACACAAATTTTATCAATAAGAGGTTGCCAACCGAAACACTTTGTTTACATCAGTCTTTCAAAAACGATTTGTTGTTTGGAGTTTCACGCCGTTTAACAATTTAGGTCATACCACGACGGTCAGTGTAGCCAGTCGCCTGACTTACCAGAACTGACACAACATTTTCTCCCAGCCACTTACTGCTTTTTCTAATATCGTCGGTTTACTTTAAAAACCTAGTAGCTACAGCTTGTTTCAAGCTGTAGTTACGAGGTTTTTGAAGTAAAGTAAACATACCATATGCATCAGAAGTAAAAGGCGAAAAACGCTGGAAAGGAAGTTTGCATCACAAGGTATAGAATTCTCAACCAGCAGATCACGATACGTTAACCACCCAGGCGAAAGATGACTCGGTGAAACTTTTCCCTTGTCTTAACCACAAAGCTCTGTCCAAGAATGTATATAACTTGTCAAATACTAATGCTGATTCTACGATATACTGTTTTAATCATGGTTGGGCTCACCTGAGATCCAGTCCGTTCCATCTTCGCAAGCCAAGGCCGACGATTCACTACGCTACTCTACCCTTGGCGGATCGAGCTTGATTTTTACGTTCACCCGATACACCTTTTCATTGGATGCAGCCAGCTCTAGCTGCAACGAATGAAATTGCTCGCAGCATTTCATCTTTGATAAAAATAGAACAAGGTCTCTACCTTTCGAATAAAAGGTAAAACATGGAAACCCACGTGGATGTCTGCTTATCGCTTCATGAGTATTCGTAAGCGGTATGTAAAACGATATTTCATTTGCTTTTAGAAACATGATGTAAAGGTGAGTAATAACCAGCATCCCATAGAGGGCGCATCGCAGGAATCTTGAAATCGGGCTCAATCAGCCAAGGTAAGATCCACGTAGTGATCGTAAACTTGGCTCGCCAAGATGAGTCCGTTCATGTTTTTCCTTTTCTGTCATTCGGACGTTATCTTGTAAAAATTGTACGGCCTCGAGACATTCGAAAACCGATCGAAGCGACATCTAGTTTGTAACCCCATCTTACAGTGGGGTAAAGCAGATGCCGCTGCGATCGTTTCGAATGTCAATGAGTATATGAATAGATACAGAAACTCCAATAATGCGGCCTCGATGTAATGTTTGATGTGTATGGTTTTTACGCATTAGCCAGTGGAGCGATACAGGGCCACCATGGCCTTCTTGTTGATTAAATAACGTCCGAATGTTGGAAAAAGAAATGAACGGACTGGAACTCAAGCTAACCATGGCTGAACTGTTTCGAAATATTTGTGCCACATGTAGGCCTGTGTTCTTTGAGGAGTGGTTTAACCCTTTGGCTGCTAAGTTCGACTCGCTGACCTTTGGCGGACAGTGTAGATCAAGATCAGACTGCACAGAACGTGCAGTCTGATCTTTGATCTACACTGTCCGATAAGGAGATGTTCTCCCTGAATGACAATTTTGAAGCAGCAATACTTGTTGGTTGGGTCTATTGGGGTTTAACGCCACTTTAACAGCTAAGGTCATATCATGGCGGTCGGTGAAGCACATATGTTTCCTGGCTTTCTCAGTCACACCGGTACTAATGCAACTTTATTTCCAAAGCCACCGACTACTTTTCTCACATGTGCCAGCAGAGGTGAGAGCAATACTTGTGTTATTTATATCGATTTGAAAATTTGATTTTTGTTACTTAGCAGGATAATAGATAATGCATCTGCAATGGGCACAGACTGACTTGGGTCAAAACTTCTTGCCTTTCGCAAATTTAGCAAAAGGACTAACCTGCATCATGATTTAGTCAGTTGTTAATGGTGTATGGATCCACAATATAATTTTATTATATACCTAGCGGTGAAATCCTGGAATTTCCCAGTGTAATAAATTTTGATATCATCACTAGTGACGATATCAACTTTCACTTTCACTTCTT
This sequence comes from Tridacna crocea, assembly GCA_943736015.1. Taxonomy (NCBI): domain Eukaryota; kingdom Metazoa; phylum Mollusca; class Bivalvia; order Cardiida; family Cardiidae; genus Tridacna; species Tridacna crocea. The sequence continues at coordinate 49,473,245 of OX031062.1, forward strand.
GACGTAATTTAGGAACTACTTTTTTTTTTCGGCTACATTTTTTTTGGACTTTCAAACGAAACACTACAAATAATGATGTTAATAAGGTATATAATAAATAGGATAACCAACTGGTTATTTTTGATATGAAAAATATCTCTCAGATGCGTCGTAAGGCGTTAAAAAAAAACTCGTGCTTTCAACGCCTAATAACGCATCCTCGTGCGATATTTTTCATATCAAAAATAACCAGTTGGTTATCCTCTATATAATGATGTCTGCTTGGTGCGATACGTCCCGGAGGTGCATTAACCTTCTGTTGCCTGGCCAATGCTCAATTTCGCTCGGTTGAATGGAAAATAAGCACGAATCATTACGAAAATGTGGAAACCACCTGTTTGTAAAACATCATACAAAATTAATGAGCAGTCAAGTACTTTATACACAATTTTATCCTCCATTTATACTCAATAACATATCGTCGGTTTACTTCCAAAAGCTCGTAATTGCAGCTTGTAACAAACTGTGGTTAGGAGGTTTTGGAAGTAAACCGACGACATGCTAGATATAGGTATATCTACCCTTCACCAAACATCCTCGTGAATTAACAACCATGATGAAGAAGGGTGTTGAAAGCATTGCGAGAAAAGAGGAAAAAAATACAGTTAACAGCAATGCCTTTTTTGAAACTGCTTTTTTTTTATCAGCTTACCAATCATCACATGATTCACTATGATTTACAAATATACTCACAATATGGAAGAGTCTGAATGTTGTCGTCTTGTAAGGGTTAACTCATTACCACACAATCTCAACTTTTGACGCCCCTGAGAAAGAAGCCTTTTGAAAACACTGTAGGAAAAGGAGAAAATGCTGGTAACCAGCATTTTCTCCTTTTCCCACAGTGTTTTCTACCCTTCCCAGAACAAGTTTCAATTTTTCAGTCGCCTTTAATTGTCGTCTGCAAATGCTTTCAATTTGAACCAGTCTAAAATTTTGTCGTGTGGTAATGGGTTAAACAGGGGGAAATACTGGCAATTTCCATTCAATATAACCTTAACAGTACAACTTTTAATACCGGTGCCTGGTGCAGTCTAGCCAAGTTCGTGATATACGGGTAAGAAACCGTGCAACTTTTATTACTGGTACAATCGATACCTGGTACAGTCTAGCCAAGGCCGTGATATACGGGGTTAAATTCGAATTTCCTAATTAGCCATTTTCTTTCCGGTGATTTTTAACAGTCATTGCGACAGAATTGTTCTCTCTGAATCTCTATCTCGCTGTATCTTTTACCCTTGTTTTAACCCTTTACCACACAATCCCGACTTTTCACGACTGGAAAAAAGAAGGCTTTTGAAAACATTGGAGAAAATGCTGGTAACTTTCTCCTTTTCCACAATGTTGTCCATCATTGAGTCAATATGGAGTGCAACATGCGAAAAGGTCCATTCGGACATTTGCGTAAAGTGTCGTCTCGGATTAGCCTGCGCAGTCCGCGCAGGCTAATCCGGGACGGCACTTTACGACTACATTAGATTTTGTGCTACAGTAGACTTGCGTAAAACAGAAAATTACATAAAATCGGAAAGTGTCGTTTAGGATTGGCCTGTGCGGACTGCACACGCTGATCCGAGACGACACTTTACGCAAATATCCGAATGACCATTTTCGCGTGTTGCACTCCATAGTGTCTTCTCCAAATGCTTTCAATTCGGACAAGTCAAATTTTTTCTAATGTGGTAAAGGGTTAATCTTTTTCCCTAGAATTAATAAATTATTATCTTTATTTTGCAAATAGAGTGGTTGCCATTTTTACTCTGCCATGTAGAAAGGCGTGCCTTTTTCAATGGCCAGCAGTAGAAAGAGCCGCATCTTCGCGAGCCAAGGTTACGATCACTACGTGGATCTTACCTTGGCTGATTGAGCCCGATTTCGAGATTCCTGCGATGCGCCCTCTATTGGATGCTAGTTATTACCCCCCTTGACATCATATTTCTAAAAGCCAATGAAACATCGTTTTACAAACCACTTACGAATACACATGAAGCGATAAGCAGACATCCACGTGGGTTTCCATGTTTATCTTCTATTCGATACTCAAAAATTGAAATTTGATTTGGAAAGGGTAGAAAACATTGTGGGAAAAGGAGAAAATGCTGGTTACCAGCATTTTCTCCTTTTCCCACAATGTTTTCAAAAGGCTTCTTTCTCAGGGTCGTTAAAAGTCGGGATTGTGTGGTAATGGGTTGAAGGTTTAACCTTTTCCCAAACAATCCTTGGTTTTTACGGGTCAGGAATAGAAGCCTTTTGAAAACATTGAGATAAAAGGAGAAAATGCTGGTGACCAGCATTTTCTCCTTTTCCCACAATGTTTTTCTGCCCTATCATATGGAAAAATCATCTTTTTAGCAACTGTTAATTTGTGATCTGCAAAATGCTTTCAATTTGGTCTGGTCCAAAGTTTGCCGTTTGGGAAAAGGTTAAGTACTAGGTTTGTGACCGAAACCCTATATTCATATACTCCCTGTCAGTAGAACGTGAGTTTTTGGGCGTTTTCAGTTTTTTTCCCCAAATTCTATTTTTGACTTGATCGTGTTGAACGTCCCTGAGAAAGGAGACATTTGAAAACATTGTGGAAAATGGAGAAAGTGCTAGTACTCATAATCATCTTGCATTGGATTTTTTTACCCTGAGATAGAAGGCTTTTAAAAACATTGTGAGAAAAGGATAATATGCTGGTAACCTTTTTTTCCAAAATGTTTTCTCCCCTATTGGAAAAAAAATCAAATTTTCGAGTTGCGTTTATTTTGTCGTCTGCAAGCGCCTTAAATTTGGACCAGTCAAAAGTTTTGTCGTTTGTTAACCCTTTCCCAAACAATCCCCGTTTTTTACGGGTCTGGAGTAGTAGCCTTTTGAAAACATTGTGGGAAAAGGAGAAAATGCTGGTAACCAGCATTTTCTCCTTTTTCCACAATGTTTTCTACCTTATCATAGAAATAATCTTTTCAGCAAGAGTTGAATTGTCGTCTGCAAATGCTTTCAATTTGGTCTAGTCCAAAAGTTTGTCGTTTTGGAAAGAGTTAAACATGTATTAAAGGCACAAGTAATGGCCAAAATATCAAAGTAGATCTTAAAATATATTTAAATTTTGATCATAACATTTAAAAGTATAGAAAATATTTTTGAGACGACAGTCTGTTACCGTGTGGTCGGGCATTGTTTTAGTCGCTGGCAGGAAAACAAAAAGCAAAACGAAAGAGACAGCTACATGCCAGGTTTTAACCTACAATTGAAATTAATTCTACCGTCAGCGACTAACACATGGACCAACCGTGCAATGACTTATTGTCATCTTTACGAAATTTCCATTCTGTCAAATAGTATGATATGAATTCAAATGCAGTTAAGAAAACTCTTTGTTTACATTTGGCCTTTATTGTCCCTTTAAACAAGGATGGTGTGTGTATATAATCAAGAGAAGTACATGAATGCTTTTCTGAGACTTATTTGTATCGATTTTGCATGGTGAAGTAATTAACTTAATTACTTGTTGCTGTTACTTGTTGCTGATGAAAATTGAAAACAAACTGTACATAGGCCTAAGTCAGAGATTCCTTTCTGCCCGTCGGTCTGTTCTGTCTGTCTGTCTGTCTGTCTGTCTCTCCCTCCTCTCTCTCTCTCTCTCTCTTACTCTTCTGCCCTTCCTCCCCTCCTTTCTTTCTTTCTTTTTGTCTTTCGTTCTTTCTCTCTGTCTTTCTCTTTTTCTTTCTTTCCTTCCTTCCGTTTCCTTTTCTTTCTTTATTTAAAATGGTTTTCTACCCCCCCCCCTTACTTTCACTTTCCCTGACATTCTTTATATCTCTCTCTCTCTCAACCCAAATTAAACAAGTACAAACTAGAGTTTACAGGTCACCAGGTCATGGGTATTTCCCTAACTTTTTCACCCAGTTACATTGTTTGACTCATCCATTTAACTCATTACCAAACGACAATATTTTAGGCTTGTCTAAATTGAAAGCATTTGCAGACGACAAGATAAAAGTGGCTGAAAATTTGAAATTTGTTTTGTGAAGGGTAGAAAACATTGTAGGAAAAGGAGAAAATGCTGGTTACCAGCATTTTCTCCTTTTCCCACAGTGTTTTCAAAAGGCTTCTTTCTCAATGGCGTCAAAAGTAGGGATTGTGTGGTAATGGGTTAAATAACATTTAAAGATGGCGTGAGAAAGTGGTTCAAATTACACGAGTTTGCCATACTTCACCAGAAAGAGGTGTATAATTATATCGTAAGTCAAGATCCGACTGTATTTTCGTGCAGTCTGTCTTAGTTTGTTAAATCTTATGTGACCCATCACGCTAAAAGAGACAACCTGAGAATTTCGTACATCAATTAGATGAAAACACATCAAAGATTATGCAGGTCAGTTTAAGTTTATAGCTCAAAAAATGGCTGTATACTGAGATAGAATGACCACTTTTCATAGGGAAAGTATCATAAGAACGTAAAGTGTGTTACCTGGTCAGCCTGCGCAACCCGCGCAGTCTGACCATGGCAGGTAACACACTTGTCGCTGTTCGTTGATGGTACCTTTTTGCGTGAGGGGTCACATATTTATTTTACATCGATTGAGAGAAGCAGGTTCAAGTCAGGGCCTGTATTCACCAACTACTCTCAGTCTTATTTTAGTTATGAATTTGAGAATAACCGAACTTCTGATTGGTTATGCCAATTGGTTAAGCCGATCAGAAGTCCCCCCCCCCCCCCCCCCAATAAGTAATCTAAGCTATTTAAAGGTCGAAGGGAAACAACTCATTTTTTAAAAAGTAACGTGAAAATTGTCATTGACCTCCTTTTCATGTCAACACGATTTCATGTTTTCCAGAGTATAGAACGGCTGGAAATAGTATTTCAATCATGCACCATGATTTATTCTGGCGTTCTGCTCAGATATGCTTACTCTCAAGTACATACATATACAATGTCAGTTTGTGATGAAATATTGGTGAGTTCTGAACACATGCGTATTTTTGTTAAAACGGACTATTAGTACATATGGAGTGCAACACGCGAAAAGGTGCATTCGGACATTTGCGTAAAGTGTCGTCTCGGATTAGCCTGCGCAGTGCGCGCAGGCTAATCCGAGACGGCACTTTACGACTACATTAGATTTTGTGCTATAGTAGACTTGCGTAAAACAGAAAATCACATAAAATCGGAAAGTGTCGTTTAGGATTAGCCTGTGCGGACTGCAGACGCTGATCAGGGACGAAACTTTACGCAAATGTCCGAATGACCCTTTTCGCGTGTTGCACTCCAATTATAGGAGCTATAATTATAATGGTCAACATCATGCTTTATTCTGGCGTTATATTTAGATGTGCTAACTCGGAATTACAGTCATACTGTGACGGATTTTTCATGATATTTTTCTGTATGTCGAAGTAACTTTAGGCCCTACATTTATACGGTATATACCTCAAGAACAATGTTTCATATTTTGGGACACATTGTCTTCGAAAAACTCTTGAAACAACTGTGTGTCAAAGTTCATTGACAATCAAATGTTGGATTGAAGGTAAGAGCTCGTATTCACCAACCATTCTTAAGAATGTTCTTTGTCTTATTCCCAAGAATTTTCTACAATTGTAAGTAACACAACTTCTGATTGGCTAAACCATCCGGTTTAGCCAATCAGAGGTTGTGTGACTTACAAATTTAGAAAACCTTGGAGAATAAGACCAAGAATATTCTCAAGAATGGTTGATGAACGGGTGATAAAAATAGAAAAAGGTCGATACCTTTCGAATAGAAGGTAAACATGGAAACCCACGTGGATGTCTGCTGATCGCTTCATGTGTATTCGTAAGCGGTTTGTAAAACGATATTTCATTGGCTTTTAGAAATATGATGTAAAGGGGGGTAATAAACAGCATCCAATAGAGGGCGCATCACAAGAATCACGAAATCGGGCTCAATCAGCCACGTAGTGATCGTATCCTTGGTTCGCAAAGATGCTTTTCGCGTGTTGCAGGCCATATATAAGATTTGGCGAAGTCTTCAAAAACCACATCGTCAAAATTTATTCGTAAGATTTCGCTTTTTCTTTTTTTATTTTACTCTCTCTCTCTCTCGCTTGTTGCAGGCCAAAAAGTATTATAAATTACTGCATCGATTACAGATTTGTCTGGAATAACTTTTGAATTTCTTGCCAATTCACGACCCCATGCATTTTTTGCCAATGGATCGATACAGTGCTTACCTATCCCGTTCTTTTGTCTTTTGCATGAGTAATCAATCCCCCTTGAAAAGCATTATCGGAAGGGCGATTTACATCAAACAGATACTAAGACGCAACGGCTAAATATATATACCCGTCCGAGCAATGTCGTTTTAAAGGTAAAATTGACGACTGCTACTCGTTTTCTCCTAAAGAATAGTCAAGTGTTTTTTCACTAATTCAGCCCTTTTTAATCCAAAATATCAGAATTTGTCGGTATGTAAGTTTATATAGTCTCACTAATGAGATTAATGAGACGCTACGTTCTTTTTTTTTTTATATTTGGACATTAACTCTGCGCCGCACTGTTTCAATTAAGTTTATTGTACATTTTCCGGTTTCAAAGACGTTGTCTGCGCATGTCATATTCTTCGAAACTACGACCTATCTGATATGACGCATCACCCTCCCCAGAGTTTGAGGCGGGATTGTGTAGTACTACGCGCTATAAAGTAGCAATGGAGAAAATGGCTTTTAACAATAATTTTGAGGAGAAATCAGGTCTGTTTTAGCTCCAGATTTCTCTAAACTGCTGATCATAGCTAAATGAATCGCACCATGCAGCGTTTTACTGAGTAAACGTTTATTTTAGTTTAAAATTTAAAGTAACGATTGTCGGGTAGAAAAGTAGTCGAGTTCTTTACCCAGAATGCCCAAATTAGATAGATGTGTATTTGTAGAATGCCATCTAGCGGGAGATGGTATCAAAGTTAGCGGCGCTGTACTGACTTTCTGTTCGTCGGTTTAATCTGCGACATGAAATTAACTTTTACAAACAAACATAACCAAGACAAATTACTAAACAGTTCAGAGCTTGTAGAGGTCTTTTATTATAACATGTAAATCTCGGGGGAAAAACTAATAAAGTCTATCATGCAATATCGCCATTTTGTATGTTTTCGTAATTTACATAAATTACTCGGGTAATGGATAAATTTGATCTGTGTTATCTTATTTTCGCCGTTTAAATTGAATATACTTTTATTTTAAAAAAAAAGATTACTGAAAACCTAAGCAAAAGGTTGTTCGAATCACAAGCCGTATTTGTTACATTATGAGAGTTCAAACTTGCGCACGAAATCTGTGCGAAGATTTCAACTGCATTTGTGTTGATCGTCTGTATTCTCAGAGCCGACCTATCAGAAATCAACATCGTCTTTGGCGAGTCATCTGTCTTATAAAATTGTAGAACCTGAAGCTTGCAAAAAAAAAGCTTCTAGTGACAAAAAAAAAAAAGCTTCTAGTGACTCTGAACAATTCGCTCTCTATGCCCATGATAAGACTGACAAACCACAAAACATAATTTGACATCCTTATCGCCCCCCCCCCCCCCCCCCCCGTAGTTACGTAATACTTTGTCTTTGTGAAACGTGGCGTACGGGACAGACAATTTCAGATACATACTTTATTTTATTCGATATACTCACATGGTTTAACTTTGTCATGAGTACACTTCAACGAAAAATGTATTCATTGGCTTAGTAGGTTGACTTTCAAACCAATATTTGAATAATATTTCTCTTTTTCTTTCAATTTATTAATTTCACACGATGACTTCCTTGACATTTACCACTTCAGCTTTCTCAACGCTTTAATTAACTTGTCGAATTGGATTGAAAGAGGAAGAACTCAAACTAAATTATATTATGTGACATGCTTAAGGCGATTCTGTAGCAATTTCATGGTTGAAATGGTTTGTAAAATGTTTCCTTTTCTTCAGCACTTATCCCAATTTTGCATTATATGACTATGCTTTTATTTTTCAAGACCCCCCCCCCCCCCAAATCACCCACACACACACATCTCCGTTTTCATGCGCAATGTAAACTTTTTTATCTTCCAGAATGGTAAAATAAAAAAAGAGAAATAACTTCATCATAGAACCAAAACCGTTAAAAAATAGCTTAATAGTTAAGGGCGAGGGCTGAAGAAAATACAAATTACTTTTACTTCCTTGGATAAATTGAATCAATCGACGGTGAATTCATATGTATCTTTGGGGAATTTCTAAAAACCACCCAGTAGCTGTTCAGACAGAGAACACCATTATATAGAGAGTTATTCAGTTTCTTATTTGTAATTTCATCCACCTTTCAAAATGATTTATCATTGAATCATGACAAGTGATAGCTAGCAAATCATGGATATAGAGGAAAGAAAAAAGTAAGGGGAAAATATTTCTAATGGGCTATAGATGTAGCATCTTAGGATATATATACACAGATTGCCCACCAGAGTTCTGCAACGACCTTTGGGAATGTCACAAGCAGATTTAAAAGCAGTACGATGACGTCACATCGGATGTAATAAGCAAGACGATCCCATTCGGCAAACCTTGGGTGATCCGTTGATCATATCACTCGATGTATCACGTGGCTTGATATTCAGGATCATGTGATTGGCAGTTCAAAACAGAAACTTCCTTTATACGGACAAGGTCAAATTTAGGTACGGAATCAGTCGAGCTTTGACGAATGGTCTCTCGACCTTACCACGTACACTGATACGCACCAACATGGTACATTGTACATTTCTTAGCCGGAAATACGTCATTTTACCGTTCCTAAAGTTGCAATGCTCCTCTCAAAAATATAACCATGATTCATAACTGAAATCTTTCTAAATACATTTCCGTTGACAAACAGTTTGCGTATTTAACTTTTATCGTGTTTCATCAAATTTGCGGATTTTTTTTACTGAAAGATTGATAGTTGTTTGTCTTATATCGTCGCTGATCGATTTACATGGGCGCCGCAGGCTGACCTGGGCCGAGACTTTTCACTCTTGATCAATTTTCTGTATGTCCAAGGACCAATCTACCTCATGATTAAACTGATTGATAAAAAAATATGACTAATTTGGATCCATGATTATGTTAGCACTTGCTTGTATCATGCATTACGAAGATGCATTAAGCCCCCTTTTTACCAGAGCATTGCACACTTATATTTTGAGGATGTTTTTGTTTTGAGCTGGTTACCAGTTTGAAGGTTTGAGAGCACGGTAGATTCTGTCAAACTGACAAAGTCAGCTGCAATGTTGTTTATTTGTGTTTATATGTCTAAAAAGGCGAGCGATGTGTCAAGGGTTTATCAGATGAAAGTCCGACACCTTCAAGTAAATTTTCCCTAAATACATGTATAAGCCTATGCCTTCTTTTTACCATCAGGTCAACGATGAACCGTGGTCCGGAAAAGTGGGGCTTAATACATATACGTGCAGCATAATACCAAAGCAAACAATTATAATTTATATATACTTATGCATGGATTCATTATAGTCGCATTTCTAACAACCGATTTAGTTATGAGGTAGACTGGGCGCAATAGCGAAAAGTTTTGGCTTAGATCAGCCTGTGCTGGCTGACCTTAGTCGATACGTATCGCATAATATCAAGCAAGCGATCACATACTTATGGGTCCATCAAAGCAATATTTTTACAACCGATATAATCATTAGGTAGACTGGGTCCTGAAGATACAGAGAGTTGACCAATAGCGATAAGTATCGACCAAGGTCAGCCTGCGCAGTCGGCGCAGGCTGACCTTGTTCGATACTTATCGCAGATGCCATGAGACCCCTTTTTACATAGCATGGCTGTTTTAACCCTTTACTCCACAGATACTCGTTTCTACGCATTGCTTGTAGGAGCCTTTGGAAAACATTGTGGCAAAAGGTGAAATTGCTCGTAACAAGCAATTTCACCTTTAGTCACAATGTTTTCTATGCTATCAAAAGGTGTCCTATACACATAAAAAAACAGCTTCATCCTTGCTGTTATTTAGGGTCAATTAGAGATACCATAGAAATGTCTAATGGGGTAAAGGGTTAATACATCTGATTATAAATCGTGAGGACGCCTAACCTACTAACGAGCAGATTCAGTCTACAGATATCACCAAAATAAATGCGACATTTAGGATGTCAGATCATCATATATTATATTAAAACAGGGCGTGCTTGAACAGGAACTATGTCAATTTGTTCAACCAGCGAAACTAAGTCATCACGATTAACTTCCTTGTAAAGTTTTGTAGGTCAACAAGATACCACTTTAATTTAGAGAGAGACACGCAGATACATACATATATACATACATAATTTACATGTATATTACGAATTGTACTTGTAAAAAACATCACCATAATATATATAATAATGAATATAGTTATGGTCACGACATCTTTGCGAGCCAAGGTTACGATCACTACGCGGATCTTACCTTGGCGGATCGAGCCCGATTTTGAGATTCCCGTGAAACACCCCCTATTGGATGCTGCTTATTATATCCTTTTACGTAATGTTACTTATAGCCAATGAAATGTCGTTTTACAAACCGCCTACGAATACAATAATTCAACATGAAGCAATAACCATAAACGTACTTCGACATTCCATGGTCAGGTGCTAGGATATAGCCTAAAACATCTGATAATTGATTGGTCACATTTGAAACTTTATGTAAATATTGTTCGTCTATGTTTTCTTCGGTAATGAATCATTACAGATCCTGCACACATCCACGGAGGTATTCATGTTTACCTTCTGTTTTTATAGCGACCCTGTTCTGTTTTTATCAAAGATGAAATGCTGCGAGCGATTTGATTTGATGCAGTTAGAGCTAGCTGCAACCAATGAAAATACGTATCGGTTGATTGCCGAAATCAAGCTCAATCCGCCAAGGGTAGAGTAGGGTAGGGATCGTAACACTTGGCTTGCGTAGATGTGGTCACGATCGATCATGCGTTTATTAAAAAAATATTATAAGACAGATTTAATTAAAAAAAACTAAACAGGGAATATTACAATACATACTCAAGACTCAGTGTAATATTATAACAAAAACATATGTACAGATAAACAGTCATAATTTCCCAGAAACAACGGAACAGTAGATCGACTCAAATGCAAGTTCTTATAAATCAGAAACGTTACTTTTGTTACTGGCATTAAAAATCATCTTTTAAGCATAAACATATTAAAGGTACGAGTACTGTAGAACTTCTGACAAATTTCTATAGGGTTAATTCACGTTTTCGAAGTCGTTAATATTTGCGGAGGCCTGAAAAATGCTTTAACGCCAGAGTACGGAGCACGAGGGTGTTAAAGTATTTTGAGGGCCTCTTCGAAGGTTATCGGCCGAAAATAAAACGTGAAATAATGCTATTATCGCATAAAATAAAGGTATTTTACCAATGATTTGCAAAGATAGCAAAAATCCACAGAAATGCAAATAAACGAACTTCAAATGTACTGTACCTAAATAGGTCAAAACCGGAAGTCAGCGAAAAGAGTTTTGGTTACGAGCAGTGAAAGGCCGTTAGTCCTGTATGTCAGTTTTGATTCTCTCGGTGTAAATTCACTTCTAATGATTTTAAACACAAAGTGGACTTGTGTGGGATAAACTGTGGACGATTACAACTAGGATGGATGAGTGGATATGAACGTCTGTCACTAAAAGACGTCAGAGGGACAGCTTTACAGCAAGCGAGGGAATTACCGATCACGTTAAATAGTGGGTAGGATGCAGCTGGTTTAGACTGTATTTCACGGGTGACTTTGTGTTCAGATCTCCTTTAAAGTGAGATCCTGTGCAAAATTGTGTTTGTGGTGTACTAATATATCATCATTTCAAGCCATGAAAAGGATCTAACATGGCTCATGTTCCTGCAATTTGGTGATCGGAGTCTAGGAAATATCTGACAAGAACGAACGTTGTTTACAAGGTAGGCCCGAATCCAGGATATTGATAGTGCCAACCCGGGCGTAATCGCTGCGTGAATTTACTGATTAATACACGTTTTCTCCCGTTAACGCCCGATTTTTACCCGTTAATACACGCTTATAACGGCCCGAAAAGGCACATTGTGTGCAATAATTAATATTAAAGCCTTAAAAAAACATATACATTGCTACCTTACCTTAAAATATCATTTCACAAGGTTTCCTGACATAACATAATAAAGTTTCACTAAACTTTGTGTAGGTGGGTGTAGTTCATTTTATATGTATTCTTAACCCTTGAAGTGCTGATTTAAAACAATAGACATTTTCAAATAGGACAAACATCTGAAATATTGCTGTACCATAGTAACTAAAGAGTAAAAAAAAACCTGATAATTGTTCAGATCAAATGCTCATCAGCAAGAGACACAATAATATAAACAGTAATAATTGATGTCCATGACGTTATGCAATATGAATATTCATAAGCAATCTCAAGACATACTCCATAGTTAATGGTCTATATAGTTTCGTACATAGTACGTATAGTCTCAATAATGTGTCGCCCCGGTGATCATTTTCATATTTGGACGTTTACTGTACACCGTACCGTCTCAAGTCCATCTTAAATTTTCCGGTAGCAAATATAGAGCGCTATACTGACTTTCTCTTTCGCCTTTTTTTTCTGTATTGCGGCGAAATACAATTAACTTCTAGTACTAAATATGATCAAAATCATTCATTACATAAGAAAAAATCTTGTAGAAGTCGTTTGCAACATGTTTATCTCGGAAAAAACACAGATGAAATTTATCGTGCGTGGCGGCCATTTTGTATGTTTTCGGGAACGTAAACAACTCGAGTAACTGATGAAGTGCACGATTTTTTTTTCTCGCGATTAGCGTTTAAATTGAAAATATTTGTATTTCAAACGAAGGAATATTGAATTCGCAAGCCGCAGGTATGTTTAAATCCTAATTTAGTGCTCTATTTAGTAAATTATAAGCGTTCAAACTTTCGCACAAAATCTGTGCAGGGCTTTCAACTGATTTTATCTTGGTTGTCTCTGTACCTAGAGGCGACCTTTGGGGACAGTTATCTGTACTAATAGTTCTTATAGAAATGAACCTTTTTACGTAAAAAAAATGCAACAACCACTTGGGTCGCTCGCCTGAGAAATCAGACCTTTCGCTTTCATGTTTTCACGGTGCATGACTGTTCTACATAAATCTTCAGACAAAAGGATTATATTCGAAAAATCAAATGTTCCAATAATGTAATATTCGACTTATCTGAAATTCATATTATCCAACATTCGAATAATAACTTATTCTCTGTAAGAGTTTGATTGCAAACAAAACAAGAATATGATGACTGTTGTGACGCAGAATATCTTTGCAATTTCAAATTATAGAGGCACGTGAACGATTATTATCATTATAATAGATTTACATATAAAGATTGCTCATAGTCATGCAGTGACCATTAAACTGTTGGATTAAACATGTAATATAAAGTGACACGTAAATTCAGCTATCTTAACCCTTTACCAAACAACAAATTTTGGACCCTTCCAAAACGAAAGAGTTTGCAGACGACAATTTAAGATTTTGAGAAAATTGCTGAAAGTTCTAGAAAAGGGTAGAAAACACTGTGGGAAAAGGAGAAATTGCTCGTAATGAGCAATTTCTCCTTTTCCCACAGTGTTTTCAAAGACTTTTCCTGTGGACACGTAAAAACCAGGGCTTGTTTGGGAAAGGGTTAACACATTGCAACAAGCGTAGTAAAAATCGACCTCATTCTTTTTAAAGTAGGTCGCACATGACTGTTCCACGTCGCTGCCCTCGGATATTTCATCGGTAGAATTCACATCATGTAACCAAATCGTTATTTCTGCCGAAGAGGAAGGGAAAACTCAGGGATTTAGCTCTACCGGATTTAACAGAGAAAAATTGACATTGATGGAATAATTTGAAATCAGTAAGCGTGTGTAAATAAAATATCTTTTCACGTTAAAGGTTGCCAATGTTGCATTGCAAGGGGGATCTAGAGTGGGTGGAGTAATACTAAGACCACATAAAGCGACTTGTACTCTAATGCTTGACGATTCCTTCCTCTTTGACGTTTAACGACCGGGCAGTTGGGTTTTGTTTTAGTTGGTAACTGGAATAGTAAGATAAGTGTCCCCAAAGGCGATGTTATTTCTGACTGGTCGCCTCTGGTACAGAGACAATTAAGACAAAATCATTTGAAAGCTCCGCACAGACTTTGTGCCAAGTTCGCAAAAAGAACACTAAACTAGGATTTAAACATACCTGTTGCTTATGTATTTAATAACCTTTTGTTTGAAACAGAAGTATTTCCAATCTAAACGCTCCAGACATAGAGAAAGGCGTGCATTTTATCTATTACTCGAGTAGTTTTCGTTCCCGAATACACACAAAATGGCAGCCACGGACAACAAATTTTGCCAATGTATTTTCCGAGATTTACACGTTGCAATTGACTTCTACAGGTTCTTTATGTAATGAAATGTTTATTAATTTGTCTTTGGTCTTGTTTATTACTAAAAGTCAGTTGCATTCCGCTGCAATATACAGATTAAACCAACGACACAGCCAGTCAGTACAGCGCTCTATATATCTTTGCTACCGTAAACTTTTGATGGCCTAGAGTCGGTATGGCGCACAATAAAAATCCAAATATGAAAACATATCACCGTAGCGTCTCATTATTGGAACTAGTAAACATTATCTCCCGCTAGATGGCATTCTACAAATATTCATCTATCTAATTTGGGCATCCTGGGTACAGAACCGTGCCAAATTTCTACGCAACAACCGTTAGTTTGAATTTCAAACTAAAATAAACGTTTACTCAATGAAACTCTACCTGGGGCGATTCACTCAGCTATGATCAGCAACTTTAGAAAAATCTTGAGCTAAAGCAGGTCTGATTTTTCCTCAAACGTATTGGTAAAAGCCATTTTCTCCATTGCTACTTTATAGCGTGTATTTGTACAGTCTCCCCGACAGCGGGGAGAGTGATGGGTCATATAAGACCAGTCGAATCTTCGAAGAAAAAATGACATGCGCAGACAACGAACAGTAATTGGAACCAGTCATGTTTATTCAAGTGAATTAATCCACATCCGCTTTGTATATAATCTTATTTTCCTATCGGCTAAACAAGTGTTGGTAATGCTAGAATCGAAGTAATTTTCTTTCAATCGTGGTTTGTCGTTCAATAAATTCTGAGACAAAACGGTTTATGTTTTCTCACAGTCATAGTCACAATCGTGCTATTATTGAACGACAAGCCACAACGGAAAAGAAGATAATTTCTTACTAACATCTATCTATGCATTGACACAGAAATGCATGCATAATAATCACGGAATCATGCAAATTCTGATCATAGCTCATAGTCATGCACTGACAATTGGACTATTGTGATGGATAGAGCTACGTCTGTTTATCATACAAACATTAATGACTAAATATCAGGCTTATTCTAAAGCGCTAGCATTGCTAATGGTCACACATTGGTTCTTGGAATACCAGATTGACGAGATGACATTTTTCTATGAGTGTGTGTGTGTGTGTGGGGGGGGGGGAGATATATGAGCCATGCTTTCTTAAAGGTGGGTATTTAGGTTTTTCACATCTCACCAAATTAAAAATATATCACTGAAATTTATATGAAAAAACAATACAAATCATCAATAATTAAGAGTCATAAAATTACACATTTTTTTCCCGTGGTATTCCCTTAAAAGGCTACGTAGCCTCTTAAGCTATTTTTAGATTTCGCGCCAAAAATAAAAAAAAAGCATTGTGGGAATGTTAAGTGACTGGCACGTGACTTATGACGCTTAAATTCCAGAACATAACAAATATGAAATTATTTTCCATAATATCTTCTTCGGACGCTATGTTTAAAGCTTCGTCTGTGTATTTCCGGTATGTAAATAAGAGAATTGCTCATGTGAAAATAGACCGTGTTTCCCGTCGGTTTCAACTTGGGCTGTAATAAATATCTAATTTTTCATGTTGTCGGATGGTTTTCGACTACTGGGGTTTTATGTATGAAAATTATAAGACTTTGGTAGTATAAGGATGATTTTTTTGTATTTTTGCAAAAATTTCGTCCCAAATTCTGAAGGGCCACCTTTAAAAGGGGGCTTAACGTATCTGCAAGAAGTATCGATCCAGAAAACCTACGCAGTCCGTGCAAGCTGACTTGGGCCGAAACGTCTCGCTATGGATCGATTGTCTGTATGTCAAATGACCAGTCTAGTTCATGATTGAAGTTGTTGTTGTAAAAAGTGGCTGTTATGGATCCATAATTATGTGATGGCTTGCTTTTTATGATTGATAACGGAGATGTATTGAGCCCCTTTATACCAGAGCCTGACTCATACATATTAGCCATGCTCTGGTATTACGAGGCTTAGCCCTTTACCAGCATTTTCTCCTTTTCCCACAATGTTTTCAATAGCCTTCATTCATCAGGGTCGTTAAAATCCTGATTGTTTAACCCTTTCCCAAACGACAAACTTTTGGACTAGACCATATTGAAAGCATTTGTAGACGACAATTCAACTCTTGCTAAAAAAAGATGATTTCTGTCTATGATAGGGTAGAAAACATTGTTGGAAAAGGAGAAAATGCTGGTTACCAGCATTTTCTCCTTTTCCCACAATGTTTTCAAAAGGCTACTATTCCAGACCCGTAAAAACCAGGGATTGTTTGGGAAAGGATTAAGTGTGAACTTCATGCACTTAAACAGGAGATCCGTCATTAAAGATCACGGTTCAAGCTACTTCATGTCACGAACGACATGTTTGTACTTAATCCATGACATCAGTCATCTTATTGCATGACATGCTAGCAATGCTGCAAGACCTTTCATGTACTTTTTCTTATAAAACCAAAATGCTCTGACATACACGATACGATATGGCCTGCAACACGCGAAAAGGGACATTCGAACATTTGCGTAAAGTGTCGTCTCAGATCAGCCTGCGCAGTCCGCGCAGGCTAATCTGAGACGGCACTTTACGACTACATTAGATTTTGCTCTACAGTAGACTTGCACAAAACAGAAAATTATATTAAAACGGAAAGTGCCGTCTCGGATTAGCCTGCGCGGCATGCGCAGGCTAATCCGGGACGACACTTTACGCAAATGTTCGAATGTCCATTTTCGCGTGTTGTGGGCCAATTATGACTGTGTGGTGTATAACGCCATTTTCAACAACATTTACGTTACGTTGCTGCGGCTAGTGCACCAAGCTATGTTTTCCTGTAGGTCTTTTTCACCAGTACTCCGCACAATTTTCCTTCCAAACCATTGGCTGCTTTCCCACATAACCATCGTCGAAACATTTATCAGCATTGTGGGAGAGGAATGAATCCTATCGCAATGACTATGATCAATCCTGGGAGAGACATTGGCCGAGTCAGGGACGGGACCCACGACCCCCTTTTTTCAAGTCCTGCACGCCAGCGATTTAGCCACTGAGGCTCGGCTACGATATTCTTATATGTGACATCTCTAACCAGCGTTGTCTGCGCATGTCATATTCTTCGAAGATTCGACTGTCTTATATGACGCATCACTACTAGCCCCGAAAGCGGGCTGACTGTAATATTACGCTCTATAAAGTAGCAATGTTGAAAATAGCTTTTACGTATCAATACGTTTGAGGAGAAATGAGATCTGCTTTAGCTCCAGATTTCTCTAAACTGGTGATCATAGTTGAGTGAATTGCACGAGGTAGCGTTTTATTTGGTAAACCTATTTTTTGTTTTAAATTCAAAGTAACGGTTGTCACGTAGGAAAGTGGTTCGGTTCTGTACCCAGGATGCCCTTATCAGATGGATGAGTATTTATAGAATGCCATCTAGGGGGAGATAATGCTCTAACCAGTTCATAAGAATAGATGACTGTATCTACAGACCCAGTTTTTTTTTATCCAGTTTGCACTAAATGAAAAGTATACAGTAAACCGCTGAGACACAAACAATGGTAAAGAAATAGGACTAGGATTATCGAGGTTAATTTCAAAGTTTGGAAAAAGAAAACGGTGATTTTTTTTTCGTACAAGTTTATGAAAAAGGTTTCAGCTTTGAAATAATGTCAATCACATGACCTTGAAAGTCGCATTACATGTATCTTCCGCTTTGTGTCATTTTACAATTACATACCGATCTACTTTTGGAATTCTAGGGAAAGACCCGAACTAAAGAACAGCAACTCTTATTTCGACTTCAAAATGAAATAAATATTTTCACAATAACAAGATACCCGGTAGGATTTATCGAGCCATTGTTAGCTAGCATGTAACATAGGCATTAACGTTAGTCATTTATAAACACAATACTTTTAACCCTTTACCAAACAATCCCTAGTTTTTACGACCCTGAGATGGAAAGCTTTTGAAAACATTATGGAAAAAGGAGAAAATGCTGGTATCCAGCATTTTCTCCTTTTCCCACAATGTTTTTTTGTACCCTGCTGGAAACAGTTTTTGAGTAACCTTTATTTTGTCGTGTGCAAATGCTTTCCGAGTTTGGACCAGTCTAAAATTTGTCGTTTGGAAAGAGTTAAGCTCGAAAAGAAATCAACAGCCCCGGCATTTCGGGGACTTTTTTCGTTGTCGAAGTCTGCTGCGCAAACCCAAGTTTTCCCCTTGACATAGATCTAGATCCATAATTATTTAGAAAGGGTATGTAAAGATTTGCAATAAACTATGGTACTTTTTTTGAAGCTCTCTAAAAAAACTTTTCCTTTTAAAAATAAATATTTGAAGGAAATTTGGATCGATAAATAGGCTTGATTTTTCCACATTTACAGCCTTTACTTTTACGGGCGATTTTTTTTTTTGTTTGTTTATTTACACGGCGTATTTAAAATATCTATCGTCGTTGTCTGCGCATGTCATATTCTTCGAAGATTTCGACCTTTCTTATATGACGCATCACTACCCCCGAAAGCGGGCAGACTGTAATATTACGCTTTATAAAGTAGCAATGTAGAAAATTGCTTTTATCAATACGTTTGAGGAGAAATGAGACCTGCTTTAGTTCCAGATTTCTCTAAACTGGTGATCATAGCTGAGTGAATTGCATGAGGTAGCGTTTTATTGAGTAAACGTTTATTTTAGTTTGAAATTCAAAGTAACGGTTGTCGCGTAGGAAAGTGGTTCGGTTCTGTACCCAGGATGCCCAAATTGAATAGATGAGTATCTATAGAATGCCATCTAGCGGGACATAATGTATCTATCGTATACAGAATAGTTTTGCGTCATAGCAAGTCGGTTCGAAATATGTGACATGCGCAGACAATGTGACAATCGATGAACATCAAAACAACAACCACAGTTACCTTATTCACATATATCATTTTATGAGACGGCGGGAAAAGCGCTGAAATTGCAGTAACTGCGTCTTTAGAACCGCCTGTTAATGTTCATTTTACTTATTTAACATTAACCCATTACCACACAATCCCTACTTTTGACGCCCCTGAGAAAGAAGCCTATAGAAAACATTTTGGGAAAAGGAGAAAATGCTGGTAACCTGCATTTTCTCCTTTTCCCACAACGTTTTCTTACCTTCACAAAACAAATTTCAAATTTTCAGTCACTTTTATTTTGTCGCCTGCAAATGCTTTCAATTTGGACCATTCTAAAATATTGTCGTTTGGTAATGAGTTAAAAGGGTTTGAAAATACGGATCAATAGTCAACAGTCAACAAAGACAGAATCATGCAGGCTAAATCGCATACCATCGCCTGAAGGTACGTATACCCTGTTCTAAGGCATGGCCCCTCGGTCATTAGTTCTGCAACCAGTGATCGAACCAGGGCTTTGAGTATATAATCCAAGCATCTTAGCCATATGCCGTATCGTTCCTCACTACAGTTAACCGCTTACCATACTATTGCAAACTTCTAACCACCCTGGGGTAAAGACCCCTAGAAAACATTGCGGGAAAAAAGAGAAAATGCTGATAATCAGCATTTTCTCCTTGTCCCACAATGTGTTCAACCCTATCAAAGACAAATTTTAAAAGTTTAAAAAACATTTGATATGTCATCTGCAAACTCCTTGAATACGGACGAGTCCGATTTTTTTCTAGTCTAAAGACGAGTTCACAAATAATAGTTTACGCCTAACCTCTCACCAAGTAGAATCCTATTATTCAATATGTCTAACCTGTCACCCAGTAGAATCCTAGTTTTTCCATTGAGTTCAAATATAAATGAGTCATTATCTGCAAAAAGTGGGTATATTGCGTCTGCATAAAGTATCCAGTCAAAGCCTTTGCTATTGGCCAATGTTCTGCATATCAAAGTACCACGCTACTTCATGATTCAGCTGTTCGACAAAATGGATACAGTTGTGAGATGGCTCGCTTGGTAAAATGCCTAGCGGAGATACATTTCATCCCTTTTTCCCAGAGCGCCCTCCATTTCATTCTAGTTCAAGCTATCAAAGAACTGCCAAACGCCGCAGTATACACCGGGCGATACTGGATTATAAATAAACATCACACAACAGAAGACAGCTGGTCGTCTGTTTGAACGAGACATAAATTTATTTATTTGGTAAGAAGACATAGCCAACTACTTCCCACTTTAAGACATGAAATATTAACATTCGTGAGAATTAGACTAAGAACATTACTAAGAATGATTGGTAAATACTGACCTGGAATTGACCTCGGCATTCCATATCAATTAAAACAAAATTTTAATGAGGTTAAAAGTTTAAGCATTCGGTCAACTAGTTGGGAATCCAAAATGAAAATTCCCATAACCCTTTACCTCTCAATCCCAAGTTCACTGTTCCTAAGTAAGAAATCTTACGAAAACCTTGTGTGGTAAAGGAGAATATGTTGGTAACCAGCATTAATTTTCTTATTTTCTCCCCACATCGCCGACAGGTCTATTAAATCAGGGTAACATAAGTATTTGTAAATTTCTATCTATTTAAAACTTATGAAGTACAACTGTAAACTTAATTATCCATGGCAAACCCTTTTATTAGTCTCAATAATGAGAGGCTACGGTGATTTTTCTCATATTTGGACTTTAACTGTGCACTCATCTTCGCAAGCCATGGCTGACGATTCACTACGCTACTCTACCCTTGGCGGATCGAGCTTGATTTTTACATTCCCGCGATACGCTTTTTCATTGGATGCAGCCAGCTCTAGCTGCAACGAATGAAATCGCTCGTAGCATTTCATCTTTGATAAAAATAGAACAATGTCGCTACCTTTCGAATAGAACGTAAACATGGAAGCCCACGTGGATGTTTGCTTATCGCTTCATGTGTATTCGTAAGCGATTTGTAAAACGGTGTTTCATTGGCTTTTAGAAATATGATGTAAAGGGGGGTTATAACCCAATAGAGGGCACATCGCAGGAATCTCGAAATCGGGCTCAATCAGCCAAGGTAAGATCCACGTAGTGATCATAAACTTGGCTCGCAAAGATACTGTGCACCGTACCGTCTCAAATCCTCTGTGTCGTCGGTTTAATCTGTATTGCAGCGAAATACAATAAAATATAAGCATTTAACATGACCAAAGACAAATAATTAAACCTTTCATTACCTAAAAAGCTTGTAGAAGTCGTTTATAACGTGTAAATGTCGGAAAAAAACACTGACAAAATCTTTCGTGTGTGGCGGCCGTTTTGAGTGCTTTCGGGAATATAAATAACTCAAGTAACAGATGAAATGCACGGTTTTCTCTTATGTTAAGGTAAGACCTGTGTAATGGAAAACAGCTATTTCCACTAAAATATCATCCTGCAAAATTAGCTATAATAAAAAATGAGTATTATTGAACTACTTTCACCTTTTCATTTTTTTCCATTTTTTCCTTCTTTGAATTATCATTTATAAATCTAAAACCGCTATATTCTCAATTGAAAATAAGATAATAATTACCTCCCTTTTTAAAAAAACAAACAAAAGTATCAAAAAAAAGTTTCAAGATAGACATAAACGGAATTTCTGATCCGTTAGAAATGTGCAAAAATATTATTTCGGCATAAATCCTTATTTATCCTTATTTAACAACCAATTAGAATTTTTGCCCAATGTTCACCGGAAGTGCATTACACAGGTCTTATCTTAAGTGTTTAAATTGAAAATACTTGTATTTCAAACGAAGGATTGTTAAATACAAGCAACAGGTATGGTTTTGTGCTCTACTTGCGAAATTATGAGAGTTCAAATTTGCGCACAAAATTTGGGCGGAACTTTCAGTTGGTTTTGTCTTGATCGCATCTGTACCCAGAGGCGACCAATCGAAAAGTAACATCGTCTTTGGGGACAGTTATCTGTACTAACCTTTTTATATACTAACTTCGAAATGAAAATAATCAATTACTGCAATATGAACTAGTCATCGTTGAAGATACACTTTGCTGTATCAGGGGAGCTATACCGATCCCTATCGCTGTGCTGTATGAGGGGAGGCAACCAATGAAACCGCAATACACCATGATTTTCCGGTTCCTGTTGAACACGGTTATAGGTGCCTCACTACTGCTTGTATGCTACATTCAAAATAGTTTGAAAATGGCAAACTGAGGCTCTGTGCGGCACTTCAAATAGCCTATCCAGAGCTTTGCTGCTTGTTTCTATCAAATGCCAGTGGCCTGCACTAAAGGTTGAAAAAATTGTTTTAAATAGCTATTAAGCCTAAACACCTCTGCCCCTATAAAATCCGCCCACAAAAAGGACTGTTTTAGAAAAAAAGGTCCTTCCTGGTTTTCAACCACATTCCTTTTTATTTAGTACAAAATAAGGGTTACGGGCATTTTCTCCTTTTCCCAAAATATATTCTACTTTTTAAAACAATTCGCATCATATTTAGTCAGAGTGAATTTGAAGTCTGCACATGCATTCAAGTTGGGGAAATCTGAAATTTTGCCGTCTGAAAAAAGATCATTAAATGCTACAATATCAGCTAGTAATTATTTTTGGAATACCGCAGTTTAAAGTTCGTTACAAGCATTTGAAATATTTTGGCAATTTACTACCAAGCACTTTTTACACCGTCTCAATTTACCAGAAATAAATTACATATTGTTATGGAATGCCTTAAACCTTTACCCCATAAGGCATTTCTATGGTTATCTCTAATTGACCCTAAATAACAGTAATGATGAAGCCGTTTCTTATGTGTATATGACACCTTTTGATAGCATAGAAAACATTGTGACAAAAGGTGAAATTGCTCGTCATGAGCAATTTCACCTTTTGCCACAATGTTTTCCAAGGGCTCCTACGAGCAGTGCGTAGAAACGAGTATCTATGGGGTAAAGGGTTAAACCTTTAGCAAACAATATCTAGTTTTTACAACCTTGAGGAAGAAGCGTTCTAAAAACAAAGTTGGAATAGGAGAAAATGCTGGTAACTAGCATTTTCTCCTTATCCCACAATGTTTTCTATCCCTCCTAAAGTCAAGTTTTAATTTTTGGGTCACATTTATTTCACCGTCTGCAAATGCTTTCAATTTGGACCAGTCTAAAATTTTGTCGTTTTGGTAAAGGATTAAACTTTGGTTGCAGATCAAATACTCGTAGATGAGAGCGCCACACACACACAAAAAATGTAAGACTTGAAACTCCAATTCTTTTGCACAAAAGGGTCCCATCAGCATGTGGGGGAGTAAATCAAAATATTACAGACAGAAACGATGCCAAATTCTTGTCAATCGCGTGAGGTCATATGAATGTTTAGTCCAATCTATACGTAAGTATGTAAATTCGCATCTTCGCAAGCCAAGGCTGACGATTCACTACGTTACTCTACCTTTGGCGGATCGAGCTTGATTTTTATATTCACCCGATACGCTTTTTCATTGGATGCAGCCAGCTCTAGCTGCAACGAATGAAATCGCATGTAGCATTTCATCTTTGATAAAAATAGAACAACGTCTCTACCTTTCGAATAGAAGGTAAACATGGAAACCCACGTGGATGTCTGCTTATCGCTTCATGTGTATTCGTAAGCGGTTTGTAAAACGATATTTCATTTGCTTTTAGGAATATGATGTAAAGGGGGGTAATAACCAGCATCCAATAGAGGGTGCATCGCAGGAATCTCGAAATCGGGCTCAATCAGCCAAGGTAAGATCCACGTAGTGATCGTAAACTTGGCTCGCTCAGATGCTACGTTATCGGCAACTAAAAACGAAAGAAAACACTTTTCAGCAATGTTATCTGCCAATCCAATGGTTTTGAAAATAGATGATACAATTCTAAACAATCTCAAACGGTTGCAGCACATGCATGTTTAAAACTAAAAAAAGAAGGTTTGTTTTTTGCAAGATTTCAAAAGAAAAGTTTCTTTCATCTGACCCAAGAAGATGTACCCTGAAATAAAGGAATGACAAAAATCACAATCTGTGACAGTTGAAAAATTGAGGTTTTTACCATGGAATTGGCACTTCTTCATGAGACTGAAGGAACCAATTTTATGCAAGGTACCAATTTATGAAGCAATTTACGCAATTTTACGCGAGGTACCAATTCTCTTACACTAAATTTATGCCATAGAAAACTCGCCAGTACTTATTGCTATTAAAAAAAAACTGTCTATAAAAAAATGACAGCGAAAAAACGGCCTCTCCCAGTTTTCAAGCATGGTAAAAATTCGACTTTTTCTCTTTTTCCCACGACATTTACTAATCTTTAACTCTTTACCAGTCGACAGCATTCTAGCCTTGTCTAGATTTAAACATCTGCAGACGACAATTTCAGAATGGCTCAAATGGTGTAATTTATCTTTGATAAGGTAGCAAATATTGTGGGAAAAGGAGAAAATGCTGGTTACCAGCATTTTCTTCTTTTCCCACAATGTTTTCAAAAGCCTCCTTTTCCAGGAGCGTCAAAAGTAGGCATTATGTGGGAAAGGGTTCTAAGGCATATCAAAATCACATCATTTTAGCGGCCGATTTTTCCTCCTTTTCCCACAATATTTTCTAGTCTTTAAAAGACAAATCCAAACCCAATGATTTTTAGTCACAATTAATCTGTCTAGTAAAAAAGCTCTCAATTTTGACAAGGCTAAAATTTCTCCCTCTGGTATTAAACAGTTGAGCCAGAACCATAAATGTCAACATAAAGGTTTCTGAAAATACGCGTTTATAATAACTTATGGAATGTCACATCTAAAAAACCTACAAATATTTCAAATATCCAGGCAGATAACAACCTAGTAATTTTTCCTCCATATCAATCTACAAATTCGTAACAGATTGCACACTGTAAGGGAATACAATTGTCTTAAAACACCGAATGTCACTTAAAAAATCATTGGAACATATAAAAAAACAAGAGGACCATGATGGTCCTATATCGCTCACCTGAGTACCAAGCAGTAAAGATTTACAATGAAGATAAATACCAAATATCGAAGTGCAAGGCCAAAGCTTTAGGTCTTCTTGGTTTAGATAAGAAGATAATCTTTCTTAACCAAACCCGGTTATATAAATATTTAAGAGAAGTTTGAATGATATTTGTCCAATAGTTGTTGAAAAATAGGGAGAACAAGAAATTTCATCAAAGGAAAATGACTTTGTAAAAATTCAATGAACCGTCACCAAAATATAATATGCACATTCTTGCTTGGCACGGAGTCTCTCTAAAATTTGAATGAAATCTGTCCTGTAGTTGTTGAGAACAAGCTCTGACAAGAAAATGCTACAGAAAGACTGATGGATGGACGGACCAACAAGCTGACACCTATATACCTCCAGAACAGAGTTTTGAAGGAATAATAACAAAGCCCTAGGCCTTTTGGTGTGTGGCAAAAAGTTGCCTGATTTGAGCAAACTTAGTAGAGAATGTTTGCCGATTCAAGACTTTCTATACAAGTTAGTATTATAATGTTGTTAAATACACCAACAACTACAGTGGTTGTCCAGGGACATGTTCATGGGTAATGGCTATTGTAAACACATCAACAATGTATTTACACTTGCAATAGTCTTGCACCAACCTTTCAATGCGTCCAGCTTACAAAAATTTGCCCTTCAAGTGTGACACTGACCTTGGCCCTACCTGAACAGATCTTTCAAATGGTATTTCATTTCATGGTGGAGTATATGCCCAAAATCTTTTTTTTTTGGGGGGGGGGTCGTCATAAACTTATTTATAAATTAAGACAAACACCACAAAGTGAAGAACAAAAATTATAATGACTTCTAAGATTTACAAGATAAAATCTGTACTACAGAGTTAAATGAATGAACAAAAATGAACTCAAAATACAATGAACACAATGTTCAAAGATACATCCTAACAGCCAGAGAGAAAAATGCTGTCAAGGCCTTTAACCCTTTACCACACGGCAAAATTTTAGATCTGTCCAAATTGAAAGCATTTGCAGACAACATTTTCATATTGGCTCAAGTGACACAATATATCTTTAAATGGGTAGAAAACTTTGTGGGAAAAAAGAGAAAATGCTGGTTACCAGCATTTTCTCCTTTTTCCACAATGTTTTCAAAAGTGTCAACAGAATGTTTCTTATCATGTGACCTAGCGCATATTGTCAAGGTTCTGCAATTTACATCAGCATCATGGAAAAAGGGGTCTTCATGTTATATTTAATTTTCACCAATATCTCTTTAATTACTTGACATATCTCAACAGACACAGTATGGGTACAGAAATGGACAAAATCTTCACCATAACAACCAATGCAGCAAATTTTAAAATTATTCATCTAACCATGGTTAGCTAGCATTATACCATATTTACCAGTCATTTCTAAACATAGCCCATATAGGCTTTGTATTAGCCCAGCATACTGTGGACATTATTTCAAATTGTTTCAGAATTATCCATCGAGCCATATACACTATTATTTTACCAATATTATTTGGTATAAGGATCATTTCTGTGAAGTTTCATTGAAATCTGATCGGCAGTTTCAGAGGAGAAGATTTTTTTTGTAATTGTTCACGGACGGACGGACACACGGACGGACGGACGCCGGACAACGATCGATCACAATAGCTCACCCTGAGCACGATGTGCTCAGGTGAGCTAACTAGAGCCTTAATTTGAAGTATTTTGGTAGAGGGCCACTAGATGATGCTACATGCCAAATATGAAAGCTCTAGCCCTTAAGGTTTGGGACAAGAAGATTTTTGAAGATTTCCTTCTTTATCTCTATGTGAAATCTGAGAACCCACAACATAGGGCCAATTTCCACACTAGGGCCATTATTTGAAGTATTTTGGTAGAGGGCCACTAAATGATACTACATGCCATATATGAGAGCTCTAGCCCTTATGGTTTGGGACAAGAAGATATTTAAAGATTTCCTTCTTAGTCTCTATGTGAAATCCGAGAACCCACAACATAGGACCATTTTCCACACTAGGGCCATAATTTGACGTATTTTGGTAGAGGGTCACTAGATGATGCTACATGCCAAATATGAAAGCTCTAGCCCTTAAGGTTTGGGACAAGAAGATTTTTACAGATTTCCTTCTTTATCATTATGTGAAATCTGAGGACCCACAACATAAGGCCATTTTCAACACTAGGGCCATAATTTGAAGTATTTTGGTAGAGGGTCACTAGATGATGCTACATGCCAAATATGAAAGCTCTAGCCCTTAAGGTTTGGGACAAGAAGTTTTTTACAGATTTCCTTCTTTATCTCTATGTGAAATCGGAGAACCCATAACATAGGGCCAATTTCCACACTAGGGCCATTATTTGAAGTATTTTGGTAGAGGGCCACTAGATGATACTACATGCCATATATGAGAGCTCTAGCCCTTATGGTTTGGGACAAGAAGATTTTTAAAGATTTCCTTCTTTATCTCTATGTGAAATCCGAGAACCCACAACATGGGGCCATTTTCAAACTAGGGCCATAATTTGAAGTATTTTGGTAGAGGGCCACTAGATGATGCTACATGCCAAATATGAAAGCTCTAGCCCTTACAGTTTGGGACAAGAAGATTTTTAAAGATTTCCTTCTTTATCTCTATGTGAAATCCGAGAACCCACAGCATAGGGCCAATTTCTACACTAGGGCCATTATTTGAAGTCTTTTGGTAGAGGGCCACTAGATGATACTACATGCCATATATGAGAGCTCTAGCCTTTATGGTTTGGGACAAGAAGATTTTTACAGATTTCCTTCTTTATCTCTATGTGAAATCCGAGAACCCACAACATAGGGCTATTTTCAACACTAGGGCCATAATTTGAAGTATTTTGGTAGAGGGCCACTAGATGATGCTACATGCCAAATATGAAAGCTCTAGCCCTTAAGGTTTGGGACAAGAAGATTTTTGAAGATTTCCTTCTTTATCTCTATGTGAAATCCGAGAACCCACAACATAGGGCCAATTTCCATACTAGGGCCATTATTTGAAGTATTTTAATAGGGGGCCACTAGATGATACTACATGCCATATATGAGAGCTCTAGCCTTTATGGTTTGGGACAAGAAGATTTTTAAAGATTTCCTTCTTTATCTCTATGTGAAATCCAAGAACCCACAACATAGGGCCATTTTCAACACTAGGGCCATAATTTGAAGTATTTTGGTAGAGGGCCACTAGATGATGCTGCATGCCAAATATGAAAGCTCTAGCCCTTAAGGTTTGGGACAAGAAGTTTTTTACAGATTTCCTTCTTTATCTCTATGTGGAATCGGAGAACCCACAAAATAGGGCCAATTTCCACACTAGGGCCATTATTTGAAGTATTTTGGTAGAGGGCCACTAGATGATACTACATGCCATATATAAGAGCTCTAGCCCTTATGGTTTGGGACAAGAAGATTTTTAAAGATTTCCTTCTTTATCTCTATGTGAAATCCGAGAACCCACAACATAGGGCCATTTTCAAACTAGGGCCATAATTTGAAGTATTTTGGTAGAGGGTCACTAGATGATGCTACATGCCAAATATGAAAGCTCTAGCCTTACGGTTTGGGACAAGAAGATTTTTAAAGATTTCCTTCTTTATCTCTATGTGAAATCCGAGAACCCACAACATAGGGCCAATTTCTACACTAGGGCCATTATTTGAAGTATTTTAATAGAGGGCCACTAGATGATACTACATGCCATATATGAGAGCTCTAGCCTTTATGGTTTGGGACAAGAAAATTTTTAAAGATTTCCTTCTTTATCTCCATGTGAAATCCAAGAACCCTCAACATAGGGCTATTTTCAACACTAGGGCCATAATTTGAAGTATTTTGGTAGAGGGTCACTAGATGATGCTACATGCAAAATATGAAAGCTCTAGCCCTTACGGTTTGGGACAAGAAAATTTTTAAAGTTTTTTCTCTCGGTTGCCATGGCAACCAGAGTTCTCCATGGAATTCAAATCTTTGAAGTATTTTGAAAGTGCATCACCTAAGGATCATTTCTGTGAAGTTTCACTGAAATCTGTTGGGCGGTTTCAGAGGAGAAGAATTTTTAAGTAATTGTTCACGGACGGACGGACGGACGGACACACGGACGGACGGACGGACGCCGGACAACGATCGATCACAATAGCTCACCCTGAGCACTATGTGCTCAGGTGAGCTAAAAAGCACATTCTGAATACATGACCGATGTCACTTTTTTCTTCGTCTTTTTTTCCTGTCAAAACTGATTCTTTTAGAGGACATGGTGCACTTCGGAAAAGCAACGAAATATTATGGACAGAAACGGTGCCAAGATCTTGCCATATAGAAAAGGTCATGTTTATCATTATCTCCCGCTATATGGCATTCTATAAATACTCATCTATCTAATATGGGCATCCTGGGTACAGAGCCGAACCACTTTCCTACGCGGCAACCGTTACTTTGAATTTCAAACTAAAATAAACATTTTACTCAATAAAACGCTACCTCGTGCAATTCACTCAGCTATGATCAGCATTTTAGAGAAATCTGAAGCTAAAGCAGGTCTCATTTCTACTAAAACGTATTGATAAAAGCTATTTTCTACATTGCTACTTTATAGAGCGTAATATTACAGTCAGCCCGCTTTTTGGGCTAGTGATGTGTCATATAAGACAGTCGAATCTTCGAAGAATATGACATGCGCAGACAACGTCATGTTTACGAGTCATGCTCCCTGGTAAGGGGACTTAAAGCATCTACAAAAAGTATCGACCCAGGTCAACCTGCGCACTTCGCGCAGGCTGACATGACTCCAAAACATTTTGCTACCGATCAATTTTCTGCGTGTCTAAGAACCATTTTTACTAGGGATCCAGTCGATTATTAGAGAACAAATGAATTTTGTAGATTCATGATCACGTGATTACTTGGCTTCAGATATATTGCGTCATGGAGATGCATTTAGCTCCCTCCTGCAAGAGCATGCTCCGTATGTTTTGATCCATTACAACACAATATCGACTTTTAACAACACTGGGAAAGAAGCCTTTTGAAAACATTGTGGGAAAAGGAGAAAATGCTGGTAACCAGCATTTTCTCCTTTTCCCACAATGTTTTCTCCATTGTCAAAGAAAAATTGCACTATTTGAGATACACTGAAATTGTCGTGTTTAAATGCTTTCAATTTGGGCATGGCTAAAATTTTGTCGTCTGGTAAAGAGTTAATTCTTTTGTCACAAGGTTTTCTATGCTATCAAAATTTTCACATACACATAAGAAATGACTTCATCCTTGCTGTTATTTAGGGTCAATTAGAGATACCATAGAAATGCCTTATGGGGGTAAAGAGTTAACAGCTCAACCCTGGGTTTGTAAACAATGTGAACTTACATAGATATTGATACACTAAACATGATGACTTTATCTTTCTTTTCTATAGCATTTTAAGCATTTTTAAAATCGTCATTATTCATCATTATGCAAGATTCTTTTAAAAGATTGAAACTTCTGTACTCAGACATCAACGTTTTGATTCCTACAGCAGCATTTCACCATTCTAGCCTAAACACAACAATTTCTAAACTTTTATATGGTTGGTATAATCATTATATAGAGTGTGAACAATTCAAATCAAAAATAGTGTGCCTATAAGAATGGAATTTTACTATGTTTGGTAGTCCAATCTAAATCTACCGGTACACTTGTACATACATGGAATTGGTTGTAACTACCCTCAAGAATAATCTGATAGTTAACTGATTTCTGGTGTACATTAGTGTCAACATTGTTTCAATGTTACAGTGACAACAATTCATCTATTTGTGTACCTCTTGGGTTTTACTATTGCTAAGCAATTCTCTGCAGTTTCTTGTCCATGGGCACTCTCCTTTGGTAATTTTATTTAAGCCACACCCATTGGGGGCAGAAAGGGGCAACTTTTAAACCTTTTAAGCCGATAGACACTGAAATGTACTTCAACGACATTGATGTATCCTTAACTAATGTTTATTTAATCAGTTAGTGTCTTCTTTATGTGTACCCCAATATTCCTAAAGATTACCGGTAATGACAGACCTGTATACATGTATTTCATATGTTTGGCTATGTATGACTGTTTTTTTCTGCATTAAAACATGAAAATTATATATTAGCTGCCTTTTTTATGCTACCTTTGAACTTTTATGACTAAATACAATGTAAATTATCTAAATAATGCCTCTAGAGCGTCCACAAGGAATTTCCTGAAGTTGACCTAATTTATCACCCGACCGACCAAATTTAGAACTCATCAACAATTGTCAAGACAAACATTCTGAACAGTTTTCAAGTTTATTGAGCAATTAATGTGACCTCTAGAGTGCCCACAAGGTATTTCTTAAATCTAACCAAGTGACCTACTTCATGACCCTAGGTGACCTAATTCCACACTCACTCAACATTTCATCAAGACAAACATTCTGATCAATTTCCTAATTTCCTAAAGTTGACCTAATTTATCAACCGACTGACACAATTTAGAACTCATTAAGAATTATTAAGACAAACATTCTGAAAAGTTTTCAAGTCAGTTGAGCAAGAAATGTAGCCTCTAGACTGCCCACAAGGAATTTCTTAAATTTGACCTAGTAACCAAGATTACGATCCCAGGTGACCCAATTTTGAACTCATCTTAGATTTTATCAAGGCAAAAATTCCAATTAATTTTCTTGTCAAGTGAGTAAAATATGTAAACTCTAGAGTGCCCACAAGGTATTACTTTAATTTGACCTAGATACCTAGTTATGACCCCAGGTGACCCAATTTTAAACTAAGTAAACATGTTGTGCTCAGGTGGGCTAACAACATTTGAACAGGTTCATAACATACCACATAACAAAGCTTTATGCTATCCAGTTTTAGAAAAGATGAACTTAAAAAGTTTTCCTTCTTTGTTCGAACTTGTGATCCCCGGGGCGGAGCCGGTTTTGACATCATTTGAACGAACTTGGTAGACTTGTCCACTAGGAGATGCTACATACCAAATGTAAAAGCTCAACACCTTCCAGTTTCAGAGAAGGAGAATTTCGAAGTTTTCTTCTTTGTTCCCATGTTTAAACTTGTGAACCTTGGGCCGGGACAAGTTTTGACCCCAGAAGCATCACATGAACAAAATTGGTAAAGGTCCTCTAGGAGATGCTGAGCAAATAACATTTTTTTTTTGAAAATCATAGTTACTAAAATACAAGTTTTAATATACCCGTTTGGTTATCATTAATGGACAGGATTATGAACTTTATACAGGTTACAGAGGTTGAGTTCATTTTTAGTCTCTACATGCACCGTTTATTTAGATACAATCTCATAAAATGCATATTTTGTCTGTTCATCATTATTTTCTCAAAAGCAATATCATGAAACTTGTTTGAATTGTGTTACAATTGATTTCCTGTAGATTTCTTGCTTTGTCATTTTCTTCAGTTGTGAATTTGTACAAATTCAAAGGATTTGCGAACGGGATATACGGCATTTGTCATTGAAATAACGCTTTGTTTGTCCGGTGTCACGTGATATTTCCGGTGCGTCGCTTACGATGAAATGGAAATATCGCTCATTCCAAATGTAATTGGCAAATCGTCTATTCTTTTAGTTTTTGCTAAATTTCGATAAAGAAATCAAACTTGATTTGTACGATTTGTTACGGCTCAAAGTTGAATATCATTGGTAGATCTGCGCCACTCGTGAAAATATTACCGACGGTGTTCACTCGATGAAGTAAATTTCGATCTTTCACCTAAAAAAACCCCCAAATATTCTCTATATTATATCCAGGTATCTACTTATCAAACTGTTCAACTGCAAGTCCAGGACTTTTTCTTGATACTCATACTCAGTACATGATTGTAGATCTATAGCAGAAAAAACAGCCTTTCAAAACTTCTGCAAAGAGTTCTTCCCACAGGGTACACTGGCTGGCCCAACAAAAATACTGTTATAGAGATGAAATATCACATGGATATAGAGGATATTTGTTTTTTTCGGTGAAAGATCGAAATTTATTTCATCGAGTGGACACCATCGGTAATACTTTCACGAGTGGCGCAGCCACGAGTGAAAATATTACCGATGATGTTCACGAGATGAAATAAATTTCGATCCTTCACCGAAAAAAACAAATATTCTATTTATTTCATGCTTTTAACCCTT
Source organism: Tridacna crocea (assembly GCA_943736015.1). Classification (NCBI taxonomy): domain Eukaryota; kingdom Metazoa; phylum Mollusca; class Bivalvia; order Cardiida; family Cardiidae; genus Tridacna; species Tridacna crocea. Next base: position 49,506,815 of record OX031062.1, read on the forward strand.
TCTGGGAGGAGCTTTATCAAAATTCAGTACAGTTCTTTTCCCTTATTCCACGTGGCGTACCCCTCCCGCATAGCAACGTTACGTGAAGCGCGAGAAATGTAAGGTATATGACGTCATATTTCCCATCTGGTTGTTAGGCACGTGCAATTTACTTTGGCAACAAGAACGTGAAAATCGGTATTTTCACTGGTGGTACCAGTGTCAGATCGAAAAATATTTTCACTGCTATTTCTCGATATCGTACCGGAAAGCATGAAATAAACAATTTTACTTCACGAAGAGCACAGCAATTTTACACTGCAAAGACTACAGATGTAGCTACTTGGTTTTTTTTTTTCAGAAAAAAAAGAGTTTTGTCCATACTTGAAGCAAACGAGTATACGTGGATATAATTATGTCATCTAAACATACATATAACTATATACAATAAAAAGAATTACAACGCAAGAATGACTTTATTGGGTTATGCTCAGTGACTAAAATCTATTGCAATAAAAAATTATGTTCTAACTAATTTCTAGTTTATTACAAGAGAAACTCAAACTTTAGCAATAGGGCATACATTAGGCAACAGAACAAACACGTTAAGTTATAACATTTTGATGTTGAGGAAATTGTTCCCTTGAGAATTTTGTTACATATACAAAATCGCTAAAAGGTGGTGGACCAGTTGTGAAATAAACCAGTGCTACACCAGTGCTAGGTCCATATGCACCACTTATTCTTCAGTTCATTCTAAGTCACTTAAATTCTAGTTTTAGAAAGTAACACAACTTCTGATAGGCTAAATGATTTGGATCAGCTAATCAGAAATTTTGTTACTTTTAATTCTAAAAAATTCTTAAGAATAAGTCTGAGAAGTTTAGATATTAACCCTTTCCCAAACGACAACTTTTAGACTCTTCCAAACTCAAACAGTTTGCAGACAACAATTTCAAATTTTGATAAAAAATGGCAGAAAGTTCTCCAAATGGGTAGAAAACACTGTGGGAAAAGGAGAAATTGCTCGTTACGAGCAATTTCTCTTTTTCCCACAGTGTTTTCAAAAGACTATTACTGCAGACACGTAAAAACCAGGGCTTGTTTGGGATTGGGTTAAATACGGACCCTGATTAAAGTACCCTGCGTTACAACACCCTTAACTCTTATTCTGCTATATAACTAAAAATAAATTTTGGATTCGATATCAATAACCTAGATATTGCTGTTTCATAGTTATGTTTTGGGGAATTATATCTGCTTATCGGACAGTGTAGATTAAAGATCAGACTGTACGTTCTGTGCAGTCTGATCTTGATCTACACTGTCCGCAAAAGGTCAGATAGTCGCGCTTAGCAGCCAAAGTTTAAAAAAAAAAGAACAAGTGCATGTAAAAAGCAATTACTCCCATTAATGTTTTTCTTTCCTTTGAAAATTTGTCATTTATGTAAATGTTGTGTTTTGTATGACACATTAGAATAGCTCGGTTATTGTATTAGCCCCAAATCCTGCAAATACGATTGTATAAATTTAAGAAACCAGCAACTTTGAGGAACATTAAAGGAAAAAGTGCAATTGCTTGTAACATTGCTACATGTTATTTTCCTTTTGCCTCAAAATGATTTCCTTTGCGGTTGCAAAAAAAAAAAATAGGTTTCCTTCAGTGTTTAACATCTCGTATGCCTGCAGAAGTTGAAAAAATAGCCTTCAGAAATGGGGTGACTTTTTCAACAGAACAACTTCAATAGGGAATGATTTTTCCGATGAAACCGACTGTTATCGGCCATTTCTCTAAAGTGTTGTCCGGGATAACTTTAGGGTCGAATCAACAATAGTGCGAATGCCGTTATTTCTGTGTATGAATTAGGAGACTTATCAATATGGAAAAACGGTAAAATGCTAAAATGATGCATTGTAACACTTAACAAAAAGCATATATAATATCTATAACTCATATATTTGGAGTTTTATTCTTTCTCATGAATCAATTTCTTTTGCATGAATGATCGAATCAATATAAATTTACCTGTCTATTCCGAATGACTTCTGACTTTTTTATTTTACAAAGTTGTTTACTTCTACAACTTGTCAAACTTTGCAAAACATGACAGATCCCTTATAGCACATCAGTCTGCAAGAACCTGCAGAATTCAAATACTGAAAAGGAACATAATTTACAAACAGAAAGTTTAGAAGTAGTAATGGAATAAGACGGGAATTTACAGATGGGGAATAACCGTGTTTCTCCCCTCCCCCTGCAACTATACTACTCAAAATTTGCTAAGCGATCACATTTTTATAACTTATGCTACTTTTATGAAGTTGTGAAGATATACAAAAGCAATTCTTCTTTTTTGAAAATTTATTTAGTTAGGACTTAATCATCATAAAAATAAAAAGTGGAAGTGTTCCGTGATGCTTGAATATCGCCGATGGAACATAAGGGTAGATATTTATACTTTGAAGGATGGCAGTCTGAAATCTGACAATCGGGAATTGAAAGGTTTATGAGTTCTAGCTATGATAATTGCGTGTTTAGTGCCAACGGTCGTGTATCACAGTCTTACATTGTCACGATATGCTGTCGGTAAGCCCAAGGATCCAATGATGTGGAAGCTGAGTCCATTCCTCAATGAGAGTCGTTCTGAGTTCTAGGAGAGTTGGGCTTGACAGGGAGCAAATGCTTTCTATAGCATACTAGTTTCTCATATATGTACAACAGGATAAGTTTTAAATCGGAAGATTTTGCTAGCCATTCCAGTGGCACAATTGCAGCTCGCTCAAGATACTGATAGGTGTGTACACGGGCAGCAAGTCATGGCCACGCATGAACATCCAAAATATCATTGACAAATCTCTCTGCCATCAGTATGCAGTTTTAAATGACACGCGTGTAGGTCACAAAGTTCATTTAGCATACCCCAGCCATAACGGTCAATGCACTGCTATACACACTATGGGCAAAACATTTGTTTGGAATTCTCCAAACCCTGGCCCACCTGTCTGTGATACCTACACAGAACCTTGAATAAGGGTCCGCGTACCATGACCTCATGCCCATTCCAAACGCTTTTAACCCTTTACCACACAATGACGACTTTAGACGACCCTGAGGTAGAAGCCTTTTGAAAACATTATGGGAAAAGGAGAAAATGCTGGTAACCAGCATTTTCTCCCTTTCCCACAATGTTTTCTATCCTTCCCAAATCAAATTTCAAATTTTCGGTCACTTTTATTTTGTCGTCCGGAAACGCTTTCAATTTGGAACAGTCTATAAATTTGACGTTTGGCAAAAAGTAATGACCTAGTGTGGCATGAATGGGATGCATATAGCACGTCATCTTGATCTCAAGCCAGCTTCATGCAACCGATTTCTAAAAGTTTGTAAGCAACGACTATTTTAGCACTGAAAATGCCATTTTCATATGTTTTTTCCCCACATGTTAAGAAAAAAAAAGTCTACAAGCAATCGTAGTTTTTCTTTCCATGTTTACCAGAGTGTCAAATCAGTAGCTTAATCAGTCGTTTTTCTGATGGCTCTGTCATATCATAGATAAATTCGATCATTTGAACAACAGTTGATTTGTCTCCTGCAACTACCTGCGATTTGCACATCATCTTCGCAAGCCAAGGCTGACGATTCACTACGCTACTCTACCCTTGGCGGATCGAGCATGATTTTACATTCACCCGATACGCTTTTTCATTGGATGCAGCCAGCTCTAGCTGCAACGAATGAAATCGCTCGTAGCATTTCATCTTTGATAAAAATAGACCAAGGTCGCTACCTTTCGAGTAGAAGGTAAACATGGAAACCCACGTGGATGTCTGCTTATCGCTTCATGTGTATTCGTAAGCGGTTTGTAAAACGATATTTCATTTGCTTTTAGAGATATGATGTAAAGGGGGTTAATAACCAACATCCAATAGAGGGCGCATCGCAGGAATCTCGAAATCGGGCTCAATCAGCCAAGGTAAGCTCCACGTAGTGATCGTTAACTTGGCTCGCGAAGATGTTGCACATGTATAAATGTTTTTTTCTCGTAAAGTGTTACAAGATCTGCATACGTTACTCATGTATTTTATTACGCATGACCTTCATCGTGAAATGCAATATTTCAAACAAAGTAAAACAAAGGCAGCGGGTATGAAGGTGACTCTTACTGAGGGTACATAATGTATTTCAAAGACAAAACAACCTAAATGGTTCTTTTAGTATCTTCATTTCTCTCAGTTCGTGTCATTGAAAACATCAGCTATTGTATACACATAACATGTACCAATGATATCAGACTAATGATGCGACACTCGTGAAAATAGCGATTGATGATATTCACTCTATGCAAAAAAACCCTCGATCTTTCTCCAAAAAAAAAATATTCTTTTTATTTCATGGTTCTAACCTTTTTCTTTAATTTGAGACTTTCATCAAAATCCAGTACAGTTGTTTTCGATACATGTATGTGGACCCGCCATGTATGTGGGCCATGCTCTGGCAAAAGGGGGCTTATTGAGTCTGCGTAATGCGATATACCAACCAAAATATCACATAATAAAGGGATACATAGCATTCATCTTGTCTAACAACCGACCAGATAATGAGTAAGACAGGTCCTTACACATGCAGAGAATTGGCCGACAACAAAAAGTTTCGGCCCAGGTCAGCCTGCGCGAACTGCGATGCTTTTTGCAGATGCATTAAGCCCCCTGGTCATAGAGCGTATGACTCCTGTGTATCAACACATTATTCAAAAGCTGGAAAATCCCCAACTTATCTACGCCTCAGTGCTAATGAGATTTAGAAATGAACGATTAACCCTTTACCACACAAGCTAGACTTTCAATGACAATTAGGTGACTGAATTGTGTTTTACGCCACTTTCAACACTATTTCAGTACGGTATCACAGCGACAGCTCACATATTCGTGCATACACAGTGGGTTTCGCCCATATGAGGCTGGGGATCTGAAGTTTCTTGCCCAAGGGCACTCCCACGAAGGGAAGGGATGAGAGAATCCTGTGAGGCTAGAACCCGGAACCTCCAAATCACAAGTTCTACAAATTTCCACCCAGCCACGCAGGACCCCTGAACGACAATTAGGAACGCGGCTTCTGAAAACATTGTGGGAAAAGGAGAAAATGCTGGTGACCAGCATTTTCTCCTTTTCCCACAATGTTTTCTATCATTTCGAAAAGAATTTCCAACATTTGAGCCACTGTTATTCATGGTATTGTTTGCTTTGGATTCCGAGAGATGCCACTAGTTGTTTGGTTTATTTGGCATTTAACAATTACAAAACGATACTCCATTGCGACGGTAATTTCACCTATAATACATACTATCCATGATTTTTTTTACCAGTACTTTGCACGTAACTATATATCGTCAAATCAGTTTTTACTGAGAGACAGGATGAATAGTTAGCACTAAAGATTTGAGCTCGCTACCTGACTCGATGAAATCCTCAGTGCAGTAGCTGCTCTAATTAGTCGCATAAACTGGTGCTTCTGCTTTCGAATTAAAGTTGTTTTTGTTAAAAGCAATTGGCCTGCAACACGCGAAAAGGGACATTCGGACATTTACGTGAAGTGTCGTCTCGGATCAGTCTGCGCAGCCTAGGCAGGCTAATCCGATACGTCAGTTTCCGTTTTTATGTAATTTTCTGCCTCGCATAATTCTACTGTAGCACAAAATCTAATATAGTCGTAAAGTGCCGTCACGGATTAGCCTGCGCGGACAGCGCAGGCTGATCCGAGACGACACTTTACGCAAATGTCCGAAAGCCCCTTTTCGCATGTTGCAGCCATTATATAAGCCATGCGATGGCAAAAAGGTGCAAAATGCTTCTCTGTAATTCATTATTTTAAGCAAGACATAATATATAGGTAATTATTGATACATAAAACTAAGTTTGTTCAACAACTGACCAAATCATGGAGTAGAATGATCTTTGGTGATGCAGAAAGTGGACCAAAAGCACAAGGTTTCGGCCCAAGTCAGCCTGCACAGCCTACTGACCTGGGTTGATACTTCTTGCAAATGTGTTAAGCCCCCTTTTCGAACAGCATTGATAATAATACAGTGGAATATTTCGTCGGTTTACTTCGAAAACCTTGCAACTACAGCTTCTTACAAGTTGTAGTTACGAGGTTTTTGAAGTAAATACGAAGATTTGGTCGTGTTTTTTTCCTGCAGTTTCACACATTGTCAATGCCCGTAGTTGGCTTCGTCTCTAAATAATGGAAGGGAGATTACTCGTACTGTTACAAAATGCTCAAACGAACTGCATTATCTATGTTAGCCAAGCCTCGGTTGTTCAGTTGGTAGCGTGCATGACTCAAGAACAGGGCGTCGCTGGTTCGATCCCCAGCTCGGCTAATTTCTTTCCGAGAATTGATGATGGCCATTGCGACAGGATTCGTTCCTCTCTCACCGCTCATCATTGCTTCGACGATGGTTATGTGGGAAAGCAGTCAGTGACTTGGAAAGAATATTGCGCAGGGTACTGGTGAAAGAATCTCCGGGAAAGCATGGATAGATCACAGTGTACTGGTGGCTGCGATGTAACTGAATTAATACTGAAAATGGTGTTAACCCTTTACCACAAAATCCCGACTTTTAACGACCCTGAGAAGGAAAGTTTTTGAAAACATAGTGGGAAAAGGAGAAAATGCTGGTAACCAGCATTTTCTCCTTTTCCCACAATGTTTTCAACCCTTCCAAAGTCAAAAATTAATATTTGATTTACATTTACTTTGTCATCTGCAAATGCTTTCAATTTGTACAAGTCAGAAATTTTGACGTTTGGTAAAGAGTATAACCCTTTGCCAAACGACAAATTCTGGACCCTTCCAAACCGAAAGAGGTTGCAGACCACATATTTTGATTTGGAGAAAATGGCATGAAGTTCTCAAAAAGGGTAGAAACATTTTGGGAAAAGGAGAAATTGCTCGTTATGGGCAATTTTTCCTTTTCCCACAGTGTTTTCAAGATTTTTACTGCAGACACGTAAAAACCAGGGCTTGTTTGGGAAGGGTTAAACAACATGTAATCAATCAGTTAATCAACCATCTATAGTAGCCATGTTGCATGTTAAACAATCAATGTTTCTAATTAACCCTGTATCAAACAACAATTTTTTGGGTCTACCTTTCTAAATCACAAGCATTTATAGAAAACAACTCGAATGTGGCTCAAATTACTAAAACTGTCTTTGACAGAGAAGAAAACAATGTTGGAAAAAGAGAAAATGCCGGTTATCAGCACTTTCTCCTTTTTCCACAATATTTTCCAATATTCATCTTCCTTAAGAAAATCCAGATTGCATGGTGATGGTTGTAGCATTCTAACCCTTGACCCATTACCACACAATCCCGACTTTTGACGACCCTGAGAAAGAAGCCTTTAGAAAACATTGTGGGAAAAGGAGAAAATGCTGGTGACCAGCATTTTCTCCTTTTACCACAATGTTTTCTACCCCTTATAAATCAAATTTCATAGTTTCAGTCACTTTCATTTTGGAGTCTGCAAATCCTTTCGATCTGGACAAGCCAAAAACTTTGTCGTTTGGTAAATAGTTTAAGAAGTGCAAACGGGGGTTCCACCAGCAAAAACAGGGAGTCATATATTCACCTACGTTGAACGATTCTATTATACGTTTTCCTTTCTTTTTCACCTTTCTAAATAATACTTTAGTGGTGTTTCATATAGCTAGGCTTTGAATTTTATAATGGATACTGAGTGTTGGTAAATGCGGTCCCCAGCAACGAAACGTGTTACAATGGAATGCAGCCTACCTTTCAAAGCGCGAAATTGGATGACAATTCAGCAAATACAATCTCAAAGGTGTTGACATCGAATCACTCTATGAAAGCGACAGCTCTTTTTGTCAAGGGTTTCTCTTTACACTTCTAATTCAATCGTCGCAAAAAGGGCATCGAAAACGAGAAACTTTATTCTAAACTGCGTCAGTTTGCAGGTGTTCATTTTAAAATGGTTTCCTTTTGGCACTCCTATGACGGATGAAATTAACATGTGACGTCAGGATTTCCTGTTAGAACCGTAGGTATCATTTCCCAGCCTCTCCCTCCTTTCGAGGCACAAATCAAGTGACTTTTTTTTCAAAAAATCTAATAATAAAATAACTGATTTCAGTCGCAAGTTGACTCCTTTGCAAGAGGTCGGACGCAAGTTTGAACCTATTATCGCACAATCCCTACTTTTGACGACCCTGAGAAAGTAGCCTTTAGAAGATATTGTGGGAAAAGGAGAAAATGCTGGTAACCAGCATTTTCTCCTTTTCTCACAATGTTTTCTACCCTTCTTCGCCAAACAAATTTCAAATTTTCAGTCACTTTTATTTTGTCGTCTACAAACGCTTTCGATTTGGACAAACCTAAAATTTTGTCGTTTAGAAATGAGTTTAACGACGAGATTCTTCTTTGATATACATGTAGTGGGAAAAAGTGTTGGCTAGTTGTATTTTTTCCTTTCCCCACACTGTTTTCTGCACTTTCATAAACATCTCCAACCAAACCTAGCCACTTTTGATTTGCTGTCCACAAATAATTCCAATGAGGAAAAAAATCTGAAATTTTACCGTCTGGCAGTATTTACGCTTGACCAAACCAGTAATAATATTTTAGACTTCTCCGAATTAAAAGCATTTGCAGACCACAAATTCAATGTAGATCAAATTACTTGATTAGTCTTGGGAGGGGTAAAAACATGGAGGGAAAAACAGAAAATGTTGGTTTCCAGCATTTTCTCCTTTTTTTCCCCCATAAGGTTTTCAAAAGGCTTCCTCTCCAGGATTGTTAAAACTCTGGATTGTGGGGTGGAGGGTTAATGCAAATAAGGAACAAGGAAATAGCATTCCTGATTGGTTAACTTTTTTGCCATGGAATGCAAGGTTAAATAGAAATTGGCAGACAAACACAAGGAATTCTATTGAAAAAAAAAACACAAACAATATAAACAAATCATTCAGAGTAACACTTTTGAATACAAAGGGCATGTGTAACGTGCAGTAAAACATGCTTATGTTTGCAACACACGAAAATGGGAATTCTGAGTTTTGCGTAAAGTGTCGTCTTTGATCAGCCTGCGCAGTCCGCGCAGGCTGATCCAAGACGGCACTTTACGACCACATAAGATTCTGTGCTACAGTAGACTTATGCAAAGCAGACTATTACTTAACCCTTTACCAAACAAACGACAAAATTTTAGGCTTCTCCAAATCTAAAGCATTTGCAGACGACAAAATAAAAGTGATTTAAGATTTGAAATTTGTTTTGTAAAGGATAAAAAACATTGAGGGAAAAGGAGAAAATGCTGGTTACCAGCATTTTCTCCTTTTCCCGGAATGTTTTCTAAAGGCTTCTATCTCGGGGCGTCAAAAGTAATGGGTTAAAAACGGAAAGCGTCGTTTAGGATTACCCTGCGCGGACTTCACGGGCAGATACCGAGACGACACTTTACGCTAATGTTCGAATTCACCTTTATCGCGTGTTGCAAGCCTTTTTTATTGCAAACATCCTTGTTTAAAAAAAAATGTAAACGATTAGATAAGATATCGCAAAAAAACCCCCAGAAAGAACTTTTTTTTCCTTTTCTATAAATGACTGTATTGATCATTGAATTTGTGACACGCTCTGGGGTAAAATGCTTCTTATCGTAACCCATTATACGTTTACCAAACAAGGCATATAACAATTACGGATCGAATTCGTCGAATAACCGACCAAATCTTGAAGTGAAATGACCCGACATACAGAGAACTTTAAAATAGTGTGCAAATAGGGGCTCAGAATCTTAAAGAGGCCATATGCTCATTTTCAGCCAGTTTTACTCATTTTGTCTCTATTCTATCAAACTACAGTCATACTCATATCTTCACATGCCAGATATTGCGCCTGACGGTTGCAAGAATGGTTCGATTATACGGTCGATAGAAACTAGTGTGCAAATAGGGGCTCGGAATCTTAAAGAGGCCATATGCTCATTTTCGGCCAGTTTTACTCATTTTGTCTCTATTCTATCAAACTATAGTCATTCTCATATCTTCATTCCAGATACTGCGCCTGACGGTTGCAAGGATGGTTCGATTACGTTCGATAGAAAATGCATTTCGCTGAGTTGCGGTCTTCCATATAAACAGACTCGTCGTTTCCGGTTTTCGAATCGAAGATTTTCGATATATCCCTTATACACTCGGGTAGATCCGTATGATGATCATGCATTCTGTCACGTGACTATATTTGACCTTACCTATATATCCATGCCTTTTTAGTGAATTTTCGCCTCTCACCTCCGCTGAAGCATGTGAGGAAAGTAGTCGGTTGCTTTGGAAAGAAAGTTGTGTTAGTGCATCCAAATCCATGCATTTTTAAGAATGTCTTTTGCAACTGTTTAGTACAGCAACCTTTCCAAGACAGTGATTGCTTTCCAGCAATAATATGGTCGACCTACTTTCTGAAGCGAGACATGAATCAACTCTATACCAGATAATCAAAATTTAACAACGGTGAAAAAAAAACCCTTTTGAAAATATTGTGGGAAAAAGGAGAAAATGCTGATTACCAGCATTTTCTCCTATTTTCACTACATTTTCTATCCCTCAGTTTTTGAATTGCATTTATTTCATCCTCTGCAAATGCTTTAACCTTTTACCAAACAATCCCTGGTTTTTACGGCCTTGCGATGGAAGCCTTTTGAAAACATTGTTGGAAAAGGAGAAAATGCTGGTAACCAGCATTTTCTCCTTTTTCCACCATGTTTTCTACCCTGCTGGAAACAAAGTTCAATTCTTGAGTTATGTTTATTTTGTCGTCTGTAAGAGCTTTCATTTTGGACCAGTCTAAAATTTTGTCATTTGATACAGAGTTGGGCTACTCTAATAATTCTCGTTTTTTGTACGAATTAGTCCCGCAGCACTGTTAATTACAAGTCCTCGGAAAGAATTCGGTCAAGCTTGAGAATCAAACTAGGAACTACTGTGTTTCCAATCCTGCACATTACAGACAGAGCCACAGGGCTCGTGTTGTACACCTACTCCAAACTAGTGCGTCACGGAAACGATCGATTGCTGTTTCTATAGAAAGATATAAATGACGTACATGTAAATACGAGGGTTGTCGCAGAAGTAAAAGGACTTTTCTTATAGCTGCTTTATTGTCGGGCGCATACACATATGTTTTTGCTTGAATACAGTTTAGCATATGTGTACTCCAAATGAAATTTTAACTAACGTACTTTGAAATATGCAGAAGTTTCCAAGCTAACGATAAAGGTAGGCACATCGGTTTCAATAACGCAAAGATATCATTATAATTTTGGTTGTTTATATATCGCTATATTTATCCGTACGTTTTGTTTTTGCGCGCGAAAGTTCGGCTGCACAATATGTGGCGTTATGACATCATTTCCTGTTTATTCGAATGCCAAAGCATTTCCGTTTGCTGGGATCAGCGTTTTTCATCATGTCAGAATCTACGGAGACAAAACATCATGTCGTCCACAGGTGATGTCAAGTTGCGGGCGGTAATCCAGTTTTGTCAAGCACTCGGTAAAACACCAAAGATCTACCAACTTGTTCATGAAGCGGGCGAGTATAAATGTTGCTGTTCATTAGTGTTTAGATGGCATAAAGACATGTGGATCGCACGTCACAGGAAGTGTGTTTGCACTGGTGGGAACTATGTGGAGATTGTATAATAAGCGACGTCATACTGGACGTCAGTTAACTATATTCTGTGTGCCGGGTGGCGTTTAGCGTTGTATGCATTTTAACTGTAGTTTCTTTATTTTTATATGTATTTTAATGATTTTTGGAAGAAATAATCATGGGATACGGCACTCAATCTGTGTAAGTTTTCTTGCTTATACGCCAATAATTTTTCATGTTACAGCAATAGTCTTTTTACTTCTGCGACAACCCTCGTACACTTTTACAGAACACTCCTTGTTATGGCGTCACTGTCATGATAAGATATTGATTAATATTGTGATTTCTCAGAAAAAAACACTCGAGTCACTTTTATTACTGATATCGATGAATCGTGTTGGGTTTCTCATGAAAATACTCGAGTCACATGTATTACTGAACGACCTTTAAAGGTGCCCGTTTACTCATTGTAGCCGAATGCAGAAATGTGCTTAAATCAATAAATTAACTACATTTATAGCCCAAAAGAATGAAAACAAGTTTCATAGTTGTTCCTTTAAATGGATTTCAATCGGGAGAAGTTGCGACGGATCAATATTGTAATCAGTAGGAGAGCGTATCACTTCAGTCATTTACACACCTCCATCTAATCAAAGCGTTGAAACACTGCAGTGATATTTGTCATGGAAGCCATTGTGTGGCGTTAATAGCTAGAAAAAAAGAGAAACATTTTTCAAATACATGTATTTGCTTGAAAGTCAACCTACTAGACAAATGAATATCTTTTTGGTCGAAGGGAGAGTACTTATGACGAATCGGATTGTTTGTATATTGGTGGCCTCCCTGTTGATCATAAGGAAGAGTCAGGAGTAGTGTCCCTTGACAGGGAACATGATGGGTAGAGAGCGAAACCATGTAAATATTTGGAATAAAATTGAGTTTGTACCTGAAAACTATAATTCTTTATTTATCTTTTGCCATTGACATCAAATTCCCAACATAATAATCAATGATTTTGATCTTTAGATATGCATACCTAACCAAAGGGAGTAGCGCGCAGTCTTGGGATGAACAAGCCATGGGACGAATAGGTTCTGGAACGAAAGAAGCCCAGGACCAAGTGATCGGTAGACACTTTTTGTATCATTGCACTAAAAGAAGGCTAGGAGCGGATGAAGCTATCTATAATCAAAACTAGTATTTTCACGATTGGTGGCCTCACTTTATGTATTTCAACACGCAATTTCGAATTACATTCCTGAGTGATCCCGATATTACGTCAAGCGCGAGAAATGTAAGGTAAATGACGTCATATTTCCATCTGGTTGTGAGTCATACGCAATTTTACAAAAGATGCAAAAAAGAAATTGCCAACAAGTGCCTTCCAATACCGATACGGTCTGTCCAAGTGTCATTCGCTAGCAAAAAAAAAGAAATTCTATTGGTAGGTCGCTCTATCTTTGTTTACTTATTACTTTGTTTTAAAATTGACTTTCCTGCCAGCAGCTAACACTTGAACCCGACCGCAAAATAACTCAAATTGTCATTCTCACGATATAATTCCATATTTTCATATGGTATGGTTCAGACTTACATTTGTATATGCATTTTGATACCCAGGATTGTTTACTTTTGGTCGCCACTTGGCTTTGAAAGTCCTAGTAATGGCCTTAAAAACAGGGCAGGTTTTAAATGAATTTAAATCTAAATCATGCATATTAAAAGTAAAGAACATTGTCGAGATGACAATCTGTTGTTGTGTGCTTGCAGAGAAATGAATTTATAAAATCTGACAAAAAATAAATAAATCATTGAGCGACCTGGCAAATTTTAACCTAGTTCTAAAATCCATTTCTCTGACAGCATCTAGTTCTTGGGACAACCGTACAAAACAGATTATCATCTTCACAATAATTTCCATTCTTTTAAACAGTATGATTTAAATCTAAATGCATTTTAATACTGGCATTATTTACATTTGGCCGCTACTGTGCCTTTAACTCTTTACCAAACGACAAAATTTTAGGCTTGTCCAATTCGACAGCATTAGCAGACGACAAAATAAAAGTGACTGAAAATTTGAAATTTGTTTTGTCAAGGGTAGAAAACATTGTGGGAAAAGGAGAAAATGCTGGTTACCAGCATTTTCTCCTTTTCCAACGATGTTTTCTAAAGGCTTCTTTCTTAAGGGCGTCAAAAGTAGGGATTGTGTGGTAATGGGTTAATGTGTCTGTAAAATTTTGCTGTCGGCCCTCCGTTCAATCTGTCACCATTTCTACATCAGCCGTGTACAATAAAATGATAGTGATTATGAAAGATAACAACATGGAAAAAAAAATGAACATGACGAATGTTGAAAACTTTACCTCTCGCTCTGTGAAGTTGCTTCTTGGAAATGAGCTCCGGTTATGAAATATAAAATTGCTTCTACACATTTTTGTTAAATAAGAAAAAGCTTAATTAAGAGCTTTCGTTATCGATATTTTTATATCATGAACCTTTAACTTTACAACACGGTAACATTTCAGGCATTTCATACCTAAAACATATACTATATAGATTCCTTATTAAATGTGACTAAAATTGTTGAAGTTTTCTTTGACAGGGTAGAAAACATCGTGGAAAAAGAGAAAATCCTGGTAACCAGCATTTTCTCCTTTTTCCACAGTTTTCAAAAGTATTCTTTTTTCAATGTTGTTAAAAGTCGGCATTGTGTAATAAGGGGTTAAATGTTTAGTCATACTTTAAAATATCAACTTTTTGTTTTTAATTTTAAAGGGGAATACCCGGATATTTAGATTTTTGTTCATATAATTTTGTTGAAAAAAGAAAAACGTTTTAAATACGTAGCCTCACGAGTTTTCTTTTTTTTAATTTAAGGCAGAATTTCGCAGTGGCTTGTGGGAATTGAACATAATGAATTACAGTCGTAAGTTTTTATGAAGTGAAAAACAAAATTGAAAACATGCTTTAAAGCATGTTGAAAGTGTGTTTAAAGTCTGTAAAATGGCTCAGCTATATATATATAGATAAGTTACCAAAATACAGTGTGTAAAGGATAGAAAAACACAGTGGATTTGCCTTCATTTAAAACCGGAAACGACAACAGCCGAGAGCTATAAATGCTTCCAAAATATCAAATGTATTTTATTTTATATCCATCGTAATCTGAGCAATCTTGCAGCCACCAGAGCCAGAATTTAGCATGAAGATACAAGGAGGATGATAGTTTCATAAATTAAAGATGAAATGGGTTAAAAACCGGAGTTCAATTTCTCTACACTAGTAGCGAAAACTATTCCTTTTTTATGTAATAATTATCAGTCATGGTTTTACAAGAAGCTTTTCGTCCAGGCTAAACTACCTGAATTTTCTCCTTACACACTAAATAAGCAAACAAATTTCCGTGTTTTTGTCAGCTACTAAAATACAAACTGCATATCTCCATTATAAGTGATAGGCAAGTTCGCAACAAATGCATAGCTGAAGTATGAACCGCTAACCCCTTTACCAAACGACAAAATTTTAGACTGGTCCAAATTGAAAGCATTTGCAGACGACAAAATAAAGGTGACTGAAAAAATAGTAATTTGTTCTGGGAAGGGTAGAAAACACTGTGGGAAAAGGAGAAAATGCTGGTTACCAGCATTTCCTCCTTTTCCCATAGTGTTTTCAAAAGGCTTCTTTCTCAGAGGCGTCAAAAGTAGGGATTGTGTGGTAATGGGTTAAACTGGGATTCGAACCTGTGCGGCATAAATTCTCGTTTATAAATGACCTTGTATATAAATGACCAATATACTAGCCACTGGACTAAAAAGATTTCTTTCTTGTACAGTAGTTAGGTTTTTATTTTATCTCCAAATTTAAATTGTCTCCAAATGTTATTCATAGCATTTTTTCCATTTTTTTCATGAATGATAAAACACATGTTTTTTTTTTCTCTTGGCCTTTTTAATCTAAGCATTGCATCATCTTGGTTTTTCGATTATTTTATATATAGCAAGGACTAAGCCCGTTTCAAAAGACAAACTTTGAAAAACTTCCAAATTGTCAAACGTAATTCTGACGTGTGTGTCATGCCTACTTTTAAAACTTATTTCACCACTTGATCCTTACGCTTCTAGGCTAGACGCAGTGTGTACTTTTGCGGACAGCGTAGATCAAGATCAGACTGCACAAAACTTGCAGTCTGATCTTAGATGTACACTGTCCGAGAGAGTGATTTTTTAAAAGAAAAAGAATTTCGAAATAGCTACATCTGAGTTTTATTATAGGCAGGATATTTTCATGTATATATTTAGTAGTAAAAGGTTTAATGGCATATGTACCTATCTAAAATTTGAATGTCCCATACTTCAAACCCATTCAAAACATTGAAACCGCTTTTGAAGTCCCTTTGAAATGATAAAATTATTTCATAACAGTGTTGCAAAACTCGTTAATTAAATATAGCTGTGACTTCCAAAGGAAAAGAAATAAGACTATACAAGGTGCCTAACCATTTCTGAGAAAATTTGATTCTAAACGAGTAATTATGTCCCTTGAATTTGCTACACCATATCGCTTGCACGAAATTCATACAAACTTTTATCAAATAATAAATGTTCACAAATGGATGGATATCACACACAGTGAAATATGTTATTTCTTTTTCGCCTCTTTTCGCCAAAACTACATGTATAAAGCAGACAATGTCTAACAAAAGTATTCAAGAGCGTGAGAAAGAACTACGCAAATAACACAAGGGATGTAACTCGAATAGATTAGAGCACAATTCAATTTATACTCGATTACTTCCCTTTGGTTATGGATTATTTCAGCTGTTCCATCTCCTCTACCACCTTTGGTGGTTTGGAAAGATTTTTTGGACGGCGTAGATGAAGCTCATGCTCTTTTCCTGACGTTGGCGACCATAAATCTATTTTTGCAGTACTAGATCTGTTTTATTTTCGCTAATCATTAATGTTAGACCATCAGAGCTCCAGATAAGAGGGAGTAATTATAAACTAAATCCATTATTTCTCTTCCAAACCCTATTTTGTGAGATACTCATTAGAATTTCCCCGATGAGACAATTCTGATGAGTATCCATAACATAGGGTTAACCCATTACCACACAATCCCTACTTTTGACGCCCCTGAGAAAGAAGCCTTTAGAAAACATTGTGGGAAAAGGAGAAAATGCTGGTAACCAGCATTTTCTTCTTTTCCCACTATGTTTTCTACCTTGCTAGAAACAAATTTCAATTTTTGAGTTACATTTATTTTGTCGTCTGCAAGTGCTTTCAATTTGGCCAGGGCTAGAATTTTGTCGTCTTGTAAAGGGTTAAGCGCAGATTAATCAATATTTCTAATTTGGAATCAAAATCACTACCTCTATTGAGAGCTCTGTAACATGTTTCCAAAATGACAAAATGTTAGGCTTTTGAATACGGCAGATTAAAACGAGGTCAGTGACTAAAAATTATCTTTGAAAAGGTAAACATAAGTTAAAAGGAGAACATAATAACCGAATGTATTTTCTCCTTTTCCGACAATATCTTCAGAAATCTTATACATTAGGGTCGTTAAACACGAGGGACATTTTGGTACACAGTTAAGGCATCGATTTGGAAATGTCCTTAAGCAAGACGTTGAACAGGCCTAGCCCGGAAATGGCGTAACTCAGGACATACTTAAATACGAAAGATGTGACTATAACTGAAATATTTTTGAAACATTTCAAACATTCAATCAAAATCATTAAAGTAAACCTCTGCTACGTCTCTCTGTCTGTCTCACTCTCTGTCTCTCTCTCTCACTCCCCCCCTCTCTCTCTGTCCCTCTCTCTGCCCCCCCCCCCCTCTCTCTCTCTCTCTCTCTCTCTCTCAGGGTAGGTATATAAAGAAACAACACATCAAATCCAGTTTATCCTTTAAATTTGTTTGCAAAAATTGTTTACAATAAAAATAACTCGATACTAATTAACTACTATACATTAACTAAAACATTAACAAAGAACAGACTTTACTCCTTTTGAAAAAGAGTTTTGCCATTTGTCTTAATGTTTTTGGTTCCATTTCTTAACCCTTACGCTGCTAAGCACAACTCACTGACCTTTTGCAGACAGTGTAGATTCAAGATCAGACTGCACAAAACGTACAGTCTGATCTTGGATCTACCCTGTCTGATAAGGAGAAATATTAGTCCACAAACTAGGTTTGAAATATTATTCTTCCAGTTTTTGCTATCCACTTGAAAGTTTTAATAAACATATTAACCCATTACCACACAATCCCAACTTTTTATGACTTGTAGCAGAAAGTCTTTTGAAAACACTGTGGGAAAAGGAGAAAATGCTAGTAACCAGCATTTTCTCCTTTTCCCACATTTTTTTCTACCCTTCCCAAAACAAATTGCATTTTTTGAATTACATTTTTTTTTTGGTCGTCTGCAAATGCTTTTAATGTGGACAAGTCTAAACTTTTGTCGTTTAGTAAAGAGTTAAGCCGGAAAAAGGTTAAGGAACAGTTCCAAAAACTTGTTCATCCTGAGACGACTTCTTTTCCCTAAAATACACCACTTTTGCAAACACTGTGGCAAAAGCTGAAACAACGTCATAAGAGCTGTTTCTCCTTATGCCAAAACTTCGTAAATAAAATAAGACATGGCACCTTTTTGCTGATAAATATACAGAAAGTTACATATAAACAGTTTTTATCAAAATGGGCTTCGCAATTTTTAACCTTTTGGCTGCTAAGCGCGACTCACTGACCTTTTGCGGACAATGTAGATCAAGATCAGACTGCACAGAACGTGCAGTCTGATCTTGGATCTACTCTGTCCGATTAGGAGAAATTATCCCTGATGGCAATTATACTACTCAACATTTGCTAAGGATCACCATCTTATATTGAGCCGATATGTATGCGCGACATGCATTCGGTATGGTTTTTCAGTACGTAACATTGCCACACTGATGATATAAACTATCTAAGGAAATGAATATTTCTTAAGCAAAACTGTATTGATGTAACATATTCCTGTATGGAAGTATCGAATTGATCCCTAGCAAATGTTCAGTAGTATATATGATATTCTTTATGAGACAAAGACAGTATGGATCAAAGGTCAGACTGCATGTTCAGTGCAGTCCGATAATGATTACATTGTCTGCAAAGAGCAGCATAAGTTGTGCCCTGTATGCAGCACGCTGCTTTTAGAGTTATTTACACAACAAAAAAAAAAAAACAGTTCATCATAATGTATATAAATAGGAGCTCTCTCACACGCATGTACAAGCTAAAATGAAGAAAAAAAAAGAGATCAAAATGAAATTTGCATGAAATGAGGAATGCCTTTGGCGCGCGTGCATTCTATGGAACTGTTATAGCACCGCGTTCTAATTTGAATTTCCCGCTCTTTCTAAACGCTACGTCATCACTGCTTACATCATGGCGGCGATATAGTTCGTTCGGTCGTACCCGTAGAGTTTTTTTCCTGGAAGTTTTTCTATTCATATCGCTTCTTCACGTTGTACAGTTGATATGGAACTGCTCCTGTTCCAAGATGTGGCGAATGGCATGACATACATCTGGTACGAATTTGGACGGTTTGCTAAGTTCTGGCTCGTGTTCGATATCTCTGTGGCCATGGTAAGTGCTTGGCTTACTCGATTCTTCAGTTTCTTTGGTCTCGCTATGTTTGTACACACCAGTCCCGACAAGCAAACTCTCCATGGATTTAACAGTTTGTTCAAACAAGTTGGCCGATTTCGGAATGCTTCTGCTCAGTGGCAGTTCCCCTAAAGAGTCTATTTCTACATCATTTCCGTTTTTGTCGTCACCCTGCCAGACTCGTTTCAGATATCGATCATATAGGTTGGCACCGTAAACATCCACATTGGGGTTATCCCTGAAGATATAAAGACACAAAACATTCTAAGTATATACATGTACATGTATTAGCTTTGCTCCCGAGACAGGCCGACTTGAGTCGATACTTTTAGTTGTTTTTGTAAATTTTCTGCATGTCCAAGGACCATACTGTGTCATGATTTAGTCTTTTGTTAGATAAAAATAGATTTTATGAATCCGTTACTACGTGATGACTTGCTTGTTAGGATGTCTTTCAGACATTTATTTAACCCATACACACAATCCCTACTTTTGACGCCCCTGAGAAAGAAGCCTTTTGAAAACACTGTTGGAAAAGGAGAAAATGCTGGTAACCAGCATTTTCTCCTTTTCCCACAGTGTTTTCTACACCTTCCCAGAATAAATTTTTATTTTTCAGTCACCTTAATTTTGTCGTCTGCAAATGCTTTTAATTTGGACCAGTCTAAAATTTTCTCGTGAGGTAAAGAGTTAACTCTCTTTTGGCAAAGGGCTCCTCATTCAGTTTGTAGAGCAATGAGTTAAGACCAAGTTCGTAGAATTTCACCATGTAAAACATGTCTACTTACCCTACGAAGTAAAGTTTCCGGACGGGTTTCGTGATGCCAAGTCGACTAGCTACGTCAGCGATCACGTGTTCTGCGTATCTGTACGTGATCTCACATGGCTTCCCAATCAGGGCAGTGTATTCCAGATCTTTTCCCGTGATTTTCTGAAAAAACAGTATCAAAAATGCTAGGTAAGAAATGGCTGCATTACCGTATGCACCGATTATGGGGAGACATTTATCCTGGGGTTGAAGATTAGAGGTTCTGGGTGAGAATCAATTGACAAAACTGATCAATTATTGGAAGTGCTCACATCACAGTGTTGATATCATGCAAAGAACTTGTTTCAATAACTATGTGATATAAACAGATTTTTAACCCATTACCACACAATCCCTACTTTTGACACCCCTGAGAAAGAAGCCTTTAGAAAACATTGTGGGAAAAGGAGAAAATGCTGGTACCCAGCATTTTCTCGTGTTCCCACAATGTTTTCTACCCTTCACAAAACAATTTCAAATTTTCAGTCACTTTTATTTTGTCGTCTGCAAATGCTTTCGATTTGGACAAGCTTAAAATATTGTCATGTGGTAATGAGTTAACTAAAGGATGCTAGTCATAGCAGTCTTTCTCGTCTCCGGTAGTCTGTTTATCAAAATGTAGTAGGGAAAAAACAACAACAACAACCAAAAAACGGTACTGAGACCAATGTAATGCTCGTTTGCAAACAAAGTCTGTCCATACTAGTTATATATATTTTACTTCAAATTGTTCGTATAGCTTCAAGTATTTATCGTTTGTGATTCTGCATTTCATTTATATTGTAGGTTTTACACCAAGTATTATCTAAAAAATAAGTTGTTCCTTACCTTATATAGAGCTTCCAAACAGACTAGAAAAGCGCCATGCCCAAATCGTGGCATACAGGCTTGATGCATAAACACAAGGTCCATATTGCAGGCGATCACCGGAAGTTGTCTGACGTCAGCAACAGACTTTGGTGCATGCCCACTGACAGGGGTGCCCTCAGATAGCAGAAGATCTATTAAAAGCTGTAGATGGGATTCCCATTTGGTTGGTTCTCCGATCAGTAAAACAGCTGCAAATAGAACCGATAATTTAAAAGCTACATCAAAGTGGTCAACAAAATAGACAAAATAGCTGAAAGATTGTATAGAGATTTGTGAACGTCGTGTCTCGGCCCACTTGGGGGTGGAGATTCGATCCCTGCGGCTGGCCTTCTAAAAAGGAACGGTTCTCAGATTTTTTGTGGCAAAAGCAACTCTTCTGAATGCTTATCAAAACATGGGATCGTTTAGTAAAAATTAAGGCTGTCAGTTCTCAAAAATGTTTAAAGGAATCAATTCAAGAATTCAACCAATTACCACACAGTCCCTACTTTTGATGCCCCTGAGAAAGAAGCCTTTAGAAAACATTGTGGGAAAAGAAGAAAATGCTGGTAACCAGCATTTTCTCCTTTTCCCACAATGTTTTCTACTCTTCACAAAACAAATTACAAAGTCACTTTTATTTTGTCGTCTACAATTGCTTCCGATTTGGACAAGCCTAAAATTTCGTCGTTTGGTAATGAGTTAATAGAAAAAAAAAAGATTTTGACGTACCTTCAATGGGTGCAAAACTTGTGTCGTCATGGTGAACTCCTTTTGCCACGATCTTTCTGTTCTCGTGATCCACCATATCTAGTAATGGATAGGCCTTTTTGACGTCCTCAATTGTACAAACATTTGTGAAACCAAGACTATTTAATGGTTAAGGGAAACTGACTTTTCGTTGTTTCAATACAGTAAATGTAGAAAGCATACGTTAACCCTTTCCCAAACAATCCCTGGTTTTTACGGGTCTAGAATCGTAGCCTTTTGAAAACATTGTGGGAAAAGGAGAAAATGCTGGTAACCAGCATTTTCTCCTTTTCCCACAATGTTTTCTACCCTATCATAGACAGAAATCGTCTTTTCAGCAAGAGTTGTATTGTCATCTGCAAATGCTTTCAATTTGGTCTAGTCCAAAAGTTTGTCGTTTGGGAAAGGGTTAAATGTGATGACAGCTTTTTTTTTGCAGTCAGGTTAGATCAAGATCAGACCAAACAGAATGTGCTATCCTATCTTGGATCTAAACCGCTACGATTTTGTATTTTCGGTATACTTAGGCGCCTTTTTCACGCCCCGGTTGATGCCATATGCTTCTTGTTTCAAGTCTGATTCTAAAAGGCCTATTTTGAGTGGCACAAAGATTTTCGCCTCGTTTTATCTAGAGCTCTGCATCTCGTATAATCACTCTGTATATTTTCTACGCTAACTTTATCATTACCAAGTAAATTGGTTATAAATATAGTTCCATCGCAAGGCGAAGAAACAGTTTGACCTTAACCCTTTCCCAAACGACAAATTTTGGAGTCTTCCAAACCGAAAGAGTTCGCAGACGACAATTTCTTTTATTTTAAGAAAATGGCAGTTCTCAAAAAGGGAAGAAAACACTGTGGGAAAAGGAGAAATTGCTCGTTACGAGCAATTTCTCCTTTTCCCACAGTGTTTTCAAAAGAGTTTTACTGCAGACACGTAAAAACCAGGGCTTGTATGGGAAAGGGTTAAACTGATAAATGAATGTAATGGACAGTGTAGATTAGAGATCAGACTGCACGTTCCGTACAGTCTGATCTTGATCTTCACTGTCCACAAAAGCTTCTGGTTTCGTCAACAAAACGTCAGTTAAACTCAATCGTAAACAATCAAACTTCGACCACAAAAAGGATACTCATTGGCTATCTCCACTCTATGTTCCTGACCGACAACTAGAACATGTTTGTTATGGAATTCTGTCAACAGTTTGGCTGGTGTTGGGGCGTGGATCACTTGGTCGGGCGATACCTGAAGAAAAAATAAACGAGAAATACTTCGTGAAAAAAGGACATCCTTAGAGTTGGATAAAAAAATTAATATTGAAAGTGTGTATGATAGTTCAGCTGTGTAAATATAGATGAATTACCAAATATATAGACGTCTATATGGCGCGAGGCAATGCTCCAGATAAGAGGGAGTGATGGTATTCTAAAGTCATTATATCTCTTCTAAACCCTATCTTGTGGGTACTCATTAGAATCGTCTCGATGAGACGATTCTAATGAGTACCCACAACGTAGGGTTTAGTGGAGAATAATTAATGTTTTCAACTGTGAAATCAAAATCTCTCCCTCTATCTGGGGCTCTGGCGTAAGGCATAGCAAAATGGAAGGGATTTGTCATCATTTAACATCAAAATTGATAACAGCGATTTCTCTGAAGGCCTAAAAAACTTGAAATCGTTGGTTTACTTCAAAAACCTCGTAACTACAGTTTGTAATAAGCTGTAGGTTTGAGGTTTTTGAAGTAAACCGACGAAATGCATTTTCTATCCGACATAATCTGTGCATTCTTGCAGCCATCAGATTCAACGTTTGGGTATGAAGATATAAGAATGATTTATTGTTTCATAAAATTAGGGTGTAAAGGCTCAAAAACAACTGAAAACTACCTGAAAATCAGTAGAAATGAACCTTTAACCCATTACCACACATTCCCTACTTTTGACGTCCCTGAGAAAGAAGCCTTTAGAAAACATTGTGGGAAAAGGAGAAAATGCTGGTAACCAGCATTTTCTCCTTTTCCCAAAATGTTTTCTATCCTTCACAAAACAGATTTCAAATTTTCAGTCACTTTTATTTTGTCGTCTGCAAATGCTTTGAATGTGGACCAGTCTAAAATTTTGTCGTTTGGTACAAGGGTTAAAGCAAAGAGAATGCACTTACCGGAATGTTCAGCCAGGATTCAATCTGTTTAGCTTTGTCATAACTTCTGTTACAGGCATTAGTCACAAAGGCAATGGGGACCTTCAGCCGACCTTCATTGTCTTCCAGGAGCCTGACTGCCTGCACAGCCGCGGTCAAGGGAGTCGCACCTCGAGCTAGAACACCGTCTACATCGAACAGAATGCCAAAGTCCGCCTGTTTTGTGGAAAAAAAAAAGAAATAACACTTGTTTGAATAGGCACTTTCATAATAAAGGGTCATAAAATTCTAAAAATATTTTTTATACACGTTTACACAAGGCAGGCTTCCAGACAAAAGAAGTGATTATGATTTTAAAACTGATAATATTAATTATTCTAGACTAAACCCTATGTTATAGGTTCTCATTACAATCGTCTCGACGGGTGACGATTCTAATGAGTACCCACAACATAGCAGCCACGTAGGAAGCATTTCAAGATGGGAGGGGGGATAACTTTGAAATACTGAGATTTTTTTTGCGTGGTAGTTGCATTGCGCTAAAAACCCATATTTTAGTTACTGTGAGCCCCCCCCCCCTCCTAGGCCCCCCTCCTAGGTCCCCCACCCCCCTGCTCCTACGGGCCCGCATAGGGTTTGGAAGTGAAATAATGGATTGACAATACCATCACTGCCTCTTAACTTAAGCTCTGACCAGGGTTCATATATTCGTGCTGATACTGACTGGAACAGTCCTGATAAGTACCAACAACATAGGTCTAAGTGACAATGAGACTATTCCAATGAATACCGTCAACCCAGGTTTCACTGAAGAGGTATAGCTCTTTGAACCCTAATGTACTGCCAAATACTTCCAACTGACACGTACATGTACCTATGCATATTTTATTTGACCCATTCAACATGTCAGTAGATTGCGTTACCCTTTACTCCATAGATACTCATTTCTACGCACTACTTGTAGGAGCCTTTGGAAAACATAGTGGCAAAAGGTGAAATTGCTCGTGACGAGCAATTTCCCTTTTTGTCGCAATGTTTTCTATGCTATCAAAAGGTGTCATATACACATATTAAGAAACGGTTTCATCCTTGCTGTTATTAAGGGTCAATTAGACATGCCATAGAAATGCCTTGTGGGGTAAAGGTTTGAAACGGCGATAATCTTATGGTGATAGAAATCCCAATCTTTCGAGCGTTCAGTAATTCACATACATTGTAAGGTTTGGATGTGTTGACCAAAAGAAGCTACTGTACCAGTAGTTCCAATTATTTTTAACTCGTTACCAAACGACAATATTTTAGGCTTGTTCAGATCGAAAGCGTTTGCAGGCGACAAAATAAAAGTGGATGAAAAATTGAAATTTGTTTTGTGAAGAGTAGAAAACATTCTCCTTTTCCCACAATGTTTTCTAAAGGCTTCTTTCTCAGAGTCGTCAAAAATAGGGATTGTGTGGTAATGGCACAGAAGTGCGTACTTCCCCCCTGCACTCGTCTTCATTTCGCAGCATTTGAAAAGAAAACGGTCATTTACGTAACAGAACTTTTGTTTCAGTTCAAAAACAAGAAACGGATTAAAACCAAAATATTTACTTTTTAATCTTTCGATAGAAAGAAAAACAACACATGGCACTTGATCTGAATAGCAGAGAAATCGGTTAATATGATTCTAACCTAGATTTTGTCAACAAACAAGTCAAGTACGTGAACTCGTGATCCCGATAACGATTGGCTGAACTGTAAATTTGTCCCCGCCCCTTCCCTGTCATGTGATTTCTTTGTTTACATTTACTCAGACGGTTCATTCATAGCGAAAATACTACTGTTACACATTCACACACACGCTATATGACGTGCTACGTAATGTGGTCTGTTTTTGGAGCTCATGATATTCCTACTTTCTTACAGATATACCTTCAACCCTCACACTGAAGTAACAAAAACCTATCCTGACTTTTAAAGACAAAAGGGGAGTATTATTTTGGAAACAATGTGAGAAAAGGAGTAAATACTGGAAACCAGCATTTTTAGATTTCCTCATACTTTTTGAAGATGCATTAACTCATTGCCAAACGACAAAATTTTAGGTTTGTCCAAATCAAAAACATTTTCAGACGACAAAATAAAAGTGACTGAAAATCTGAAATTTGTTTTGTGATGGGCAGAAAACATTGTGGAAAAAGGAGAAAATGCTGGTTACCAGCATTTTCTCCGTTTCCCACCATGTTTTCTAACGTTTTCTTTTTCAGGGTCGTCAAAAGTAGGGATTGTGCGGTAATGGGTTAAGCCCCCTTTTAACAAAATGTTTTTTTGTGTGTATCTCAAATACATGATTGTATTTTACACTAGACACTTATGTACACAGGAGTAGGGCTAAAGTATGTTCGGATAAACGAGACTTATACTGCAAAGTAAAACTGCGAAACTCCGACTTACCTCAGATTTGTCTTCCTCAACTGACGAATCACCGGATCCGTGATCTTCGTACGATGTCTCTGTACTGAACGAGAGATCTGACAGGTCGGAGGAGTCTGAAATTGAATAACAGTAATGCTGATTACGACGGCGACAACAAAACAACGGCGACGATGATGATGATGATGAAGCCAGTGCCTGCTTTCCTACACAACCATTGAAGAAACAATTGTCAGCTGTGATAGAGAAATGAGTCCTGCCACAAAGACTATCATAAATCGTCGGCAAACACAACTGAATATCCTTTAGTACCCAGGGTCTGTATTCACCAACCATTCTGAGGAATCTTCTCAGTCTTATTCTTCAGAATTTCGTCATTATTTGCAACACGCGTTCCGCGCAGAGTAATCCGAAACGACACTTTCCTTTCATATGTAATTTCTCTCGGCAGTTCGTGCAAGTCTACTGTAGCACGAACTCTAATATAGTCGTCAAGTGTCGTCTCGGATTAGTCTGCACGATACTTTGCTTCAAAATGTCTGAATGCCCCATTTTGTGTGTTGCAGGCCATAATGGGTCCATCAAATCCATTTAACAAAACGACCGGCTGTATCATGGGGTAAAATGGTCTTTGAACACGAATAAAGTTGATCGAAAACAAAACGTATCGACGCATGTCTGACTGATCAGACTGGTATAGATGCATTAAGCTCCCTTTTCTCATAGCATGTCATAATGTCTCTATTTCTGTGTAATATAGTACTACCTATACACGATTTTTGTCTAACAGCATACCAGTAATTTGGGGAAAATGGATAACAGAAGAAATTGCTCCTTACCATTAATTTCTTTTTTTGTCAAAATGTTTTCTTTTCACAGACTGTCTAGCGCACTCGTTCACGCCCCGCCCCCACCACGCGACAGAAATATTTAGTATAACATCTTTGATTGCCACTTATGTATAAACAGCGTGCATATCTACGGTTCCCGCAAACAAGAGAGGCAGAGCTAAATATGTTTGAATACTTAACTTATTACCACACAATTCCTACTTTTGACGACCCTGAAAAAGAAGCCTTTGGAAAACATTGTGGGAAAAGGAGAAAATGCTGGTAACCAGCATTTTCTCCTTTTCCCACAAGGTTTCCTACCCTTCACAAAACAAATTTAAAATTTTCAGTCACTTTTATTTTGTCGTTTGCAAATGCTTTCGATTTGGACAAACCTAAAATTTTGTCGTTTGATAATGGGTTAAAGCAGTTTCGTAGAGATAAGCATGTGAAATATGGTACAGAACTAAGATAAGAATGCAATTTTGTGCAGCCTTAACTAGCCTGCAATGCCAAAAGAAACATTAAAGTTTTTACACAGATATTAGATTTTCACGTACCTGAATTGTAACCGTCTTCCTTTCCTGTAAAATGTTTCATCTTTACTTATTTAAATTTCAACAAAGTAAATATAAACACTGCAGTTATCTAAGTTATTACTTTGAAAATATTGAACTAAGGTACTATAACACGAATACTCGCAGAGCTTCGATTTGAGGATTACCGCTTAGAAGCGTTTGTTATATACGCTACAGAGTTCTCACGGTCACGTGACATACTCAATTCTGATTGGTCGGGAAGAGGGTTACCCAATTTACATTTTCACGTAAACATTCGAAGGTCGAAGGTAAAGACGCAAAAACAGGTCAATAGTTTATTGGACTGACGAGCGATCCAGTTTCTTCCCTCGGCTTTATCTTTTGTTGACTACGCATATTCTAACTCCAATGCAATTAATTTAATGCAGACGACCCATTTCCTATCTCTGTGCAGTCCGTTTAAGGAATCGTTGTAGAAAAGGAAGAAATAACTCGTAGCCAACAATTTCTTCTTTTCAAATTTGTTGAATTGCACGGATATTGTTCATTTCTTTATCCACCTTTCAACAATGTCTTTGAGTCACCCTTTACTACGGACGGCTTCTATCGTCTTGCAATTGCCTTTTGAAATCATTGTGACAAAAAGGGGAATATGCTTGTGACGAGCAATTTCTTCTTTTACCTCATTTTTTAATAAATATCACTGACTGCCTGTGAGCAGTACTCTTTTTACATGCGTTTTTTCCCCGTATCAGACCAACTTCATTAATAGAATAGCAAAAGGAAAAATTGCTCCTTTCACAATACTTTTTTGCATATTTATACCTGAGGCCCGTTTCGGTTTAGCCAATCAGATGTTGTATTACTTACAAATTTAGAAAACCTTGGAGAACAAGACTAAGAATACTAT
The DNA here is from genome assembly GCA_943736015.1 of Tridacna crocea. Taxonomy (NCBI): domain Eukaryota; kingdom Metazoa; phylum Mollusca; class Bivalvia; order Cardiida; family Cardiidae; genus Tridacna; species Tridacna crocea. Next base: position 49,535,355 of record OX031062.1, read on the forward strand.
CAAGAATGGTTTGGTGAATATGGGCCCAGTTATTGGTAAGTCTTCGATGCAAATTGATTGTCCATAATTTATAAATAATATTTTCAAAGTCGTGTGCTGGAAATTCCGTTCAGTTTAATCGAATGGTATATAACCTCGCTTTCAACATTACTTCAAGCACATCGTAACAACACGCTCATTTATGTGTGACCTAGGTCAGCCTGGCTGTTGTGTAATGTCTTGCCAAAGGACACTCCCACGGCAACCCAGCAGTTTCAGTGTGGTTCGAACCCGTTTGCTGGTAACCAGCATTTTCTCCGTTTCCCACAATGTTTCCTGCCTTTTGAAACACAAATCCCATAAACTGAGCCACAATCTATATATCCTTTCTTTCCTTGTACAAAATGTCTATACTATCCTACTAAATAATCAAAATAAATTTTTTATCCCTTTACCACACAATGATGAGTTTTAACGACCTTAAGAAAGCAGCCTTTTGAAAACATAGTGGGAAAAGGAGAAAATGCTGGTAACCAGCATTTTCTCCTTTTCCCACTATGTTTTCTACCCTTCCCAAATCCAATTTCGAATTAACAGTCGCATTGATTTTGTCGTCTTAAAAGGCTTTCAATTTGGACCAGTCTAAAAGTTTGTCGTTTAGTAAGGAGTTAATAGCCAAATATTGCTTCATAAAAGTTATGCTTTTGGGAATGATATCTCCCTATAAGACAGTGTAGATCAAAGATCAGACTGCACGTTCTTTGCAGTCTGATCTTGATCTACACTGTCCGCAAAAGGTAAGTAAGTCGAGCTTAGCAGCCTAAGGGTTCATATAGGAAGAATCTTTAAAAAACCCTTTACCTCACAATCCCTAGTTTTAACCACACTGAGGTAAAAGGCATTCGAATGTCATGTGGGAATAGGAGAAAAATACTAGTTACCAGATTTTTCTCCTTTTTATACAATGTGTGTTTTTTTTTTAACTTTCTGATGAAATCAATCATTTGAGTATCAGTTTATGTGTCCTCTGCAAATGCTTTGTATTTGGATCAGTCCATAATTTTGTCGTTTGGTAGAGTTATTTTTTGCTATCTCACAAAAAAGTTGAACAAGTTCGCCTAACCGAATTCCTATGCAAGGATTAAGGTAAGCATTCATAGCTATCATGGTTGTTTATTTCGTTGCAAACATGATATTATTCCATGATAAAATAGTTAAATGTGTCTTTCCACCCATTTGCTTTTTTTTTGAAAGATAAAACAAAAACAGACAAACAAAATTTTATTTTGTATATCCCTTTCCCTCATATTGATTTATATGAGGCCAGCACATCTTCCGTTCATCTACAGAGGCTGAGTTGAAAATTTGACAGACTATAATTATGTAAAAAATTCCTCTGGACTATATTATCGTCTTTCGGCTGTCAAACAATCGATTGATCGATCATCTATCGATTGACCGATTAACTGATTGATCCAGCGACTGATCTATCGATTGATCGGTCGATCGATCGATCGATGGAATTGCAGGTTGGTTGGTTGGATGAGTGAGTCAATGGATTGGTGGGTGGGTAGATGATTATTTGGTTGATTTATTGATAGATACGTGTAGATAGATAGATAGATAGATAGATAGATTGATCGATTAGTAAGTTGGTTAACTCAATGGGTGAGTGGGTGGAAGATCCATTGATGGGTTGTTCGATCGATTGATTGATTGAATGATTCAGTTTTATGTGTGTCACATGGGTTACATCTGTGCTACCTGAGGCTCTACAGTATTTGGCACAGAATACCCAGCACATGAAATACGCAACGCCTTGGACAGCGCAGGCTGATCCGAGTCGACACTTTGTTAGAGATATAAAGCTCCCTTTTTTACAGAGCATGACTGGCGTATTTTTGATACACGAGTGAATGTAAAACCATCGCAGTGATATGAGACGTAGAGGTCGTAGAGAGCTGATTTCCCTTTTTACAACGGTTTCGAATGTGAAATGTTGCAGTACAAGGTAAGTCATTTGCAGGCGATAGCCATAATATACTTCTCTAGGTGTCTGTTAGATATTTCAAAACGGGGTATACGCTACCAAAAGACAGTTTGGCATTAACTCTTCACCAAACGAGAAAATTTTAGACTGTTCAAAAATGAAAGCAGTTGCAGACGACAAATTACATGTGAATCAAAAAGTGAAATTGTATTTGGAAAAGGTAGAAAACATTGTGGGAAAAGGAGAAAATGCTGGTTAACAGCATTTTCTCCTTTTCCCACAATGTTTTCAAAGGCATTCTTTCTCTGGGTCGTTCAAAGTAGGGATTGTGTGGTAAAGAGTTAACAAAATCCATTATATCTGCTGAATCTAATATGGTGGTCCCTGGCAAATTTTGAGCTGTGTACATACACGTGCAATAATTTCAAGCCCTAATCGTGTAGTCCTCCTGCATGTACATAAAAAAAAAAAAACCGTGAAGAAGTTCGAGTAATTTCTCGTTTCGAGTTAATTCTGAATTTTTGACGATATTTTCAATTTCATCAGTGAACTACAAAGGAGGGATGGGACATAAATCAGGGCGTGCAGAAAAAGTAACCTTTACCGCACCATCCCGAGTTTCTAAGACCGCAAGGAGGAAGTATTTTGAAAGAATACTAACAAAAAAGGAGAAAATACCGATAACGAGCATTTTTCGCTTTTCCAACAATGTTTTCTGCTCTTTCAGAGACCAATTCGACCACTGGGACCACATCAATCTCTCATATCCAAATGCTTCAAATTTGAAAGTCTAAAATTTTGTCGTTCAGAAAAGACTTCTAACCCTTTTAGCGGAAATAGTGACTTTGACATACGGCATAGATCAAGATCAGACTGCACAGGACATGCAGTCTGATCTTTGATCAATACCATCCACTTGTGTGGTCAAGGCTATACAACCAATATCTTTTTAAGTTTCAATGGATTGCATTTTGAGCCGTCGAAAGAGCTAGAGTTAATTTATTTCTTTTTACCACACGACAATATTCTAGGCTTGTCCAAATCGAAAGCATTTGCAGACGACAAAATAAAACTGACTGAAAATTGGAAATTTGTTTTATGAAGGGTAGAAAACATTGTGGGAAAAGGAGAAAATGCTGGTTACCAGCATTTTCTCCTTTTCCCACAATGTTTTCTAAAGGCCTCTTTGTCGGGGTCGTCAAAAGTAGGAAATGTGTGGTAATGTGTTAACGCTGAAAGAATTAAGGGTCACCACAAACTGTTAGCGGAGCCTTAATTTAAATGACTCACAAAACAAAGTGTTGTGCAGACCCAGATAATGAAAACGGACTGTACCAGAATTCGGACACCACATGGTATCGTTTAGTACTTGAAACTTTATCTATTAGTCAGCGAAATCTAGGCTACACTTTGCAAGAACGACTTCTTTTTTTTGGTCATCCTGTCATTTGAAAGCTGTTATTAATAATGGCTCTTTTTCCCACCATGTTTTGCAAACGATTGAAAAAAAAAAGAACACATTCACGCATACTTGTTTCGAATATTAATACACTGATAAGGCCTGTACAAAGCGGTTTATAAATAAATGGAAAAAATATTTCGAAAGCACTGCAGGTGAAAAACAGAAAATGATGAACGACTATTAAATTGAACTGCATTTTGACCTTTCGACTGCCATCCACAACTCACTGACCTTTTGAGGACAATGCAGATCAAGATCAGACTGCACAGAACGTGCAGTCTGATCGTTGATCTGCACTGTCCGATAAGGACAACTTTTCCACAAAAATATAATTTTTAAAATAGCAAAAAAATTCTTTTTTTTTAACATCGGTTTTAAAATTTTATGTCATTTATTTAGATCTAGTAGGTTCTCGGTTGATTTACAAGTACAACTCTGAAATTTTGTCATCTCAGCATTAACCAATTGGCAGCTAAGCGCGACTATCTGACCTTTTGCGGACGGTGTAGATCAAGATCAGACTGCACAGAACGTGCAGTCTGATCTTTAATCTACATCGTCCGATAAGGTGATTATTATTCCCCAAAACGTAACTATGAAAGAGCAATAGTTGGGTTAATAATTTCGAATCGAAAATTTAACATTAGTTATATAGCAGGAACCCATTACGACACAATCCCTACTATTGGCGCCCCTGAGATAGAAGCCTTTAGAAAACATTGTGGGAAAAGGAGAAAATGCTGGTAACCAGCATTTTCACCTTTTCCCACAATGTTTTCTACCTTGCTCTTAATAAATTTCAGTTTCTGAGTTATGTTTATATTGTTGTCTGCAAGTGCTTTCAATTTGGACCTGTCTAAAATTTTGTCGTTTGGTAATGAGTTAACCCTTAATTGCCTTTAAATATTTATCTTTAGTGTCAGACAGTACTTGATGAGGTTTTATCGAAAAGTAACCTACAAAATCGTAGGTTAAAAGCCATGTCTTCGCAATTCACATCACACAGTTCACGTGTGGCCAATGAATTGTTCCATTTACTGCCTAATTACTCCTGAAAGATGTTCCCATGGCTTTGGATTATTTCTCCTTTGGATCAGAGTACCAGTTCGGGCTCCTGTTAAAAAATAGTCAGCAAAGTAATTGGTTATCCACCTTTTTGTAGACATAGACATAGACATATTTTATTCCACAGAAGCTTGTACAGCTTCTAGTCTATACATATAAATTTGTATTGCCCCCTTTTGAAAGTTTGTAAGTGCATGTAGCTAGTGTTTCGAGGTAAATACCTTGAACAATGACAGAGATAATTATTGGCGACTGTCCTAATTTTCCTATTCCTTGGCATACCAATATTTAAATTGCCCGTCCTCCGCATGCCAATGCCTACACCATGCCAGGATTCGGCACACTTGATTATATGTGGTTGTTGCTATGAGTTATGTGGCAACAACTGTCAGCCAAGATTCGACCGTTGTCTGCGCATGTCGTGTTATTCGAAGATTCGACCTGTCTGCTATGACGTATCACCGATCCCATATGTTAGGGAAAAAAAGAAGCTATTACTCGGCCTGTAGGGGCTGTTTTAATCCTTTCCCAAACGACAAATTTTAGACTCTTCCAAACTCAAAGAGTTTGCAGACGACAATTTCGAATTCGATAAAAATGGCAGAAAGTTCTCCAAATGGGTAGAAAACACTGTGGGAAAAGGAGAAATTGCTCGTTACGAGCAATTTCTCCTTTTCCCACTGTGTTTTCAAAAGACTTGTACTGCAGACACGTAAAAACCAGGGCTTGTTTGGGAGAGGGTAAAGAAATGGCCGGTGCATAGGTTACATGCTAGGTGATCACAGATAAATGAATTGCACCAGGTAGCGATTTATTGAGTCAAAGTTTATTTCAGTTTGAAATTCAAGGTAAAGGTTGTCGCATAGAAAAGAAGTCCAATTCTGTACCCAGAATGCCCGAATGCCCAAATTAGACAGATGTGTGTTTGTAGAATGCCATTTTGCGGGTGATAATGAAGACTCGACCGACTTTCGAAATCCGAACAACTAGGAAAACTAACTACAGCTTGACGACACAGAGGAGGGCCGATGACAAGACCTGTGGGTTTTTTTTTTCTTCGAAAGCAGCATGGATGACGTAGGCGATGAAATGCACTGTAGCTTCAGTGCAAAAAACAAAATCTGAATAACATAACAGTACAGTATTGCGAAATAGTCACACGTGCACAATTAACTTATTCATCTCTACAGTCGTTCCGTACATTTCCATCCCAATCGAGATACCGTTTGTGTATTATTTCAGAGCTTCAAATTAGATGAAGTGAAGGTATTCTAAATCTAAATTTCTCTTCCAAACCCTGTGTTATGGGTACTCATTAGAATCGTCTCCATGAGACGATTCTAACGAGTACCCATAACACAGGGTTTAGTGGAGAATTATCAGTATTTTCAATTTTAAAATCAAATTCACTTCCTCACACCACATATCGAGAGGTGAATGCGAAACTGTTCCATCTGTGTTTTGGAAAATTTTTAAGGTAAATGAAAAACTTTCCATTTCTCTGAAAAGATTTGTTGGATCACCTTTTTAAGTTAACTTGTGTTGGATTGGGTAAATGAATTCAACTCAACAGATCTAAATAAAAGGCTCTAACAATGTTTTTCAGAGAAATGAGAAGTTTTTTCCTTCACTTTTAAAATTTTCCAAGATGCAGATGGAATACTTTTGCATTCAACCCTCGATATGTAGATAGTATACATGTATGTAAAATAGGCCAAATAACGGTAATGACTTGCAAACAGACTACACGTGAGCAACTAGACATCAGTTCTGATTATCAAAAATTAAACTCCCATATTAGATTTATTTTTCTTCCTCTCTCTCTCCCCCCCCCCCCCCCCCCCCCCATTTTACGAGTCGACCAGTCCAAGTTTTACGCGTTGTTATTTTTTCTTCAAAAGAGCTAATTTCATTCTTCAAATAACTTGATTTGTACAAGTCGTTTGCAAGTCTAAGACAGCACAACAGCAATTATTTAAAATAACCCTTAACCAAACAACCCCTACTTTAAACGACCCCAAGGAAGAAGCCTTCTGAAAACACTGTGGGAAAAGGAGAAAATGCTTTTCACAGTGTCTGCTTCTCGTCTAAAGTCCAGTCTCAATTTTTTGAGTCACATTCACTTTGTCGTGGGCAAAATGCTTTCAATTTGGGCAAGTCTTAAATTTTGTCGTTTGGTGGAGTTAAGCCTTATCCTGCTGAATATATGGGATTAACCCATTACCATACAATCCCTACTTTTGACGCCCCTGAGAAAGAAGCCTTTTGAAAACACTGTAGGAAAAGGAGAAAATGCTGGTAACCAGCATTTTCTCCTTTTCCCACAGTGTTTTCTACCCTTCACAAAACAAATTTCAAATTTTCAGTCACTTTTATTTTGTCGTCTGCAAATGCTTTCGATTTGGACCAGTCTAAAATATTGTCGTTTGGTAACGGGTTAAACTGCCGAATCGATAGTAAAAACCGAATCTCTGCAAATTCTACAGTATTTATAGGACGAAGAAGATAACTACCCATCGAACAGAAAATAGATCCAAGATCAGACTGTACATTCTGTGTAAATTGATCTTTATCTACACTATTCGCACAGGGCCATTAACTCGCACTTAGCAGTCTAATGGATAATTTACGGTGCAGGTATTCTCTGGAACTGACACATCGAGACCATTCTAATTAGTTGTACCCACAAAGGATGTTTCAGTACGAGATAACGACGGACCAATCCCAATCAATCGATCGGTCGATCAATCAATCAATCAATCAATCAATCAAACGATCGATCGATCGATCTTCTTCAGAAAGTATACAATAAAGTTGAACGTAAACATATGAATTCTGCATCGATTGTGAACCGTTCACCAACCATTTTTGAGAATATTCTTAGTTTCATTCTCCAAGGTTTTCTAAATTTGTAAGTAACACAACTTCTGATTGGCTAAACCTTTCGTTTTAGCCAATCAGAAGTTGTGTTACTTACAAATGTAAACAATTCTGGAGACTAAGAGAAAGAATTTTCTTAAGAATGGTTCGTGAATACGGGCCCATGTGCTTACACTCGTATCACTTTTGACTGATGTGACTTGGGCACATGTAAACAGCTTACTTTGAATTGGCCAGGGTTAGAAATAAGTGAGTAAGGTAGGTTTTTAACGCAATTTTGATAAGAACATAGTTATTACACTCATGAATTGTGCTGGATTAAGGAAAAGAAGCATTTGGTTCGTATGCGAAACAGGGGGCATGACCTTCCTTCTTTGTTCTATAGGTTTGATCCCAAATGCGAAAGTGAGGTGTCATAGAGCTAGTGGCTGTTTTTAGCGGAGAAAACAAGGGTAGGGTCAGGGCACGATAGATTGCGAAAAAACGGCATGGTAATGCGCTATTTTGATTTTATCCCCAGATTATGTGTTGTTTCGAGTTTCAGTTCAGGTTGGCATTTTCAGGCTATCTCCCTGGGCTTGCACTTTTTGAATATAGGCTATTTTTTTTTTTTCATTTTTCTCCCGACAATGTCACGTGCTTATATTGATCATTGACATTACTATTTCACCAGTTGACCATGATTAATTGATAAAGTCTAAAGAATTAGGATTGTGCTGTTGCATTTGACTTGTTATAATTTCAGGCTGACTAGACAGACCTTTGTTTGAGAAAGTTCAGTTCGGCGTATGGCGGACCAAGACGAATATAGCCGACAACCGTGTACTGCTACCTTGATATCAGACTACTGGTTTCGATGATTACATCTCGAAAACGGTAACCAGTACTCGAGCCGTTATGAAGTTGGTTCCTAAGATTGACCCCAGTCATTTGGTGATTCGAATCTGCTTAATATAGTAAAGTGTATGAGCCCCTATATACATAAACAGGGTCCGTATTCACTAACCATTCTTAAGAACGTTCTTAGTCTTATTCTTCAAGATTTTCTAACTGTGAAAGTAACAGAATTTCTGATTGGCTAAGGGGAACACCATCAAAACTATCTGTTTTTTGTAATTTTATGATTCTTTACTATTGATGCTTTGTATTGTTTTTCTCAAATAAATTTCAGTGATATATATATTTTCTAATTTGGTGAGATGTGAAAAATCTAAATACCGACCTCCAACCCTTTACTCCATAGATACTCATTTTGACGTATCAACAACAGACAGCTTTTGAAAACATTGTGGTAAAAGGAGAAATTGCTCATAAGGAGCAATTTCTCCTTTTCCCACAATGTTTTCCAACTCAATCAGATATTTGTATCCTCATTTGTCCATATTTTTGATATCATATCTTTATTTGCTGCTGAAATGGAAGAATCTCAAATATGCATATCAGGTAAAGGGTTAAGAATGAAATTCAATGTAGGAATTCGGATAAGTCTGTCTAGTCACCGCTTTAGAAGGTAAACAAAAAAGTTCATGAACTCACATGTACAATTATTGTATCACAACGCGTCAAAACAAATAATTGAGCTCTGTCCTGACAAAAGGGGGTTGAATACATCGCCTTGATGTCTTATACCAGGCAAGTCATCACATAGTCAAGGTTCCAGCCTAATAATTTCAAATAAAAACTTTCTATATAGCCGGTAGTAAAATACCCAAGTTTGCCGTACTTCAAATGTACTTTGGAGTGAAAGATTTTTTTCCCTTACCGGACAGTGTAGATCCAAGATCAGACTGCACGTTCTGTGCAGTCTGATCTTGATCTACACTGTCCGCAAAAGGTCAGTGAGTCGCGCTTAGCAGCATAAGGATTAACTCTTCACCGAACAACAAAATATTGGACCCTACCAAACTCGAAGCATTTACAGACAACGAAATAAATGTGACTCGGAAATTGAAATGTTTTCATGGAAGGGTAGAAAACATTGTGGGTTACAGCATTAATTCCCCTTTTCCCACAATGTTTTCAAACGGCTTCTTCCTCAGGGTCGTGAAAACAATGGATTGTTTTTAAAAAGGTTTAAAATCCATTTCGTTTCACATCAAACTGAATCATAAGGTACACAGGTACTTTGACAAGCAGAAATATTATCTAAAGCAAAAAGTTTCGACCCAGTTCAGCATACGTGGAGTGCGCAGGCTGACTTACGCCAGACACCTTTTTGTGGATACATTAAAGCCCCCTTTTCATAGAGCAGGGCTCAAATAATTCTACAGCCCAAACTTGACCATTAACAGATCTGACCGATTTAATTTTTCTGGATCTGCCCCGTTGACCCATTGAAAAGATTTTTATGTCGGTTGGTCATTAACAGAGAGAGTGCTAGGAAGATGACCGTTCGAAATTCCAGCTCACATGGCAGTCATGTGATTTCCAAAAAAAGAATCAGAGTTACGAATTTAAGACGGAATGCCAAACATTGGCTTAAAAAAATACTTTACCGACTTGTAACTCGCGTATAATGGATTTTTTGTTTACAAATCCAGCCCGATAACCATAAGTAACGAAGGAACACCCGCCTCCCCCCATCCCCCCCAACACACCTTTACACAAAAGTCAATACATGTACAGTACATAAATCAAAGCGCTGACGATCCCGTTCGCAAGGATATTTCCATTTATTAACGCCGCAAGCGACACTTGAACCAGGATTGTCTGATTACAAATGAAACACCTTAACCATGGAGAGCTACATTAACGGAAAATTGGCGCTCACAGACCTATTTGTCAAATTTTGTAATATATCAAAGTGCTGACGGTGCTGAGGTATTCAGAGACGCTTCAAAGTCAAAAGCACCGACAATTATGGATGAACCAGGATTACCTGATCAAAAAAATGTGCACCTTACTAATAGACATTTGCGGCTTAAGCTGAGGAAAAGGGATAGAGGATCGGGGACAGTAAATCTAGGGACAATCTCAAAATGATCTACAAAAGTTACGAATACCACAGGTGCGTAGCATTCACTATGTTTGCTGTTTCCTACTCAAATCAGTGTCAATGAAATTTACATGTAAGTTGTGAATCCTTCTTTCTATGACACACTAGTCCACCACAAATATGTTCAACAAGAGGCAAAACATTTCCCTTGCTTTTCATCACACCACCGACTGACTTATATGTTATTAGCTCAGTGACTTAATATTTTATAACAACCCTATATATTGTAATACACCTAATACACCTAATATTTTTTACTACAGTTTAGCTTAGTTCATATGTCCATTTTGTATAATTGTGCACTGTTATAGGGGCCATTAAAGGGTATCTGTTCGGATAGATTTTATCCCCCTATAGGACACTGTTATTTCTGTTATTTGGAAATTCTGTGTCCACTTGTCGCATCATTCGAAATTGATGCCCATCGTTTTTGTGACCTATAAAACTAGTTTCTAAATAACGATTAACACAAGAATTGTCACAGATAATCTGCGTATGTATACTGCCTTCTATATCCTGGATAATATTGTACCTGTGGCTCCATTTTAGGTCGCTCTATTCCATGTTTTGTCAATACCCCAACCTCCAGGATATTTTGTTCCAAAAATACATCAACTCAAACTCTCTCATCTCTCTCTCTCTCTTGGATTGAAAGCCATGTCATATATCTTTTAGGTTTCAAATAAAAACATGGAAGCAGAGCACGAATCTGTCCATATACTTATATAATGAAGATAACATGATAAATGTAGGATAAGATCATGTTCAAATTACAGTCAATACAAACCGGTTTCTGTTTGACCTTGGGATGTAATAATCAAAATATAAAGTTATCTTAGAGGTTTTTAAAGTGTCTCACCACACAACTCTACGAACTGGTCTATATGTGTGTAGGAAGTATTTAAAACACATTTCCACCCTGTTGTAATTTTCGTCAGAAGCAAACAGTCTGTAGTTGAATGTAAGTGCATGTCCCTGTCAAGCTCTCATCCACAGTAAAACTTACAACAATTAAGGCAAAATAGTTTAACACTTTCTTCATGCAGTTGGTCTAGAAGCGCTAACAAATGGAACGAAAATGAATATTTTCGAACTCATGTACCTGTCCATTCCGATAGTATTAATAAGTCAAAGAATACTTGAAAGCAAACACGTAATGATACAGAGCAATGAATGCCCAAACGACAAAGACCTTCAACTGTGACCTTGAAAACAGGCACGTCGGAAGGAATTTTCATTTGGTCAGGCCAGTAAGGCGAGCGACAAAGTCGCGAAGCCGTCCTAGGGGGGTCCGGGGGCATGCTTCCCCGGCAAAATTTTGAAAATAAGACGCTCTCTGGTGCATTCTGGCGCATTTTTTGAGGTTTATATTACGCATTTTTTCGAAAATTGGTCCGGCCATTTTTCATTTTCGGCCGAAAAAATTTGGTCCGGCCATGGCCGGACCGCTTCCGACGGCCTTGGAAAAGGGGAGAAATATTTCTGGGTGTGTCACATTTTCTTGTTATTCCCAATCATTCTGTGTGAAGTTTCATCCAATTTGCTTGATTAGTTTTCAAGTTTTCGTTGAGACATTTGTTACGGAAAGTGCAATTATAATATGTAGCCCTTCCAGGTAATTAAAATGAATATAACAAATCCATTGTGTGAAATATTTTCTTTCATATCATTTTGGTAAAGAAATGTACCCGCCCGTAGGTAATATACTCATGAATTCACTTTTGATAGTCATTGTATTTACGAGTACGATTTGCTACACAGTTTTAGCTACGCAAAAATGGACTGCAGCGCAGCCCAAATAGCACGATGATATTGTGTCGTTTCGCTAAGTCACTTGCTCGTGCATATTGTGTACATAATTTGTCGATATTACCAAAAGAAAATGGAAGATAGTGACATGAATGCTTGTATGTAAGTGTTTATTTGATTGAACATAAATCAACAGTATGTATCATATTTGTATCCTCGGCCATAACCCATTACCACACGAGAAAAATTTAGACTGGTCCAAATTGAAAGCATTTGCAGACGACAAAATAAATGTGCCTAAAAAATTTAAATTTGTTCTGGGAAGGGTAGAAAACACTGTGGGAAAAGGAGAAAATGCTGGTTACCAGCATTTTCTCCTTTTCCCACAGGGTTTTCAAAAGGCTTCTTTCTCAGGGGCGTCAAAAGTAGGGATTGTGTGGTAATGAGATAATTTTGATAATATTTTAAAATAAAATGACCCCTACCAGAGTTCTCGGAAACTCCAATACTGTCGTCTGAGACGACAACTTTTCCCCGCGGACGACAAAAAATCCTAACAAAGGATTCCACCGGACGACAAGTTTTTTTAAGACACGCGTCCAAAACCAGCTGCTCAGCTTAAGGTTCATGTAAAGTGTTTATTTTGCTTAATTTCATACGTCAATAATTCTGTAATTATTAAAATTTGTCCGGGAAAACTATATATCAAATTAAAGCTCTGGATGAGTACAAGCTGTTTTACATAATTATACCTACTGGCCTTGCATAATAAAACTAAAACATTGCAGAAAAAGATGACATCGTTTAAAACCTACAAAATAATAATGACATAACAAAATTGCTTAAGTTTTGGAGAAAAGATAGGCTATGGTACATACCAGGTACTGCTACAACCAAAAATCCTATAGTTTCTTTAAAAAGGCACATATTTAAGTCAGAAAGCTTGACATTTTTCCCTTATTGAATTGTCAACCATGTTTGACCTACTTTGTTTTAGTAACAGGTATGGTGTCTCCACAGGATCAAAATGTACAAGTGGTTGTGCATGATAAACTTTCACTAGTAATTTTAGATAATAAAACAAATAAAAATGACCTGTACAAGTGAAATTTCCATGTCTACGTCCAAACCCCTTAAAAACAGCAGTTACAAAAGGTGTCACCAGTCTGGTAGATAGGATTAAGGTGTCACCAGTCTGGTAGATAGGATTTAGAATCAATTTTTGACATAAGCATTTTTTTCATTGTTCTTTTTGTGTGTGTGATGGGGTAGTGGGGTGCTGTTTTTGAGAAAGGGTTTGTAAGTGGACATGGAAATTTCACTTGTACAGGTCATTTTTATTCTTTTTTTATCTAAAATTATTACTGGAATAAATTGACCTGAAATTGACCTTTATGCAAAGAGTAATTAAAACATGAATATTTAAACCATCGGGTATAACCGGACTGTACGGAAACTGTTATCGGTAAATGTCGGGTTTGACCCTTACTGCGACTTAGTCAAAATAAAAAGGTTTTGCGGAAGGCATAAATTAAAATCAGGCTGCACAGAAAGCACATCATAGATCTAAGTCACCCAGCATGTATTACCAATTTAAACCAACAATATAATGGTTATTTCAGGTATTTCAAGTATTCTTTGAAAACACTATACCTGGTAAATCTATTAGCAGCATAAAGAGTTTAGAAACATGCACATAGTTCCGCATGCAGACGACATTAGCCGGAGCCAAGTTAGAACAATAAATCAAGCGTGTAATATATGGTAATTGAGGTCATTTATTTCATGTCAATTTGTTCAGGTAATACTAATGAAAGTTTATTACACACAACCACTTGTACATTTTGATCCTGTGGAGACACCATACCTGTTACTAAAACAAAGTAGGTCAAACATGGTTGACAATTCAATAAGGGAAAATTGTCAAACTTTCTGACTTAAATATGTGCCTTTTTAAAGAAACTATAGGATTTTTGGTAGTAGCAGTACCTGGTATGTACCATAGCCTATGTTTTCTCCAAAACTTAAGCAATTTTGTTATGTCATTATTATTTTGTAGGTTTTAAACGATGTCATCTTTTTCTGCAATGTTTTAGTTTTATTATGCAAGGCCAGTAGGTATAATTATGTAAAACAGCTTGTACTCATCCAGAGCTTTAATTTGATATATGGTTTTCCTGGACAAATTTTAATAATTACAGAATTATTGACGTATGAAATTAAGCAAAATAAACACTTTACATGAACCTTAATCAGGGATCGTATATAACTTGTAATTTACGGTGTTTGGCTTGATTAGTTTATCATTTGATTGTTTACAAGATGTTTAGCGAGGCGGAAAATTCTCACATGTTTAGGTAATCTCCAAAGTCGGGTAGTCGAAGAGGTAGGCGTGGCTACATGGGAAACTAATGACCAATGGAAATGCGTCATTCCTTATCACTTGCCCAGTACCCGTTACACAATGGATAACAAATAGCTATTACCCATATCCCCGTAATGTTGTTTGAAATCTGCAAATTATTCATCAATCAACAGATTGCAGACAACTTTATGCTGATAATTGGTCAATATAGTTGATTAAAAGAAGGGTATTGATCATCTCGTGATGTGATCGAGAGGTTGCTATGAAAATAATTGAGTCCGTGACTTTTCACCTTTCTGAACTTTTTTAATGGTCGATCTTTTAAATTGCCCAACAACGTGGCTCGAAAGTCAAATCTCTTTTTTTTTTGACTATTAGATCATCTGAAATCTGTTTTCCGACTCACGCAAATTGTTGTGTACATCATTTTACAGACTTTCGATTGGTATAATAAATGTTTATTACACACGAGACCTCACGTAACAAAAAACACGGACAAAACAGACCATTATCCCCTTATCGCGAGTAAAATAAGGGGTTTTGCTATTTGTTATCCTTACTGAGAAATTTATATCGAATCATGTGGAAATACCTTTCAAAAAATAAACAGAGAGGAAAAACGTGGGTTAAAAAAAACAAAACGCACGGAAACCCATGACACAACAAAATGTCTCCTTGACATCGTCTTATCAGAGTCACTTTGGACTGTCTTTTCTGCATTTTAATGATTTTAAGCAGTAAATTTACGTAGATATCTTATTATAGCAGGTTTTTTCCCTGCTTTCCCTGCAACTCATAAATATGGATTGCTTTACCTCTAGTTCGGAAACATGATAATTATGTCATATCCTCTAATATGAAATCTTATCCCAAGTTTTTCAGCAAAGGGTGTAAATGTACACTTGAAATAAAAAGTAGGTAGGAACACTGAAATACATTGTACATGTTTGATAGTAACAGAGAACGAGTTTGAAAAAAGAAAATATATGGGGATTAAAAGAAAAGCTCCAGATCAGCCTAATTATCAGAGTAACGCAGTGCAAAATGATTAACATCATAGTCCATATCAACAAATAATTCTAATTCAATTCTGATTGCAAATTAATATGAAATAAGAATTGGTTTCACAAATGTTCATGAAAATGGGTCCAGAACAGGTGCCATTATTAGTGTGAATATTTAAGAATATGTAGCCTATATTCTGTTGAATCATCTTGATAGTTTAGATAAAAGATAGAGATAGTGAAAAGTTATTAAAGCTCTGTAATCCATTGCGCCAATATATACATGTAATGTCTCCATGATACAGAAATCTAAATTAACAATTTTTAAATGTTTATTTCTCGCGTATGAAAATTTATCCTGGCTATGGGAATCTAACTTTGTCAAGCTGGAATCCAACTTTTCAGTCTGGAATCCAATTTTTGTCTGAGTTGGATTCCTGGAATCCAACTTTCAAAATCCTAGTGAGAACACTGCCCTACTTTTCTATACACGTGATTAGATTGCAAAATCCAATTCTTTATGTATACACGCAGTGCACGTGTAGAACGAGAGCGAACAATATAAGGCCGGGGAATTTTTGTTTGTTTTCAGTACTTTCATAAACAAGTTAAATCCTGATCATAGTTAATGTTTTTTAACCCTTTCCCTGATCAACCATTTTGAGACTGTCGGAAATTGAAATCAGTTGTAGACAACAAATCAAAACAGCTTTAAAAAGAAGTGTGAAACACTGATCTGGTGGAAAACATTATGTCAAATTTTACTCATGCGGGGTATTTTCACCTCTTCTCACAATGTTTCAGAAAAAGATCTCCTTCCTAATACGAGTATATATCAGAAGAAACTAATCCACTAGGCTGCAGGGCATCCAAAAAATAACTGTAATGTTCTCCTTTGGACGGACAGAAAACATTCACAATGCCTTGGCCATACAAACTTGTTAAATTATGTGTTGAGACGACCCCTCAACATTAAGCGTAATTGTTCCTCAGTCATCGTTCCCCACTTTAAGCCACAAATGTCTATTAGAAAGAAGGAACCAAAATAAAGCTGATTGTTAAGTTTTGAAATAAAATCTCATACATTATAATAAAATAACTATAAACTATAACCGCTA